>OY390734.1:17349026-18649859 GCA_959613385.1 Geotrupes spiniger | reverse complement strand
AGATTTACGATCCGCGCCGCCGACGCAAGCCCGACACCGCCGCAACCAAAGGAAACTCGAAGAGTCGCTAAATGGTGCGGCGGATTAATCTTTGGCGGCCGCTAATTCATTCTGAAACGGCGCGGTTCCTCGATCGCGCCGTTCGAGAATAAATGCGGCGTCTTTATGTTCTAAATTTACGTTCTTCGCGCGCGGACAATTCGTCTGTGTCGCCGGCTGCAAGGACTTGTTTCGCGTCTCGGGTCCAGAACTCCCGTGACGTCACCCCGTACGTTCTCCCGTTTTAAATTTAGAAGAGAAAATAGATAGAAACTGCAGGGTGCAATGATTTGTGCGAATATTATATATGCACGCGCCTTCGCGCATCTGGCAGCGCTCATTGTTTGCTGTGAGTGTTTTTTAATGTACTACAGCAGCACGTGGTAATGTTGATAACTTTTAAATAGACCATTTTGATCCCATGTAAAAGGTAAACGACACTCGTGATATTGTAATGTTACTGAATCAGTGGTACGAAACATGTATGCTTTCAATACATTTTTTTTTTAATTTACTAACTCGATTTCCGGTGACCGTTGGTGAAACAATATTTCAATTTAACTCGAGTAAACTTTTTCCAAGAATATTAACCCATCACATAAACGGAGACGGATTGGGTTCAACGAAGTTAAACAGTGATAGAATATATAAAAAAAGCTCCTAAAGCAGGAGTTGGAATAGGATCTAATTAGTTGGTTTAAGTTAAACCAACACAGCCCACATTTATCTAAATTTATAATTAAAATTGATGAATAATGATTGCTTGATATCTGTTTCTTGCCAACTATATTGCCAATATTCCAATTCCAATATAATTCCAATAAGTCCAAGCCGAGAGACCATCAACATAATTCTACTACTAATTCTACTGGATTTGGTAAATCTAAATCTAGCCAACCAGCCTTGTTAGCTGGACTAGACGTTAACAGTCGTAATACAGTGTTGAAAAAATCAAAGAAAGTAAGTAATTGTACCTTGTTTCTTTTTTGGCAATCTAAAAATCTCCTCAATTTTTCTTAGAAGGAAATCTGAAAAGGTTTGAAACAAGATGGCAATATAAGAGATGAGGTCGAGTAAATGGAGAAGGAATAGGTGACGTAATAACGAATATGTTGGAAAACACTAAAAAGTGGGAAATAGGGCAAATATAAGAGCCTCAAAAAGGGACGAGAATGTACAGTAGAAGAGAAGTGGGTAGTGATGAAAAAGTGGAAGCTAAAAAAATCTAAACTGACATCGACCGCGTGAAATATAAAAAAAATAAATATTTCCCGGGACAGTTGAGCATCTAATCTGGACTGCGGGTGGGGAGTGGGAAAGACTACAGCGAACGATAAATGGAACCATAAATGAAGAATGCAAGAGATCCTGTTCTGGTATCCTGACTATAGAGATGCTGGATAAATTGGAGCACTGGATGAATTAATCTACTGGAGAGAGGATGTGTCTGTCGAAGAGGAAACGTGATAAATATGGAGAGTATATTTCAGCAGAATATGAAGAAGTTGAAGGATAGAGGTGCTGCGATTCGAGGATGAGGAAATAATTATTGTAAAAATAATTAAGGATAACAGCACCACGTGTACATATTATATTGCGTTTCACTCCATCGTCCGTCGTAATCGAGCAATAATGTTTGATGTCATTGTCATATATTAGCATGTGCCTCAAATGTTGCATACTTGGCGCCCTCTTATGATTTACAAAACGCCAGCTTAAAATGCCATACAAGGGCACAAAACAGTAATTGACATAGTGATTTTGCTCTGGTTAAACGAATCTAGAAGAAGCGCTTATTATGATCTGGGGCAGCTCCATCACCTCACCATGTAAACATAAACCACTATTACACTATTCGGCAAATCTATAGCACAAACTACCACTCATTTACTTTATTTGGATACAGTACAACAGATAACAGAAAACTGGTTGTTCACAGTTGCGTTCACAATTAATGATATTGACTTTTAGGGATACTTGGATAGAATTAGTAGGATAAGAATTACTATTTTTAAAAAAGATTCAGGCAGTAAAACCAAGTTCTTCGTAAAATATGAAAATATTTTGGACAAGACCCCGAGGTTCGATATGAAATGTATATTCCAAAGTAGGTAAAGAAGAATACAAGGAGGTAACTGAAGGGAATAGAGCATTGGAAAGCATTGAAAAGAGAGTAATAGAAAGCAATATGAAAATACGGAGCACTTTTGACAAACACGGACGTGAGAAGCTACAGAGGAGCAGGAGCAATACTGTGAGAATTGAAAAAATGGCAAACAAATAAGTGGTTTGATGTGGAGTGTGGACAAATCGAGCAAAGATGGACAGCTAGACTAAAGGTAATAGATATGACGAAGAAAATAAAGAAGGAAAGAGAAAAACCACGTAGAATAAGAATTAAAAGAAAAAGGAAAATCGTACAAGAATAAAGAAATAAGAAACGAAGTGAAAAAGAACTCAAGAAGATCATATTACCTGATGAACAAAGTGCTATTAGTAGGTGATATAGAGGGCAAACTAAACCGATTTGCCCAGTATTACTCAAAAGTGTCTAATGAGACACTTCAGTGGAGGACAGAATTGAACACGAAATGAAATACGTAGTGAATGCAGAAGGGGAAACATTTTTAAGTACGCCAACAAAAAAGAAGTAGAAGAACGTACGCAACAATAACAAAATAACAACAGTGCAGGAGAAAATAAACCAGTGGAAATTTAAAAAAAAAACACGGGGTAAAGCATTAAGGGCAAGAATATGGAATATGGTGGACAAGGTTTGAAGGATTCAAGTCAGGAAGGTGGATGGTCAACCGATTTTTATCATCAAACAGATTCAGCAAAACACTTACGAACAAAATCTGTTTACACCTATTATTCATCGACTATACATAGGCGTACGACACTCTTTACAGAAACAAACTATTTGAATCAATGATAAAGCTAGTATTACAAAAAAAATTATAAAGGCTAATGGAGATGGCCATGCGTAGGACAAAATGATGGACGAAAGGGTGTCCGTAGGACTGCGACAAGGTTATCCACAATCCTCGCCAACTCAGTGCAGGGAGTAAAACAATGGGAAAGTGGCATGAGGTCGAAATGTTTGATATATGGAAGTAGACACCAGTACCTGGCCCATGTATGTCGATGATATAGTACTGATGGCGAAGTCAAAGAAAGAAATAGAAAAAACTTTTAAGCTATTGGAAAGAAAAACGAAAGAATATTGCCTCTCAGTTAATGAAAGGAAAATAAAGTATATGATAATGAAAGACAGTAACAGAGGAGAGTTCACAAATTTAATCATTGACTGTTCTCCTGAATTAAATTTGTGAAATTTGGGAAATATGAGATACTTGAGAGAGAAAGTAGAGCAAACAGAATATCTTGAAGTAACTCTAACGTGCAGGTGGGATAAAGAATGGGGAATAGGAAAACGATTAGCTAATGTTGTCAAGAATATTAACAACTCGGAATGTATCAGTAGGGGCTAAAATAAGAAAAAAACAAGATGAAACAATGAAAAAGTTACGAATATAAATTGAAAATTTTAGAAGGATATATGGTGGAATGTACATAATGAATTTAGAAGAACAAATAAATAAATAGAAGAGCAATACAAAAAACTAAATATTGTCCAAGTGGTGAAAATGCAAAGAGCCAGATAGCTGGGACACATAGTGTGAATGGGCGACGATAGATGACTTAAAATAATGTTAAAAAAATAATAAAAAGAGAAAGATCCAGAAATAGATTGTTAGAGGAAGTGAAGAAAGATCTAAGCGAGGTAGGAATCGGAGATTGGAAGATAGAGACACTGGATTGAAGAAGGTGGCAAAGAAGAGTGAAAGACCTCGAAGCCTAGGGCCAATACGGCCTGTAGCACTGGAAAAATTATATAAATATATAAAAAAAACAAATTAAAATTAGCCCTCCCGTTCGCCGCTGTCCGCTAGATGGCGGCGTATAATTTACTATTGTAATTTTATTTCTTTTGTGAAATATGTATCTTTATAAAGGTGTGTAATGCCAATTGTCTGCTCAGACACAAAGACACTGACTGAATTCCTAATGTGCGCGTATGTTCTATAATCGAATTCCTGCTGTACGCGTTTCACGTTAGTTAAATTTGACAATAAATTATAAATGTACAATTTCCCTGTCGTACACACATCGCGTTGGTCAATTACAACTATGAATTATAAACAAATTCTAGACGTACACGAAGCGTATTGTTCGACTACATTAATAATCTACAGCCAGTACCTACAAACGAATTTCTGTCGAAATAGTTGACGTATATATTGTTGTTTTATTGGGCAACAGCTATTTTATAAATGTTTCTCATAATTTTAAACATCTAAACCAACTTATAACTTAAAATAAATCACAAACATGTCGTCACTCGGGAGCCGTCTTGTTATTAGTGACCCAACATATAAAACCACTTAACACAAAATAAATTTTGAAATTAAGAAATGTATGAAATGTGTGGACTGTGAGTTTCTCGGAAAATCCAAATCCAAATCCAAATGCGACAATAAATATTATTATGGATATCCCTGACGTACACAATTGGTATTGATCAAATGCAATAATAATTTGTAATCATTTATTGTAATCGAATGCTTGATGTACGCGTGTTTGCCCAACACATAGGTAAATTTCTTCACGTATGTGTTGATGAATTAATACCTGACGTATAGTCTATCACAAATAAAAACGGCATTTGAGAGACATAATTTTGACTTTACATCGTAACAAATTTACTAAATTATCTTTTTTCAATATGTAGGTATTCTATTCTTTTCCATTTGCTATTGTAAAGCTAAAATTTTTAAATATTATCCAACAAGTAACATCATTGTATCTCAAGTTCATTAGTAGTATACGAAAAATAAAATCATGGTAACAAGATTATATTTTTATACACAATTACGAATTGCCAGCATTTTGTCAGATCGTATTGTTCGAAACATGAAACATGTGGTTTTCATAATGGTCTTTTTTTGATTTTATGTGTAGTAAATACTGGAGCAGAAGGTTGGCATTGTAAGCTCATTAGGATTTATTTAGTATTTGACACACATCCTTTGTTATAGATATACACATTATAACATAAAATTTTCACAGCCATTAAAAATTATTTCCTGTCCAAAATATTCCCATTCATATCATGAAAATTGCAAACACACCGCGTAATTCAACTGCAACATTGTCTAATGCAACAAAACGCATAAAACGAGCTATTTATAGTCACACTTTAACAGCGCTTACGTAACGATTTTCATACTAAAACAGGTGCTTTTCGGCTCTGAAACCGTCCATAACGTACATAACTGAAAAAATCATCAAATCGATTAAGACTTCGAATCGGTTAGAATAAATACGGCCCAGCGGTGTTCCAATTTAGAATGTCAGAGTTTCAAACACTGGAGTTATTCAGAGAACTCGTTAACTATTTTTGATGGTAACGTGACGTTGAAACTTAATTTATAGGCCGTGCATTTTATGCGCGGTAAATTACGCCAATTAAAACGTATTAAACAATTTTTGATCAATTTAAAAACACATTAATTTTATTTTCGGACAATGGGAAATCTAAATCGTTTTTGAAAATTTTATGTATAATCGACGTGCAGATTTTTTACCAAATGGGAATTATCACGAGTCTTTTATTTATTATTAAATACAACTCTTGTGATATCAAATAATTCACTCTGAGCAACTGATATTGAAACGTTAATCTCAACATAATAATTTAACAATACGTGTTGATATCTCTGACTTTCCAAATAAACCTATGCAGATAATAACTAATAATAAATTTCAAAATCGCGTAAACGCACCTGGTCGGGCGTCCCGTTGTTTACGAAACACCTGAAATTGTCCGATTCGCTTTCGTTTAATTTCCATAACTTCGCGCAAACCGACACCTGCAATAACACGGATGGAATGAAAGCAAATAAATTAAAGAAAATTTACAGGTTGGACTCGCATTATTATTTCAAACGGAATTGATGTTGCGATCGACGGATTTGTGTCGAAAGTAAATCGCCGTTTCCTCCTTAAAATAATTTATTATACACGAGCCGAATTTTTATCGCTGATATTAAATAAATGCAAAGTTTACTAACAAATATAACTCTGCAAAATGCATTACTTGTCATAGTTATTGCGAGTTGGTTTTATTTCATTCGAATGGAAATTATTGAAATTTATTTAGGTGTTTAATAATTATTAGCTGAGTTTGTTGCCAAGTGTGCATCAACTGTTAATACTTGAAAACGTGGTAGATAATTTGGTAATTAATTATTTGTAATCATTGTTTCAACAATAACAACTTATCCATGGATAATACATTTTTGTTAGTAATTTTGGCGTAAATTCGCATAATTCAGTTTTTTTTTATATTTTCAATTCATTACCATTATCAGCTTTGTTCCTTGTGCTACTATGATGTATACGATTGAGACAATTTTCTATTATATCTTTTAAACCCCAGAAAAATTTATTACTGAAATTTATGATATAAATAAAATAAAACGCATAATTTAAAATTGAGAAATTAAATGATTTCATAGTTAGCTATGCACTATCACCCCACCAGATCTCCTAAATCTGTCAAATGCCTCAAAGTGGTTACTTCGAGGCAAAGAAATCATCTACATGCCTTTCTGCCTCTACTCTCTGGTCCAGCAAAGTTTTTACTGTTGAGATGGTTCTGTCAAGACCGAAACGGGTATATATCGGATGGGACAAGATTTTGCGATTATGGTGGGTGTTCAATAATTTCCCAGTGCAGTTCGTGAACGTCATCACCTGTCTGCTGGTACGGAAAAAGGGGGCATTCTTGTAGCCCCAAAATAGCGATGTCACAATTTGAAATGTGACCATTTTGTTGAGTAAAGATATGTGGTACCAATTTTCCGCCTTTGTACTTGATACCCAAAGGTTTTAATGCATCACAAACTGTTGACTAAGCAAAACCCAGCATACCTCCTGCTGCGTGATACGACACCATGTATGCGGTCATCGTTAACTCCTTGACGTCGTCCTACGTTCGGCCTCTGTCGAGAGTAGGCTCACATGGTCTATCGTTACAGTAAAAGTTGTATCACTGGGCCCTTTATTTCCTACGTTCCCGCATATTGCCGCAAATTTACTATAAAATATATTTTTTAACCGCGTATACGAGCAAATTTGGAAACGCGTCTAGGGCATGAAAAATTTGCTAAATCTCTTAAAATTTTACAAATAAGTCCATCACTCGCGAAAAAATTTCTTTAATTGCTTCTCAGCATAATAATCATAATACTTCGATGCTTTATAACTAATGTTAGCATAACTATTGTCAGAGACACAGAAAACTCATTTTATAGGTCGTTGGAATTTCAGCATCATTCAGTAAGAACATCGTTACAACAAAATCAACTACTTCTGAGACCTTTCTCAGAACAAGCCCTTTTGACAATTTGTACTCTTTTAACGTTATTAGTACGTTAGTTAACCTGTAAGAATAATTCAATGAAATTAGTAATTTATTGCATGGGTTGGGTTGGATTGGGTTCAAAATGAAGAAATAATTGTAGACTAAAAATATTTTTTAGTGTGCGTTGAATTCAATTGAATCAAAATATGTTGCATAGAATATGAAGTGAAGTCATTTATTTTAATAATAAGAACGAAGATAGAACTGAGCGTCTAAGTTAAATTATTGAGGCCTATATTCCATGAAATAATCGGGGCTTCATAACTAAAACAATAAATTAATAGGGCATCAGCTGTTATCTTATATTATGAAGGTGGCAATAACAAAAACGCGAAGAGCGTATATTTTGGACGCACTCATTGAATTTTGTAGTCTGTCGGAGTAGCATACGAACTGATCAGGAGCGAATATATCCACAAGATCTAGTCACACATTTACCATTTCATTTTCCATTCTTATACCAGTACGTTGATGATACCATCTGCTGTATTCCTTAATAGTTAAAGGAGCCTGCCTTGTCTGTGTTTAGTTCCTTCCATTACCGCCTCTAATTTATCATTCAAATGGAACAGGTATCATTAAACTTAAGAGGCATCAAAAACCGCCTAGGTCTGGTAGATACATTCATTTTGATTTTTATAGCCGCTTGCAACATAAACTTAATATAATTCTTGATCTTAAATGTAGATTATCCTTATTCCACATCTTCTCCTCTACCAACAAGTTGACCCCACAAAAAAACTTATAGAAGTTTCACATACACCAATTATCCCCATTAAAAAACTTTTCCAGGGTACTCGCATGTAGTCGCCGACAAGACTATTAGACCCGTTGTCAAACTCGTCACTGTTGCTAAGGATGAAACTACCAAATTATCTCTTAGTAATCCCAACATTAATCTTCATCTTATTTCATCTTTCATATCCTATTTTCCAATAAATGTTGTGAATTGTTTTACTTCAAAATTATGTAGTTTTTCCTTATCTGTTATTCTTTGTATTAACTTTGGCCTACTGACCAGCTCTCCCTCTGTCCTTGACTATGAATTTTCCCAATAATTTTGTTTGTTTATTCTATTGTGTTTCTGTTAATTTTAGTTCAATTAGATTTAAGTTCGATTTGACCGTTACTTCTATTTTTATCATTGTATATAGTCGTTAGACAACTACACGAGGAATGTGAAAATTTTCCTAGTGTATGTAGCCACATTCGATTGAAATTCGTAATTATTTGCGGTAATTATTTATCTGTGCAATAAAATTCCAAAAGGGGAATTGAGCTTTGAACCTACGATCTTAAGAATACGTGCTGCGATATCGACCACTACACTGCCTATACAAAGAGTAACGTGATTGGGAACAACATATTAAGATAGTAAAAAAGTAACGTAATTGCAAGTGAAAAGATGAAGCAAATTGCAATAAAATTCAACGATCCATTAAATACCTATAATTGTACTTGCACTCATTTTATTTTATAAACAATTATTTGGTTATGTATGTCTTTATTAAATTGGTAATAAAAATTAAACTAATTTTACAGATGTGTTATTTTTTACATTATATTTCAAATGTTTGTTTACAGTTATATTTTGTGTTTTTTGTTGCAAATTTTTGTAACATTTTTTCATGCCTTGGGTGGATATCGACCCTGTAGAATAAATACATTCATCAAAAAATATTAAAATTTATTCGTGCACGTAAATAAACACATTTAACGTGAAATATGTCGCGCGATTCAGAACAAGACAGCAAAAGAGACAGACAATTGCGGGACGAAGCTAAGCCAAAATGCTAAGCGCTACAGAAGTCAGTATTAACTATTCAGTTTTCGTGCGTAGTGCACGCCGGTATAATCTGAAAATAGTCCATCCGTATGCGCTTGTAGTCAATCGTTGTCTATGAGCGCGAATAATACAAAAGTTCGCGACAACAAAAGTGGACGCAAAAGTTTCCCATATCGAGCAAAAAAGTTCGTGTGGCGGTGCGATATACGTAAAAAGTTTCCATTTAGTTTTCCAGTGCGGCGGCCCAGCCATCGGATTTATTGTGAGATGTGAAGTGCTATTTTATCATTTGGATTTGTCCTGATGGTTTCCGTAGTTAGAAATCATGTGGAACTCGCGAGCATTTCCTTGAAGTATTCAACACAAATGGGACTACCAACGGCGGTTCAATTCGTCGAAAAGTCGTACAGTGTCGGTAAGACTTTGCAGTTTACACCGTTTCGTCCCCAACCCCCACCTTCAACGATCTTTATTAGACCAAACGGTTAGTTTAATAGCACAATAGTGGTTAAAACATTAAGTGAAAATAAACGAAATTTATCGACGTCGTTAAAAGTGGTCAGCTATTGTTACCGCGGTTATTTATATGAAACAAGAGGGCGTTTATTTCAATATTGCATTTATGTGGCGCATACGTACGTGCAATTAAAAAAAAATCATGGCGCAACGAAGTGTACCAATTTATTTTTCGACGCGGTCAACTACCCGATTAAAAACCGAAATTATGTAACGCGACTGGAATGCCACGTGCAAACTTGCAAAACTTCACTAATAAAGCGACTTACTCTATTCCTTTAGTGAAATTATTTTTAGTTTATGATTGTCGTATTTTTCGCTAACGTTTATTTTGATAGGAGCGACTTAAAAGAAAACTTTATTGACTGAAAATACACTTGTGGCGATATATTCGTCAGTAAAAAATGCTTTTGGCATTGCGAAATGGGTTTTTAATAATTCAAACTCGCGCAGAAAAATGTTTGTAATAAATGTGACGAAAACCATCCGCCGGCGTTTTAGTGTTTTTAATATACTCAGCAGATCCATTAATCGACCATAAAATTAAAACAGCACAGGAAAAACTAATGCGTTCTCCGAACCACGCACTCATTGACTACTTTCGTAATATTATGTATGAAATATTTGATATTTCTCAACTATTGCTATTTAACGCTAATGGCAAAGGGGCCCAGTGAAAAGTACTCAGCGAGACCACTTTCGTGAAGGTACAATAATGACAACAATCAGTGTGTTTATGTTAATAATTACAAAATAACTTTTTTTTCTAATTTTGAAAAATATAAAACGAAGTCTTGTCAATGAAAGAAACATGTAATTGTCTAAAATAAAAATAAAATAATAATTACTCGGTATGTGCTAAGAGAGTCATTATGATACGTTGGTGATAAGCTGTGCAAGTGGTAAGTTTTTAATTTTTGCGCAAAATTTCTGTAACCATTTAGTGGTACAAAGTTTTGTATCTTTTATAATAAAATACAAACAATCGCCTAAAAATTAAAACTGTATTTTTTGCAGATCAAACTTTGATTCAGTATTAATTTAGCAATTATTCTATTATTATTGTGCTATAAACACGTCTAATAATCATTGAACTATTGCGACTGTGGGGTTCCTTGGACGCATGCTTAAAACCGACCCTGCCTCACAATAACTCCTGGTGGTGTTTTTTTTGTAGACAATGGACATAAATTGTTATGAAACCGAAGACAAAGTTAATCACCGTCTACTGTTGCCCAAAATAATTAAAATATGTTATTAAGTGTATAAAATACTAAAATTATGAAATTATAAACCAGTTGAAAAGTGGGAGTGTCCTTGGAATAAAATTCACTAGAAATAAGTGGCGACCATGTCTCGAAAATACTAAAATAACACTGAAGAACGAAATGACAGCAATATTTCCAGTGAATCCAATTCAAGTGGAATAAATTTACGATGAACCCAATCCAGTACACCCAAACCCAATCAGACAACTGATAAATAAATGTAACTGTGTATTAGGTTTATTCTAGTCACTATTCCAATGCTAAGGCCACACACATTTGGTCGAATTGGATTGGGTTGGGTTCTCAATTTCATCTCTGACACTGCACCCCTCATTTTGCAGGATTGTAATTAAATGCTTCCATCGTTGCAAAATTTAGTTCAATATATCTAGGACAATGTTCCAGATCTTCAGATGAAACTTACCACGGAACCAAGACCTCGTAGGTACTCTGATTAAACCTACAATGTACATTGTGTAATAAAAACCATCGCTCCAACCAAACCCACACATTCAGATGAAAACATACCTGTACAACGCCACCTAGTAGATAACAACACACGTTCCAGATTTAAAAAATGTGATAAAACCAGTAAAGTGTAATAAAAATCGCCAATTTTTTCACAAAGTAAAGTCCCAGACCTTTTGACCAAAAAGTTACCTCCGCCACAGAACTGGGTGGCAACATACGCCATTCATTGGGTAATAAAAATCATCATGCCAATTACAAAGAAAACATTTTCTATATTAAGCACCTCATAAGCGTTCCCTACCCAGGTCAGTTCAATCCAACTTTTAGATAACAGAATAAGTATCGTGAAGCCCCAAGAAACTTCAGACCACTTTCACCTCAAAATCTCAATGACCACCACCAGAAAATTCCCAGTTAGATGCCCTGCTGAGGAAGATAAATCAATTAAAAATTTTCTAGACATTTCTAGACATTTCTATCTTAATTTTTCAAAAAAATTATTATATATGTTGAGTATAAGTATCACAATTTAAAGCTGCAAAGTAAAGCGATTTCTCCTTACTTCACTACCTTTTGCTATTACGTTTTGCGACGAAAAAAATACACATAGTTGACGCGTAAATATTTTATGATTTGTTTTTATTCACCAATAGTTCCTGCGGGAAAAGACGCCGCAAAATTGAATCTATTTTATGGAACCGGATTAGGACAATACGCAAAACGTTCCTCTCATAGCAGATTTTTACATGACTTCAATTTAAAAAGACTCAAATGCGTTAATCGGAAGCTTTCGAAACAAACTCAGAAGCATAAAAGGTGAAATTAACAGACATAATATACACACACAAATGGTCTCACGATCTTGGAGAAACTACAAAATTGGGAAGGAACGTGAGGGCGTTGTTCCAAACAGAACTCAAGTCAAACTGTGGAGAAAAGTAGATGCTACAATAATGTGGAACCAAGTATCCAATAGATTTTAGATTATTGCTGTGAACCCAACCCAACCTCCAGTGCTATGTTATATGTCCATAATCTAATTTTATCAAATATGCAAACCAATCAAAATAGGGTAAAATACAAAAAAATCGAAATAGTCAAGAAAATGGTTGATTTAAGTTCTCTATAAGCCAAACAATTTTATTTTATTGCTTAATGTTTGTATTGATTTTTAATTTAGTATTAACAGCAGTTGGTTAAATTTGGGATTTGCTCTGTGAATAGTGCATATTTGTTATTTTTATTAACTTTAGTCCCGCCTTTTCAACAAATTAAAATAATTTTGACATCAAGCCCCAACTACAATCTCGTTACGAGTCGTAATTTACTCAAAGTTCACATTCAGTTTGACGTGCTTTTAATTTGGGAATTGATAATTAATATGTCTAATTTAAGATATTTGTTGTTATACATTAATTATTTTATTATAAATCAGTTAATATAAATACATTATTTAATTGCAAACTTTCAACGCTTTATCCCAGGTGTACCACCTATGACAGTCGGTAGCAGAACACTCCGAAGTATGCGGGGCATATTTCTTTAGGCCTTTTTTACACCTTCTCAACATCTTAAACAATTGCAGCCCTGACCAAATTGCATATTAGTATATCACCTAAAATTTAATTTTTCTTGTAAATAAGTGCTTATAAATTTACGAAATTGTCATAACTATTAACTGTGATCCTTTGATTTTATTTCAAACATAAAGTTTATAATGACTACAACTTTTAATTGGCTATATCCGGCTATTCGGATGTTTGCACTAGTAGGGCACGCTCTGCAATTACGTTCAATTTACAGTGGTTACATACATATCGTTATGAGACGTTTTAAATTCATATAATTTTTCTCCTATAACGCAAGTAATCGCCGTTTTTAAAACATCCGACCGTGAGTCAACACTTTCCGATATTAATAGCACTCTTTGTTTGTGAAAAATCTTAAACAAATTCCAAAATCTGAAATTAATATTTACACCCTCGTAAATTTCGAATATCACCGTTAAATTAAACACTTTATGTTTTTCGTTCTCTGTGTTTAGTAAGCTGCGAACGCGATTCGCATGAAAGCGCTTATCTGTAACTGGACGCCCGTTACTTATCAAGAATGTTTCAGTTTTTCGTTGCTCAAAGTGCATTTTCCACTTATCACGTCAGTGTGCATTTCGCTCGTTATTCGATACTCGTCAATAAATGCATTTCTATGGGATATTAATTGACGTTGAAAAAATGGTGTCATTTTTAATGGCAGGCGTTACGCAAATGTATTTTAATTGTCGTAATCGTCGTTGCAGAAAACAACTCGTTTCTTAATTAATATTTATTTGCGTAATGAATCACCGACGATCATTGTAAAAGTGTAGCTTCGAAAATAGACTCTAATGCATAATTCATGTGCGAGTCGTTTGTAATGAGACGCAGACACATTAGAATATTTTCCGGTCAGGCAGATTAAAATAAAATGGTTAATGTATTTTGAAATAGTTATTCGAGCAAATATATAGTGTGCCTCAATCGATCAGCATTGGTGCGTGGTTCAATATATTTTACCGTCAAATTCAAATTCGTAAAAGTGACAAAAAATATCGTAATACTATTAAAACAACTCGACTTGAAGCAGAACGGAGTCAAATTAATCCCAGCCTTAGGTTGGGTTGATTTTAGACGTAGTTTTCTTCGATTGAGTTTGGTTATATTAATAGGACTTGGAATTTTCTTTAGGGTTAGGTTGATTTAATACGATGCAAAATTTCATTTTGTTTGGTTGGGTAGTAACGTACGATATATGTCGTACGGTATTCTCATGGGTTGCGTTGGGTGGTTTCACATGGTTAAAAATATCCTTGCATTTGGTTGGGTACTCTAATATGAGAAATAACCTCCGTTTGAGGCTAAGGATTTAATTTGGCAGGACATTTTTCAATGTTTTCGTGATTTGGGATGTATTTTCGTTCATCTCGTTCCTTTGTCCCTAGACATTTTGTTTTCAAAATATTTCGTGACAATATTGGGACTGACTTTCTTTGAAAATTTACACCGCCTGAGGATCGGCGTCGTCCACCTCACCTTTACGGCTAATTTTGGCCTCAATATCACTATGTACTTGTAACTATTCGTTTTTCCAATTAGTAAAATTGATATAAGAATCGTCTTAATTCCTATATTTTTATATAAAATAAATAAGCAATAGAATATTTTTCGGTTGTGATTTTCGTTGTCGTTCTTAGGTAGTATTATGACCCCTACACATGCATTAAAAAATATTTGTAGTGCAATACAACTAGACGGTGAGTTTTCCCAACCCAAATATTCTAACAAAAATTTCAGGCAAAATTAGTTCCTAAACAAATTTAATTCTGAAAAACTGCCCCACCCGTTAAATTTGTCTCGAAATGTTTGATTGGCTAAGTTTATTTTATAGGCAACTCGTCTTGGACTAAGTTGCTTTGTGTCATTTACAATTATTTTGACAACATTCAACGTTCCTGCACAAAATTAGTTTGAAAAAACTATCCTAGGAAATCATTTCATATCAAAACATTTTGATTGCCTGCGTTGGTTTGAATCCACGCCTTGTTTATTGTATTTCTGATTCTAATTTTCGTCCGGTTCTTTTCAATCGATTTCAAATTTATCATTGTACTTGGTTCGTATTAGTGTCAAAGTAATGGAACACGTCAAACCCAATGAATTTTCTTAGATTACGATGATCTGCACTTGCTTCGAGAAATTATTGGTAAATGTCGCCGAGTCTTAGTCTGAGAAATAACCGAAACTAAAAGAGAAATAAAAATGTCAAAGTGTAATGGGGTTCGCCTTGGAGTAATGAATCTCAAACTAATATTATACGTTCGCTGACGCATGAGACCATTTAGAAACAATCCAAGATTTAGATTTGTTAGAAAAAATCTTTAATAATGAAAATCGTCACAAATCATAACGACAATAAAATTGTTGGGCAAAATAATGTAAGCAAAAGCTGCCAGGAAAAGAACCATCGTTCAAAATAGCAAGAAAAGTTTTGCCCGCACAAATTCAAACTGGAAATCTTACTTGAATATGAATCATCAATAAGGTCAAAATAAAAAATGACCCGAAGTAATTATGTAATCGTTATTGGTAACGTTATAATGAAACGTTAGGTATTACATTATAGTGAAACGTCAGTGCGTGCCACTTAAGGCGTGTTTTAAACATTGATGCATGCAAACTGCTCTGTATAGGACGGCTGCGAATTTAAGGATCGTTAGTATAATCTCGATAAAGTAGGGAAAATAAAAATGTTCAAAGTATACGAACTCAATATGTCACATCAATATGTAAAATGCTTAGCATATGTCCGAATATGAACATCATTTCACTATTGGGCAAAATGCGCTAAAGTAGAACTAATATAATCCATTACCTATAATAAGAGTTATGCTTAGTGCAGTTTTCAATTCGATTCCCATATAAACATCTAATAACAAAATTATATAGATGTACAGTTTTTAACTAGGAAATTTGAAATTTAAATTTGCAGTAGTGTTGACAATATGAAATAACTTTTAAAATTGTATTTCTAATTATTATATTTTGAATAAATAACTTCGTTAAAATTATTGGAATCGTTCCTTATCGAATAGAACTTGAGGATTCATAATAATTCATAATTTTATGAGTTCTTAGAACGCGTTTTGGAGTGGATACCTGAGGACTATTCGATACGAAACAATGACATTAATAACTAAGCTATCTATTCAAAATATGTACAGTTATTAAACACAATTTTCACAGTTATATGTCCATAGAGATGACGTTTGTTTTACATCGACAGAGAAGGGAGGGGGGCAAGTCGGAAAATTATCTTAATATATTGAAAGGGTGTCACCAAAGCCAATAAAAATATTGACAAATATTACGAATCTGAAAAAGGGAAACTATAGCGAGATATTACTGCCTGATGTGTCATAAAAATTTATATGCGAATACTAATAGAGAAATGAAGTGCAAAGTGAATTCTGCACCAATGACAAGCAAGGTTAAGAATTAGGGGAGCTAGGGAAAAAATTGGGAAAACTCGTAATGCATACGTTGAGCTGAAACTGGCGTTCGACAAGGTAGCCAGAGAAAAATTGACGAAAACCTCAAGCAATGGTGTGTTGCATAGGATAACCGAACGAATGGAGGGCATTTATATGGAAAGATAGATTACTGGAGATATCGAGGCCCACACGAAGAAAATTAAGCCATGCAGCAATGCACTGGATAAATGTATGACTCAGAATGAATATAGGATGCTATCGAGCATAGGTTGAACAGGGCAGAGTTTCAACTGTGTCCTTCAGGTAGCTCTTATTGATCTCACTGACTTTGAAGTGAGTCCAATAAGAGCTACATAAAAAAGCAAAAGGCATTTATTAACAGTTTGTTAATATTTGCTGCCCGATTTCTGACGGTTTACCTTGTGTTACAATTTATATAAATGTTGAGTTCATTATGAATATTATCACGTTGGTGTCAAATATGTTTAATCCTTTTGCTAGTTGGGTGTGTTAGTCACTAAAGTTTCTGGTTAGATTACATTCTACTAATGTGTAAATCTAATTGTGTTACATGGTATGTTGGTTTTGTAATAAATCCAACACAATTCTAACAAAACATAAATTATTATGTTTGTATTTGCTGTACATTTTTAAATTCGTTCGAGGTCCACTTTACGTATCCCCAATTATGTTGGTCGTTAGGTTGAGTTCGTTCATCTGTTAATTATGATATTTTTTTTAATCTAGTTGGGTTATACAATTGGATTTAGGTATGCTGTGTTACTTTGTTGAAAGTTTATTTGGCTCAGTTTTGTTCATTAATAAAGGGCTTGATGGTTTTTTTGTCTCAGCGCGAAGTGCAACATATCGGAATGTATGTGTTGTTTATTAATAATGTTTTGCAATCCAATCCAACACAACCAAACCCAAACGAACCCAACCTTAACCCCAGCCCAACCCACGTTTACTCTATTGCTGACAAAATTTTATTGTCATTTCGAGATTTTAAGTCTGTTCCACGAACGTTCTTTATCATATATGTACAAACATTTTCCATTGGAGTAAGCATCAATTTCATTTTGTTCTATTCACTCTCTTACAATACTGCTGGTGAGGACTGAGACAAATTACGTGGGCAAGCTGCTACTATGAAGGAGGTTGTGAAAAACTTTGGTATTAAATTATTATTTTCCATAAACTGTGAGAATATTGTCACATATTAGTCGGTATTGCATTTTGTTTGTGGGGATTTTGTCTCGTGACGTATTGTGGTTTTTCTAATAATGGAACAAATTGAGTATCGTGTTAAATCAAATTTCTGACAAAAGACGGAAATAGTCATAATCGTTTTACGGTGAACTTTATCCTCCTTATAAGACAATAACATTTTGGGCAAAGCAAGTTAAATGGGGACAGGAATCCATCGAAGGCGATTCTGGAATGGGTCGACCAAATTCAACCATTACCGAAGAGAACGTCCGAAAAGTAGAAAAATTGATTCTTGAAGATCGAGCTGTTTCAAGGACAAGAGGAAGAAGTTATTGGGAAAATTGTAACTGACTATGAAACGTGAGTTCACCACTATGGTCCTGAAATCAAACAGTAGTCCATGCAACGTAAATATAAGGGCTTGCCACCCCAAAGAAGTTTAAGGTGCAACAGGACTTAGGAGGAATTTTACTAATAGACTACTTGTCGCATAAGACCGCGATAAAGGGTAACTATTATGCCGATATTTTAAACTAATTGCAACAGGCTGTAATGGCACACAAAAGAAAATCAAAAAATGGAATTCAATTTTTGTACGACAATGCGCTAACACGCAAGTCTGTTGTTGTCCAGGATCCTTTGAAGGATTTAGAGTGCACATAATTAAATCATCCGCCGACATAGCACCATGTGACTTTTTTCTCTTCAGGAAGTTGAAAATGCAGTTGAGGTGATATATATGTCTAAACGACGACGAATTAACTTGGGTTGAAGATTTTATTGCAGAGATAGAAAAAAATTTGATTGATTATTTTCGTGAGTTGCTAAATGTAAAAAAATACATAGAAGTACAAGGAGATTATATTGAAAAATGACCAACGATTTTTTTTGTATTTTAACTTCTTCATAGTCATGTACCTTTTTATTATGAAATATATTGGAAAATAAACGACATATTTTAAAAACATGTTGTAACTAAGGGTAAATTTAACTTTTTCCTGCTAAAAATGGTTTCACTTCACTACATCACTGTCCATCGACATAGATCCAGGGACTTACGTTAACCGAAAACTAACGACTTTGTCATAAATGTTGGACATATCTTTTGTTATTGGCTTGATAAATCCTTATACGATCATTTTTACAACTGGAAGAGCTTTACTCCAGAAAATCCTATATCAAACATTACCAATCCTCATATGAAATTCTTCGCTTCTAGTAACAGCAACGCAATTATTTATTTCGCTTCCTCTTAGTCTTCTGTGTGCTGTGCGAATATTTCCATGAAAGCATTAATGTTTGGGAGTTTCTACAGCTGCAGCAAAACAAGTTTGAATAAGACGAATAGTCGACTCATGGACTCAGTAATCGCTTCAAGATTTGTCTTCACTGCATTGCATTGGATCAACCTTCCCCATATTTTGCAATTGCATTACCATTTTTGGTTTCATTTACATAAATGCGACGCAATCTCAAAAAAATACTACAAATTGTTTGAAAATTAGTGGCAATTTCATAAGCCACCGACTTTTCATGAATTTAGCTCCGGAAGTAGTTCAGTCATATAAATTGATTTTTGAACCAAAAATTCTTACTCAAATTTGTACATGATTTAAAAAATAAACAAAGGAATGCGGAGTCGCCGTGCAATTCACGAACAAGAAGTAAAGTTAATAATGAACTCAACTCAAACCTGTTGTCTTTCGAAACGATTCCATTAGTCTTTTGATTGTCTATTACCTTCCACGATTCAATTGCATTAAATTTAATATGTTTTCAAACTGGGGCTAATATAATTCCTGCAAATAATTTCATGTTATTGTGAAATCTAAATCGTTAGCTTCACTTTTTTTCTACATACAGTACTAACCTTAGGAGATGAAGAACTGCGTTTAAATAAACATTTTACTGCATTAACTTGGCACATTATGGACAGGTGATTTCACCGGTCGGATTACTCCTAGCAGCCTGCGTAAATTCTTGTACACACGTTGATCGACAAATATTGTTGTAATTGGATAACGATGTTTTGACATGAAATTTATTGAAATCACATTATAAATACAATCTCTTATTACATACAAATCTTTTGTTTAAACACAAACAGGTACGAAAATATAATTCAATGAATAATAATAATTAACCTCATTGAAAAACACGTGTTTTACTTGTATCGATCACTATAGTGACCAATTTGTGGCACGGAAGTAAAAAATAATATTCATCATATCTCAAAATATGTCTGCTATTTACAAAATCCTATCGAGAAATTCCGTACGTTCGAGGCTAATATTTTGTAAATAAATCGTAATTTGATCGTTTATTTATCTTAAATAGAATGGACGTCTATTCATATTTGCGAATAACATATTTATGGTTATTATATGTTTTTATTGACCGGCACTGAAGTTACATTCTCGAAATTTACGAGAAATTAGGTCTGAATCATCACATCACAGTCGCGTTAATAAAAGATGACATGATTTTCTTAAAAGCTAATAAACAACGCAGAAATAAAAAATAAAGGCGCATTGTCTACTGGCATAGTAATAAAGTTTATTAATCGCTTGTAAAACGAAACTAGTTCATATCCGCAATCCTCACATCGTTTTGTATCATTTTGACTAGGTTCTGTCTTTGTTCGATTTTATTTCTTTATATTTTCCTGATGCGATTTACACCTATCCTTTTGGTAACTCCTTGATTCACTGAAGCGATTTGTGTTTTATTTGATCATGTAGGATCAGCTTCATCTAGTTGCTCCGTTGCTCCCTGGATAACCTTCACGATGGGTCTATTCATTCTGGCGGGATATTCTCCTATTTCATGGAGGATTTGAATTCCATATGGTACTCGTAATTTAATCTTTTTTAAAATAAAATGTTTCCACCTAAAGTGCATTATGCAGTCTCCTGAAAGTTTTCCGTTTTTGTATCAGGACAGCCAGTAGTCATACTTCAATGACGTAATTTCTCAAGAACGTTTATAATTGATTATTTCGATCGTTTGTTTAAAAGGTCGTAGTAAATTATAGATAAGTGCAAATATGGTTCAATTTTGGTGCGTTCATAAACTTGGCAATTTACCACCAATAGTTATTTTTAATGTACTTGGTGGTATTTTTAGAAATTCGCCACTCCCGCAAAGTCAACCACACTTTGATGTGGAGCATATTTCGCCTATCGCGCAAGAATATCACTTTCCAGAGCTTTAGCAAAGATCAAAAAAAAATTTAATTGCGTGTCGCTTGATTTCTTCCATTTTACGGGAGGCTAAATTTAACCAATACTTCAAACTAAATCCATCTACGCAATAAAGTTGTAGCAATCAATTTAATGAAATTTGTCGATATCAAAAATGTATAAGTTCGATCGAACGACACCAACGTCGTGGATCTGATCAGGTAGACCGGTTAGAGCCCAGCCTCGACGTTTAAAAAGCGCTGACTTAAGTTATGAGTGCCATAATTTACGAAAAGCGTAAACAAATTACTCTAGAATGCTAGTTTGCTGTTTTATGGCTTTTGTGCAATATCGGAATTCGGTTTTAAGTGCGAGCGGCCGTCGAATGTGCGCACACGTGTGAAATTTACATCACATTTATGGATGCGTGCGTGTATTCTGAACGAGTTACTTTTTCTGAATACCTACTTGTCAATGTGTGAGTTCACAATTTGTTTGCAAATGAGCTGTTCTGAAAGAATTATTGTATCGGATCTAAATAAAAAATTTCAACAAAATAAGTTTACGTCATTAATTAAATTAATAATTATTATGACGCCTTTCCTGTCTGCGCGCACGTTGATTGCCATCAATACATAATTTGAGCAATTTCTTGAGAAGACTCAGTAATAAAGTTTCCATTGCTAACCAGAAATTTTTTTTTTTTGAAGTGTCTGCTTGATTTATTATTATCGTGCATTTATTTAGTGTCTGGTTTTTGATTCAAAATAAATAATATTATGGAATAGAGCTGTTAGATGTTTCATAATACTAGGGTTTTGCCTAGACTTTGTCGTAGACTGTTTCTTCTCTTCCCTTGTCCTAATTACCCTAAATGGAGCGGATGATTTCTTTTCTGACCCCCTGCTGGTCTCTATTTATTCCAGATCATATTCTTCACGTTTTCCCAATTTCTGTAATTCTATCTTTCCATCTCTTTCACCTCAGTCTATTATTCTCTTTCCTATTCTTCCCGATTAATGACTTTTTAAATGATATTTTCCTGGTTCATTCTGACACATCCACGGCAGTTAAGGTGTTTTTTGCTCGATTTTATCAATCAGATTATATGTCTGAACTGAATTTCTTAGAAGTTGGTTTAGTCTGTCATCTGCCTTAATTCCACTTACCATTTTGAACTTCTTCAATGTTTCCCCATAAATACATAAATATTTGCCCCCGAAATTATTATTTTTCTTATTTTTCTTTCTTATTATTTTTTCAAACAATCACTGCTTTATATTTTGTTTTGTTTATCCTTTGTTATATTTCTGAGTATATTAATATTATCACAAGTTTGTTTACCTGGTCTATTGCAAAATGCGAAACGCTCGCTATGACAGTGTTCCACAAATGTAGATATTCCCATGAATGTTCTACCCTGAATCTTTAAGCTTAAGTTAAGTTGTTGTTAGGCTCGTATTAAGTGTCAAATGTTGATTTATTTTGATTCAAAGCTAGGATTTAGTAATTATTGTTCTTCTTCTAAGACATATTATACCCTTTGATCTCTTTTCAATTATTTTTTTGTACACTAATGTTACGAAGCACAAAAAATTGTTCTATATTTTTTTTAAATAAGCACAGAAAAAAGATACAATCTAAGACTGGGAATCTGGAACACAGGGACCATGGCAGAAGCACGAAGGGTGAAAAGCTGGAATAAGGGAAGAAAATAATATAACTAATGTAACTGGAACTCCCACCCTATATATTCCTAGCAACCACTGATTGCTCTCATCATCCAAAAATGTTAAAAGATTTGCTTTTATTTATTGTAAAACATTTACATTGCTTTGCTTTCCTATCTTCCTGCTTTGTTTTACATACCTGTTTTAGGTATTCTACTGTAAATCTTTTATTTCGACCTTTTAGTACTTAAAGTTTCTCGTATTCAGTAACACCAGCCTTGCGTGGGATATTTTGCTCCTATTACTGTTTTATTGTTCGTCCAAGTCTATGGTGTCGATTTTGTTCAGTTACATAATAAATTATAGATATTTTTACTGCTATAAAGCTGTGATGTTCCTCAAGTGGTTGATCCCAGAACATATTTTCTAACAGCATTTTCTTTGCAAAATTTCAAGATTTGGCATAGAATTTTGTTATTTTAACCTTAATAAGCCTCTATGTTTGTCTTGTCGATTTTATTATCGTTTTTGTTTGTTATTTCGTCGTCCGGAGGTTTAGTATTGTAATGCCAGATTGGTTCTTTAGATTCTTGCGATTTGTCATTTCTTACCACTTTCATTTTTTGCCCCATTACAGATGTTAGAACTTCCTATTTTAATTTCTGGTATATTTCTATAGTTCATTAACCCTGATCCTGCTTTAGTTATCTAGTTTTTTGTCTATTCCTATTCCGCTTTTCTTTTATTCCATCTCGACTCGTCTCCACCTGTTGGAAGTTTGTGAACTCGATCTTTCCTATTTTGAAATTTGTTCTGTGTTCTTGTACTCTCTGTCCTAATATAGTTGGTATTCCACCTTCGGATTTACTTACTCTTATATGTCTATGTCCCCTTCTCCACTGTACTATTTACTTCAAGCAGGTATGTTTTGGTGCTCCGTTTACTTGTACCTGCATCTGCTGATGTTTACCAGTAAAGCTGTACGCATGTATAAAATTATAATTATTAGTTACTGGGCGGCGAACGCTAAGAATTTAAAAAATTAGAAGAAATTATTATTTTTTGACTCATATGTTTTTCATTTATTTGTTGTAAATTTGGTTAGTCAAACCTGATAAAACGTTGTTGCTTAAAAGCAATAGGAATAATGTAAAGCTTGAAATAAGTTGCCTTCGAAAGCAAACTTCTTATAATTGCATTCGAAAATGATCAACGGCAGTTATGTATAAGCTGATCTAATAGACAAGACAAGACCAAATATAAATGTGGAATCATCAAACTCATAAATCATACATTAAATTTTGTAAACCTGTTGAGAAATTTTTGGCATCAACACCAAATGTGTATAAACTGTGCCAATGTTGCTAATAAAACCTGAGATATTCAAATTAATTAGGACGATTCTAAAGGGAATCAACACAGCTATTAATGTGTAAATAGAACTAATAATCAAAATGGATATTTCTATTGTATTGAAACAATCATATCATTAAGACACAACAATTAAGTGAATTATAAATCAACATGACAGATCTATTGTGCTCACGACACGTGCACATATTCGACCAACTGTGCAGATCGTACGACCGACACTTTCGTGTTCTTTCGAAACCAAGGCGTTAAGAGCATGAATTTGTTTACTGAACGCTTAAAAGTTCTTGATTTTACAATGATGACGAAGTTACATTTAACAGTAACAATAAGTTTGATTCCAATCAGCCAAAAATATATAATCTTCCTTGGGAATAAGGATTGAACAGTTTTGCAAAAATGTCTACAAAAACGTGCTTTAAAAAGAGAACCAGGCCCGCGTCAGTCAATCAGGCGAACAACATTTGAACCCATAAATTGTGCGGAAGTCTGAGTTTTCTAATACTTAATTAATTTAGCATCCTTTTGTTATTAAAAACACGTGTCGGTAATGAATCTGTCCGTACTTTCGGTAATTTCCGTTAACGAGTTCACGCCCGGTTGATTTATTGCAGGATAATTTATGGGCGCACTTCAAATATACATTTCTGTATATTATTGGTTTCCCATTTTCTTTTTGCCGTACAAATTGACGCACGGTTTGTCCCGCTGGTGGTTTCAATTGGAAACGTTCTATATTTAATATCAAAATATTGCTTCAATAATACTATGTGTATATGTTTCAGTGACGTTTCTGTATAATTATTTTTATTAACATGCCACGTATTTGTTTGATCTTTGTTTGTTATTTTTTCAAATTTATAATACTTCAGATAAATGTTTATGAACTATAAAGATGAAATGTTTAATTTCGTGAAGGAAATTAAAATCCCGGTAAAATACTCGTGGATTTCATATTTTTCATAATTCACATTATTGTTGACGGTTACATTTAGATTCACTTATTAAGCTTATGAAAAAATATACAAATATTTATTTGTATTTGAAAATATTGATACGAAAATGTTAAATATTTTCGTTTTATCGGCATTTACTTTAAAGTCATTCATTTGGATTTTAATACTGAATGATATAATGGCACAATGTAATAAGTAGTGAGAACGTATGACGCTTATAAAATGTCATGGGATTTACCTACGAGACATTTCTAACGAGCTTACGCAACAATTGGCAGCTTAATCCAAAATATTCGTTGAAATTCAAATTTACGTCGAGATAAATCGGACAATTGTTAAATATAGTCGGATTTGACTGGAGGAATGCAAATTGCGACAAAAACTGAATATTTTAAGGATTTACAATCGATGTACAATCGAACAAATTGAGTTACGAGGACTAATAAAAAAAGGTACGTAACTATGAAGGAGGCTATGAAAAAATATTTGTGTTAAGTTATTGTTACTCTCCTTCTTATAAGACAATAAAATTTTGGTTGAAGCAATTACATGGTGACGGGAATCCATCGAAGACGATGCTCGAAATTGGTCGACCAAATTCAGCCAAGAAAAGTAAAATTGATTCTTCAAGTTAAACGAATTAAAATCGATGTGATAGCTGAAATTTGCATATTAGCAGGGAACGTATTTGGACAATTATCATAATTTGGAAATTTCGTATGTGAGTGCCAGATGGATACCGTGAATCTTGATTCCATTCAATAAACAACGTCGAGTTGAAATTTCGTTTTTGGAGCTTTGTGAAGGACAAGAGGAAGAAATTATTGAGAAAGTTGTAACTGGCGCTGAAACGTGGGTTCATCACTATGATCCTGGAAGCAAACAGTAGTCGACGCAATTGAAACACAAAGTCTCGCCACCGCCAAAGAAGGTCCAACATTCGGCTGTCAAGGTTATGACCTGGATTTTTGGGATTCGGTACGAATTTAACTAACATACTATTTGACACATAAGACCACGCTGATATTTTACGCATATTTCAAAATGCCACGAGGCGTCGTCAATGGCAGTTAGCATCAAACCAACGCTAAAGGAATGGAATTGTGGGAGAAGATGCAAGTATTGGTTTGATTTTAAAAGCTTCTTTTAAATTGTCAAAAAAATTGTTTTCGGCCGTCAATAATTTTAGAAAATATATTCATTGAAAGTGCCCATAATGTCTTATGAAGTTCAAAGCATAAAAATGAATAGTCTGACAATGTTCATGCAATATTTGCAAAGCTATTTAAATTGCGAAACTTTGTTGAAGCCAGAGGACCAAACAGCTTTAATCTCTATGAAGGCCAATGTCACTTCTACTTGGTTGTACAGGTTTTCAAATGTGGATGACCACACCATCACCACCACAGTGTCAGCCATATGTTAAACGTGATGGCTACATTCAACATTTCATCCTCCTCACTGCCCTGATTAAATAAGCAAACCCAACAAACAGAAAGCATTGCAGGTAGGCCTCGGAAATGTGAAGGAACTTGAGAATAGCATCACAAAATTTAATTAACACGTCAGTAAAGTTTCACTTAAAAATTCTCAAATATACATATTGGTTTTCGTGTATATAAATGAATGTTTATCGCATGATGGTGAAGATATTCGGAGGACTATTAGTATTCTTTTGCAAATTCAAGGTGATTTTCTATTGTTCGATGCATTTATGTGCATGAAAACTGATTCTTTATCAATTATCTGCCATAATTGACAAGATTTACAATTCAATTCAAATATACATCTATGTAACATCTAAATCAAATCCCCTTGTAACTTGATAGCGAAAAATCTGTGGGCTCCCTAAAGAAATATAAGAGGAACTCATTTAACAATTTTAAAAATAATCACAAATTTATTAGTTAAGATATAACAAATGAATTAATTAATGGTCAATTTTTATACCAAGTTACAATCTTCAAGGTTACCATCCGATCAGTTTGGCTCTGATTCCTTGATAAACATGATAATTTTTTGGAGAGAGTTATTAAGCCACCATCACAAGCAAAAGTTACATAATCGAATTGAATTTCTACTTAAATAATCGGAGTGGAGGTCGAATTAAAAGATCGATGTAATGAGGTGGGAAGAATAGAGGAAAATATGTGAAAAATTCTAAGGATAATATCACTAACCTTACAGGAGTTTAATATTGCACACTCGTATATCCAATTAATGAACGTAATTTTACCACCGAAAAACTTTTCTCAATTTCTTTTCCTTGTAATTGCAATAAAACACGTGGTTTATGATCGTTTAACCCATCCTCTTTTAACCGAAGTTTTTTTGTTGTAAATTTAACTCACCTTCCCCATGGTAATTCATTAATTCAGTAATTGTTCATTATATTCATATCAATATTTTAATGACGAAATTTTTACAATATTTTTATTTATTATTACTTTTTATTTTATCTACCACTACCACAAACTCGGGCAACCTTGTAGGCTGAATTTTAAAATATATTAATTCAATTAAAATTCAAAGGAAAATTCAAAAATTCTATTCTGGTTTTACATGGCAATGCACAAGCCTGTTGTTGTCCAGGATACTCTGAAGGATTTCACATTTCACATAATTAAATCATCCACCCTACAGGCCTGACTTAGCGCCCTGTTACTTTTTCTATTCAGGAAGTTGAAAAAGCAATTGAGGGGACAAAGATTTCTAAACGACCAAGAACTAATGTGGGCGGTTAAGAGTATTTTTGCAGAGAAAGAAAAACAATATGGTTAATTTTTATTAACAGATATATAAAAACTTTTGTTATATTTGCCAATTGAAGGGTCGCACATTGGGTTGATTGGTGGTTTATTTCGTTAGCGAATTTAGTTAATTGGTACCAATTGTAAAAGACAAATATTAAATTGTAAAGTTGATAGTTGGATTTAGTTCGGTGGGATTTGAAAATTTACATGAAGAATATTTTATAGTTGAGTCGAGTTGTCTGATGGTTGTCTTTTTTACTGAAATAGTAAATTGCAGAGTTGGATTGGGTTGATTAATAGTTGATTTGACGAATTTATAAATAACTTCATAATTGTTGAAAAAAATATTAAACTCCAGATTTCACAGTTCGATTTGGTTGAGTGGGTTTCTATTGACTAATGATGTATGCAAATTTATTATTACTTTGGAAATTGCCATTCTAGACATATATATTAAATTGCATAATTTAAAGTTCCGTTATTACAAAATATGTTGAAAATTTGTGTGTTGTGACTGGCTTGATTTTATGTGCTATTCAATTCTGGAATTCTGGATGTCAAATCTCATACATATCGGTAAGATACTCTACACCTAGTTCAAGACTCATTTCTTAACTTGTCAGTGATGAGGAAGTATTAATTATTTAATATATGCTGTTAGTATGATGGACAGAAACCAAAAATCTGATCTCGAGAGAAATTATGCGAATGCAAGAATTGATGAGAGCAGAGTAAACCCAATAATATAAATAAACCCAATGCGTCTAATACACAGGAAAACCAATATATGGGCAGAGTAGTATACATGCAATACAATTAAATAGATAGGCCTACATAATCACAGACCAGTGGATATAAAATATGTAGAGATGTATAAACAGGAAATCAAACAATGGTCGAGACCAATGTGGTTAATCTACATGCTAGGCAATAAATAAATAACATACTGCATCTACTGAACAGTGTGCATATAAAGCAATTAATCTAACAAGCCAACACATTTAGAGACAATTAGACACAGAATATATAGAAACCAATAATTAGCAAAACAATTTACAGACCAATGAATACAGAAACCATTTACAAGTCAATATAATAATATATAACATAAGTAGTGATCAACAAACAGATATACCAGACATAGAGGCAGAGATACAAGGAATGCATGTCGTCCAAGAAATGGATATGTGGTGATGCACAGATCAGTCGCACAGATAGAAAACTATAATCATAAAATACAGACGGCGCAGTATATATTGCATACATATAGACCAATAAACAGATGAGCTCACAAACAAACCAGTAAAGATAAAGTAACAACATGGCACGACAATATATATATATAGAAGTTTCCAGGTTTTTCTGTTACCTACTTCGGACGGCGCACTGTTTTGCAGATTGGTGGTAGTTCTGTGTGCAAAACTTACCTGTGATATTATATACTTTTAGGGAAACTTAGTAACACTGACATTGTTCTATTATTCTCAGGAAGTATAAGCTGTACCGGTAGGTTGAAAGAGCAAATACTGAGGCAAATGTCCATGGTAGTACCCACACAGGAAGGTAGGTTAAGAAGTGAATATAATATTTATTATTTTATTTTATTATTTATTATTTAATGTCACGGTGAAAATAGCAACAAGGTAGAAGAAATGAACAAAGAGTGACTTTAAAAATGAGCTGCTTTAGAAAAATTAGATTGAAGTTCCATAAATATGATCAAGTTGACACTATCCTAAGGAGATCGCGTTGAAATCAAATACGATGCTGGACCTGGACCTGGACTTATGGTGCACCATAAGTCCAGGTCCTTGGCAACAAGTAATGTTTACAACGTCACTAAACAAGAGTGGGCGATAATTTCCCATTCGCCGCCGAACGTTTGAACCAGGATGCACCAGTAATGATGGATAACAACGTTGACTTTGAAATATCGTTATGAACAAAATATTGGATACGTGCCATGTGCATAAATCGATCCGTCCCAGTGTTTGTATTTATAGGAGAGGTCTACAAATTTATACGAAAGTTACCAATTTAACATGTAAGTGTGTTTATGTCATTTGTGCAAATGATGGCAGTTTCATCTTTAATATCAAATATAAACGCATGGAACGCTTTTGAGATACATTAGTCTGACATGGTGTCCTCCAATCTTTACTTAAAATAACCTTATAACCCGTGTACCTAAATTGGGCGTTAAATTTTACGTGCTAACTGTTTAATTAACGGGTGACTGGTAATCACATTGCATATAGTTTATTCGAATTATTTTATTTACAACTTCGTGTCAGTGCCTCAACATTACACATACACATTTTACACATTTTAGGATTAGATTTCGATCCACACGTTGGGCGTGAAATACCAACATTAATTTATACCAAGTTGTCTGTCTGTCCATTTCGGTGCGACTCATGTCCGCATAATCGAATTTATTTGCACGCGCATTTGGAACGATAGCATAGTTTTCGGTTCGAAGTGATGATATCATCGCCAGTAGAATTCGTAAACTTACGACTTGCGGAAACGATGCATTGGTCGTACATTCTTGTTAGTCACTCGGTTATTATTCTTAAAGCGTTCGATTCATTATGCAGTTACATACGAGGTTAGTTCCACCGCGAAGAACGGAAAGAAGAGATAAGCGGTGTTACAATGCACCAGTTTACGAACGGAGTTAATCTCAGTTGCTTACTTTCCATAAAATAGGTTGGCAACATTTTATTCGTGACATATTTGAACGATAACTACAATTGATAGGTAGTAAATATTGCGATGTGTCATTGTAATTCGGTTAATAGTTGGTTTTTATTTAGCAACATGGATTTATAAGTTCATTTATTAAAAAAGATGCCAATTAATCAAATTGTAAACAGAAAAATCCGTTACCGGCGGCAATAAATTTAGAAATGCGTTAACTTCTGATATAAATTCGTATTTTAAACTCTTACACATAACATTAAAATGTCGTCGCTTCGTAATGAATAACGTAAAAAATAGATATATTATTGTAATTAAGCTTAACTTGATTTATTTAGCTGCGGTGTATTTTATTTGACGAAGTTACGTCACCAACTAAATGTATCAACATCGACTATAAATACGACGATGACATTAAGAGACGTCGGATGGTAATCGCGACAACTATGTGCACGAGCGTATCTTTAGAACAAATGGGAAAGAGACGGAGCGCGTTGGTTACGACGACATGCGATTTACACAGATAGATCTGATGACGTTGTCGGCGGACATTGTCTTGGGCCATCTCTTTTGCAACAAATACGAGCGGGACGGACGAATGAGACCAGTCGTGCTGTCTATAGACGGAGCACCTCCGACCAGCGGCGTGCGAATATAAATTCATGGTCATACGACGGCTGGCGGCGGCGGTGGTGCATATTATAGAATTTTTACTGCGTGGTGTTTACGTTGAAATTAAATGAATGCGATCTGGTAAACATAACTATTATTGTTGATGCTAATATCGCGATCCACGCATTGAGTACTGTAACTTTATTTCGTATTATATTTAACGACTGATCTCGTTTTTTGATATTATGATTCATATTTTTTTGAGATGTCATAATTTATAATTTTGGTATGCCCTAACTTAACGTAACGCATTAACCTAACTGAAAAACAATATTTAACCAAGTTAATAAAATATTCTTCTAATTTGTATTGTTTTAAAGCTTCATTGCAGAACTACTTCCTACTATTGATGGTGAAGACCACATCGCTCTTTCACATACTGTCACATAATCCATCTAAGATAAGAGAAGATATTTACCGATCTACAGTCTTCCCCTCCTCCTATAAAAAACCATTATTGGCCTGTTCATAATCTGCATCTAATGTAAAACTCGCATTGTCTCCATCCCTTTATCCTTCCGTCTTCTCCTGCCACCCCTTTCCATTTTCCTTTGTTCTTTTTTCCTCATGTTGTTCCATTTCCCTCATTTTCCTGCTCTCTTTCTTCATCCATTTTCTCTCCCCGCCCCCGTTGCCATTTCATACCTAACTGGTCTTGCGTTTTCTCCCACCCTTTTGCTCCCTGTCTCCTGTCTAACTATGGTTTGGAGACGACCCCTCTCCAACTTCAGTATCTTTTATATTTTTCATAGGTTCCAACTTTTTTCTTTCTTTCCAACACCACATTTCCCCTCCGTACATCAGAAAGCTCTTTATACATATATTCCATTACTTCAGTATTTCTTGGACATTCCCTTTCCTCTTTCGCCACAGATTTCTTCTCTCGTCCTTCGTTTTCTTCGCCTTTCTGCACGCATGCTCATTATATATCTTAGATACATCCACTCCTTCGCCTGCTCTACTATATATCATTTCCATGTCACCTTTACTTCCATCCTATTTCGTCCTCTTTTCTTAAACACTATAATTTTCGTTGTGTTGAACTCCCTCTTCTATTCGTGAATCCTTCTAATTGCTTCGCCATTTCATTCAACCCCTTTTACGTCTGCGCTAATAAGACCATGTCATCCGCAAATGCCAACGATCTAATTTCACTCCCCCATCTTATCCTTTCCGTAGCATTTCTTCCAATTCCGCAATGTAGATATTAAAGATTTGCTGGATCAGCGGGCATCCCTGCCTCACCCCTCTCTTGGTCATAAATCTTTCTGAGTTCTCATTACTCACCCTCACCCTGCACCATGTTTCCTCATATATTTTCTCAATCCTTGTCCACATCCCTTACCATACCTACATCCTTGTCACCATTATCTTCATCATTATCTCTGTGCTTAGCTTGTCAAAAGCAGCTATTGGGTCCAGGAACATTGCGTACGTTTCCCATATTTTTCTGTTGAGTTCCCAATTTCGTCTCTTTTGCAACACGTGAGTTGTTGCTATGTCGTTCTTATTTAACTATATTCTCCAATATCATTTGCCAAATTTGTCGTAAGTGGATCTACTGTGTTATAACGACACAGCATTCCACTAAATTCACTTGAGACATATATGGAGGCATACTCGGTACTACCATAGATTATTAAATGGTTTTTCCTACTTGTTCCTCAATTTTCAATCGTCGTAACGTAAACATTCCATGAGGCCATGTTTAAACTTCTTGTTGGTTTCAACCTCACCTAATCTATCGCATGTTTTAAATATTTTATTAGTGACATGTTTGACATATTTTGTAAAAAACGTTCACAATCGTACCACGGCATCCTCTATGATAATTACGTCACGTCATTCAAAGTATCATCTTCACTGGATCTAATGTTAGCTCACCACATCGTACTCAAGAGCATTTTTTGTAGTCGGAAAATTGAACATGCAGCGACAATAATTTCAAGTAACTGAACACTTCATCAGAAAAGAAAAAAATTACATTTTTTTCCCACCAACCTATTAAAATTTTAGCAATTTTCATTTGGTTACCACACGTTGGGCGTCAATTTTGACGTGTTTATTATGATTACAGTTGCTTTAGTCAATTATAATGTGTCAGCATGATTTGGCGAAAGTTGTAAATGTTACTGTGTTTTCTTACTCCACCTTGCTGCGACAAATTTGTTAAAAAATTCGTTGTGATAATTGTCGAGTAGGTGTAAATTGTAAATCACCATTATTTATTTTAATTAATTTTGATTACTTGACATTGCTTTGTTTTTATAATATTTTGACATTATTTAAATTTTGTCATAAAACGTCACGTGATTCAAATTGAGATAAATAACGTTAGGTTATAACAAGAACTGTGAACGATTTAGAATGGCCGGATGCCTGCTATAACTGCGCACAATTTATTTGACATTTTAAGTACGTTTTTCCTATTTAATTAACAGAAATACCAGCTCAAGTATGATGTGTATTAGCGCCAGCTAGACGTGTATACCCACGCAATAGTTACTGCTAAATAATCGCAGAGGTTTTTTCGACCAACCACGTTGGTGCTATAAAAACTTGCAATTACTCCGCAGCCGTCGGCACTAAACAAATTTCAGCGAATGTATTAAAGTGATGACAGCTGTTTATAATACCAGTTGTTGGTCAAAAAGACCTCTGCTTATATACAGCAGTAACAAGTGTGTGGGTATTCATGTCTAGATGGCGGTAATACTCATACATACACAAACGCATTGTGACTCATTTTTGCACGACGTAATGCAACTTCAGGGAATGTATGTGTGGTGATCTGATGAGCACGTAGAGAGCGAAACAGTTGTAATCACCTTAAATGGTTTAATAGGAAATGTACATTTATTACAAGTTAAACTATTGTAGCGAAAGTAGATAAATAGGTGGTGCACAATGGAATTGTGATGTCGTCGAAAAATTGATATCTTGGAGACCGAGATGCATCGCATGCAGGAAAAGGTATTAATTAACAACAATCTAAGAAATCTAGAGGAAGCGAAACAGCACGACGCAAAATGATTAAGACGCCCAGGGAAACACAACGGATGTACATCAAATAAAGTTGGCCCTATGCTTAAACTTCGAGGGACGTTCACAAAAACTAATGTGATCGAGGTGACTATAAAGCAAAAGTACCGCAAAGATTTTTTGGGATTTGAATCCCTTGTTGTTAATTCAACGAATAACATTGTATCCCCCTTTTCCTTGGAGGCTGAGGGCTAGAGGTTTTATTTCCAGTGCTTTAAAAGCTTGGACAGTTATCTTCCGAGACATTTCAACTCGCATGAACTATTTAATATGAATTAAAATTCACCGAATTTCTTTGCTAGTTATATGTAATCTCTAATCAAGCCTACTATAGCTGCAGCGTAATCTTATGTGCACTTAAGTATGTTCTTACTTCCGCTGGACGTACCTTATTTGTATGTCTCTCCTATGTTGATGCTGCGTAAGCAAATATATTTATATATTCGTTACACTTGCTTGTTATAATTAATATTTGTATCGTTTGGATTCCAATGTCGTGGCCTAGTTCTTTCCTTCACACTGCAATTCACAACTTTCAACAATTGTTGAATATTAAACGATTTTAAACTATTATTGTTATAAATTATATTGGGTGAAAATATCCTGCGAACGAATACAATTACATGATTGAAGTGTATATGACACACTGTCTGCAAACTTTAATTCATTATTACTATGTTATTATTGGTATGGTTGTAAATATCCAAAGTTATTAATTTAAGGCCCAAAACTTTCATTTGCCAACACGAACAATGAATTTAACTCCCTTTTATGTTTTCAGATGACAAATTTGATTACAATTTCGCAACCTTCACCTCGTTTTGTAAAAACCAAATGACTGCTCGTTGAATAATGTACTAAAGAAAAATAATAACTTTTTATACTAAAACCGTAGACATTAACACGGTTAAAGTTCCACAAGCTCGACGCCACTGCATTACCTGCCTCCGTTCACCGAATCCACATCGTCGCAATTTAAATTTAAAAGCGAACACGCGTCGCGATCTAGCGAGAGCAGGAAGAGGATTTGCGGCGACGTCACCGACTATTTCGGTGCGAACGAACGGTGACCCGTACGGTGCCGCCGCCAGCGGAGACGCCTCGAAGCTCGGGCGTCTACGCACGCAGACGCCTGCATAGTCAAACAATCCTAGCGGAGGCTTTGAACCGATGAACGTATTTCTGGTAGACATAGATGTCACTGGTTCGCGATACGTTTCCAGAATTCTATTTTCGACCGAACCTAAATAAATAAAGTCGTATACGACTAGCATGTGTACGCGACGCCTTCAATACTTCCACTTTAATGCTGCAAGGTTTAAAATTGTCGCCGGAATTTGATTGCATGCCGACGCTTTGACGTTACGTAACTTATTTTTGCGCGGAATGTCCGGGATAATTAATGGACTTCGTCAAATATTTCAATTATTTGCGGTTGGGTTGATGGAATTTTTCGCATTTCGTTGTTCTGCGAAACGGCATGATACAGGTGGTCTAAATATTATAATCCATCTCGAGTTGTTTTGTAACTTATAATGAAATTATTAAAAATATTTTGCATAACATTTCTAACCAACAATAAATGTGCCCTTGTCTGCCTACCAACCAATTTAGCACACAATGAGCTTCTTTGTAACTACTGATGACCCTACTCGTACATGAATTCAAAGACACTGTGTTTAATTCATGCATAATACTCATTGCAAATTTGTGCTAGTAATGTACCTAAGTGGGCTTCTTATTTAATTGCAACTATAATATCTTAACCAACCCAATTTCTACATTTAATATTTAACTCATTTTTTTAAATATTACGTCGAAACCATTCAATTGAAAGATAAAAATAATTTCGTAAAAATACTGCTTCATCTTTTTTATACCAAACAATCCTTTGTAATGAACTCAGTCGACGTTAAGCTCTCGTAATTTACTTCTTCCAGCATCGCGACTGACAAAGCTAGCGCGTTAATAATGTTTACTTCCGCGACAAAATGGCAAATGACAAATGCCCGACACAGCAACACTCTCAAGGATTCACTGCGGAGTATTTTTCAGGGCGTTTCAGCATCTCGATCCAGTTTGGCACGTGGTACGCACTTGTTTTCATTATTTTGCGCTGGAAATTCTCGACACGGTTTTTTCCCTATAACTACGTTCTAAATATAATTTGTGGTGGAATGTAACGGGAGACGGTTGTCGAAATGTCTTTAAAGTTTAAAGCGTGCCTCACTTGCTAGGAATTCCATTGACGTAGACTTAGTATTCTGTCGACACATTTGAAGTTACTTTTTTTGATTGAAATCAACGACCCTGGTGGGGCCTTGTTTCACGTTTCCTCTCATTCATCTTAAAAGTCTAAATTAGAATATACGACAAGAACGGAACGGGTGGGAGGAATAAAGTAGGATTGAGTAACTGTCACATAAAATTCGCAATCAGTTAGAATCGGGATAGAATATAAGAGATTCAGGATTACCGATCGTTTTGTAACAGACTACATATCATATCTATTTATTTAAATTTTTGGTGATAAATAGTTGTTTTTGTTATTAAAAGGTAAGCCAATATGTAAGAGACATCCAACTTCAAAAAAAAGAATCCCGAAGGCAATATATTATCACAATATAAAAATTTTTAAATATAGGATCCTTTCTGGATTTTGTTAATTAATAAATTTATGCACTTTTCATAAACACTTTATATGGAATCCAATCCAACCCAACCCAATCCAATATGTAAGCTAACCTAACCCAACACAATTTTGAAAAACCAACGAGGATTTCATTACTTCTGAAAATTATGGTTCAAGTTATTAAAGACGATTGGTTGTTTTTCAACTCAGAAAAATGTGCTAGAATATTCTAGACGTCTACAGAAAAGACACCTATAGATAATTCGAAAATAGCATATTTTGTATTCGTTCCGTTTCGTAGGAAAATCTTTTCCTTAAATTATCCGTCTTTCAAAAACATCTATAATTGGATGAACATGGCATCTTCCAACTCAACCAACCTAATTAAATTTGCTAGAAATCTCCAAAATGAAATAACTTTAAATAATTTTCATTGCAATATACATTCCATCCGGCCCCAGAACACAATTTTGGAATTGGAGATTCTCGATTTTTATTAACCGCATCAACACCACTTAAAAAAACATAATTTTATTATTTACTACTGTTGAAACTAGGGGTTTACACATTTTAAGACGATTAGGGGATTTACATGGCATTAGAAGAAGAAAGATTTCTTACTCACAACAGGGTAAAGTGCAAGTACATGATGAGTGACAAGAGGACTAAATATCTCATCATTCCAGTAAATAACTTAATGGACTTAAGACTTCAAACAAATCCCAGGTCGTCAAAATCTTGTAGGTGCTATTTTATATACAGAATTGGTATTGCATGAATATTTCGTAGCTTCTAAAGAAAATAACGATACAGCGTTATATTTTTTATATTTTTATATTTTTTTAGCCTTGGTTATACCATTTTAAAGAATATTTTCGATGATTTTGGTGAATTTAGATGCCTAGGATGTATAATTTTTATTGATCATTGTGACTAACAAGGTTTAAAATTTTTACGATTTTTGAATTAAAAGGATTTATCACAGTTTTGATGACTTTCACGTTTTTTATAGTCATTATGAATTTCTATTATTTGTTATTGGTTTTTGGAATTTTATTTCTTTTGATATTTTCACAATGGTTAGAATTTTCATGACTTCTCAATATCTACGATTTTCCTTACTCTTACGATGTTTAAATATTTCAGTCTTACGATTTCAGTGATTTTTGATTAGTATTAGGATATTTTGCCATTTTTATATTTTCATGTTATTTTCTAACAATCGTTATACTATATCTTTTACTGTATGTTCGACTATATTTGACTGTTAACAGCTTTTTGCAATTTGAATAAATTTTTACGATTTTTTGCAATATTTTTAGTTATTATTTTTTATGATTTTATAATTTTTTTACGATTTTCATGATTTTTATAAATTTTAAGAATTTTTCTGAAGTGTTCACAATCTTAATCTTTTCAGTTGACTATTTCTACCACTTCAAAATATTTTGCGATTTTTAAAGACGATTGTTATTTGTCACGAATTCTATAACTTTTATCAACTTTTTACATTTTTAATGATTTCTAAAACTTGTAAGAATTTTCACTACTTTTACAATTTATCCGAATTTTGGATGCTTATAATTCTATCAATTTGTATATTTATCTATTTTTCTGACTGTAGTCTATTTAGGAAGAATTCCTCATATAACAAATTTATGCATTGATTGAGTTTTAAAATAATTTTTTGAGTAGAACTTAGTTTCCTCGATTAAAATTTTTGCAAGCTTCGTACTTTTTCTGAAGAAAATTGCATCCATGAAATAAGCTTTCAAGATAAGGTGCTCATTGACTGTAAATCTATTATAATATATTGAAAATTGTATTGGGGGAAGAATTCATCTCATGTAGTTATGTATTTTGTAGTCCTGGTGAGTACTGTAGTTATGAATAATTTGGGAAATCGTCCTGTATCAGCTTTGGACCCTGAATTCTGCTGTTTTCTGCGAATTAGGATAGACTATGGTGAATTTTAATGGTTGTAGTTGTTCCATATTTGCTATACTAAATATAAAATTCCTTGGATTTAGCAGAATTGTGCTCAATCGAAAGATAGTCTATTTTCTATTGGTGTCGAATGGTGCGAGTTTAATTCGGCGAATAAAACAATAATCAAAACCCACACGAATTTTGTAATTTCCTGGAAGAATTTACGGAACGTGCCATATAACATTGTGTCCACCGATGAAAATTCTTTTGGCACAAGTCCTCAAACCAACAATAACACGTCAGTCAGGTACAGGTTCAATACGCACGTGCTTACGTGTTATTAATAAAATATTAATCGGTCGCGTTACGACTAATAATAAGATATTTATTCCGTTTGCCTATGTGCATTCCTCATACCTAAGTGGTAATTGTCAGGTCCGGCATAATAAACTGGCAATCGGACAAATCTATTAATGGGCCGGTTATAAACGCTTTGCCGATGTAAATTTAGAGTGCGCTCGGATCGAATACGTTAGCTATGGCATTACGACGACGACTGGGTCGACCCAATCACGTCAATTATGCAGATACTGCACTGAATTCGTTTGCGATTACGTCTGTGATTTGCGTTCGGAGCATATCTTTCATTCACTGCGGTTTTCGTGACGAAACGGAGTAAATATAGACTTGTGTCATCAACCGGGTTGCATATTAATTAATATTAATTAATACATGCACGGATTTTAAAAAATATTTGACGTTTTCTGAATATTTAACTGTGAATATTTTTTTCCAATCTATGGACTAAATGTATTCAAAAGAAATCCAATATCGTTCACCGGAAATTATTTTCATTCGAAGTTTTTCAAATCCAAAAAAAATGGATTCTTTTCAAATGCGTTTACAAAATTTACATTCTATGCCCTATGTTATCTCTAATAAATTCATTCCTGATTAGTTTGGCTCTAGATCGTCAACAAGTCCTTTTTTTATCCTATAATTTTAATTGATAATTAGTATACAAGTACTGTACACGTTTGTATCTTTGTATAGTTAGATTTAGAAGAATTTATTTTTAAATATAGTTGGTTTTTAAATTAATTAAGCTCTTCGCATTATTGGTTTTAAGGAACAAAATATAAGACATAAGATACATACGTTCTAAATAACGCAGGACATACGGTTGTCCCTTAAGGACACCGAATAAAATTGAATGGAGTCAAAATCAATAGCCACGAACGGTAATTGGTTTTCGTAATGAGCGTAAAAATAAAACAAAAGCAGAATTGCAAATAGAGAAGAAATTTTAAAATAATTTTTAAATGTGTACAGTGTGGATACGATTGATGGGAGAGTGTGAGTCAAAATGAGGAAGAAATGATTTTCAGCATCTGACAAACGCTTCTTACCCATTTGCGGCCATTTGTTACCTACAAAGCAATTCAATAAATGAAATATATTCTAATTACAATGCTTAGTGACCGGTTAGGACTTTGTTATGTAGACCCTATGGTAATAATGGGAAATCTAAGGAACTAAATCGTCCAACTCAATAAGTCTTGACCATCGCCATCAACCTTACTCCCATGTTAGTATTTGGCCTTTACCATCTCTGTTTTCATCTCCAAACAAACAATATTTCTGGTCCTAACTTAAGTACATAACGAAACTTCTCCAAGCTATTCATAGCTTTTAAAGTTTGGTTGGATCTGTTCGGGTTAGGTAAACCTTTAATTTTATCCATGAGTAGTTTATAAGGCTATAGATGGTTTATTATAATGTATATATCTTTAGGAAGCGTTATTTTCATCAATGGGTTTTAAGATTATTTTTAATTTTTCCCTTGTGGTCTACCGTTTCTAAATTTCTAATCTTCGGTCTCAGTAATTTATATTTGTTATGGTGGAGCTTCTTTGTTTTGTTTGCGTTAATAATTAGCCATAATGAGGATTTACCATACTTTTACAGTTCTTCTAATTACATTTTTTTAATTTCTTTTATGAAGTCTTACATATATATTAATGACACTATATCTAGGTTCAATATTTGCTTCGCTATGAAGAGCTAGTGAATGGTTGATCTATTTGGCTTAAATCCTCCTTGATACTCTCTCCATGAAGAATGTAATGTAATCTTTTTTATCTAAATCTTTATCGTAATTTTTCATATAATTATAATATGTATTATGCCCATGTAATTACATCCGTTCTTCACCCCCTGCTTCAATCTTCCAACCTGATCATAATTAACTACGTGCTTCAATACTTCGTCCCCACCAATACATCGTCTAATATTTTCATTCCCACATATTCATATTCATCTAGTGGGCCCAACCATATGTATGTCAACCAAACAATAAACTACAAGCATTTATCTTTCTTTATTTCAATGTTTGAATCTCGCAATCGTAGAATCTTATACCCCCCTTGAAAATGTTATATGTTAGCCTGGAAGTAATCTTCATTTTTATTAGGTAAGCAATTTCACAACATACTTGTGAAGTACCATTAATAACCATTTGTTCCCCGGGGGGCTAACACTGTTTACTAACTACATAATACAATTATATTTAATTATGTAACAGGTTCCAGGGCAACTAATTTCAAGCAATAAGCAACTTTCGCAAACAATCGATGTGCTCGCTCCCCGTGCATTAAACATTGCGTGCATAATTTAAATTGGGTTTATTTGAAGCTTACCATTATTCCATTTGTGGGGATTGTTTACCTATTGGAATTATTACGGAAATATCACTGTTTTCGGCGATTAATGCAAAACATTTTATTGTATTTCATAATTACTGCAGTGGTAATAATGCTCTATTAAAAACAGGACAATGGTGCCATGATGATATCAGGCTTAAATACTTGCTTGCAATATCAATGAATATTGTTGATGTGTGTGATGTGTTGATGATTTATTAGCCTCCAACTTCCAACTTGTTGGGGAACTGATTAAGCGATGAATTCGTCCGATTGAGCAATGGCGCTGAGCAACCTAATTGCTGTTGTCTTCGTGCAAAGTGAAAATACGAAATAGATTTAAAAGATGTTCTCAAAAGTTACACAAGAATAATTGTTTCTAACTAGCTGTGGATCTGGAATGTGCAAATAAAGAACTGGCTGAACAGTGATACAAATAAACAATATAGATAAGAAGGAATATATGTTAAGGACGGTCGGGCGAACAAAAGACAGAAAAAATACTCAAAACTCCTCAACAACAAGGCATATGAATTGATATATTATATGGGTATCCGGAATGTAAGGACACTTTTGTGCCAGGAAGTCTAAAATAATTACTAAGGGTAATTAAAAGATATAAGATAAAGCCTTACAAGAAACAAAACAATTAGGGCTAGATATTGCAGATATGGAAGATATGTGGTCAGAAATATATTACGAAAAATGATACTTGACAGAGCCCCAATTGTAAAAAGGAGAGAAGGTAGACCATGGAAGAAATGGCTGGAAAGTGTAGAACAAGATCTAAGAAGATCCAGAATTGGAAAGAGCAAACGAGAAACAGAAAAGGATGAAATAAAATTGTAGTACCTGAAAGATGTGAAGGTTAAATGCAGCTTACCATCTATAAGTCGGGAATCAATCACATACCAAATGTAGTATTCAATGCATGTTCTTCCTTCCGTCATAAGTACAAACTGCTTTTATAGAACAGTGTTTAAGTGAAGCGAAAACAAAAAGTTAGGGTCGTATGTTTCCGGACCAAAATTTGAAAATGAAGACCTTCTACACCACACACAATGGTAAATAAGACCATTTTATGATTTCTTTACAAATTCATAATAAGTCATGATAAGTCATAATAACGAAGCTTTTTTAGGATTCAGACGCAGAGAGAACAATCAACATTAAAAGGGGGAACGTCATACGTATTTTAATATTTAATTACTCGAAAATCGCACCCTTAATTTATAACATTGATTATTACGACGATAAAAATATGCATTCAATTTTAAGCAGCCTGCACATAAGCCACAACTTTTTGCTAAGGTCACGTCCGCTGTTGCTATATGACGGAGGATATTTGCCCAGAGTAAAGAGTTTTCACGTTGACGCTTTTTAAGTTGGTTTCCATGTCGAAACGCCACGTACGAAATATTTCGGTCTGTGCGTTAAACTTTTCGTACTAACAAACTCTGTTTACGTCCGACAACGTCTGGTTAATATTTTCTCGAATTCTGAATCATATTATCCATTGCAAACGAATTGTGTTATCAACGGTTCAGCATTAACCCCTACTTATACATTTATCAATTTTTTATATAATAACATATAATAACGTTGGGAACAGACACCTATGTGGTTATAAAAGTCACTCGTCATTCCATTTGTGGAAACATAGCACTTTATAGAGGAATATGAGTCGTCCATCATATTAAAGGTTTCATGTACTACTTGGTAGAAAACAAAGGAAGTGGGTGGATGAAGGAGTCAGATCTTACCTAAATGAAACCGGAAGCATATCTCTGTGGACTAAGTACGAATACATTCCATCTAAATGGGAGATCAATAGGCGGAAGTAAGCAAAACATCAACGGATGTGTTATTGGTTGAAGATGCAGCAGCAAACAAGATGGAGGTTGTGGAGTTAACCAAAATAATGTTTGTATACGAAATACATCTCAATAAAATCAATAAATTTATTTCATTAATAAAATTGTTTCTAACCATATTCATATTCGTACTCACAGACCCGAAGAAATTACCAAAACCACTGGCCAAATGTTTATCAGAATTGGGTGGATTATATGTCAGCGTTCTTTCAAATAAATGTTATGACTATGTGAAGACCCATGCAACATTAACAATAGCAAATACCATCGTATTATATTTTTAACAAAACTGCCACCAATTTAGAAAAAATCTGGTGTAAATATTGAGTCAGGTCTTAAAACATACTTAGTACTTATTGTAAACTTAGGCAGTTTAATTACAATACACGAAGTGGCTTTCACAATTTTTCAAAATGTCAAAATAACAAACAACAAAAAGATTTATTGCATTTAAAGTTGGGCTGTTAAGTATCCAGTTATCCAATATCTTTTCTGGATATATCAGACACCTTGTATATCTAAAGCGAAGTTGTCCAAATAGTACACTAACTAATCAATTGAACACGATTTAGTCTTAATAAATGAAATAGAACACGATATATTTGAACGTTGAAGATATATATTTATAAATGTTCATAATGAAAAAACGTTACAAAATTATAATTCAAATTAAATAATTTGTTTAAAATAGATATTTTTGTAAACCGTGAAAAACATTTTTTTGCACACTTCAAATCTAATTATCATGTGAAAACTTGCGCAACTAAATAAATTAGATTCGCCAATCAATAAAATGCACATCAGTGGTTTTCATTTATAAATGTGTTTGCTCAAGCGGAACCCACTCCACATCATTATGATAACGCAACGTAAAAAGTCTAATTAAAAAATAGTGTATAATTATTTAAATTTATTTAGGGGTGCGTTTGTGCAGAACACAGTTCGATCGAAATTGTAACTAAACTGAAATTGAATAATTTGAATTAATTTAAAATAATTAACCTAAGCAACATAATTAAATATATTTTTTTCATTATTGTTATGGTTTGATTTAATTACATTTAAGTGGGGTCTGCTGTTGATATTTTCGAAATTTGTCGCCAGGTTGAGTTGTGTTGGACATGGTCGGACTCCATGTTGCAAATTCTTTAAATGTGTACAGTTAAAGTAACCACCAATTTAATTAAGAATATGTAAATCAGTAAATATATTTGAGTATCAAATATCGATTAAAAAACGTTCACCATTAGCATAATGCCCCCCCCCCCCCCCAACTGAAGTCAATAGCAGAACGTTTAGTTGAGAAATTAATGCAAGCTTAGCTTTAATTGTAATCAGAATAGCAACTGCGCTAAACCCAACCAGTTAAAAGTCAATTTTAAAGATAATAACAAACATAACTCAATCATTATCAATGTTGATTGATGGTGGGGTTTAATTGATTTTAGGCGCTGTTCTGGAACTTGCAGGTCAGTTAGGTCAGGTGTTGCTCCATGAAACTAAACGAACCCACCATAAACCCAACAAGCTGCAATCTGTTATAAAACTATATAAATTTGCAAACTCAATTCAGTGAACTGTAAATCAATAAACGAATTATAATCCAGTCCTTTGAAAATATATTTAACATAATGCGCTCAAGTAAAACCCAAATAATCTCATAATCTGGTGGGGTCTGCTAGGGTATCAAAATAAACGACACCAACCTACCCTGTCTGAAGTGTGTAAAATTTAGTGTTAAATCAGGAATATTAAAACAATCGTTTAATTTAATTATGATATTCTGCGAATTGTAATTCAGCTAAATCATAACTAGAAAAATATACACGGGTCGTTTTCAATTACAAATGTGTATAAAAAATCGTGTTAAAAAATATTTATTTGCAGAGATAAAACTTATAAAGCTGAAACAAATGCAAATTTCCCACTTAAGAAAATATTTATTGTTACTATTAATTACAGATCAGAGTAAAGGTTAAAAGCCTATACGATAATAACACAGTAATTAAAATATGTAGCAAAAATAGTAGTAAAGTACAATCACGAAATGGAAAGGATATAAGTAAAACTTAAATAAAGATGTTTCGTATGTAAGTGCCAATAAAAAAGGATCGGCATCCAACAGGGTTTGAAAGATGTTGACACTAGTGACCTTCACTACCGAATGAGGGAGAGAGTTAAACGCTGTGTTACTTAAAAGTGTTCAGGCTTTCGTGTTTTGAAATTTTCCCGCACGTTTGACTAGCTGGGTTAGGTGACACCAAAGCAGTCTATCTAGGATAGAAGACCCCTGAAGAGTTTGGTAGATCTTCTCAAGGGCATTTACGTCCCGTGTATAGGTATGCAGATATACAATGATGCACATGAGGGCGAAGAATACATGCTGGATACAGTTTACTGGATGTAGGTGCATCGACTAGATCGCGGTGGACACAAAATGATATGTTGTGGTTTTAATTACAAACTTGATGTGATATATCATTGATTGTATGAACATGTTATGAATATTATACCTAGCGAGTCCGTTAATCTTTCCAATATGTGGAACGCTACATCAACAGCCACAAACCACACCACACAACAATGTTCTGAAGATCCGAAGTCAAAAGAGCATCAAGGGTTAGATGATTGGAATGCATCTTCACATCATCGGCGTGGAAGGAGCAAAAGATCGAGTGGCATATATCAAATCAGCCACGTATACAAGAAGCAAAAGCGGCTCGAAGACTGAGTCCAGTGGTACACCACTACGGACGTGGTATAGTCACATCAACCATCTCCAGTTTACTTAGTTGTCTAGAATAGGGAAATTTATCAAAAGCACGACTGAAATCTAAATAAATTACATATGTTGGTTGGCCACTAACTACGTTGTGTGGGAAATCATCTATACACTTAAGAATATGTGAGGATGTCGAACGCCCAGAAACACGTGTGCAAGTAAAAAAGGCTGCGACTATTTAAAATTATACCTTCAATATTTTTGCGACAACAGGTACTAAACTTATGGGGCGGTAATTATTTCCATTTAATTATTCGTCTCTTTTTAAATGGGTGTTACGGATGCCACTTTCCAATCGGCGGGTAGTGTTTATGTTTGGAAAGATAGGGTCACTATTAATGAAATTGGGAAGTGGAGCAGCTCAGGGTTTAGAAGGAAAGCTATCTGGTTATATCTGAGACTCGTTTTAAATACAAAGGTATTTAAAAAAATATTTCAACAACATTTCCACAAGTAAGATTAAATCAAAGGCAATTTCGGCACCAAACTTAAAACATATAATTGAAATAGCTATTTATAGAATTAGTTTCAAATTGAACTGTTTTGCCACGAGACATGAATATTATTATAGCAGCATTTTGCTATGTGTTTTATGCAAGTTTCTTTTACATGACATGTCAAAATGTATTTTCATAATTGAGTTGGAAAATTGATCTCCAAAAAATTGAAATATTCTCAAAGTAAGAAAATAATAACGCTATTTTGCATAATTAAATAAATGACACAGCACGTTACGATGCCAAAGGTTGCAGGATTACTTTATTTGTCTGTACTAGGACTAGCTAAGCAGTGATTTTGGCCGCAAGGAGAAAATAACGACAAGCACAAATCGATTTACATGAAGTATTAACTTTCACTCTTAAATTCAACGAGAAACCTTAATTGGAAACGCTTATAAACATAAACGGGCAAATCAAAGACAAGTTTCGTTCAGCTGTAGTAAGTAGAGAGATTTATACGGAAACTTTTATGGATACATACAGCTGATTTCAACGAGGGTGCTATCAAATTATAATTTCAACGGTTACGTTTAGGAGTTATTGCAATTTATACTTTGATGTTATCCTTTTATTCAGTATGAATAGAAATCGCGCCAATAGCCTTGTGGAATGATCCATTTTACTGTCACTTTGATGGGCCGAAAATAAAACATGTGCGCCTTACGTCATAAGCGTCAAATTTTAATGCAAATTTGTTCTAAATATTATACAATAATGATTCGCGTTTTTTTGCTTTCAATTGCGTTCATAGTATTATTCTTAAATGAAACGCGTTACTTACTAAAATTGCGAAAATTATCATTTAATAATTATTTAATGTAAATCAAGATTAATTATTACATTAAAATCACTTAATTTTGTTTTCTTATTTTAATAAATGCAAAATAAACTTTTTTCGTGATTCTAGCCTCATATTTTTCTGCGTATTTATATAAATAATGTGTATACAATTTTTTAAGAAATATTTTCGCAACTTGTGTATATCTATATAAATAATGTGCAAATGGTTTTACTTAATGAAAATTACCGATAATGTGCGAGATCCCCTTAAAGGAATCGCCCGATATAAAAATACTTTACCGGTCTATTTTTAATGCGAACGCAACCTTCGTCGCTCCATCGAGATAGCATCAGGCGAAAATCGCCAAAAATCAAGCGAACAACGCTACCGTCGACAATCAATATCGAAAGTGTTACACCTCTTCAATTCGTAAGGTGTCCGCCATACGCGAAGTTTTAGCCCGCGTTTACAATGTTATACGTATTTCGCCGACTCTGTCTACTTCATAGAGTGTCTCTTGCCAAATAGGATATTTTTGTTTCCAAGTACCCGCCGCTCTTGCTCTCGGGCTCTGTCGTGCTGCCGGCAGTTAGTTAAGTGGTCAGCGAGGTGGACCATATACGCGCCAAAAATATCGGCGATAATCGAAATTTCGTACAAAATAAAACGACAGCGAAAATGGCGAGGCCGGCGAAGTCCATGCGAAGGCAGGAAGGAACTCGACAAAATGCGTGAATTGTGCAGCGGTGCAGTGCCACGACGTTGCGCCTAAAATGTTCCTAAATTGCAGTAATTTAATTGAAAAAAGTGATCGTGTTAAAAATAAATTAAAAATTCGTTAAACGGTGATGAAACAGTTTTGCATTTCTTCGGACCTACGCAAAATTTAGCGAATCGCTTGCCAAGAAAACAGATCGTTCAATTTTAGATATTTTTTCGCTTCATTGTTCAATTCGCATCAAAATCGCCGACACAGCAATCGGGTCATGAGACCTACCTCAAAATCGTATATTCGCAACCCTAACCCTAGAATATAACCGAATCGTCAACGATGGCCGAACGCTTGATAAGGCGTCGTGGAAGTCGATTAACGAGAAGTGCGTCGGCCGAAAGCGCCGAAAGCGCCTACGACACTCCAGTGATGGGTAAGTCCATCAAACGAAAGAGCAAGAAGCCGAAAGAACGATGGCTTTTGACGCGAAAGACGTGGCGATACATGACGGACGCCGGGAAAAAACTAATCCCGGACGGCGCCCAAAACCGACCCGAAGATATCCCAAAAATCGAGGCCTATTTTCAAGAGGTTTGCAAACGGGAAGCTAAGTTTTTATTATGGAGGAAAAATTCGTACCCAGGTGCTTTGAACTTCAGGAAGAAACGCCGCGAACGGCTAAAAGGCGGAAGTTGCCGCAAGGCGTGTTCTGCAGACGAAGTGGACATAAAACCTGCACGACCGAAAGATTTGCCCATTACGTCAATATCTGGGGGGCGTTTCGATATCCAAAAGATGAAACACGACTTCCTCAACAAACCGTCACCGTCTAGTCCAAGGACGTTCCTAAAAAATCGGGAAACTTTTCCCACGACACCGGAGCGTGAAGATGGCGGGGAGGAAGCTGAAGAAAAACAATTGGTGAGCATGCTGGAGACTTATTTACAAAACACTTCGTCACCAACGTCAAAAACGGATCTGAATTATCAAGAGTTGATCGATAAGCTGCAAAGGCATTTAACCTTGGCAACTAGAAACGTTCCAACCAGGACTGTGCCACCACCGAGCACCGACAGGGTTTATTTTGGCGGAGATCACATGCAAAAGTCTCTTTCGGAAACCCTATCCAGATACTTTTCCCAGTATCCGAACAGGGATCGCGTAATTTCTGATTTGCTAACCGATCGAAAAGCTTTGGAAAAGTTGTATTTTGAATTAAGGAAAACGAAAGGTTTCCGTGGACGCGTCAACGATCGATACAGTGGTACCAATCAACCATGGAGTCCGTCACTTTTGCGAAAATACGGAGATGTTGATCATGATGGCGACACGAAGAGTATTGTGCATCCGCCGTTGATTGAAATACAAGACGCGACTGTCGAAATTACTTATAGAACCGGCGGGACGCAAACATTTGCGATACCAGAATATGAATTGTCAAAGGCGGACGAAGAATATAAAAGAATAGTCGCGGAACGCGACGACGATCTGAGAGATACGCAACGGGGACACCGGCGGCGAAGCAGCGTCGATAACGACGACGTCTCCCAATCGGTCAGCGACACCATCAAAAGATATCTGCGCATGGCTCGCAAGAAAAGCGTGGATTCCGACAAAGTAGATCGCTTCAAACGGGTTAACTACGACAGGAATTTGCGTAATATTAAGGCGAAGGGTGAAATAACAAAGCCAGGTGACGACGACGGGTTGAACAAGGGGTGCCAAACGAACGAGGAGTGGATTTTGACGTATCGCGATCTAAAGTTCGACGAAATAGGGTTTTACGACGCGGAAAGTCGCGTTCCGAGCAGCCGCAGTAGCATAGACGTCGGCGTGGTCGAAGAAAGATCCTCTCCAACATCCCTAATTTCCTCGGGCCATTCCTTCCTCTCGAACCTTTTGCACGGTAAACATGGTCACGATAAAATTGATAAGTCTGCTTCTGCTGCAGCTTCTGCCACCGGCAGCATGCAGAAGTCGAAGTCTAGTTCGAGTGTCGTGCACCATGGCAAGCAGAGGCTCACCAAGAAGATCTTCAAGTCGAGGTCTAAGAGTCAGACGCGGCCTTCGGTGACGACTTCCAATTGGACACCTCAGGTATGTACACATCTTTTTATTAATTTATTCCAACATTCTTATTTATAATAATATATTTTGATTTGTAATTTGCATTTACCAAGCTTACCAAGCTGCATGAAAAAATTACGATTACAGTTTGAGAGCATCGACCTCTTTCCATGATCACAGGGCGTGGTCTGATTCATTTTAGTACTTTTACGTGCTTTGTTCTAGTTTTTTTATTTCTTATTTATATACCCTGTGTTGGCACTTGCGCAAATCGAAGAATGCGCGAACGCCCCTCTTATTCGAGAATTTGAATGAGCGTTCGTAAACACTAAAGATGCATTGCTGCGCCCCCATTTGGCGTGCGTGCATGTTTACTCCACGGTCGCCCTATTATTTCAAACTGCCACGTTGTAAACGATTACGGGATTAGAGTAGACGGTTAGGTCCAATTCAAAGTCGTAGCCATTGCGAATTTAATTTTTGAAATAGAATCCAACAACGTGGGTGAGATTTTCAGTTGTGATTACCTTAATATAAACTTACGCAAACGAGAACAATATTCATTTAGCACCTAATTGGTTTCAAGATTATTTTTTTAAATTAAATTTTGACTATAATTTTTTAATACATTTACCCTTCGTTGAAATTCATACTTGTGGTACGATTTAGCGGGAAATTTGAATTTAAGTTCGAAACGACGTCCCTTTCGAAGTTAAATTTGTTTAAAAACTTTCCACTCCCCTAATTGAAATTATTGAAAATTGACAACTAGAAGCGTACTACTGTTTATAAAATAAAATGAAAAGTGCAAATGACCCATTTGTTGGTTTTCTTGGTTGGTATTGAATTGATTTTGTCCCAGTACTTTTCTTCAATGCTAATTTAGTTTCTTCCTTCGAATTTTCTAGCTACGTTTTGCAATTATCTTCCAGGCTGTATTACAGTGTATACAGTGTGAAGAATCGCTGTAGTGTTGTATCTTAAGTCAGAAGTCTATTCGTGGAGTTTCTTTGGCAACGATTGATTGTTGTTCCTTGTCATTTATGGAGCAATTGGTCAAACCTTCTTCATTTTCATATTAGTTCGGTTTCACCACACCGTTCTAAACTTTGATTTCGTCTTCATAGAACTTGGTTTTATTGTCTTAGTGAATATTTCGAAAGTTTATACAAATGTTTGTCTCAGATCAGTTTTATAAAAATTTTCATGCATTTATGCATTTTAAGGAGCTTTATATTTGTTTCATCATACCATCTGTATAAATATGTTTTTAAAAAACTGTATACTCCCTGGGTCATATATCATACAAGTATTTTTACTGGCATAGGACTAAAGAAACTACGACATGACGAGGTTTTAATATAAAAAGGTACATACCACAAAACCATGATTTTTATATAATTTTCTGGTATTCATTTTGATATAAAATGCAAATTTAACTGCACTTGACATAATATGCAACATAAATTGACACAAGTTACATATAATTAACTTAAAAACAATTTCATTCCATTTAAAGAATTCCATTGGTATATTTTCTCTGTCTTTATAGACTTCATATATGTAAGAATAAATATTGAAAGAATTACCTTGCATAAAAATTTCAAACATGCCAGGTTTCTGGTGGTGTGACCGTAAATTATTTTCTCTACTGTTATTTCATGCCTTAGCCTCTTAACCGGTGGTAACAATAAACACATTTTTTTGTTTAGAGAAGATTTACAACATAATTGATCCAGATGCTAGGCAAATATTTAAAACTTAAATTTTGTTTTTATCGAAATTCGCAGATAATGTATTTGTATACGTAGAAACACATTTATAGTTCAATTTAAACAAAATCGCGCAATATTGGAAACAAAAATACCAATGTTGATTATATTTATGCGCTCGGTATATACTTTAAAGTGCTCATAGGATATAAACATTTTTTAAATATTTGCGAAAGAACGTTATCAATTAGCATAAATATTTACGCTGGTACATAAAGAGGATTTTTTTGTTTGGGATAAATATTACAGTATATTGTTGGGAGTATCGAAGTGGACCGTTATTCCCACGAAAATGCTCGATAGAATTCCTTGGCGTTTTCAAAGAGCCTTATTGTTGTAGCAAATTGTGTATTTAAAACAATTTATTGCACTACTCCGAGAAATTACGTAAATTGCTTTCAGTGACTTCTAAAGTTTTTATTAGTACTGCGCCAGTTTTTTAAAAGACTCAGGTCGTTTTACTACTTCAAACGAATCGTGGACTCTGTGCACAGGAAACTAAGAAATCGCGTCCAATCTTACTTTTGTGCCAAATGGTTTTCACTCAAAAATTATTTTGGTGTCCTTAGCAGTTTTAATGTTTAATCGTTTGTTATTGCATAAATCGGGACATCTTCTGTCTTTGCATGGGTCAATCAAACTTGATGGTATCCAAAGGTAATTGTAACAGGTATTTAGTACCAACCAAACTCGAGCAATTACAAATTTTAAAAAAAATTGTCGTTGGTAACGCTGCCCATTGGATTACATAAGAATAGTTAAGAGAATAATTGTCCTCTTAGCATAACAATGCAATTTGCTTTCAGTGCAGTTAAAATGTACAGTCATGGCACAACATATGGCAACTTCATGAAAAACATGTCTGTAGATTAATATTTACTTTTTGTACATGCGAGAAAGTCACAGCTTCCTAATTAGAAAGAAAGAAAGAAAGAAAATGCAATTGTAAACATATGATTAAAAGTTAAAATCGTATAAGGGGCATTAACGTAGAGTTTTACACTAAAATGGTTCTATACAATGTGACTCGAGGGGAAGGGTAAATTTATATGCAAAACAATTCATAATGAGACCAATACAGTCAGAGTCAAAGTACACATTGAAAAACATTTTCTTTGTTTGCAAACATGTGTAGTCCTTTTATTAGCTGCATCCAGCTAACTGTTAACGCAAAATCCAACACGTTGCTTTTGCAGGAATTACATTTGATGTTTTCGACGGAAATGGCGTTAAAACACTCCGTAAATAATTAACAAACTTTTCATTAGCGTGCACCTAATTAAAAATATGAAACTTGTAGTTAGCCACCGGTTCTGTTAAATATATGCTCTCTCTCTCTCTTAAACGAAATAAACGAGATTCATACATATATTTTTCAGTTACATATTCCGCTACAATAAGCTATAACGATGCCATTTCGTTTTAGCACTTTAATTTATATTACAAAAATTATATTTTAATTGACTTTATAAAAAAAGAATAAGGTTTTTAAAAATATAAAATAGGTGTTAAAATATATATTTGAGAAAGTCGTTTTCCCCGGATGTAATTCCGTTTAAAGAATTTGTAAAAAATAGAGAATCAAGTCAACGCTGTGACCTGTCGGAGTACTAAGCACCAGAACGAGACATTAAAATATGAGGAGGAGCGGAATTAAGGAAACTACTGAATACAACAATAACTTACTCAACAAGTAAATTATTATAATTATTATTATAAATGCCAAGAAAATTATTACCCCAACTAATATCAAACACAAATATCGTATATGAAATTACATTTCAAGTTTCAATAGGTTCTGCTATCATTTTTCTTTTTTTATTTCACAATCTTTAATGTCAAATCTTTCAAACATTTCTTCATTTGCTTTCAGTTTCACCTCTATTAAGTACTTGTTTCAGATGCCCACCTTTTGAATTTTTATATTAATGACCTTCACCCTTTGTGTTGATCATAAATCTGTTGGTTCCTTGTTCGTAATTAAAATACAACTGCCCAAGAACGTAAACAGTAAAATCATAGCAGGTAATGCTATATAATAAATCGCACCCTCAGGGCAAGGACGACAGATGCAAAGAACAAGTCGGCCCAGTCGTGAAAAATGATTGTGTTAAAATTAAAGATCGAAGATAATAATGATGAAGAAAAAATAAAATCAGTCACGCAAGCTACTAGTACCTGCAATTTGACGCACTAGGTATTATAAGCCGTAACAATCGGATTGCTCTGCTATTTGAAATGTTCCAAATAAAGTAGTCTTGTCCAGCAAACGGAAATGGAGATTCGTAATTGACTGTTATAACAACAGAGCAATATTGCATGAATATCAAATTCATATCGATTTACTGGACAAACTGAAAATTTGTAACTATTACGATATATCTAATCAGTGGATGCCGTAAATCCAAATATATGAGGATTACAAGATTTTGACCAAATTTGACCAAATGCCACATGTCTTAAAAGGGCATCATTAACCGCAAAACAAGCTGAACAACTTATTCGTTGCATTCAACATGATATATGTTATAATGATATAAGTCCACACAAAACGCATTTTTTTGGTTGACTTTGTCTCTAAATTAAAGATAGAACCCAGCTGAACTGAATTCCTTCAAGGGGAAGTAAACTATCTCAGTCAAAAATTCAATGGAGTCAGACGAACTTCACAATTCAAATTTATTTCTATGTGGGTACGGAAAATTTATTAAAAACATAGATGAAGCTACGAATCGAATGATAATGTACATAAAGAACTAGAAAATCATAAAGAATTATTATACATTTATTCGGGCAAACCTACATATAAAACAAGACAATGAAATTTGAAGCAGAAAATACAAAGATAGCTCAAGCTACCAATAAACCATTTAAAACAGTTCATCTAGTTACAGTCTTCATTGAAGGAAGAAAATTATTAACTACAATTGACTTGTTTTAGAAATAAGTTTGTCGTTAAGGACGGCATGTACTGGATTATTAATTACTCAGAAATTAAAAAATCACAGAATTAAAAAATTCAATTATCAAAATTTTTCTCAATTATACAAGATTAACATTTATTACATTAGCATCGAACACCGGCACTGTAATGGAATAGTTGAACGGTTTCATATAACATACTAAATGAAAATTTGGGACTAATAAGTAATCAATATATGCCCAAGAAAACAAAACCAACCTTTTAATGAAAATAAAAAAATAACGTACCATCTTGTGTAGTAAATTATATAAAACACTATATCGATCAGATATCTTTTTTAGTTTCTATCCTTCTTACCCTGTTCTACATTTTTTTCATCTAGTGCTTAGATTCATCTACCCCTGTTCCGGTAAACAAAGACGTCCTACACGTTTCGTCCACCCAATATTTATCACAATTCGCCTCAAGCTACATCTAAACGTTGCTATAACTCTCTTTTCATATATATTCTCGAACCATAGATTATACCTTCTCTAATCCACCTCTTTAATCTCATGTTGTATATGCTTCCCATCTGTTACCCTCATTTTGACCTGACATCACTGACTTCCTTTCAGTCTACATCTAATTATTTCAACTCTCTGACTCCGCACACCCCGTCCTAAACATCAATATTCTCTTCATAAATATCTACCATACGAACATGATTTCATTAATCATTTCATTTCAGCAGATATCCTAAATCCATAAATTCTTCTGGCCAGGAATGTCTTCAATTTCCCTTCCTGCCTGAGTTTCCATTAACAGAATTTTAAGGCGAGGGTCCATATCTTCGTCTTTCCCAGTATGATTCCTCCATTCTGGTCTTCTATTAATACTTCCTCCAGTTCAGTCGAATATATGTTAAATGACATATCCGTTTCGGTCTTGGGTTCGTGAGCTCATATAAGTTAGTAGATCTTCATCTTCTCTTTTGGGTCATATTTTTTGTGCATTGACATTACTTTTCTTCTTCGCAATTGACTATAAAGCAACCCAACCCAACCCAATCCAAGCCAACCCAACCCAAACCATACTCAAATATATCAAATCACGAACGAAATATCGCTCGATGAGCGATATTTACCGATTGTTTATTTTATACAATAGAATATATTACAAGAAAGTTGTTTCGCAAAGCTTCAACATAAATGTTAGGTTATTTTTTTGAAATGATCGAACCTTAGACTGCTGACTTCTATCCCCAGACTTAATGGTGGTTAAAAATTAGGATGAATGTTAGATGGGTTATGAAGAGTATAATGAAAAGTAAAATTGGCTTAAGATACAGACTTTAATTTTCGAAGTTTCCTTGATGGTCTTTAAGGCAGAGATAGATGTCATATAGATGTCCTATAAAAAATCGAACAAGGCCAACTCAATGCAACCCAAACGATGGCAGAAAGATAAGACTAAGATTTCTGCTTCGTTGCTTACATGGTTGGTCCTATGAAAACCAAATTTGAATATAACACGATCCATAAGGAAACAAAGAAATTCTCTGGTACATAAAAAATACCACCTCATCCTTACATATTGATGCTATGCCGCAAACATCCTGCATGTTAGAGCTTTTAGGTACCAATTATTAATTACTAGGGAACTGAAAAGCATTGCATGAAAACGTCAAGTTAAATGCACTTGTAAGCCGTATAAACATGTCAGAAAGTGGAAAAATGAAAGAACAAAGATTATATGAAGAACCATGGCTGACAAAGATTACGTTCTCCACTCGAGCGAAAGAAAGACCCTCAAAAAAGTTTCTTAAATCATCTGTTGCGATATTCATCGACATGAACTAAACATTTTGATGATTCAAGTTCAACAGCGGAAATAGCAACCAAATCACTTCCAATCGCACTGTTTAACATCTCACAGTACCGGATTTATTTTTTTTAATTACACCACACAAGGTTACATTGAAACTGAAAAAGAGAAACAGTGTTGTATTGTTTTAATTTTGGTTCCATTTAGTTTTAGTTATAATTCAGCATAGATTATTTTCTAGCCAGATCCGGAATAGAGCGGTTCATTCCAGTGTAATAGTTGATTTATTTTGCAATGTAAAACAGTGACAGTGATATTAAAGTTTTAGCATTAAAGTTATCGAAGCAAATTTACAATTCAAGCCAACGTGCAACCTGTGTCGTCAAAACAATAAGAAATTCCTACTAGGGTCTTAATTACCAGCAGATTGGTCAGAATACCAAAACATGCTGTGACGAATCAAACGTTACAGGCCGAATATTACCATGAAATCCCGCGTAAAGCAATTTAACGACTACTTAAATTTAATAGAACTAAATGGTAATAACAAATCGAACAGAAATTCGCTGATCCAGTGTACGATATTCTCATCATTAGCTGAAATACTGTATTTCTGCTGAAGATCCCAACATAGTTGTACATTTCGATTCAATAAATTACTGTATGGTGAGGGTAATATCTAATTTATTTTATTTGATTTTTCCAACCAACGTGTCCGATTCACTATAATAATTATTTATTAGTTTTAAATACGACATAAATGTACAATTTTGAACATTTCTTATTCGGAAACTGGTAATATTTTATGAAATTAGTAACACATAACCTTAACGTTTTAGTGATACTTTGTCACTACCTTGACAATATCCTCCATGGATTAATTCGAACATTATCATAAAAAATGAAATCGCATTAAACATATGTACATAAGTAACATGAAATCCAAACTACCGCAAAAATCCTTTAGCTTTGTTTTCGGTCGAAAGTTCAAAATAAAGAACAGAGCATGCGAACACGAGACGCGTTAGTGTTAAATTGAGAAGTTCGGATTCATTTTAGAATTTTATTTTGGTCCATCGGGTAAATAAATAAATAATTTGAGATGTTCGTTACGATCGAGTGAAAATAAACTATTGTAAATAATTTTCTGCCGGCTTGCGCAATATAATTAAATGGTCGTAGTTGCAGTATGAAAAGCACTTACGTAGGCAACTCCCAAGCAAATTGCCTCGTAAAGCAATATTCGGGGTTGTTATAATAATAATAATAATAGGGTTTTATTAACTAAGTAGCATAATAAATGTCGTCCCCAAGTTGAAATTTTTCTACAAAATTGCATATTTCCCTGCTTAAAATGGAGAAGTTAATTAAATCCTGTTAAATGAGATTTCAATTATTTTTCAGTTAAAAAAATCTGAAAAAAGACTGATGATCATTACGGTGTTAACTGAATTGTTTAGACGTTAAAATGGAATTGTTACCAACAAATTATTCGTTATAACGGCAGGGCGAGTAAAATACAACATTTATTAAAATTATTACATTAAAAGTTAGCTCTTCATTTTATTATAAGGTAAACATGTTTGCAATAATATTGTTTGTAATGTGGTACATAAAAGAACGGCGAGTAAATTGTATGGACGTTATGGAATTACAAAATGCAATATATATTGCTGTACACGTACTTGAAACCACATTTTGTAGTAAATGAATAGTAAAAGAAATAGTTATGGGAATGAATAATATGCAACTTTTACTTGCATACAACACTAATACGAACAACACCATGTTCAATAATAAAATATTGTACATGTTGTATAAATAAAGAAATCACATTTAAATGGAGATTAGTTCTGCCCTGCCAGTGTTATGGATTAGGAAGCTTAAGTAATCAAAAAGAAAATTGTAAAAATTACATAATCGTAAAAAATTATAGTAGTGATAACCTTGCCTAGATTGTATAAAATTAAGGAGTTGTTATTTTGCTAAGACTATTTTTATTTTATTACATTTACATCTGTTTGTTAACAGGGTTCTTGCATTTGGAATAGTGTGACTGGCAGGCAGGTGCTTCTTGGTGACACGACTCTTCTGCAACTCAGCGAGGTTGAAAGGAAAGTTTTGCAAAAGGTTGCACTTGCAAAACTTCAGGCGTTAAACCTCGGCGTGGCGATCAAATTACCGACAGGTGAGTTTTGTACACAAATTCGAATTGAAAAAATCAAGCTTCCCAAGAAAACTCGTTTCTATTGATTTTGGTGTTATAAATTAAAAAGTTAATAAAACATTTATACGTTCGCATCAGAGCCATAAAGTATCCAAAATTTTATAGAAATAGTTTAATCATCAGTGAAATTGTTATGTATACAAATGGTCTCCAAGACGTATCCATTTAACCGCAGTTTCTTCGAGGTAATAGAATTATTTATTTTATTAAACTTTACGCACTCTTTGACATAATTATTGCCCATTTTTTAACGCTCCAATACTAACAGAATAGTTGCCAAAACACTAGTCCACCAGTGAGAACTGTAAGCGATTTACGGCCCACCCGTGACATTTTAATCGCGAAATACGTCGATTTCAAGGTGGATGGATTTACGGCCTAAGAAATTAACAGATCAGAGCGACGTTTAAAAATACCACTGTAGTTAGTAATGGAGAAAATGGCTCTGCAATGAGGCTCGACTTTCTTGATGTACACATTGAGTTAATACGTTCTGCATTTCTCTTGCAGATAATGTTGGGTCTGTCGTCAGCAAGCCGAAGCGGAGGCCTTATCTCCTGAAGAGGAAAGCTCTCACTACGGGTATTTTCGATACGAATCGCAAGGATACAGAAAAGGAAAAAGGTCAGTGCACATTGTTTAGATTAAACGAAATTTTGATTTGCATATCAATGAGATTGGATTCTCGTTGAGGGACGATATATGTATTCTTAGAGCTCGAGAGGAGTGCTAGTTTGTTGCATGTATGCCGAGAGACCAGCACCGATATCATTGTATATTTGACAGTGTTTGTGACAAGATATTTACTTAATACAAATATATCGAGATGTCGCGATGCAATGTGCACTTCTTGTGTTATAGAAGAACCAATCTCAGTTTCCACTATAAATTTGTTTATACGATATTTATATATTTAAAGTAAAATAAAAAACATGCAATTATTGCAACGCGTATGCTTGAACGTATGTTATATTTATCAATTGATATAACAAGAAAGCCAGCGAACAACAGAATCTAAATGCAAACATGCCTGTAGACTCAAACCGACCTAGGCTTATCGTTTAAAAATTACTCGTAGCCTACATGAGAATTTTTTACTGAACATACATAAATATTTTGGCAATGCAAAGTGGATTTAATTACATGAAGACATGCTCGTATAAATGTAGGTATTAAAATAATAAATTAATATGTGTGAACACTAATAAGTAATCACAATTTAAGAAAATTAAAAGCCATTGGGTCACTTGTCTTCAGGGTATCATGCTGATACCAGATATCTTGTATCAGATGGAGCGGAACATCTTTCAGAAGATCAAAAAATGTTGCGGTCAGAAAGTTATGGTGCCACTTTGCATTTGAATTTCCATGAAATAGATTTGTAAGTAATATGTTGTTAAAGAAGCAACCCTAAACATTAAATCAAATATTTTCTGGTAATTTTGGAAAGGAATTCTTTATTCTAGAATTTCTGATATAGAATTTTTTAAATAAATTGTAATCTTGGGCCTGTTGTTGAAGCAAACAGCAATATAATCGCTGTTGACCATCTCCATAATGAAATCCTTGTACACTTTGTCGATGATAATGTTACAGCTCGCCATACAAAATTTTGTATGGCGAGCTGTTCTGGTTCTGTTTGAGCTTCGTTCTGTTGAGTTCTTCTTATAATGTTGAACTGTGTACAACTTCGTATATAACTGTTACATTCAACTTTTTGTGTTCAACTAACTTGAGATCAACCTCAGATGCTGCTGTATCTACAACTTTAGTTGGCGCCCATGGCTACCCATACCACCAAAAAATATTTTGTAAAAACCTGTCAGGGAGCATGCATGAAGTACCAAAAATAGTAATAAATTTATCGAAAGAAAAAACAGGAATTTACAAAAAGATATAAAAACAATAAATATATAACAATAAACAAAACCATTAAACATAGTAGTAATGGCAGTATTTTTTTATCAAGAGCATGAAAGGAATATTTTTAATGGGTGTCAATGTGAATTCCGGGTAGCTCGTTAAAAAATTCGAACGCACTAAAACATTTCACGCAAACAATATTTGCACCTTTGTTGACAATTTAAATTATTTGTCAAGAAAATCATTTCCCAATTGCGCCTTATATAGTTTTATGTAAACTAATACAGAAATTTATAGTTTTATGAAAATTAGAAAACTGTATTGCATACACTGTACTTGACAATTAAAATGAAATTCATTTGCTCTTCTAATAAATCCAATCTTTCCGGTAAATACGTTGCTGTTTGATCTATTATGCAGAGAAAAATATTTACTTTAAATGAAATTTCAGGATCTCATACTTTCATGTTCTATTGCACGGTCTTTCATTTGATTACGAATAAAATTTTGTTGTTTGAAATTTTGATCAGACCTTTAATCTTACGGAAATTAATTTAGATCACTCAATGCATTTAAAGCAAGTTTGTATATTTATGTACGAAGGCTGCAAAATTTTGCTGACAAAATTCACTTTATATAAAATATCATAGCAAACTTTAAGAAAACAAATAAATGTAATAAATGTGTAGCAACTTTTTCAGTAAGACATTTTGCATGAAATTAGGATTGACCATCCAATTTTCAAGGGTGTTTTCTTCAGCTAAATATTCTTAAAATGGCATCAATGCTGCGAAACATATATTTTTTCTGCGCATATTAGGGCCCTAACCCCTTGAGATATTTATAACTAAGTTTATTTTTTTTATATTCTAAATTCAAATGAACGAATTTATCATATTTATTTGTTTAGTATGTGCTACGTCGTAGAATGATAACTAGTACAAATCTAAAATAATCAAAACATATTAATTTTTATATTTCATATAGTATATAATTGTTAATTTGCTCTTAAATAGGAGGGCATATTTTTATCGTGAAGACCGTTAGTTGCTCGCCACGTGTGTTCCTATATAAAATAATCAAACTATCTAACATCCGAATACATAAAAAAATACCATTGTTGCGATAGTTAAAATTTATTATGTTTACAACCAAGAGCTAGATTTTGTTTGGCAAAAAACTCTACGACAAAAATTACTCTTTCTATAACTTCATGATTGTTCATTATCTACAACTATAATACAATTGTCAGAAAAGTGAACGCAAGTTTAATTTTTTAGGATGTAATTAATTATGTCCATTTTTTGTGATCATTACAACTCTGGTATATTGCAAGATGTTTCCATTAAGTCCACGAATAAATGTGTTATGTTTGGAAGTGTTCGAAAATATGCAGCAAGCGCTTTTCTTTAAATGAATATTGTTAGCAGGAAAATTCGCGAGGAAAACTAAAACATTTTAAATTGATTTATAAGAAAATGTTACCCTAAAAAGTCGCAGATCACCAAATTAAAAACACTTATTGTTCTTTCAATAGATTCTTAAGCTTTAGCTAAAATAACTTTAGTATTTTCTTCTATATTGGATATGAATCCCAGAAAAGTTAACAGCTTCTTAAGCATGTTCTTTCACTGTTCTTTCCCAGCTGATTGAGTGTATCAAAAATATTTCCACTACAACTAATAACTGACTACTACTGAATTATAACAACTATAATAATTACAAAATATATAATCCATTTTAATACAAATAACTTAATGAATAATATTTTTCTTCAAATATTTGCTCCTCGGCCAAAATTTTTGGCGCGTTTCCATCCTGGCGTTTGTGAGCGCCGCACATTTTGCACACTGTGATTGATCCCCGTTTTATTTATTCGCGTTTCAAATATTATAGGACACTATGCATTTTGTAGAAATTTCCGATTTCTAGAAATGGTTGAGGAGGTTGATCTTCCACTTATTTATCCTATAAACATAGCCATAAAAGCTTCAATTTTTACCGGAAATAACATTGACTTTTATTTTGAATTTACTCCGGAAGCGATACTTTGTAATGGATCCTTGTTGCCCCCAGTTTGTCATTGCATCAGATGAACAGGTATATGTCGCGATTCTAATTTCTTAACCAAGTATTTATGAACAATACAATTATGCATATACGACCTGACACACAAGTAACTATCGTCAATATTTATTTGCATATTGTTGGTGCCGACAACAAAAATATTACAGCTTACGCTTATCACTTAAAATGAATGTAAATTTATCATAAGTGAGTTCCATAAAGTTACGCTGAAACACATATTCAAACGCAAGCTCTAGAATGCAAAATACGGATTAAGGCCAGTGATGTAGGCACCAGTTAATTTGTTTCGTGTACTCTGCGACTTAGTTAAAGCCTGTTTACAGGTGTTGCAAATCTCTGTTCGTTTAGTCTGGAGATGATAATTTTCGAAATATTCACGAAAAAACCGACGAGTTCTAAACCGATCGCTAAATGCGCACACATATATTGCATTACGTGGCGAACTATTCCGGCGCGCCTCGTTACTAATGTTTCGGTGATAAAATAGCGTATTAATCGCGCCGCTTGTTTACGCCAGTTACCATGGACCACATGTTTCGACGAAATTGCAAGAATACAAGTCATTTGTTAGATAATTAGGCGGCGGGAACGCGTTCTCCCTTCGGGCGGCCAACGTAACGTGTAAACCATCGATGATGTTGAACACTGGGCGGAGGAATTTTTCAGGCGCCATCGTACCGACGGTTTACACAAGAAAACTGTAATTCTATTTTCTTTGTTACTATGAGTATGGACGGCCGAAAATACTCGCGTACGTCTATTTACGACTGGAAATTCCGCGTGTCGACTTTATTTAAACCGGTGCGGACGATAAGTGTCGAAAAAGTGTTCGATATTTGCCACATAAAGCAACGAGTGTCGAACTATTTAAGATGTTTGCGCGTTTTACGTCGAAAGTTTTTAAACTAGGATTTCGCGAATATACAATATATATGAAGAACTGGGTTTAATTATAAATTCGATAGTATATAACTTTTTCCTGTGGGTAGTTACCATTCCCTGTGCACTGTCACCAGTTCTGAATTATTGCGTCTCTGGTTTTTAAGAACATGAGAGTCTTATAGATGGACTCTTTCACTTTTGTACAAATCCACAATGGAAGACTAAATAAATGAATTGTAATTGTTCCTCAACTCCCTAGCTATTAAGGACTACCCACTGTGCGCAGTACTATCTCCAATGAAACGCTTCTGATATTGACTTTGATCAATCGAAATTACCCCCATGAACATTTTAAATATGGTTGTAAGGGGCACAGGCAATGATTGTTTTACCATTTGAAAAGCCACAAACGGAGTCTACCTTTCTTCAAATCATTATTATTCCACTTTTCCTCTTATTATTATTATTGTTATTATTATGATTATTACAGGGAACACAAATGTTAAATTATGGAATTTAAATGTTCCTATTTTTATTGTTATAATAGCTCAATATTTATTAATAAAAAAGTAATAAACTTGCATAAACAATGCACTATGTTTAACCTCAAACTTAGAAATACATAACCTAATTAATTAGACAGGCAGATTTACTGCCGACTTAATACCAAATTTCATGACCCTATTATGACAAAAGAACGTGAGCGCATCTATTTGTCACTGTTGTCGAAGCGAAAACGCCGAAAAATATTTTTGCCAAACGCAGAGTTGCGGAGTTGAACGCGTCCCGTTCCTAAACTAAAACGATACATATATGCCAGCGATTCGAGTCCGTTACCAAATTTAAATTTCCACAATTTGATTTATATTCCATATTGTTGTATCGAGTATCGGTAACGTCACGCTCTAAAAACCTTTCGAGAAAAACAGAACTCACTGAGACACATTGATTACTGGTTTAAGTAGTTTGGCCCCAAGGGGCAGCGTTGCCACATATTATATTCAGTATGAAACGATTTAATTAAATCGCATAGCTGGGCAATTCGGCAACGCAAGTGGAGTTTATCAAGAGCTTGCCTGTAGCATAATGAAAGGGAGTGGACCGCGAAGCGTGCACGCATTCAAACACTCAACTGATTGCAAATACATATACAATTTACATCAAATAATAAATTTATTTCAATAAATAAAATAATTTTCGTTTTTCGTCGGTGGGCAATGCCTCCAGCCTCCACTGATTAGTGTTACATCCAAATTATATATTAAAGAAATGTAGCATTTAATTAGTTCTAAGAAAGCATGCGACACTACATAGCCAATTCTTACAAATAACTAAGAATTCTTCAAAAATGCTCAAAATACACGAACAAAATTTTTTAAATTAATTTGAAATTTTGGACTTATTACTATAGAAACTTTATATTGTCTTAACTGTCTGGATTATTGTCACCATATCTAGCACAATTTTGATTTCAGTAAGTTTGAACCCTCCTTAGCAACTAATGATCGTCAACATTGATTTTATACGTCGTCAATGTTCGCGAACTTCTATGCTTCTGGCAAAATTTTCCAAATCGTTGAATCCTGCTATAAATTTTATTTGTGCCTGGGAAAAACTCCACACACATAACAATAGATACATTTAGTTGGCACTATTCTTTGGCACCGTTTCTTTTCACGCAATAAAAATTTGATTCGGAAATGTCTGTAGTAGTATCGGTTCCTGTACACATTCTACTTTAAGAGACATCATGTATATAACATTATCACTACTACTGTTCTATTGTGTTCTGTGTTCTATTGATTCTTGAACAATCACTGTTATTTATTGGTTAGTAATTACTTAATGCATATATTTTTATGAAAACACATAAGGGTGGTATTTTTCAATAATTTTGTTTATTACTAGCTTCGAGCGGTCTAAATTAACAATTGATCCTCAGTTTTTATATAAATAAATTAGTAATTTGATAGTTATGCAAATCCTATATCACCAACAATCAACAAGTGAAAGTATTTGAATAAGTGCAATTTAATATTGATTGTGATATATGAAGAGTGATAGTATTTGAAATAATAGAAAACTTCGATGCCCGGGACCTTAATACGCGTTAATACACTTCAGCATACAAAGTTCTGTATTTCTTGCCGAAGAGATCATAACGAACGTCTAAGAACTGAAGCAATATTTAGTTTGCAGTTACCATGTTTGAAAGTAACATTCAATGCATTTCAAATCATGATTAAGTGCCCTGCACTAACTCTTGTACTAGATTAGACATACGTCTGGACAATAAGAAAAGAATTATGCTATAAATCAATCAGTTATTGATGCGAACCTTTTCCTATGATTTATATCCATATCATTCTATAAAGATCACTAAGATAACTAATTTAATTTTGTTTGGCGCATAAGTATGATAAATTACTCACCCTTAAATTCGATGGCTCTGCGGATCGCGACGTTGCCTGAAGTGACAGCGAATCTTCCTGCAAGCAAAATAAAAAATCTGCAATTGTCCGCACAATTTGTTTAAAATTTCAAGATCTTTATCTTTTGTAAGAACATTATTTTCATTAAGGGGTAAAACCACTCTAGGATTTTCATTATCGGAATATCCTTAAAAGTGTGTAGGAAGGAAGAGGATGAGGCGAACATTGACCTGGATGGCCAAATAATATAACATTGCAGGTAAAATTTAAAGTGTTTATGAAACTTTAAATGAGTTTTCCTGTAAAGCACTCTTTCCAAACTGGAGGGACGGAGACTCTCATGGGTCCATTTAAAATGTTCACAGTAGCTTCACAATAGTGTTTTATTTGGAAGTACGTAGCCGTTTTTTGATTGGATGTAAACTTTTTTTATGAACAATTTATCAATAATGTTTAGGGCAAAACTTCGATTTATTCGTTAAAAAGGGCACCATTTCCACAAAAATTGATAAAAAAGAAAACTCCTTCGTACTTCCAAAGCCCAATGTACATAGATTATAAATCGTTTTATAGTTCTGTTCTCCCAAAATAAATTCATAAATTTCGCTGTTTTTTACGGCCTCTATAGTGGTTTTATCCCTTAAACGTCAATTGCAATTATCATTTACATTTGAACGTAAAAATCGCACCAAGAAAAGTTTATCACGTTTTTATAAACAAACGATCATTTGCGTGCCTCAAATTGAGGAATTTAGCATAAGAACCAATTAAAAAATCTGCAGTGGTATAACATGTACCGTTTTCGTGATATGGTATAATATGATGAGAGTAAACCAAAATTTCCGGTTGATATATTGCTTTCAAAATAGGATACAAATCTTAAGTTTCACAGCTCCAGCTTTAATCGTTTGGGCGGTAGAGCGCGCATATACATACAGACACACAGACAGGCAGACACACACAGACGTCATTCCGAAATGATTGCTATACCTTATTATACACAAAGTATAAGGAAGTAAAAATCCCCACTCAATCATAATCCGACCACCGTTCGCACAAAAAACACAAAACGTGACGTCATCGGGCGCAGACTACCTAAAATGGTAGTGGCAAACCACGGCACGCTTTAAAAGTAACGCGCAATTTCGCAGCAATGTTTCAACGAAAAATTACACGATTACTCCACAGTAGCATTTGCGTCCATCGAATGATAATCAGGATGGACCGAAAACGCCAAAAGAACCGCATAAAAATCTACTTACCTCTGCCAAGAGCCATTGACGCGCATCCATCGCCTTCAATAAGTCAAACAACGTCCGAAATTAACACCGGCCACATTGAACACACGCGTTCAAATTTAATTGCGAAAGGGCACATTGCACGCACTTTTCGAAAGATGAAATAGCACCACGGAGACGGCGTCGGTCACCCAACAATCGACGCGATTTTCATACGTTCACGGACGGCGACTACGATGCACTTTTATGACTAATTGAATGTCGGCCGACTCGACTACCAATTTACGTAGCCAAACAAAAAATTTTACCGGCGTATCTTTGAAAAATGTGAATTAATCAAAGACGTGTGTTTACTGTAAGTGGGTAATGTAGGTGTTTATCAACACTTATTGTATATTGCAATAAAATTAAAGGCGACTATTTTTCAACACAATTATTTATACGAAGGAAGATAATTTTTAAACAAATTGCTGTAAGTTGCGCTTTATTTACAAAATGAGTTTTAATTTAACGAAAATCTTTAGACACGACCGCACAAATTTAAATTAAAATTTGTGGTAATAATAATAACAATGCATTTGGGTCCTTCCACGCCAAATCACTTGGTGGCTTGTGCTTTCGCAATTTGGATTTTTTTCAGTTTTATTAAATTACTACGTAATTATGCTCTGAAGAAGAAGAGTTCTGTACCATCAATCATAAAAATATTGAAATAAACTAAACTGAACAACTGAAATGTAATAACAATAAATGGAACAATTTACGCCTTTTAAGTTCGAATTTAGAAAGGTGCTAATCTTGTACGAGTATCTTTAACTGTGAGATGGTGATTTATTTAGCAACATAAAGTTTATGGAGGCGATAAGATATTTCAGTAATCCTTATCAGGCAATAAAAATTAATACGACAATTAATTTAAAACATTATGTTTCTGCCCTTTTGTTTGTTTTTTGTAGTGCTAATTTATTATTCCTTCTTAAGATATTTCCATCAATTGCTTTTTCACGCTTCCTTAACTTTCATATTTCATGTTTACTGTATATGTTCCATATAATCTCCGTGTACCATCAATATCATTATTGCTACCAACTTAATTTTTTTGGTTGCTTCCTCATTTATCCTTACTTATTCCCAAAATGTTTGCACATACCTGTTCCAACAGACAATTTTACCACAGTTCTGTCGCACTCCTTATTGTTGCTTTCGTCCACTTCCTTACATATATACAGTCGGGGGAGGATTGAATTCATTTTACGCCACCAATAGTGACTTTCGTTTTCATGTTTTTGGATTCCCCTTGCTTGGACTGAAAAGAATTTGTAGCATTTTGTTATCCTAAAGATTTATTGAATAAACTTGTTACTTTTAATAATCCCAGCAAAAAGTTTAAATGTGTAACATCAGGCGATCTCGCAGGCATTGGACCATGTCGTCCAATCCAACTTTCGGGCAAGTGCCCGTTCAAAACAAAATTGTAATCAGATGAGTTAAATGAGCTGGGCATCAGACTTCTTGAAAATAAAAATCACAACCACACATCCAAATACTAATGTTGGTTTAAATTATTCTCCAAAATGTATGGTCCAATAATTTTATCATACTTTATTGAACATCATATATTTACTTTCTTGTGCTGCTGACTATTAGTTTCTATAAGAAATAGTGGATTATCATGAGACCAATATCTACAATTTTATGAAGACATGCAATGGTAAAAGTTTCACCCGAATTACTAATTTTTTATAAAAATATCTTTCGTTCAAAATTTTGTTTTCAACCCAAAAATACACGTCGTTGGCCACAGTCTCCTGGTAGAATTTATTTTTTTGAGATTCCTTTGTATATGCCATTGATAACTCAGTAGACCGGTTTCTCAATGATACATGATTATTAGTGTTCACGGATTCTCTCACCAATGGTAGCATACTGCAAACTTTTTTTACATACTTTGTAGTCCACTGACGAAAATTGTCATAATTGAAAATCACTCGTGAAAGTTTTCAGTGACATAAGCATAAGATGGTTACTCCATTTCGTAACACAATACTAGGTAAACACGCTGGTCTAGAGTCAACATTACTACTACTGAGATAAGTAATCAATTTTTAACAAATAGGTCAAAATGTTGAGTTTTATTTAGGATAATGACGTTGACTGCTTGCTTGTCTACGACGCGATGTTTAGTTTAACACAAAAGCAACTTTTCTCAATAACTTCTTGCCGTATTATTGACCGAAGTGGCACTGTATTTGAATAGAAAAAAGTTTCACATTTTTGCTGACCGTCTTAATAAAAGTAACTAAATGCTGCTTAAAATTATTTTCAGGTTAAGCAGGGCGGGATCAAAAAACTTGAAAACTAATTTCTCCATTTTTTGTCTTTGACACCTGTAGTGAAGTCTATCCGGGACTGAGTAAAAAATAACAAGAGTACCATACAAAGATATTTTATATTATCATGATCGGTATTATATGAACCTTGTAAATCAAACTCAGTATTTGTTGTAATGTACTAATTTGTCGAAGTCGTCGTCGAATAGGTGTGAATGTGCGACGTGACATTGATTACACGATGACCTGCGTTACTCATTGCATGTTCGGCATATTCTGGTATTGAATAGTAAGGTTCATTAATAACTAATCTGCCGACGCTCTGTATTCAGCGTTTGCATATTACGCATAACGTTGCAGTTCCGATGTAAAATTTGTGCAATCTAGGTCGCGTACTAATTTAGTTACGGAAGTTACATATTTCACAATTTTTTTCCTTAAAAATACACAGTATGACTATTAAATATCGCATTTGCAATTGCTATCTGCCGGCAAAGTTATCAAAGAAATTGATAAAAAAGTGATTTAATTCGTTGTTTACTTTGCTCAATGCATGTGCTTCATTAATGCAGTGGGTGTCTTGATGGAACGATTTCATCCTTTATTTCGGCTGACAGTGATAATAGTATCATTATATTTCCTCATCTTTTATCGTTCAAATTCTCTCAGAGTTCGATAATGCGTGCCATCAATTCTTTTCATTTTATTTTCTCCTCTCCCTCCTTATTCGAAAAATATTCCTAACATCCTCTAACTGTCTCCACTATATCAGAATTTTTCTATTAAAATATTCCTGCATAGTCCAACATTTACCACCTTCCATAAATTATTTCTACCTTTTCGTCCTAAGCTGCACTGCTTCGTTTTTGGTAAATCCTATAATATCTTTGCTAATCTTTATTTCTCCTTGACCTTCATCCACATCATCGTTTTTTCTTTTTGAAAACATGCCATTCATGTTTAACAAACTCTTTAATCGGTAATTTTGGAAGAAATAACAAAATTGTATCTGTTGAAGTAAATCTTTTATTTCTTGAATGAAATTCTTCAGGATTTTGATAGCCATCGATTATTACTTGACAGCTTTTTCCAAATGACTGGTGTTGTTGATGTCCTTCTTTTCCATGGCCCAAATTGTTGTCCACGTGGGGGTACCAACATGTCGGTTTCCTATCACGGAATTCTATGGCTTCGTCTTTGAAGGTTGCCATATTGAGTTAACGATCGTTGCATACAGTCGAGACCCCATCGTAGCTTCATAGATTTATTTATTCGTAGATGTCTCGAGCCCATCAGAAATAGTAAAGTTACTAAATATATTTAGTACCGCAATGGTCAGCTATTTTCTGGCAAAATAAAGGCCAAATTTCAAATAGTAGTTATCAAAATGTAGCAGTAATCTTTTAGTCATTCAACCAAAATAACAAAAATTACCAACATTTAAAGATTTACAGTCTTTAAAAGTTGGTAACATGTTTCTTAGTATAATTAATATAATTCCTGCCTGGAAAGGTTTTCATGTATTGTTGATGGTCAAATCACTTGTACAGATTTCAAAAATTCTATAGTGTCTTTGTAATTCTCCTCATTTTGTAAAGATAAGGCCAATCCAGAATAGCGACTAGTGAGTAACTTAACCCATCGGTGCATTACTTTAATGAACCAAACCAGTTGTTCAATGTTTTTGCTATATTGTATAATATATCATTATTGATCAAAACCACGCCAATTTTAGCATTCATTTAGTCAAAATATGACGGATGACAATTTTAATACGTCACGTTTGGCAAGTAATATTTTTACATCGGGATTTTTTGCATCAGATTTTTGCTGCAGCCACATTTTTGAAAACATGAACAGGGTCTGGCACAAAAAAATATTTTGCATTGGGCAAACACACATGAAATTTCTAATTTTAGTATGACTTCCTGCAACACTATTTAAAATTTTCCATAAGCTCCGGTTTTGTGGATCCATATCAGATACAACATGTCTAACAGTAATGTGGATATTATGAGCTTTTTCTATGATTTCTATTAGTCTACCATGAAGTTCATTGGGATCAATGGACTGTGCTGTGAAATCATATCCAACAATTTGTTTCCATTTGGTTGAAATTCCTCTTAACATATACGCCATTCCATGTTTTCCAATAAGGTTTGCATTATCTGCGGCCTTGGGATCAATCAGAGCAGGTTTACCAAAGAATTATCGAATAGAGCCACATGCTATAGCCATTTCATCAAAAATTAGGGCTGCATGCCTTTCTTCTAACTGGAAACTTTCCCTCTATGAAGAAAAATTAGTTTACAAAAGATACAATAATAAAGGACATTATTATGCAAACTTTAAATAGTAACAGGTCAAAAAAGTTGAAGAGTTCTTATGCTAGGGTAAGGAAGTTTCTGACATAGAATTTCTTCATACCCCTTAGCACCGCAAGTCAGTTATAATTTCAAACCATTGCTATCATCCGACCACATTGCAGCCATACATGTAGCAATTTTTGACATCCAGTTGATCTTGATTAAATATACCCTCTAAAGGACTATCCATTTGTTGCTTTAATTTTTTTTATATTGTCTACACTTTTGCAAAGCAGCTTTTAATTTCTTTCTTAAAATGTCTATGGCTTCGCATTCATGTAATACTTCCACCATAATTTAAATCTATTCATCTTCCAACCCAACCCAATAAATCGGGAACAGCAGCCGGTCGAAGTAGTTTTTTCCCATCTTGCCGTCGATGTTGAAATTGGCATTCCGAAAAATGTACCTAACAAAGCTTTCATATGAATCGTGATTAGTTATTACTACTTACTTCACAAATTCTAAAATTGTCATTAAAATCTGGCGGTCAATATAGACTATCGGTGGGATTTGATAATTTGATGATCTGTACTATGGTTATACATTGGGTTGAATTTGGGAAGAAAAATGTTCGTTCCTTACTATACTGTTTATGTTTTCTCCCGTCATTAAATGTGATTTTTTCATTCTATTAATAAATTTGGTTACTGGAAGGAACAACGTACGTATTGTTCGGCCTTGCCCTCGACACTTATATTTCATAATTCATTCTAGCTTTTCATTCTTATTTGCCTTTCCCCTTCCACCAAAACAATCAACCGACAACCAAAGTACATTTTCAACATTAAGTATATTTAATTTACCACGATTTCGTGCAAAAAATTAAGAAAGAACAAATGACGTTTTGAACCAAAAGATGAAATACTATTTTCACATTCGATGAGGTGTTGGTGGACGTCCGGCGTAGCATGGAACCATCTCCTTCTGACACACTTCGTTAATAGCCGCAATTGTGCAACTGTCCGTCTATTTTCGACCAGATCTCAATAATTAGCTAACACTTAAGCATTTTTCTTAATATAAATAACGCACGTTTATAAATAGCCCCGATGTGTTTATTTTAAGCGGGCGATTTATATATAGAAATTATAATGGAGACCTCGGGCCACCGTATGCATTTCGCGATCAATCAGAGTCTCGGTTTAGCTTTGACGGCGCAGGGGGGCGGTCGTAGTCGCCCGTTCACTCGAAATACCGCGAAAAATCGCGTTGCCCGTGTCATATGAATTTATCTGGGCCTTAATGCGGAGCATGTGTCCGGGCGCTTTAGCGGAATCCAGAGGCGTTTGCACGGCGAAGAAAAAAAGAAACGAAACTGTCGTTTAATGGACGTTATGTTCCGGCTTTATTACGGCTTGAATATACGCACAAAATTTTACGACAGGCAAAACGTTAAGTCTTCTTTGGGGGTCGGAAATGTGTGGAAGGTCGTTGTACCACGGTATTTTTAAATATTGAAAAAAAGATTAATCAGAACCATGTGCCTCCAATTGCGCTCGAAAAGAACTAAAAAATATGATTTGGGAACATTTTATTCGTTAAAAAGCGCACATAAAACTGAAAATATAATAGGGTTAACTCGTAAACTAAATTTTAATATTTGGAACGAGGCCAGAGCCATATATATATATATATATATATATATATATTTGCATTCATACGCAAAAATCGAAAATTATAAAGGTAGGATCGTAGTACGTAGCACGTCACGCTTGCTAGTGTTTTGACACACGGAGACAAATTACTTCGAAAGCAAGAGCGCGTGATTGAACAACGCGAATAAATGCAGAGAGACAATTACCTGTCAGCTCAAATATTTCTGGCGCGCCGCGAACATGTGATTGGTTATAACCGGCATTCTAGAAATATTTCCAGCTGTTTGGTTAATTTAAAAATTGTTTGCCGAGCTATTTAAAACGCAATTTATATTTCCTCGACATTAAAAGACGGATATAACAACTGCCACGTTTTTACTTATACTGGCTGGTTTTTTAATTGCAAAAATATTTTTCGAGAATAAACTGTTTGGCCGACCATATGCGCGGTGGACAGGCTCCTTATTTAGCAAACGAATTTTAGTTGGATTTGCATTTTTTTTTCGTTGCGCAGCTTGAGCTCGCAACTGTAATTTTCAGTCAAGAGACGTAGTGAAGCGCATACGTACCTTGTTTATTATGAACTCGAGCAACGTTAGAATCAAATGATCAGCTTTCTATTCATCGAGATGACATATTAATTGACATTTATGACACTCGACGAATCGAATATCCCCACTGTCAAGTGGCACGCACTAAACTTTCTTATACTTACTTATACCCCATTTTTCGAAGAAACTTGATATAAAAAATTTCCATAATTTCCATAAAAATGAAATTGAAATAAGAGGCCGACTCATAGTTAAGTAACCTATATACTCTAGTTTCGAGATCGTTAGGTTTTCATAGCCCCCTGCACCTTATAAAATAAATAGTGAGTTATTCTACAAAACTCTCATAAAATAGCAGCACGTGGTTTTAGAATCATACGCTTACTTTTTATTCAAAATTGCTGCAATATTCGTTTTATGTTCCTTTATTCCCCAATAAAACGTACACGAATTGATCGTTCTTGCACAATGTTGCGCCCACAAAATATATGTCATGGATTACGTTGAGTGGGAATCTCCTGACAAGCCTTTATTTTTAGACACACCGTGGAGAAACACTATACGCATTTTAGGAGAGCTTGGTACGCATACAACACGTCACAATTAACTAGTACGTAAATCACTCTCACTTAATCAATAAAAATTTTATATTCGAGTTGCGCGTCGTAAAAAACATTTTTATTGATAGAAGCGCTAAACAAACGACGGTATTTTTAGCGGCTCTCCGCTCGCGTTTGGGATACAAACGACAGACGCATCGTTACGTCACGTTTCGTAAAAAGAATTCCCTGCGGTACTTCAAATGTGACAAGTTGGACGTTGCTTTCATTGTTTGTGCTTTTGTTGCAGAAGGGAGCACATCGGGCGGTTTGGTTTTTGGGATTCCTCTTTCTCAGTGCGTGGAGAACGACAGGTTATCACGGATACCGAACGCCGCTAGCCCGTTCCGAAGCCGCGGGGAATTGTCCGGTTCTGGAGACGAACCGGCTACAATTGGTAGGCACGGAAGCAGAGCTAGTTTCAGTTCACTCATCGATGCATCCAGGGCTGAAGAGGTAAGTCTTCTTTGCGTTTTGTGTTTCGTCCAATTTGACATTAAAAACCAAAACAATAAACGAAGAAACGTATCGTTCCTAAGAATTTCTAATGTTAAATAAAAAAAACACATACACAGATATATTTGTATAATTATAATTTAATTTTTATTCGTTGAAATTTCCATGGGCTATATGTAAAATTATTAATTGTCAAACGAATTAATATTTTTCATTTGCAACTCCAATTATATATAAGACATAGAACTCAATCAAATCCAAAAAAATAAGCAATTTATAAATAAATTCGAAACACATTTTCCAACAAGAAAAACAGTAAATAATTCAAGTTAAAGAATGTATTTTAATTTAGTCCATTATAATTTCATCCGATTTTTATAGGGTTCTGACGATGATTTTTAAAAAATTACGAATACGTAAAAATTGCTAACACAAATATACAGGGTGACGACACAATTATATCGCGAAAGAATTACGCTTAAGCTTAAAATTTTCCAATGTTTTAGGCAATGTATTTTACTTCCATTCATTTAATTTGATTTAATTTTATGGTACTGTGATGAATGTGATGAATGTCTAAGATTATATTTTTCTAAAAAAACTCACGTTGAAAAAAATTACAATTATATAATTTCACTAGTTAAACAATGTATTTCATTTAATTCAATCTTATTAATTTCAACCAATTTCTATAGCATTTTGATATTAACCCATTCTCACCAGATTCTTCTTCAATCATGACATATAATCAGGAAGATATCGTTCTGTGTAAGCCTGTCGTCCCATCTTTTTCTAAATTTCTAAATTCATTTTAAATTAAAAAATCAATTCATTATTAGATACTTGAATACATATCTATTATTTTGTATCCTATATACAAATTATTCATTTCATTCTTCCATGATCAGTTATGTCAATCAAACACCTGTTAACTTCACTGAAAGTCCGTGACTAAGGCCTAATCGATGTTTTCATTTGAAATTTCAAAATTAAGCCTACGCATTTTTTAAAATATTTGCGATCTGGCCTTAGTGAAAATTCCCAATTTACGCCAATTGCGCCATCATGTGTTTCTTAAACAACTTAAATGGAATTTTGCTGCAAAAACATGAAGGAAGCCAATATTTGAATGCCTTGAAATTAACATGGGATTTCGTATGTTGCGTCAATCGAACTCACCCAACTAAACTTTACTCATAATGCATTCAGTTTTCATCTTTTCTTTAGGTTAACCCAACCCAATCAAATTAAGTTGTTTCTAATTTTAAATGAATCAATAAATATTTAATTTCACGGGAGTTTCAAAGATATAAATGCAGAAAATGTGAATTTTGCCTAAAATACTAGAACCGTTCGTATAGCAATGGTAAACAGTAAATCAACCAAAATGTTTGAAACTTTCGACAATTTTTTCCACCACTCCGATAGCTAACAAATATTGTCAATTGTGACGTAATTGGCAATTTTGGCAATTTTAACATTTTTCGTGTTGTTTATATTATTTACTGTTTTATATATTTATCAATATTATAAATTGAATATTCCAATAAAATCTGCAAAAAATAAAAAAATGGAAAAGTACTCAAAAATACAAAGGTACATAAAGGTTCAATTTTAATTAGAAACTTAATATTTTCCCATATACGAGTTAGGAAAAGTTTGTGTGAGTATGCTAACGCTATCTAGTACTGCAAGTGTAGCAACTTGTTCTGCTATGTGATCAAAGAGGCCTGCTTTTACCTCAGTGGATATATCGCTGGTGATATGATGATGAAATAGCTGTCATCACCTGATACATCCGCTGAAATTGAATTTCAAAAAACGCGCGTCCTTCGTGCCGATGGCTGCGATGTAGTTATAAGTCTTGACAGAACTGACTTAGTCGGTCTTATCAGACTTCTGTGATCACATAGCACCATGAGTGTGAATATATCGCGATCTAAATGGCGTTAGTATACTCACACCCAAATTTCGTATTTTTTTCAGTGTACATACATTAAAGGATGAAATACAGAGACAGGTGAAATATATTAATTAATAAAAAAAAGAAATGGCGATGTTATATTTTCATTGAATTTTAATAAAGCCTTGTTTGTCTTTGGATTCTTGAGCACTCAGCAACTCTATTGACGACATATTGTGGTTTCATTTCAACCTTATTGAATCAAGCAGATGGTTGCTTGTTGTACTTGTAGAAACTCAACTTTGTATGTATGTCGTCATGTATTATGTAAGGGCGCAATAACATTAATGATTCTGTGGCCATGCTATGTCATCATGGGCTGATAAACAAAATCAAAATTGCAATATTTTAAGGGGCAAAAATGTAAATTTAAGAAACCATACATCTTACTTTTATCCTTTAAAATTGTTGTAAAATGATTTATTTGTCATAATGTTCATTTTACAGTTGATATTAGTTTACAATGTATATTTCAATTTCCGCACCATTTGGAATATTTTACATTGTAAATAACATATATCGGCAGAAATAAGAGAACACATTCTCACGCTCCTAAAATTTTCGCATTAATCTATAGGTCCTGTAGACTTTTTAATTCGCAAATTTTTGGGGGCACTACCGTCGATGTGTCCATTCTTTGAAGTATAAACGATTATTCCTCTTTTTCTATCATAAATCAGAATTTTGAGTTACGTTCTTTTTCTTTCTGAAAAATAGCATCACCCACTTCTTGTTCCGATAAATAATTTATCTCAATAGTATGAATATCTGGGTCATCATTTCCAACAACAGTCTTAATTTACTTAAATCGCATTGCAGGAACACTTTGATATTCTTTTATTTAATTTTACAGGGTAGAAATATTTACGCATGCATAAAGCACCGACTGGGGTACTTCAGGAAAATAAAATATAATAAAAAAAACTTAGGGTATATCATATACTTCAAATTATTTCTTGTATTATCTGTGACATCGTATCGTGTGTTATCTTACTACGGTCTCAAATTTCACTCCAATTAAAATGTTTTTCATTATTAGTGTTTATATAATGTACTTTTCTCGAATGCTAAGACATTTGATCGCCACAGATCATTTTCAATGTTTACTGCATTCACGTGTCACCGCATTCGTGTACCGTAATTTTCACAATGAAATATAATTTACTAAAAACCTAGTAGAGCATTCGTGCAAGTAATGGTTGTCAGGATGTGATTTATTTATTTCGAGTATATGTTCTCGCTTTAAATCCGATCGCAAAGCTCAACAAATAGGCCACCCCACGTTTATCGGGTTGTGACATATGCTAATACCCGTTTTCAGTTCGTCGTAATGTTTTAAATTCTAGTTTAGTCATTTTGTTTGTACAGATTATTTTCTGCGCTCCTACGCTGTATTTTTTCGAAATAATTGGAAATGTTCCGATGTTCAAAAACGAAATTAAATGGATCAGCGGTAAGCTGCTTTCAGTTGGTAATTAAATGCGGATTTTAGTGCGTGTAAATGAAAATCAGCTCGTTAGAAAGTTTTGCGTCGACAAATTTCCAATCTGTGCGTCTCTCACCCGCATTTCGTCAGGCGCCATGGGCGCCGCACAGTGGGCGGAATCTCCGCATCACACATCGGCAATAAAGGGGCCCTCGTTACAAATATTCGTGTTTTCGAATCCAGTCTTGTGCTGAGCGATCGAATCGGCATTTGCATTGGCGTCGTATCAGATGAAAACTTAACTTATAAACATTTAGATGCGCTTGGCGCTTTCAACATGAATAATCTTCAGTTTGTTTGGATAGCTTGCCAGCGGTACAGTAGTAATATAAGAATCATAAAAATTGATGCACTAAAAAATCACGTCGAGATTGTTCTTTGGCGCAATGCGCCAACCTTATTAAAATTTTTGTATTTGTGTATTTATGGGACAGCATCATAAAAAATAACACGTCTCACAAATCCCTGTTTACTGCATCTAAGATTCCTCGCCGGCCGTTACTCAAAATAGGCGCATGTAAAATTAAAAACACTCCCCGAATATTTACGTTTCTGTACGTGTCGCACGGAAATTATTTACCGAAAGTTTTAATCGGTTTTCTCTTACAGGCCATTCAGAATAAATAATCGTGGGACGATATTTATAAAATTTCGCGCAATATGCAAAACATTTTGATTTACGCAAGCAGTAAACGGTGCAGGATTTATGTTCAGTTGGGTTATTTCATTCCTGAAATACTGCCGTCGATTTATGTTATCCGCGCGTTAAATAAGGAAAATGCACTTAATTTCACCAGGCTACGGATCAAATGCAAGCGTAGTCGTAATTTATGAATTAAAAATTAATGAAGCTCACTTCTATATCGATCTCGAACTGCAAACGGTTGATCGGTCTTATCGGGTGCGATAACTTGGTTATATGGTAGCCGGGAACGATAACAAAATAATAAGAAAAACAAATCATTTGTTGAGATCCTGACAACATGTAGCTTTACTTCTAAGAAATGTAATCTCCATACTAAATTTTATAAAAGTTACTATCTTTAAAGGTAATATTTGCTTCAGACGCCGGTATTTAAGATCAAACTACTCCTTTACATGTCTTGATCAAATTTAAAGCTATAACAACTTATGTCAAAATTTTGGTGTAATTGCATGTTGTTAAAATTATTACTTCGAATATTTGCTAGAAATCAATTGGTGAAGGTCTACTTCAACTATTCATTGCATTGTAAATTAAAAAGGGAGATTGTTGATATTTAACTAGCTAGCTTGACAGTAAACTATGGCTTAATAGAAAACTAAGGAAGTCTTGCTTGATAGGTAACTAATTTAGATTGGTAGTTTTATTCAACAACATCTTTATGGGTAACTAACTGTTTTGATTTACAACCAGCTAATGTAATAGCTAGTTAACGACGTTTATATATATATATATATATATATATATATATATATATATGAAATTGCGAACTAACTAACTCTTGCCTTATAGCTAAGTAGTTGGCTACATTGATAATTAAAAACTAGTCAAGAATATCTTCTAGCTAACTGACTATCTCAATTGTTTACTAGCTAGTGTGACATCTAGCTAACTATCGTATATAAATATATATAAATATGGAACTAACGAGCTGTACCTTGTTAGCTAACTAACTATCTTGATTGGTAACAACCTAACTTGATAGCTATCTAACTATCCTTTCTATATAGAGAATGAGGAACTAACGAATTATAGTTTGATATCCAACTAATGGGCTGGATTGATAGTTTTGCAACTATTCAAGAACGCCAGTTATAGCTAACTTGATTTATGGCTAGCTAAATATGTTTTTTGTAACTAAATAATGGATAATTAACTTGGTAAATAACTAATTAACTATGGCGGTCGCTGAGTATTAAGTACCTATCGTGGCCAAATAACATTGTAGCGAACTAATATACCAGATAACCATATAACTGATTAACGGTATTCTTAGACACATACATAACTAGTGTGACAATTAACGGATAAACTATTTTGATGGTTAACTAGCGAATTAATTTGATGTATAACTAACGACTTAATTAATTAATAAACTCATAGACTGGTTAAATTCTTAGGTGTCTAAGCAACTTCTAACGAGCTAACGAGTTAACGAGCTAATTAAATGACTAGCGTGTTATGTTACTAACGAATACATTAACCGATCGACACACTTAAAAGCAACAATTTAATTAAAATTGACATTTTCGATTTGTCTATATTATGAGGAAGATATTAAACTAGAATTATGGAAAGTGCATATTAAAAATTTATGAAAACATTTTAAACACAAAAATTATTTATATTACGTTGAATGTAATTTTCTAAATTGAAAAATAATTTCAAAAACCTGTAACTACGATGGAAATTGTTCAGTTGCTAATTATTGTGTTGGGTGAGCCCATCGAGTTATTTAAACGAGTCTTATATTTTGGTTCTATCGAATATAAATGCATTCCACTCAGAAATGGGATGCGAATATTTAATTATGTGATATAAACAATACAATTGTTGACGAGAAACTTGTGTATGACTGTGGACGCCATCAGACGTTAATACACCGCATCTGGGCTGCTATAAAATTACATATGTCTGCTTCGACCGACTAATGCTTGCATGACTTGATGCACCTTCAATGAATTGATGTATTTAATGGCACCATTGACAGCGAAACGGCAGTTACATTCTCTGTAGCTTGAGAACTATATGATTACCTAGCTTGATTGTCAACTTATAACTATCGATGGGTAACTAATTAATTACAAAGATATCTAACTATTATGAATTAATTAGTTTACATAGTCAACTCAGCAAAAAGCTCACGACATCGAAACTGATTACCTACGACTAACTCTCTAAGTCTAACTAATATCTTGGTGGCTAAATATGTAACTAGCTATCTATACTGATCATTTAGATATGATCTAAACGAGGAATTTGATAATTAATATACGCCACTATTGTAAGGTTGAAATGTCTAATAAAATATATATTTAATATTTGATAGTCCGTTGATATGTTTCCGTGTCGGCTAATCAGAGTTGAGCATTTAGGGCCAGGTTATTTAGCGTCAAAACAGAACGTTGTTGCTTTCAGAGTCAAATAAATCATTGTGATAATTTGAATCGTAACTCAAAATCAAGTTGTCAACGCCAAAAGTGTAGATCAACAAAACCTTAAATGTTTATGTTTATAATAATTCGAATTTATGATTTCGCATTGGGTTGAGTAAAAAATAATTGCAAAATGATTTTTACTTTCTTCTCCTTAATGTATAAGAAAATATAGGGGAATCATGAAAAGTTCTCGAGATTTTCAAGCACATGTTTTGACGAATTATTAAACTATTTGTATGTATACAGTTTCCTCGCATCACACTTCCCATTTCTCGAAAACGGTGCCCGTTATCGAAAAGTCGTTCTTATACAAGTTAAAGATAGTAGAATGATAAACAATTTTTGTTCAAAAAATCCACCATTTCCTGGAAAGATGTCCAATTTAAAATAAATGACCAAGATACACGTGCCTTTTACTTTGTTATTACTGGTTTAGTTAAAATAAAAAAGTCACTCGTTTTAATGCTCGTTTATTGTTACGCTATCGGTACACTGTATACGCTCGTAATGTGCCTACGATGTAATTTGTTATTACTTACTCATTCATGCATTCGTCACTGATGTATTACATTTTATATTACATTTATATTAATACACAAGCATATTTAATCTTATTTTATTCGATCTTCTTTGAGACAACTTACTAACGTATTGCCCGTCGGCCTTTCATTTTTCTTACCGGGAAAACCAGTTACGTCTTTCATACTTCAATCTTCTCGTCTATTCGCTGGGGTTGCGAATCAAAACACTATTTTTAAATCATGCCAAGTGCGGTCTGGCCCAATTTATGCCAAACCAGCCCTTCTTGAATTTTCCACAGCAACGGGCGACGGGATCAGCACCGCCACTTATTCTGTTCTAATTAGGCTGTCCTGCTAGTTACTAAATAAATTTTATAGCTCCCTAAATATTAATTTTAATTAAATTTGTAATCTAATATGATTTATGTAGTATTGGGGATAAGTGGTTATAATTTGTGAACATTTATTAAGAATTATCGACTATCTTGATGGCCTTAGTATTAACATGGGATTCATGATTTTGAAATATACAAATAATGAATGTTCTTTAGAAATATTTAGAATGTCGTATTAAAGTAATGTATTCCAATGCAACGCAAGAGAGAATTTGATAACTTATGGTACTGACTACTGGCACTGACTTATAATTTTTATTTTGTAACCCAATGCCTACTTATGGAGGATGTAAATTTATATATATATATATATATATATATATATATATATATATATGATATTATATTATATTTTGGAAGCAGATGATATATAAAAATCATAGAAAATAACTTTTGTTTTCAAATTTGACGGTACTAATACCCAAAAACATTTAAAAATGGATATGAAAAGGTTGTATAAATTTAATATCGGATCATGGGGTCGCTATTCCCCTAAACCCGGTCCGACTTCTATTTATTGAATTTGAAAGGGCAAGTTAGCAATCAGCACAAAAGAATATTTGACTGTTGCGTAAATTCATTGACATTTTCGGCTAATCTTAATTTCATAAAATTTTGTGTCGATTGTATTACTTCCGTAGCATTTTTTAACTCAATATAAATTTGTTTGAAATTGTATGTAAAATAAGTGTCTTTGTAGCATTTAAAAGATCATTCATAGTACATCAGTTAATTAAAATGTACGTCATTTGGCCATTTTTGATTTAAGCTGAGCCAAGCATGTAATCAGTTATATTATACATAAATGCACCTGTTTAATATTTCACCTCCTAGTTATAGACTATATTGATAATAATACCTTTAAAGACCAATTATTTAGAGTGTGGAGGAGAATTATTTAGCTATGATTATAAATTATGACGACGATAAGAAAACTAGGCTCCTTCCTTATGGAAGGACTGAAAAAACCACATTGAATAGAGGCAAATCTGCCTGAATGAAACTCAAATACCTTGTTTATACATTTTAATGTAAACATACTATAATGTACAAATAAAATTTTAATTTTCTCTCGGAACTTTTATTTCTTATCCCTCACGTTGACAGTTTGGTTTTAAATATGTGCTTGTGCGAGAATCCGTTTTCCATGGCTTAGTTTGTGTTCCTGCCCCTCTGTCGCCTTTCTCCCTGAAAACTGTCGGTTCTGCAAAATTCTCTGCGTAATTTCTCTATAACATTCGGTGTCATATAACCTCTCAGTGTCTTACGTTGAACCACACGTTCGTTTTGCTGGGTACGAATTACATAATTTCTTTTTAGAACTACATCTCGTAATCAAATCAATTGCGTGCAGGTGAAAGATGTTCCTTTCATTTTTACGTATAGGATATTTTCTAAGGACCACTTTCCCTTTCAGAAATACTTTTCTTAATTAAAACAATTATATATTTGTGACAAATATGCCCCTGGTCTACGTATATTAATTATTTATTTTCTGGGGAACAATCTGTTATATCTTATATATTTAATACAAAAAAATATATAGATGATTTTTTAATTGTTCTTGTTCTTTAATACTGCAGTGATATGTAGCGATATTGTTTTAGTAAATATAGATGCAACGTGAACGTAGGTTGTACTGGACTTAGCGATTTGTAAGATCGACGAAAATTTCGAATGCCTCTCCTTCACGCATTTATGCCACCGTTGAGCACCGTTATTGTTTGAGCTTTGTTAGATCGTGCGAAGTGACTTGCTTGAACAAAAATATATTTTACTTCTGTATTTATTTATACAATTATATTTATTTATTTAACTAATATATACAATTATGATTTTGACTATCATGAATACTGTTTTGTACAGTATAAGGTTTGAATCCACGGTTAGTGGAACAGCCGATACGTTGTTACTCGATGCTGAGTACTTGAATACTGGTATCCCTGGTGGGAGCTGAATGCATGCAATTTTGGAATAGCGAGTATGAAATGTTAGCGAGCCGAAATGATGAGGCTAGATAAAATATGTCGTAACGTAACTTTACACAAGATGCAAATTTGTTACTCTGGAATATACACAAGTGCGAGCGGCCATTTTACCGAATCCATGGTGTCAAAACCCGTTAGACATATGCGATGACCGCGGAAGGTGGACTGCTCATAAAACAGTTACAGGTTATGGCTTTGGGGATATTTTACAATTATATACCGTTAAAATAATTCCACGAAATAATGAATACGTACACTGGTTTTGAACGGATCTTAATTAACGTAGGTTAACAAAGCTACAACCCGAAACTTTTTCATATGCGGTCGACCTTGCGCGATCATCTCAGATGCCTAATGGCTTTTGATACCACGGGTTCCTCAAATGGCTTTATGACACTTGCGTATTTTTCAGAGTAACTTATTTATTTTACATTGTCATATGCGGACAAATATAATATTGTACAGTAAGATAAATTGCAATTAAAATTATTTTTGTTCTTTATGAAGCTTTGAAGCCAAGTAATTGTAGGCGAAACGTTAGCGATGCGCGATGCGTCGTGTCGCCGTCGTCACGTCTCAAGAAGATCAGTTAATTGTGGAAACGATCGTAGTAAGCAATATTATATTTACTCACCGACCTGATAGTAAACAAACTTTTACGTTCAATAACCGCACTATTCACAAAAATATATTTATTGCGAACATGGCGATTTCGTCAAACTTTAAACTTTTGTACACAAGTCCCATATTTGTACAAGAAAATTAATCGAGATATAATGAAATCAAATCTAGGGATTGGGGTCCAAAAATGTGAATTAAGGTCTTAAACATGTAGAAATACTTTTGTTTAATTTTGTACAAAATAGTGCTGCAATGAAAAAAAAACTTACTAACAATTAAATTTGCAACAATTAGTTATTGTAAACACAAATAATAGTTTCTAGTTTTTTGCTTATTATTTGTGATGGTAATAACATAACAGATTTTACTAAGCCCATACTCAAAGAAACAACCCCCGCAATGGACATATGAATAGAAATAGAGAGGTTAATACATTTACACCTTCAGAAAGCCGGATGAAACTAATTATTGCCATATTCCATATTAATTTTTTTCTCGTGCCATTTTTTGATGAACTATCCATGTAAGAGCTCCATGAGAGAACATACACAAGCATGTACTTAGTTACTAGCTGCTGGAGGTTGTACAAAATTGTTTATTACCAGATTTACATTGAATGTGATGAAATGAAGAAACAACTTACTATCATTACGTTAACGATATAGCAAAGAATCGAGGCCATTTTTTGATAAACCAAATTTTCTGTGGTAGCAAACACAAGTATATAATGAATTAGTAGCTTCTGAGGGTTGTACGAAACAATGACAGAATTACATTTGTTATGATGAAAGAGAACAATCTGTTTTTACGGCATTTCTGCAGAAGCCGTATGAGTGTGTAGGCAAGGGTCTTATTGCAATAGCAGTTTCCTGTGATTATACAAAATTATATATTACCACACTTACGTTCACGACAAGATAACGAAGAAGTTTGATTTTTCCAGACCATTTTTACTGCAAGGACTCCACGGCATTTTTAGTTTCTTGGGGTTGCAAGAAATTATTTCTTACCCAAGTTAAGCAAGTTATTTTTTCCACGACTATTGCATAAAAACGACCCCTACAATTACCGTCTTAGTGAGGGTACGTTCTTAAATTTATTAATAGTTTCCCGGAATTTTGATAAACCACCCCTGCAGAATAGGGGCTGATAAAAATCTCGACATCTTATCATCATTTCCAATAATAAATATCTTGTAAAAATAATTCCGCAGTACACCCTGAAGTCAAATTTGCTATAATTAACACCCAATTTTTCATATTTGGAATAATTTCCAGCCCTCCAATTTGAATGCGTATATAACTGAGTACAAAAATGAATGGGGGGGGGGGGGGGGGGCACACACGTCATTTATTCACTTATGTAATTTCTTAAAACAAACCATGGAATTCAGAAACGTCGACGAATGACCCAATGAAAATAAAAAGACACGAAGTTAAAGAATAAGCAATACGTTAAAGCTCAGCTTCATAATTTAATATTTATTTCATACGTGTGGTCTAATCTGATACTCGTAGATCTAGAGAAATAAATAAATACAAAACAGTAAGAAATTAAGCGAAAATTAAAAGTTTTTCTTTATAAATCGATTTTTTTCGATAAGTAAATTATTTAAGTATTCAAAGATATAATTTGATATAATGGGAGTATGTTAATAACTTTTGTAAAAATATTGTTCAATTTAAAAACTTCGTTATAGTGAACAGATTGTTCAAATAAAACGGCGAAAATAGAAATATAATTTTGTTATTTCCTGAAAGTATTGTTTCGAAAAACTGTTACACTTCACGAGTACTGTTATCAGTTAGAATTCATGCACTAAATTCTGTATATATTAGAATCCCAGGACATATATTTATTGTTGGTTATGAATTACGTGCGGATACTCCTACGTAATTGATAATAAAACAACTCTTACGCAATCATAAAGTTGTTTTGAATAAATTAGTTACTTAGTCATGTGCGTAGGTGATAAGATCAAGTTACACAAAATTGCACGCTGCGTTGATGGCTCGTTAGTCATCACCAGGGTATCTGCATTAATAAGGTCGTTTATCCAGCGCCCGAGAAGCTCACCATCGTCGCGGATTTCTTTAACGCTTGCGATTTACTTTATTTTTTATATAGACCCGACGAAAATGTTTATTGATCGCCGCAGTGAAACGATTGTGTTAAGAAGCTGATTTAGACACAGTGGCCGCTAACTTTATCGCTAGAATATATCTATGTTTAGCCGACTCATACATGCACAGACTCACCAAATGATTTAATTACGGTTATCTTTCGATTTCAGTTGCGTCAACAAATTTAGGAACGAATGGCTAAATATATCCGTGTGGTACCTGCGTGTGGATTTCACGCGCACTGGGATTTCGAATAAATCTGGCTGGCAATTAACTTCCCCGGCTGACATTTAATTGAGCTGCCTCGAACGACTGGATAATGTTAATCATAAAACTTTCAATTAAATTGGCGTATCGAAACATTAAAGAGCCGTTTTATGGCAAATAAACGCACATAAAATGTCACATTAAGGCCACGCATCCAGTTTGATTTGTTGATAAGCTATTGTAATCTTTTAGTAATTTTAATCGATACGTGATAATTTGAGAAATGTGATGGCGCCGATGTTTTGTTGCATATTTTTGAAATCGAAAGCGTAATCACACCGGTTGTTAAATAACGCTGCAATTTAAAAATACCCCGAACACCAAAAAAAAAAAACGAATCAAAACTCGCATCAATATTTAGATCTGCCAACTCCGATGTGGAAACGTGGATGCAATCGAAAATAGGAGCCTTCTTTAAATACACTCCCCGTTTCGAAAATAAACACGAACGAACTCTTGCGCCGCTAATTTTAGCGGCGAAAGTTACAATTATGCGAATACAATTGTCGCTTCGATTTACTCGGCGATCGGGTGGGATCAAAAGAGACGCCGGTTTGAAGAGAGACGTGCGGTTTATTTCGATGCGTGTGCGTGTGATTTTTAGTTGTTTGTCTGGCCGAGATATTTAACATGTGCTCACGGCGAACGTGCAAGCCGTGTGCCAAGTAAGCCAGCCCTGACGTCAATGAGGTGATGCAATCAACTAATGACGTTTTCGTGAACGTCTAAATGGCTAACGCACTTTCGCAATTTCGCTCCGACCCTTGTCATATTCCATCATAGTGCCTGTAAGTGTATGAGAGGCAGTTACGGGGAAAGGAAATAAAACGACGACAATTTATTGACTGGAAAGTTACATAAAAACTCCCATTTCGTTACTAATTGTGAATTAAGTTTTATTTAATGGTAGTTCGATTAATTCCAAGTTTATATCCAACTTTGCAAATTCGGAAAATTCCTTTTAAGTGCGCCACCTACAAAATTAACTTAAGAATGAATGTATGTCACCATTCAAGGCATCCAAATCGTCCTGTTCATCCAAGTTACAGTGATCCTAGAAATCGTAAAACTGAACTTCGACTTCGATTCGTGTGCTCAATTTTGAATTGTAGCTCATTTACTGCATCTATCACGTCAGCTTTAAGTTGATGTCCATTACAAAAGATTTTAATGTAACATTCAGGTCGGACATCCTTCAAAACATCGTGTTTCAAGAGCATAGACGTTCTCGCCGGTCTGGGTAATATCGATACAGCTCACTGAGATCCAACATGCAGCGCACGTGGAGGAATGGGTGGCCGCTCAAATTTCACACCTACTCGTTCTATTTCTTTCCAACTCGTTTATTAATTAGGTCCAGTGAATCGAATGCAGAGAATTTCCAGTAGTATTCTTTTTAATCCCGAATTGTATCAGTTTTCATCAATTCTGTTGTTTCAAAAATATATTTTCCAGTGTTTATTTACTTAATTATAACAAATAAGTTATGCTTATGTTTTATGCTATTATTTTAAAAATGATGAAAATATGTAATTTGTTTATTAGATTTATCTCACAGATTAATACTTTTTCGTGTTTGATATTTCTTATGTGCATATTTATATATTTATTGAGGTTTTGTGTATTGCACGTTTGCGGAGTTTTTGGCTAAGCTCTTGGTACTATAGTGGATAAGAAGTCTTCTTCATGATTTTAATTATTGTCGGGTTGTCTTGTGGTCATAAACTAACCCTATATTATTAATTAACTTATATAGATAAGTAATCAAGGGATTCTCATTTATAATATATTGGATCCAATTAATCTTTGGATTGGATTTTCATGAAAAAAAAATTGGGTGCTCGGTATTTTTGCCTTCCAAAGAAAACTTTTTTCCAATAGACCACATCCTCGATACTTTGGAGAAGATGTGATGGACAAATTGCACAAACCACAGCTACCCAATAGAACCCAGATCGAATCCTCGATAATTTATTGATATCCGCAATAACCTACATCAACAAAATAGTACAAACGTCACCAACCGGAATTGAAAATAAAAATATGCCACCATAAACAAAATGCAGGGACGCTTTAGAAGACCTGTTCATGTGAAAATTCAATTAATCTACCAATCAACTAATTTAAATATGTTTGCAATAATGTGCAAGAAGAATAGGGCGCCGATAGACCGTTACACACTTATTGTGGGACCATCAGCATTAACAACCAAGATACCAATATGTATCATTAAGTAAGATTAACGAAACCACGAAAAGTCTTAATTTATATAGAGTAAATTGAGCTCTGTCGGGCATTTATAAAGTAAAAGTTAAAGTAGTCCAACTAAAACCAATCTAACGAATCTATAAAAAATCGAAAGCTATGCTAAGCTTAAGCCATTGTGGAGGTTGTATGTTTAGTTCGTTGATTTCCTGCTTACTGTATCAGTAAGATTTAGACTAAAGTTGCTAATGACTGTTTTGTTTTATTTTATGACATTTTGGAATAATACGTCGTTATATTTGTTAAACAAATACCTATAGATAGATAGCTAGATAATAGATAGATAATTTATTAATCACATTTGCCAGATACGTGGATGTTATATATGTGTAATTAATTATTGTGTTTCAGCACCCCTTATGAAAAAGCATAACGTTATCTGATGGAATAGTTTGTATGATTGAAATAAATATTAAAATTCCAATGTTACTCTTGGACTAAATTTTCATTGATATTTTCATAATTTGTTTTGTAAAATCTAATTTCAGACCATACATTTCTTTCTTTATCTTTTCTATTTATCTTAAATCCAATTTGCGCGGTTAAAGTATTCTATTCCAATAATAATTTTGCACCAAATGTAAATAGTACATTCTAGTAGTGTCCTTCCCGTTTTCCAATGTTTACTGTGGAAAATTACACATCCTTTACAACATTATTTAAATGGTAGGTTCTTTTCATTATTTTCAATTTTTTTATGTAATTTAGAATGTATTCCCCTAAATAGTCACTCATAATCCAACACGCTTCAATAATTCAACACTATGATGTGTGGTAGTGCTATCTAGCTTTTTAGAAACTAAAAATATTGCAGTGGTCTGCACTGAATTCTCTTATCCTTAGTTATACTACGTTTTTCGAAAAAATGTTTCAAATAAAAGTTGTTTATAATATTAACATCTTTCACTTTTGCAAGAATAATTGTTTCGATAACATGTCCCATTTTCGAGATATGGAAAAATGTGATAAGAGTAAACCATCACTTCTGGTTGAGATATTGGTTTCAAAATAGGACGTTTTCCACCTTGCTGTATACAAATCTTAAGTTTGAAAATTTCATAGCTCTAGCGCTTTCATCATTTGGGCGGTAGAGCGCGCACAGACACAATGAGGTCATTTCAAAAATAGTCAGAATCGATTCAGGGGACCTCAAAGCGCGTATATCCGTTAAAATCTCGAGTTCGAAAATTTTCATGATTCCTATACATAAAGTATAAGAAAGTAAAAATCTGTTAACCAAGGCAGTCGCGAGGTGAATCAGCACGCAGTCCAAGTTGGTTGCACAACTGCGTCATACTGACAAGCACAGGACGAGGAGAATTATGGAAAAATATCCTTTTAGTTACATTAAGATAACCAAATTATTTTTGTTCAAATAAATGTCTAGATTTTTTTTATAACAAAGAAAAACACATAATCCTACTTTACATAAAGAAAATCAAGAACAATATAATTAGAAATAGTGTGGGTATTACGATAAGTATATGAGGATTCATTGAAATTTAGTATAATAGAGTATCTGTTAATATGATAACGTAAAAGAAAGCAGGCACGATTAGTGGTGACGAATTTAATAATACATATTCAAGACGATATTTTAATTAAATCCGCCTGAAAGCGCTACGAATAGAAAAAAGCTTGACAAGTTAATGTTAATGTACTGTTTGTTGGTTGAAAATATATCTGTGAGTGTTTTTGATTTTCAATTCATAACACAATTGACGCTGTAAGAGAAATGCGTAAAACGTTGGTCATACATATGGCATTCACATGAAAGATACAAAAAATACTGTCGTTTTTAATTCCTAAATTTTAACAATTTAAGAGGAAATCGGAAATAAAATAGAATAGTATTACAAGAAATCGTTACGTTCGCACGAGAAGCAAATTTGTGAGTAGTGCAATGTTATTAAATGTAAACATTTTAGGATGAATAAAATGGTTCCTCATTTGCTTCGTGTTTCTGTTTAAAGTGGATACTATAAATACGTTCCTACTCTCAGATGGGGGAGTAAGGGAATTTTTGGTAACCTTACTAGGATTTATTTTTCTTAAGATTTCTTGCCACTCTCCGTTCTCTCCCAAACTTCTTCTCAACATCTTTTCGTCTTCTTTCACGATTATCATTTCACAATGTTCCCATTTATCCCGACCGTTTCCACAAAACTCTCAATAGTTTTCTTTTATCTAATATTTGTTGGTCTTCTCCTCACTTTCATAACTAAACCTGGCTAACATTATTTTTTTGTCGGCCGATCTCTATCGCTTTAATTCTTTTATATTTTACGTTGTACCATCATCTCTTTACTATCAGTTATTCTCCTTTTCGCCTGTCCCATTGCTAACCCCTGCCTTACTCCCTTTCTTTAACGCTCTCAAATTTTCACTGGGTTCTGTTCTGCCCCAAGCCCGCTTTCATTTCTTAACTCGCCGCTATTTTCCTCGGCTATATGCCCATCCTTTCTCTCACTAAGTAATCTGACATTGACTTCTCCAGGTTGAGTGCCATTTTTAGCTATCCTTGTCTGTTCTGTTCATCCTCACACTTCAGCAATGAGAATAAATTAGAATTAACACTTCCGGTTTTGACGTTTCATGAAGTTTTGGGTTTATATTTTTGTCATACCAACCATTTCACTAACTCATCATTATTATTATGATTCCAAAAGGATTACAAGTCAAACCCGTCGATATTTTTGGTTTTCAATTATTTGTTGCATGAATATTTATATTTATATTCGTAGACCGTAGTTTGTTTAATACAAATCTAGTTCTTCCGTCATTTTAGATGATTTAACTAACGAACTGACCTGCTGACAAGAAGTATTCCTGCGCTTTCTCATCCTCGACATTCTCAAGTAAATAAAACGTAATCTTTTTTTCGAGTGTTGACAATTTGCGGCTTAGGTCGTCTTCATTTTCAAGAACTCTAATTTAATGCTAATTATGTTGTGTTAATATTTGTCACCCCACACGTTCGTCGAGCTTGGATGTGGAGATAAGCCGAGGTTCATTCTTCATATTCAAAATGATTTTATTATATTAGATAATTGGTTACTACACGTGCAAACATTATTATTTTTTAACGTCAAGATTGATTATATAGAAAGAAGGTGGCATGCTGGCTGATGACATTTAAGAGACAGAACCATTTACATGCCCTGATCTTTGATTTTTAAAGATACACACGTTTCTTCAATACGTCTATTAAAAACGGCGTTAAAATCGAAAATTGGCCTTGCATTTTCATCAAAGAGATCCCGAAACTTCAAAGAGATTTAATGGGCAACTTTTCCAATCAAACTTGCACTTTACGGCGCAGAATACTTTATGAGTCGTAGGAAAACATCTCGTCGCGAAAAGTCCGGGCGCGCTCACTTTTTCCGTCGCCATTCGTACAAGATAATATAAGTACGCAAAAAATTTAACGAGATTTTGAAAAATCCGAGCGTTCAATGTACGCACGGCCATAAATTTCGCGCAAAGCTAAACACGTTGCCAGTTGAAATGGGTCAGTGTTCAACAGTTTATAATTTAAAAGTGGCCACGTGACATGCACGCATCTTGTGCTCTATTATATTTTTGTGATTTTCTGCGAAAAACCGCAAGGCTGGACGTCAGTCTCACCTTGAATTTATTTTTTAATAATATCTCGTTGGTAGCGTTTAGAATTTAACGGTTTTATTTCGCGCTGCGTAGCTCACGCAAATATTCCTAGAAGTTGCTATAATCTATGTACATGTGTCAAAGGAATATAGGAACTAGCATTTAATTCTGATTTTAAAAATGTGTGGTAGTAATGTTTAGGTCTAGAACGTACATATACACGTGTACACATAATTAATCACTGACCTAATCACGATATGCTGTGTGTCAGAGCTTGTGTTGATTTGTTATTCATATGTATGTCAAGTTCACTAACGTTGATTATTTTAACCAGCCACACATACAAAGCCGACTAACGTGCTAAATCTACATTAAAGGGCTTACATCATAACATTACTTGTGTTTAAGTAGACCACGTTGTTTACATACATTTTAACCCGTTAAGGAAATGCCTAAGCATAAAGTACCCATACGAGAGGCGGGTAATTTCTCTATTGATAATTGACGATGCAATTTATTTAAACATCTATATTATACTGCACTTCGTAACGAGTCGAACGTTTTCGAATTACTCGAAAATCTAATTCTCATTATTTCCACGCCGGGAAGCACATTTTCTCGGCGAATCGTTCCATATTTACCAGAAATACCGAGCGCGATTCGAATTTGAAATTCAATCAATGCAGTTCGCGGTGACGCAAATGTTTGATTAGCAAAATTACTATTGTTCCAGAGGGGCTCCTGCGAGAGTCTAATGGGGAGAGAAAGGATTGTGGGTAGCGTCCCCGGTTTATTGGACGCCTTATCTTGCGGCTCCACTGCAGACATCGCGACGGCTGCAGCGGAAGAAGAACCAGCGGTCCCAAACATTTTAAACGCTTGCTTCAGGCATCTGGAGGCGCACGGTCTCCACACGCTGGGCATATTTCGGGTCAGCACGTCCAAGAAGAGAATCCGACAGGTTGGTGTGTCGATGTTGTGTGATAACGTCGTTATAAAAGTTGTGTTTTACAGCTGCGGGAAGATTTCGATTGTGGGAAGGAAACGACTTTGGACGACGAGCAGTGCCCGCACGACGTCGCGACGTTGATAAAGGAATTCTTGAGGGAACTTCCGGATCCGCTTCTGTGCAGAGATCTGTATCACGCTTTCGTTCAAACACAACGTAAGTTAACGTTTATTAAAATTTATTATTGAATGTATCATATTGATTAAAATAAAAAAAGCGTGAAGTAAAACTAAAATCAAATATATAGATTAAGTTCGTTTCTCGTTTCGTTTTACGCCTAAATCCATGGCTTTGGCACTTGATGTCGTTAAAGGAACATTATTTGATACTCTACGAGCGCACAATGGAAAATTGAATAATGGAAGGAAGATATTTCGTGCAAACAAAGCTTGCGTTCATTCGTTTTATCGCAGAATGATTTACCACCATATGTCTGGCTGCTTATTAACCTTAGCAAGTCTTGATGTAGGGCAACAATACTAATAGCTTTAAAAATCGATCATAATCCATCGTTGTCAATGGGTTATTAATAAAGTAAAGAGTTTTAATAACCTCAAGAATTTCGGGCATAATACTCGTACAATTTTTTCTTACTAAAATTCTATTCCCTTGGGATATTTCGTACGAACACTTCCATCGCTAACAAAACAAGGGCCCATTACCGCCTTAAAAATATTATGTTGAGCTCCTGAAAGGCCAAACTCAAACTCGACATTTATGTGACAGGGATAAGAAACAGAAGACTGCAATTCGAAGCACTCCAGCATCTAATCCAATTACTACCTTCGGCGAACAGAGACACTCTCTACACGTTACTTAACTTCCTGGCAACCGTCGCGAAATTTTCCAACGATTACAGGAACGCGGCAGGTAGGCATCGTCACCTCATCGTCGCTAAAACCACTCCAGCGTAAAAGCTTTTATGCCCGCAGGCGAGGAAGTGTGCGGCAATAAGATGGATTCGAACAATTTGGCGACCGTTTTCGCGCCGAACATCCTGCACTGCATCAAGCCCGGCAGCAAGGACAACTCCGGCGACCGTCCCGAAGACCGGATAGACGTAATTAATGTGATTAGGACGCTCATTGATCACAATAAGGGGCTGTTTACGATTCCAGCTGAACTGTTGGACGAAGTCTACATCCACATGATGGACTCTCATCCGGAAGCTCTCGACGAATTGTTGACTAAGAGGGACTGCGGCGGAAACGCGGAAGAGTAAGTTCTATCAGACGCTCTTAATATGACGCAATATTTCGAATTTAATATGAAAAATACAATAATATATGAAATGAAGGATGAGTAACACTCAACCAATATTTCGGTGTTTATTTATATACAATTTTTTACAAATCTTTTTTCAATGTTTGTAGTCTTATGTACCTGCCTTTCATTTTCTCATATATATTAGGTTTGTCCAACCGAATTAGCCAACCTAATTTTAATTCAAACGTTAGTTATATAATATATCCTCGCTACCATACTTTTGACCTCTTGTATAAGGGCCGTGGCCTGTTGGGGGCTTGTTGAACAATTTTATTCCATTCTTTTCTGTTTCTTGTTTTCTCTTTCCAATGTCTGATCTTCATACTTTTTAGATCTTGCTGTAAACTTTCCAGTTATTTCTTCTGTGGTTTACTTTTTCTCCTTTTGCCAATTTAGGGTTCTGCTAAGGAGTTCGGCTTTTATGATGTATGTTATCTTTGCTTCTTTCTACATAATGTCTAGTTCATTATTTGTTCTTCTTCGCCAGCCATTTATTTCATTGTATATAACCCTTAGTATTTTCTTTCCTTTCTATCAAAGGCATCCTCACCTGCTTCCTTTATTTTAATTGTTGAGGAGTTTTTAGTATTTTTCATGTGTCCTTGTCCGCCTGGCTTTGTATCTTTCTTCTTTATTTAGGTCATCCTCTACATGGATATTTGTACCTTGCAATTTACTTTTATTTATCACCTTTTCCCACGTTGTCCTGAGTTTTTATTTCGTGTCCTTTCTTACTCTCCATCTTCATTCCTAATTTGATTTCGAAGACAATATGGGCTTCCTTGTCCTCCTGTTGTCCTCTTTGCAAACTACGTAACATCGCCTTACTGCTTGATCCATCCTGCTTATATGCCCTTCCAGCCTTTCTACCCTTACAATAAGTTGTTCCATTTCCACCACCTATTATTTTTCTTTTCCCTTATTTCGACCCTCAATTTCTCATTTTCTTCCTATTCCTCCTCATATCCGTTTTTAAGCTTTCAAGTGCCTCCTCAGTTCGCTCTATTTCAACTTTTGTCCTTGCTTTTAAACCGTATTTCGCCTTTTAGATCTCTTGTTGCCTTCACCATTTCCATTTTCCCTGCTGATTATTTTTTTAAATCACTCATTACGCCGGATTTATTCCCTGAGGGTGTTCTTGCAATTCATTGGCTCTTAGTGAAAATGTTGACCACGTTTTCGTGGGACATTTATTTATTCTTCAACACTGGCGGATGCGTTCAACTTCTGTGACGTAACAAGTTCATTCAATTCTCAGCTTTTACTGCGTGCCATTTTCTTGTTCTACAGTCTTAATTCCTCCTGTTCATACATCCACTGCTTCTTATTACATCGTTTTATTTTACGTTGTACTAATTTTATTTTTCTTATACTTATATAACGTTTTCTTCACCTACCGCTACACATTTTTCCGTATCTCGTCTTCTTCACTTTCTCCTTCCCATCGATAATTCTTTTATCTTTATTCTTTTAATCTCTTCGGAATTTCGGAATTTCGCGGCGCTTCGCGAAATTACCTCGGTTCCTTTCAGTTTGCTTCCAGTTCAATCTTTTTTCTGATTCAACACCAACAACTCTTAATTCATCATCATCATCATCTTTAACCGTTTCATGCGTTCCTAAAAATGAACGCCACCAACTCCTCCAATCTATTTTTTCTTCAGTTGTTATATAAAATAAAAAAATTGTAAGTAACATACCATTTCAAGTTCCAATTATACATCATATCATGAAAAGAGACGCAGCAGTGTGTGGTAAAAATTAAAGAAGTCAAAGATGAGCGAGTTCATTGAAACGGGATTTAGAATAGTAACGTCTAAGCCTTGAGGTGTGTGTGTGTAATTAATCCAGTCATTTATTAGTATCATAATTTTGTTTATTTTTTAATTTTTGTGTATAGCTTCATATTGAACATCAATTCAGGTGGAAAGTACCTGGAAGGTCATGCCATCCTTTTATGCTCTCAGTCTACTTTCGTACTACATGGCCCAACCAATAAAATTCTTTTGTACCAAAAGCCATGAATATTGACACGCAATAAATTTGAAGTTTTAAAATTATTTTTCGTAAAAGACTCATTCGCTGCAAAAACTATAAATCATTTGAAAAATTATCAAAAATAGAAACATCGCCCAACGATCAATGATCAAAAAAAAATTGTGACTCTTCCCCTTTCCGATTTGATATTCTTGTTTGTTTTTCATTTAATCTTGATGTCTTCGTATGTTAAATTCCACGGTTCCATTTAATTTTCACTGTGGAATGTAGATTCCACGTATTATACGGATGTGATGCATTCCGGTCTTTTTTCTACAGTTCATGTTGATTGCGAAGGTTTGTTCAAAAGAAACCTTACTTTTGCTATGGCCTATTGATTGCTCATTTTACAATATTTCACTGTCCCCTACAAAGTAGTCCTCTCTACTGGTAATATACGTTTCTCAACGGTTTTTCCATTTTTGGAAAGCCTCCTAGAATGCATTGCTTGGTATGGTGAGCAGATTTCTTGTTGCATTTTCCTGAATCTCCTCTATGGAAACGACGCGCTTTCAGCGTGGTTTTAAGTTTGGAAGACATGAATTTTGCACTGACACGATCCGTTTCAAGTTTATTACTGAAAATTTAGTGACATGATCCTATGCTTGATGCCCACTTCGTCAGCAACTTCTCGAACACTTAAACGACGATTTATACAATCCTCCCTACATATACGTTGTTCTTTAAGCTATTTCATTGTCATGTTGGCACTAATCCGACGAAAAGCTTGTGCATGTGCACAATTCAGCGGCTGTAGCTCGCCAATTAGCGGTTAGTGGAAACGTGGCAATAGCAGTTTGTTGTGTTGGTTTCTTTCTGAACAAACCTCGTATACATTAAGAACTCGTTACCCCAGCCTCAGTTACTCAGATTCTTTTGCAACTCCACAAGGTCCACACAGTCTGTGTGAGTCTTATGAGCGTCTCCCCATATAATTTCTTTTCACTACTTCTAATTCTTTAAATTCTAATTCATGTTCACATTTATCTGCATGTTATTATTTCTTCCATCAAAAATGTTTCATCGAGGGACATAGTTGTACTTTCAGTAATCAGGTATACCAATGAAAAAGTCATTGGACTACCATTTGAATTTTTCTCTTAAAATAGCCTCGTATTCTTTCAAATAAATCATTCACTTGTCGATAGTGCAAGTGACTGCTTTTTGAAAAGTCGCCAAACAGTGCTTTTTTCATCGCTGAAAGTCGTCTTGTATAGGTTGTACTGGTTCAGCTATGTCCAAAATTGGTTGACATAATTGCACTTTTTCCTTGTTTTTTCTTTTGTAATAAATATAATAAAGCTATATCGAACTATGTTTTAGGTCGGGGACGATAAGAAAATAATAAATATATGTATGACGTTTTCGACACAGAAAAATTGAAAATTTTCAAATAAAACAATAATAGGACGAAGAATGACGTCAGGACGCTGTTCTACGTTTGGAACAATATTGAGGGCACTAATTATTAAAAATAAATCGTATCTGATAATTTGATTCGACCCTGACACACATTTGAAAATTTGGGCCAACTATATAATTTGAGCAGGAAATTTTTTATTGAATAATTTAGAATACATCCAAATCGTTAGAACAACGTCTCATAATTGCGTTTGAAACTAAATGATAATATCGGAGGTCACAAACTTTGGATTAAAATTAAAGTATGGTGACGTAAAAGAACTAAAATGATTTAAGGGATATCATAAGGAGGTTTTAAACCAAAAATGTCTCAGTAATAAATATTAACTGAACTCAAAGTTTGTTGGAAATAAATGCAAGAGAAAGTAGAAAATCAATGCAACTGTAGCCATCCATTTCAAATCACTTTGTTAGAATATAACGCATAAAATATATCTCATAGTAAAATTTCCAGAGAATCAGACGATACAACATAAACTGTCGAATTAGTAGTTATACCGTAAAGTGATAATGATAATGATATCGAAATGTAATGTTAATCCGTTTCGCAAAATCAAATGGTACAGAATGGTGTTAATAAAGCTTGCAAAACTTTAAGTTAACAATTATTACACGGTTACTATCAACTAGTTGAAGATTAATGAGCTACAGAAAATGTTGATAATGCATCTTTAAACAAGGCTGGTAGATGGCTATAACTTTATTAATCCTCAACATTTCTTAGTCAAATTGCTGTAATTGTCATAGGGGGTCACTAGTCTGCCACGATTGGGGTCAATTATAATTATTGAGGAATTTTATTAAATATGAAGAAAAATTACTTACTTGGTGGTGTTTTTCCGTCTTAAAATAATATTATTAGCTTGCAGTAAAGTATTGAAAAAATGTAATTCAGAATCAAATTTAATATTGATTTTGATTTTCTGCTTAACATAAGTATAAATAAATAGCAATTTAATTTTCTTTTTTCGAATTTGCTTACGTGTTTTAAATGAGATTTTGAGAATTGATAGTTTCACGTTTCATATATGTCTTGTAACTCTATTAAAGTTAATTTTTCCTTATTATTCATATTCAAAACCAACCCAACCCAACCTAGTTGATTTTGTGTTGTACAAAAAAACATTTTTTCACCTATTTAGATCACTGGACGACTTAGACAGTGAAAGCAATTCTGCTCCGTGGACGGGAGCTCCCACACACGACCAGGAACACACGATACCATCAGATGCCGATGGCCACTACACGCCACCAGAGCCGCGTCGAACATACTCAAGAGAAGAATTCCTCCACGAATCAGCCGCGATGGGCGGTCCAAACGTAGCCATGAGAGTTCGGTAAGAAATCGCTGACGACAAATAAGCCCAATTTCCAACTTCCTTTTGCAGGCACAAAGACAGATTCCGCGAAAGATCGAAGAAGAAATACGAAGAATCGCTGGGCAGGCGAAAGAAGGAAGAAGACGGTTCCAGCATGTCGACCATAATGTCAAAGATGCGCGGTCAAAGAGACGACGATAACCCGTACGGAAAAATGAGATCAGCTTCGATAGAAGCAACGTATTACGACGGGAACGACCCGACGCGAGTCCTGAGGATGAACGACGATCAAAGCGCCGACAGGCGAAAGTCAACACCTTATCTCGTGGGAAATAGTGGGGTTATAACTGCTAGTTTGACAATACCAGTTCCGACCGGTGGAAATCAAGCTTTGTCGTTGAATTTGGATGATGATATACCGTACATCGAGGACGGTAGTGGTTATGTGTATAGTACCGATGGGAAACAGCAAATGACGATTGGGTTGATCAAAAATTCCCCGGTGGCGCCGCCGAGGAGAAGACAAAGATCCATAAGCGGTAGTGATTCTTCAGTGGCGTCGAACGTCCAACCGGTGACCGGGTCGATTTCGATAGGGCACCAAGGGTACGATTCGGCGATGGGATCTTCAACAACTTTTAGCAGCCCACCGCATAACACCACACCATCGTCGGTTAACAGCAGCATAGCAGATCCTGGAGTTTATAGTTCACCACCGTCTTGGGCGTCCACTCCCCCGACATCACCAGACAGCCAAAACACCTCCGTTAACTATATACCGGATGATATTCCAACCAGTAAAACAGTTAAACCAACACCGACGCAGAAAACTAAGGAAGCTGCGATCCTGCAGAAGGTGACGTTCACATCGACGACCGAATTGCAACAAAAGGCGCGCACGACCGAAATAAAAACATACCAAAAGGATATATCATACCAAAAAAACACGGATATACAGAAGAGCACGAGCTCCCCTGCATTTTCCACCGATAAGACTCAAGATCGCGATCACGCGAAGTTCTCGCCGAGCATCACCAGCATCGGCAACGCCGTTCTTAGGTCGAGAACGGCCGACTTTGAGAGGATTTCGAAGCCGGAAGCTAAAGCTCCGTCGCCGAAACCGACGGCTACGACCGCTTCCGACAAGAAAAAGTACACGAAGAGGAGATACACCGATTCGAGGCACCAGACTAGACACATACCGGATGCTGAATCGCTGGAAGCGACGAGTTCCCAAACGAGCAAAAATGATCGGGGTACGACCGCAGCCCAAATTGGACCAGTCTACAAAAGGAGAGAATTGATTTCCAGCGTGCCGTCTAAATGATGGCCAGATCCACCGTCGTTGTCGAGAATGTGTTCAAAGACATTTGTTATTGTAACTTAACGGTGATAAGTGTTAAATGTACAATGTAAATAAAAGAGCCCTGCCTTATCGGTCACTTAACTCAAGCAAAACAATCAAACTGTTAACTATTTTTTAAGTACACGTATGCATGCCAAAAAAAGGAAAATAATTTTAGTGTGTCGTTGTATTAAAAACTTGTTTGTAAAATACAAATTTATTTAAATATTGCAACAAATATAAGCTATGAATATTTACGGTATCTTTCGCATTATTTTCATTCAGGTTGTCTAAATTTTTGCCAGCAAAAGTATACAAAACCAACGAAATCATGTACCTCTCGGATTATAAAATGTAGCAAGCTATGAACAAACTTTATAAAAAATACAACCCTGCTCTCTCTTAAGATATCGTTCCGTCCTGATTCTGGCTTCATCGGCAAGAGATACGAAGACGTAAATCAAACAAGAGATACTAAAGAGATTTGACGAGATTTGTGTGGTAGTTCGCAACAATACAAGGCAACTGCAAGACAATTGAAACGTCATCTTGGATATCTGAACCAATGTAGTAACCTAAAATGTAATTTATGCGATTTCAAACTGTTTTTTCCTCCCCTCTTCTCTTTCATCATACGTAATCGCCTCTTCCCCCATTTATCTTCATCTTTATTGGTAAATAATCATTCTAACTACTTCGTAATTTCTTTTCTTTTATTGCAATGCTCGCATACCATCACTGCGCTGGGTTTGGTTCTCTTACCTATGTCCTCAATACATCTTTCAACGTTTCATCCTTGTCATACACTTTTACACATTTTTTATTTTCTCTTGCTCCAGCCTTCTATTGTCCATTAATTTTCTTCGTTTTTCCTTTCCACTGCCCATGTTTCTCCCACCTGCGGTGAATTGTTTGTTTATTCTTGACCCTATTTACTTTACTCGTATATCCACATTTCCATAATTTGTTCCTTTATTTATCAAAAAGTTGTGACCTCTCCAATCGTATCTTCTTTTCTACAGCGTTCTATTACTATGGTCATGTATATTTCCCCCTTCATTATTTCAAATATTTATTATTGTAATTGCCTTACTCTCGATGTCCTTTATCCACCTTCTTACGTTACGATTTTTGCAGTCATGTTATATATGAAATGTTTCATTTATGCTGTAAATAGTTCTATTGTAAATTATATATTGTGTTGTGTTATTAATTATCCATCGGCTCCACCGGCGAAAAGAGAAATTAGAGTTAATTGAGTGTTTAATTGGTCATCGTTACTCTCCTACATTTGGCGCGCTCGTTTGGCTGACACGGCCGATTTGTCGGGGTAGTGCAAGTTCACCGAACAAAGCCATGTGGTCAAATGAGTGCGAGCAGACTCGATGCAACATGCAACAAATTTTACCATCGATGTGGTGTGATTTTCGTTGTTCAAAATCGTTTTTGTGTTTTTAGTTTCTTCGAGTTATTAAACGAGAGGGACAGTTAGTGATTAATATTTTACAACTATTGTAAGTCAAGGCGACTGGTTACAATCGTCTCATTTATTAGGATTTGATACCCTTGACCATTCTAAATTTTCACTAAGGATGATATTGTTATATTGGAGATTGGAATAGTTGTTGATAGCTGTGAAAGTTTATCTCATCGGAGAGTTTGATACGGTAATCGTAATCGTTTCTTTTAAACTGGTTGTGTGTTTATTTTCGTCGTTTCGATTTTAGAGTCCTAGCCCTAGTGCTAGCGTTGACATAATGGTAGTTCTAGTCTCAATCCTAGTCATAGTCATAGGCCTAGTGTTCGACTTGTTTCTGTTTGTCATAATGGTAGTCCTAGTCTCAATCCTAATCATAGCCATAGGCCTAGTGTATTTTAATTCATATTTGATCAGATTTAATCAAAGAATCGAATAATTAGTTTTCGTTGTGGTATGTGCGTTTTTATTCAGCAATTTAGTAATATATATTGAGGTTTACTTTTTGTGGAAATTATGAATATTTAATTATGGTTGGCATTATAATTATATTATATTGCGCTGTAAAGCGATGTAAGCTGCAGCGGTTCTGTTTAACTTCGTGGCGCCAATTTTACCAACAAAATTTGGAACTTACCCATTTTCCATTGAGTTACTGGCACCAGTTGTCGCCTGAGTTGTTGTAAATATTGTGCGAAACTTCATTCATAGCGTCATAGACTGGCGTTCCATAATTCTGTCGAAGTTTATTTTAATCAATAATAAAACGTTGCTTCACAACCTGTTGATTAATTCCGACATTGTTCCCCCATTACCGACAGCGAGTCTTCCGCATGACTATGCTCTGTATATACTCAGGTTCGCACATTTTTATTTATTTTACCAATTTCTGATGATTTCATTCACGTATGCTACAACAGTAGTATGGTTGGCTCCTGCTTTAGCCCCCTTCCAATTTCATATTCATTTTATTACTATTATTCCTTCTAGTCTTTCTCATATTCATTAATGTGTATCTATGATTTTTTATTTGTTTTCCTTCTCTGCAATGTCCTTACTCTCCTTTCTAATTTTCTTGTGTATATTTTAATTTTTAATATTTTTTTTCTTCATTCTTATTCCATTCATTTCCCGGTACTCTTTTTTTACTGTTCATCTTTCAGTTTTCGTATTTAATTCTTTCATGCATCCTCTGCCGTTTGTAATTTTATTTCTTAACATATTTTGGCAGAATGACTGGTGAGGGGGTTTTATTGTGTACACGAGCTTTCTAACTTTTTTTGCTCCCCTGTGTTTAGTGTCCATGTTTCACATGCATGGCACTGTAGGTATGGTAACTGTTTTATAAATTCTTTTTTTGTGTTCCTTGATAATTTTTTCAATATTATAATTCAATTTATTATCTTATAAATTGGATTATTTCGGAATGCTGCAAATTGGCGTCGACAACGTGTGGCCTTTTCGTCTTAGTGCTATTATTTTAAGGAATTATTACGCGTTTATGTGGTCGCTATTAAATCAGTGTTAATTTATTGACTTATTAATCTAATAAATAATAATTTTTAATCATTTTTAAAATCTTAAGTACTCTTCGCTCATAAAAATTAGATCAATAAATTAAGAGGTTAATTTCATTACTTAATTACATTACATCCTTAATCTTATAGCCTCATGGATTAATTCTATATAATTTAGAGACGTATGACATGTGTTTATCGAGTTTTAGCAACGATGCATCTGCGTACTCCAAAATTGAAATTAGATTTGTTTACTGGATGTGGCTTTTGAACAAAATATTGACCACGAGATCGTCAATAATATTCAACTTAAAGTTGAAACAAAACGTTGGCCAGATGTCTAATTGATTGCGGGAGATTGTGGTCACAAGGAATTTCTAACGTTCATCTTAGGTTGTTAGCATCGTCCGACGTCTTCTTATTATGTGAAAGCACGACTCAATAAAAACGTCTCTCCTACTTCTGATGTACTTTATTACACATATAACAATTTCGCGACAAAGTAATGGACAACAATGATACCCTATCGTATAGTATCACAACATGACATGAAGTACACTTTGTATTCCTTTTGAAAGATTAGTAGACGATTTTTTGAAGTGACGACGACGTGTTTAACTAAACGTTATGTCGATATATACAAGCACATTAGCATAATGGAAGATTTATCATATCTGCATGGCAAAATAAACTGTTTACTCGATCTCGAATATATACAAGCACAATAAGTATAAAAATAGTTTATTTTGCCCAAATATTATGTACAATACTGTACACGTTCCTTACCTACTCGAGAAAAGCCTATCCCATTGAGTGAAAGCATTTTAAAAAATGGTAATAACAATCATAAAATTAATAACTACATGTAACCATTCTGCGAACGGCGCAATAAAATATATAAATGTGTTTAACACATTAAAAATACTCAATAATAATAATAATAATAATAAAATAACACAGCTGCACAATGTGGACGGAATTAAATAAATTTATCACTATGATACATCTAAAATACTTTAAGTAATAATAACATACATTGTGTAATTTATGTTTAAACCAATGCATACGTGGTACCATATAAAAGTTTGAATACAAATAATTAGACCTCGGTGATACAAACGTACAAAATGTATTTGACGAATTGTTTCCAAACTTTCAAAATTGCTTTGTAGAAAATTACGTCCCCACGCATTATTTCCATTATAACGCAAGGCGTGTTACACATCCGTACTGTGCGTTTGTATCCTAACTTTTTTAATGCTTCCGTTGCGCGGAAACGTGGGGGATGTACCCGAGAATCCCGGGTTTTGTATGCCCAAGCCATCCGGGGGCTTGGGTTTCTTTAGGCTGGAGCGCAGCGGTGACCTTTGCAGAGTTGCTGACCCTAACGTAGAACCATTAGAACCCAACGTTGTCGACACTGTGTGGACTGAAGTCAAACTGCCGCCGTTCGTCGTTGTGGAGTACGGTTGTCCGCTGGCGTCTGTCACTGAAACTGTCCCAGCTGAAAAACAGGACAAATCAACTCTATATGAGTACTAGTTATAATTGGTTTCTAAAGGTAGTGGTCGCAGTGTGTCTCAGATTTTTAATCGGATTCATATATGAAAAATGTACCCACATTATTTATTTATTAAGATTACTTGATGAGTACTAGGAATTATTACTCCGGGAAATCATTAGAAGTAAGTGAATTTACTTACGTTTTGACGGTCTATCTTTAAACCCTGGATTTCCGAACGTCTCGCCCGCAGGTGGCTCTCCAACCGATGTCGGGTCACCTCCCGGTTTCCTCGAAAAGAACATGTCGTATAATGCCATTACAAATAAGATGGCATTCAGAGCTATCAACAGGATCTGGAAAAAAAACACATTTTTAATGACAAATTAATTGTTTTTATGCTAAAAAATTAAACATAAATCGCATAAAAACTAAAATTTTTCAAGGTGTTGTTTTGTACAAAAAAAATGATAGATTTCGATAATTTGTTTCACGTCAACAAGCACTAAACAAATAGTTAAAATTTTGCACAAAACTGCTTGTTAAAGTTAAATTTTGGCTGAACTTTTGAAACCAAATTATCTGGACAAAAAGTTATAAGAACGTTTTTTAAATTTTAGTGACAATCGATTTGAAACGGATTAGTTGGAAGCACACAAGTGGATAAGCAATGTTTGCAAATTAATATTCGATATGATAAACAACGATAGTCAATACACAACCATTTTCATTTAGCGATCTTGAATTGATTCTTGCAAGGCAGCGGTCAATAATCGAATTCTTATTGCTCGATCAGTTAAAAGCCGTAACTGCAACGAAGAAACTTTTTACATGTTTGTCTTACAACGTTTTATCTTCAATCATACACATTTCTTAAGACATGATTAATACGAAAGCAATATTTTGGTAAATTTAAGTTTGACTGCTGGTAATTTTTTTGCTCAGTGAAATACTGATTAGATTCACTCATGATCTTTAACTTTGACTACATTCATTTTATTTGTGTATGTAAATTGCTCTCAAATTTATTATTATTATATATTATATTAATTATAATAATTCTATTTTAATTGCACTCTTGCATGAAATTTGGTTTCATTCACATGAACGGAATTTTCCTTTCACACGTGTCCACTTTGATAGACAAAATTCTCGACTCGATTCCTTTTATTATCCTTCTATAGTTTGATTCCAAAACTCTTTGCAACTCATTACTTTTAATTGTATAAGTATCAATATATATCCCTGCAAACGAAACTGACATAAGCTCTGACCACAATCTGCAACCGTTCTATAATTTGAAAAGTACACAACTAAATAATATCTAATGTGTCTATAAGCAAACCTTATCTATAACATTTGAAATAAATTACAATTTACGTTTTGTATTAAATGAAGTATAAATATAAACATAAAACAAAAAAAGAGATTGGCAAATGAACAGACGAAGATGCCCATTTCGTTGCCAGCCGGGAGCCAACGCGTGGAGACAGTGTAAGTCACAGAAAAGACGGTTACGGATTTGGATATCTGTTGCATCACACAAGTCCTGTAGTAACTCTTACATCTCACCACTCCGTCAGGATTGAAATTAATACTGACAAGGAAATACATTTCTTTAATTTTTTACAAATTTATGGGTAAGATGTATACCAAATAGTATTTAATAAGGTACTTTGCTCGAGACGTAAAAACTTGAAGGGTATTGTTGCGCAAAATAGGAACGATGTTAACGTAATTTAGTTAAGGACGATGACTGACATTATTTGTTTATTATTTACACTATAGTTGTATCAGTAGGTAGATTCTTCGTAACGTACGCCGTAATTCTAGGTAAAGTGTTTAAGATATATGTTGTTCACTAGTTTATTATTTAAATTATATAACGTTTAGGAAATCAATAGTAACTAATTAAGGAAATCATTTTGCATATTGAAATTTATTGCGTTAATTACAATTTCGCAATTACTTGCTTTCCTTAATTTATCCTATAATCAATCAATAATAATTACGTTAAACTTCGTGATTCAATTGGGCCACAATTATGGCCTGGTTTAGTCATAATTATAATATAATAGATTAATATCGATTTCACACCCTTGTCACCTGCAGGTGTTTATATGCGTAGCCCGTGGGCAATTTGGTAGGGTTTTGATTGGCTTTCCTCTTCATGTCGCCATAGTTCGTAATGGTGATATGAAGTCATCCAAATTGAGTTCATATTGTTGTTATCCATGCAGAAAAGTTGATACGTTCGGGCATATTTGAAATATTTAGATTTAAACCATGATTTTTATAACAGGACTCTTCGGTGCCCTACCACGATTATTAGAATTTTACAAGGTGCAAATAAAACAATTCGATCAGCACAAAAAATTATCAAAGTATTAAATAAGGTTTCTTGTAAATTTCTTGTAAGTTTGATATATGGCGAATGATCGAATTCAAAGTTACAGTTTTTGTTATTATTAACATAATCTAATGAGATGATGACCTCAACATCTAAGTTAAGAAAAAAAATGATAAACAACACAAAAAATAAAGTCAAAACAATCGCAACAACACAAAAATGAGGCAGATGCGAGGGGCATTCACCGATGTGAGTAGTAATTCTCGATAAGCAAGAGGGACGAGAATTACTTTTCCAGGACTTTTCAAATTTCTGGACAATTAACTATAATTTATTATATATTACTTCATTTGCAGAAAATCAAGTTTCTATGACGACGTAGTTTAATTGTAAATTTCGAGACGCTTGCTCAAGTTTTTTAATGTTTAGCAATTGAACCAAGTTTTATTTAATGCTTATGAGCACTGCTCCCCTAAATCTCTTTAGGCAGAGGAGCTGAAATATGTTATTTATTGATTTAAAATGTTGACGATATAATTTTCTTTGTATCATCTACATCGTATTTAAACATTGGATAATTTGATGTTGCTCTATTTGTCGAGTTAGAATTGTCCACAATAAGAGTACCACTAACTTGTTCCTTGCCCTCGTTTCTCGGATTTGTACCTTCTCGCGCATTCTTCTTTAACGACTTACATATACTGAATGTCATGGAACTTAAATTTATTTAATGTAACAAGTGCAATGCAATTTATGTAAACGAATTACATAACCTTTGGGCATCGGTTGAAATGCGGTGTTTAAGTATAATGCATAAAAAGCTGAAAATTATAAAACATGTTTACTATAGCGGAAGCATCCACCCATTTTACAAATTGATTTTATTTTATCAATTAAAATACGTTGATTGCCCGTAGGCAACGTTTTTATTCTCCATCGTATGGATATTTGTTATTTTACTTGTCGCAATTAGCTATATCATTCCAGGGGCAAAAGCAAGTTTATATGCACATAGATTATTTGCCTGAACGCAAACGTATTTTTGCATAAATATGGTAAGTGGAATTGTGCAGTCGTGAAACTATCTTGGCATAGCAATTGCATTTAAACAAATATATGCATGGAAATATCAAAATGTCATTATTTGTAAATGCAAATTTAATAAGATCTCGCAAATCCGCCGTCGACTAGAGCGATAATCTGCTCAGCACAACAATGATTCTACAACCTCGTTAGCATGCCAAGATTTTCGCAGTTCCCCCACGAATTTCGCCAAAATTGAAAGTGTATGAATAATCCAATATTAAATTGAAAATTTAATTTTGCAAATTGAGTAAAATTTCAAAGTAATTGATTTATCGATGTAGCATTTTTTGTTTCACCTGTACAAGCATGTGTTCGAATTTTACCACAATTCGTCCACTGATATATTTAGTTTATAATTTAATTTCGCGTTGTTTGATGCCAATCATTGTCAACAATGTTATTCGAATAGCGGTTTGCGAATCGGCTACACCGCGCAAACAAATAATTCCAACACTGCCCAATCGCACTCTAACCCTTTAAAATTATTTTGGGGGGGTTATTTTCAACATGATAACGCCACTGCACATAGAGCCTAACCAACTTTTCGGTTCATTGAAGCATATTATGATACTTCCTCCTCTGGATTACTTTCTATTAGGTTATTTAAAAATTACAATTTATCACAATCGATTACACACACTGGATGAATTAAAAGAAGCAATAGAAGGTGATGTGCAAAGAAAAACGGAAGAACAACTACATGCAGTTTTTGAAAGTGTAAAAAATGAGTATAGCCAATCAAATACGTATATAGTATGTATATTTACATATATACTGTATATTATTTACTCAATTAATTTAAAACTTTCATAATTCTTGTAAACAGTTCCTTTACTCTAAATGAAATAATTTGATAGTTATCTTACAAATAATTTTTAAGTTGGTTTTAAACTTCAAAGAAGTGGAGTTAGCTACTGTGGTACACACCCAATCTGTGCAAAAGTTGAAAAAATTTGAAAATAAGTAAGTATAAGAAAGTTCAGTGCGGATGACTAGGTTTTTAATTCGCATGACTGTGACAGCTTCTACTTGGGATACATTTAATTAAAATATATTAGATATTCTCGCTATGGTCAGACGCAAGGAATTACCCACACATTTACATTTTCCATCTACCTTGATTATAACAAGTTGGCTTCCTATTGGTGTAGTCTTGAAATGAAATGAAATCAAAATCTTATATAACCAGTACCATTTAATTTTACATTATTGACTGAATATATTACAATATATTTGGTATTGTTCAGCATCATTTTAATTTTGTACTGCGTTTAGTGTTTAGATTTCTTCTACATTGATTTGTTTTGCATTATATTCGTTTTATTACTTATTATTAATTTTGTTTTCTAATTCTGTTAAACAGGTAATCTGAGGGCTAATTTAATATAATTTAACATAATATAAGGTCCAATTGGGTCTTAAGTACAATGAAATTATTGGAATTGTGTTGTTTTACTTTTTCTATGCATTCTATGTAGTTTGGCGCCTTTCGCTCATTCTTTATTTCGTAACATCTGATCGCGTTCAAGTCCTAATTTTCAAACTTAGTTTTCTTATTCCTTCTTAATATTCTTATTTATCGTATCACAGTTTTTAAATCCTGCATTATATCCAATATCCTACTAAACTTCCCCTCGATGCTTCTTTTATCCTTTTTTATTATTAACGACTCCCCTCGACGTTACGTATCGCCCTTATCTCTAATCTAAATAATCCTGCATTATCCCTAGAATTTATTCTTCAAACTCGCGCTAACTTTCTATCACTTTGATTTTGTTTTAAATCGCGTGATAGTTTCGATGTTTGAGATTACGATATCGGAACGATTTTGTCTATGTTTGTTCACAGTACCTACTTAATCACATCACCTCAGGAAGTTAATTTTACCAACAAAACCACAATCAGTAGAAGTTAAACTAAACCGAAACTGTAACAGCCATCAATAACAATACGCCCTGATTGTATTGACCGGTTTCCACACACATTTTGAAATTTTATTCCATTACATATTTTAACTAATAATCATACACTAACCTGTATATAAAATCCAGGTCCCCTGGTAACGTGAAATCCGCTGTTATTGCTCTCATCTGTTTGTACACCGAAAAGTCCCGCTGCCACTACCGCAAACAGAGCTGAAAATCAAATAAATTTCAATAAATGTCCACAAAAACGGCAGTAGTCTACGTTAATGTATTTAATATCATGCAGTCAATGTCAAGCTTAATATATATTTATGCAACGAGTGCATAAAAAGATAAAAATAAATTTAAAAGCAAAATCAGTAAGGAAGATTATCTATAAGTTAAAAAGTATTTTATTGAATTGAAGTAATTTAGTTTGAAGTGGTACAAAGAGTATTACTTTATGTAAGCCAATGAATCCAAAACAAGTTCGTACAACAGAAATGACATGGATTGGTTTTCCAAATCAATAGATATTTCTTAGATGTGAGTTCATTATAGGTGGATTAGGGGACGAGTACATTTGAAATGCATAAGGGATACTTCGAGAGATCGATTTAATACATCGAGATAAAGAAAAGCGATTGGACCAGTCGTCAGTAAGATTGGTGTGGTGTCATATATTAGAAAACACGTATAATAAACTCGTTACAAATCTACATTTTATAATTATTATTTAATATCTGCGTTATAAGATTTACTCCAAAATGTAGAGGTCGACTATTTAGATAATCATATACGCGACAAATTAACTACTGTCATTCACAAAAAAAATGTTGTCAAAAGATAAAAGCACTAAATAATAACAAACAAAAACAAAAACAAACACACCATACAACATAACCAGACACATATGTTGCTACCGTAGTAGTTCCTGTTGTTGCTATATAAAGAGTTGTGATATATGGACCAAGTACATTGCCTTGAAATACGCCTCAATATATATGATATCAATAAATTCTATTCCTTGTCTTAGTAGTTTGCTTCATCTGTTCACAGTACAGAAGCAAAGGGTACAAATACGTGTCTTAGTTGGTTAGAGAAAACTTCAGCTTTCCTTTATTCTCTCTGTTTCTATTTTCAGCTCAGTTTCTAAGGGAGGACTCTGGTTGTACAGATTTTCTGTGAATCTCTATTAACAACAAAATACCTGATGGCATAGACTTATGCATCACGAAAGGCCTTAATATCAAAAAATGTGGAGCCAAATTATTTTTGACATCAGACCAATCTGCGGCGAGTGGTTTGAAGGGGTCTCAAAGCATGATAGAAGATATGGCATCAGGTTATTTCTATCTGACTATATCTGACTATGCTAATATGTTGGCCAGTAGATATATGTTGCAGGTTATTTGTTATCATTGCTTTAATTAATTCTCCGCCAGTTGAGTGTTTATCATTACAGTCCATGCAAAAAATATTATCTAAAATGTTGAAGAATCTTCACAGGCGTTCTGTTTTGTTGTTGTGGTTAGGTGGGCAGTAAATGGCAGACATCGTTATTGGTCTTTGGTCATTGGTATCGCGTATAATTATGGTAGTTCCTCCATTTGGGTGTATTATATATCAAATTTTATTGTTAGCAATCCATGTGTGGTATTTGTCTGTGAAAGATATCGCAGAGATCATCATGATATATTCATATGCTCTTTCCTACGTTTCTGGTTATTATTGTTTTTGTGGTATGGCCATTAAGGCAATTTTCTGACAAGCAAATTAAGAATTATGGCCATTTTCTCCATGAACTTGGTAAGCAATTCTTCGAGCTTAATCATATCGTTGGCAGCCAGTTATTAATATTGTCTAGTTGTTATGATTGTTTGTTTGTTGTTGGCTATTTATTTAATTTTTGCTGCAGTTATTGAGTAACTACGCATAGAATGTAGTTATGTGGATGATCGCTATTACCAATGACCCATTTTACTTTATCGCCGCGCGTTTTTTGGGTGCATTCTTTAGTTTCATGTTGGTGTGGGTATTTTACAGATCTGAATGGCAATAGGTGCATTAGGGGACCATTCTTTATTTTTAACACAATTAACTATTTTACTTATTGAAATCAGTTCCAGTTCAATCTGCATTGCTGTTTCTACAATACTAGCTAAAGGACCTGTTGATTTACACAGAATTTCAACTGCAGATGAAAGAGAGGCTTGTGCGAATATTTTGCTGGCTACATTATTTTCCTGCTTTCGGATTCCTCAACATGTCCTTCAGCTGCAGTCAACGGGCGCTGTGTTATGGCCTATGATGCCATTCATACATCTCACCGAATTAACGAGAACTTGCGGACGTTCTCCGAAAACAATGACCAGAGCAGGATCCAGGATAAGGTAAATACAAAAGTTTCGATACTATTTCAGCACACCGTCACGTTTATGGATTCACATGAGCTGAACACATTGTCCCTTGCAATAATCGTTCATGGGATGTCATTTTGTGCCATTGACATTTCCTGCTAGTACTGCGACAAAAGATCTATATTTGTTTGTTTTGATGTCGATATATTTATCCTGGTCCACATTGGTCATAGATGAAAAAAAGCTAATTCCTAACGTGTGCATGCCCTACCAAAAATAAACATAGCATTTATGAATCATCAACAATAAAAAAATTATTCAGATACATCTTGTTCAACAAATGCACTTTGTCATGTCAATAAAATTGAATCTACAGTTCATCTCAATTCCTTCCTTTAAATGAATTATAGTACGCAGTATGGAATATCTGTTCCATAAACTGGATATTAGGTGGTTATCTTTTGTGGGAAATTTTTTGTATGGAGCGTAGGTTCTTTCATGTATTTGTTTCGATTTGGTTGTGAAAAGTACTGCTCTAGCCTTTAAAGTTATTTCGACAATATCATTGAAATCAACTCGAAACAAACGAAAAATTTTACTTTACGTGTCCATTTTTAACGTGTCCATTTTTTATAAAAAAAAATCCCTATCGCAGTCGAACATAAATTATTTACAGTCTCGCCTATCGTCCATAACTACCTTATATTGTGCACTCCTATTGTAAATAGCAGTAATTCCCTATTTGTCACAACAACGACCGCCAATGTAACCACTCTCAATCACCGTCACATTTATATCAAGATCGTCGACAGCGCCGCCATGCGGAATGCCGTTTTTCTTTAATTTCCTTAAAAAAAGCTAGAACCGCTCAAAGGTTTCTTTTTCAATTTCCTTCGCATCTCACACACGACTAATAGCATTTCCGGTCCGCACATTTACTGGTCGTCCGTCGGATAATAAAAAAAACTGTCGGCATAAATTAAATAGCAAACGCGAGTTAGCCGGCAGCGAAGCTCCGATCTTCAACTGGGCAGGATCTTGAGTATTTCCGACCAAATAATCGACGAATTATTTGAACGTCGCCGGATTTTTGCCATTTCGAGCGCAAATATCCACCGCGCAGATCGATTCATGTAATTGGGGTGCCCATTATTTATTTATTTGAAACGTGTTTGCGGATGGAATTACAACAATGGACTTCGGCGCCAGGCGACCATAATTAATCCCATGTGATAATCACAGATTGTACGTAAATATCGGATTGCACGTTTTATGTTTCAAATGTGCTATATCATTTCGTCCGCGTAAACGGATCGCGCGAAATGCGCTAACCTGTAATTTCGTTTGGGCTAATTAGCCCAATTTTTCTGGTGCGATAAGGTAATTTCGATGGGAGCTGAAACAAAGTTTTAATGTGGGTACTCACTCGCCAGTAATCCTAAGGCTAACTTCAGGAAAACCACGGCGCTGTATTTCATCACGACCTTTTCTTTTGAAGTGAGCATGGCCAATTGCAGGACGCTCAGCAGGCAGAAAACGCCGAGGACGGCGACGCCGATTGCTGCGACCAATCCGGCTATCCAGACGACAACTGCAAAATAAAAGTTTTAATTGAAATTTTTAATTTCAATTGACACGAAATGGTTTATTTCATTTTGTGTAACTAGAACAAGAACTGTTTTTGACACTTGACACTGACTCTCGCACTTGTCTGAAGGTATGCGTATGGATTTTTATTTATTTATTTACTTAACACGTCAACGTCAAGTATGTATTCACATATACATCTTGCAACAAATGTGTAATGAAAAAACAAAGCAGGGATAACGAAACAAACGACAAATATTTCAATAAACTAACCAAATACAATTTAATTCGTAGGACAGTAAAACAAATCTGGAATAGACGACATAAGAAGTTTATTTAAGAACAAGTTGTTAGTTCATAACGCGCTGAACTATAGAAGGGGTCATAAATTATTACGTGATATTTATTGGCTTATAAAACAATTAGTCTCATCTCTATATTCTATACATTAGTACGGGTTATAACTTTATTGTTATTGATATTATTTATTGGCATAATTAACATTTTGTTATACTAGTTTACTCCATCATGACAATTTCAATAAAGATTGCTGTTTGCCATGACAATGTTTATTATAATTTAAATATAATCTAAACACATATGTTATCAAATTATCACAAATCTTAATTTAAAATATATATTTCAGCTAATATATAAACTGTTTCGCTCTATCTGGAACTCATGAAATCACCACACATACATCCGCTGTCATGCAAGTATAATTGACAAAGATTTTGTGTGTGAGTACCAGTAAAGTAAAATTTGTAAATTAATTTTATAGTTTTGTTACATGAATAGAAAACGTCATGATATTTTAGACATATATCAATTAGAACATATTGTTTGTTGATTGGACTGACCCTAACTATATTTTGTATCTTCAACTTTGGTAATAGAAAGTTACAAATTTATTTTATTATAAAGGTTAAAAAATATCGGTCCAGTCACGCTTTAATTTCTGACATTTCTATTGATGACGAAGACGTTGTCCATGCATTAATGCGAAAGAGCAAAACAGTGTCATCCGCACAAGATATTATTTTGCAGTCGTTTTTTATTTTATTTCTGTGGTTTATGTGAAGCTCTTTGAGTCCTTTCAGAAGGGCAGCCCTTGATATAAAATGTCCAATATCCATATTATGATTAATTGTATGAAATGCTTTTGATATCTATCTTTGGTCCAGCAATATTGCCATTTTTTTTATCGTTATTGAAGTTCGTTACGATCGAATATACCAGTTCGTTTATAGCCATATCTGTAATGTTATCACGCAATCCATAAGGATTTTTTAATAAAGGATGAAATGTTCTAAAAAATTTAAGAAACGATCTTTTAATGCTTTTACTATAGAGAAATTATTAATTTGGGAAATGGGAACGTAATTGCTTTTATCTGAGGATTATTAGACTTACATATAAAATAAAATAGTTTCATTAAAATGTGTTCAGACATTACCTGTTACCCAAATTAACTGTATTACATATTTTAGGGGTTGGAATCGATGTATGTTTTTTTTATAGTTTGGATTGTTGTTATCACATCTGTGCCCCAATAATATTTTCAAGCCCTATGTTTTAAAACTTCATTGTCGTCTACTTTTCAAAGACTATATTTGTTAATTTTATTATATATTTTATAAAATATTTTCAGGAATTTAATGTTTTAATAAGTTTCCTATTCATTTCATTACTAGATCCTTCAATTATTTTCTTTATTTCTTTGCAATTATTTTATTGTGTTTTATTAATGACTTTGTTCAAATTATTTCAATATATTTTGGACAAGTTTTTGACATTTATTAATATGTTTATTAATAAACTAAATCATTCGGACTATTTTAATAATTAATTCCTCTTTTAATCCCACGTTGGCTGGCCAATGTGGTGCTCGTTTGCAATTCCAATTACTTAATTAATATACCAAATCAATTCACACTAGTATATTATTGCCCATAATTTTGTAATCTTAATAGTTTTCAAAAACTTTATTCTCAACTAATAATTTCATTTGAACTCTTTAATAAAATGATGATTCTTAATATAAATAAATAAATATTCTCAATAAACTATTTCATATCGAAAATAGCTCGACGAATAATTTTTTTGACAAAGATAACACTGGTCATTCAAGAGATGATTCACAATGGCCTATCAATTAAATAACTAATTTCGTCGTAATAAATAAGTAGGCTCGTTAATAATAGTGGGATGTATTATTTTATTTTATGTTATTTTATTATTTCACCCATAGTTAAATAAATATTAACTAACTAAATTCAGTTTTTAAATATTTACACACTTATTTGTCTCGCATGTAAATTAAAAAGCAATGATATATTGGAAATAAATTATTTGCAAATGTTCTGTAAGGTTCATGTTTCACAAATCTTAAAATTAGAAATTGATGTGAATCACAAATAAGAGATCACTTTAATTTGAAGGAAATAGCCACCAAAGTTTATATATGGCTTTGGAACAATATTTTAGTTCATCGCTGAATTTGCGAAAGACTTTCGTTGCCGTTATGGAAAGCTTCAATGTTGCTGGATCAACATTGGCGTTCTTACGTGAACCATTTTGTTCCCAAAATAAAATTCGTTTTCATTGACGTCTTTGCCCATCACTATTATTTATTAAAATTTTATCCCAGCAACGATTATTAAAACTAATAATTCACTTAATAAATAAATGTGTACAACCACCGGAAAGTAGAAATTATTTGCATATTGTGCAATTATTTGCAAAATATTTGCGGCGTCCTTGAAGGGGTAAATTATAAAAAAATAGACAGATTGATCCATACGGTATTTATGGGGGCTGGCCTCAAGGGTAGTTTATCAAGAAATGGTCTGCAAAAAACCCACTTTCTTCTCTGAGATGATATTATAAATCATCAATAATAGATATCTTGTAACAAATAATTCTTTAATGCGTCCAGAAATTAATAAAAAATATAAATATATAAATTATTTTGTAACTATAGTAACTAATTGTTGTAAAATTAATTGTTAATAACATATTCTCATTGGTGCACTTGTATAAAATTGTAGAAATGTATATTACATTTTTAGGATAATTTAGTGTATGGTGGACTGGTGCTTTTGATTTCATTTGTTGTATTATTGGTGGTTGTTACGTGCATTGTTTGTTTTTAGTATTTTTCCTTACGGTTGTTTCTAAATTTCTTTATTCGTAATTTATCGAATGCTATGTTTCTTTGGTTCATTTAATTTAGTTTGCTTTTCTATTCATCTCGGTTTGTATGTGTTGATCCCTATTATCTTCTTCGCGCATTCTCTTGTAATATCCCTGTTTTATTTTTTCTACATTTTTTAATATTTTTCCTCAATTTATTTCTCACGCATATTTTTTGCTTTGATTTTAATGCTTTTTCGTAAATATGTTATATGTTCCCTTTTTGTTTCTTCCATTTTGATACGCTCCCTTAATATTTTTCTCTTTGATTTTAGTGTCTTTCTTTACATACTTTATTTATTCTCTTCTTGTTTCTTCCATTTTGATTTCCTTGCTAGGCTGCAGATTTATTTCCATGTTTTCACGATGTTAATTGTGTTTATCTCGAATAGTTGGACTCCAGGATTCCGTTTTTTCTCATTCGTAACCTTGTTCTAATTTTCTTTGTTATATTTTTATTCTTTGATTTATTCAGTATTTTAATTCATGTCTTCAACTGAGTATTATATTCATTATACCATTTTCAACTATTCTCAGTATTATTTTCAAACCTTCCTTAATTCATTCGTATCTTACCCTGGAGTTTTTATATTTTCTCTTGCTTGGACTTTTGTTTCGCCATTGACTATCCTGTTGGTTATTTTCCATATTCATTTATGTTATGCTGGGTTGTTACCATTGTCTGTTGTTGTTGCATTTAATACGATTCCAGTACGATACCAGGAATACCAGCAGTAGTTACGACCTGTTTGTTTCTGTCTTCGAATATTACTTTTTTCTCATTTTTTCAAATTCATAAAATGCCCTTTTATTGTAGCATATATATAATAAATTATAGAAATAATGTGTTGCTATCTAACTTTGTCTAGCCTTCTTTCCCTTTCCTTGCCCACTGTTCCTCGTCGATCTTTTCCATGTGCTTTCTAATCTTTATTTTCATTGGGGACAAAACATGCAACATCGATAATCATGATTGGTTACAAATCTTTAAATAAGTCTATAAATTAAAAATACGTCAAGTACAATTCTTCTTTATAGGCAATAGTTATATTCAAATTAGACCCTTGACCAAGATGTCCATTCAATGTCGACTTCGCCGAAAGTAATATCCAAATTAGAAGCGAATAAAAAATTGTGTTCTAAATTTACATTAGATATTGAATCAAACTGAATGATTATGAAACTTGGGTTGGATTGGTTTGTGTTGGGTTGGATTGAACAATGATTTAAAAAATTCCTTATAGAAAATATTTATATTTATATTAATTTTAATCTCCCGACCCAAATGTCAATGGCCATTCAATTTTAAATTATAAGTAGTATATCTGCGTTGACACAATTAATATCCAAATTAGTGTGAACGTTTAATTGTATAACAAAAATCATTTTATAATGTAACTATCTAACTGAAAAAGTCGATTTAAATGTCCTGATATCATTGTACCAAATTATGTCTTACGAAACCAATGTATATAAGTGCATAGTTATATCCGATTTTTCATATCACTTCCTGTGTTGATCTTAATTTTTGGGGCGAATGTAAAAATTTAATTTAATCATACATCGTCTCAAATCAAATTAGAATATATTAATGGATGTAATAGATCCTTCTTAGGATATTAAAGATTTTATATGTTAATACCTATTTAATCAACTATCAACCAACCATCAATTAATTCATAAAAATCAGACTATTAAATTGTCATATACTCTCCAATTATATATAAATAAATAAAAAAATATCTCTCAGCAATTCATAATTATCATGACACTTATTTAAACAAATAGGATCACAATTCGTGAAACATTTCTGGGAAAAAAAACTTTCCACATCATTTACGTGTAGTACAGTACGTCCGGGGCTTAAACTTTTTCACACCTAATGGAACAACGGAGTATTTCACCCGTGCACTTGGGTCCTTGGGAAATCAACGCGAATGTGACACCAGACTATCGATGTCGCATCGTCCCAATACAAGATTTTTAGTACGTGCATCGGCGGGTAGTGTGAGAAAATTGAGTGTCTTCAACGGGCTGGTAATCTGATCTGGGAGATGAAGCTGTTAAATGGCACATTCCAGGTTTGTTATGAAGAGCTCGTCTGATAAGAACCGTATTTAGTGGCCTGTAACGTCGCGCGCTTATCGCACTCGGGTGTGTTTCTTGTTTCAACGAAGATGTAAAATGCGAAGATAACGATAGTGTTATGGACCATAAATAGAGTGGGTATGTGTAAATACATTGAAGCAGAAATGCAAACAAATTTATAATTTATTATACAAAAAAAATCATTGGTAACTGTGTATTATTATTATTATATTATCTTTATCGTTATTTAGTTCAATGACAAGGAAATTGTTATCTGGATGACAATTAAGCAATTAATATTTCAATAATTCAAAACGTAAAATATTTAATTTTTTTATGACATCGAGTCACCACAGTGTTATATCAACTTGCCTGCCAAAAGCACCCCTCACAGTAACGTCAAATATGAATATGTAATTGATTGAAATCGTACACCAGTTGCGGGCAGTTAAAATAAATTTGCCATGATATCTATTTACATATTCATGTTTACATGAAAAAAAAATATTTTTTAAAATTTAAATTAATTAATTCAGGTGTTAACAAGTACCATGTGGACCACGTAATAGATCCTGACACTATGAAGCATGAGAAAGAAGTTTATGACGTTTTCGTACAAATCGTCAAAAAATGATTTTGGATCAAAGCTTCGCATTCAAGGCTATAACTTAGTTCAAAGAAAATTTAGAAAAATAACCAAAATTACTTCTCTATAATTTTGTGTTAGTTACAGTGGTCCAACATTTCATATGAACACATAAAAACCTGACATTGTTGGGGTGGTCAACATTTGCGACATTTCGATTTCCCTTTGTCCGAAGCTTCGCAAACAATTCGTATTTGGATATCGCCCCCGCAAATTCCATTACAAATAATCACATTTCGAAAGGGCCGGGCAGATAGATCTATAATTAAACCGCGCCCGCTCGATACTTTCAAGGGAAATCGCATTCATATTTCGCGACACGTGGCCCGTGCAATTTTAAATTTGACAAGTTCGCTCGCAATCAGATTTATTGAATGCGATGGCCGCGTTAATATTAAATGCGATTCGTCTGCGCCGCGGGGCACAAGTGCGCAATGAAACAAAAACACATTGATACTGTCGTGTGCAGCAAATAGTATTCGACGGCGGGGTACTTACTGGACGGCCTGAACTTTGAGTTGGTCGCTCCGCATCGCTCCCGATTCAGGATTAACGTTTTGCAAGTTTTCCAAGGATTGAAGTAGCCCTTGTCGTCTCCATATCCGCCTGCAAAGAAAGAAACACATTAGTGTAATAAATTTTAGATGGAAATTGAGGTGTCTTAAACAAATAAAATGCGGAGCTTTTTGTGCTTCTGTTCGGTAGGACGCAAATTGCCAGAGGGGTACATTTCTCGCGAATTAAATCGTAAATCATCGCAGAGCTATTTAAAGAAAAATGCAATTATATTTCGAGATGGAAAAAACCGCGTCGACTGATTTTCTCATCATCAATAGAAAAAATAATGCGATGAATCCTAATCTCAAACTTATATGGTAAGCTTCCTGGAAATAGGCGACATCCCTTTAATGTAAAAGTATGTAGCATCCCAACTATTTCATTATGTCCAATAAAAATTGTAAATAATATTATTTGAATTAATTAACAAAGAATTAATACTTTGGGAGCTTTTAATACATTCTTGTAGTGTTCGATCCAATGCGTGCCAGGACCTCTACTATTATGCAGGTTCACAATTCTACAATCAATAATAATAAACGTTTTAGCAAAATTGTCATGAAAATGCTATATATATATTTAATATATTTAATTAATTGGTTTCAGATAGCATGTTGATTAAATCGCTTTTCGAGCTCTACATATTTTTTTATGTTAAAGATATGTATGAGTAATTATTTTTATTAACATTATTCGTTAACAATATTTTCGATTGTCTAACAAGTCACACAAAGATTGCTTGTGATCAAATGTAAAACATACATTAGTGTCAATTATTGGAAAAAAAATGTTTCTAAATATAAATGTTAATGTTAACGTAGCAAAAAAATATTTGAAGCCTCTATTCTAAAAATACTGTGGCCAAAGAATCTTTGGTTGGAGATCCTGAATGACGGATTTTTGCCTAGGTTCTGGCTCGTGCGTAATTTAGGTTAAGTTGGGTACTTTAGTTAATTAGTTGGAAGCAGGAATTATTGCATTGGTGGATTGATGGAATACGTTCTAGATGAAACCATATATAAGGTCTGAGTCAAAATAATAGAATAAATTGCAAAATGTGACATTGCCAAGTTCCAAAAGATTCATGGCTTGTGTTCATTTAAAATACATTTCACTAAACATACTTAGAATATGAAGTTGAATTGAGGAATTGAAAACAATTAATAAAAGTAATTGAAAATATAAAAGCGACAGAACACCAAATTTGAAATTAATACATTTTAGGCTACAAAAGGACGTTTGGCATGAACATTTAAGTAAATATAATCACAGTAGCAATAATCCTACCAATGTAGTACTAATGTACTTGAGTTCTAGTTTTTGTCAAAAATAAGGTCAAAAGTAATGAACATAATTGGAATAATTTACCTGAAATATGGTTAGCCGCATATCACAGACAAAGACAACAATGAAACAACAACGATGAAAACAAGAAGAAAATGCAGAGCCAAGCAGCGAATGCCAAAAATCCTTTAGTGGGGGTTACAAGTAGTCAAAACGTTGCGTTTGTCAAAAGTCAGAATCGCAGCCTTTGAGCTACTGGGACTATCAGTGGGATACTAAATTTAGAACCTGGGCTAAAACCAATCGATCCACGATAAAAAAAGCGACAGCGATGAGGGTTCATCTATATCACATGATTGAAAGGGAAACATTTAATAATAATTAAAAATAATTGGTTGGCCAATAAATATCAGAATTTAGAATTAGATTATTATGTTTCGTTGCATTGTATGCTTTCACTGTTAAACAAAACATACAGATAACGTTTTCATGTTTTCATGTTGTCATGCTTATGTTATGTCTCTGTGTAGGTAAAATTTATGAATTAAAGAAAGAATTTAACATTTGACTTACAAGTATAGTTATTGGAAAATTATTGTGATGCAATAATTCAAATATTTGTTTTTTTATTTTTCATTTGCCTATCTGGGGTCATACGAGTCGATAGACGATGAAATTGCAACTAAAAGCGATAACACTCCAAACTTCCCGTTTAAAATAATGTTATTAAAATGTTATACTATTTACTAATATTTTCAACATTCATTTCTTATACGTTTTTATTCCTTCGCTCTGGTTGTAGTTGTAACTATTGTTGATTCTCGTGGACATATATTCTCTTAGATTATATTAGATCTTGCCAACTGTTGGGACCGGCTGAATAATATTTAACATTTTCCCCCATCTTAGTAACTTGTTTCAACATTTTGTTGGGCATAATGTGTTTGATTCAGGAGGCAATTAATTATTGATTCGTATGACTTTTCAACTCCAAATTTCTAGGCATTAGGACATTAATGTAATAATAATAAATAATTTAAAGTTATTTTAGAACGATAAGCCATTTTCCTAAGTGAAACAAATTACATTGAATTTAGGTTAAACTTTCTTAATTATGAACTATACGATAATCCACAATTAGTTTGTGGTAAACAAAATCTTAAAGTTGTTATAACTCGCTGTTCTTCCATTTCGTTCGTAATTCAGGTTTTGAGCAATTTGTTTCTATTTCGTTAATGCTTTATATTTGGATGATTTAACCTTCAAGCCTCGCGACACAGATTTGCAACCGTTTATTTATAGCTTTAGGACGCAGATTAGATTTTTTAATTAAAACTATTTTTAGGGTATTTCCTTGATGACTACGTAAAATGTAGACCAATTTATTTACTCGTAATGCGATTGAAAATTATTACGTTTTCAATTTTTATTTTCAATTTGAAATGAAAACAATCAATGAATATTCCTTATATATACGAAAGCTCAACACATAAATTCTTAAAATTACTACATCTTCAAACAAACGTTAATTGATTGCAAGTGCATAATTTGATATTTTAACGTTTCCTGGCTATTCCTACAATCGACTCAAATATCACCACGTACGAATCTCCTTTCTTGCACAATTTCGTCATCAACTCAAGATGATCCTTCAAGAATTCCGCCCGCAAATTTTCAGGTATATAGTTTAACAGCACGTTCACTTTTATGATGCTTTCTAAAAATATATCACAAAGATAAGTCGTTAACTAATTTTTCTAATACCTTCGAATTTTTTTCGGTCGGTGTACACAACCTTCAAATTATCTGGTTTGTAGGACTCCGTCAAAAATCCGACTTCGTTGAAAATGCTTTCGAAATCCTCTTGGGGCCGATCGGATTTCCAATAATTTCCAAAATTCTTCGGAACTTCTTCGAGATATTTTGACCACCTTTCGTGCTTGGTCATAGCGAACATACCTTCGAAGCGAGTGCTTCGGGCAATAAACGTTATAAATACTTCGCCACCTGGTTTTAACATTCTGTAGAAATTCATCGCGAATTGCCTAAAAACATTCGTTGTAGGTTTTGGAATGAAATAAATGGATAAAAACGTACCTTTGATTTGCAATCATATGCAAGGTATAAAATGAAAATATGTGGCCAAATTTTTCAACCAGGTCAGGGTCAAGGTCTTCGGTGCTCACGTTGACTTCAACGAATGACACACTTGGCGTTTTGTTTATTTTATTCGCCAATTCAAGCATTTTCTTCGACATATCTATGCCGATGATTTTGTCCACTTTATTGCCGCAATATGGCAATAAAACGTCGGTAGTTATAAAACCATTTGCACATCCTATGTCGGCCACTATTTCGGGTTTATCACTTTTCCACGTAAGTAAGTTGCCGTAATTTTTCAAAAATGTCGCAGCATGTTCATTTACGTATGTCAAGTGAGTGCAATAATCCGTCTGCAGGTCCATTTTGCTTAACTGCCAAAATCAAGTAACGTGTGCGCGTCTCGATAATCCACACAAACTGCTGCAAGAAATTACACCGAATGCCGATTATATATCGACTTTATGGTGCTGGAAATCAACGACTGTATTCACCAACCTAACAACAGTGAATCAGCAACTATGCGCGCAAGCAAAACTTTATAACGGGTCAAGGAAACAAATTTTATCATGAAATGTCGAATTTTACTTCATACTCAATTACTAAATTTTATTTCACTTTATATTATTTAGATTGAATGAATGACGTGAATTATCTCTCACGCGGAGAAGCGTCGTTCCTACAGACAACGCGTGCCCAAGAATTGCATTACTGCGAGTTCCTTTATGTTTTGTTCCCGTAAAATCCAATTTATTTACTTTTGAATAAATAACTTGTACCTCAAATCTGTAAAGTCTTAAATCAATAGAGAATCGATATTTATTATTGATTGGTCAATTAAGATAAAAGATGACTTACAAAAAAGACATTAGCTCAAATTTTCTTTTCGTAGGGTGTGTTCTTCGCAATGTGCTTTGTGATTCAATTATTAGGACATACTATCTTTAGAATTTAGTAAATATTTGATATTTGGACTTTTTTATAACTTTTTATTTTTATGTTCTGGTTGTATTAGTGGCCTTTTTGATTCTTGCGGACTCTAGCAAATTCTATTAGATCATATTCGATTCTCGACTACTGTTGGAACCGTGTTAATAATATTCAGCGAGTTTTCCATATCCTCCCTTCATTGTGGTAAATATAATGGGGGTTAAAACCATGGTCGTAATTATCCTCAACGTAATTTTTAATTTTTTTCCTATCTCTTCTCTAGTACTCGCAATTGGCCATCAAAAGCAGTAAATGACGTCATTTTTGAACATTTTATTGGACATTTATATCTAGCAATTTGGACATTTGAATTGTGTGACATTGTTCCATTATGAATGATTTATTTGTGATTTTTAATTTAAATTTAATATTATATACACTTTTCTAAGTTACACACCGCAACATGTTCATTTGAATATGTCATGCGATTACAATAATCCGTTTGCAGTTCCATTTTACTTAAACTGTCGCATTAAGAATAAACTGTATGCGTACAGATATCCATACACGTACTGGTGCATAAAATTAAACGAATACCGATTAGATAACAACCTTACAGTTGTGGAAATGTACAACTGGACTCGTTTTACACAACCTCGTTGCACAGTGAATCAGCAAGTTTGCTCGCAAGCAAAAATATATACCCGGTCAAGGAAACAAATTTTATCATGCAATGCAACAGAATTAATCAAACGTTCGAAGTCCATTCAGTTTTATGGCAACACCTTCCATATAAACCAATTGCAAACGTGGAAAGAGCTCAACGATTTCACTTCATATTCAATTATTAAATTTTATATTATTTTATACAATTTTGATTGAAATTAATGACATGAATTATCTCATACTCTGCTTACACGTACAGCGGTACGTGTAAGCAGATGACGACAATGAGGAGAAGCGTTCGTTGCCACAGACAACGTGCCATTGTGCCCGATAATTGCATTATTGCAACTCCCGCAAAATCGCATTCAATATTCAGTTAGTTACTTGCTTTCGAATAAACAACTTGTACCTAAAAAGTTCTAAAAGAGACTTGGCGATCGATGTTTATTATTCATGAGCCACACGATAAAAAATACATACAAAACCGCATTATTGGTATTAGTCATGAAATTCAATGCAAAAATAATACTATTACAGTTATTATTTGTTAATCGACAGAATTGTCATTTAATGATTTACTAGAATTAATGTTGATACACTTAAAGGTTTAAACAAACTTATCATGTGTCATGTGTCAAGGAATCTTTATTATTTCAAATTGTTTCAAACTATTTTTCCCGACCAGTTACAAACGCAGGAACAGACCTCTATTGTTCCTAAGTTAATAATTATCAGTCCACCCAACTTCACAAAATGTGGTAAGAACTATAATTTATAAAATAGTTAATTAAATTATTTTTAGTAAATTACGCCTGGAATTTATAAAATAGTTAATTAAATTATTTTTACTAAATTACGCCTCGAACCGAACAACAAATCATTACAGATGATTTAATCTTTTGTTGCAATACATGGGACAATAAAATTGTTGTTGAGTTAGATGTGACATTGATTTTTGGCTACGTTTTCCACCCGAATCCAAGAATGACCCCAGATTTTGTCTATTACGTCAGCTTTTTATGGTATAGAGTGCCCTCCTTTTTTCCCAAAAAGTCATACAGTATCAGTACAGTATAAATAAATACTTTTTATTCATACAAAATTTATATATTGTTAATGTAAATATAATTGAAGCGTGCTGACACCTCAGTGTCTGTACTGTGTAGAAGTAGTGAAATTCTACTTCACTATTTGTGCACTACAAATCATAAATAATAAGATAAACATAAACGATTGTAGCTTTTCCTGGAGCATTCAATCTGTGGGCAACCTCGATTGATATTCAAACAATAGTCAGCAATCATATGTTTATCCCATCTACCTTGATGCCTCCAAATCCTACTCATGTTGCAATGAAGCATTTTGAAGGTCTCCAAAAGTTTCTGAAAATTTTCGTTATAATTCTGTGCTCATTTATTTCCAAGAAGATCCTGACAGAGTTTTTGTGATACAATCAAGCATTTTTTGGAGTTCTAACATTGTCTCAATGAAATCTTCATTTCTAATGAGCTGCCAAATCTGTGGACTGTCAAATACACCGGGCTTTATCTTTTTAAACTAAATGGTCTGAAATGAAGGAATAAGATACTTGAAATATTTCTCTTCAGTTGGCAAAGTTTTGACGAATTGCTTCATGAGAGGAGGGAATGTAACGTTCTTCCTGTTAACAGATGGTTTATGTAGAATCCTCGGATCACCACATTTGAGGTCAGATCTTATAGGATAATTTGCTTCCACTCAATGCTTCTCACGAGCTCCGCTATGCCAGGGCAACAGAAACAGGGATACTTTGTATACCCACGTTGAAGACCAAGAAGGAGACAAGCGAAATGGCCAATTGGCACTGGACCAAATAAATTACCAGTGTGGAGGAGTACACTTTTCAAGCTCCGATTTGAACTGTCGATGAACATTCGGTTGCGTTATAGATTGAAATTCCCAACAATAAAGATATCTTCGCTCATTTTTCAAGCAACTTTTTCTTGTTCAGTCGATATGCTAGGAGAGAAGCCTTTTTGGATAGTCCCAATTCCCGTATGAAATCATTTAGCTCATGCTGATCAAATCCGTTATGAATTGAGTCATCGTTAATTTCAATGTCATATGACACACAGGGAGTGTAACTGATGGTAGACTAAAATTTTCTAATTTACATTTATTTTTCTTGACATATCCTGACGTTTTTACTAAAAAGTAACACTTGAATGATCTCTGGATTCTCGCCAAACCTTGGGCATACCAAAGGACAATTGGTCACGTGTTCCCTTCATCCATTTTTCGTAAACCCCCAACACACTTCTTGCGCACCTTGTGCTTATTTTGGCTAAGAAGTCAAGAAGGACACACAAGTCGATGTTTGTCGTTTGACTGGTAATGGTACAACTGCCACAGATATAGCAAAACGAGTCAGGGTTGTTTATATACATGCGATGAGTTTTATCAAAGGCAGACATGATCTGAAAGAGGGCATAAGTACCTACGTCTATAAACAAAATAACTTGTGTAATACTGTCTTATGTGTAACTGAATGCTCCAGACAAGTATGACCTAGTCACTGGTCTTCAAGGTCGTCCCAAACCCTCTCCACTCTAGGTAGGTCGCACTTGATCGCATCAGAGACGAAATGATAGAAGAAAACTGAAACCGGCTAAGAAATCGAAGTCAGAAGGAATTATGTTGAAACTTGTTGACAGTGTTATTGCATCGTACCATTAATCAAAAGTAATTATATTAAGCTTTCTGAATTTATTTAGATTGAAACTGGATAATAATAGTGTTATTTAGCACTGATCATCAACCACAAATAAACACAGACGATGATCTAATCCTACATTGCAGTATCAATTCGTATAATTAATCAAAATTAATTATGTTTTGTGACAGACAGAAATGCAATGCAAGGACTCATTCAATGTTAACGCACTAGGCCAAATATTGATAGATGCTTACACAGCCACCGAAACAACAAGAATCTTTATGTCATTAATTGTTGACAATGTGCTAAGAATTTTATATTATTGATAATTTTTTCTATCTTTCTCAAGCCGCCACAAACGTAGCAAGAAATATTCATTGTTTGTATCCCCCATTTCCAGTATCAAACAAACATAATCTTATAATTTTAATTCCCGTGTGTTTTGTCTTATTTTATTTACATTGAATGTGAAATGCACTCGTAATAATGAAAACAACAAATGACACACAATATCCACCATAATTGTGTTATCCATAGAATTCAGCCTGCTTTTTATACTTCACATCTACTAACACCATCAGTTTCCTTCCTTGTCTTCATTAAAACGATTTTAATTCAACGCCAATCTGAATCAAATCACACCATACACAACGTGAATTCAAATGTGGTAGGGATTTCATGCTAATCACTAATCTGCAATAATTATTCCTGACACGTGCCGTTAAATTTAACGCCTTTTCATCGACTCTTCGGTTCAATTTCCCTGAAAAGTGCGCAGACGTAATTCCGAACGTTATGCACTCGCGGAGTAAAATGAAAAACTAATTTTCTCCGGAATACACTTTGCTACTCTAACAGATTAAACCGAACGGAGGTGTTTCTTTGTTGATGGCGTTCTTGTGCATTGTGTCGTTATATTGCCGCCAATTAAGCAGCCTTTAAAAGCATCATAACTCCGGATTTTATTGTTCGAACGCAGCACAACGAGACGAATTGCGTGGATGGAGTAAGTAATTAGATTTAGCGCCGCCAGGTCACCGCAGGATAAATCTGGCCGTAAAATATGTCAAGGTTGCTCGTGCTCCTTCAACAGATGGTTTTAAAAAAATATACGCTACCGGCGAAAGATTAAGAGCACTTGCTTGGGAAACCAATTATTTTTTTGGATCAATAATTTTGTATTATGGAAAGGACAGACGTATTATAATGGATAAGGATAAAAGTCTAAATACAGGACAATTAATCAAAATCTATAGCAGCCACGTCATTGTTATGTACGGTCATGGTTACTTAATTGAGCTAAACTCAACAATTATAAAGTGGACAGCTTTCATTATTAAAAAACTCATTTACCAAGTTTTATTTCTTGCGCAACTTATTAAATTAAAACGAAAGAAAAGAAATTTACATTTATATTGAGTGCAATTTCCCGCAATTATTTCTATGTTTTTAACTCACGTTAATAATAATAATAATAATTAGTTTTTCAATTAACGTTAATGTATCTCCATGTGATAAATTCGTAGTTCCCAATTTCCATTAATTTCCTGATCATATTGTAAAACTTAATTTTTTCACCATTCAAAATCTTTGTTATTAAGCTATATATAATATTGTAGTTAACGTGTGCAATGTTGTTATTGTTTGTCGTATCAGCTTAGCTTACGTCCTACATAACATTATTTGTTGAGTTATTGTATGTCAGCTCATTATATCTACGATTTACATCTGACAAACGGATTGTGGAACATTTCTGAATATTAACTAAGCGGACTTAAATTTTGGCTGATAAAAATGTATTACGTCTGGTGTTAATTAAAATATTCTGCCATTTTTAACAATGCCGCAGTTCTCGCCAAAACGAGTCCACCAAGTGGATGAAATAACAAGAGCACACATTCATGAGAAGCTGGCAATTCGGCGTACTACGTAAGTATACGAAAGTATATAAAATAATCGAATCTATACCACATACTTACTTTTACAAAAATTGCACCTGTAACCAATTTTTATAATCAATTAATAAAATTTGCGAAATAGTTTTATGCCTGAATATTTTTCCACTACCATTACTTTTTTTACTCACTATGACTATTTTCTATCTGCATTTTGAAAGCAAAATTCGCCATTTATATAATAATAGTTGTACACATGATTCAACCTCACGATTGGCGAATTTGTCATGGAGTTTGTATTATTAATGGGCATATGTAATAGCGGGTGTTGCCTCGGAATACGGCTTGGAATGTGATATGCGAATAGCGACAAAAGACCAGGTGAGTCGAGTAAATTTCGTAAGCTTAACTACGGTCACTGCATCATTAATCGACCGTCGCGTTTTTAACATTTTTATTTTATATTCTAAACGAGCGAGTTGGTAATTAACAATGACTCATCTTGGAATGTACGTGATAAAAAAACTAATAAACTTCCACCGAATTATCTCAACTCGTGCAGAGTATGCATAGTACTGCGGACTCCATACAGGATCAAAGATCATTTTGCGTCAATTATAATACCCAACTCTATTACTTGATTATAATTTTTGATTTTTTGTATTTTTTATTTTATATTTCTGGTAAATACTATGTCACTATAATTATCTAAATTTGAGTTCATTTGATTTTTACTGGTCTATCGAAGTTCAACTGAAGAATATAGCACTCATTGACTACATTGGACACATTCCGTTTTACATTTTATTACTATTTAATGTCCGATCGTAGCTTTGCTGCTTGCGCTTGAAAATAATAAAAATACGACCACAAAATAACTGTTCATTCGATACAACTGGCGTAGGCAACAACTCTCGCTGAATTTTTTCCCAACGAAACAATAAACTTGCAACTCTCCCGCCGTTGTCAGATAGCCCACATACATTCAACCGCCGCGCAATGAGCGCACTTCGAACGAAATGTTCTTTAGCGTTTAGTGAAAGGTTCGTTCACCCATTTCGTGGTATCTCCCAGCACGCCTCCACTTTCTGATGGTGACCGCACGATCCCCTCGGGAGGTACTTGAACTTGCACTACGACGTCCGTTTGCTCCTTCTGCAACCTCAAACGATGTTATTTTGACGATGGAGATGATGTGGTGCCATGTAGTTACAATGTGCACGTCGCTCACGGCCGACGCCAACAATGCATCGCTCCTAACCCGGCGCGTTTCCCGTTCGACAGCTCTTCTAATTTAAATGTCGAAGGAACGGTCTGGTAATTTGTTGCGAAGCAAGCTGCGGTCTCTATTTGAATACTTGTTCCTGATTGGTTTCATGTCGTTGCAAATTATCCGCATGTTTGTGTTTTAATAATTTATTTGTTGAGACGTTTGTTTTGCTATCGCGAAACTATTTCCTACGAACAATGCAACGTGGTGTTAAATTCTCGAAGACATTGTTTGGGGTTGGGGGCTTAATTTTCGTATAAGCAATTGAGTTGATTGGTTTTGTCAACACAAATGTTGCAACATATTATTTATTTATGTCGATGCGACTAAACAAGCATTGCAATCGGTAGTTTTTTTTTAATTGTTGCGATAGGAGCGGCGAATCTTTTTGTGCGCCCTTGTCAAAAATATAAAGCTAAAGCTTCTAAAATGCTCTTTATCAAGTTGTGGGTAATTGTTAATAGAAAAATATTAATTAAAAAAATATCCAGGATTTTATTAAGATAAAAAAGAAAATTAACCTAAAACTTCTCATCATGATAAAAATTAATATTAATAAGATACAAATGACATTTTTGCCCTGTCTTTGCTCTTACTAGAGCTCAAATAAAACCGCTTTGACAAAACGGCAGCCCCCGCAGTGATAATTCCGTGGTAGTTAAACTTACTCCCGGCACAATCGAAAACTCATAGTTTGTTGCCAGTGCCGGATTGAAAAAAAATGTTTTGCTTCATCAATAAATATGTTGTGTATTCCTTTTTTGATCAAAATCATTATAAACAATTACATTTTCGCCTACAGTTGTGAAGTTTTGTACAAATACAAATTTTTATAATGTTCTTTGCAAAAAACCTAGACACATAAAATAAGTAAAACTTATTTGTGAGTTATAATTATAATTACAATAGACTAATCTCAATGCATAAAAATAAACAGACTATCATTTAAATCAAGTAATTCTTGCTCCCTCGATTTTCCAGGGTTGTGCCATAACAGCGTGGTGGGAGCGTGTTAGTTGTCATGTATGATAACAAATTTTATTCTACGAGCACTACATGTGTGCTTTGGAGTAATGTGTTTCGTACCGGATTTAATGATAAGCAGTCCCTCGTTGGTCATTTTGAGTCGATCTCCGCCGGAGGATTTACCATAGGTACTTATAATATTCAAGATTATATTCTGAGCTAATTAATTAACATTTTAGGAAATTCTCGAGTAAGCTCGCGTAAGTCAGTCATAAAATTCATTCGTAGTAGTAAATGTGCGGAGAATTGATTAAGATGTGCACTAACACTCTTTTATTTTTGAAATCAAGTTTCGGACTTTGGATTATGTTGTTCTCTTGCGGATCGGTTCTCAGGTTGCTGCCTATCTAGTTCTCTTTTCAAGTTTCGACACTATGCCTAAATGACCTATCGCTATAGCTACAAATACCGCCACACGAATATTTACTACGAAAATAAGTTATATCTACCATGTGACTAACATTCAACATACGAGGTCATTGTAATAAAAATTCCACGGAAGAGCCTAGTTTTAATCTGATTCGGTTACGCTCCTAATGAAGACAAATGGGAACATGGAAGCGTAAGGCAGTTGGCGAATCCCAGAAAAAATGCAAGGACACATGAGATGGTACTGGCACACGATGCGAGTGAAGAGCATACGATAGTGCAGACGTCGATGCGATTTAGCGCACGGGGTCCAGGACCGCGAGATTCGCCAAAGAAAAGGTGAATAAACGGGAACATAAAAGACATGTGAAAGAGCGAACGTTACCACAGACACTCGACTAGGCCAAATCAAGAGGAGCATGCCGAAGATTGGACACTGCAATTGCATGAGATTGAATCAAGATGACGAAGATTTATTTTATAGCATGTTATTAAATCCTAAAATTTTAAGACATTATTTAAATGAGATCTCACGAATATTTTCCGATTCAGGATTTACGATTCTCAGAGCGGGAGATATTAATATGAAATCTGGGAAGAAGTGCATGGTGTTTCGCGATAGATGGCATTAACTGCAAATAACTCAGGAACCACAACACACGTGCCACTCATTGGAAAGGTTCCACCGTTACATTGAGTGTAAAAGCAACGAAAGTGTTTGGAAAGTTGTTTGGGTGTGCAAATAGAGAAAAGTAATGAAAAATTTAGCTATTCTGGCAATGTTATTACGACAAAGGGAAAAAGGCTGCTTAGACTTGTGAAAAAATTGTACTGTGTATCTACGCATTGACCAGAAAACCGTTTTGAACCATTTACACTGGCTACAAATGAATGGGTTCCTTATGAGTTGAGCACGAAAAACATGACTGGTCGAATTAACATCTACGATGCGCTGCTGAAACGCAATAAAATCGAGCCATTTTTGAAACGTATCACAACTTGTGATGAAAAATGGTTCACGTATGATAATCGGAACCGTTAAAGATCGTGTACATGTGTGTGTGGTGGGAGTGGAAGGGAACCGTCCATCATGAGCTACTTCACCAGTTGGTCAGACAATTGATTCCCAATTCTACTGTGGCCAACTAGAGAGATTATGTCAGGCAATGGAAAGAAAACGGCTCTAATTGAATAACAAGGAAGGTACTGTCTTCTATCATGACTACGACCGACCACACACTTTTTGATGATCCGTTAACAATATTGAGAGATTGGTTGGGAAGTTTTGATACATCCACCGTATAGCACTCTCTGACTATCACTGACTATCACCGATCTCTGCAGAACTCAATGGAATTAAGCTGGCGTATATTTAAGCCTATGAAATCCATTTGATTCAATTTTTCAATCAAAAACCACAGAAGTTCTTCATCATGATTCTACCCGAAAAATGGTGAAACATTGTAGATAATAATGGGGCATTCTTCTTTTAAATAAATTCATTTTCACACTTTAAGGAAACTAGTTGAATTTTACTAAAAAAAGAACCCTGCGAAGTTTTTCCCAAACCCAATAATACTAGATTGGAGCTGGCGAAAAACAAGCAAAGGAAAATACATTCGTTCGTTTCGACATAAATTACTCGAAAACACACAAGTAATTATACGATACTCGTAAAACCAAATCTGTTATTACACGATATTGGTAATTAAGTCGGTGAGCGAGAAGCGAGAATTTCCGAATCCAGACCAATTTCGTATTTACTTATGGCCCAATGTTTTCTTACCTTCTCTAGTTGTGATATTTTTTCAAAATTTTGTTTAGTAAGATACTAAGTTTCAATTTGCAATGGAAATTTATTAACTTATCAAATGCAGCTAGTTCCTTAGTTTCGTGCAAAAATAACTTAAATATCAATTTTATTTTTTAGTCATTTTTAAGATTGTAATTCTGCGACAGTTTTTTAACAACTTTTTGGCTTATTTTAGGACCTTTTAATTTTACATATTTTACGAATTTTCGAGCATGTAAAAGTTCTCATTGATTCACAATTTATTTAGCAAGCAGAGCCAACCATCAACAGCAAGCGACGTATTAAAAATGTTAATTATGTAAAAGAAAGCAAACAAAGAATTTTAGGAACAATACAAAAAGTCCAAAAAATAGTAAAAAATGGAAGAAAATATAAATGTAAAATAAAAAAACAAATGGGAAGAAATCAAGTCAATTGAAAATGTAAATAACGTCAATTCTAACAAAACATTAATGGAGTCGTTTAGCGCAAACGTGCAAAATGTCAATATCAAGAAAAATCTAAAATATTTAAAAACATTTTTCATGTCTTGGGTTGGAAGATGCAAATGTCAATTCAATAATCTATAAGAATAATAGATAAAAACATTTAATGCTTAACATTATATCTAAAATTATATATAATTATATAAAATGTATATCTAATATTAAGTATTAAATTTTTCATCCCATTTATTGTTTCAATTATTGAATTGGATGTTGATGTTTAAATTTGTGATATTTGAATGATCCAATCAAAGCTATGTATATACCTCCACATTTTACTCTGAATACTTTTTGATCACAGGATCAATATGTACAGATTTGATGCTTCACGAAAAATATTAAATTTTCAACATGTTCGTAATTAATTAAATTGGTACGATTTTAATGCATTTCTACTGCCATTATGTTTGTTCAATTAAGTGTGTGTGTGGCTGTATATACACAGGTATGTTTTTTTTAAAGTCAGATCAACAAGGAACAAGGCAACATTAGGGTACTAAGATTGAATTATTTAATAAAAATCATTTAGGTTCTAAATCAATTTGGAGAATATAACAATGGCGTGACTTATATGGTTGATACATGAATTCAAACAGTTTGTAAAGTCTTTGATTCATATAATTATTATCAAAATCACAAAGGGTGTTAAAACAACGTATTATATCAAGGTTTAAAATCACATTGAAGACACAAATTGGGAACGTATCAATGATAGGACATTTTGTATAGAACTCACGTTCATCATAAAACGCAAATATAATTTTAAATTGACAAAAGGTTACAAAAGGTTAAAATTGTTAATTATGTCCACCGAATTTCCAACTATGTGTGTTGTTTTAATGATAGATTAATTTTATTTTGTTTTTTCACTTAAGCAGTATCGACTACGACTCCAACGGTGATTCACTCTATAAAGTTCATATCTGTGGTTAGAAACAATCACATAATTTTAAATCCGACAACTCCAACGATGATTCACTCTATAAAATTCAAATCGTGTTGGTAAGCAAACACATAATATCGTGGACAAGAAGTAATTCTGCGGTACCTTCTAATCTTTATCGTAACCTGCCAGGTGTATGTAAAACTACTATATTCTGCTCTCCACAGTTTGTGCATGTAAATGTTGATTTAAATAAATAGTAAATCTATAGATCAAATATATGTAAAAGATATAGGGGGAAAAGTGAAACGAACTTAATAAAAAAAATACCTTGAAGAAATGCAATAGGTATTTTATTGCCTTTTAGTAGAAATGCAGGGTCAACTCTCAAATCATTTATTCAATGAATTTCTGAGCAATGACATCAAATTTACAACTCGCGCGTCCAAATGAACTCTAAATCAAATACCGATGGGGAATGCCGTTGCAAAACTGCACTTACAGGTTCAACTTTAAATGATAAATCAATAAGCTGGCATTTTTTAACAATAACGAAAAGACAATTATCTAGGTCTGTTACTGCGGCACTATTTAAGAATTTAAATAAAGCAAATGTAATCTTTTTACCTATAATCGTTTGTGTTATATTTGTGTAAATTGTGTGTGGCTTAAAAATCAACACATCCATTGAGTAAGATAAGACAAATAATAACCACTGTTTTGGATTAACTTCTTACACACTCACGATGCAACAACTTTTCAAGAAAAATATAAAATGTTATGGCCAATGATTAACTTAGATTTTCAACTTATCTCCTGCACTCCATATAAATGTAAATTTCAACAAAATACGATTCTGAATGAAACTCTGTTATTTGAGCCCATCTGCCGATAAACACCCTACATATTACGCTTCTAGTCTTTTATTTGTGTCATGCAAGAATTCGACAGTAACTGGCGTTAAACTTGTTTACTTTCAACTAAAGTTTATTTATTTTCGCGAAAATTGTTTCCGATGTTGCTTAATTACATTCTTTCCCATCCAACAAACTCGTTCCTCCGACGTCCAATTTCGCAAGAAAAATTGCCCTTTTTATCAAATATTTGTCCGCACCCCAGATAATTAGCTCGGCTGTTGAACACCCGGGCGGACGTTGGAACGTTCAAACGCTTTAGACGGCAAATGCACGTTCGTTAAACTTTGTGTAGATAAGGAGTTGGAATTTCTTTGCCAGCAACTTAGCAAATTATCCGGACACATGGCAGGTGTTCGTGAAGCGAACGCAGTGTTTATGACATAAAGCCAAAACCACAATTGCCATGAATGTGATTCATCGGACAGTGAAATTATTTGTTACGGCTGCCAACGTCACAATTGCTATTCGTCGCAGCGCCGCCTACGCAACAACCTTGAAGCTTTGTAATAATAACGAAGTCACGTGGAAATATATCAAATGGATTATGAGACGGATTTGTGATTTCTCTTCGATTGTTTACGATCTCACAAAGGTGTTTTCGACGACGATATTAATTGCCAATTTAACGACAAACGTCTCGTAGAAACGTCCTAGATAAGCTCGTCGAGCCGGGACTAATTAATTAGGTAGAGGATATGAAATTTATTTAATCTTATTGTTTAATTAATTTTAATTAATAAGTATGAATAAGCTCTTATAAGTCCGAAGTACGGGGGAAATCCTGGAAATTATTATCACCTAATTAATAATTTGAATTAATATTTAATTCTGTATTGATAATTTAATCGATTTAAACGTCATTTGTACCACCCAATGGTGCAAAAAATATAGCAAGTCTTATAATTTTGCGATTTATTTACTTTAACTGTTTCCTTAAGTAATTTCACGAAAAATTGCCAGAATTTCGCACAAGCATTATTATCCCGGCAAAGTACAATAATAAATCTTTCGGTAGATCTAGGTTACATTTAAATTGGCTAATTAGATTCGTAGATCAACAGACAATGAGATATTAATTATAATTATAAATCACGACTCAGATAATAACATTTCAGATTTTTCATGGAGTATTTTTTAATGAAGTGTATTCAGGTTTAGCAATTCAAATACATTTTATAAATTAAGATGAAATTACTTTAATTTTCTCCTCTCCTTTACACATTTAAGGGTGCAATCAGATCAGCGACACAGATAACCAAATTAATATAACTGTTTCTGTAGAGAGCGTAAACATTTATGAAATAAGCACTTAAATAGTCTGAGGACAATTATAACAGCCGACATAGTTCACGGTGCATGTGGTACAGATCTAAACAAAATTGATCTTCACACAACTTGACGAAGAAATCGCATGGTGCATTAGACAAAATATTAATCCAGCAAGACAAAGATCTCAAACATGCAGAAATGTGGATTCTAATGGAAAAGAAAAAAAGTAAAGTAAAGTTCAATAATTTGAACAGAATCAGCTATGAGCAACCAACCTCTGAAATCAGCTTCAAAGAAATGCATTTCTTATAATGTCTAGACAACACATAGGAACGACAACATATAGTGGGTAAATCAATCGAAAAGAATATGTAATTGCCTAAGGGTCACGTGTAAGCAGATCCTGTCAATGTTCCTACAGGACTACTCTTCCTTTAAAACGACTTCATACACATTTAAGAAAGGCAGTGTACAGCTGTATATACGAAGAATGGCGAGTCAAGAGGAAGAGGGGAGGAGGGGAGGGAGGAGGAATTATAGCAAGTTTGAAACTAAAGGCAAGATATGTAAGGGGAGAGATATCGGCAGAAGAAGAAAAAATGTCAGCAAAGCTCAGATGGGCAAGTGAGAAGAAGGCCAAAAAGTATTGGATGGAAAATAAATATAAGAGGTGCGAGTTCTGTGGAAAATGTTGGAACAAATGGACACATGGCTTGGGAGATTGTCAAGAGATAAGTTTGAAAGAAGACGAACAAAAGAAAGAAAAAGACTAGAAATAAGTTTGCGAGAGAACGGAGAGAGGCTAGAAACCCTAGGGAAAACAAAGATAGAAATGGAATAGCAGCATGATGAAAAAACCACTGAAATGAGAAGTGAGAGGTAAATGAAGATGGAGGAAGAATGGGACTGCACTGGAGAGAGATGTTAGAGGAAAATGAGATGAATAATTGCCAGAAAGTGAATATATCAATAAAGATTTTATTTCTGAGCACTGGCTCTCGGTAGAAACTGACAATATCTACAACCTGGAGAACTACAATGGGTCAGGAAATTTATAAGAAAAACTATATACATGGTGGATTGGGAATTCTTTGCAGAAAGCAGATGGAGGACAAGATCATCAATGTGTCCACGGAGATACATTTTGAGGAGCCAGATCCATATTTGATTTGTTGGTGGATTCTTTTTACTGAAGTAGTCGTGACTTTTTCTGAGCTGCTTGGAGGACATGTTCCTCCACATCACTGTGGATTTCACAACAGTGTCGTGATCTGTAGCCAATCTGGCGGAGTGAACGGGTCACGGAATATACTTAATTTGATGGCGATATCGACATACGATTTTCCCCACCACAAGGCAGATTATAAATAATATCTTTACGAACTAAATATATCAGACCACGAAGAACAACTTATAAAAATAAAAATTCAACACTCTGGATAACGAAAAGTGAAGGGATGTCTACGAGCTAACCGTTTCAACTTATTCTGTAGATATGTTAATTCTTATAGAAAAGCCTACATCTACGAATGTAATGAAGTATACAGAAAACGAAATTGTTGGCAGATTAAAGATGCAGAGGATAATCAGAGAATTATTTGGGTAAAGATTCAGCAGATCGCTGTGCAAGAAATAAAGCCACTCACGCGCACGGTTTCTCAGAGGATGAGCTAAATTACATTATTTTCCATCATTTTACTGAAACTGCACCAACAAATTCCTCTTGAGCAACAAGAAAAGTACGTGACTGTATCCATAAATGGGAATAGCTGTGTTCTGCCATACAAGCCAACCAGAACTTAACTGAACAATAATACGCACGTCTCGAAGACAACTCCGGCTTTGGAAAATAATATATTTGGAAATATAATGGTTACATAAACTTAAACTTACTAAAATATTAAATTGTCGCTTGAGAACATTTGAGAATATAAGAAACCGGTGTTTAAAATGTACTGTTGTCGCTAAAAGAATAAGGGAGCTGCAAGTGCAATTTATGTTTTAAATCCCTAAGGAGCATTTTGGAACGTCTTTAATGTATTACGTAGTACGTTTGCTGATCACGGCCATTTTCTATTGCGTTATTTACAACATATGCGTGTTGCAATTAATTCAAGCAAGGTATTTATTAATTTATAAACCTAAATCATATCCGCACAAGTACGCCAACATGCGCAGTTATATCCTATTGTTCCTTGCAATTTTAATTGTTTAAATGAATATAAATCACTTTAAGTGCACCGTTAGTTTTATTGTTGAATGCAATATATACGTGTGACTGTTACAAGTGTGACAAGATACATTCAAATTGATTTGTCAAATGCGTCAGATTTGCACGACGCTCGAATATATTCTATTTTTTTTTTTTAATTTATTTTGAATAAAATGTTCATATGCGATGAAATGAAAATGCTACATATTCTAATTTGATTGTGCGCGAGTTAAATGCAAATTCAGCAGGCAATTATTGCGTCTACGATCCACGCGAGATTTCCAGCGTGCAACTGCTTATTGCTCACTGAACTAATAAAAGTATTTAGAGCGTATAACCAGAGTACCTTATCGCAACACGAGTTTCATTTCGCCGGTAAAAGAAAACGTCCAAATCGTAAAACATTTTCCCTGTTTCGCTTCACTTCTTAATGTTACAGCTTTGGAACTGTTTATGCGTATCGTCAGGCGACTTAAGTTGACCGCAACGTGTGTTATCACCATTAAAATAAATGGTGCATTCATCGCAACTTTAGCTAACTAGCTTTTCTATTTATTCGGCCAATCATAACGCAGAATGTCGATCGAAATGGAAAAGAAATACGACCTGTCCGTTTCTATCCAGTCAAGCGAAATGTGTGTCAGGAAAAAAAGTTTGAAGTAAACGTGGACGATGCTACGAGATTGTGTCATCTAGCGGTATCATACAAATAGAGAAATTATCTAGATTGGAGCATGCATTGGCTTTTATCCAAATGTATCCTGTTGTATCGCAATTCAATCTCATTAAATTCGGTAGTTTGTAGAATTTCGAAAGTGGATTAAAATTTAATGCTATATTCAAGCGGATTTGTTTATTAATTAGTTTAATGATAATGCTTAAAACTAATTTCAAGATTGATTTTTCATTATTTAATTTTAATTTCCAAAGTGTTAGTTATAACAGTTATAACATATAAAAACAATAATGAGATAAATCCCAAACAATATGCAAAACATACTATCAATAATTTGGAATATAGTTATTTTACATTATTTTTGTGTTATTATGCCGTAAATCTGATATGTTTGACAAACCTTCTAGTTCCGGTTTTTAACTAAAATGAACCCAATCCACGATCGAGAAATATTGTTTCTTGCTTGGTATTCTTATTGCAATTATTCAAAATCGTGTCCTTACCATAATTCTAATTGACTATCGTTTCTAATCCTAATTGGATTGGATTGGATTAGATATTGGATTTCAAACTTATTTCAGTATGTTTTTCTTTTTTATTATGACTCCGTCTCAACTCATTGCACATAGCTTCGAAGCCCATTAGATTTGGGTGTGGGTTGTATTTTCGAGAATTGTATTTGTAAAAAAATGACGTTACGATGACAACAATTACTGTCGAACTGAGGATATACGATCTTGAAAATCATAATTTAATAACAGCCCAATCTATGATGGACTGTGCCCCGCAACATAATTATAGTACTTCGAGTATTTCTTTAAACCTGTTACAATAATAAATTGCAAAGCAATTTCAAGGCTTTATTTGGAATATGTTGATCTTAAAATAAATGAGGGTGTGAACAGTTGGTTTTCGCTTCCAACATTTCTCTCAAACATGTCCAACAAGACAGATTAGAAACTTCGTTGGCAACCAAACAACCAAACTCTTTTTGTAGACGCCATTAATTTTATGTTGAATTTGTCTTAAAACTCTTGGATAGATAAAAAGGTATGGGGTTAGTTCAAGTTAAATAGAATTTGATATTATATTGTAATTTTGAAAAAGTTTCTTCCATATCGAAAAAAATCGAACCCTATCGTTCATGGATTGACTGATAGTTTCGCCCTTTTTTCGTTGAAAAATATACGTTTCGTTTTCAGGATTTATTTATGCAGAATTTGGATATAGTCCCATGACATAATCCCATGTTGGAATGTTTTCGATTTCGTAAATCATATTTGGATAAGGATCTAATCTATGTCGGATTATCCTCCACACCCTAATAGCAACAATTAGATTATGCAACAATGAATTGATAATTAAATTTTAAACCGTTTCATGGTTTGTGTTTGACGTGGATCTGCTCCTTCAAATTTTGTGTACATATCAAATCAATTCTTCTAAATCACATAAAAATAAAAACCCAAAACGATTGTCCAAGGTCTGATTGTCGGTTCTGACCTTAATATTAATATTTTCGTTTTTAGTTTCGTCTGAACCAGAGGCAACAATAATTTTCAAATTCAAGATTGAGAGCTCTGGGTAGCAGTTTGTACAACAATATTTAACTATAACCTTATGTTCAAATTTTGAAACTACATCTTGAAACTCACCTTAAAATAAAAACCACAAAATCCATGAATTTAATTAAATTTCAAAACTAATTCAAGGATCAAGTTGGGTTCCCTTCCATATAAATAAGATGATGATGGTTACTAACTATAAATATATAGTTACTCGTTAAGCAACTTACTTCGAACTTACTTTGTAGCTATTATTGCGTGATGCTAACGATCTCCAAAGAATAATAAAAAAATCTACGATCGTTTACCAAATTAGATCTGCTATTCGATATATTTTTCATGTATAGAAACACCTTTATCATAGTTGTTAGCAACGTTTATCATCAAAGATCAGTTATTAATTAATTTTTTTTCGAACCCCTTTCACATTCTTTACGTTACTCTCTGAAAAAGATCTGCCCCAACATTACGCTCTTTTGATGACCGACAATTTTATAAACACACGGACGTTTATAAAAAGTTTCAAATGTACATTTCCATCGCCAACTATTACTTGGACTTAATACTGTGTGACCAAGAATTACAGAGTTTTAAACTTTTACCAAATTTTTATTTTTGTATTAATTTTGAACGTTTTCTAGATCGAACTGCCTTAAATGCTCCTACTATAACAAAAATAGTTAAATAAAGCTGCGTACATTTTGTTTTGCATAACAATGTTTTCTAAGAATATTCATGGTCATAAAAATTCCAGATTTTTAATCATGCTTAAATTTCGTTCATTTCATAATTCGAACTAAAAACGATTCCTTTGATCTATTCTATTTCACATATCATTTTGTTAAATTTAACGATTGTGACCACAGTTTATTTGACGGAAAATCAGTCGAACGAAATCGTGTTTGTCGAATAAAATATCACAGTAAGAGATTACGATGTTTAATAAAAGAATGAAAATGTTCGAAAACGAAATTACAAGTCTGAAGGAGTTAAATAAGGAATTAGAAGTGAAAGTGGACCGTCGAGAGTAATGTTCCAGGAGAAATAGCTTGAGAGTTTTTGGGGTTACGGAAGAAGTCCAGGAAACTGTAGAAGATGAAATGGGTAGGGTGGCCGGGTGGGGTTATTAACAAATATAATGCAATTAGACGAGACTGTGTTTAACAATGTAGATCGCCGTCACCATGTCGGCAAGATCGAAGATAAGACACGCGGAATTATAATAAAATTTAATTCATACAAATGTTGAAACATCGTTTATTGCAATAAAAAATAAATTATGAAATACAAATTTTGTAATTAAACAGGATGTAACTGAAATGAGTCTTGATATTTACAGGTTAACAGTAAATAAAGTAAATTATAAGAATGTGTGAACTAGGGGTGGAGGCATAGTGGCTGTAATTAAAAATAAAATAACTCGAATTTTAGACTTAGTAATGATTATAATTTATTTCGATATTTTTTGTGTAATAATTTTCTCAATAGATTTTACTATATTTATGATAAAACATTACTCGTTATAATTTATATCCTCGCATATGTTTACATCAACAAATTATCTATTTTTAATTTGAATAAGACTGCGTCCTTAATTCAAACCGAAAACTGTTAATTTGTGTCCGCTATTGCTTTACATCCGCCTTTATTTTACGAACTGGAATGCTTTGCGTCCGCAAACCCTACTATTAATAATCCAGTTTACGAGTTCATTTCATAAAGCCAACGACATGAAAACACCAGTTGAATTTTACGTTTTTAGAACCTCGTCGTTTAATTTAATTAATTCATTAAATTAGTACCATTTACTATATAGAAAGAAGGGTTTTCATCTTAGTTTGTGCGTTTACTCTAATGAATAATTCTATTAACAAATTATATATGATTTGTTTTCAAGCTACATCATGCTGCGTTACGAGATGATGTGGACTTTTTCTCGACTTGTTCTAAGGTCGAGAAAAAATACGAGGAAAATTAGGAATATTTGTGTTCGTGATTCCTGTTGCAATAAGGTACTTGATGATCGCATATTGAGATGACTCACATTTCCAGTCCTGGCATCTGGTCTATTACTTTGTTGTTATCAACCAATCAATACGATAAATTCAATTGCAGTGACAGATAACAAACCAGAAGATCAAGCAAAAATCGGTCCATGGGGCAAATATACTATTACAAATGTATGGAAAAATCAATATTTACATGGGTGAGGAAATGTGCAGTTTCTTCACCTTAGTAAATAAATATCTATTCGAATGTTTGTAGGGAGATAATGTGTAATGGAGTGTAACATTGATTGGGTAAATATATTCGATGGTAGCAACTCAGTTTACATCGCTATGCAAACATACAATTTTTATTATTTAATGACAAAACTTCTTCTTCTATAGATTTATTTCTTGTAACTGGATATTATATTGTTTCTGCTTATAGCGAATATTATTATCAACAGTATAAAAACTGAAGCGCATTGGCTTACAGATAATTACCAATAATTACAATAATTACAAATAATTAATTTCTTTTCTAACACAGAAAAAGCATTTAAAAAACAAGAAAAGAACGACATTGATGTAATTACAAACCACTTAGGAATTATACTAATACCGCAATTAGAAATGAGAAGAAAGCCCATGTCAGACGAACATTATGTGTGGAATGTTCAAAAATAGTTGGAAAACAATTAATGGTAATTATAGTGACACACTTGCATTTTATAATAATAATGTTAATACAAACGTACCTGAAGAATTCAAATTCATTGAGGCATTTGAAAACTGTGGTGGCCTTTTGAACGAAGTTTTCCATATGCCATAGTATGTGAATATAATTTAATACCGTCTAGTTTTAAGATATTGTCGCTTCTTTCACGTTCTGCTGTTGTAAATTATTGCTGAAAGCTCAAAATTGAGTAATGTTTGTTTATTAACTAGTTCTATGTTTTCCGACGTTCTGTTAGTTGGGGTATAATAGTCGACGATCTGGACTTGGGGTTATTGGGACATTATTATTATTATTATGTGCTTATATGATTTCAATTGACCTATATATTCTAATTTCTTACTCCACTGTGACTTATATGGAAAAACACTATTTGCATTATTTTGCATACAAAACATAATATAAAAGCAAACATGTAACAAATTGGTCAAATAAGCTATTGATGATACGATCAAAAAACTGGTCGTAGGGCTTTGTAAACAAAATGGCGAAAATATCAACAATCACAATAAACCAAAGATTTAATTATTATATACAAAAGGTATTTATAAAATCATGTGCCTTGTTACACTGTAACAATTATTAAAATCATTAAAATGTTCAATTAAGTGAAATCCGTCTGTAACGCTGTTTCGCAAATGGAGAAAATCTAGAGCGTAAAATGGACGCATCGAATCAGATTTGCGCGTAGTAAAATTGGCCGAAGAAACCGAGAGTCTAATTCCTTAACAAATACAAATAAAATGGTGTGAAATACTGAACATTTTAAAATTAGCTCAATATGTCAATACGTCGTGCTCGACTCGGCGTTACGTAATAGCATGGTAGCGACGACATTTGAGATTAGATCTAAACTAATAGCGGATTTTTCTGTAAATAGACACACAAACCAAGGCAACGTTGTCGGTTATTTTCGCGCGGATTCCACATTTTCAATCGGCGAGAATAAAGTATCAACCTATCTCTAACGTAGTAGTATTTCATTAAATACTACTCGCCGAACCGAATTATGAGAGTAGACTTCAAGCTACCAAATGGGAGCAAATAGATCGACTCATTTATCTTGTTCATCACAAGACCTCCAATAAATGAAAGAGCAATTAAACGGATCAAGACAACCAACTGCCTGGAAACTGGGATTAAAAGTACAATAATAATATTAAAGAGCAAATTGAAAATCTACCACTACCCAACCCAACCGTATCATACCTAACCCAACGCAACACATCCCAATTCATCCCAACCCAATCCAACCCTACCCTACTTTACCCAACCAACCTAATCGAACCGAGCACAACCTAACCTAACCCGGGCCATCTATTTTGTGGATGAAAACAATTTTGAAAACACATGGGTGCAATTAAATGGAACAGAATCGACTTATTTACTATGATTTTCGATTAGAAACTTATAGATCTCCACAGGTTCCAATAGACGAAAAACAACTTATTTCCCCCAACATTTAATTTTAATATTTAAAGTTACGTTCCTGAAGCAACTTTTAACAACTGTAAGAAGGTCGTGATCGCAAATTAAAAGCTCACCCTTTGTAATTAAGTTTGAGATACGAGATACCTAAATAAACAAATTAACAATTACAACAGCGGTAAATTTGCAAGGTGCCCAAATAAATAACCCAATAATTACTTCCAAAGTGATGAATTCGTGACGAAAATTAACGATTAATAAAAAAAATTGTTATTCCACTCGCCAAATCGATACTAACCTTTCGAAAGAAAACGTTCACCTAAACAAAATTAAATTCGAATGTGAACGTTGTTAGGAACTTTACCCTCCGCTTATGTTCCTTGCGAATATAAGGCATTATTACGTTTACACTTTGAACGCGCTTTCAATATCCAAATTTTCCATAAAGTTGCTCCATTCGTGCAAGGCGTGTATTCGGCCGGAATAAAGTTTAAAATATATAAAATAAAATAACGAATACTTCACAATAGAAGTCAATGTTTCAAGTTTCTATTGCACATGTTATATTGCTTTGATGGGTATGGAATTGTGCCATCGTCCTTAATAACTTTTCTGCGGCTAATTACGTGTATGTCCATAATTTGCATGAGGTTTTGTGCAATTTCGCTTATTGGGGCCTATTTATAAATACTTCTGAAATAGTACGCATTTAATACGCTTTTCTTAATTTAGGTAATGTAAGAAAAGCGATAAAATTTCAACGGTACATACTAATTCATTGAATTGCAGATTCAGGTAATGGATTGAAGCAACCTGATAAAATTTATAGGGGTAGCTCAAACACTCAAACGATTTCAAGATAGAGAATCTCTTCTGTGGCGAAAATAACGAAGTGTCAGAATATGCCTCGTGCTTACGTATAATTATTAATTATATGCATAAATTATCGTGTTCGTTTTATGTTGATGAAATGTGGAATTGACTCCGACGAATATTTGTACATATAAAGTATTAGGGTACTCATGAGTGGCACATATAAATGTTGATAACTTATAAAGTCATGAACATTTATATGAAACTACGTCTTATAATATCAAATACACATGTCTAAGATAAAAATAATGTGCTTAAAATATCGTATTTGGAAGTTAGGAACAAATAAATCATTATCGAAAGAAATGTTGTGAACTAATGTATGAGAAATGTCGAGAAAACAATTGGTATTGTGCGAGTAAATAAACCTTTCAGAAATATGCGAAAATAGAACCGTATTTTTTTCTAACTTGACACATTGTGGAAATATAGCAGAATCATTAAATCTAAAGAAGGAAAAATAATAAAACAAGAATAATATGATAAAATGACAACAGAGATTGTAAAGAATTTAGATACTAATGCACTAGAGGGACTAGTGCGATTATTTAACAAGGTCTGGGACGAAGAAGGAGTACCGAAAGACCGGGAAATAAGAATAATCTTAACCTTGCATGAAAATGGAGACAACAAATGTAATAATTCTAGGGGTAAACTTTGTCGAATACGATAATTAAGAGTGAGAAATATAAATCGTACAGGCAAGATTAAAAATTGTAGTAGAAGCCTACTTGCATGAAACACAAAGATTCCAGAATTGAAAGAGGAGCCCACTTATTTACGATGAAGCAACTAACAGAATGAAACAGATACCATATGTGTACCTCTCGTGGACGTAGATAATGTATTCCATGGTATTCCAAGAAAAGATGTAAGAAATACTAAACTATTACAGGTCTGTATAAAAGACAAGGAACTATGTGAGTGCATGAAAAATCTCAACAATCAGAAAAGTTTGTATCCAAAATAAATACTTGGACAAGAAGCAGTACTGGGCCCAATGCTATTCAATGTCATACTACAGTACTAATTAATAATGAAACCAAGAGAAACACAAAAATACAAGTAGTGTACAAAACATGAAGGTTGTTGAAATAACCATAAATGTGATTTTGAGGACGATTGCTTGTACCTCTGAAAGGCAGTGCTAAATAGTAGTCTCCATTCTAATTTTCATCAACGAAAGGGACCAATGACATGGTTTCTAATTATCCCTGCCCAAACATTAACATGTTCAGGTTTTTGCGATCAGTATTGTCTTTATTTATCAGTAGCGATAGTGTTGAACACGCTGTGAAGTGTAAAAGTGCACCATCAGAAACTTCATAACATGATATAGACAACAACAAAATAGAGGTCACTCTTTTACCATTAAATATAATTTAAGAAATAATTTTTATATTTATAAGTTATTCGATACAACTTGGTAATCGTACGAAATGACAAAATATAATAATAAACAAATGACAAAGGCTAAGAAGGTGAATTGAAGAAGTATAAACTAAGAAGGGTGTTCCAAAATTCAGGACACGTTCCTGAAATTAGTACCATTAGTCCTGATATTCTCCAGATAAACCTACAAAAAATGTTAACAATAACAACTAGATCCAACCATCCAAGTGAATAGAATTAAGAGTATGCTTAATTTCATTATAAACAATTAAGTAGCTAAGATGGTGTTAGTGTATTAAATATTTGGTAGTAACGATAAGAAACTGATGAAACGTATAATTTATTTTATTATAAAAAATATATTTTAATTATTTCAAGCTAATATTGTAGGTGCTCAATAGATAAGAAACCATCCTATAAATTATTTATAGAGAATTCTAATCAGTCTAATAATTGCGAATGAATTTATTATAAACAATTAGAATAAGGAATCCATGCTAATCGCGCCGATGATTGATAATTAAAGAATTATTATTTATATATATATATATATATATATATATATATATATACATATATTGTTGAAAAATATATATTTATATATATTTTTTGGGTATTAGATGGCTTTGTTTTTAATAAAATCAAGAGTGCATTGCATGAGGTGCGACGATGAGTTCATCGTCGCCCCTCATGCAAGATATTATATCTTACAAGTTATTAATATTACCATCATACTAAAAGTAGATACTTCTACATTTCAGGACACACAGAAAATGAAATAAAAAAAAAAAAAACATAAAATTGTATATATAGTATATATAGTATAAACAATTAGAATAAAGATTCTACGCTAATCTTGATGGATATTAAGGAATGATCGATTAATTCATTTACGAAAAATAAATTGTATATAATGATTTAAGAATTATTTTGCAATAAACAATCAAGATTATAAAGGTAAGGAAAATAATTACAAGTATAAGTTAAGTAAGAAAGTTAATTAAATAATAGTGATTGAATTCGAGCATTGTACTTAATCTGGTAGTGTAAGATTAAAAATGAGAGTTCGCCAGTCCTTATTATATAAAATTGACTACTTCATAAGAAAACATACCTGGATTTATCCAGAAGACGCCAACGAACAATAAACAATTGTCGTTTTATTTAATTTATTCCGTTTAATAACAAATTAAAATCTGTTTCTGTATAAAAAGAAAATTTGTATAAAAAAAGAATTGTGTATCCACTTACTTCTCAAAATCTCTACGAATGAGTAAGATTTTAATTTAAAATTTATTATACAATTTTATCACCTAAACAACACGTATAATAAAACGTACACAGCTGTAAGTGACAAATGCAAATGTCTCCTCTTCTGTATAGACATTGTGAGAAATGCTGTGGAACAAACTTTTGAAATTACTACCCCTATAGCACCTGAATGGCATACTAGAAGAAAGATGACCACAACCTTTTTAAAAGAAATTAATTTTAACCTGAAACGAACACTTTGGTAAATCCCTCAACAAACATTGCGTGCAGCCCAAAATGTATCTTCATCTCCAATTATTAGTTCAACATGTGTTCAACGTGTTTTAATGAAACCTGTTGTGTTTGACTTTTTTTTAATTTTTAAACTAATAATATACATAAATTAATTTTATGAATCGCAAAAAAATATTATATAAATTAAAAAATCCTTTCATAGCAGACCTGCAAAAACTAATTAAATAAAATTATACAATAAAAAAATCTGCTCATTAATTAAAATTTTAAAGGTCCGCGAACAAAGCAACTGCAATTTTTTAGACATGCTATTAAATTAAAAGTGATTTCAAAAATGCAGATGGATAATGAATTTAATGTGAAACTCGCACATCTAGTACAAGATGAGAAAATTCAATTAAAAATTTAAAAAGTAACTTCACATCGTGGAAAAATTTATGAATGCAGTAAAAAATATACAAAAATCTAACTGGCAATTATTGTGCATAACGCAAAATAAATTCGGCAGCATTTTATAGGAAAGTGTTGAGACCGTGAGCTCGTCATTTAATTTTTTACTTCATACATCGTGCGTAAAAATCCAAACTAGTTGAAGCAATGAAAATCGTGATGCGGTTGAGAAGATCATAGCCTACAATTATTCCATTATAAGGCGAACTCTACTGTTTTCTTGGGCGTTCACTCGACCAATAAAACGCGTTTTGCAAGTGGGTGATTGCAGTCATTTAATTGCAATAATTATAAACAAATCTTTATCGATCGAAATTTTTCATGTCACCTAATTGTGAACCCAATATAGCATTCAATTTGCATCTAGAGCTCGCTAAGGGTCTAATTAGCAATTTTATTTTACGCTGCAATTAAACCAAGGTAAAAACTCCCATGCGGTTATATTAAAATGCAATCCAAACGAAACTGTGACGCTATATCCGGCCGAACGAGATAAAAGATGGGCACTTCCGTCCTACTAAACGTGAATACAAAGCCGGCGAAATAATCCACGTGTGTACTTCGTGCCACCGTTACCAATAATGCGTGTGCGAATTTTTACGAACATGTTGCGGAACAATGTTGCTGCAAAAGGATGTAGCGCGTGGATTTCTAAACATCTAATAATTTCATTGCTTAACTTTCTGAAAAAATAGAACAAGGAAAGTACTAATTAATTTTAAATCTTTTAACTGGCTTCGACTTTTTAATTCAATAAAAAATGTAATTTGACTACTTTTCTCATCAAAGTTGTTTATTATTGTTGTTACATTTTTGTTCAATTTTTCTAGAAACTATGCACATGCAAAACTTAAATTGTATACCCCAGCACTGTTTTATTTTTCCTTCGTTTGGCAATTTGCCCAATCGACACAAAATCACGTAATAATGGTAATCCATAAATTACTTTAATCAGACGGAGTGGAACTTTCTCTTCCCATTAAAGCAACAATGTACGAACTTCACCCGATGAACTATTACAGCAGTTGAGGATAATGACCTTTATTTCTGATTGCAACTTCCGCGTATTGCAAACGTTCATTTTTGCATACGTAGCTACAAAAACGAGTGATAAATGTTACAAATATGAAATTGTCGTTAAATTCGTTTGTATTATTATCCCAACTTTATTATGACCATGACCGTTTTACAACCTCGTTATAATAAATTATGAGCGTTACGCGATAATTTTGAATTTACGAGTCCACATTGTTTATTTTTTAGTTATTTATTGGATGGGATGCAAAAGAAATATGGTATTATAACGCTGTTAAAGAACTCGTTTTCAAAGGAAATGGGACCATGTTGATAAAACGTAACATTTATTGTGTCATTGAAGATTTTTTTTCACATATTCAAAATAATATTGGAGTACAAAAGCGAACTTAGATTTTGTAAATAATAATTTATTGAAATCAAATTGAAATCAATGCCAGCGCAAAATTTCAGCTTAATAGGTACACGCGTTACCGAGATAGAAAGCCAAGATTTTGCTACAAGATATCGGACATTTTGTCCGTAGCTTATGGGCCAAGTCCGTCTTCCAATTGAATAATTTGAAACAATAAAAGAGATAAAAACATTTAATACCTACATTTATGTATACATTTTATATAATTATTTAAGTCTTAAGTATTTTTACTTTTTACAGATTATTTTGAATTTTGACATTTTTATGCTTCAATCACGGACATAAAAAATATTATTTTATTGAACGTTTTGTTATAATTTAATTACTTTGTGGAACAAGTTTTCCAAATTTGACTTATTTGACTTTTGATTTGATTTTTAGAAATGTTTTTGAAATTAAATAAAATTCATAAATATCCTTTGGACAATTTGAATTGTTTTAAATCGTTGATAATTTGCTATTTTTTGTTAATATTTCAATATATCAATTCAACTCATACGATATTCAACCAATTTGCAAAAATTTTCAGATATTATTATTTATTTCTCAATAATAATTTCGCTAATGAAATGAAATTAATGTCAAGATAAATTGGAAAAAATAAACTTGCTTATGTTAAATGTTTGTGATTTTGTAATTAAGTCCAATTGATGCAATTTGTCGCAATCTGTTGATATGTTTGAATATTTTGCAAATTTAGAATTAATATCTCATGAAATTTATGAATTTTATTTCAATTCTTCCATCTAAAATTTTTTCACGCCTTTTATCTATTATTCAGTTTCTTTTCTTATTTTATCGATTTATTTATTACAAGAATTTTCACCAATTTAACACCGCACAACCCAACCTAACCAGAAACCACCCAACTCAACCCAACCCAACTCAACTCAAAGTAATTATTTTTTTCCAGTTTTGATATTTTTTTCAATTTTTTTAACTCTAAATGAATGACAAAATTTACCAAATCATCGGCAGTTTATTATTGTTAAGCCAGATTAAGTCCAATTAAGGAAAATTAAGCAAAGTTAGGTAACGATTTCCCTATTTTGCATCTTTTAAACCCTTATTGTACATATGAGAAGTCTGAATTTACAAAATTGCACATGATTAAAATTTGAACTAAATTCAGAGGCAAATAAATACAAAATTTTTATAAATTTTTAGTATTAATTTGCTTTTTTTCTACTTTCAACTTTAGTTACAATTTGGTATGTTAAATATATTCCAATTTTTGAATTTCTTTAAATTTTAATTTATCTAGCACTACGTAACTTTTTTATCTTTTTCCATATCTAGAAAACGGTACGGGTGATCAAAAATGCCGTTGTTGTAAATGTTAAATATATAGAATTTTTAAACAGGTTTTGTTTATTTCGAAACATCCACCATGTACAGGAAAATCGCTGTTGAATAATTCTTCGTAGGCCTAGTAACGTACGATAAATATTCCCGGACGCTATCGTAGGAGCAGAGGCGGTCACAGTTGCCGTGGCTGTCAGATATTACTAACCTATATGGACGCATTGCCGAAACGTTCCCAATTTCGCCTGTCATTGTGATTCCGTCAGTTTTCGGAAAATATATCTAAACATAAAAAACTTCAGTTCGGACCACTGCAGTTTCTTCTTTATAGATAATTTGGATATTTTTTTATAAAATTGACTGACAAAATTGTCTACTGACTAAATTATGATGAAGAAATTTAGGCAAAATTTTCAATATTTTGTATTTTTTAAACGTTTTTCGTAAATTTGCAAAATTGGGCAATCCAAACCAAACCCTACCCGACCCATTCCAACCCAACCCAACCGACCGACATTTTTTTAGAACGATAATCAGTACTATGATGGATTGTGTTGGGTTGAGTTGAGTTTTTGTGTTAGTTTTGGAGTATGTTGGACTTATATAAATTGCATATTTTTTATTCTGTGTATTTACGTTTTATCCTTTTTTTAAGTGTTGATATTTTTCGATTTGCGGCAATTACACTTAAATTGCTTTATTAACGTTTTATCACAATGACTTTTTATTATTTTTATTGTTTTCTTCCGATTTGTGTTTTAATTAATTGTTAGATTTTCCCGTTTATAGTTTTGAAAATTGAACGTTTTGAACAGATTAGGAGTAGTCGAAGTTTGTGTTTTTGTACATTTTTAATTTGATTCAAATTTTGACATTTTCAATTTTTTTATCTTTAAAAGATAGGTATATATTGCATATAATTGTCGCATTTTTAAAATTTCATTTTCATAGTCACATTTTTTAAATTTCATGTTCATAGTCATTTGCAACAACAACATTCTTCACGTTATTATTATTAGATTTACTTTAAAATATTATTGCATTCCTATAATATTTCCAGCGATTGTACATTTGAGTAAACCTATGTCTAATTCTGAGAGTTAGTGACAGCGATAACCATGCAACACAACCAGCCGCGATCCATTATCAGGAATAAATAAATAAACGTTAACGAAATATATTTTCCAATTTAAACGATGCACGGGTGGATCGTAGCTAATCGAATGCACTTGTGTAGTGGAAGCTGACGTCGACATTGTCGACAAGTGAAATTTGTGTTTGACATTTGATACGTACATGACTTGTTCTTTTTTATTTTTTCACTGTGATTGTTAAAAATCGCACATACATTTATTATGAAACGTTGACACGGCTAAACCTGGTAAATTTGACATCAATTCTTGACGTTCATCCGTTTTTTGCTGCTTCCGCTACACTTGTGTGGCTGTTCTTTAAATTCTTGAAAAGTTTAAAAACGTACATTTGACGTCCACGAATTTCGAGCGTGACATTCAACTGAGTCACCACGTTGTGAACGCACCGTGTACCAATCGCAAGGCTGTAACGGCCTTTTCCGATGTCTTATGATTTGTTAAATGGCGCGTTTCATATTTATTTTGATATCAACTGGTTAATCGATCTCGACTCAATTTCATTCACTTACTCTTCGGTAGTAGAAAAAAATCGTTGGCTAATTTAGACTGTGAAAACGTCGGAGGTGACCTTCACTTTTAAATGAGTATAGTATGTCCCTCTTGGATATGCTATGGCCATAAATAAGGCTCAAGGATACTCACTGAAGTTAGCAGGTGTCAATTTGTATGCCATGAATAAAAATTGCACAGCATGAACAAAGCAATCTTTATTTTGCTTGTATAATAAATATTTAATTCGAGCCGTCACAAACATCCCAAGAAATCTTTATTGATTGCAATTCCTTATTAATTTTCTTGTAGTCTTTACAAAAGCAACATTTTTGCAATATATAGCGTAAATACAAAATAATATACCCGAGTTGAAAAATCAACACTGATTTAAGTACTTATGTGATTTTTAATACAATTAATATGGATAATATGTGTCATAGATGTAAAGTTTGGAGAATATTTTATATAAGTTAGTCGTGTAATTTTCCCACACGTTACAGAAAATGAGACATTTCTACACTGGTTGCATAACAATAACAACATGTCTTTAAGCAACGAATATCAAGAAGCTGTTATAATATTGCAAGCAGTAGTAGGGGTCAAAAATTCATAGTGTGAACTCACCGCCTCTAAGAAACAATCCCGCGAAACAGCATTCTTACAATAGAAATCGTCTTTGGCACATCGCTGTCTCCAACAACGAACACTGTCAAATCAACTGATTTCACAAATACGATATAATAAAAATAAATAAATAGAAAACACTAAATTTATAAAAATTTAATCTGTCTTAATAATTCGTTGCATTTTCAATGCATGAATGACAACATTTTTAAAACTTAGTATATAAAAGAAAACGTCACATCCAAGCAAAATATTGCATTGTTGAAACTCGGTGGAAAAATCTAATAATGCGTGCATGTTCCTTTGCATTATTTACAAATATTTATAGTTTAGTTCGTATTTTCTAAAATTATTACAATTATTTATATTTTTCATTAATCAAATTTAACAAAATAACAACAAATGTTTAAACGACGTTTGTTTTCGTCACCTTATTTCGTATTCTCTTCAAGAAACGGAACATTACAAATATAAAATCTAATACATACTCGATGAGTTTTTCTGTATAATTTTATTGTTGCAATGATGCAAAATTCCCAAATTCTTGCTAATAATATTTGCCACCATGGCAATACTTCTGAACGTGACTGTACACATCTAACTACATACGTATTAAGTACAATGGTATTGAAATGGTAATACCGCAGTAATTCACTATAATGTCCAACTCTAATGCATCTGCTAACTACCTTTTAAATATTCACGTTTCTATTTTCCGGTTCCATGCTGACTTAGTCAGCGACATTTCGAACAAAACATAAATGCAAATTGCACTTTTAAAACGCCCGTATGAATTCCATCGGCAATTACAATACATAAAATACAAATAAGAGTCGAGTGCATACCTGCGTCGCCATTGAATATTAATTTTGATATTTACAACCCATTGTATGCATAAGTAATAATAAATTGTTTATTAAATGCTAACAAGTTGCACAAACAAAAACACGTTCGTTTGCGTCGCAACGTCAATAGCCGAGTGTATCGAATCGCTTCTATAGAAAGTGGGTTATGAAAGCAAGTTATTGAAACCGAAGCGGTGCCATTTTGGACAAAAAAGCGTCGCAAAAGCAAATTTGAAATTTAAATCGCTTGCCTTCATTCTGGAATAAATTTGCCTTTGCATTAAAGGTGCCTGCGATTGACCAGGAGGGTATGTAGGATATGTAAATGCATGGATTTACATAGATTTTGTTTCGAGGAGATATTAATGTATAGTAATAGTTGTCTACGGACGTCGGGTGTATGATATATTTACATTGAATGCAAGTACTTCCCATAGATGGGAATAGAAAGTTTCGTCGAGTCCAGTCATTTGTCTGCCTTCGGTTGCATTTTCCGGCGTAATTTGTTTTCACTTGTGCTTCCATAGAAAACATCCATACGCGCCAAAAATTCAGATTCATTCAATAATTTATTAATACCGTTAATATCAGGACAAAACAATTATATTTTCGTAGAACTCGCAAATTCCGTTTTTGCCCTTTTCCACACGACCAGGCTTCAATTTTGATCCGAGAGAAAATAACGAAGCGCCCCCTGCTTATAAAAATATCGGTACGGCGACGTCTTGAACAACTGCGGGTCTTATTTCGTATTATATCTCTTTAGATTTTCCACAGAAAATATAATTAAGTCGAAGGCGCAGTAATAACTTCAAGAAGTTAAATTGGCTGCAAAAAAATCACGCAGCTTAAACAACTAAGAGCGCATTGATATTTTATTCAGGCACGCAATTTTATTTAGACATAAATGTGGTTGAAAGAAATGATTTGGTGCGTCTTTAAAAACAATTACAACTGAAAGCTCCTCTTGATGCTCGACTTTTTAAGTTATATTGTAGATTCGGTATTTCTTGATGACTTTAACTAAGAAATATATTCCTATGATTCCCATGGATTACAAAATATATCGTTGTTAAAAAAAAACGAAAAACAAAAATAAATAAATTAAATTAGACAATTTATAAACTACAAATTACACATTCTTAGCACCTTACTTCATGGTTACCCAGAAACAGGTTTCCCAGTCTTAGTCATCACACCACGCATGTTACAATGTTGTATCGAGTTCATTAGAATGTATTGATTGGTAGTCTTTTACCAAATAAAAGTCCAACGCTCAATTAATGTTTTAATTTCATAAATACAGTCATCCAATTTAGTTACATTTATATTTAATTACGTAATTTGCCTGCGCTGGAATTTATACGCGAGATTATAAGAGTTATCAAGTAGGGGGACTTCCTACTGAATTTTAAACGGGAACGGTAAACATCTGTTTCGTTCGTGCTTGATACAGGTGGTACACCTGCCGTGTACTTGGTCAATAACCTACGACATACCGTTCTTTGGACAATACTTATATAAACCGTACCCGAAGCTGAATTAAAACTCAATGGATAGTATTTTTGCAAGTCATGCATCGGTTAATACATCACAGTGTTGGCACATAATGTATTGAGGCAATAAAAACTCAGGGACATCAGTTATAATAGTCTTTAGATGAAGATATTTTAAATTAAAAATAAGAAAAACAAATAATAATACTTGGCAAAAATGTTGAAGATATAACGGCTAAATGTTAGAATTAAATTGCAAATAGTCTAAATATAAAATGTATTGAAAAAGTGCAGTGTGGGCAATTGATAATAACGTTTGTAATTTTTTCTCGAACACAAATGACGTTACACACTCCCTGTTTCGATGCATGGGCGCTAAACTGATAAGAAAACAAGATGACAATCAATCAGAACATCACGAACACGAAAATGTATGGAACATTTCATACAAAATCCGTACACACTCGACGCTTGGTTGCTTTGAACGGCCCAATCTGGGCCGCACATGTAAACGTACCTCGCGATCAGAGCAGTTGCGTGCAATTCGTCAAAATGTTATTCATGATACATTTATTTCTATTGAAGACTATATACTAAGTTCCAGTCCCACAATTTATTATTTACCATGTTTAGTGAACTCGTCGTTCATTAAGAGAAGATATTTGGTTGGCGTAGCTTAGTAAACGTAGATGTTTGATGAGCCCAAACGTCCAAGAGTTGCCGAATTACTTTTCGTTAATTCCTGTGTTCTGATGAACAGTTTTCATTGTTCGATATCGACACCTTTCGGTGTTTGCCATTTTCAAGTGATATTGTTGCTGTCGTTGTCTCTGGTTTCATTGAGGAGTAAGAGGGTGGGGGTAAATATTGAGTTGAATTATCTGTTAATGTGTGTGTTGATAATGTGTTTTTTTATTTGCTTTTTTTTAATATTTCAAGAGTTTCCATTATGTTCAATATGCTGATTTTTGTTGTATTTTAATTATTTTCATTCTTGTGTTCATTGTGTCGGGTTCGTTGTTGTATTTGGTTAGGGTTTTCGCGTAGTTGCTCGCTGTATTAGCTGTTTTAAATGATGTGTTCCCTATACTTGTCTTTGAATTTTCTACCTATTTGTCCAATGTAGTTATTCTTACATCTGTGGCATTCCACTTTATATATTTCACGTCGTGTGAATTTGTCTACCTCTATGTTATGGCTTGTTTTATAAGCTCTTTTAATGTTTGTGTCTGTTTTGTGATAATTTTTCATCTTCTGTGTTACCTTGATTTGTGTGTGTATTGTGGTTTTCTTGTTTTTTATGTTTTTGTGTAGTTTATTGACGGCGTTTTCGTCATCTGCTGATATTTGGTTGATGGTCTGTAGTTCTTGTGGTTGGTTCTTGATAACCAATAACTGCAAACCTTCAAACAAATGACAACAGATAACGGAAGCAAAGAAAACACGAACAATAAAATACACAAAAACAAGAAAACCACGATACACACACAAACCAAGAATGCAGAGAATAAAAAGTGCACCTTCGCATACACAGGCACGCACGTACATCAGAGGAGAAAACTCTTCAAACGCAGAAACATTAAAATAGCTTTAAAAAATATCTGAACATCTAACCAAACCACGAACCCGGCACAATGGACACAACAATGAAAATAAAAATACAACAAAAAACACCAAATCGAACATAATGGAAAATTTTTAAATATTTAAAAAAAATCGAAACCGAAAAACCAAATTATCAACATAAATAACAGCCAAATAACAGCCAACCCAACTCAATATTTACCCCACATACTCCACATAAAACCAGAGACAACGACGGCAATAATATCACTTGAAAATGGCAAACACCGAAACGCGTCGTGAATCAGGAATCAGGAATCCACCAAACCAACTATAATAGTTATTTATTATATAAGACGATAAAATTGTCTTTACTTTACTTTATCTTTGAGAGCCTTAATTACGCTCGAGAAGATAGTGAAATTTTATCGTCGTGTGTAATACAACATTTTTTACTATAGAAGGAAAATTAAAATTTCAAAGAAAATTACAATTTCTGGCACAAAAATCGCAATTGCGTTGTCCTTTACTATGGATTACTCTGTCAGTACCTCTGTACAATAGTCAAAGCAAACACAAGTTGTGGTGTTCCAAAAATAAATGTTTCTAATAACTATAATTGTACAATTAATGTTGTCATTAACCCTTCCAATTAATATGTTGGAATTTGTAAATTTAATTGAATAAAAAAAATTAAATCATTTTATCTACCTTTGCCGTTAAAGTGTTACTCAAAAAAGTTAAAAACTAGTTTAACATCTGCTATAGAAAAAAAATAATAATCTTTAAAAACACAAGCATTATGTATGTGGGCTCACTACGTTACGTATTTGTGCAATAAATATTCAGTAAAATTGAGTTTCAATATTCAAAGAAATTTTTTTATTAACAATCATAATTTAGACAAAGACAACTGAATAGTATCGCCCATGTGTGCCACAACTAGCAATACATAATTTAATAGTATCGACCATGTGTGATGGTGAATTTAGAAATCGACAATTTGATATTATCGACCATCTTTGGCAGCGAAATTAACAATAATAAATTTTATATTATCGCTCATATGCGGCCTTGAATTAAGGACCAAACAATTTAATATTGTCGTCAATGTGGACCAATGAATTTGGCAATAATCAATTTAATATTATCGCCCGTGTGTGACGGTAAAAATAGAAATAAATAATTTAATATTATCACCTGCATATGAGGGTGAAAAACTGATTAATTACCATCACTAGTGTTCCAACGGAATTGGATGAAAACAGTAACAATTAATTGAGCGATATTTCGTGTGTAAGGAAATCCAGCCCTGATTTTTGAGATTCCCAACGTCGAGAAGGACTAATTTAAAAATAGAACATATATCCTAAATCGCAACATTTAAACACACATACACACATAAACACAAAAAATAATTAATTAAATCGATTCTACGTTGTTTGTTTGGGATTATAGAGATCTTTAGTAAATTGAATCGCAGAAATTTAATATTGGAGCAACCAACATCTAATAATGCTTCTAGACACGGGCGCAGCAATAACTCACAATTACGAACAAAAAAATCTCAATATTGAGTACAAATTAATTTAAATAAATATTGAATTTTGTGTCGTCTTGTATCTAAAACCGTTAAAAACTAATGTATAAATTTATGAAAATTGAAAATAATTCCAATTCGCAGCATACGTTTGTGGCGCCAAGGTGGGGATTATGTCTCATCAGAGTTTCATTTATTTGCATTTCGAATAATTCGACACTTTTGGTTTCGAATATTTGTTTGCATATTTTACTTTGTATTTTGTGTGCTTCATGAATAAAGAAGACTTGTAAATTTATTACGTGTTAATTTTGCAATAAAAGCGGGAATTTATGTAAGGAGCCAACCAATAATTCGTTAAGAAACCACACGATGAACACGAAATTGGTAAAAAGGACGAATTGTCTTTTTACATGCCAGAGCATGTTCTAACATTTATTTTGTGATGAAATAACCGACATAAGCTTCTAGTGACATAGGTATAATTAAAGTAAACACAGGTAATTAATGATTTAACTTGGCAAATATTAAATTAATATTTGGAATGAGAAATAAGGCACAATTTGATTGGAATTGTGAAATATTGAATTTAGAAATTGAAATAAATATTAAATATTTGAATGGATAAATGATTTTATGTACTTTTTGCAGTACAATGACAAGAGTTCATGTTAGATTTGCGCAAATATTTCTTGTGTATTTAGTAATGTACGTTTCATACCTCTTTCCTATAAAACATTGTTATAATTTAAAAAATTGTCGTGCAATGCATGTTGTATTTCCATTATGAATTATTTAACTTCAACCTGTGTCAAAGTACAACAAGAAGTATTCAGGTTTAAGAAATGTTTTATTCATAAGTACATCTAATTATCTATTAAGCTTCAAATTCTAAGACTAGTTTTATGACGAACTTATTTGCTTTGCTGCGTATTACAGCAGCAAAACAAATAAGTTACACAAACATTTCTCCGTTCAATATCATCCTGGCAATGTTATTTCTGCTTTCCAAAGGATCTTCTATGTATTTTTCCGCCAGACGAACTCTCCCAAGCTCTGTGTTTTTGGGCTAAATTAGCGCCATCATTACAGAAGTTTTCCGAGACGAATGACCGGTATATTTGTCAGGATCTTGAAGACCCAAAAACAGTGCAATTCATTTTGGCATCCCTCCAATTCTGTGTATTTCTACCCTTTGTACGGTACACTTTAAATATCCAAAAATTCTATACTTAAGATTTTTTAGTTTCAGTGAAACATATTTTCAGAGTTCGTTTATTACAGTGATGATTCTGTTGGAGTTGTCTTAGTACAAGGAATGCCAGTTACTAACCGCCTTTGAGTTTCCTGAATATCGTCAAATGAAATATTATACAATGCTTCTCTTCTGCAACCACCAGCTATGCCAATCATAGCTGCAACCTGTAAATTCAAAAAACTCGTATATTTTCTTCTTTTATTTGAAATTTGCTCTTATTTTTTTAATTTTGCTGCTTTCATAAATCTGTACCTTCTTCTTCATTGTTTGGATTCATAACCAATTGATTATTTTTTCAGGAATGCTACCACTTTAGAAAAGCGAATTATGTCATATCATTCATTCGCAATAAATGTTGATTTAATCATAGGGTGTTTCGGCCACAAAGAGGATGCATTTTCTTAGACCAAACTCATTAGTTCACAAATAAAATAATCAATATAGCCATTTAAATTCTTACCAAATCTGAAACATAGCCCAGCAAAACTTTTCTGTTTTCCATTCGCAGAAATGTCTGAGTTGTTTATTATACTTTTCACCAGACTTGCTAGGTATTAATTTAGCACCAGCTGAAGAATCTGAAGAATTTTGTTACAATTTCTCGCGGATTTACGTTAGAATTCATTTTGACGTAACAAATGTTTGAACTAAACAGCCATTGCTAATCATATTCCGAAAATGTCACTAAATTTGGAGCATTTGCTAAATTATTTTGAAATTAATTTCAATATTTCTTTAAAACGAAATTTGACACAGGAGCACTCGTTTCGAGTTTTAAGGCTTGTCTCCTACGTCGCCTAGTCTTCAAACGTTTCAATCCTTCTATAAAATATGAGTGACCGGACTTATAACGTTCGATGTTTTGTTGCGAATAAATTATGATGCAACGCCGCATTATTAATAAGCCGATTTTAAATCGATCTAATAAAGTCTAAAACTAAAACCTAAAATGGTCAATAAAAGTCAACTGAACGATTTGGAATGAAACTCGAGCACCTACATATACTCCGAAGAAATTGATGCAACTACATTAAACGATTTATTAATAGAAAGTTGCGTTGCATCAATAATTTTCTCAACAAAAAACCTTGAAAGTTAAATAATTTAACGTGAAATTTTAAAAGTAAATTGAACAAGGCGGCACATTTGAAGAAAACTAGACGATAACAACAATCGTTCGAAGTGCACCATTACTACCAACGTGTTTACGTCATTTGAAGCACTCTCGTGTGCAATTATGAAACATAACATGGAGTCGAATGACTCCAAAGCGACGATAAGTCGCTGCAATGGTAATACGCCTAATATTTCAACGAACTACTACAAATGCAAAATGTGAAAGATGTGTATGTATAATTCAAAGTTACGGCTTTAGAGCGAGCCTTGTTATGTTGCTAATTACGTTCGTAATAAATCAAGGTGGACGCGTGGTCAACAGTTACGACGAAAAACACAAAGCAATTACATGGAAATTGTAGATACCTAGTTAGACCACGTTTTCTTATATTTATAGCAAATAATCGCGTGCGTTTCGACACAGCAAAAACTACTAATAGTTTTTCTAGTACGTAATTAAATAATTAGCACAGAAATGTTTATTTGGTTAAATAAAAAATATAATAATATAATATTGTGGTTTTTAAAGAAAAATTAATTAATTTAATTATATAGAATAAATAAAATAAAGTAAGCAACAAAATTTATAAATAGGGGTCTTCAAAATAATAATTCAAGCAGAAAATTGTAAAATATATTAAGTAATTTTTGAGGAATGATGACAAGAAAATATAATATGATGACCAATGGCCATTAATGTCTGTTTGTAGAAATTTAAGAATTTTACATGAAAAATGCATGAAGAGAAAATCATGAAAAGGAATTAGTTTGCATCATAAAAAAATCAAATATGAAAATTAAATACATCATTAAAGTCATTTCTGGAACGATATTTATACATAACCTTTTTCAAAAATATTTTTAAAGGAATTAAATTATTATTATTATTATTAAAAGCGAGTCAATCGACAAAACAGCCGAGGGCTGAGATGCAGAGCTGTAGATCGTTCAGCGCTCGCCGAGAGGGCTAAATTTTATCCTGACTTCGTCTTTCGTACTTACATTTTGCAACAGTTACATTTTCCGATCGCTAAGTATTTTTGATTTCCCAAGATAGATTTCAATTAATCCTGCAGTTCAGCAGTTCTATGTGTCAAATTCCTTGTCTGTAAACATAATGGAATTCATATCTAGAAATTCTTGTATTGAAAATTGTATATTTTTATGCGCGATGTGTATTTTTATCGACGCCCCGTGTGAATCACCGCTACTATGTCGTGCTTCGTGAATGTAGTGAATGGACCACGAACATCATAAATACAAAGATAGCGCGTGCGGTGCCCTTTAAAATACTTATCGGAGCAAAATTTGATAATTTTCATATGTTTAAGGCCTCATACGTGGATTTTGTGCCTTAAGGATTTACAGTAGTTAATGATACCGAACTTATGTGTGTTAAAAATATACGAAAATCGTTATTTGAAAAAGTAGCCGCGTTGTTTTGTTACTTTGCGCAATTAACACGTTATTCCAAATAAATTTTTCCATTGTGGAATTATGTAACCATCGCCAATCGTAGGTAGCTGCCGATACAATTAAAAACGAAGAAGTACAAGAAATTACAAATCACTGCTTCAAACGTTATATTAATCATCCACACAATACTATTACGAAATCAATTTGCCAACCTGCTCTACGGCGTCCATCGCCGATTCGTGCGTGTCTGCAAATAAATAAAAACACTCCAACCGAGTGACCAGGTGACCTTAATTTAGGTTATAACACCAATAAAACGCAAGCGAACGTTTTGCACTTAAAATTAGTGGTACATCTTTAGGCCGAACAACTCCTACGTTTCCTTTATTACGTATTTTAATCGCATGTCTGTAGATTGCTTTATCGCGATTGCTGACGTCTCCGTCTGCCGTTGTGAATCATACGTGCTACCTGCACCATTTAGTACATTTCTACGTCACAATTAAAATTCTAGATCCTTCGTTTATGATGTCTCACCGTTGTTGTTAATGGCTTCACTTTCCGCGTAAATGTTAACGCTGCGGATGCGCGTAATGTATATAATAAATTTTAAAACGTGGATACAATAATTACTTGATTACTTAGTAATATGCTATGCATATATTTATGAACTACCTTATTTTAATACGAATAAGTAATTAATGGTGATAATAAAAATCCAAATACCATTAATGATGATTATAAAAAATATGTAGTGATCCGCAATGAAGTTTCTTATACTTTGATAAATTTCTAGCAAACTGGCGCAGTCGGTCTAACAAGTACATTTTTCGAAAGAGCTTTTCAAATAAAACTTAAAAATTAAAATTAAAAATTTCAATATCTTTAACAATATTTTTTCGATAACACGTACCGTTTTCGTGAAATGGATAAATGTGATAAGAATAAACCATAACATCCCGTTGAAATATTATACACAAAGTATAAGAAAGTAAAAAACGAACATATTTTGTTTTTGTTATCCCTCAAGCCACAGAAAATATGCGCGTGCCCCTCAATTACCCTTACCAGACTAGACACCCACAAAATCGACAAAACCTGAGCGAAATCCATAATACAACAAGCTCTTGGTTAAAGTCAGCACATGCCAAACTACCAGGAGCAGTTGGTTGGAATTAATGTCAAAAATTCAAATTTAGCTGCAATTTTCGTGCACAAATCTTAAATTTAACGAAATATTGCAATTTTTAAAGCTAACATTTGATTTGTAGACCTGTTATAGGTTCGCATGACGCATGATACAATTTAAATTATTTTTGAACCATTGTACATCCAAAATTTGATTTCAAACAGAAATTTATAACGTTGCCCCATAACTTGTCCGGCATAAGTTATTGATCTTCAATTTTTTGCCTAAATTCGTTTTAAAACTACGAACTAACACATTATTCAAACTCCTTGCATGATTTTCTTACTGCATCAGGATACATTTGCTATGCCCAACATAGCTGTACTGCCATGCAATAGTCAAATTATGTAGTTGGTGAAACCAAACTACATGCACTAGGAATGTATTATTTCATGGTTTTAATATAACTATCATAGCGTACATTATTATATAAATTACTCAAAAATAAAAGTAATCACGGAAAAGTAAATCACATTTTTGAACTTCGATATTTTTTTTATATTTTAAGAGATTTGGATCAAATTTGAAATATGTAATGATTTATTGCACCAATTTTGATAAATTAAAAACATAAAAACTCTGCAACAACCTACTATTAACTCTTATGTACCTTATGTACTAACATGTGCGAAAATAAAATAATTGAAATCAAATCAAATTGAAAAAAACTTCGCTAATTTGTATAAATTGTGAAATTAATATCTAGTGGCCTCCTCTTGCCTGCACATGTGCTGCGCAGTGTCGTGGCATGCTATAAATAAGTCTTCGCCATGCCAAACATCTTGGGAAAAATTGTCCCATTCTTCAATTAAGGCCTGTGCCAACTGTTCAGTTGTAATTGGATTTGGACGTCGTCGAACACGTTTCTTAATTGGACCCAAACATGTTCGATTAGATTCATGCTGGCCAATCCATTTTAAGGATATTGTGATCATCAAGATAATCAGTGACGATATGAGCAACCGTCTGGTAATGTACCGTTGAACAGTTAGTCCACCGTTGCGAATAACAACAAGGTCCGTGCGAGTGTTTACTGTTATTCCACACCATAAGTGTGCTTCTCGATATCGTTCCCAAAGCTTCCACACAGTTCCTTGCCTAATCACAAACTGTTAGGCAACATAAAGTAGTGAATATCCTTCTTCAAGCAAAGTTAGAGCTCCACTAAATGGTAATATACTGTCAAATTGGTCTAATATTGTTCATTACTGAAATTTCTCAAACCCTTCTTAAACATTCATTCTTACGTATTTTTTTTTATTTTAGTGTTAGTATTGTTCGAACATTTGAAGTTCTAAGTTCACTATAACAAGAAGTATGTTATACCTTATATTGTAGCAGCTGGATATATGATGTGTTGTTTTCTCGGGTTTTCAGCGTGGTTGGTGTCCTGTCCTTGGGAGAACTAGTTGTCGCACGTTTCGATGTAATCTCATCCATTCTTCTGGGGGTCGATGTTTTGACGTCAGTATTCTGACTAAATCCTTCTCGATGTATGGAATTATTTGTTTACGTCTGTTTCATTTGGCTGCGTGTCACTCTGCCGGATAAATTGTCCAATGTGTGGCCCTTGCGGGAAGTGCCTCATTTGCAGGTGTTATATAGCCAGGAAGTTTTGGCCCTATCTTCTTTGGAATTAACGCTGGTTTGCACGAGTATGGAAGTCTGCATGCATCAGTTCGAGTATTCATGCTGTGTTCGCGTTTTTCAATTTCGATGGCTTCTCTAATCTAAACTGAAAATCTCAGACGACTTGGACTGGGACTAAGCGAGCACTGCCTTAAAAGCACATACTTCAGGTTTGAAGGACAAGTTTATAAGTAGCTACTCGGCGCGCCGATGGGTTCTGCTCTCTCTTCGATCATTGCTAACATTTTTATGGCAGAGTTTGAGGAAGAAGCGATAGCATCACCAGTTCTGAAATCGACATTATGGCTACGTTACGTAGACGATACCTTTATTATCTGGCAACACGGCGAAAATGAACTGAAAAACTTCCTGCATCACTTTAACACTCGTCATCGCAGCATAAAATGCACTATGGAAATGGAAAAGGACAACAAACTGCCGTTTTTAGATGTGCTATTAATCAGGCAGCAGGACGGAAAACTTTAAAACAACGACATCAAATTGACGTGCTACATGTACAATGTAAGAAGCCTGATTTACACTATAAACTACTACAGAGACAGGTCATCATTACTAATTGATCATGATCATTTTTATACATCTTTTATAAAATAAATTCTCTGAAATCCCATGAAAAATAATAAGACTGGCACATCTCTTGTCCAATATATGATTTATGGGGATAACGAATAGTAATGCCCCCTAGATAGACCCTTGAGGTACACTTTACAATATACATTTTAATTATGAAAAATGATTAACGAGTTCAACAAGTGATATACTAATATCGATTACGTTCCAACCGTTAAGCTCAAACATCAAAATCGTTACTCTTAGTAACCTTTTATGGTCAAAACTCACAATTTCGTTAAAAATATTGAAACTGAAGTTGTGCGCAAAGAAGCTTTTACCCATATGTTCTAAAAAATTTCTATTTATTTATTAATGTTGTAATACGCTTTTCCTTAAAATACATTTATAATTTTTAGAATACACATTTTCACTATATTTCCTCTCCATTTTTTCCTTAAAAATACATTAATTACTTAAAAATATTCCACAAATCCTATTTATATATTAAAACATTTTTTCTTATTTACTGTATATTTTTATAACTTTAACGAATTTGCCATAATTATCATGTTCGGCAACACATGTCAAAATAATTCATTTCATATAGCTTCAATTAATTATGCTTGTAAATAAATTTTATTACATATCATAGATATTATGCAGCAGTGGTCCCAAGATAAAAATGAGAAAAATTGATTAATTCGTCAATTGCTGATATTATATAAATTTTCATATAACGTAAGCATTTGCGCAAATCACAATATATATCACTTAAATGTGGGTAGCAAAATGATTGTCGGCAGTAGCAGCGAAATTTCTTATAACGACTGTCATTAATTTTCGTTTTCAACTCACACCGTCAACAGGTTGGCATCCATATAACCTTAAGGCACTGTGTCATATACGAATACAGACACAAAGAGAGAAATATATTGTCAATTATTTTTTCCACTGAATACATTTTAAGCAAGAAAATTGATTGTAGTAATTAAATTGAATAAAAAAAAACGTTCACTTTAATATGATATTATCCACGTGCCAAAATATATAAATAAATCTAAATAATGAACAGGTAAATATAAATAAACGAATAGGATTGAATGTAAACAACTAGAATCAGTACGCTAAGAACTAGTGACTATCGTACAATGATGCTAATCGTTGTTTGAGATTTAAAAAATATGTACTAATTTAAAAATATAAATTCATAATGTCCTATGTTCCGCAAGAAGGACGTAATTAAGGTGTCGTAAATCATTTATTCTTTTGTGCTTCACCGAATGCAAGTTGTAAAATATCATGTGGGGCATAAATTACATGGAGTTCTCACCTCCCACCACAGGCATTCGAATTGGACCAGCACAACTGTGTTAATCGACGTGTTAAGAAGCCATATGAAAAAACATACTATGAACGTAGAATCTTTTATAATAAAAAATGACGCTTTGGCCTAGTCTATTGCAAAGATACTTTGTTTCCAATTTGTTACGAGTAGCTGACATTGCAACAAACCTTTCGAACGAATGAAGAGGTTCCCAGCGACATAAATTGCATAGTTATAAAATGCACAGTGCTAAAATAAATCATTTTAATTTAAAACAATATTTGATGACAGGAAGTTCCACGATATTTGACTCCACCAGTTATGCAGTACTATTTGTGATTCTATTTTTCATCCATGTTACTTGTATGTAAAACTCTGGAGAGAATATCTTTGAATATGAAGCAATTTTTTATTGAATACTTTGAAACAACTTTGTTTTATAAACATCTATGCCCATGGTTTGAATTTAATTTTGTTTCAAACGATTTTAATTCCACATACTTCCTGTAAAACATTTGATTGAATATAACAAACTGCTTAAGACAAGATATCAGATATAAAGATTAGTTTTTCTATAATATTCCAAAATATTCTATTTTAATCGCCTCAACTCTAAATTCAACAACTAAACAAATAAAGTTCTAACAATAGTGGTTACAGTTAAGACTAAGTTGACGTCACACCAATTATTTCGTATGGCGCGCCTTCCCTTCAATTTAAACTGCCTTGAAAATAATTATAAAACAATTGTTGTTATTTCTGCAGTGTTAACAGTTACAAGTAAATTAATGCATAAAATCTATTTCCTCGCATATGCAAATTCCCTATGATTAAGTTGGCCCGCCGCCGACCGGGGATGAAATTAAGTCATAAAGATATGCAAACTATTCACGACCAACGCAAGCCAGTAACTCTGTCGCCTCCCGGTAATAGATTGGGCATGTTTCGGGGTGCCGGACTAATTGTAACGTTATATTAAATTCGCGAGGCGTTTTCGTGAATTAATAGCGACGAAAGGTGGGGAAATTTAATTACTGGATTCCCGAACTAGTTAAGGTTTTAGTTCGATATTTGAGATTAGCGAAACGGATTTGATTACGCGCGGCGCGGAATTGGATTGGATTGGCGGTGTCTTGGATCTGTTTTAGGCACGCGCTGGGATTTTGCGGCGCGATGAGTGATATTGTTCGGAAACTTGATTAATTTTCTGGTTAGTTTAATGGGCGAGATGTTTCGTCATTTGCGATTAGAATCTAAATCCGTCAAAGTCCGACTCTTCCGCCTCTGGTCACGCGTCTGCGACGCGTTCATAATATGTCCGGTGGCTTTTCAAACCAAACGTACTGATGATGTACTTAAAATAAAATAGTTCAAATACACACGTGTGAAATGTAAATGTACACTAGAGAAACGCTGATATTTACCAACATCTACACAAACGTATATGCAAATCCTTTTAGTTTATGTCACAATCCTATTTTTCGAAATTTCTAAAACTTCTCTATTTCATTGTAATTTTGCTTCCCACAATTTTTGACAGGGCCATTAACTTTTATTGACCACACATTGAGTTGAATTGGATTGAGTTTGTCTTAATTTGTTGCCTAATGTTAGTGTGGTTAGTGCAAATTGAATGAAATGAGTTGGCGACCTTTACTTTTTGGTAAAAAGACTTGAAGCCAATTTGTCATGACCGGAACAAATTTGATTGAACTGTGTCTGGTTTACATATTTACTTTCATTAAGTAGAAAATGGTGAAAGGAATTATAACGTCGTATGATTCCACGGTTTCAGAACGAATACAAACTTGAATAAGCATTGTCTTATACGTCTGTCTAAACCTTTTATTAGTAATTGTAATAAAAAACTCAAATTCAAATAAACACATCGTGGAGGTAACGTGGAGATCATGTAACGAAAAATTAGAATTATATAAAACGATCATAAGGCATATATGAGTTATATGATACCATACGTACACCTGCTACGATAAGATACATCGCAAATGCGCACCGTAGTATAAAACTGTTTAGTAAGCACAATTACGTTATAAATACATGTGCACGTACAAAATTAAGCATTCTTATTGTCAACATCATGCGAGTCGTGATAAAATAATAAAGAGTCCCTTTTCGAAACAAAGTTTATCATTTTTAAAAAGTAGTTTCACTCGACGAAACCCAAAATTGGCGCAGTCGGTAGGATCAATCAAAACAGAAGATTACTTCAAACCACGAAAATCGTCTGGTCTGTTTTAACAGTTTGTTTGAAAAACGATCCAAAAACACAGTCAAGTGCAACGAAATTTTGATGTAAACTGAAAAGGTGTCAGAAGAGGACAAAAATCGCCGAATCTGACAAAAACGTTGAAGAAAAGACAAAATCGCCCAGTATTCAACAAAAACAGAAACGGAGGACAAAAATCGCCGAAGTTTCCGAGACCGAGGACAAAAATCGCCAACGTTTCGAACCTGGTAGAGGACAAAAATCGCCAAAGCCAGCTTAGTTAAGGAAAGAAAACAAGCAAAGAAAACAAAGCAAAGAAACACAGAGAAAAAACGCCCGAAGAACGCCCGCAGCAACGCCGAGAAAACGTCCGAAGAACGCCCGCAGCAACGCCGAGGAACTCGCCCGAGAAACGTCCGCAGCAACGCAAACAACGCCCGAGAAAAATCACCGCAATGAACGCCTTCGCCTACACTTTCATTCTGTAAGTAATTTTTGATTATCCCTCTTCCAAAAATCCAAAATAACAATTTTTCCAACCTTTCTACTAAAAATTAAAACAAATAATAATACAAAAGGATTGCACATTCTTAAATAAAACTAATTGATATAAAATACAATTAAATTAGTTCCATGTTCATCCCAACAAAAAACCGGATGGGTATTGCTGATTTAATTGAATAAATGTCAATATTAGTATTGTCATAGAATACCTATAAAAACCCGCGAAACGAGAATTAATGTCAGAAACGAACACTGACATAGTGAATATTTTAACAGATACATTCAATAATATAAATTTAAACACAAATATGACGACGACACCACCAGTCAATTATCAATTATTAAGATTATATGTTGATTCGATTCCACCTTTTGACGGAAATCCACACACACTTGGTATTTTTATCGACAACTGTGAAAGTTTATTAAATAACTTTTCTAGTCAGAATAATCAACAGATAAACAATTTCTTGTTAAGAGCAATAATTGGAAAATTAACCGGTAGAGCATTAATTTTAATTGGTTCAAGAATTGAATTGAGATCGTGGACAGAAATAAAAAATGCATTAAATTTAAGTTTTGGAGACCAAAGAGACCTAGATTGTTTAGTTCAAGATTTAATAATATTACACCCATCAAAAAATGAGACACCATATAATTTCGGTATGAGATGTCAAGACGCACGAAGTTTAATCGTTTCAAAATTAAATTCTTCAAGTTTACCAGTACAAGAACGAGTAATAAAAATGCAAAATTACGATGAACTAGCATTAAAAACTTTTATTAGAGGACTCACTGGCCAAATACAAAATAACGTAAGATTGAGAAATCCGGACAGTTTGGAAAAAGCTATGTCTTTAGTAATTGAGGAAGAAAACTTTTTGTACAGTCAAAATCGCAATAATACAATAAATCATCAAAACACATTTAAACCAGCTCAGAAAATAATTCCCACTTTACATACGAAACCGCAATCATTTTTCCAACCGAATTATCAAAAACCACATTATTCAAATTTTCAAAATACGTCAAATTATCAGAAACCAAATTTTCAACAACAAAATTTTCAAAACACATCGAACTACCAAAGACCGAGTTTTCAAAATAATTTCGCTAGACCGAATTTCCAAAATAATTCGTCAAATAATTTTACATCACAAAAACCATATTTCTTACAAAGACCGAGCCAAATACAACGAAATCCACAACAGTTTTATAACCAAAATATGAACAGGAATACGCAAAATCAATATCAACCAGAACCTATGGAAACATCGACAATCAAATCTAGACAACCACCCAGAACATTAAGACACAATCAAATGTTATTACAAAACGAGTACGAAAATCCATTTGAAGACCAAAATAATTATTTTACCCAAGAGGAACAATATGCCCAAAATAACGAAGAGCAATACTTCGAGAATGACGAAAATCAATATCAGGATATTGATCGAGATCAAGACCAACAAGAACATGATTTTAACACAAATTACGCACAAAATTACATCCCACAAAATAGCGAAGAACAAAGAATTAATTCAAATGAAAATTTTCACATGATTCACCCACCGAACAACCAAACATAATACATCTTAATATAGTGGCTCTGACTACCAACTTGCCATACATATACATAAAAGAATTAAACGCAAATTTTCTAATAGACACAGGTAGCACAAGAAGCTTAATGAATCCGGAATTGGCACATAAATTTTATAAAAATTATATTTTTAATGAAAAATTCGACATAGAAACTGCTCACAGCATCAGTTACCATAATGAAGTTATGATAATTCCAGTTTTTAAAGATTTTAAAGTAAATGAAACCCACAAATTTTATTTATTCAAGTTCAGTAAAAATTATGATGGACTAATTGGAATAGATTTATTAAGACAACTTAACGCATCAGTCAATGTAACTACAAAATTAATTACCACACCAATTACGAAAATACCAATAATCTACGAAGCAGAAGAATTAACTAATTTAAAACAACATCTTAAATTAGGAAATTATAGCCTAATAATACCAGCAAGAACAGAAAAATTCATTGAACTACCAGTAAATTCAAAAGACGGAACATGTATATTGAACTATATTAAATACGGACATCAAGTAGAATCACCCCGTGCAGTAGTAAACGTAAAAAATTATTTCGCTAAAACATCCATAATAAATGCAAATACATCACCAGCAAAAATAACGATCATAAAACCATTCGAGGTAGAAACTTTAAACGAAAACGATACAGAGTTTGTCGAAAGAATCGAGAGTAACAACGAATTAGATGATATACAAGATAATGTACTAAAATCGAACATGAAAAATCTTAGATTAAATCATTGCAACGTCGAAGAGAAAAGAGCAATTCATAAATTATGCTTAGAATATCGAGACATATTTTATAGTGACAAAATACCATTAACATTTACGAATAAAATTCGACATGAAATTAATTTAACAGACGACACTCCGATATTCACTAAAACGTATAGATACCCAGAAATTCACAAAAATGAAGTAAAGCATCAAATAAAGAAAATGTTAGAACAAGACATAATTCAACACTCAACATCACCTTATTCGAGCCCTATTTGGATAGTTCCGAAAAAATTAGACGCATCTGGAAAAAAGAAATGGCGTATGGTCATCGATTATAGAAAGCTAAACGAGAAGACTATAGGAGATAAATATCCCTTACCTAACATAACAGAAATATTAGACAAGTTAGGGAAAAGCCAATATTTCTCAACACTCGACTTAGCTAATGGATTTCATCAGATTGAAATGAATCCAAGAGACATACATAAAACAGCATTCTCAACTGAAAATGGACACTACGAATTTAAAAGGATGCCATTTGGATTAAAAAATTCACCATCTACTTTTCAACGAGTAATGGACAACGTATTAAGAGGTTTGCAAAATGAAACATGTCTGGTATATATAGACGACATAGTAATTTTTAGCACATCACTACAAGAGCATATAGATAGACTAAAATCAGTGTTTGAACGACTTCGACAATCGAACTTTAAAATACAAATCGACAAATCAGAATTCCTTAGAAAAGAAGTAAATTTTTTAGGACACATCGTCACGCCAACAGGAGTAAAACCGAACCCAGATAAAATTCAAGCCGTAAAGAAATTTCCCATCCCAAAAACAACGAAAGAAATTAAAAGCTTTTTAGGACTTATAGGATATTATCGAAAATTCATAAAAGATTTTGCAAAGATAACAAAACCGTTAACTTTATGTTTAAAGAAAGACGCAAAAATAATTCACGACCAAAATTTTATAACAGCCTTTAATACTTGTAAAGATTTATTAACTAATTCCCCGATTTTACAATATCCAGATTTTACTAAACCATTTATATTAACAACAGACGCATCAAACTTTGCATTAGGAGCAATTTTATCGCAAGGAGCTATAGGATCTGATAAACCAATAGCGTACGCATCACGAACAATGAACGAATCCGAACAGCGATATAGTACTATTGAAAAAGAACTTTTAGCAATAGTATGGGCCTGCAAATATTTTAGACCATATTTGTTTGGAAGAAAATTTACAATTTATACTGATCACCGTCCCTTAACATGGTTATTTAACTTACGTGAACCTAACTCAAAACTTGTAAGATGGCGCTTAAAATTAGAAGAATATGATTATCAAATAGTTTACAAAAAAGGAAAAATAAATACTAAACAGAAACCGCATCAAAACCGTTTCAAATCGTACATATTGATGTTTTTACCTACGAGAATAAACATTATTTAACATTAGTAGATTCGTTTACAAAATTAGGACAAGCTATACAAATAACAGGAAAAACAGCGATACACATCAGTAAAGCATTGATTAAATATTTTACATCATTTGGAGTGCCAGAAAAATTAGTCATTGATAATGGAACCGAATTTAACAATGAAACAGTAAAAGAAATTTTAAGAGTACACAAAGTAAATGTACATTTCACTACACCACATCATCACGAGTCCAACAGCATTGTGGAAAGATTTCATTCAACAATAATAGAACATTTAAGAATTTTACAAGAACTTTACCCCAACGAGAACGAAACATTAATGGATTATGCCATTATTGGATATAATAATTCTATTCATACCGCGACAAAATACACGCCGTTTGAACTAACATTTGGACACACGAATTCCAGGAACCCAAACGAAATATTTATACCCGATTCATTTTATGAAGAATATGCCGAAAATCACAAACAGAAATTACAACATGTATATGAAAAAGTTAAACGAAATTTAATTAGTCAAAAAGAAAACATATCACCTAATTGATACATTGCATGAATCCAACTAAACGAACAAAACGAGGATTAATAAACGGATTAGGATCCATAATTAAAGCCATAACAGGAAATTTAGATGAAAATGATGCAGAAAAATACGATAAAGCAATTGAAATACTTTTGGACAACCAAAGTAAAATAAAAACTCTAGTAAAAGAACAAATCACGCTCATCCAAAAGTCTACTCAAGCATTCAAAGAAAATATAAAAACACTGGCAAAGAATCAATTATTATTGGAATCACGTATTTTACAGATAGAAAGCATTTTGAAAACTGTCGAACTAAAGGACATAGAATCATACCAATACTTTCTGATACAAATGATTTTGTCTCAAGTAACTACGACATATCAAGTAATTTATTCAATTTTAGAGAATATTGAAACGAGTATCACTTTCGCGAAATCAAATACATTTCATAATTCAATAATTGAGCCAAATGAGTTATTAAACGAAATTCAATCAATCGATACTCATTTAACAAGAAATAAATTACCTTTTGAACCTAAATTAGAGAACATACTAAAATACGAAGAAATCATACAGATCAAAAGTTATAGTAAGGAGAATCAAATAATCTTTATAATTGAAATACCAATTGTGGAAAAAGAAAATTATAACTATTACCATCTATATTCCTTACCAACTCCTACTTCACAAGGAAGTAATTCTTTTAAAACAATTTTACCGCATTCAAAGTACCTATCCTTAAATGATCAAAATTACATATTCTCCGATACAAAATGTAAACAAATAATTAATAAAGAATACATCTGTCAAGACAGTATTCCAGTAAAAATACTAAAAGAAGAAATGCCGTGTGAAATACAATTGTTAAAATATTCTAAAAATCTGTCAACAAATACCTGCTCAAATTAGTAATGTAAAAATTCAAAAATTAGAACGAAATAAATGGATCTTAATATCACCCAAAGACACAGTGGCGATTCAAAAATGTGACGCGAATAAAGACAATGTACCGATAAAAGGAACATATGTTTTAGAATTAGAGTCTGATTGTGAAGTGCAAATCGAAAACACGCTAATTCAAAGTTATCAGAACGTTAAAAGTGAATTTAAAAACATATTAGTGCCTAAGCTAGAATTTGTAATCAATAAAGATAAAATATTAGAAAATAGGCTTAAACCATTTAAAATGGATAGTGTAAACCTAGATAATATAAACTATGTACAAGGTGTATTAGAAATACAGAAACAAAACGTAAATAATATTTCTAACGCCCCTTTCCATTACAATAGTATAAGTATATGGACTATCATAAGTTATATTTTAATCATGAGTATGTTATTGTATGCTGTGTACTATGTCTACAAAAATAAAATTAAACAAAGACCACAGAAAGAATCTCCAATTCAAGGTCTGCCTATAATTACATTGTCGAATTCAGGAGAATTCTCAACTTAACGCGGGAAGAGTTATATGATACCATACGTACACCTGCTACGATAAGATACATCGCAAATGCGCACCGTAGTATAAAACTGTTTAGTAAGCACAATTACGTTATAAATACATGTGCACGTACAAAATTAAGCATTCTTATTGTCAACATCATGCGAGTCGTGATAAAATAATAAAGAGTCCCTTTTCGAAACAAAGTTTATCATTTTTAAAAAGTAGTTTCACTCGACGAAACCCAAAATTTATGTATATATTAAGCGGAATATGAATGAAAATAAACAATTAAACATTCTAAACTGTATCAAAACGCAGAGAAGGAATAGATTGGGAACAGGAATATTAAATTAAAAATGACTTAAACTTTCCTAAAAATCCATTATATTTGCTACCAATGCCATTCAGTTCTAAGTCCCCTTTCACTGCATGTAACCATATCATCTTTAGTCCTCCAATTATATTTCCCCTTCGTGAACGTTAAGACTTTCTTGTCAAGTGTGTCATCGGGCACTCTTATTACGTAATCCACCCTTCTAACTGCCTGCACCCTTACTACTTTCGTAGTAGTAGCTGCGCTTCACCGCCATAATTTTTTAAATTGTAGCTTCTAGCTCTAGTGTGGCTTTTCTTTTATTGTATTATTCGGTACACGCATTTGCTTTTCACTTCTACTTTCACTAACACTATTGGCATATGATAATTTTAATCCTCCTAAGGCTCCGATTCCCTTTATCAATCTCTTCGTTAGTTTTATTTGTAATGGTTACCCCTGTTGTTAGTGAACCTACAATAATTTCTAAAACATTGTTTCCTCTTTGATTAAATGTTTATTAAACATTGGAGTTGTCACATCCGTCACATTCAATGCAATGTCGAATCATCGTCTATTTTCTTACAAATTCCATTATGATAAAGTCAAAAAAAATTTCAGTTTCTTCAGTTACATTATTCTGAATTAAAGACATTTGATGGTAGTTTTGACGAACACCCAACCCACCCAATCAAACCCAACCTAACACAACCCAATCCAACCCAAGCCAACCAAATCCAGCCAATCCAGCTATTCTAACCCAACCCAGACCAACCCAACCCAACCCAGCCCAACCCAACAAAAAAATGTGCCCAAATCGCATAGAAATTCGATGTTAATCATTGAAAAGAAGCCCGTATCATAATTTTTTAAAAATGGTAAAAATTACTACATTCTTATGTTACTCCTTTTTGAATATTGTGAATATTTTTGGTAGATTAGTTGCTAGTAAAAAATTGTATAAAATTTTACATTAATAGCGCAATGAAATTAAATAATTAATTTGTGAATTTTAAACATTGGCAATTTTTTATTTATTACCTAACGAGGCATTCGAATGCTTTACCAATTACCCGAAACTCGTAATTTTTTTTTGTTTCTATTGTTTTTAATTGTTTACGTTTTTCTTCGTTGATTTAGCTTTTGATTTTATCATCGATTTTTTTGTATCCATTTCAATGTTTTGTGTTAAAAATAAGTACGAGTTTGTAAAGTGTTTTTAAAAATGAATTGCAGTCTTGGAGTTTTCGAATTTTTACGTTAATTTTGCTTTATTTTAATGAAAAATTGGAAAAATTTGAATTTTCTTTCATTTATAATTTTCGTTCGAAGTCCTACAGTCTTTTTTGTCTTCTTATATATTCATGGCCTTTTTATCACATTTGATTTATTTTTCATGTTCCGTTAGGTTGAGTAGTAGAAAATATTATTTATTTATCCATTGATTTCGTTTTGATTATAAATTATTCTAATCTATTGTCTTCATTTGCACAGTTTTTTATTGTTTTTGAGTTAACCTTTGATTTAATTTTTATTTTTTATTTATTTTTGAACCTTGATATATATTTTGAATTTTTTGTTAAATATCACAAACAAGGTAATTTTTTCAAAGTTCAAAAAAAATTATTTCAATTTCAATATTTTTTGCTTTCTTCTTCTTCTATTAAAAGGATTTGGGAAATTTACAAAAACTGAAAATAAATTGAAATGGAAATGCAAATGAAGCTCGGCTTTTGGTTACCAATGAATTGTGAATTATCTTCAAGGACTGTAAAAAAAACCAATGAACAATTAAGACATTTATGGAATTTTGAAATATTTGCCACGCTTGTGTTATATTGCCCGTCAACCCAACCCAAAATATCTTAAAAGAATTGAAAGAATGTGAAAATTCGCAAAAATAAATGTTCACCTATTAATTAGAGATTCCGAACTTCAAGCTTCGAAGAGCGCAGATTTATTGTCAAAGCGGTGTGTGTTTCGTGTAAAAGTTCGAGTTGGAAGTTGAAGACATTTTTGGAAAAGAAATAACTGACACTGGTCTGGAACAACTAGAAGATTGCAAAAGGTTCTTTACTCTAAAATTATATTTAATTTAGTCGTCAGCTGACATATAAACGTCTTGCCGCAGCTGTTGGTTACCATGGTAACCGAGCCTTTACGAGCCGTTCAAAATGACCCATCGGACTCACTACTACTTATGTGTATGTTGAGTTGTTGTACGAAGTTGTATCATAACACACGTTTTTACACCTAACGCTCAACGTGTGGATTTCGCTCCCTCGTTTAACCTAATTGGGAAATATGCATATTGGTGTAGATTGGTAAGGTTTAAGGATTATTGGCTGGTGTATTAGTCCAGAAGTTTCGAACTATTGACGTGGATGAAGTGGTTCCACTTTTAATCGTCAAATTGGCTTCGAAAAACATATTTCCATTAGTAAATGCGGGAACAATTATGAAAAATGCCATGCTTTCTCTCTTATTTACGTACATACATAAAGTGTAAGCCCATTTTACATATCCGTTTCAATTCATACTGTACGTTAGCCACATTCACCAACATTAAAAAGGGTAATAAAGGATAGTGACTCTAAAGAACCCCAACATTAAAGAACTGTGCAATTACAATTTACCATTTTCATTTATACTAAATTTATAGGTTTGATTTTAATCAGTCCGGGCGCAAAACGACGTGCTTTCTTTTAGCGTGCAAAGTACCACGCCTTTTTTGGTTGTAGGGCATGGTCTAAAAAGGTGGTGGGTGAAAGTACATTTACACCCACATGGGAGGATTTTGACGTCGAACTCTCGGAGTAAATCTACTAATTATTAACTAGTTATTAATTCATCATGAATAATTTTCAATGCGAAAACTACCCGGGGGTTCCCTAGTCTAGGCAAAATATTATCAAAGTAAATGTGTCGAGTAGATCGAAGAGACAGAAACACACGTGTCAAATGCCTGGTTTCACAAACGATTGTCAAATGGTGAATTAGTTAACAAGCCTTTAACAACTCGTTATTACTTGTGAAATCCAAAACAACGGTAATTTTTCTTTTAACGGTTCATCAAGGTAACCAATCGTCAAATATTTGACGATTGGTTAAAGACTTATTAACGAATCGTCAAACTTTTGAAGATTCGTTAACAAGCTGTTAACGGTCGATTAGCGTTTGTGAAACCGGGCAAAAGTCTTCTCATATGTACCAGTTGATTTATAGTTCGCTGCATTTAATGCAAGAATAGCATCAATATAGTATTTCTGTATATTTATAAAATTATATTTTTGTTTTTAATTGTATATATATATGTTGGTTCGTAGATTCTCGCTGGTAAAATCTGGTTCTTGGGTAATATTACCCGAGAACCTGAAAATCGTATATATATATATAATTGTGTGTATAACTAAATATGTTCTATCGGTATGGATCACTGGGTGTATATAAGCATTTTACTTTTTAACAAAGAGGAATTTATGTCATTTCTACTCCCTGCAATAATATATCTTACCGTCAAAATATCCCCAAATCGGAAGTCCAACCGCCGTGGCGCCAACAACGAAGCATACGAATCCCAATACGGCGACGCACGTTGAATACAACACCTTACTATCGGCCATATCACATCACCATCGACATACCGCACAATCACAACCACAAAATAACACGTCGACTCTTCATCGGGCGTACGCACCACACGTTGTTTTAAAATTCCACATCTCTTCGTCACAACGCGAAGAACAATATCGGCGTCGGGCGACGCTGCCGCGTCCTTTGTTATTAGATCGAACGGGAGAAAACGCCGCCGTAAAATCAATATGGTTGTTTACTACTCGCGTACGGTTCGATTTTCGCGCTTCAACTTCGAACGAGGCGCGTAATGGTAACGGTGGGTACGGCCCTCGGCAACGCCGCCGCTCGCCGGAATTTAACAAAGAGCAGACGGAGACACGTTTAATTCACTTTCACGTACGCGTAGCGTCGCCGGCCATCAATGGGTGTCCGTCTGTTCGATTTTATGCGAAAATATGCCGTCGAAACGTTTAAAACTCCGGAGAGAACCAGTTTGCCGAGTGCAGCGCGGGATTGCACTACCAAGACGACTTTTGTCCGTAAGAAGGCACCTTGTGCAGGCGAGTCGTGTGGTCGGTGTTGCGAGGTATGGAAGGGGGCCTCCGCACCGTGGCTGACACACACTCACACACATACGTAACGGGGCCTGCCTGTACAACGCGCGTAAGTCCTCGACTGTGATTGTAGTTGTCTATCACGTGTATTTACCTCGCCACTCCTTCGTCGGCGTGTAAAATGCCACCAACGGCCACGGACGGACGATGTAGCAAACGGCGAAAGTGGGGCATGGGTACCGCACGGAAAAACAATGACTGCGGTCTACGATGCTCCAGCGAATGTCCGGTGAATAAATTTCGGATGAAATGGGAGAACGCGGTTCGCCACGTAACAGACAACCCGTCCGTTTACATTCTGGTTTCGTTGTTCACGGGTTGTTTAACTCGTGTGCAGTGGCGTAACGAAAACTTTTGAACTGTACGAAATGCTCAGATAAAGTTATATACCTACCCATATTAGAGCTTTCTTCAACAATTCAATTAATTGAAATTGGATTCCAGGTTAAAAACGAAAAATTCACTGAACAGTATTATTGTCGTTCAAAAACTATTCAAATCGTCAAGATGCTGGTAGAACCTGGTATACATATAATGACCGTTCTGAGGATGATTCAACTTACGCCTTTTGCTTCCAACCACTCAATTTTCAGCAATCTTAATCTTTCAGGATAACCATAACGGTCTTGACAATATGAAGTTTAAATAGAAATTTACTAGTTTTGTACTGGAGTATAGTGATGCGGAAACTATATTGCACACCAATAGTCTACTATTAATCTCACTAAGGAATTAATAAGCTAAATAATTGAGAAAATGTTTGACATTTGATAAAAAAAAAAAAATAAACACACATAAATTAAGCAATTTATTTACTATGAGATCAATGTGGAGAAAAAATGTGTGCGTAGAATTGAAAGTAATACCCAGATCATCAACATGGTCAACTCTCTCAAATAAAATTTTCTCCTAGATCATAATAAACTTCTTAGTAAAAGATACAGCAACACAACCATAATTTAAAGCCATGTTACATACTAAACTACTTTGGCAAGAATATCATTTTGGATATAAGTACTCACAATCGTAAGGAGATAATCGTCAGCATGAGCGAGATATTTGCAATGAAAAAACTCTGGTACAGATCATTATCAAAGGTAAAAAAAGAACAGGAGATAAATTACGTCTTTGAGGTACAGGTGATGAGGCATGTAATGGAAATTTTAATAATTTGGCCAAAAACAAAATCAACCATTTCCAAAGAATTATTAATAAAGTGTGAGTATGGTGGCAAGTTGGTTTGAGTACTCCAGCCGTCTAGAAAACCATGTTGATTTAAGTCTATAATGTTACGAAAAGCATTGCATTGCTATGCATTGCAATTTTTCTAATTGTATATCTTGTTATTCTTAATTTTAAGAGAGAAAAGTATAATAAAAAAAATTAATTAACAATTATCACAAGTTAAACTAGTCAAATGTAAACATTCTTGAAAAGTTTGCGAAAGAACGTTTCAAATGTCGTAAAAATATCAAAAATGTAAAATATAAAAATCGACCAAATGTGCAATAAACTAAAAAAAAATTGAAATAAATATTGCCAAAAATGTCAAAGAATGTCAAAATAATTAAGATGAACAACAATTCTAATGTGGCAAACTTGATAAATTTCACTATTGGAAATAATTTTAAAAATTGTAAAAAAAATATTGTAAAAAATGCAAACATTGGTTGTTACAACAACTGCTATCTATATAAAATACAAACGTTGAGAAAATTTACAAAATTATGGAAATTGCAAGAAAGCAAAAACTCAAAATGCTAAAGATATATACACTGGAAAAGTGCAAATTAATTACATTGCCCAACACAATAAATGCCGAAAATTAAAAAATGGCAATTATGTAAATATGAATGGACAAATATTGCATATTATTTTCTTTTGTGGTTTTATTGGTAAGTGTCTTATATTAAAATGCCCAACGTACGAGGGCAATCTGAAAAAACGGCTGTGAAAAAAACATTTGAATTAAATTATTATTTTCCTTGAACTATCAAAATATTGTCACAGAATAGTAAATATTGAATTTTGTTTGTGAAGACTTCGAGCCTCGAAGCGGTCAACCAAATCCAGCTCTCATCGAAGAAAATTTGATTCTTGATCGACGAAGCGACGAATTAAACTCGATGTGCAGGAAAAGATGAAGAAATTATTCAGAAAATTGCAACTGGTCATAAAACGTGGGTTCACCATTATGATCCTAAAACCAAAAAGGATTCGATCCAAGAGCTCGCAACGACAAAGAAAGTTAAAGTCCAACATTCGGCTGGCAAGGGTACGGCCACTATTTTTTGGGAACTTTACTAATAGACTACTGGCCACATGAAGGATAACTATTATGCTGCTATTTTACGCAAATTACAACAGGACATGACAAAGGAAAGTTCAAAAATTGAATTCTGCTTTTGTATGACAATGTACCAGTATAACGCTGTTGATGTGTAGGATGCTCTGAAGGATTTACAGTCCACCGAATCAAATCATCCACTTTACAGGCATCCTGTGACATTTTCTGTTCAGGAATGTTGTCGATAATCTGTATATATTACCTACACATGGCCCTCACACTTCTCAAGCAGAACATACATTGCAGAAACATTGGTGTATATTCTCACTGACGCTGAAATCAATCAAGATGTGTGCAGTAACAATAACAATCATTAATTAATCCAATATATCTATAATACATATCATAAATAAATTGTCGGACATGTCACATAAGTTTCATAAGTTTTCACAGCTTCCTTGAAGTGTGACATATGTGTTATGTTCTGTATTTCTAATGGTGACTTATTAAATCATTTTATGCCCACATTGATTGGTTCATGCCGGCCAATTGTAATCCGTTGAATAGGTGGTCTTATTTATTGTTTTATCCAAGTGTTGTAGTCTTCATATCTTCATATCTACTGTGCATTAATCCGATTTGTTTAGTTCTCACAATTACCTGTCAATATATAGTCCATACACAGTTAGTATTTACTAATCTTTGAATAATGGACAACAGGGTGTATTTGGATGGGATGTAATGATTATTCTTACTATTTTCTTTTGTTTAAGCAGTACTTACGTTTCTGTCATCTCCCCGAAAGATAATTCCATAGGACAAAATTGACTGACAAGTCCATAGTACGCTAGTTTAATAACATGAAAAGCGACTGCGCTATTCGTCCTTCTAAGTAGGAAACATAAGGAACATAATTAGTTTTCTATGAATTCAATATGTTTCGCCCAGGTTAGTTTCTAGTCTATGTATATTTCCAGAAATTTCATGTGTTGTACCTGTTGTAGACTTTTGCCATTATATTTCATGAGGATGCTTCTATCGATAGCTAAAGCTTTAGTACAAAATTCAAATTCTTTTGTTTTTTGTATTCAGTAGTAATAAATATAAATAAATAAATAAATAAATAAATAAATAACTGGAATTAGAATTTTGTATCATCAGTATAGATGTATATATTGTTCGTTATTGTACACCTTACTGGAACGTCATTGATCATGATGCAGAACAAGGGTCCTAATAAGGTACCTTGAGGTACTCGCACAACAATTTCTAACAACTACAATTCCCCATCAATCATATTATTATAAATTGAAATTATATGTAGTCAGTAATTATATTCACATTTTCTAGTTTATTTTTCATTTCCATAACAAATATGCATCAATGATATTCCTGTAAAAAGCTGAGGTAAGCGAGCGTATAAGGAATAATAAAGCAATTGCCAATGTTCACACTATTATTTTTCTTTTTCTATCGTATTTTTTGTTATAACAGAATTTAATATCTTGCCACCTTTAGACTGGCTATCTTTTATAATTTAAAGAAAATATACTAGAACATATGACAAAGAATTTTATTGTGTACTTTTCGATCGTTGACATATTGATATTTTTGTTTTTTTGTTCGTCTTTGGACGATGGTGTAAAAGTTACATCGTTTGATTTTGTTGGCAATATTAACAGGGCATTGCGTTCTTTTAGCTTAATTTCAATTGAAGTTGACATCGGTCGATTTCGTTTAATCTCTAACGGTAGCTGTCGACCTAAAAAAGAGAACTTGTACCCTCGCATAGCAACCCTATGTAATCGAATACGATAAAACATTATTTCGAAACAGGGGAACTTTAACACAAATAGGTTCATTATGTGCACTTTCATGCGAATGAATGACGGTTGCTATGTGCGACTTAATTCGTCCTTGTTACTGGTTCATTAGATAACTAGTGTACGTAACAAATTGAGGTTCAGAAATGAATATTAAACATAATCATAGTGAAATTACGCCAATGGCTATGTCGCCAATTAAATTTTCTTACGAATAATTGTTGATGAGAAATTAATGGAGCGGATAAATCTTTCCCAAATTTCACAAATATTATACAGATAACTTCGCTTTCGACAATTTTTAAAACAATTCATCTAGTCGACAATGTATTTGCATATATACATAGAATAATACAATTACCATTTGAGCTTTTTTATTTATTAATTGTGGTATCATATCTGATCAGACTATTCAAAAAGTGATCCAGTTATACGTTGTATAAATAAGATCTGTCATACAGTCGTGGCCCTCAAACAGAACACAAAACGCAAAACAATCTGATGATGATGTTTAGATTTTAACTACAAATAATATTTGTTTATCACGACTCGAACTTAATTTATTCAGTTTGATGTTCCGGGCTGTTCTAGTTGTCAAGGTCTTATAGCTAGCCATAAACTGTTTGCTCCAGTCCATTTCAAACATGTCGTCTCTATATTAACGATTGTGATCTCCATTAAGGTTCATTCCCATTGCCCATTTTAGCACAAATCGTCGGCTATACAATGTCATTCGTTTCCATTCAGCGTTTCCAAAAGGTCGGGTATCGCCACCTGAACATTCTCCAAACCACGTACTACAAAAAAGTAACGTTTGCAACGATGGGTTACAGGAACTTGGTGCCGCATATTTGGCCCTGTCAACTCTGCATGGGCATCATGATTTGCGTAGCTCTGATAATGCTGCCGACACAGGTGAATTTCCCCAATTAGTCTAAAATAAGACTTCACCATTGCCCCTGTAATTCGAACAACTCGCGTTGACGTGGAAGGAGCGACAAAAATTGGCTGATCGTACTCGTCGGAATAATAAAATATTTGTGTGCTTCATACATGAATTGAAACACGCGTAGAATTTCTATGCAAATTCACCATGGACATCATCACACTTTGATGGAATCGAAATATTGTAAACAAACATTCGCCAGTGCACGTGTCATGTCTAACACATCGGAACCATCAACAAACAAACACGCACGTATGTATGTACATACCGTAACCTACATTTCGCTACACTTGCAGCTATAATCTCGGTAAACGAATTAAAGTTGCCCGCACTAGGTTGTAGTTCAAACACATTAATTTTTTTTAATAAAATTTGGCCGCTTGATCAGAACGACAATTTAACAGCCTATGCGTACCTACGTAAAAATGCAACGAACAAGGACGACACTTAATTGTGTGATTCACCAGAATGAAAGATATTCGTGCATTGCCACGTATGTACGATATTATTATCGCCGTAAGTAATTAAGAGAATAATTGATGCGAAACCTACACGAAACATGTTGACAGGAACAATATTTATGCATTGGAAATGACAAAATTCATTTGGCTAAAACGGATGACGATCGTATTACCCCGTCGTATTTAGTTACCGTGCTTGCGCATGAGTTCATGGACGGCCGCCAGTGGAAAGAACAATAAGGGAAAATGGGTCGCTAAACCAGCAAATGCTCTAGAATAGCATAACAAATTGACGCTAACATTTTTTGTGTACGTATGTGTTTTTATATACTCCTTCAGGTACTTAGATGAAATTTGTGCATAATTAAATTTAATGTTTTAATTCGCATTATAAATTTTAACCCATCAAGCAAAGATATGATAAAGATATGCCACGTTTTCAAAATTTATAACTTTTATAACTTGATAAGTCTTTAAGTAAAATTTCCTTATTTAGTGGTGCAATGTGGTGCATAGTTAGACTCGAAACACCGAACTATTTCACCACATATATGTATATATTGTGTTACGTTTTTAATTTGAGCAATATCGAAACAACTCTAATTAAGAGTTGTGAAAACTGCATAAGAATATTATAAAAGGCACCGGAATTATATTTCAACACAACAGGTTTTTTGGCAGAATTTTAGAATAAATAAATGTTCGGAATTCACTCGTTATGGAATTCAAACATAAACATGTTACTAAAAATAATTAGAATATGACATAGATATAATTATGTATATATTAGTCTGAGCCGAAGAAAATTTATAAAAGAGTTTCCATTAGAAAATGTACACAACCTTTAGCAGAAGTATGACATTTATATTTAGTCATTTAAATTTAGATTTTAGTCACAAATCGAAAATTTTTGTACATACAGTCAAACTTGATTTTAATTTTCTTTGTAATTTGAAGCTCACTTTTGAAAAGAAAACATTTAACAATTAACACTGCCATTAAATTTAGAATATTTAAGTAATTAGACCGGGATAGTATCCTAATGTTTCAATAATGTATAATAATGTATAGCTTTGAAATAAAATGTATGCAGTGTGGTCCAAAAATACAAACCCGGTCAGAAGAATTCGACGGTAAGATGGTTGGCCGTAAATTACAGTCTAAATATAATTGGAGGTGAAATTGGATTTGCGTAGGGAAAATCATGACGACCATTTTAATACCAAATTCTCCTGACAGGAATAAAAATTCCCGAAATTACAAGTTCATGAATTTCAATTAGCTCTCATTATCTAATCGGACATCAAATGAATTCGAACTTAAAAGCATTATAATAAATAAAATTCTTAAAAATTAATGTGTTATGTTTTTAGATAAATTTATTCAGAAATGGTAGTAGAAAATAAATGTAAACTTGTAATAATGTAAAATTGCATCTAGTGAAAATAAATGTAAATCAAATTGTATCTATGTTGGTCATATGTCAATGGTATATTTAGTTGATGAGTTACGGTATGACAGAATGTTCTAGATCTTCTTTATGTGGTACTTATCGCATTATATTATGCTGTCAAGTAACTTTTTGACTAAACCTGTGAATCGTAATCGAATAAAATAATATAAGTCTTGTGATTCCGATGACAGGCGTCATGGGTGGGAGTTACCTGTCCCTAAAATATTGAAAAGTATTCTGAGACTACGTTCAGTTTAATTTCTAAATCCACCTACAAGCCTACTTAGAATTCATGGGCACAGCACGTGGTTGGGTTGGGTTGTCTTGTAATTGTGCAGGAGAATGGTCCAACTGTCACAGCACAAGTTAAAAAATCTCAAGTACGAAATCGAGAATAGACTGGTCAAGATTTATTTCAGGTACGTACATAAAAGCCCCATTCGAAACGATCATTAACACGTTCACTGAACTGTTAAACTTGAGATGTCCTAATAATACAATGACAGGGCAATAAATTCGTAAAGAGGAAATAAGTGGATAAACCAAGAAATAATTGACCAAAGTAAGAAATTAAAAAGATTACGCTGGCTGGCAAAGCATCTCGATGATATAAGCTAAAATTCGTTATATAGGAGCAGGAAGCGATATCACAAAATATCAATTCAAAAATGTACGTATAACTACTGTAATAAATCATAAACAGATCTAGCAATAAATCAAAGGCCCTGTGGGACTAGTTCCCAGTATATTTGGGGCGAAAAATAAGGCAGAAAACTCAAAGAACGCACAATAATAGTAAATTGTTAAGAGGCGGCAAATAAATTTGAGCAATACATCTCTGCCTCAACAAATAGACAGAAATATCAAATATGGGTTAAGGCTTTTCTTCTAAACAACGTCATAAAAGAATTTAATACGTAGTGCGTTACAAACCGACGCCAAAACTAGTGGAGCTAACAGTAAGTATATTCAGTACAGGCGGTGAATGCCTTGGGCTTGTTGAACGATTTTATTCCATTCCTTTCTGTTTTTTGTTTTCTCTTTCCAGGGTAGTATTTCCATAAAATGCTTGCATATCCCAGGTCCACAACTGGTTGACAAAAATTAATTTTTCATTCCCATACATTGTCCTTCACTTGTACTTTAGGTTCTTCTTTGGCCCTATTATTGTTTGTATCGTGTTTCTTTCAATGATACATTTATGCATTTGTATTTGGTATTTCTTCACTTTTTTTCTTGACTCCATTCTATTATAGCTTGTACTTCAATTATTAGTATTTCTGTATTTCTGCTACACAGTATAATCAGAATTTGTAGTAAATTTATTTATTTATGTAATTTTCATATTCTATAAATTTTCTAGAATATTGCATCCTTGACATCACCTGCGTCATTCCCTTTTTATCTGTTTTCTAGCTGCCATATCCAGTTTTTATTACCGCGTTAGATACTTTCGTTGTTACTTGTATAATTTTTTTTCGTGACTTATTTTCTTTTTGTTTCCAAACCATGCTTAAAATCAACAACATACGGGTATATGTATCTCCATAATATATTTGTATAGATCTGTATGGATAGCGTCAACTCTGAAAACCGTTATAAAAGTTTCCAAAATCGTTCTTTGTTTCTGCAGTTTTTCATGTATATATGGACATGTTGCCTTTGTTTTACACAGTTGCTTCCCAAATTTTTAATATTAGCCATCGTATGATTTTATGTAGCTCTTCTCTTCTTTCTTTTATTGACTCGACATTAATATTTTTCATTCCTTTTATTATTCGTATTATTTATGGGAAAATCTTTTTATTTCTGTGCACCGGCCACGTCTCCATATCTTCATTTTTCTATTCTATTTCTACTTCTACCTTTTACCTCTCTCACCACACAACTCTTTAAATCATCTTTAATCGGTGGTATTTTTTCGTTTAACTTCTTCGCTTGTTTTTAAGTCTTCATCATAATGCCATTTTCCTTGTTCCATGTATGGGTTCTATGCTCCTAAACAATTTAAATCCAACTCAACCCAATACATTCTTCCAATGCCTCAATTATATTATCATCAATATTTTATCGTTCTGCACTTTCTCTACCTTTCTTGATTTGCATTGTAGATCATACTTCATTTTCTTATCTTTCTTTCACTTCGCACTTCTCTAATCCTTCTAGTTGTCAAGCTATTGTACTGTTCTTCTTTTCTCCCTTCTTTGATTTTAATTCTAATCTAAATCTAATTTCTATCTTAACTTCTTTGTATGATCTTGTATCTATTACTAATTATACCAATCATTTTATTTTGTTGTATTTGGCTGTGCTTAAGCTTCGTACTCATTAGAAACATTTGCTACGGCTTCAACATTACATTATTTTCGTATCTGTTCATTATATTATATGCCTTTCCATCTCGTAGTAGAATTTCCGTTTATCATTTTTGCTTGCACTTTCCACCAACCAGGAAAAAACATGAAATCCATTACAACTATAAGCTTAAATCATGAGAATATATTGCACTTGCAGCTGCTTGATGTCTGAATGGTAATTTATTGACGTTAGATTAATGCTTAGAGCAGTATGAATTAATTAAAAGCCTATACAGTTATCATCACGATTTTGTAAGAATTTAACTACATTTCACCCCAAAAATCCATCATGATTATTTCACTTCAGCGATATCGACCACGCGCGAGCAAAATTTGAATGCGAACTTTTTCTATTATCACAAAGTGCTGAGCGTTACAGTCGATTGCTTTCTCAATTTATATTTTTACAGCTTTTGAAACTTCATAACTTGAAAAATCGGAGGTGGGAAATGCCTCCGATGCAACCCGATTGCGGATATTTCAAACTCACTTGAAATTCCATTATGTTGCTCCCCGCATTGATTTAACAATTAATGTTGACGTTTGGTTAAATTATTACATTGCATCGGACCATTGGTCGGGGTATAATTCAATTTATTTATAAAATGTTTGTGCGCACATATTTAAAGCGTTCGCTTCGGGCAAACGTAATTCATTGCTGGTCCATCGCTGACGCTCGCTGACAGGACTGATAAAAATATTATCCTGCAAAGAAAGTTTTATTGATAGATTGCGCGTCCATTGAGTGGCGATACGTTGGCGGAACTCTGAAACTTACCCTATTTGGCGAGGTTCGTAGATTGGATTAGAAACGACTAGATCCCTTAATTCTTGTTTGTCCAGTGGGACAAGTTGCTTTCGCCTCGGCGGAACAGAGATTGAGTAGCTGCGGAGTTCATCGACTTATATTCAAGGTTATATAACACGGCCTTCTAAAACGAGATTAACTAAAACTATGTCTTACTTTTTTTCTAAATCTGCAGCAAATAGTTTGCAACCGAAATATTAGATGAGATGGCAGCCATATTCGTATAAGAGCAAATTTCATTTGTAATAAATTACTCGACATGTACCACACATATTTGAGGAGCTTACTAGAACGCGCGGCAATTTAAAATAAATTGGCTTGTACAATAAGGTTCAAATATTTCGAGACTAGCCCGGGCGACAACTGCATGCAGTGTATCTCGTTCAAATTTAAACTCGAATCGCCCTCTTTCACTCATACTCATCATATTCGATTGACCAGTTCACGTAGAAACTCGTAATCGCTTGGGGTTATAATGCTATGGATGCAAGAAGTAATATACAAAAAAAATAAAAAGGAAACAATTCTAAACAGGATCAGCAGGAGACCATAATATATACAAGCAGAACAGACTGGATGTAAAACAAATTATTCAAAATGCAAAAAGGCAAAAAAATTGACACAAAATGGAGGTAAATTATTAAAAAAGAGGTTAAGAGATATATTAGAACTAACATAATAACAACATGGATTCAGAAAAGGTAAAAGTACCCAAGACCTAATATTCATTGTTAGGCAGCTAGGAGAAAAATTCCTTAAAAAATGACGGGAAGTACAAATCTGCTTTATTGATCTGCAATCATTTGACGAGAAGACATATGGAAATGTCCAGGAAAAAAGGGGTGGAAAGGTATATAATTGAAATAATACAAGCTCTGTACCAAAATAACACAAATAAAATAAAAGCACACAATGGAGAATCAAGATAAGATAAGATAAGATAAGATCTTTATTCATCACGTATGCCAGTATCAACTGGATGTGAAAAGTCAATACATTAAATACTAAAATAACAATAAAAAAATTCATCAGTGTCAAACAAATAAATAAATAAAATCGATAGAAACAAGACACACAGTATACATATGGAACTATAAGACAGAAAAATACATAAGCTACCCACGACTGAGATAGAATTCACCAAGCGTATAGAATGTCTTTGATAATAAATATGTTTTTAATTCTTTTCGGAAATTAACCCTATCACTCAATGATTTTATGTGTTCCGGCAGTGAATTAAATATGTGACAGCCCGCATATTTAGGAGATTTTTTAAATAAACATAATGAAAAATTATCCAGAATTAAATCATTTTTATTCCTAGTATTGTGATTATGCACAGTACTTACTGTGCTATATTGACTCTTATGTGAAAAAATATGCGTAAGAAGTTTATACATGTAAATGCCAACGAAAGTTAATATTGAATATTTCTTAAAAATTTCACGACAAGAGTCCAATTTACCTAAATCGAACATCAATCTAATTATTCTCTTTTGAATTATGAAAACACGTTCCCAGTCTTTGGCTTGTCCCCACATTACTATATTATAGGATAATACAGAATATGCCAGTGCATAGTAAAGAGAATTCGAAATAAGTATAGGATTAAAACAGGGATATGTAGTCAGCCTTCAATTGTTCAAACTGCAATAGATGATGTGAAAAAAAGCTGCAAGAAAATGATAGTGTGTAACAGGAATACTACAATAATTACTATTCGTATATTACATGATTTTGATAGCAGGTCTAAAAGAAAAATTACAACAGATCTTAAATATGGAAATTAATATGGACAAAACCAAAAACCATGCTATTTTCGATAAATGGAAAGAAACACAAAATATCGATAAATGGAATCAACTACCTAGGCACAATCATAGAAGAAAATGGAAAAGTAGACAAAGAAGTATCAGAGGGAATAGGGAAGGCAGGAAGAATTTAGTACATATTTAAGACAGATCACAATATCAAAAAAATAATTAAAAACACAGATATACAAAAAAGTAGTAATACCTTTGTTACTTCATGGCATCGAATCTTGGACGGTCACTAAAAGTAGAATAACAGCAATTGAAATGAGATAGATTCCTGAGAAAGATCGAAGGAATCGCAAGAAAAGACAAAATTAGGAATAATACGGTAATACAAAAGAGAAGATTGAAATCGGTTAAAATAGTAATTAAAAAGAGAAAACTTGAGTAGTTAGGGCACCTCCACCGAATGGAGGAGGTAGAATATCCAGCATACGAAGCCAGAGTACTGGAAAAGGACAGAATAGGAAAACCTAGAATGAGATTTCCATCTCAATAAGTAAGACGAGCAGCAGAAAAACGAGAACTACATTAGTGTGAGACAAGGAGCTTAGTACAAGACTTATGGAAAATTAAAATAAATGATGTGTAATTTACAATTCGACATCTAACGGTAAAAAGATATTTAGTTTAAATAAAATAATTTTCTACGCATACTTATATAAAACTTATGGGGGTAGCTTTTGCGCAAAAGTTGTGAAGAAAAAACAAGTTGCTTCTTTTCATCATAGCTAATGTAAATCTGGTAATAAATAATTTTGTTCAAACTTCAGTAGCGACGAATTAATTACGTTCTTGTGTACGTTCTGTGTGGAGCCCTACAGCCCTACACGATTCTGTCGTTATGAACCTAAATATGACAATAATTAGTTTTATGCGTCGTTCGTTATGTGCCCGTTGGTATCTTTCAATACGGGTCGATTCAAATGTGACATATCATTACCATCACCAATAATAGATACCTTGTAACTAATAATTCTGTAACATCCATAACTCAATAAAAAATAAAAACCATTATTTATTAACAATAATTATTGTCGCAGAATCCTGCCCGGCTTTAATTCAAATTTTTCCAAGAGCCGCCGATTGAGTCAAGTGTACAGTCGACCGTTACGTTCGTCGAATCGGAGCGTCGATACTTATGACTAATATGTTTTGACCGGTTACGTAAATTCATAATCGTGTCTCACATTTCGGTTAGTAGTAAAGGTGCGGTCGGTGTGTGAACATTCGCGATTAAATTTTAACGCGCGGGTAGCGTTTCGGGCGGTGTTTGACTTTCGGACGGTGATGGGTACGACGCCATGGGTGCGCGGCGATAGTGCTTGAGTGTGTGAACATTTAAAATTCGCGATTAAATTTTTTTTAGTGTTTCGGGCGGTGTTGACTATCGAATGATGTACGGATGGGTACGAGGCGATGGGTCCACGGCGATGGTGCTTCGATGTGTGGACATCTAAAATTCGCGATTAAATTTTAACGTGCTGATAGTGTTTCGGGCGGTGTTTGACTTTCCGATGGTAATGGGTGCGCAGCGATGGGACATCGTACCCCAACGCAGAAAAGTAAGATTTTATAATTTTTGCACGGTTCTTGTCGAGATTTACGGTCCAGTATTTGTATCATTATTTATTGAAAAATTCTAACGAAAGGACAACGCCTTGTTTAACAGTTAGGTAATGTCAGGTAATGTTAGGTAATCTGCGCCAGATGACATCATGCGTTGTGTTTTTTGTGCGGAAGCCGGGCCATTATGATATGAGTAACGCGTCTGCAGTTTTTTTATCGGTTCTTATGCAATATTTCTTTATGATATGATACATTTCATAATTTGAGGCGTACAAAACATCGTTTGTTTATAAAGATTTGGTAAAATGTTCTCGGTACATTTTTCACTTCGAATAATAATAATATTAATAATAAACCTAGTTGTCTTTTATTATGAGCAATAAATCGGCGAACGAAATACTTTTAGAAATATTAAAGTCTATTGCGACACACTTAATATGACAAATCACATATGTACCTTAAAACTAGTAAACACATTGTAAAGAACCTAGTTTATTCGAACAACAATATTTTGACTAAAATACAACTCAAAAAATCATCAATACAAACTACACACAAATGCAAAAGCATTTGTCAAAAAATTTATTGTAATGAATCAAATATTGCACACTTGGAATTTTGTTGTATTTACTATTAATTCAATTGATTTGTCTTAGTCTCAACCCAACCCAGCATAATTTTTAATTTTTGTTTTTAGTAATTTTAATTTTTTAATTTTCCTATTAACTATCCTAAAAACACATACCTAGTTCAACCCAATACAATTTTTCGTTTATAAATTAGTTAATTATAATAAATTCAATTGTTATTTCTGTGTGTTCATATTTGAATTGTTTTTGTTGGTGAGGTTTGTTACTACGTGATCCAAACCTAACCGCACTTTTGTTCTGTAGTTGTGTGTAATACATTTTCGTTGGGTCTTTTCTGATTTTTTTATCTTGTATCTGTACCCTGAAGCTAATTTTCTCAACCTGTTGTAATTGTTATTGCTTCAATGTGCACGATATCTTGTACATCTACATAAGTTGTGATTGTTTCCGTTCCTCAGGTTAAAGAATTCTTACATTAAGTGGCTTTCAAACAAAACAATTTAAATTTAATTTTGAAATGAATCTCGATCAACCGATGTAGTTGCCGAATGAACATAGAAAAAAATATGTGATGGCGATCAAACCCAACCTAACGTTTTGTTTTATTTTTTAATTTCATATGATGCATTCGTTGTTGTGCGCAAAATCTTCAAAATTACATCAAATAAAATTTTGGTAAATTCGTTAATGGGCCACTAAACCCTCAGATTTTGTATACCATTTTAATTTGATTTCATTGTTTGTTTAATTTTGATTTAATTAATTTCATTGTTTATTTAATTTTAATTTACCATTTGACTTTACCTTATTTATATTATTCATTTATTTTGCATTCCGAATTTTATTAATTCAAGGCCACATAACCCACCTTAATATTTGCAATTATTCGTTATTCGTTTTAATTTAATTTATTTTCACTTCGGGTTCTATTGATTAACATTTTAAAATAAGAAGATCGTTTAGTTTATCAACACGTTAGATTGAGTGAAATTTAAACAGACCTTCCCGGTCCACTTGGTAGCTTTGTATGGTGTTTCGTGGTTGATTTCTTTGGAGGTTTCAATTAAGAAATGTTACCCTAATTCTCCTATGACCATATAACAGGGTGAATATGTAGCTTTTAAGGGACAGCATAAGCAATCTATACACATTACGTTGTAAGTCAAATTGTTCAATCGATTTACAATAAACATATTTCAAAGTATACAACAAAATATTAAATTCGTTAAATGTTTCTTTCAGATGCAACGAGATCATCGAAGCAACACTCCTAGAAACAGCGATGAGATGAAGACAGATGAGTTATAGGAAATAAGAAAAAATGCTTGTAATTGTAATGTCATTTATTAGTAAAGTAAAATCAATTATTAAATGTCATGCATACAAAGTGTTTTTGCATTTTATATGCACTTTGTTTTACGAGACTATCGCGGTTGACTTTTTCTCGCACGATTGCACGCTACCGTAGGCCACGAAAGGTATCGCTAATTCTAGTCTACAACGCTAGTCGTTACCTGTGTACCAAGTGTTTTCGTATGTTTGCTAACAAACACGATCGGGGGAAATTGTTGTCGGTCTAGGATCTATGATCCAGGACTATGGCTATCAAAAACTGCTTGAGTGTCTCAACTTCATCACTTTTTTCCTACGTTTGAATTTGCTTTGCTAATAGTAGCATTTACAATTATTTGCGTTTTTATTTTATGTAAGCCGGTGCCGAACGGGATTGCGCCCCACACTCTTATACAGGGGTGTTAGGAATTTAGATTTAGATTTAGATTGTTAGAAGTTCAGCAAACTTGAGCTGTACACCTTGATAGCCGTCATCTTGAACAATCTAAGTCATAGGCACAATCGCAATATTTATAATTTATATTAAACGCTCTAGAAGTAGGGACGGCTATCATATGACTTAAAAGGTAAAGCGAAATTTTTAAGCGAGCGCCAACTGTACTTACTCAAACTATCATCAGTAGAGTGTTTAATATAATAATATAATACACAATATTTTTTTGAAATATCGATAACGGTGACATCGAGTCACAAGCCCGGCGGCCCTTTACCTAAAAGGTAAAGCGATTTTTTTCAGCAAGCGCTAACTGTACTCAATCAAACTCTCATCAGTACAGTGTTTAATATAATAATATAATACAAGCCGGCGACCCAGGCATGTCTAATCGCTTATACCAAGCAATTTCTCTTAGGGATATTGTCGAAAGCAATTCTTGATAATTACATAGAAAATTTATAGTAAAGTAAATAATTTCAGTTATATATTAGGAGATCTAGTATGATCTAGTAACTTTAGAAATAATAGCGTTTTGGTTGACGGCACCGGCTTCCGCATGTTATTACGCCCCGCACTCTCATACAGGGTGTCACATTTGACTGCACATATTTAACCTTGCACATCGCAAGGTATGCGATGAATACATTAATTGTTTTGCCGATCGCAATCCTGGATTTATTTCATGTTCAGCAAACTTGAGCTGTACACCGCAGTAATCGTCGAGTTGAATAAGGTAAGACATGAGTACATGTACAATTTAAATATTTATAATTTATTAAATAATATTTATGTGACAAATATTAATTTTGTCGAAATTCACAATATATTAGTCCCTTAAAAATTGGGGACGGCTTTTATATCGCTTTAGAGGGTAAAGCGAAATTTTTAATAAGCTTCAACTGTACCCTTATTAGTAGTGTTGAATATAATGCAATAATAGATATCGGTAACATCGACTCAGAAGCCGATGACCCGGCCATATGTTGTCACTTATGCCAACCAATTTCCCTTAAGGATATTATCAAAAACAATCAAGTTAATTACCAAAAAAATACTGTAGAATAAACAACGCCAGTCGTATATCAGGAGTTTAGTTTTAGATATATTTTTAATAACTAACTTTAGAATATATTTTTGTTGGATTCAGTTTTCTCTATTGAAACCACTTGTCTACACATATTTAACCTTGCCCATCGCAAATGATACATACGCGATAAATAGTTGCGCAAAAAACGAATTTAAATTAATCGTGTCGCTGATCGCAATCCTGGATTTATTTCAAGTTTAGCAAACGTGAGCTGTGCACCGTAGTAACCGTCAAATTGAATAAGGTAAGACATGATTACAATCTAAATATTTATAATTTATGTGACAAATATTAATTTTGTCGAAATTCACAATATATTAGTCCCTTAAAAATTGGGGACTGCTTTCATAGCACTTTAAAGGGTAAAGCGAATTTTTTAATAAGATTCAAGTGTACCCTTATTAGTAGTGTTGAACATAATGCTACAATAGTTAGAAGTCGTGATCACTTATCCCAACTAATTTTCCTTAAAGGATGTTTTCAAATGCAATCATGTAAATTACAGAAAAAAAACGGTAAAATGAACAATTCCAGTCATATATCAGGAATTTTAGTAACATTTTTTGTAGCTAACTTTAAAATATAATTTTGTTGGATCCAGTTTTCTGTATTGAAACCATTTAATTTTTAGCCAGTTTAGTGATCCAAACAAATTACAACAATTTTATGAATAAAATAGCAGGGTAAATTTAGTTCACTCGAACAATATGTAATTCGTAGGAAATGAAAAAAAATCGAAATAAAATACAAAGTGTTTTTGCACTTTTCGTGGGGGTTGGTTCTTCACTCGCGAGGTACCAACTGGTAATCGTAATCCTAATGTACAAAGCTACTTGTTACCTGCATGGAGTTAAGTAAAGTAAACATGATCAGGGGAAATTGTCGCCGAAAAGGCTATGAAAGAAATGCCTGGGTATGCCTACACTGCATAATTTTCAAATTTTCATTCATATAAATTTGCTTGCTAAACTTTTACAATTAATAATAGCATGTGTGTGAATGTGATTACGCCCCACACTGGTATACAGGAGTGTTACCTGTTGGCTAGACACATTTAAGCTTGCCCATTGCCAATAATTCAATTCAAATTTATTCGACTTCAGGAATTAATTTTTATAATGTGTTAGGGTATATGTTCCAGTTTAGTTTAACAAATAATAAGTAGCTTTGTCATGATAAAATGAGATAATTTATATCTTCATTTTTTTTTTATTATAAACTTTTACGTTAGTAAAGTGTCTTTATCGACTTCGCCTGTTACTCGTTTCCATTCGTTAAAGAATCACTTTACTGGCTAGACACCTAAATAACTAATAATAGTTGGTTTTAAATCATGCATTCAAGCTTGTTTTACGTGTGTACAACTAACATAATTCGCGAATGCTGCATCACGTTAACATGGACATTGAACATAATGTCGCATTTCCAATATTTAGTTATATTCCTGAATGGATATGAATACACACATAGTTTAATGTGTATTCAGGGCGTCGTCTAAAGCGATAACAAAGATGCATGAGTTATAGGAGAGGTGTTAATTGTACGCGAACTTAACCAGTCGATGCACGTGTAGACAATAGTAGTGTAGAAAGCAGTGGCGTAATTGGTGTGTGCGGAATTATGAATTGTGTGAAACGTTAGTGTGGCAAATCTTGGCCAACAATATGGCAAATGCAGAGTTGGTGAGATAGTGTTGACTAGTTGTTATATCTGTTGTTATATGCAATGTTGTGAAACAGTCACATTTATGGTGACTGTGGTGAGGCGAGTGGGCTGTCAAGTGACGAGTCCACGTTGAACATGCTGCCAATAAAATTGTCGCACCTGTAGCGCAGATATTTTTATAGAAATGCATATTTTCAATATTTAATTAGATTCCCAAATGCATATGAATCTAAGGGTTGAGTGGAAGGGCATCGTCTAAAACGACAACAAAGATATTGCATGGGATATAGAGAGTGTTAGTTTTGTGACAGTTGCTAATGGTACGAACTTAACTATTCGATGCACGTGTAGACAATAGTAGTGTAGAAAGCAGTGGCGTAATTGGTGTGTGCGGAATTATGAATTGTGTGAAACGTTAGTGTGGCAAATCTTGGCCAGCAATATGGCAAATGCAGAGTTGGTGAGATAGTGTTGACTAGTTGTTATATCTGTTGTTATATGCAATGTTGTGAAACAGTCACATTTATGGTGACTGTGGTGAGGCGAGTGGGCTGTCAAGTGACGAGTCCACGTTGAACATGCTGCCAATAAAATTGTCGCACCTGTAGCGCAGATATTTTTATAGAAATGCATATTTTCAATATTTAATTAGATTCCCAAATGCATATGAATCTAAGGGTTGAGTGGAAGGGCATCGTCTAAAACGATAACAAAGATATTGCATGGGATATAGAGAGTGTTAGTTTTTGTGACAGTTGCTAATGGTACGAACTTAACTCTTCGATGCACGTGTAGACAATAGTAGTGTAGAAAGCAGTGGCGTAATTGGTGTGTGCGGAATTATGAATTGTGTGAAACGTTAGTGTGGCAAATCTTGGCCAACAATATGGCAAATGCAGAGTTGGTGAGATAGTGTTGACTAGTTGTTATATCTGTTGTTATATGCAATGTTGTGAAACAGTCACATTTATGGTGACTGTGGTGAGGCGAGTGGGCTGTCAAGTGACGAGTCCACGTTGAACACGCTGCCAATAAAATTGTCGCACCTGTAGCGCAGATATTTTTATAGAAATGCATATTTTCAATATTTAATTAGATTCCCAAATGCATATGAATCTAAGGGTTGAGTGGAAGGGCATCGTCTAAAACGATAACAAAGATATTGCATGGGATATAGAGAGTGTTAGTTTTTGTGACAGTTGCTAATGGTACGAACTTAACTATTCGATGCACGTGTAGACAATAGTAGTGTAGAAAGCAGTGGCGTAATTGGTGTGTGCGGAATTATGAATTGTGTGAAACGTTAGTGTGGCAAATCTTGGCCAACAATATGGCAAATGCAGAGTTGGTGAGATAGTGTTGACTAGTTGTTATATCTGTTGTTATATGCAATGTTGTGAAACAGTCACATTTATGGTGACTGTGGTGAGGCGAGTGGGCTGTCAAGTGACGAGTCCACGTTGAACATGCTGCCAATAAAATTGTCGCACCTGTAGCGCAGATATTTTTATAGAAATGCATATTTTCAATATTTAATTAGATTCCCAAATGCATATGAATCTAAGGGTTGAGTGGAAGGGCATCGTCTAAAACGATAACAAAGATATTGCATGGGATATAGAGAGTGTTAGTTTTTGTGACAGTTGCTAATGGTACGAACTTAACTATTCGATGCACGTGTAGACAATAGTAGTGTAGAAAGCAGTGGCGTAATTGGTGTGTGCGGAATTATGAATTGTGTGAAACGTTAGTGTGGCAAATCTTGGCCAACAATATGGCAAATGCAGAGTTGGTGAGATAGTGTTGACTAGTTGTTATATCTGTTATTATATGCAATGTTGTGAAACAGTCACATTTATGGTGACTGTGGTGAGGCGAGTGGGCTGTCAAGTGACGAGTCCACGTTGAACATGCTGCCAATAAAATTGTCGCACCTGTAGCGCAGATATTTTTATAGAAATGCATATTTTCAATATTTAATTAGATTCCCAAATGCATATGAATCTAAGGGTTGAGTGGAAGGGCATCGTCTAAAACGACAACAAAGATATTGCATGGGATATAGAGAGTGTTAGTTTTTGTGACAGTTGCTAATGGTACGAACTTAACTATTCGATGCACGTGTAGACAATAGTAGTGTAGAAAGCAGTGGCGTAATTGGTGTGTGCGGAATTATGAATTGTGTGAAACGTTAGTGTGGCAAATCTTGGCCAGCAATATGGCAAATGCAGAGTTGGTGAGATAGTGTTGACTAGTTGTTATACCTGTTGTTATATGCAATGTTGTGAAACAGTCACATTTATGGTGACTGTGGTGAGGCGAGTGGGCTGTCAAGTGACGAGTCCACGTTGAACATGCTGCCAATAAAATTGTCGCACCTGTAGCGCAGATATTTTTATAGAAATGCATATTTTCAATATTTAATTAGATTCCCAAATGCATATGAATCTAAGGGTTGAGTGGAAGGGCATCGTCTAAAACGATAACAAAGATATTGCATGGGATATAGAGAGTGTTAGTTTTTGTGACAGTTGCTAATGGTACGAACTTAACTATTCGATGCACGTGTAGACAATAGTAGTGTAGAAAGCAGTGGCGTAATTGGTGTGTGCGGAATTATGAATTGTGTGAAACGTTAGTGTGGCAAATCTTGGCCAACAATATGGCAAATGCAGAGTTGGTGAGATAGTGTTGACTAGTTGTTATATCTGTTGTTATATGCAATGTTGTGAAACAGTCACATTTATGGTGACTGTGGTGAGGCGAGTGGGCTGTCAAGTGACGAGTCCACGTTGAACATGCTGCCAATAAAATTGTCGCACCTGTAGCGCAGATATTTTTATAGAAATGCATATTTTCAATATTTAATTAGATTCCCAAATGCATATGAATCTAAGGGTTGAGTGGAAGGGCATCGTCTAAAACGACAACAAAGATATTGCATGGGATATAGAGAGTGTTAGTTTTTGTGACAGTTGCTAATGGTACGAACTTAACTATTCGATGCACGTGTAGACAATAGTAGTGTAGAAAGCAGTGGCGTAATTGGTGTGTGCGGAATTATGAATTGTGTGAAACGTTAGTGTGGCAAATCTTGGCCAGCAATATGGCAAATGCAGAGTTGGTGAGATAGTGTTGACTAGTTGTTATATCTGTTGTTATATGCAATGTTGTGAAACAGTCACATTTATGGTGACTGTGGTGAGGCGAGTGGGCTGTCAAGTGACGAGTCCACGTTGAACATGCTGCCAATAAAATTGTCGCACCTGTAGCGCAGATATTTTTATAGAAATGCATATTTTCAATATTTAATTAGATTCCCAAATGCATATGAATCTAAGGGTTGAGTGGAAGGGCATCGTCTAAAACGATAACAAAGATATTGCATGGGATATAGAGAGTGTTAGTTTTTGTGACAGTTGCTAATGGTACGAACTTAACTATTCGATGCACGTGTAGACAATAGTAGTGTAGAAAGCAGTGACATAGTTAGTGGGTGCGGAGTTTTGAGTTGTGTGAAACGCTAGTCGGGTAAATCTTGGCGAACAATATTATGGCAAATGCATAGTTGGTGAGATAGTGTTGATTAGCTGTTATATGCAATGTTGTGAGAAAGTCACCTTTGTGGTGGTTGTAGCGAGTCGAGTGGCGAACAATATTATGGCAAATGCATATTTGGTGAGATAGTGTTGATTAGCTGTTATATGCAATGTTGTGAGATAGTCACCTTTGTGGTGGTTGTGGCGAGTCGAGTGGCTGAGCCTTTAGTCAGAATCGAATGGGATGTCACTGTACTTGGTAAACCCGTAACAGGTTTGATTATCGCCGAGCCTCGACCTGTCCCCAAAGTAGTGGGTGGACAGTCATTCCGAAATCGTATATCCAGGAGGCATGTTATGCTAATATCCAAAGTTGACTGTCGAGTACGCCCAAACGATTCTTGAGCGCGGCATGGAGCTGCCGCCCATTGGTTTAATAAGATTCAAGTGTACCCTTATTAGTAGTGTTGAACATAATGCTACAATAGGTACCGGCAACAGTTAGAAGTCGTGATTACTTATCCCAACTAATTTCCCTTAAAGGATATTGTCAAAGGCAATGATGATAAATACAAAAAAAAACGTTAAAATAAACAATTCCAGTCATATATCAGGATTTTAGTTACATTTTTTATAGCTAACTTTAAAATATAATTTTGTTGGATCCAGTTTTCTGTATTGAAAGCATTTAATTTTTAGCCAGTTTAGCGATCCCTCATCAGCTTTATTTTTGTTGGTGATTACCACATAATTAAAGTAAACAAATTACATCAATTTAATGAATAAAATATGATCGCAGTGTAAATTTAATTCACTTAACTTTCCAACAATATGTAATTATAGGAAATGAAAAAAAATGTAATTGTAACTTCATTTATTAGTAAAACATTAATGTTTCTTCATTGCCATGCATACGAAGTGTCTTTGCAATTTATATGCACTTCGTTTTCGTGGGGGTTGGTACTTCACGCGCGAGGGTGAAATACCAACTGGTAATCGTAATCCTACTGTACAAAGCTACTTGTTACCTGCATGGAGTTAGGTAAAGTAAACATGATCAGGGGAAATTGTCGCCGAAAAGGCTATGAAAGAACTGCTTGGGTATGCCTGCACTGCATAATTTTTAAATTTTCATTCATTTAAATTTGCTTGCTAAACTTTTACAATTAATAATAGCATGTGTGAGAATGTGATTACGCCCCACACTCGTATACAGGAGTGTTACCTGTTGGCTAGATACATTTAAGCTTGCCCATTGCCAATAATTTTCAGGAATTATTTTTTATAATGTGTTAGGGTATACGTTCCAGTTTAGTTTAACAAATAATAAGTAGCTTTGTCATGATAAAATGAGATAATTTACATCTTCATTTTTTTATTATCAACTTTTACGTTAGTAAAGTGTCTTTATCGACTTCGCCTGTTACTCGTTTCACTCGCCCGGTTCATAAATTCGGACCCATTCGTTAAAGAATCACTTTACTGGCTAGACACATAAATAACTAATAATAGTTGGTTTTAATTCATGCATTCAAGCTTGCTTTACGTGTGTACAACTAACATAATTCGCGAATGCTGCATCACGTTAACATGGACATTGAACATAAAATTGTCGCATTTTCAATATTTAGTTATATTCCTGAATGCATATGAATACACACATAGTTTAATGTGCATTCAGGACGTCGTCTAAAGCGATAACAAAGATACTGCATGAGATGTAGGAGAGGTGTTAATTGTACGCGAACTTAACCAGCCGATGCACGTGTAGACAATAGTAGTGTAGAAAGCAGTGGCGTAGTTGGTGTGTGCGGAATTATGAGTTGTGCGAAACGTTAGTGTGGCAAATCTTAGCCAACAATATTATGGCAAATGCTGAGTTGGTGACATAGTGTTGACTAGCTGTTGTTATTATATGCAATGTTGTGAGACACATTTATGGCGACTGTGGTGAGGCGAGTGGGCTGTAGAGTGACGAATCCAGGTTGAACATACTGCCAATAAAATTGTCGCACCTGTAGCGCAGATATTTTTATAGAAATGCATATTTTCAATATTTAATTAGATTCCTAAATGCACATGAACGATAAGAAAGATATTGCATGGGATATAGAGAGTGTTAGTTTTTGGGACAGTTGCTAATGGTACGAACTTAACTATTCGATGCACGTATAGACAAATGAAGTGTAATGAGCAGTGGCGTAGTTAGTGGATGCGGAGTTTTGAGTTGTGTGAAACGCTAGTCGGGTAAATCTTGACGAACAATATATGACAAATGCATAGTTGGTGAGATAGTGTTGATTAGCTGTTATATACAATGTTGTGAGACAGTCACCTTTGTGGTGGTTGTGGCGAGTCGAGTGGCGAACAATATTATGGCAAATGAATAGTTGGTGAGACAGTATTGATTAGCTGTTATATGCAATGTTGTGAGACAGTCACCTTTATGGTGGTTGTGGCGAGTGGAGTGGCGTGTCAAGTAGCTAAGCCTTCAGTCAGAATCGAATGGGATGTCATTGTACTTGGTAAACCCATAACAGGCGTGATTATCGGCGAGCCTCGACCTGTCCCCAAAGTAGTGGATGAACAGTCATTCCGGAATTGTATGTCCAGAAGGCATGTTATGCTAATATTCAAAATTGACTGTCGAGTACGCCCAAACGATTCTTGAGCGCGGCATGGAGCTGCCGCCCATCGGTTCTCCCATAACTCCACGATGGAGCACCGAGCACGTCAAGTACCCGGAAAATACTAAAAGTGTCCAAAGCTTATAACAGGACAGATTCAAGGATAGCTACTAGAGGTAACGTGGTACCAGGCGGCTCCCGAAAGGGGCCATGTAAGTAACTCTATGTGTCGTATCGTATCGTATTGTAAAATATGCTATTTACATTTTGATGTGTTGCCATTGTTTTTAACCTTTTTTGCCTTTTTTACCATTGTCTTTCCCCTTGTATTTGACCTTGTTTTTGCCATGGTATGCTTTTATTGCTTTTAGATTGTGGTGCCGCTGAATCGATATATGAATGTCGCTCTAGAATTTTATTTGACGAGATGAACAGTTTGGTGATAAACAGTGAGTCGACAATCATTGTGTTGTAACCCTTTAATTAATTAAGTAATCGAAATAATGAACGCCACACCAATATTTTTCTTCCAGAATACTGATGAATTTTTGGTCATAATATCGTAGAAGAACATACTTTAGTTTGTTTATACCGTCAGCCGAAGCACATAATTTATTTATGAAATACCATTGCTTTTTTGACTTTAAAGTTGTTCTGTATGTTTTATATGCATTGGAGACCAATTTTATTTTTGAAAACTATTTAAAGTCTACGAACAGGGAGATACCCCCGAAATTATTCTTATGTAGGCATTTTGCTTTGTTCCGCCAACCAAAACATTCTCACAGACTGATGTATTGTTTGTGCCCGTTATTGAATTCCGTGTATATTTTATTTTTCGCAAATTGTTTCTTGCGGATGCCAATGTTTATTGTGTTTTATAACGTCGTTATTTTGGTGTTGTTTTCGCGACTGATTTTGTTGTCAGTACAATGTGTTAAACGCCGTATTATTTTGGTAAATTATTCGTGAAAATCGATTTCTCCATCCAAAAATGGACAATTTTAATTAACTTACCATGAAATAACTGAGAAATACATAATAAGTTTTATTTAATTGGTAAAACTGGTGCTTATCAGTTTTACTAGACGCAAATATTTGATATACGATATCCGCCAGAAGATTTTATATTTTAACACAAGTATGAACAAGTTGTTTTAATGCTTGTAGTTCTATTAAAAATTACTTCAATCGCTACTGGCTTACCATTGCTTTTTTGACTTTAAAGTTGTTCTGTATGTTTTATATGCATTGTAGACCAATTTTATGTTTTGAAAACTATTTAAAGTCGATATGCGCCAAATAAATAAATTGTATAAAAAGTCGACGAACAGGGAAATACCCCCGAAATTATTCTTATGTAGGCATTTTGCTTTGTTCCTCCAACCAAAACATTCTCACAGACTGATGTATTGTTTGTGCCCGTTATTGAATTCCGTGTATATTTTATTTTTCGCAAATTGTTTCTTGCGGATGCCAATGTTTATTGTGTTTTATAACATCGTTATTTTGGTGTTGTTTTCGCGACTGATTTTGTTGTCAGTACAATGTGTTAAACGCCGTATTATTTTGGTAAATTATTCGTGAAAATCGATTTCTCCATCCAAAAATGGACAATTTTAATTAACTTACCATGAAATAACTGAGAAATACATAATAAGTTTTATTTAATTTGTAAAACTGGTGCTTATCAGTTTTACTAGACGCAAATATTTGATATACGATATCCGCTAGAAGATTTTAGATTTTAACACAAGCATGAACAAGTTGTTTTAATGCTTGTAGTTCTATTAAAAATTACTTCAGTCGCTACTGGCTTATTCAAAAATATTGATGTTCCAAATAAGGCCGATTTGGAATATTAATATTTTTTGAATAACCACGTCCTTCTCCTTAGACGTCCCGTATAATCGCTGTACCAGCTGAAATTTCAGGTGGTACAACAATATTGGTCAGATTCGACCAATATTATTAACACTAATCGCTTCAGATTTTCCCATTTGAAGCAGTTATTATTCATAGACGTTTTCCACCAAGATGTTTTAATGTTTTTACAAATTTTATTTATGTCACCTCAATATTTTTCGTGAACTTTTAATGTTAACGGGTAGTCGTTGTTTCTAAGATATGTGTTTGTGAATTTTTAAATGAAGATTACGTCGTATTTTAATCTGACATTTATAATATTACCCTTTTATATTTTATATTAACGCGAGCCACGTTACTGTTTGGCTTCAAACTATTTGTTTTTGAAGCTCGTTTTTCACCTCTCGTTATAGGTAAGTATGCCTTTTGTTATTATAACAGTCATGTTCTCATGTTTTCATGTATTTGTACCTTGTTCTGAAGACGAAATCCATTACGACATATTGAAATAGAACCAATTGAGTTTCGTCTAATAAAAGTGTGATAATTTACTATGTAATATGTGTAATTTAATCACAAATCGTGATTTATGATTTTTTTAAAACTGTATAACAGCATGTTATACTTTTCCCGGAATGGTGCGGTATTAAATTCCGGTCGCTCCGAAATCAAAGTGGTGTGAATTTATTTTTTGTGAAATTGCGCCCATTCTTCATACTTTCCGTTTATGGATTGTATCATAACCAGTTGTTGTGTTACGAAACATGGTGACGGAAAGTTTTTATTTTAATTCCAAAATGCAAATTTATAGCTCGGAATTAATTTGCCAGCTTCTTCGAAACATGAGTTTTATTATAATAGTAAATCGGAATTATATTAGTTCATTATACAAACACTTGTATTGTTTTATTTGTCGCGTCATCGTTGTACGATATTTCTGTGTAGTCGCCCGCTCCGAATATGAAATGGAGCGCACAAGCTTGCTAGCGTTAGTGAGTTGAATCGTCGATGCACAGGTTAAAGGGAGATGGGGGGTGTTGCAGAAATTTTTGATTTATGTGTACTTTGGAATATTTTTTGGGGATCTTCGTCACAATTCCTTTTGGATGGTAACACACTGGAAAATGCTAATCGTACGATATTCGATGTTACCCGTTGTTGGTATTCTGTATTTCATTTTTAGGACATGTTTTTGTATATTTTGATTTTTCTCGTACGTAAACAATTCTTCGGGTTCTGGTTAAACCACTCCAAGTAATTGGGATATATTATTGTTCATTTGAATTGGATATCTGCAACGGTGATTCTAGAAGATTTGGAATTCCAGTCTCTTCGGAGGATCTGGGGGTAGAGATGGTTGGCCGTTTTTGTTGTATTGGTTCCATGAAATCGTCTGGTTCGAAGTAAGTGTAATTTTAATGAACCCTTGTGCATGACGTTCACGATTTTTATTTCGTATTCTAGGGTTTTTCCAGTTTTTAGCTGACGTCCAAGCCTCATCCCAGAGTTTACGTACTTACTTCTTTGTTTTCGTATTCTTCGTACTACGTTGTTATTTTGATTCCTGTTCGAGTACGTGTCTCAGTTTATGCGACACTATAAAGAGTACGTTATTGTGAGATCGTCGTTGGACAAGATTGGACCATCTTGGAAGTGTGATCAAAGTGATGGTATTAATTCTAGAAGATTCGGGATTCCAGTCCCTTGGGAGAATTTAAGCGTAGAGATGGTTGGTCTTTTTTCTTCTATTTGTTCAAGGAAATCATCTGGTTAGATGTAAGTGTATTTTAATGAACCTTTGGACATGATGTTCATAATTTTTATTTGAAATTTTAGGATTTTTCCATTCCAAATCTCATCCTAGACCTTACGTACCTACTTCTTTGCCTTCGTTTTCTTCGTACTTCGTTATTATTTTGATTCCTGTTCGAGTCCATGACTCCGTTTATGAGTACGTTATTGTGAGGTCGTCGTTGGATAACTTTGAGCCATGTTGGAAGTCGAAGGTTGCTTGAGTATCGACAATCCTGACGCTGGCAACCGATCCACGCCACTCCTTCAGGATCATAATTTTGTTGCTTCGTAAATATATTTTTGCTGATGTTTATTTCGAATTATTAATATATTATATTGTATTTAATAATATATTTTTAATGAGTAATGTTATTTTAAATGAGACATAATTCAGTTGTTGATGCTTATATATTTTGTTTGTAAAGCGATGTATTTTGTTGGAACAATACACCACCCTTCAGGAACGTATCCAGTTGTCATTTGAATTTGTAATATTAAAGCTTTTATTTACCATTGATTCATTGAGTTTCTGTTTATTATTCTTATATTAAATGTGTCGTTCATTGTAAAAGTGAATTATTTCCTTGTAATTTAATTTTGAAATGACGAGCTTTTTGCAAAATAATGTGTAGGAAAAAATACTCATTCAGTATTTTTTTTATTTTTATTGTTTAGTACAAATCAAATACAGTAATTTGTTGTAACTTACAAAATGAAAACTAAATATAATTTAATAAATGAACTTTTATAGTACACTTTGTGTTTTAATCATATCTAATTTCCTCATCAGATGAATGATCACCAGCATGTGCTTGAAGGAGTATGAATATCTATGAGAATATTTTAGTCGTAATGATGGTAAATTTGCAGAATGTGGTGTGGGGGAGTTCAAGCATTTCTTCCTTCATTTCGTTAGTGACTGGTCTTCTTGCTGGGTGGAGTTTAGTTGGAGCATTTTTTACTGAAATCTATTTTTTTGAAAGGGAGTGTTTTAATATTTATTTAAATTGAAATTGCAAGGAGAAGAACCAGAAAAAATCTGAGATTGGCAACATGGAATGTAAGACGAGTAAATGGAAAGCAATATCCTACCAATAACAGAAAAAATGTAAATGTTAGGAGGGAAACGTGTGGATTTATAGTGGAGTACAACAAGACAGGGAAGAAAATGAAGTGAGACCTAGAACAGAAAAAGAATTAAAAATCGATAACATAAGGGAAACTACTAATGCCTCGTAAAAATAATTTAAACTAATATAATTACACCTAATAATTATTTATACGTTTTAACTACGACATTCCGACGTATTAAATGTTCATGCAAATTTTAATTATTTAAATTGGATTTGCAAACGACGTATTTTTACTTCGTTTATTTTGCGTGGGGGCAACTATTTCAGTCGTTAAATGTCATGTTTGCAAACAAATTACTATTCTTTTTTAAAGCAAAGCGGTAGACATATATTTACGTTATTTAAAATTATCATCGTTATTATCTAAATACCCACCTAATTCGCCTGACTCATATTTTTTCATTCATAGCAAATGCATTTTTTCGTCCTTGTAGTTGTAGTGTTTTTCGTGGTGGGTAATGAAAAATAAATCTGGAGGTGCTGAATGGCCATCGAGTAATTAATTAATTGTTGCTGCGTTGAACGTGTGGCCTCGCCCGCACTTGGAATTTCAACAGACCGTGATCATTTGAATTTAAAGGAATTGTTCCCTCATTGTTTTAGCTAATTAGCTGGCTAATTAGCAAATGCTTTCAATGACGATGTGTTGATATTACTTACAATGTCGCGTCGATGGTGCGTGCACGTTTATTGTAGCAGCAAAAATACTAATAACAAATCGCCAGTGTGTACTATAAAAGGCGTTAATTACATTTGTTGAATTTCCTGAATGGCTCGTTTAAAACTACACCAACAGAAATGAACATATTGGGTGACGCGTAATATTTTATTAGTTTAAAATTAGCTCAGAAACTGTTTAAAGCACCCTCCACTTTTTATACTTTCAATATATTTCTTAATGAAATATTAATGTAAAATATTCGTGATTTGTGCAAAATAAACTATGGATCGAGAAATAGCCGAAAAGACGACACCGAGGACTGCTAACTACATTGTTACTTATCTGTAGAGAGCTAAGGCTGTGCTGAAATTTAGACGTACATAAAAAGATTTGTTTGCAGCAAGCACATTTTCTCGAATGGCACTTCGTTTCGCATTTTATGAACCCTTGTCAACGTCCAATAAATTGTGCTGTGGCTGCCGTACGTAAAGAAATAGATATTTTTCGGGCACTTCGTTAAGAGACATCAGATTTTCCGACGCACAGCAAATCTGCTATAATAAAAGTAAACATGGACCGGGTGGGTTGGATGGGTTGAAAAATGCGAGCTGACAGGGTCGTCGACTAGGGGCTACTTTGGGTGCGACCGAGAAGGGCGGCTTAAAGACACCTCCGAAAGCTGACGCTAGCTTGTATTTAGTACTCGCCCCAAGAATTAATACAGCACTTACCAACAACTGCGAAATATTTAACAAATTATTTAATTTCTGGCCACCTATATATTTAAAAATGTTATAGATATATCACTTTTCTTGGAGTATGCGTTTGGAAATACACTTAACAAAACAATTAACACCTCTAGGCTAGGTTTCGTTGGTGGTTTTAAGTCAACGAGTAGGCTCAATCGAAAGAAATTGATTTGTCGTTAAATATTTAACACAACAATTTGAATAAAACATGCACAATAAAAGTTACATAAGTTAAAACAAAAAATGAAATATTCGTTAAAATGAAACCGGCAAAATATCCTGAAATATAAAATAATATAAATAGGACAATTTCGCACACTCTTAAACCACATTCGACGAAAATAAACATAAATAATTACTGTACACTAAATTATTTAATCTTAGTAAGAAATATTTAAATAGTCGAGCTCTGAACATTTTTCTTGCTTGTTTAATTTAATCTTTCTGATACAAATGTATAGTATGGGAGACTCCTTTAAGGAGAAATAGCTTCCTTCAATTTAAGCTGCACTTGTGTCGAGCTTTCAAGTTCGAATTGTCATTGATATTTTTGCTGCAGTAACTTCACTCACTCTTCTCGTTACGAACGTTTAATAGGAACCGTCATCGTTGACTGCCCGATACTCTTTATAGGAGCACGCCCTTAACTCTAGCTTTGTGAAGACTTCCCATGAATTAATTTGAGACTATAACCTTATTCACAAATGCTACATTAGCATTGAGCATTCATTCCTTCTGACAGGTAACGGTTGGATGTAATGACTGAACTAAATGGATAATTTTTTTATATTAGTGCATGGTAAAAAAAAGTAATTTTACTTGCAGTGGACACATAAAACTAATCTACTACTAATTATTGATAATTGTCAATACTAAACATTTTAAAATGTGTACGTAAACAATAAAGATTACATTAAGAATTTATTTCGTCACAGTGATGATGTGATTCGGTTCGGAGTACAATTTTTTTCGATGTAGCGTAATTTTTCGTCAACTTTGTAAAAACCTCCATGACGCAGAAAGTCATCGAATGAATGCAACAATAAATAAAAATTTCCATTTCACCATTAAAGTTATTAAATCGCCCAAAGGCTGAACGTGCCACAATGACATACTCTTAGATTAGATTTAATCACGCACCCAATTATGTAATTCTTTGGAAACGTTTTCGCGCGAGTTTTTTCAGCGAACTCACTGAAATGTTAAAACTCGACAACTAAGCAACAAATTCGCGCAAATGTTTTTTCGTTAGACTCAGTGGACAGTTTTAACTCGTTTCAAGTGTCAAGTGCGTGAATTTTTTTCAGCCGCATGCAACTGCAACGTGTACCGTAACTTTATGTAAAATAATGCAAGGCGACGAATTTCAGTGTTCTTGGGGTTCGAATTGATTTTACATACGTGTATAGAATGCAGCGTCCGTTTCTATTGAAATCTGCCGCATCGTGTAATACAAATATCGGGGGCTTACTTAACTCTGAACACCTAAAAATAAAAATTCTCGGCGTCGGAGAACACGGGCAAATTTTATTACATGTTGTTTGCAGCGGTGGTGGGTGTTATAGCAGGCGAATTTAAAAATCGTCAATTTTCCATTCTGACGTGCGGTATTATTAAATCAGTTGATGCGGGAATATTTACGTACGGAAACTCACCGGGTTTGGTTCATAAGCAACAGTTTTATGGATTTCAATGCTAACGTTATTGTTATTAGTAGCCACACGAGCCCTGTGTTGCTGACGTCACAAGTTATGGTGTGCATTTTTGTATTTTCAATAATTTGCTTTATAAAAGTTTCGAGGTTATTAAAAATCGCCTTCTCTCACTTAAACTTACCATTATCTTGCGCAAAGAATCGCTAGCATCAAAACAAGTTCCTCTGCCAACAAAATAAGACTGAAATACTTCCATAATAAATTTTATTAAATAATAAATCATACAGGGTAAAAATATATACATCGTTCTGCCAAAACAGATTAAAAAGTAACAACGGCACATGGTCTTACCGATTATGTCGCACATCTTTTCCTGCAGGTTTCAATATTCATGACAAAAATAAATCTAAATAACAGGCATGTAGTGAAAATTTGTTGGCTAATGGAAATAAAATCTTGCCAAAACCTGTATTAATCAAAAATGTTAGAGAAAACGCAGGGGCTAAAATAAGATTTATAGGTGGAATTTTAGAGCAAAAAGTGTAGATAATTGTTTGTGTATTACAAGAAATAAAATAAAAAACGACGCAGTGTAAGAGAGCGACTATAAATTGCACAAATTAGGAACATAATAGAAAAAACAAAAACTGAAATGGTTTGGACGTATGTGCAGGCATACATAGAAACAGAGCCAGGGGAAAACCCAAGAAGACGTGGAATGATGAAGTAGCAAAAATATTGTAAAGAAAACGAGAACAAAAAAATAGCAACAAGTAATAAGCAATAATATAAATTTGTACGTGAAATTGAGATAATAACACACCTTGTGGTAGAAGGTTTTATATATCGCCGGAATAAAATTTAAATTTGCAACATTTTTTGTTCTGTTATTTATTTTCGTGGAAATATTAATGCCTATAAAATAAACTTTTTAAGGTTTCTGAAAATCTCAATTTTAATATCCAATGGACCTTAGAACTACTTCACTTTAGGTTGCGATGTGTCACGTTGAGGAGAAGTACATTGGAATGATATCATTTCTCCAAGATATGTCCATCGAGATTCAAAATTGCTATATATCATTTCTGATCAATCAAGGCATTAGACATCATCAACATTTTTGGAAATAACCTGTAACATGCTTAGTATATCACGTACAATGCTTTCGACGAAGATACCTTGGACATAACTTATAGTTAAATCTAAGACAATCAAGTTCTGTATTTACCGATTCGTCTTAGTTATTCATTTAGCTAATTTCGCCTTCTCCATGACTTTCTTTTGCTTCTTTTCATGTATTTCCTCCTGTGGAAACTATCTCAACATATATAACAGGTGGCTTTTACGTCACAATGTTTCCCTTAACTAGACGTGGCTTTATGATATTTAGCTGATGCTTCAGATTCATATAAATTCAGAGAAATAGACGCATATTTTTTCCATGTATTGCTATCTAGATACCAAAAGAAGAATAATTGCAATAACTTCAGAAGTTATTTGAAACATATTATTTCACCATTTACATTATTGTTTAAATAAAATAAAGAAATCTTATTCACTCAAAAACATTATCGCTAAACTATTTTTTCGTTGATAAAATTCGACTTTATACACTTATACCATAAATAGCTATTATTTCATCAACAAATATATTTTATTCTTTATATTTTAAACAAAACAAAATGTATTTTAATGAAATTCAACTTGCTCTTGTTGGCCCAGGACACTCGTCCTCTCCTCTTTTCCCCCGGCAATGGCCAATATTGTCTGCTTTGTCCGAACAATAATCTCCAAATTCCATGCTAAAGTTTCTACTATCAACGACTTTTATTTACAGCGCCGCAGCACTTAGTACCGTAGAGTTTTAGCGCTCATGTAAAATAAATTTCTTTTCTCTAAATCCTACTCCTTTGGCAAACCATCCTAATTTTCAATAAATTTTTGTTTCTATTTGGCGGCATTTCGATTTCCACAATGATTCTGACTGGGCGTGGATTAAAAAAATATATTTTCATCCAGGATATCTTCTGCGACGACGCGACGTGGAGACCACAATCATAATCTTTACTTTAACATTTACATTTTTCAACCCTATTAATTAATTATCAATCATAAAGCCTATTGTTAATGACTTACCACATTAAAAAATATATACAAGCACAAATTTGTTGTTAAATGTCAACAATATTTTGACCAGACCAGACCTATAATAAAATGTATATTTATTCTTTTATCCATAAATTTTAACTTATAACTAAATGTTGCTTACTTACTTATTCCCGGGTCTTTCTATTGTGAGGTATGAAACTATGAAGTTGAAATTATTAGTCTTTTCCATTCCCTTCTCTCTTATGCTAAATGTTCGACTTCTATTGGGTGCGTTTCTCTTGTACTACTTCGTCCGGCTTCTAGTTTTCCCTCTTCGATCGATTCCTTTGGTTATTGCCATTTTTCCATCAATCCTAGTTGTCTGCTTTCGATATTTGTCAACAGTGGATTTATTTCCAGTTTATTTCAAAGTACCTAATTTCTAATTCCATCCATTGCGGTGAGAGTCCATGTTTCATTGACATATATTAGTGGTGTGATTATCACTTTTTTGACAACTTCTACATTTATGTCTATTGTTACTTCTTTCCTCTCAGAGAATGTTGTTCTATCATTTAGTTCTTTTCGTTGCTTATCATCTCTTTCTATTACATTTACAAGATGCTTAAATTCTTCAAAGTGTTCCACATACTTTTCTTCCATTTTAATACCATGCCTTTTCTCCAATCATCAACAATTACGTTTTTTGTTCATGTTAGTTCTTTTTAGTTCCTCGTTTAGTTTGCCTATAGTATGCTTCTAATAAAACCATACCATCCGCAAATAGACATCCTTTTTCATCGTCAGGTATGTAACTTGCAGGATATAACCTATACAGCTTGTTTCGCTTTTTTATTGCCTCATCTACTACTACTGCGAATATCAGTGTGCTCTGCACGAATCCCTGTTTCAGGGCTATTGTATCGAACCATGTGGCTTGCTCATTGTCTGATCTCACCACATTTTTGTTGTTGTCATTCATGACATATTACTTCTATAGTCTCGTTGTCGTTTCCTCTTCTGTTTCCTATACATCCTGCAGTTTTATTTTATCATATTCTTTTTCCAAGTCGATAATGTACTTCATTTTGCTTCTGCAATTTTTCTGCAATTTGCATTATTCTGGCTAATACTCATTCTCATAGGCTCATTAGTGTAATTCACCCGCAATTTGAACATTTCCTCACGTCGCCCTTTTTATATAACAGTTGGAAAATCTCGGTATTCCATTCCCTATGTCCTTTTTTCTCTCATCCCTTTATTTAAGAACTTTATAAATTCACACTCCTGCGGCTTTCCTTATTTTTAATTTTTCGATGGTTTTGTTAACTTCTTATTCCATAAATGTGGTTATTTTTCCTTATTCTATCTCCGTCTCTGCAGCATCGTTTTCTGTCTTAAAATGTTCTCTTCATCTCTGCGTTATTTTATCTTCTTCTGTTATTATATTTCCATCCTCGTCCTTCATATTCCTGATGCTATATTGTCTTTTCTGCTCCGAGTTGTTCCGAGGTAGCATAAACAGTATTTGATTCATTTTTGTCATTCATCTTTTGTCCAAATTTTCACCGCGCTTCCTGTTTTGCTTCCTTTACAGTGCCTTGACTTATTTTCGTGTCTGCTTATATTTTTTATCATCTTTTAAAGTTTTTGTGCTGAAGTATTTTTATAGCCTTTTTCTCTTTAATAATAAATAGTTTTTGCTTTGTTGATCACCATTTCATTCTGTACATATTTTTGCTTTCTTTTGCCGCCAGTATTGTTCCTCTTCTCTCTAACTTTCTCTTAAGGATTTCACGGTATTTTGTTCTTGTGTCGATTCTTTGAGTTTATAGTTTTTGTCTTCTTTTCTATGTTACTTCGTCTTAGAAGACTCCTTTTTTGTTTTGTTAATAAATTGTTTATGGTGAAGATTTCGCCTGTTCTTGATATACACCTTTTAGATATTTTCTGTATCTACTAGGAAATTATGAATCCAACGAAATGTCTACATGCATGCTAAATTATTATTAATAAAATTTATTATAACCAAATTTATATACCGCCCGATAATTTTTTATCGAGGAACATAAATATCTTCTTTTGGACCAGCTCATTTTATTGGTGCCTTATTAATAATTAATTATTTATTCCTCCTTGACCCATTTGTTTGTTCAACAGATTTTTGCATCGATGCCCTTATTAATTAATTATTTATTTCCACTGGCGTTCGCAACATCACTAATTGTGATTAAAAACACGGCACGCATATAATAATTTTGCGATGTGCAACCTAGAAAATCGCATGCAAACGAACGATATGAAAAATTCCCCAATCTCCAGTATTAAACATCAATATCTGACGTAATACAAAATTGCAGTTAATCGCGAAGTAACATAAATTTCTCCACGAATCTCCACGAATTGGAATCAATGAAACCCCGTTATTTTATTGACTGCTATATAATTGCTGCTAATAAATCTATAATTCGCAGCAACCGGTTTGATTATATTTAAACAATTTTAGTACCTTTATTTGTAATTGCTCTCGGCTATTAATTTCATTATATCTGTGGAATTCTGGTGCTGTTAATTTAATGAGATTTAATGATGAATGAAACCCACACACACTGAAACCCGACTCCGCACTAATACATATTCAATCGAATTCGAAATGTTCGCGTGACTAAATATCGAGCGCAGATATTGATTGCGTGTCAAAAGTCAAATCGCAATACACGGACACGTAAATAAATCATTCCGTACCCACCATAAAGATTAAAAATATTGCAGCGTCGATTTGAATTTTTAATTTTTTTACTACAGGCACAGCAAGTCTATTAAAACTTTGCCGGTGATTTGAATTGCAAATCGAGCCTCACTTATGATGCAATTTTTAAGTTCAAGTTACCTTTGGGAGCTACAACCGCTAAAGTTTAATATGCACCGCTTGCTCTTTTCAGAGACTATAATTATTATTAGCTTCCAGGTATACGATGTACAATAGAAAATAAGTTAAGTAAACTGAGGATATGGTGATTCGCATAACATTTACGATAAAAATATCTCTACACAAAAGCTACGAATCTTTCGAACACTAAGTACACAAAGTTAAATCTGTAATAATAGCGAATATTTATGTACAAGTGAATCTGGAATTTTCGTAGAATTTAATACCAAAAATGTTACTTTAAATACCAACTAACGGTAGCTATTTGTTTCCATCTAAAAACGCAATAGAAAGTAATTGAAATCAGAAAGTGCGGGAACTGTGTATTTAGCGTGGTGCTGTATCAATGAAATTTTCGAAATATAAAAAGGTTTTATATGAATAACGAAGCTCAGGAAGAGTACGATGTAGCGGTGAAGATATGTAAAGATTTAATATATTAAACGTCGCAACGGAAAGTATATACAAAGAAAGAGGAGAAAATTTCGTTTAAGAAACATGTAATTGGCATAAGTTTCGGTTGAATATAAGTCGTTGAAATCTAGCTTAATATTTAAGTGTCGTAAAGGGTCTCAATATTTGATTGTCCTTGGGAGAGTTGGGGCGTGAGAAAAAGATTCAATGGGTTTAACAATATTATAAGATAAACGAGCAAAAAAGTCGGTGCCATTTTATCTGTTCTATAGTACACGTCGCTCTCATAAGAAATTTAATAATAACATCACTAGGCAACGGTGTTTTTCAAGGAATAGTGGCAAGCAAAGCCGTTTAAAGTGTCTTTGAAAGGACAAGTGTATAAAATTTTAACAAGAGAAAAAAAAATACTGCCGCCTACTTCGAGAATATCAACACCAAGAAAAAACTGTAAGTTTATAAATAATTCTAATAAATATGAAAAAAATTTAAAAACAAATTCAATTCATAATTTCACCGCACCAAAAAACCCTAACAAATATCCAGTCATGATGGTAATATATTATTGTTTCCGTAATTTTATAGTTTTTGCAATTAAATTTACTAAAACCTTATCAAAACATATCAAGAATGATTTAGTTAATCACATTTTACCGAATTTCATACCTTGCGAACGTTTTCATCGTAACGCGTTTCAATCCATTCACACACGTCTCACTATGCTGAGTGAAATCACTCAGCTCAGCAAATTTTACATTCATTCTACAAGAACTAATTTACTTAATCTACTAATTTGGGAATTATTTCTTTTACAAAGAATATAATTTTCTATTATGAACAAGAAAATACTAAGAACAAGGAGATTAGAAATGTTTATTTAAAAATTTCTTATAATGATTTGTATTTTTGAACATTTATAATAGCTTTCTATAATTGTTATAATAATTTCTATTACTAAGTTGCTGTATAATGTTAGTTTAGTTTTAGAGATTTAAATATGAATTTAACTTAAAAAATTATATAACAATTATTTTAACAGAATTTATTTATTATAAGCTTATTATTCGTTTGCAATTGGACAAATTCGAATGCTTGAAATATTAATTAGTTTAAACTGTGATAACTGGAAAGTTTCACATGCAAACAACTGCTATAATGTTTGAACGTAACACTGAATCGTGATTTTTTTTTTTAATTTTGCTTCTTGATTTTCTTGAGTCTGCCTTTTTTATTTATTTGGTTCGTTATTTATACATTTCGTATGTTTTGTAGTTCGTCATTTCAATAATGTTTCTTACCAACAAATTTTTTCTATTCAATTCAATTGTTCACAGAGTGTGTATTCGTCGAATTTTTATTTATTCAAGTTGATTATTGTGCCTTTTTCTTTATTTCGTTTCCTCTATCGTTTTTCTCGCATTGTTTTAACGTTCTTACTGATACAGTGTTCTGGTGTCTTATTTGATATCAGGGCAAAACACAAGTGGCCAGTTATTTTCATTATAGTGCCAAAAATTTCCATTGTATTACAGCTGAATGTAATATGATTTATAAATCTAATAAGTCAATTATAATGGGCGGTAACCAATTAATTACGTGTAGTAACAGGGAAGACAATCGACCAAATAGCTATATGAGCTAAATTTGTTCGAATACGTTTGATCGATTGGTCGTTAGTCAATCAAAAACTTTTGATGGATTGCTAATAGGTTTCAAAAGTGGTATTCTTGGAAATATTTCAGATTCGTTGAATTAGTAAATTGTCGCACAGGCAATAAAATGTGATTGGTCGATCCAGACCTGCAAGATATTCTTTTTATTATAGAAAGAATAATTAGTCGGAATGTTTTCGTCGTCATAACTTTTATTCAAATATGCGAAAAAATAATTGTGGTGAACAACTGGAACTCGTTTCTCGCCTGTGCTTACGTATTTTTTTATTTACTTAATTATTTTATATATTTCACAGCGGATTTTGCCTCCTTTCTATAATTAGTATTTTCTAATATATTAATTTGTTCATTGCCATTTGTTTTGTTTTACTAACTTTCTCTTTCACTGATTTGATTATTTTACTTTTGAAAGATTTTCCTTGCAATTGATTGGGTAAGCTTCGTATTTTGAATTATTTTAATAATATTTAAAATTTGTAAATCCTTAATTTTCTGTTGTTTTCCATTGCTACTTACACGTTGTGTATTTTCTTGATTTTCCATTAATTTTGGGTTGGGTTGTTTCTTTCTTGTAAACTTTTTAACACAATCTTACGATCCTGCCTGGAGCTTTCGTATGTGCTAATTAATGTTGTTTAATAGTTAATTATTTTGGTTTCCAATTGATTTTACAGTTATTTTTTAGTGTTTTTTGTTATTGTAGTCGTTTGTGTATTCTAATATTTTCAGTTTTAAGGAATGTATATTCATTCAATTATCTTCATATTGTAGATTCGGATCAGATAGTAATTTTCTAAATTAATAGATTGATTATTATGCAATTTCATTTTTATTTTCAATGCTTTATATCCACTTTTGAATGTTCCCTTATTCTCTACCCACCTCGAGCTATGTCCATGCAGCTCGAGGTGGGGTTATGTATATGTACCATTGAAGTATGTGACTTTCAATCTTCAAGATAATAATTAAAATATGTTTTTTTTATTACCATTGTGTATGGATATCGTCATAGGAATACTTAATTTTGGGGGTTGCATATATTGATTACAAATCTATTTTACGTGTACCTAATTTTGGCCCAGAAACACATAACAATATTTTTGCTTTTTACTTTTTTTACACCATATTATTAAACTGCGACTGCTTTTATAAAAATCTTTACAGATGGTAAGATGTGTCAAGTAATTTCTGACGCTGAATTTATTTTTTAGTCTGCATTTCTTATTGTGCTTTTGACATTTTTAGTCGATTTATTTTAATTAATTTGATATGTATTCTCTCCTGGTAATCTATAATGCGTTAATACAAACTATTATAGAGGAATGGATTTAGTAGTGGAAGGCAAATGACACACATATATTTAGGCCAATTGATATATTTAATATTGACAGAATCATTTGAATGTTGTACCCTTTTCACATAGAAAGATATTTATAGGAATGAATTCACTAACGTTAATATATCTAATGCGCTGAACACGCGGTGTCCCCTTACGCACTTGTCGGGGATCACGCGGCAGGCATTATCATTTTTTTTGTAACTCCATTTGACAGTACATCTATACAAACATACATAATTACAATACATAATGCGTTAAATTATTTATATGCCTAAAGTTTCGGGCTGACGATCTTATTAGAGATGTGGCTGGATAGATCCCTAATGAGAATGCAGCCGACTTTTTAACCCAGACTGGGAGGACGCAAACTTCGTTGGGGAATCCGCCCGTGAAAATAGACGCCCTTTGAGCATAAAATCTTGCGGAAATTCCAAAACGTTTGCGTCCGCCCATCTCTCGAATTGGAACTTGTCCGTATGTGGAATTTTCGTCGCCTTGTTTATGCGTTGCCCAGATCTGATTCGTAAGACCTCAAACGTTGTAAACCATACGAAAACAAAACTCATCAACAATAAACCCCCTAAATGTGTTTTTATCGATTTTTCTCTTATCACTATTTAAAGCAACTTTATCCAATACAAATGTAATTGTGGTAAAGGAAACGATAATCATAACCTATAATGAATGTAATCTTGTCCATTTTTCGAAGCCGTAGTCGTCGTGTGCGGCACATCCCTTACACCAAAGGCAACCAACTGAACATAATTCATAAACGAACCTAACTGTGCCTCTGGTGGATGGAATTGACCGTGGTTTCCAGTGTTTTCAACGTCTAACCCCATTTTTGGAAGAGGCCCATTCGCTGGCATCGACAGTTCGAGCCCCACAGGTTGCAGCGACAGGAGCTGTTGTAACAGCAGTCGTTGGGTCGGTGGTCGCAGTTTCCTCCTCTTCTCACGCACGCTCGTCTGAAAAGGTAAAGTAAGGGAGCACGTCTGAAAATAAATTAGAAATCTCTTACGACCACGTAAACGGTAAAATAGAACACCTAAAACATGTAGCGACTGCTTCTACAAAGCAAAGTGGCGTCTACTTCTGTGTCGTGTTCACAAAGTGGTTCTCTGCAATTATTTTTTATCTGTGCAAACAGTAACAGGCACCGATACATCTAGAACGACATTTATAGACGACAAATAACAATAACTACACATTTTATTCTGATGCGTGGGGAATGTTATAAAAGGGAGCTAGACGTGGTGACATGTAACAGGGGAAGAAAATTGTAGCACGAAACAATGGAAATGGGTAAAATTGCTTCTAAAACTCTGCGAAAATATTAAGAAACGAATGGTATGGGAAATTGGGGACGCAAATATAGGACGCTAATTATTCAAATAAAATAATAAAATAATTGCTACCTTTCTTTAAAAAGATGAATAGAAACGGAATGTTAAAAAGGGTAACAACATGAAATAAAAACTCATCCATGAATGAAAAATAAAAACACAAATTGGAACTTTGGGGCTGTTTTCAGAGAAAGGAAACAACAGTAAATAAAAATAATACCTACATTGCCCATAGAACATAGTAAGTAACTTTTGAAAGTAACTAATTAAAAAAATGACCAATGAAAAACCAGTTTCATAATACACAATATCATTTTTCTAACAAAAAAATACATGAATTTTTTTCAGTTTTCTATTAAATTGCACTAATAACTTGAATGTGAAAGAGAACTAAAACTGAAGCTTTTCGTTCGTTCATATTTTATTTTTTTTAATGTTTGGGATATATTTCAGTTGTAGTCGTATTAGTTTGTATTTTATTACACTATTTTTCATGATTTTTCTTTGTTATTGTATTTTTTAATTTTTCAATTTTATTTCAGTTGTTGTAACCATTGCATTTTGTGTTCACGTTTGTCTTTTTTAATTTCTGTCAAGTTTAAAATTTGCGTTTATGTTAACAATGACTTTGTTTTGTATTAATTTAAATTTGTCGACTGATGGCTGTCCTTGTAATTGCTTCATACGTTTACATATTGTATCATATTTAACTTATTAATTGTCATTTATTACAGAATATATACATTACCTTTTACTGTTCTATTTTTGTTCCTTTGCCTAATATCTACGTTCTTTCCTCTTGCTTTTTTTTATTACAATTTGAGTTGCACTCCATTATTTGCAATTCAATTCAGTTAGTATTAGATTTATTGATATTTTTCTGTTTATTTTCACATTTGCGATTATCGAAATATTATTTCAACAATTTTGGCAACTTGAATTAGTTTTTATTTTATTTTTCTTCGTGTTCATGGTATGTACGTGTGTAATTGATTTTCGACTTATAATCATTTTTCTGTTAATGTCCAATATATTTCAATTGGTTTTGTTTGTTGTATGTTTTCGTAGCGAATTTATTTGGATTTCATTTATTATTGGATAAATAAAGGTTTTTAGGCTGGGGTTGGGTTGGGCTACAACTGATTTTTTATTCATTATTAACTAATGTTGCCACCCTAGGTTTCATTTGTGTTGGTTAGATTTTTAGGGTGGGGTTGAGTTGAGAGCTTGGGTTGGGTTACGAGTTGGCATTGTTTATTAGCTAATGTTACCAACTTGTGACCACCCTGGATTTGATTTAGGTTCGGTTTGTTGTGTTTTAAGGCTTGGGTTGGGTTGGATTGGGCCGAATTACGAATTTTTCATTTTCTATTAAGTAATGTTACCTCTTTGAGTTTGAATTGCATTGGGTTGGTTAGGCTTTCAGTTGTGTTTAATAGATTTAGATTTTCATTTTTTTCAATTATGTTAATTTAATTTATTTGTATCTATTTATTTAATCAATTTGAGCTCTGTTTTCATTTTTACATTTTTATTTTCCATGATTATTTGTGTTCATTTCTTATGCGTTATTATTACTATTAGTATACTCTGTTATAATTGTATTTCTTAATTTCTTCCGGTTCCTTGAATTTATTGTTTGAATTGAATTTAATGACTATAAAAAATTAACGAATTTCATTGTTTTTTTTATTGTCGAACTTTTCATATCTCTTCCCTTTTCAATCTATTGTAGCTCACGTCAGCATCCAAATCTGGCCAATGCTCACCTTATAATTTTTTTATATTTAACCCTTTGAACACAATATAATAAAATTTCAATTCTATTTCATTGTTCATTGGTTTTATAGTCCATTTTCGCTTAACTTGGCACAACTCGACTTCATTATTCAAAGTGTAATCCAATTTAGACAAACTCTATTATTATTAATATAAAAAACAATTTTTCATTCAATTTTAAGTCAAAACTAGAATATTTTTCATTTCTAGGCACTCATATGCTCTCATCTTTTCAGTCCACTTCAGATCAGTTTTAGTGAACTTTCCTGAACTTGGTTCAACTAAGCTTATATTTTTAATCCACTTTGTACCATTTTTTGAAATCTTGATACAATATTACGACATTCATTACGTCCAACTGTGCTTACAGATTCAGTTTGCAATTTTTAAGTAACATTAGGATTTATGAAAATTTTACTTTAGACAATTGTTAAGTGTTGAGTCAAGTTGATCCTTCATCCATGTAAATCCCAAGCATCTAAAATTAACGTCAATAACAAACTCTTAAAGATATTTTAAATTAAGTTACATTATTCACTACACGAACCCACGTAATTTTTTTATAATTATAATATTTAAAAAGAATCCTGAAATATATATTTTTTGAAAGTTAGAAAAGTAAAGTTTTACTTTGATATTTAAAATTTTCCATTCTTTGATTTCATTAATTAAGGAAATTAAAAAGCACTAATTACATGAAATCCATTTAAACAAATGTATATATTAATTCTTGGTAATACATTCGAATTGTGCATTAAAGTTCGTCGTCAAAAATTATATTTACTTTAAAATGAAAAACTATAATATAATATAAAAATATAAGTTTCGTTATTAAGTTAAGTTAAGTCATTTTTATTTTTTATGCAATTATTCATATATGAATATACATTTTTGAGACATCAATATCATTATTTCGGTGCAACTTTTCGCGCGTGTTTTGCCGTATGAACAACGAAACATACCAAACACGAATTTATTAATCAGAACTAATTGATGTATGTATCCATTCCGCTATTATCACATACGTTACACCGGCATTGCAGGTGAAATATCTGCCAAACAATTTTCAGATAAATACATACTCAAAAGCTTTATTCGAGTTTCAATACTGCGAATGTGCCATTGTTTGCTTTCGTTAATGTATAAAACGAGGCACCAGAACAAGTTATGCGAGGATGTGTTTTCGAAACTGGAACGTATCTGCAAACAAACAGAATGTAAACAAATTTGCGTTTTCGCCTTTGCTCGTTCCTTTGTCTTTGCAAACGCAATCTTAGGGATACAGTTTGAATGTCTGCGATATGCAACTTGTGCTTTGTCGCAATGACTAACATTACGTATTGTTATCGTGGAAGCATCAGTGAAGAGGAAAGATTTGTTGTTTCGCTGTTAATGGGAACATATTATTTTTCGTTAGGCACAAGTCTTCCTGAAATATAGATGCTCGCGCTAAGCTAAGTCGAAATAATGACGTTGCGCGCCTAAAATATCAAATAAATTCAGTAAAAACGAAATAAAATTTCGTTGGAAGAAATCTTTGAACAGGTCGACTTTAATTGGTATTAAAAATATATATTTTTGCATGACAGTCGATTTTCAACCAACAGTTGTGTTTGAGCGGAGACGAAATAATTTAAAATACAAGAAGGTGAAAAATCAATAGGTTAAACTATCGTCCAATTTCAAGTCCAATGTCGAATTTTGAAGCAATTAATTAATCTTTAGAGGGATAATTGAAATTTCATAGGATACAATTCTCTTAATAGCACGAATGGAAAAATACCAGCCACATTCAACGATTACAGGGCACCGAATTGTAAAATAGGGACGGTGCTTATTTGAAGATTACAAGACACCAGATTGCTGTTGAGGTATTTATGTGTACCATAGAGCAAAATACCCCAAACATTTTACAAGGTTTTCCAGACTCTTATGACTGAAATGAACCTGGAAGTGGCATCAACTTAATAATGGTTTAGGATTTAGGATAAGAAGAATATTTTTGCTTCCCATTCGCGATATACTGTAGGTACTAGGTGTCACGGCTTGGACAAGCCAAAGCAATTACGTCACAATACACGTTAGAAGCAACATGAAAGGACTTACAAAGCCTCATAGAAATAAAGTCAGAATAGAATCAATATGTGAGTACAAATAATTACCCAAAGGAAACGAAGCGAACAAGTTCAATAACGAATCAGCAACTATCTGCAAGTTAAATGCTTTGAAAATTATTCTGGCGCAGCTCCAATTTATAGCAACTAATTTGGAATCAACAATGGAAGAAGATCGTACGCAGAATAAATACTGCAAATGTGTAGGGAAATCAAGAAGAACGATGAAGATATTAAAGAGCCATATATAGCAAACGACACAGAACAATGTCGTGCATGATAGTCCGAGAAAGGAGGTGTCAAACTTATATATAAATCGAAGACTTGCATGTAGATAAACAAACCAATGAACACGAGATCTAACAACCGTGATAAAAGTTTGTACCTTTTGCAGATTTTAAAAGGAATGACTGGTAAATATCAGCCCAAGGAAACCAATATGTTTCCCTTCTTTGCCTCACATTCTCTGGTTTGTTCCCCATCTTCTTATTCTTAAGTATATTAAGAATAAGAAGATGGCGAGCAAACCAGAGAATGTGAGTCAAAGAAGGGAAACATGTTTGGAAAAACTTGTAAATAGAAGACTGGGAGTCCAGAGTAACTGAAAAGTCTGTCACTGGTGGAATGCAATCAAATTGAAAGATCAAATGTTAATGAACTAGAGAAATGTTAGTCATATTTACAGCTTACAAAATCATCATGGATCTTCTATGACAAAAAACATACTTAGGGGAAAATATCATAATCAATAATCTACCAATTATGGAAAAATCATTGGATACATGTCACATGGGGATCTTCAAAACCAATGGTAACAGAAATAAGGAAGATCTATAATTTGTAATGTTGTAATGTTAACCTAGGAAAGGAACAGGAAAATGGTAGCAATATGTGTAAAGTAAGAATCTAAACTAAAACCAACATAATGGATCCAATAATGACAAAAGACAACGTTGTCAGAAGTTGAGTGGGAGTAATGAGGTAAAACTATAACACATAAAGGCCTAGATCAACGATCGGCAACTGGCGGACCACGGTCCAGGTCCGGACCGCAGAAAATCAAAATCTGGACCACTAAAAATATTTTGAAGGTATAAATGACTCAAATAAATAATTTTAAAAATATTTTTCTGCAGAGAACAATACGTTTCAGCCCAACCCTTACCATTTTTTCAGATCAGTTCTTAATGGTTAGTACGTAGATGAAATACGTACTTGCTGTGCTGTGCAACGCAGGGGAGTAGGCTGGAAAACTTTACAGAAGGGAGCACGCTGGCGCCAGTATTAGGCAATACGAGAACTGAAATTTTGGCTGCTGACAATAAAAGTAGTTTCCTCGTACATCTGCAAAAGCGGCTTGCTACGTCATAGGACTTAAGGAATCACGTGACATTGTTGATGAACAACAAATGTCTATTTTCGTGCAATTTTTGAATATTGAAAGTAAAGTTAATTAAGTAAATTCGTGTCTAATTGCGAGTAATGTTTCCGTTTAAAGGCAAGACTCGCGGAGAAGATTTATCCAAGACTTTTTATGACAAATATTAGTTATGATTGTGTATCTATCAACTGACGAGGCCCCAGCGATGATCGGAAAAAAAAGAGTCTAGTAAAGAGATCCAACGTCAAGAATGCTGGGCTACTATCTTACCAGATTTTCTTCGTGGAAAATTTACTGCCACTCTGAAAGAAGTATCAGACAACTTCATCAAGTTAATTAATTCTATGAGGTTTTGTTCTGCTGAAGTAATTTAGAGAATAAAAGAAGAATTTACCCCCTTCTTAGACAAGTTGGATATACAAGAAGCAAGGAACCGTTTGGAGTTCCCAGCAATCGAACTAAATATGCTAGCTCTGCGTTTCTTGAAGACATTCTGAAATATTTAAATGCTCTCAATATCGAGCTACAAGGGACAGGGAAAATAATATCTTTGAAAAAATCATTGCAAGTCAAGACTTTATTCACTTTCAATTCTTGAATATAAAAATAATTCTGAAATAGACATTGCAGCATTTTCAAATTTGATGTCAGATCTTGGGAAAGAATTTGCAGTGAGATTCCAAGACATAGAGAAATTGTCGCGATTTTTAAAATTGCCTTTTAAAGTGATGCGGCTACAAAGCCGCCTTTCAAACTCCAAATGGAGATAATTGACTTGAAGGGGATATTTCCTTGCAAACGTATAAGATTGCATTCGCCGCAGAATTTTGTAGTAACATAAAAAGTGCAAAATACTTGCCATTTGGATACTATGTTTGGCTCCATACATGTTTGTGAAAATGATTTTTTTAGAAGACTTGAAAACTCTTCGGATATGCTACTCTTCGCGTGGTCCTAACTTTAAAAAACTGACTCAAGACAGCAAATTTCTCCCATTGATTTTTAAATAAAAATATGCATATCTATTGCATTTCATATTATTTTTTGAGAGAAAATTAAAATAAATTATTAGCCAGGGAAATGAGTTTCATATCTGGACCTCGATAAAAATTTTCAGAGGTATCCGGGGCCCACCCATATTATTTGCCGATCGCTGGTCTAGACAGTAAACATCTAAAACGAAAGATTTGGCAATAAATATATAACTACAGTCGATATGTTCCTTTCATTCTTCGAAATATACTGTTGAATAATGGGCTAAGGTCACTTGCATATTCGTTGTTGATATGAACCAGCTTAATTTACATCATGTTTATGTTTGATAGGAACATTAATATCAAGCCTGAAGGAAGCTCTGATTTATTACTATCGTAAATTTAAAGTCAGGATCCCTCATTTTTGACTTGTATTGTATGCAAAACGCTGTAATAAATTGAAACATAAATCAAGTTTTACTGAACGGCGTCGTTTTCTATTATGAAACGTTTCAGCATTTATTGTAAATGATAAACGATATTGCAAATCGAAAGCAATGGGATAGGAAAACGAAAGGCATCGACTATTTTTATCCGTCATATCGGACAAACAAAGCGATCAGTTTCGCAAACACGGAAAACGGGAAAATAAACCTGCAAAATGACGTAACTACAAGTTTCCTTACGTTTTTTCTTTCCCTTCGGCCTGGTCGTCTCGTTTCATTTGCGGATATCTAAAGCTGCGTATGAAAAGAAAAACAGTCGGTTACGTTAATTGTACTGGACGCACGCGCACAATTCACAACAGAAGACACACATATTCGGGTCTAGACATTTCTAGAGGTAAAACATTCATGGCACTAATCTCAGCGTACTAGCGTAACATAGTAACGTGCAATTTTCTCACTTTTCTGCTGTCTGGAGGAAGCGATCTAGGGCGTTTTCCGAGTACTCGTCTTCTAAAGGTAGTCCTTCGTCTGGAACAAAAAAATTACTTTTACCCTCTTTATATATCTATTGCAATTTTATGAAAATTTCGAACGAAAAATGTCAGCGCAACGCCTTCAAAGTCGTCGTTCTGGTCGCAAACAAGATAATTATTCCTTATCATAAAAAGTGCGTTCACACCAATAGATCCAAAGCTACCAATATTATATATCCAGTACCTTAATTATTTCCAACATTAAAAATTGACTTTTGATTTTGTAGAAATTGCAGACATTGTATTATTTAACTAACTCGGCGATACGTCACCAGTTAAATAATACTAAATACTAAATTTCACCATTTTCACCAAGTTGAATACACGCTATAAACTTGTTTCAATAAGTTGTCAAGTCTGATGCAAATCGTAGGCGACGGTTTAAGGAAAATACGCCCTCATAAAATAAACATGTAGAGTGGAAAGTCTTGTACATTCGTACGGCGTAAAACATTTATGGAGACAGGTAATGAACTCACTGATGCAGTCTGGTTTCATATAGATCATAGAGGAACTGTTCGTTCCGACTGACGTATGGTAATTCGATCGGCGCCAGTTGAATTCACGCTAGATTTGTTTGCAAATCGCAGACTCGCGCTTTATTCAGGTGCTAAAATTTAATCAATCACAAAACGCTATCGCTGAAATTTTACGAAACGCGTAAAGATTGGCATTCATCTATAACTAACTAGGAAATAAAGCGCGTCGTCAAAGGATGTAAATATAATTTTTATGAGCACAATAAATGAATTAACCGTCTATTCACAATTTATGTAAATGTATTGATGAATCGTGATAACGTATGCGAATTACATCGTAAATAAAAATAAAATTAGCTATTAAAAAGTAAAAAAATAAACATCGCGTCAGTATGGCTACCAAATCATAATGAGCTTTTATGTTGCTTGGTAAGCAAAGTTTATTTAAAATCAATAGAATACATATTTACAATAAAAATACATATACAACACATAATTAAAATCCCCTACTCCTACGCGAGCGCTTACTAGGAGGTCCTAAGATATCTCACACTAACACTAACATTTATTATCAGTTCCGGTTCCTGTCTCGATTTGTGAAGGTCGTGTTGTCCGTACGTCCGTTACGTCTATTTCGTGTAGTCGACGGGAAACTCTCAAAAACCCGCCCCGTACATCCTGTTTTTTGGTTCGTTACTTTAGTAATTTTATGTTAGTCCGTCCTGTCCTCGTAGTACAGATCCAACGTTTCATAAGGTAATTTGTGAGTGTGCCTATGTCCCTCCACGTGTCTCTGTTCCGTTATGTCTCGTATAAGTGGGTTGTCATGAATGGCGGTCCGCCGGTAAAAGCGTTCCGCCATCTCCTTTATGTTCGTCGTCAGTAGCGGCATGTCCGCGTCTGTATGTAGGTCACGTATACGTGCGTATCGGTCGGTGCCCAGGGCGAACCTGAGACACTTGTTCTGCGCTACCTGCAGCTTACGCAAGTTGGTGGGAGCTGCTCGGCACCATACAGGTGACGCGTATGTCATCGTTGGTCTTATAATTGCCTTGTAGAGTAAAAGTTTGTTGTTCGTCGTAAGTCTGCTGCTTTTTGAGACCAGTGCGTACACCGATCTCATAGCAGCGTGTCCCATTCTGTTCGCGTGTTGTATATGTGCACCAAACGTTGTCTTTGTGTCTAATGTGACCCCTAGATATCTCACTGTCGTTGTTAGAGGTATTACGATACCGTTGACCCTTGTCGGGTTCGGTATCGTGTATGTTCTGTTTCGTGGCGTGAATGTGATGCTTTCACATTTAGTCGGATTCACTGTCAATTTCCAGTGACTGAAGTACCGTTTGAGTTCCCTCATGTGGGTGTCTATTTTCGCGTGTGCAATGCATTCTGAGCTGGATGATGCGTATATGGCCGTATCGTCGGTGAAGAGGGCGATTGATGTGTAATCGTTAGTCGGTATGTCATTAATGTATAATAAGAACAGTTGTGGACCCAAGACTGAGCCTTGGGGCACTCCTGCCCTTATGAGATGAGGCGCTGACATGTTATGATTACGTCTGATTTTGAATTGTCTGTCCTTTAGGTATGAATAGATCAGTCTGATTAATGACATGTCTAGTCCGTATTTGATTAATTTATATATTAGTCCATCTATCCATACCGTGTCAAATGCTTTATGCAGGTCCAGTAGCGTCATTGCCACAACTTGGTTCCTATTAAACGTTTTCCGTATGTCGGTCACAAGTCGCGCCACTTGTTGTACTGTGTCATGTTCGGGTCGGAAAGCAAATTGCTCGTTTATGAGGAGATCTCGCCTTTCGACTTGATCCCTCAACCGTTTGTTTATTATTGTCTCAGTCACCTTCGAAAGGCTGCTGAGGAGGCTAATAGGTCTGTAGCTGTCCGGTTTGTCTCGTTGTTTACCAGATTTGTGAATAGGGATTACTACAGCACTCTTCCAGTGGCTTGGAAAGTGCTGCAGGGACATAGTCGCGTTAATTAGGTACGTCAGTTGTACGAGTCCTTTTCGGGAGAGGTTTCTTAGGATCTTATTATGGATATTGTCGAGTCTCGGGGCTTTCAGCGGGCCTTGCCGCTTGATCACGGCGAAAATTTCTCGTGGGGTCGCTAACTTAATTCGTGAGCTTAGTAAGCGGGTAAATTAAGTATAAATTTCAGTTTTCTATCTCCAATTCATTTTTCGCCCATGTTCTATATGATATACCACTGCCAAATTTAATCAAACTTTTAGATTTCTAAAACAGCAGCGTTGTACCTATTTTTACTAAATTGTACGTAGTTGGAAAATAAATAAACTCTTTTTAACGAAAGGCAAATAATTATTGAGTGGAGTTGATTTTGCTTTCCACCCTTATTCGGTGATAACTTTCAAATCACTTCCCATTTAATGTTTCTCTCTAGTACCACCTGTATTGTTTCTCCTTGACAGGTTTTTCCAGGTCTTCCTCTTCTATTATTTTCCTTATGCAGTTGTTTACCAAAAAAAAAACTAACTCTTAACCAATGGAGCTAAAAAGCGGGGACAGAAGGGGAAGGTATTGCAGGTTGTAGAAATGAATGTTTATTACGGAAATCACCAAAGAAAAAATTCATCATAATTTAAAAAATTCCTGATTTGATCTAATTTTGAGCTGAAATAGATACTAATTCGACACATGGGTTGGGTTACACACACGATTGTAAAGTAAGTTTACGTTTCTGTGTTTCATATATAGTCGACAAAATTTCACGATTTTTTTATATTTAAATATAGGCGGTCCTGTAATAAGAGATTAATATTGGGCTGACGATTTTGGATCCACGATATTTAATGTCGATTGAAACTGCTAAAGAAAAAACATAGGACAAATGGTCGCAAACTATCACCTCTTGTTAAACCCCCTGTAAAAAATATTCCAGGCTGTTGTGAATTTTTTTGTCATCCGGATCCCCCCGTGTTTCGAGAAATTGCAAATTGCGTTAATGTCATTCAAAATTTTGAAGGTCGATTTTAATGTTAATTAGGGTTTCCTTTACGGTTGGACCAAGTGTTATTCTTTAATTTTGAAAGATGACTATATGTAAAAAATTAAAAAATGTTTTTGATTAAAATTTGATGTTTTGAAGGTCGATTTGTTAATTTACATACTCTACACAATCCAATTATATGTCAATTTTTTCCATAAATAGTTGAACGAAAGTAAGCAGAGAAAAGTTCATTAAGATAACTTCATCCCTTGCAAATTTAAAAACTAATGAAAAAAACGAAAATTGTCGAAAAGTATGTAAAGTTATTAAAAAATCAGAAAGAACTATGAAATTAAAAAAAAATAATTAAAAATTATGGAAGCAATGCCAAAATGTATCAAAATTTCAGAAACGGTGCTTATTTTCAATTTCAAAAACTAAAATTGTTTTAAAACTGTTTCAATTGTTTCATTTAATACGGAAAAAATCAATGACCATAACCCAAGTTTAAAAAATACCTTAAAAAATTGCTAAAATATAAAACTCAATTAACTCTTTTCACAAATCATAAATTCAGAACATTCGGTCTATGAACCAGCATTTGAAGCACTTTAAACAATGCATAATCGGCGTTTTCTATCTTCCGTTGCAGTTTTTCCACTATTTACGAACTATCCACTTGAGACTTCAGAAAACGCTGCACATCATCGCACGTCCTTATCCAATCTACTTGCAAATAACCAATTGCACGAAACTCTTTTAACGGCAGGCAATGTTTCGTTTCCCGTACCTTTCAAAGAGTATTTATTCTTTACATTTTACTTTACATTTTTGTTGTTAACTTTTCAGTTATCACCCCGAACGATTTCCACTTCTTCAGAGTTTCGCGTGCCTGTGTTTCCGTCAATAATAATTGACCCTGGCGGTTCACTTATATTTCTTTTGGAATTTACACTTTGTTGCATGTTCTTTCACCGTTGATGTTTGGATACTGCTAACGCCATCTACCATTACTGGATTTGACTTTGCCTTTAAAATTTCACAAAAACTTTTCTTTAATAATATCATTTCCGCCATGTGGCACTGATTACTAATTATTATGTCCTTCGGTTTAATAACCTGCGGGTATTGTTTTAATTCCATTTTCAAAGAACTAACTTCACGTTTGACTGAGATCACGAGGCATAAATAATCTTTTGAATTCCATGTTTTTCACATTTAACACATGCTTAACACCGAAATTATTAGATAATCTAGCAGCAAAATTAATCAAACTGGTGATACTCAGTTCACAAGTCTCACCAACCAAAGATTTTTGAATAGTTTTTGGTTATGGTTATCCGTTGATTTGAACTGTGAGGTATCAAGTAAAACTAAATAATTTTTGATAATAAATTGATTATTTAATATTAAGATTGATTGTATAATTTGGGTGCGGCCTACTAAGAATTTCAAACGGGAATGAAACTCAACCGTATCACAATAATTTTCTCAATTGCAATCTTACAATAGAATCGAAAACAATATAAAAAAATATATTTTAATTCTTTAATTCATTTCAAAGAAACGGACGTCGATTTAGAATATATCTAAAATTAATTTCCACGACGGCGAGACGTAAATGTAACTGTAAAAGACTTGATTATTTTTCCAATACGTGAGTCATTTGGCGACAGCAATAATACCGTATAAGTGCGTCATTTCCGATATTTCGAGTTTCGCGGAGCATGAAGTCTGTTATCATCAACTCTGTCCCTTGACTTTCGTGTGCATTGCCCATTAGAGCCACATTGTGGTCTTCGGAAGCGATACCTACTGAACGCGTCAATCAATCGATTTCCCGTCAGCACATTTCATTAGAACTCGCACAATCGTAGGGCCGCACGGTCGAACATTTCGTTATTAAAAAAATTGCAGTTTTCATTTAATTCCACGTCTGAAACGATTACCGATTGCGATTAAATATGGATTATTTATGAGGTCAGTGCTTGACGTGGCAAAAGGACCAATTAAATTGCGAGGGCTCTTACGTCAGGTGATTTTTTTTTCTCTCAGAAAATGCAACGAATTATTTTCAATATCTTCAACTATAGAGTTTCGTAAATAGTATTCACCACAAGAGCATTGGAGTTGAGCAGATATGAAACCGAAGATTGGAGTATTGAATCTGGCACAAGCGAGTTACCTTTAACGCATATCTTAATTATTTGAGAACTGGCTTATCGTAAAGTAAATTAAACATAGCAATCGTCTAATATGAGGCTTTGTATCATGTTGTCGTCTAACGCTATATCAGTTGCGAGAGATTTCTAACGTCGATTTTTGGCACACACTGTTAAATCACCGCATGTTCACCTCGTCCGACCACATCCACGAACATCGGAACTCCATTGATGTGTCAAATCTTCCATGTTCCGAGATTGTGGATGGTTTGCATCACGCACGTTTATCGTGCTTATCTATTTGATTTACACTTTTCAAATACGTACATAATTTAATATAAATCTTCTTTTACTTTAACTCCTATTACATAGAATAACGTACGACTTTGTCATTAGTCAATAACGAGCATAAAAGAAATTTGATAATTGCCCAGTGAAGTGTTTATGTAAGGATACGAACTGTATATTCGACCTTTTTCTAATTAAAATAAATTATGGTGCAATAATTTTTATGAAATATATAATATTTGTATAAAATAATTCGCACGAATAACAAATTTCCAGGTTGGAATATGAAAGTTAACGAGTAATCGAGTTTAAAAGTCAATGATTAATTTACGTATTTCAAACGTCGAAACATGGATGGAAATATTTAATAATATTTACACAACAAACATTTCATAATAATTCAATTAACAAAAAAATGTTGCAATCGTTTATGAAAATATTGACTTTGACTATTGAGTTAAATTCAAATTTTAATTATAATGACAGACTGAAAAATACTACATTTACATCGCAATAAATTTTAAACGAATTTGCAGCTACAACATATTTTAAGGCATTTATATAGCGTTTTAAAAGTTTTGGAAATTATCTGCGAAATAAAAGCGTATAATTAAATTTTTGTAGGCTGGCTCGTGCAGTGGTTCGCTGTAATTCGTTCGTATTGCTATTTTAAACCACATAATTGAATGATGAATTATTCTAATTTACATACTATTTTATTTATTTATATTGTCATCATTTATCATTTTAACTATTTTTATTTTCATAATTATGACTTATGTGGTTCATTTTATAGCAACATCGCTGGCTGAGGACTAACTTAAGTTTACCGACACTTATTAATAAATAGCTTAAATGTTAATGTTAATAAAACAAATTGCCTATTTTACAATTCGCAATCACATGTTATATAAATTTATATTTATTAATGTAAGAATTGTGTGCGGACGTAATCGAAATCGACTCATTTCGTAAAATTTTAAATACTTAAAATTAAGCTCGTCGTTATATCCTTCAAAACGATAATAAATTCATTCGACGTGAAAAGCTCTTCAAATAAAGCCTTTGTGCTATCACAACAACAATGAAATTTCGTCGTTAGTTAGCCAAGGCTTTATTATTTCGCAGGATGCGTACTTTACGTTATTCATAAACTTTGCAGGATTATTATTGTTGGGGTATTAGTAATGATGGGTTTTTAAAACAGTTGTGTTTATAGAATGAAAGCTAAACTAGCGGAAAATACGCAAAACAAAGCTCTGAATCTGCTTCGAAAATCTTCTTCACGAAAATAATGTTTGAGCATTTAGTTCAGGTTTCATTTGAATTGGAATAATTTGTTAAATTCTTCTTAAAACACGTAAATTATCATTATCTCGCTACTGAGCTAGGTATAAATATTATTAAATATTGAAAATTTATAATTCATCTTCCGCTCAAGAAATTATAACCAGATATAACCAACTCTTCCAGTTTAACATTTAAGTATTAAACTTAACATAAATATAAGGAAAGCCACGAAGCTATTTTAAGTAAAATCTAATCTCAGTACAATCCCGACAAATCATTGATAAATGTAACATTTTATTCTAAAATATTTATTATGGGCGGCCGACTTCACTGAGCCTAGCTGACTCCACACAACTTTTAACGAATTTCGATTAAAATTAATTTGTTTAAATTTGATTTTATAGTTATGGTGTCGTCAAAGATAATTTTGCATGCGATCTTGTAATAAACGACGCCGCAAATCATTAATTTCAATCGTTCGCGAAACGAATTATTTCGTTATGATTGAAAAAACAGTCTCGTCGGAGTCAACTGGTGACTGCGAAGCTACAAAAAATTACGACGCAAAACCCAATTACTACCACCCACCACCAACAGCACAAAGCACACGCTGTGACTTCGAATTGCGGAAAACTGCGATAAATTATAATTAAAGGGCGCCGTGGAGAATAAATACGGTTGTGTGCGTTGTTTGCTCCGCACGCAAATCACACACGTGACGCCGAATCGCGCAGTTTCATGTTGCACTGCGCCGTTAAAATTATTTTCCATGCAATTTTGTTTAATGAACATCATTTTACTAAAATGTTGCTTTTTATGTGAAGCCGGAGCGTAAAAAACGGTAATAGTAAAGTGGCTAATCGAAATACGTTAATTAATTTTAAACGCGTGTTGTATTAAAATCAATACTGGCTTTTTCGTTACGGCACAATAAGCATCGAAACTTGATTTTCATTGGAACTTTATGGAACATATTTTCCGACAACTAATCCTTGAGTAATTCCGGTGCAGCTTTCCGAACCACTATAATTGAAAAATGTGAAATAATATGAAATCGATATGAGAGACACTCGTTTACAGATTTAGAATATCAAGTTTGCTGTTCGTGCGACAATTTAATAATTGACCAAGACGACAATGTATAAAAAATATATAAAATCTCTATAAATGCAAGGACACAGTATTATCTTATGAATTTGATTAGGAATGTCGTTTCTGTTTGAGCAGCAAATTGGTTTTATATATAACGACGTGGCTCCGTGTGCATTGAATATGCCAATTGTATAGCTAGGCACAACGTCCCCCAACAAAAGTTACCCAATGTAGTAACGACAGGAATAGATTGCAACAAATATTATTCTAATATACTTTCAGGATATTGCTATACATAGACAATTATGGGGGGGAGTTATCCAAATGAATAACTCAGCCCAGAGTTGGCTCTACTTGAAGCAAGCAACAGCCAATAAAATTTTGCAAAATGTTGTAGCGACAAAAATAGATCGTAACTAAGATTACTCTGATCGATGTTCTTGAAATAAAGTGTGAACATAAGAGGGTTCGTACATGGCACAAAATTAAAATACAAATCTGATATTCTGATATTATAAAATCATCGACAACTAGCCTATAGGGTCCATTATGAGATGTGGGCATAAAAATAAATGGTGAATGAGCATTGGATGGGTGGACAATATTGATGATGTGGGTTCTATGGAAAGGTAAGATGGTGGTAATACATTAGTTCGAGTCTCATTAGCCTTGGAAAAAGATAAAATGGATTTTTTATGTCAATTAGTTTTCTTATAATTGAAACACACCTCAAAGCATCAAAGGTCGCCTGGATTTGGTGTACGGGAAAATTCACCGTCTTATTCTGTAGTAAATGATGATCAACACGATTTCGAATGGGACAGGAATCACTGGAAGATGGCGCAGAAACAGGAAGAACAATGGAAGTGGTGACAGCCAAGATTGCCCTTATTGAGGAACTCGTATTAAACGATCGACCCTTATCAAAAATGTCGGCCTTTCAGATACAATCGTTCGCCGAATCGTCCACAAAAATTTAGATATGAATAAAGGTAGTGCAATGTGAGTCCTCAAAGATCTTGCAGCAATTCAACGCCAGCGTTCTGTTGAATGTGCTTGACCCGTTTTGGAGCTCTCTGGAGAAAACATTTTGCACGTGTTGAAGACAGTTGTCACAGGGGATCAAACTATGATTCACTACTATGATCTTGTGTGCAAATGGAAATGAGGCGTAAAGGTGAAGCACCGTCAATAATGTTCAAGTTCAAGATGGCTACGATTTTTTGGGATTGTGATTCTGATTCTTCTGATAGACTTCGTGGGAAACTCATCAGAAGCGTGTATTTGTTCCGAGACGATAATGGACCAGTTCACACTGCTGGAATTGCGTAAGCTGCAATTCATATAGTCCGGATATGGCCCCCAATGACTACTGCCTGTATAGAAAATTGAAAAAGGACCTTCGCCGTGACGGCGAAGAGTTCAGTGCTGCAATTTAGGCAAATTTTCAGAACAAACTGTAGGAATATTTTTAGGGGCATTGAATTGTTGATAAAACAATCTAATAAGTTCATTCCTGCCGTTGGAGGGGGGCTGTGTTAAAAAATAAAATGTAATAGTGAGCCTACGCCATTTCTTTCTTTGGATTGGAAACTTGAAGGTCATGTTAATGTCAGAAGCGGTATTTACGAATGGTGATACCTTTTATGGCTATAGCCAAGTACTAGTTATTACTTTGTGTTGGTAAATACTCATATTAGATTTGAAAATTGTAATTAGACCGATTCGTAGATAAAAACTGTTTTAATAATGTCGCGCACGAAAGACATTTTCGGAGTACTTCACGGCGTGCAATCGGTGGTAGAGGCCGGGGCGAAAGTGCAAGAAGACAACCTCAAAGTAATCTGGAGCAATTCCAGTCTAAGGCACTTCCGATGTAAAAACGGCCGACGTTGCGAAAATTGTGTCGGACAGCGCATCTAGACTCGGTGCGGTCGTAACAGGAATAATACAATTTATAAATTACACTCCCACGACCGCAGGTTTGTAAGACTTACCCAACTAATGCATGATTCATCAATAACGTGGGCGCCTTCTGCGAAGCTGATTTGTGTAAACTTTTAGTCGACAGTTTGGCCATTCCTAAGGACGTCAAGAAGAGCGAGACGAAAGTGACACCAGCCAAGATTTTCGAAATCAAACTGACGCCTAGCGATAAGGCGCTTTTGAAAAAGTTGGACATGGAACATCGCGAGAAAATGTCGAAGGGTAGCGCGAAGAAAGCGGAAACGGAAATGAGGTTGGATACGACACACGTTGAAACATCAAGCGCGGAAATTGAACAAAGAGAGAAACAAGTGGGACCAAAAGTAAAGGCGGTTCCCAATCCAAAGTCCCTACAATTGGTGGGTACCAGTCATAGCCAATATGTCAATCCATTTTAATCTTTTTATATTAAATTAAAAGAACATCGTCTAACCCGACAATCTGGTCGTCTCACTTATTTAAGTAAATATTTAATATCACGTAAATATTTAAAGCGGAGTGAACCCATTGGTACATCAGTAATATTTAGAACAGCTGAATAAATCACAAAGGCATTAGCCATTTAATACCACAACGATGTTCAGGGGAACTTTTATTTTCTTTGTTATGAAATTAGCTCGTAATCCATTTGCCCAACTTCCACGCTACGCTTTACTTAATTTGCACGTTTCTGCCCTTTTTGCCGAGGAACAGGAAATATGAAATTTATCTGTAGCTGAAATTACATTAATCCCATCTGCAGCGCTAAAATTCCGAAAGCGACGTCGCCGTTTATTCCGGCGTTTCTCCGTTGTCCCCTGTTGCCCTGTGATTTCACGAGTCGTAACGAGACGTCTTAATTAACGCGTGATTAATATCATAGAACACTGAATGTAAAGTCAATTTAATGTAGCGAGAGAACTTCCGCGGATGAAAGTTTCAGTCGCGTGTTTCAAGGCCGGCTGAAATTAACTTCGAAATCCCTATAGGACGGAGCCGCCGCGTCGCTAAATTGCACGAGTGAAAGAAACAAAGAACTTGTAGAGGCGAGGAAGTTAATGAGGACGATGCAATTAGATTTCAGGCGCGATTATATTTAAAATTTTAGCATTTATAACACTTTTGGGACAATGCCGGCGGTCCAAACATTAAAAATAGCTTTTTATAATAAATGAGACTATTTTTCAGCATGAATATAGAGATTTTGAACGCAACACTATTTTATATTAAATTAGTAAAACTGCTTATCGTAATTAGAGTTACAACCAGTCGAAACTTTAGTAGTTACGTTGTGTTAAAACGTATTTCCGAACTGTCGCCGAAACTACAATAGCTTTTAATTGAAAATGTTATAATTGGATTTAGTTAATCATGTCGATAAGTCGATTTCAATTTACTTCTATAGCGATGTCGAGAATGTTAATTATGACTGTCAAAAACATAATTAGCACTTTTCATGATGTAATTAGTACTGCCATTTCGAAACGCGATTATAGAAACACATCAAGTGGGTGCTATATTTATCTACATATCCTATTGGCATTTATAATCAAATTTATTCGTGCATTAATCACTTGAATAGGTATTGATTATTGTTTGGAAATTTATGGTAAATTTACCAAAAAAAAATTAATTTTATTGACAAAATTACAAAGCTTAATTATTACTTTTAATACAAAAATGTATTAAATCTAATATTAACGTTTTTGAAATTTTTATTTTACAGGGGATCAAAACTTTTATTTTTATTTAAATCTTTAATATATATATATAGTGGGTTCGTCTGGTGAAGTGATTAAATCGAAATACTTTTTAAAGTATGTAATTTCAAAAGTTATACACCGTCTTTTCTAGGTTAATTCAGTTCGATGTGTCACAATTAGAGCGCTAATTGGCTTTAGGTTATGAATGTTCGATGTGGAAAATTTGGTCTCAAAAATGTATTGTTATGTTTTAAATTTGAATCGAAAAATTGATCGTCATCTTAACTTTTCATATCATAAAAAATAAATAGTTTTTTATCATTTTCACCAGTTTTCATTAAATAATTAGTCAAAATCTATCATGCATCCGTCTCAACAGTGAGTTGTTGCAGAATCTGACATTTTAAGTCACTTAAGCTACATTTTTCCTTTTTTCCGCTCAACAATCCATTTACACTCTGTGTTTCGATCTGTCTAAGATCTTATTCTGTAGGTTCCAATGAATCTTGTGATTCCTTGTTTTCAATATTTTCATAATTTCTTTACTTATTCCTCATCTCAATTCGTCACTTCTTGTGCCCACCAACCTGTACCAAAGTACCTATTTGTATCTCCAGTATTAAAAATTTACAGTCTTGGAGATATAAAATGCTGTTTATTTCATTTTGATTAGTTTCTTGTAGTGTCACAAAATCTACATATGTGATATTGTCCACGATCTTTTTGAAATATTTATGCCCCCAACCTTCATCATTTGCCCTTACGTTACAGCTATTATACCCCCTTCTTTGTCACGTGACTTTAGTGCCTTTCTTTCAATATTTTCCCTGATTAGTCTAATATATTCTTATAATCATCGATATGTCTGGTCCATTTCCATTTAGTTTCAGTTTTCATCGCTAGCTAATATTTTCTAGTGTTTTTCTATAGCTTCTTTCGTACCTTCTTGTCATGATTTCATAATTCGTATCTGATGGTTCAGCAGTAGGAATCGTTAGCAACAACATTACTTCCAAGAAATTGGTATTGTTATATGTTATGTGAATTGCAGTTCTTTGATGTTAAGAGATTGTGCTATATATGACACATTTCGATTTGGAATTAACCGATATATGAACGAAATTTGTTTATAAATCCAGCATTTATTTTGGTTTTATATCAAGCCCTAACTTTTTTTGTTATTTTGAATGTGTAGCTTTGAGTTGATAAACCAGAAAATCTGTCGATAATCAAACGATTGATCCGATTGATTTGGTACTTCACTCTAACATCTCATTTCGGCTCCGTTCCTTTCTTCTTCCATCTCTTTCATCCTTCTCATTCTCTTTTTATGTGTCTGTTTTTCTTCATCCTACTGTTCCGCTTCCCTCTTTTTCATTCCCTAAAATTTTTCTAGCCCCCTCCGTTTGACACACAATATTTACGTGGTTTACGTGGCAGTTGGTATTTAGTGCACTTCGAGTAAATGCCCTAAATTCGTAAATAAATATTTGCCATATTCCATCCCTCTTCAATTCCAATGAACAATAAAGTGTAGTACAGAAAACCCACTCTACTCATTAACATCCTGAATCGTGAAACTTTGCTGTAAATACCCGTGATGGAATTGTGCCCACCAACCTGTACCAAAGTACCTATTTGTATCTCCAGTATTAAAAATTTACAGCCTTGGAGATATAAAATGCTGTTTATTTCATTTTGATTAGTTTCTTGTAGTGTCACAAAATCTACATATGTGATATTGTCCACGATCTTTTTGAAATATTTATGCCCCCAACCTTCATCATTTGCCCTTACGTTACAGCTATTATACCCCCTTCTTTGTCAGGTGACTTTAGTGCCTTTCTTTCAATATTTTCCCTGATTAGTCTAATATATTCTTATAATCATCGATATGTCTGGTCCATTTCCATTTAGTTTCAGTTTTCATCGCTAGCTAATATTTTCTAGTGTTTTTCTATAGCTTCTTTCGTACCTTCTTGTCATGATTTCATAATTCGTATCTGATGGTTCAGCAGTAGGAATCGTTAGCAACAACATTACTTCCAAGAAATTGGTATTGTTATATGTTATGTGAATTGCAGTTCTTTGATGTTAAGAGATTGTGCTATATATGACACATTTCGATTTGGAATTAACCGATATATGAACGAAATTTGTTTATAAATCCAGCATTTATTTTGGTTTTATATCAAGCCCTAACTTTTTTTGTTATTTTGAATGTGTAGCTTTGAGTTGATAAACCAGAAAATCTGTCGATAATCAAACGATTGATCCGATTGATTTGGTACTTCACTCTAACATCTCATTTCGGCTCCGTTCCTTTCTTCTTCCATCTCTTTCATCCTTCTCATTCTCTTTTTATGTGTCTGTTTTTCTTCATCCTACTGTTCCGCTTCCCTCTTTTTCATTCCCTAAAATTTTTCTAGCCCCCTCCGTTCTCTCCCACACTTCTTCTCCATGCTTCTTGTCGCCTTTTTTCAAACTTATCTCTTCACAATTTCCCAACCAATGTTCCCATTCATCCTAGCATTTTCCACAGAACTCGAACCTCTATTTTTTTCCATCCAGTATTTTTTGGAGTTCTCATCACTTCTACATCTGAACCTTGCTAACATTGTTTTCTTCTTCTACTGATCTGTTTCCCCTTAAGGATCTTGGCTTCCTCGCGTCTGCTTTAATTCTTTTGTGATTTACGTTGTATCTCGCATTTTCGATTTTACTTTCCCATCTCCTTTGCTTACCTATCTCTACTAGAATAACTACATTGTCTGTAGCTTTTCCCAATTTTACAACTCCATCCAAGGTACAGGAGCGTTTCCGTCAATTTAGCAATGTATATATTGAAGAGCTGTGGGCCCAGTGCCCGCCCCCAGTCATAAACTGTCTGAAGTCTCGTTCCATTACTGCACACATTAACCAGTTTATATTTTCTAGGATACCACAATAAAGCCAAAACGAAATCGATATTACAATTATTAAAGTACAATCTTTTACTATAAAATTCATTAAGTAATTCTATAATATTGAAAGATGGTAAACATGTAAACAAATTTTCTAAAGTACCAAATTGACATTTTTTAATTCTTGTGCAATCTAGTGACCAACATATTATCATCGCCAATTGAAATTTTGCAATCTAACTCAACCCAAGCTGTTTTCCAATTTTTGTTCTAGAAGCTTCTTGCATTATATTTGTAAAACAAGGAACATATATACTTGGTAAGGATTTAGCACACTGAACAACTGAAAAGTATATAATTACCATTTTCCAGTGGCATTCAACTTATCTCTTTCAATGTCGAGGTTTATCAACATCATCAACTAAATTGTATAACACACGTATAAATAATTGCGGTAAAATTTGCACTCGGTGTTAAAATTATTCAAAATGACATAAGCATTAAATTTCCTCGCAAAATAATTTCATGCAAATTGTCATTTACGCAATTTGAATTTATAAGTTTGTATATATAAGTTTTCCATTTGCGACTCAACGTTGATATTGACCCGCTCTCCGGGAGCCGCTCTTGCACGGCGAAGTTCCGGAACATGTTTGAAACAAGACCAAGTTAATTTCCGTGACTGACAATTGCATTATTCCCGCTGGTCTCTTGGGATGATAACTTCGCCAGATCGAACCCGAAAACATAAGAGATAAAGATTGTATATTGACAGGGCAGTAATGTGAATTACGCTTCGATGGTTGGTTCAAGAGTTCAATTATGTTTTATTTTACTGATTAAATTCTCGTAATACTTGTAATGAGTAGGACGTGTATTTAAGAAGTTAGGAAATAGTTTTAGTATGTTTAATCGGGCAAAATATCAATGTCATCGTGACTCAACTAAGTAGCGTTGATTATTCATAACTGCAACTAAAACCAAATGCCATTTTGTGAAGTTAAACATTTTATTATATTTTATAGCATTTTTGTTAATTATGAGATACATTTATTGCCTAATGTAATTGTAAATGTTATGTACCGTTAACGTGCTAAAATTATGTGTATCCCTTATATCAGTCGACGCACAATCTATAAATAGATTTTATTACCAGCTATAACAAAAATATTATTACATGCATTTTACGTCCACCTGATAAGCTTTCGAAGCGTAATCGCGCGAAATTTCGCCGCAAAAAGCCAATTATAATAGCAATTAATTAGGGCCGACATCCAAACGTGTTTGTTCAGTCACAAGCTATCTATCAGGACAGCGCCGTTATCTATCCCGTCGTATAAATTCATTTAATCGAGCCACGACGCGTTTGTAAACACGTCCTTTATGAGTCCTCAAAGTCGAGCCGTGTTCCTGATGAATGTGCTCGATTTACGGGGGCGTTGTATTAGCACGGCGCGTTTTCGAATACGTGCCTTATTAAAATATTTTGATTGATATGGCTTCGATAATTTGTTTGCTAAAATAGATTTGTTGTGATCGACGAAGTGATTTAGCGCTGTTACATTTTAATCAACGATACCGTTGGCGTAAACATTGCTTTAATCCTTGTTTATAATAATGTATGAGTTTGCTGCAATTAGTAAAGATTACGAGCATAAATCCTAATTAAAGGCAATGAATACGTCGAGGAGGAACTTGCTATGGGCAAACATAAAATTAGCGTCACGCAAATAACCCATTTTTTTTGAGAGATGTCAGTGAATTTTATTATGTTAATTCAACGACTCCCCAACTAACTTGTAAATATAAGCAAATATATGAAAGGAGAAGATGAACTAACTAAAACAAATTGTGGAAGACGTTAAACACATAAAAGGAAGTAACTCATATTTTTGTTGGGAAGGAAATAATTTAGACCAAAAACTTGCATAAAGAGGTTTGAACAGGAACTATATATACAGGAACAGGAATTATAATTCAAGAACAAACATATATATATGTCAGAAGTTTATAGCTTATTTCGACAGAAATTATACTTTAAACGACAGGATGAAAGACAATCAAAGATAAATTAGCCAAGGCAAAAAGGAATATGAAATAATGAGAAATTGATGAATTAAAATGATTTGCCTAAACAATAGAAATTAGGCAACAATATCTTATGGAGGAACACTTTAGTCTAGATCGGTGACTGATTTGAGTAATTATTTATGTACTAAATAATAAAATATGTAATTAATGTCGCTAGTAACTAGTAACAACGCCTCACCACATTCCGGATGAGTAATAAAAATAAGTTTACTGCAAAGGTAAATAAAGTAGAAAGTACATCTAAATTAAAATTATTGGATTATAGTTATAAATCTTCTAAAATGTTGTCAAATGTACTGTGCATCATGCAATAACAATTTGGACGAAAATGCTATAATACGTACACATATTAAGATTTATTGTAACAATTTTACTGTTTTGGTGACAATTTCAGACAAAAATATGCCTATGATATAGAACAATTGGGAATACTAAATTATTTGGCACTCCTATACAAATATTAACGTACATGGTTCCAAAGAACACACATTGGATATATTCTTCAACATTTGATTTATTTGCTGTTTAGTCATTCATATAAATTTTAAAAATCTGATATTTTCAATCTGTGGTCCTTCCCCAGGTGATGAAAAATTAGTGCTGAAGCAATCGATAACTAATGCATAACAACGTGCTCAAAATATTTCACACACTTGTACTGATACAATAAATTCAACGCAAACAAAGTTAAGTGTCCAAAATCTAGAGACTAGTGGTGGCAACAGGATCGTTTACATAATTGCTATGAGGAAATGAAGTAGAATTTAGTGTCTCTCTCTCAGCACCCAAAATTTCCAACATAATATATCATGTCACGTAATTTTTGTTCAAATTTAATGATGAAAATATCTGCTGCCTTATTTAAATACAGTCTTTGTTGTGCACATTTATCATTGTTCATTCGAAAGGAAAAATGCGAGCAATTTCCCAAAATTCAACTACGTTTATCGAAAAATGAAAACATTATTTAGGCAAGGCTTCTGAATAACAAGGCATATCATTTTTACGTGTACTTCTGTTTTTTAATTGTTCGGTGGTTCTGCTAAGCAGGTGTCAAAATAATTGATGGTAAACGAGTAGGAAAAATATATAGTAACATATATTCTAAACGTTTGGCACACAATATTTACGTGGCAGTTGGTATTTAGTGCACTTCGAGTAAATGCCCTAAATATTTTCAATATTCTATCCCTCTTCAATTCCAATGAACTCTTTGAAGTGTAGTACAGAAAACCCACTCTACTCATTAACATCCTGAATCGCGAAACTCAGCTCAGGGTTGGGTTGAGTTGAATTTAATTGAATTATACCAATCGCTTTTGTTAATGTAGAGGCTAAAGTTGTGAACAAATAAATTTCAACATAATCGCAAAACCGTCATATGAGTTGAGTGAGCAGTGAGGGATGGGGATTGGGGATTGGGTTGATCTGATTTACGTTGGATTTAATACAAATTGTTCAATGTTACAACGATAAGTTTTACTTGTCATCGATTACAAGAATAATATATTAATATATTCAGCAATTAATATTATGTTTTTACAATGTGTAGATTTTGTAATGAATTAATTTTTGCATTTTTTACAAATTTAGGCCACAATTTACTAATAAGATAATTTTTTAAAAATGATGCAAGGGAATGATAATTATTTATATACAATTTGAACAAATATATTTTTCCTTGCAAGGAATGTGAATGGAAAAGACAAAAGGTAATTAGATTTTAAACAATTTTATAAAATATCAATTTCTTGTTACGGCTGTGTTAAGTCCATCCTACCTAAAAGTAAACATCGAAACAAACCCAGCCGGTACAATATTGGGTTGTGTTGATTTGGGTTGGGTTGGGTTGGGTTGGGTTGGGTTGAATTAGATTGGGTTGGATTGAATTGGTTTAGGTTCAGTTGGGTTTGACTGGGCCAGTAATTCTATTCTAATTTCAGAAATTAGCTACTTTACTTACTTTACCGTACACACGTTTGTTCGTTCAGTAACATTGAAAATTAAACTCTGAAATTCAACGTGAAGTGAAGATGCAAGATCACTCGATCAAAATTGAATATAATATTGATGGAGCTTAGTAAGAAATAGAGAAAAAGGAAAACTCATGGCAAAAAAACATAATCAGGGAATAGGCACCGTGACCACACGAAAATTAAATTCGAAGATCAATGCATACTTTGGAATGTAGCCGACTTTAACAAATTAATGCAGGGGCGAAGGGGTACATATCAATGTGAAGGGCTATTAAGTACATTCGATTTCGTAGGACTGACTGACGCATGGATGAAAGGAGCACATGTCCGAGGGTTTTCGATAATACCAGGTATACCAGGTACCTTCAAGGTATCGCCTACAGCTTATTAGTACCTTCAATCCACTACCCTTTTAGTATGTTGCTGCAAACGAGTGGTAGTGCGTCGCTTCGTTATATTTTCAAAGATAATTAAAATTTTCAAGCGGTCAGTCTGACTTTTGTTACACGCAAACGTTGATTTAGGCAGCGGATGTTCAACATGGACCTTCCAAAAAAACAAAATATATATGTCGAACGGATCCCGCGTTTGAAGAAAAAGTGTTAGAATGGCACAAAGAGTGTGAGAGTAATTTCAGTATCAAAGATGCTAATAAGAAATTTATGAAAGCAGTGAGCACGATACTGACTCTAAAATTACAATTCGATGCCTTGAGGGTGCAGAAAAAAATAAAATGAGAAGTATCGAACCCAATGTAGACATTTAATTGCATACTAGAATGAAAAATATAAATGGTAAGAATCGATTCAAATGGTCTTCCATTTCATAATTACGACCATCTGCAGCTATAGGAAAACACTGCTGAACCATTTGACGTATATGACGTATTGACGTTGTGTGTAGAAGATATTTTACCTATAATTTTAAATTTTACCATGGACAAATTTAAAAATTGAGACGAAAAGGGGAAAATTTCTAAAAATGTCTCCACCTGAATTGACGGACATATATATTCATTGGTCTTTTATTTTATACGGCCGTTTTTGTGTCAAACCATGAAAAAATTAAAAGATTTTGGTTTAAAAGTTTATGTTTTTATGCAGCTTCGCAGGTCTCTTAGATGTCAAATTATATGAACTATTAACCGTATCTGATCATCACAATTTCCAGGCTCTACACGTTCAAACCTAATTCTTGGTCCCCACTCCTTCCTTCCACCAATCATATGATAATTCTCGACTTCTTTACCATGTTGATACTATTGTGTAGCACGAACCGAACTTGTATTCGCTACTGGTGTCTTACAGGATGCAAGATAAAATGTGATGTGGAATAGTTAATGCAAGCACGTCGAATAAACATTCAAAATCAGAAATGCTCAATTTGGGTAAGCAAACAAATAGGTAGCAAGGTGTAGGAAACGTTTACAAATAATTATGTCTACTAAGTATATTGAATATTTGAAACGGGACGCACACGTAATTTCGTACTGAATGCAATGAATCAAAGCCATCAAGATTTCGCTCTCAATACATTTTCGAGTGGCAACATCATCTCTACAACACAATAGTTTATTGTTAAAGATAGTAAGACGAAGAAGAACCAGTTACATAAACTATATACAATTTAATACGAGAAGTTTAACTGCTGCTTTACAAGTTTTAATTGGATGGAGTTTAATTATTGAAGATAAATATGCTTTATTCAGTTCGATTTGATCATAATTTTTGTTAGCAATCCCCAACCAATACTAAAAAGTGAAAAACAAGCTATGTTCAGTGCTTTTTTTTTCATTAAATGTTTAGGATCGTCCAGACATTAGTGTCACACTCCTTCCTTTTGCATTCACAATTTCTTGTACGTCATATCTCTCATTTGAGCCTGAATACTGAAAATCAAATGTTTTGACCCTACTCCAAGAATTTATTGTTGCGTGTGTTGTGTAATTCTACAAACTACGAACCTTTACAATTTTGAATACAATGCGAATTCTTAAGCACATGGAATCCTCTAAATTAACTATTTTTGAACATTTTAATATCAATTTCAGCGACTCGCTAATTACGACTTTGCGACCTGTGACTTATTGTTACTATTGCTCAGTATTCGGCAGTTCATTTAAATGCATTATAGTTGCATTGCATTCAATTAGGAACAGAAAAAGAATTTTAAAATATTTAGAAAATCCAACCCAACCCCCACGATACTTTTATTACTGATTTCTATACAAATCAGATTTTGCATATATGCAAAAGAAATAACTAACAGAAGCTTCATCTTTAACTACGTTATTACATCCCATTGTGAAATAAATATTAATTCTATATTAGTAGAGAGTGATACCGTTCACTCCGCCGGGTTTCGCTTCATAAACAAATAACGCTGGACCAACGGAAATTACAAAGGAGTAAACGAACAAAAGGAGATTAATATTTGCATTGTTATAATTTATAAATTCAAAACAGCAGAGCGTCGCTTGGCAGTTAACGTGACAACGAAAAAAGGGCGTAATAAATTACGTACGAAGCTGAAAGTCCTTTAACCAACCACACGCCGAATGAACTGCAGATAACTTTGTTCTTTAAACGAATATGATGTTTGCCTTAGGGAGTGCAGTTAAAACAAGAAGAAAACTGTTGTGAACACCACGCAATAAAACACGTGTCATTTATGAACTAGCACGTTCAACTGCTGTTTCTGAACAATAAAAGACAAAACAAAATGCCGTTAACTGGAAAAGATAATCGAAAACTAGATAATTGCATTTTTACTGGCTCCCGTGTGTCGATAAAGCCAATACATTTCTGCGTCTATTCAATTTCTTTGGCAAATAGACAAAAAAATATTTTTTAAATGATACTCGTATTGTTTTCAATATTGGTGACACAAAATTAATTAACAACTGTACAAAATTCGTGCAACTATTCGGTTTCGTTACATGTAACGTGCAATGAAATCCTTTCTATAATATTTGCAAAAATCATTACGCAAATTCAATTATAGACTGTTACGTAATTAAAGAGACTGTGATGATAATAAGTACAAATATTTCAATGATTGTTTTTTTTTTCAATTAAAATCCTCACATAGTATCAAAATAAATTCTTGTATACGACCGATGAGAAATTTGAAATATTGATCATAATTGATCATATAAATTTTTCCGTGGAAGAAAAATTAATAATTAGATTTGGCATTACATCTTTTTTATATTTAATACTGCAAATTTTATTACCTTGATGTGACGATACCAAAGCTAACTAAACTGAATAGCTATTTATGCAACGAGTACGTAAAATGATACTTTTTATACACGTCTATAAATTTCGCAATTCTGCTTCAATTCCACTTCTGAAATATTTCAAATATTTCAATGTTTAAGGGCTGTTCTAGTTAGTTTTTTGCAATTATTAATATGTTTAACATTGACATTTGTTTATTTATTACTTTTTAGTGTTAGCTAATTTTCTATTTAAGATGCAGCCATAAAATGACAGTAAGTCCCGTATTCAACACAAAGTTGTGAATTTTACTTGCTCAACACTTAGAAACTTTCACATAATTGACTTTGGAATATTTACAATGATATGAATTGTTGTAGATTAAAAATATGGTTTTATAACGTCAATCAGGAGCTTTAATCTGACTCCCTCCACAACCCAACCCAACACTACACAACAATTGTTCCCATTACCTTTTTACATTTTCACTTTTATTTATTGGTTCCACTCGCACATTCTCTTAATAAATCTATACAAGTTTCCCATTTGCTTATTATATAACTTATTACATTCATTTGACATGCGTAAAAATTCATATTATTTTGCCCTAAATCACCTCTTAGTGCTTCAAAAATTATCAAATGGCCTAGAAAATTAAAAAAATGAGTACTATGGATACATTAATTAGCGCAAGAATTAAAAATTGATTTAACAATTTCAACTTGAATGGGTTATCGTTGCAAGTCAATTTCTCCACCAAGAATTAATTCTAGGTTATTACATATATTCATTATAGATATAATCTATAATCCATTAATCTATTTCTTATTTTATCTATTTTCAATTGGTTTTAAATCTGTAAGCAAATAATAATAAAACAAATAATACAAATTACTTGAGTATCTTCCCTTGTCTGATTATAACAATTCCGTTGTTTCAAAAATAAGATCTATTTTCTAATCCATCTATTCCATCTTCTCGTGCAGTGATCTTCGTAAGGATCAATGAATATGATATAATTTGAACTAATTGGAATTTTTGCGCATAAAATTAAATTGATTAGCTTTGGGATCATTTCGAAAATTTATTCCGCAGTGTATTTTTAATTATCGTTTGTGGCCGGACGGACGAAATACCACATAAATAAAAACTAGCACGTCAGACACTTGTTGCTTTTTACATTTAATCAAAGTTCGCGGCAAACGTCTACGTACACGACCAAGAATGTGAATGAAATAACGTTCCAAATTGTTATGATATAACGTTATTCGAAAATAACGTTTTCGTTGTTGTAGTGGTAGCGATAATTAATCACTTCAAACGTTAATATAACGTTACTGGTTATAGTTGCGTTACGTTTTGCTGTTCCGCTTCAAAGACTTTGTCGATTTCTTTGTACCCCCAATAATGAATCTACGATACGGCCAACAAAAAACTGCTCGGGCGTTGGGTACGTTACGTACTAATTTTACACCGTACATATATATCCAAAGTAATTAATTAACGAGCATGTGTATGGAAGATAATATTTTCGTTAAAATAACAAGAACCTATTTTAAAACATCCAAAAATAGGTACTTCCTAATAATGTTTTCATGTGGGGGCAATGTTACAAATTTGTCCAACCACCTGCCCCGCCCTTCGTTTGCACAGATGGGAGCAGGAGATAATATAATTCCTCGATAAATGCACTAGTGCTCGGGGTTACTAAATTAATCAAGAAATGCATAATGAAAATTATAAACACCTGTCGAGTATCATAATATATTTAAACATAAATAATAATTGTAGTTATCAAATAATTTGTATATATATATCTAGCCTGAGTGATTGATTGAGTCTGCTACAAGGTTACATAAAGACGTTTTTTCAGACTCCCCACGCCCAACCTTTACAAATAAGTTTACTAGTTACTAAAACAATGCACAGTAGTAAATATTACAAATAATTTGTTTTACTCCGAATAATTGATGCCCGACGAAATAACGAAATAAGTTTTTAAATTAATTAAAACATTGTTGGATTCGACGTCCAAAGACGTACGTACACAATTCTATCCGCCTTGCAACTAGGAAACTAACAAGAAATTGCCAACAACAAGAAACGTCTACGTGCAGAGATAGAAAAAAAAACTTCGGCGAACTTTCCGAAAACTTACCGTCGTCCTGTAAGTAAGGTCCTGCGCGTACTTCCGGGGCGATTGCAGTGGCTAGTGCCAGCAGGCCGGCGAGCACGACGAACCAGACGTACTTCATGACTCGAAGAAAAACTGAAGAACCGCCGAACAAAACCAAACTAACGAGCACCGTTCGGGGCCCACTTGCGGCGGCTGCTGATGTTACAGGTGGAGTGCCGCCTATGAATGAGGAAGTTCTTGAAGCGCGCTCGGGTTATAGCGCCGCGCCGGCGGAAGGGCATGTGGGATGCGAGTGCGCGACGCTTCTCGGCCCCTCCCCTTAAATGACCGACGGCACCGCGACATGCGTAGCCAAGCCGCCGAAAAGCATTCAATTAACCAGCTCCGAAGTTGACTCGCCAATTCGTTATACGTCTAATAAGGCGATTAGCTTTCGGTAACCGACGACGCCGAAGCGACGTCTAAGGGTTGTAAAATGTTGTAATTGTTCCAGTTGATAGATGTGCGGTAGGCTATTGATGTTAAGACCAATTGCAGTGGGTGTTGAAAGTTAATTACTACAAGAAATTTCAATATTAACCAAAATTTTAAATTATCTACATTTTAAACATTGCATAAAGTTGGGGATTCAGACATTGTCGCAAATTAAATTTGTTCGCTTGGAAATTAATTAATATTTCTAAACAGCTTTTTGGCACGTAATTGAAAAATGCAGAGCATAATTTTTCCCCATCTCCATTGCGTTATATTACGCTTGCAATTATTGTGTTTAATTTGCTGTACTGTGTGAAAATAATTATACAGGCATTACGACCAAAACATAAGGATTATTCGAAGTTCAATGAAGAAGTCTAACAATCGAAGCTCAATGAGTTTAAGCCGCAATTAAATGCTCCACGTGTTTTGGTGCGGCATTACACCAACCTTCCAATCTTGTTAAGGCAACCTATTCTGTTTCATTTTTAAGGGAAAAAAAATTAAAATATTTTCGGATGGTCAATTTGAGAAAGAATGTTTGGAATCTGTTGTGAAAGATATTTTGCCTGATAAAATTAAACTATTTTCGAACTTATGCCTATCGGCAAACAGAATTCGAAATTTCAAATAATTTTCTTGGCATTTGACGAAAGCACAGACATTGCAGACTCGGCTCAGCCTGAAGTGTTCCTTCGTGGAATAAATGAATAATTTCAAGTAACTGAAGAAACGTTAAATTTGATAAGTTTAAAAGGAGAAGATATTTTCTATGCTGTTGAAAACAACTTGCATTTTGAAACACTTTCTGGAATATCAACTGATGGAGCACATGCTATGGTAAAGAAAAGGGAGCTATAAAATTACTAATCGATAAAATAAAATCGAACAACAAAAATAATAATCGCTTCAAAAGAGAAGATTTAATTATAATCCAATTTGATTCATCAATAAAATGTATGTGCCCAAGTATTATCGATGGATCCTGTTATGCAAGTCCTTATAAAAGCATGGATCGAAAATTTAAGAAGTTCCTGAAAGAATTAAATTCTGAATGTGGCGAAAAATCGAAACCCAGCATTGAAAAGGTTGATATAAGGAGACATGAAATTAAATTAAAGTTTTGTAGTAAAAGTACAGAAGAAATTCCCATGGTTGGTACGGTTGATCTAAAAAGTGGTTTCTAAGGAATTGAACTGAGGTTCACAGAAGAGTTTAAATTGGGTTGGGTCGGGTTGGGCTGGTTTGCAGTGAGAAATCTGTAGTAGATGGAACTGAGACCTTGGTTGATTCCTTAATGTGGTTTCGTTTACTAACACAAAGGGGAAGGTTACCGGCGATATGCCAATTTTTTTAATTTGATTTACTAAAACTGCAAAAATGGTTCCCAAGGTTGAGGATCGATGCTGTGAAGCGAAATATTTATCAGATGAAATTGAGACCTAGGTTCCTTACTTAATGTGGTTTCGTTAACGTATACAAATGAAAATGTTACCAGAGTTTTTAATCTGGTTTAGTAAAAGTACAGAAAACAAGTTTAAAAAAATTAATATAAGAATATATTTCTACGACACCTAACACATACAGTAATCTTAATAATATATATAGATTTCTGCTTTCGAAACGACAAATTACACATCCATTTACATCGGCGACGAAATATGTAATAAATGGCTCGTCTTATTGAAGAGGAATGTGCAAAATTATACAGTCATTTTGGGTAAATTGCATCGACCAATTATGATAAGTACATTTACAAAAAATCCACAACCGTCGGCATTTATGTTGCATATATTACAAACTTTAATAATTTATGCAGAAACATATTTTGTACACATTCTGCAAACGTTGGTTACATTATATAAGAAGTTTTAATTAAATACGAAATTGTATCGTTCAATTAATAAATACCACGAATTAAAAAAAAAATGTAAAAACTGTAATTAGCAAATATACAATTTATGTGTACAACAAAATAATCTGTAGAAGGGATGTATTTAAAATAGGTAACAAATTACATTTGTATTGCAATCCTTATTTATCTGCTTATAGATTGAGACCTGTTATGCACAATTTAAAAATACATCGAAGTAAATTTATCATCAGTGACTAAAGTACAATATATTTTATTGTTAAATAATTCATTTCTAGACCAGGACAATTCTCCCGTTATATAAATAGAGAACATACACACACAATTACATATTCACCTCGTGAGTCCGAAAGTGGAGACAAAGTTCAAGGGAATAAATTCACTTCTTTTCTATTTGAACGTTAGAACGTTTTAATAATGCAACAACCCAAGAGACAAAACAAACAGATGTCAGTGTGAAAAACCGACAGAGAAATTCGGATCTGAAGATCATCAAGCTCGTAGTGTGTTCCCGAATTGCATAATTATTTCACGTTTTTGCACTCGTTTACGTCAAGTCAATATTTTAAGTGATAATATTAAAATTGTTGTATAAAAATTTAGAGGAGCAAAGAACACCTATTTTTAACTGAAAATTAAAACTGTTTTGATGTAAAATCATAAATGGACGTTATTAGTGTTATTCAATATTAAAAATCCTGAGATAAATTGGAAATTATTAATTTATTTTTGTCTTAGATGTTATTTTTTAGTAAAATTTATATAACTATTCTTCACAACTAGTGCTACTATAAAAAAAAAACTCTGCTATAAGCTGCATGATAAGATCAACACAATTCCAGAAGTTGACCACTGCATTAGGCGATAGTAAATCTGAATCATTTTGACAAAATATCAATTACTTAAACTATTTAACCTGTAAAATGTGCAGTCTAAACAATAATGTAATTTAATCATTTATTCAAGAAATTTTATCTACAAAGAATTTACAGGCTGCATTAGAACTTGTTTGAGCGATATAAGGTTTTTAATTTTAATTTGACTTCAGTGTTAGCCCACTGGTGATCCGTTCAGATTCTACTGAAGATGGCAACGTAGTTGCCGAAATACGTATTTAGATTTGTAAAAATCAAGTGTGGTAAGGGTTTTTATCTTATAATTGTTATTATATGTTTTCTCGTTTTTATAGTAAAACCACAGGCTCCGCCAATTTTCATTGTTTGAGCGACTCAATAATTTGTGACTTACTTTTTACTTTCTTATACATTATGTATAAGAAAGTTCAGTGCTCGTATTTTCGTTTCGCCTTATTCTTTCCGATGTCCACTCATCTTCATTTGGAACAAAAATGCTGACCAGCAAATTAAAAATAAGTTGTAGAAATAAATTGACTAATAGGTATTTATCAATCATTTATGCCCGGTTTCACAAACGCTAATCGGCCGTTAACAGCTTGTCAATTTTGACGAATCGTCAAAACGTTGAGGATTCGTTATTGAGTCTTTAATCAATCGTCAAATATTTTACGATTGATTACGTTGACGAACCGTTAAAAGAAAAATTACCATTGTTTTGGATTTCACTAGCAATAACGAGTCGTTAAAGGCTTGTTAACTAATTCACCATTTGACAATCGTTTGTGAAACCGGGCATTAGTCTAATCAGACCAAAGTGTTCGAGAAGAAGAAGTTCTAGAAAAGAAATACTTTACAAAATATACATATTTTAGTCACTGATAATAAATGCTCATGAATTTTCTAATTCAATTATATATCCATTGTGGAATTGAAAATATCAGACAAATACTAACACGTTTATTTCGTTTATGTCAGAAACTTGAGTTACTTGCACTTTTTCGATTAATATTTTTTATATGGCCGTGACTTTAACATTCCCTCTTTGGGTAGTGCACAATGTACGAAATCGAATAGTGTTGTGAATTTTCTATCCACTACGAATGCTATTCAAATTAATACTACCACTAATCAATCTAATGGATGTTTAGATCTATTTTTTGTTCAAAACGTACTTCCAGTAATATTGAACGTTCCGAGAACTTGCTTGTGCCGGAGGACACATATAGTCCTGATATCATTTTATTAATTTTCTTCAATTGAACAGTTTGAACTCTCGTTCAAAGTTTTTAACTTGCTAACTCTGTTGAATTGTATAATTTGATATTAGATACTGACTGGAAATCAGTACTGATTGCTCCTGATGAACTATGCGTGTGAAAAATTTTACATGGTTACTTTTCTTTAAAATGTAACACGAATTGTTCGTTTCCATATTGGTTTTCTGCAGAAACTCCTAAGAACATAAAAATTAAGAAGCCCTCGAAGATAAATAAATTGGCACACAAATTCAAAATTATATAACTGGAATTGAAGTCAACATCAAGAATGACCGAAAAAAACTGTTTTCCTGTATTAATGAGTGGAAAAACTTTACACGTAATTCGGGTACTATGTCGAAGACGATGAAAAAATTGACCCCCCTGAAGTTATTTCAAACACATTTGCCGAGTTATTTCAAAGTATTTTTAAAACTGAATGTAATGTAAATGTCGATTATGTCGGTGCAAGTTTTAATAATGTTGTTTTCGTTATCAACAGATTCGAATCATCTGATTTCTTAAAACCAGTGGCTTCTATGGAACTGGGCTTACCTTGGGTAGAGATTCAGTTCCCGCGTTCCACCTAAGTTATAGCAAATTAATCCACATTAACATTTAAAAATCGTATATATAATTAACCATAAAAATAATATGAAACTAATTTCATGCGGCAATTTAACAGAAACATGTATGCGTCGTCTGATGTTATAAAATTCTCCAACTATGCATTCGACACGCACATCATAAAATGCAACGCAATACTCAACATTCGGTAGTAAATATCGCGCATCCATTTTCCGTGACTTTATTGCTCTCTAGGGATCCAATTATCGAAGTTGATGTGCTTCTTTAAAAAAATAATTGTGACTTCCTGGTTAACGTGGACATCAAATGCGATATAAAGCATTGGATTGTAATTAAACATTTTATTGATTTAATCGATGTTGTTTCGTATGCGATCTGCAACATAGGGATTAACAACGTGAAAGCAAATTGCAAATATTCTCTCCCTTGATACATTCGACAAATCGTATGTAATCATATTTAAAAAGCAATAAAAACTAATTTACACAGTGTGCAAAAACTAAAATATTTTGGTGGTATGTTGGTAATACAATAGGAGACCTGTACACGTGTTTCAGTCTAAAATATTTTTGTGGTATGTATAGAATAGGAGACCTATACACGTGTTTCAGTCAGTTTGAAATATTTAGAGGACCACACCTTTATTTAACATTGCCATCGTTAATATTTTTCTTTTGGTTCTTTTGTTCGCTTTTCTATTATAATATTGCATACTGAGTGCGTACGAATTGTGCAAGCAGGGATATTGACTGATTTTTTCTGCAATAGATTATTATTCGCAATATGGGCATGGCTGGTTGAAACAAACAATAAAATATATGTGCATGTCACATATGGCATGTTTGCCCAAATCTATTATTTTTCACAAGATTTTATAATTCAAGTTAAAAAATATATATTTGGGCAATTAAAGGGCATGTATAAAAGTTTGTTGAAGCAAGAAAACCAAATAATCAATTTGCGGCACCTTGAGACAAATTAGTTGCAATTTTTAACGATCCAGAAATTATTTCATATAATATTCCACTTGTTTTGACGTAGTGGTAAACAATAATCCTGTATGTACATACGTGCTCGGATTGTCAATACATTGTGGCCACACAAATTAATTTCCGACATCAATAAAAAATTTCATAAGAAATTTAATCAACATCATTGCCTGTCGATTCTATTAACTTAATAAGATTATTAAGAAATATTATCCTCGCAGTCGCACAATGTTATTTGCGAATTGCCATTTTTGCAGAAGAATTTACTCAATTATATCAATAACCTATGGTTGCTTTTTATTTTTATCTTATTTTTGCGAACTCGCGGAGACGAGTATTAATGATCGTTATAGCGAGAAAATTATAAATAGAATTTCATAATAAACGACTTATTGTTTCGTAGTTGCGTGAATTTTGGTGGCAATTTACTTTATCTTTTAATTGAAATTTTTTGTTGCAAAAATGCGACAAAATTCAAATTATTTTCGTGCCATTATGTACCACCATAGATAATTTAATACAAAACATTTCATATAGAGGGTTATTTTTTTGTGTAAAAATTAGGGATTCTGAATTAATGGAAACTACCACTTATGCTCTGGTACTGTTTTTGGTGGCAACTACAATGCTGCTTCTATTAATTATCAGTTATCAGTTATTATCAGTTGTTAACTATTTCATCAATTAATAGGTTTAATGGCCTAAGTCGTCGGCTCGTGACCGTTGAAAATAAATTTCAGGAATGTATTTAGGTGATGACAGATGTTTTGCTCTCTGAGCTGAAACAGCTATCACCTAAGTCAGAACATTATAATTTTATTTCAGTGGTAAAATTCGTAATGATTACGATTTTCAATTGGGTTTAAGCAGCTAGTTTCCTTCTATCCTTTAAAATGAATGCTGGAGTAGTTTCTAACAACTGTAAGTCTGTCGTGGGCTTCAGTCTAACTAAAGCTCCTACAATTGGCCTGCTTATACCAAATTCCGTTTTGGGCCGCCTGAACGTGTCTGTCACGGTTCACTGATGCCTGGTACCTTGTAAAGTAGAGAGATACCAGAAGGAAACAAATACAGTTGCTTAAGTCAGAGTGATGAAGAGTACGAACTATTAGTTTACATAAGTTTACATAAGTAATGATGCCAGGATGAAGTTGGAGGAAAATAATAAGGAATCAGAAAATGAGAGTAGTGAGGAAGAATCAGAGAATGAGACAAGTGAAGAAGAATAAAAAAAATGGATGAATCATCTCTTCGAGGATTATATGAGAAACGGAAGAAAAATGGCTGCCCTTCCTTCTGAAAATCACCCTTGCTCCCACTTCTAAAAGTCACCCATTATTTTATAGCATTGTCGACAGACGACGATGAAGTGTATATCCTTCGCAAAAAATAGCTTCACAATGCTATACGATGCCACCATTAAGCTTCCCCACTAAATAATCGTGCTATCGATCTATAAAGGTCACTACCTAAAAAAATCCCTGTGTGAAAATCGCCCACAACTGTAATTGGATATTCATGACTACTTGGGTTTGAATCGAAATAGCTGAAATACATTAAAATACATAAAACAATAAATTGAAAAGTCAATGAATATGGAATATAAAGTATGATAAGACACATTAGAAAACACAATAAGAAAATGTGAAGCAAGGGAAGAGAGATAAAAAGAATATAAAACAATGAGGAAAAATGACAATATATACTGAAAGAAAGGTAAGGTCCTACTGGGAAAATGGAAACTAAAATGTACAAGCTAATGAACAAAATGATGGTCAGATTTCAATTAGATTTAAACTCTCAAAAAAGTATTTCTATCAACTTCATTTCAATGATACAGTTTATTATAATTTAATTGTGGTTATCAAATTAAGTTTTAATTATAACTTTAATTTGGAATTAAAGCAGCTTCAACTATTCATTGTGGCATTTTATGCAAATTATTCCAGTTTTTATCTCATGTTACAGCATAATTGATCCGACGTAATATAATATGATCATATTTTGCGCAATTTGAATATTTATTATTTATTATTATGCAATGTACTAATTTTAAATTAAAATATTTTTAAACTAAATTTATTATAATTGTGAAAATAACACGAATCTGCATAATTATCTCATTAACAATGAAGTACTACTTGTGCGTAGGTGTAGGCTTTGAATGTACACTAATTTTCAATGCGTGCTATGTGTAATAGGGGAGACCCTATTTGCATAATTTATTTTATTTTTTAATATATGAGTAGTCTTAATTGTCGCGTACACACATGAAGCTTTTTTAGAAATTATGTTTCGCGTACCCTGATGATCTTTCAAACAAAACGTTGAATATTTCAACTAGTTATATATATATATATATATATCCATTTATACACTCATAGAGAGAGTGTATAAATGCAGTGTTGTACGCACCATTTAAAATCTCATGTTTATTACAAGTCATTCTACTATTGATTTCCCTGGTGATTTTATATCGAATTCCAGTTAAATTAATTACATTGACATATTGGTCAACATATTGGTTATTGGGTCAATTCGAAAATAATTTTATAAATGTGTTTGTTAGATTTTGAAATTTTAAATCGAAATATCAATTCGGCTATTTATCAGGGCGTATTATTTAAATTTAATTGATGAGAGCATGTACAAAAAATAATGTGTACATCGTAAATCAAATAAAAGAAATTTTCTTTTATTTAACTTCGCCGTCTTTACTGAGCAACTCTGTAGACGAATTTATTTAACTATGTATGCGTGTTTTTTCAGGCATTAGATCGGATATTCGAAGACGTCCCTAGTGGCAATAACTTTTCTGCACGGCCTTAAATTGGCTTATTAAGCTTTTGATATGACCTCCCTCGTGTATAGGGTTAAGAAAATTTTGTTATTGATTGTTCCGAAACTGGATGTACTGTGACCGGTGGCTGAAAACCCGCACACGTAAACCGCCACCAGTGCGAAACACTTAAAATTCTCTGAAAATTTCTCATGCCATATTTCGTAATTAATGCATACAGCAAAGCTTACCCTGTTATGTTGATACTCCAGTGCGTGTTATTAATATTACGCTCAGGTATGTGGGATGCGAGGCAAATATTTTAATTGCGTTGGCATAAAGCTAGGGGAAACCAGCCCAACGAAAATAATATCGGTAACAAGTGAGGGCGAAACGTAAACATGGAAAGCTTAATATTTTAAAGCACAAAACTTAAGCAAGCATGAAAGGATATTAAATGACAAGAGTAAACATGATGACGCAACTCGCGTAAGTGAAAAATGACATAAACGCAATCTGCCCGATCGGTGCAGGCATGGGAAATTAATAGGAAATTAGGGAAAGATTGAAAACCGAATTTTACTTCATCATATCGAATTTAGACTCAATTAAAAAATCCACGCATATTTATGATGTGAAAGGAAATATTAATCCAAGCGTAAATACGTACTGCAATTCATAACGAGCACCTCACCTCATAACATACATTGAATTAGCAACCATTCACGATGTCTTCCAGATTGTTTAAAGCTGCTGAAATTAAATTTCCAATCTAAGTTACGATTTAATCTTAATATAAATGAACGAAATTTTGGATTTTTACGTCTCGGAAAAATTCGTTAAAGTTAACTTTTCGCCAGTTATAATAAACAGATGGAGAGGAGATATAATAGAGCAAGTGGAGGAAATGATGTAGTTAGGATATGTAATGAGGGAAAACAGCAGTGGAGAAGGCCACATGTTACGTGCGCGCAGAAAGGCGAAGAGAGCGGAGGGAGCATTGTATAGGAATCTGTGGGAAAGAGGAAATTTCCAATAAACAATGAAGCTATCAAACACATCCATAAAGAGCATTCTAATGTACGGAGCATGGGACTGAAAAGAGAGGAAAAGGTTAGATAGGATACACCTAGGACAAATAAAAGGGCACTGAACCTGGAGAAATCAACGCCAGACTATATAATAGTAAGGCAGGAGCAAAAGGTATGACATGACAGTGAGGGCGCTGGGGGAACAGAACAGAGCCTAGTTAAGAAGATATTGGAGGAACTAAGGAAAAGGGAGAACAGAGAACAGAAATATCCAAATAGGAAGAATGTAGGATAAAAATGTTCGAAAAGGCAGGACTATCAGAATAAGAGGCAGAAAGGTGAAGAGAAGGAATACAAGTTGAGAGTGAGATAGTGGACAGAGATGGAAGTTGGTAAAAGCACAGAAAAAATAAAGCAGAATTAGTAATGCGAGGTACAACGTAAATTACAAAAGAATTGAAATGAAAGGGAGGTTACCAAGATACTTATGAGGAGGGAGATCGATAGAAGGCGAAAAATGATAGCCAGTTACAGGTGCGGAAGCGAAGAGAAATCCAACAAGGATCTGGATGGATGAGGACCCAGGACGTATAATTTCGGTGGAGAAGGGTGGGACGAATGGGAAGAAGGTATAAAATTGAAATGCCACTTCCTAAAGAAGTTCCATAGGATTAATTTAATTATAAACAATCACATACGCTAAGCTACATTGTCGGTTATGGAATTTAAAAAAAAAGCATCGTGTATAGATAGATCATAAGGCACTCAAACCTGTTGGTCATTCATTATTTACATAAATTTACAGTTCAACATAATGATCGAATTTAGTACCTTACAAGCAGTTTCTATTACAATGTAAAGATATTGATCTAGACATATATTTGCTATCAACTTATCAGTTGTGTTCCTTAATTTGATTTAAAGCGGATTTGACATGGGACACTTTTATTATTATTTTATTACCAAATAATTTGGATTTTTGTTAGGAAATGTTTTCAATCGATTCAACAAAGCTTTCTATTATTGGAAAGCCCTGGCGCCTGGCTACGAACCGTTTTGGCACCAGCTTCGTTACTAATTTTCTCGCATCTTCGAAATCGAGAAAGTTGGTCGTAATTCTTTTAAAATTTACAAATTTGTTGGCTTGTTTTTTCAATACGTGCTGCGTCGTGCTTGTACATTGAAAAGATATGCCATTGCCTCACGTTTCACAAATTCTGGTCTACAACGTCTCAATCCAACCCACCAAGTATAAACAGTTCTGCACATAATTATCTTTCCTCTAAGAATCCAATAATTTGGCCAAGTTTGATTTAGCAGTGCTTTGAGTTTTTGAATAGTTAACAGTGCAAGGTATTCTCAGAAAGTAGGCCACAACGTTTTTTTTTTTTAATAAAATTCAATATGTCGTTTTTTGGGACAGTAAAATTTGTATGTCGTTTATATAGAGTTTTTATTTAGTAATGAATTACGTTCATTGGTTTAATAGTCAAACCCATAAATTGAAATTGCAATATCGATTAGATTAGTGAAAAGTCAAAAGATTGAGTCGATTTGGCTTCGTTGTGATTTATTTATTTTTAAAATAAACAAATTGGGTTTCATTGAAACTCATACTGTTTGGGTTGAGTGTAATTGATCTTGTACCCTGCATGTTTCAAACTTAGCTACTTTAACGTAGTTTGTTTTATGGTCCACTAGACTTTATGTTGGAAAGTTTTTAATGTTTTAGGTGTAAATCTGAAAATATGGGACTCTTCAGGTAGTCGTCTAAAAAAAGCCAATTTCAATACTGCATGTTTTTGTATGCGATTTTGTAGTTTTGGTGCATTGCCACTGAACCCATATATTTGAAAAAGAATTAGGTTTACTCGAAATGTAATTTCGTAATATTTGAATAATTAGATTGTAATTTCATTGCAAATTGACGCGGATGTGAAAATTGTATGAAAAGTGAACAGCTAAACGAACAGGATATGACTTAATTGGGTTTTCGTGATTTCTGAATATAATTGCGATGATTGTTACTTCAGTGTTTTGGGTCTTGGATAATTTGCGTTTTTGCGTTCTCTTTCACGTCGAATCGATTGAGTTACATTGGGTCCAAACCTTGAAATCCACCCAGCCAACAAGCTATTGATCCAACGATACATAACAATTTTGACTGGCGTTTAGGTTGCGAAAAACCCAACCCAACCCAATTCACTTACGTCAACCCAACCAAAGCAAATCGAACCCGATCCAACCTAACCAAAGCAATCCAACCCACTTATACTTAATTATTATGAAGGTGTATGAAGAGAGGAAATTGGGTTCAACCTCCATTCTCGTTGAAGTTAGTCAGCTGGGTTGGGTTGGGTTTGATACTGTACAAAATGTAAAAACATTGAATGATATGATATAAATTTTATTTTATGAAAACAACCAATGTGTGAAAGAAGTTAAAAATATGACGTGACATGTCAACATACTTATTTGCAATCATCAAATTTATGTATTAAAAAAAGTCATTGGAACGATGAAAACGCATATGCATGATTTCATTGTAGAACCAGCAACTTTTTGAAATCGTTCTTCTGAAAATAAAATGAAGTAATCAAACTCGAAAATACGAACGAAGTTATTATGATTGGAAATCAGTGAAAATGTCAAGCTCTACACATTTAGAAGAAAAATTGCAGCAAAAAAACAAAGAAGGTTGATACAATTCAAATAAAAATCAAGTCGACACAATCAGAATAAGGGTCAGATCGAGGAGAACAGACGTCAGACGGAGATCAGATGTAACGAACATTAAATGAAATATACGTAAATATTCATTCTGCACAATTAGGCTTAGGCATGGGTATTATATCTATTCATTACTTTCGGCGTCAGATATTTATGTGGTGTAATTAGTTCTTAATACCCAGAAGCGAACGAAATTAATTCGTTCTTATTACAGATAATTAAATTAATTAAATTAAAAATTAAATAAAGTAAAATAAAGATTCCACTTACCACACAGTACTTTATTCAATCTGAATTTCGGCGACGACTTTCACTAAATATTTCATTTTTACTGGTAATATATTTACGAAAAGATTGAAAAAATTATCAAAATTCCAATGTCAATATTTTGTTACTCATATACCAGTGTTTGATCCATTAAATTGATTCAATAAATATAACGTCTGCATTCGATAATTCACTTTCATCGCAGTTTACTTAGCCCAACACTTGCGTAGCTGACTTTTTAATTTTTAGTTTTCCTTTCCAAAACTATAAAACTCATATTTACATTTTGTTTGTAACTAACTCAGCGCCGATGAATTCAAGCCTGCTGGGCAATTTGTATTTCGCGAGAAATTGTAGAGATTTCTAGAGCCGCTGTGCACAAACGCAAAGCATAATTTACGGCTTTCATTATACATAATAATAAGTGCGGGCGGCGGTGGTCTAATATTACGCGCGCGATAAAAAGGAAATTGGAAAAATAATGACACATCTAATTTTTATGCATTACCATAATTGGATTTTCTGACACAAGAAGACTTTAAATTAGTTTGAGATGTAGATTTTTATTTATTACGCCAAACTTGCGCCGCGCACAGCAGTGCTTTTAAATTATTCTACGGGTGACTCCGGTGTAAGTGGAGCACACTTCTTGAAGTTCTGCGTACGCGATATCTCTAAACATGAGCCCCATAATGTTGAATTCAAACCAAAGCAACGGAAATCATCGGAAGATCAAAGCAACAATTGCTTATTAGGCTACGATTTGAATTTTATAAAATTCATATAGATATAGACCATTATAAACTCTCGCAAATAACGAACTTAACTTATTCAACAGTTAGTACAAGATTAGTAATTAGTAAATGCGTCAGAATTATTTTTCTGTTGCCTGACCGTAGTGAAGTTGATAAATTACTAAAACCATTAATTCACCATCGAATATTTACTTTACTAACGAATCAGTTTCAATCTGTTAGAATTTCATGCGTTTATTTCATCCGTGCAACAATAATTAATGATACCATGACATCAACACACTGGACGGTTTGATGTGTTCGCGTCTTTAACAGATTTAAATTTGCATACTCGATAGGTCGAAGCCATTAAATAATTAAACACAACTGAGAATCGCAAATGAGATGGAATAAATCTTTTAGGGCTTAGGATCTCATGGAAGCTCACGTTTGCAAATCATGAATTACAATTTAATTTAAATTTGTTCAATTAAGTCATCTATCGAAAATTAATAAAGCAAATAGGTGATTTCATTACGAAATACTAAGTTGATTGTCAGAAAAATCGCGAGCAATTCAAATTGGATCCTCGGCAAGTGTAAGACGCCATCTCGCGACAGGAACTAACATTTGCACGGTTTTAGTTCTCGTTTAGTTATCATTTCAACCTTATTGAACGATTATTTTTTAATTTTTTGTACGCGCGTCGTAAATTTGTAAGTGTCAACTCGCAAAAATGTTTTATCTTCGCAAACCGTTTTAATTATTCAAAAAAGTTAAACAGAGCCGAGCTGTTACGTTTAATTTATGCTCCCCAACGCACACAATCCTTTTCACGTCGTCCGATTATTTACATTTAAATTGTCCCAATGTGGCGTATTTTCTGGATGGAATTCACAGGACGTTCGTGTGTTTTGAATATGGGGCAAACCGGGAAATTTCATTGTAAATGTGTGGAATTCTTGAACAGTCAATATTTAAGTGTTAAACAAACAACAAGTGCTTTGCTTGAAGGATGTTGATCGTTGCCAACGAGCCACAGCATTACGTCGTTTAATTAAGGCTTCAACGTTATTTGCAGAATCCGCCTCAAAGTTTTGCGTACGGCTGCTATATAGATTGTGAACTTAGCCTTTTAACGCCGAAAGCAGCGCTTATATTCGTCAACTGACAATAAAAACATATTTTTTTTGTTGTCAGTTATTTTATTCATTATTGTTGATTGCTAGCATAAGACAGTAGTTATGGTTTAGTATATCAAATACATGTTACTAAAATTAATTCGTACTTTTATTTTATTATTTATGTATATGTCTAATTATTAATTATTGTCAGCTTGTGGATCCTTGCAAACTAGACAGGTACCAGAGGAAAGCGAATACGGTTGCTTGAGTGAGAGTGATGAAGAGTACGACCCATCAGTTTTCAAAAGTAATGCTGCTAGGATGAATTCGAAAGAAAATAATGAAAAATCAGAAAATAATAAGGATCAGGAAAATAAGAAGGATCAGAAAATGAGACGAGTGAAAAAGAACCATAAAATGGAACGAATAAAGAAGACATATAGGATGCAAATATTCATACGTAAAAGTCTTCTAGACTCGGAAACAAAAATTATTGAAGGATGTGACTAGAGATGAAAATGTTAAGAATATGATGATGATATTGATAGATAGATGATAGATGTTATTTTAGATCACAGTAAAAGTTGTAATTTAATAATTTAAATTAATTAATTCCACTATTAAGAGGTTAATTCCAAAGTATTATGGTGAAATGGTATTAAAGCCTCGTCGGTGGAAAGTGCTCTAAATTAAAATTAAATATACTAATCATGCGTCGTAAGTTTTAAATCTAATTAAGTAACAAAAATTCTCTGCATACATTAGTTGTGACAAATTGCGAAATATAAATATAAATATATATAATGTTTTAAAATCATAAAAAAATCCAACTTGCTGTAACTTGCTTCATCGTGGCCTAATAAGGTTCGGACATTTCCACCCTTACCAACAAAATTCACGTTTTCAATGTGACGTCATAGTACACCTTACACCCCCCCACCACCACCACCCCGCCCGACGACTAATTTCTGCTATTAGTTACCTATGTAAAATCCAATAGGAAATATGAATTTTCCATCTTTACACTCAAGAGAAACGGAATATGATTTTATCATATTTGATAAACCTTTTATTTGAAAGGTTTCACTGAGGATACGCCGTAAATACCCAGAAGGAATACATCACAATTAGTTGATCTAAACCCTGGAGATTTATCATCAGTCTTCTTATGTACAAAAAGTTGTTGATCAGAACAAAAAATCCTATGGAAAAATAATAACTTGAATTTCCCTGATACAAATAAGTTGAGTTTCTGGGTAACACTAACCTAACAAGAGAAATGTCAGAACTAGATTCCCCGTTCAGTTCTTTAGCTGCTTTTAGTGATACTTTATTTGAAAAAAATGCAGAGGGAACGTTCTTATGCAGTACCCCAATAAGGCAGAGAAAACGTTCAAAAGTACGTAGGACTTATTAGCCCAATAGTTCCGACAAACATTAGGAACTATTGGGCTCAAGTTACTCAAAGACATTTTGTAAAAGAAATGATGTCGCTGAACAAATTGGAAAAAAATCGTGCTGTTCCACATTTCAATAACAATAAAATCAAGTTCCTGTTGATCAACCAGGGTTTGACAATCTCCATAAAATTACACCCATCATAACTGTTTAGAAGAAAAAATCATATCTGTACCTATGGAGGAAAGTTTATCTGTTGCGAGCAAATTTACGCAACCAAGGTGAGGTACCATTTGAAACAATACACGGTAACCAAATCCTTCAATGGGGCTTCAAGTTATTTTTATGCGGAGTTTCTGGGCATGCATATGTATTCGAGATTTTTAAATAAACCATACTCTGGGGGAAGTACAAATGTAGTAGCTCGTCTTGCATGAAATATTTCCAAATTGAAACGCCATACACTCTATTTCGATAACTATTTTATTTATGGTTTACCTCCATAACCTAGGTATTTTACCACTAGGAAAAGTGAGAAGAAACAGAATCCCCACCTGGAAGCTTCCAAATGAACATCACCAAAAAAAAGCCTCGGGGTAAATCCTTTGAATTTATAGGAAATGTTGACGGTGTTGAAGTTGATTGTTGAACTTGGAAAGACAATAAAAGTGTGAATTTAATGTCCACAGTTTCCCAAACCCTATGTAACATTGGGAAACGCCCTCCTAAAAGACGCCGACTATTAAGCACTGGAATACAAGATGGGTTGGGTTGGGTGAGAAAACCCCCAGTTGACCTCAGAAAAGACCCATTGACCTGAGTTGAAGACTAACAGGTGGGAGGTGTAAAAATCCTACATGCAAGAGCATAACTTATGTTCACTGTTCAAAATATAAATTGCATCTATATTTATTTAATGACAATGCACAGTGTATCATGTAGGAAACATGCAAAGATTTCGATATTTTGTAAGTAAAAAGACAAAATAGATTTCTGAAATTATTTTTCATGTGATTTTCAACCCTTGACAATCTTAAAAATATTTTTCTTTCCTAGTAACAAAAAATCATGCATTTGAGGGTTAACAGTCACAGTTATAATCTGACATCAGTTCCGTACAACATTACCAACTTCGCCTATAATATACGTAGATTATTAAACTTTCACCGCAATTCGAAAATTTCAGACTCACCACTTTAGCACTCCATGACTGTAATGGTGCATGACTGGAATTTAAATACTATACCATTAAGTCAATCCCAAAGAAATAAGTCGTGCAAATTTTTGCTAATAATACCAGTACATGAAGTCATTATATACGATCGTGGATGAGTCACTTTAGTCTCCACTGCCTAAAAATACATATCGTCTTTCATGTTCTATACCTACACACTTATTATATGTTTTCAGAGCCAAATTATGTATATAATTAATATTTTGCAAGACTCCCCAAACCACCTATCATTATTATTCTCTGCTGTCCCCATTTAGTATCTGCCATTCTCTCCTGCCCTTCCCAATATTAATTGGGAATTTTTACAAACCAACTTATGTTATGATGGATTTGTACTCATAGTTGCTAACTCTATTTACCATAATTAGGGCTTCCTCCAACTATCGCACGTTCCCTCCTCCTTACTTTGGCTCCCTTACTTCCTCGCCAGCTTCGCCACTTCAAAAATCGGCATATGGTACTGAGTTTGAACATTTGAAATTGTTATTTACTACGTTTGGTTTTCTAGCAATGGTTTTTAGAGAATAACGAAACTTGGCTTTCTATTGTATAATCAGTACTGTTGCCTATTCACGTGAATGGTTGAAAATAATTTCTTCTTTTCATTCATGTTTTTCTCGGTACAACTCTGTTTATACTGCCACAACTTTTTCTACTTTGAAACCATTATTTAGTTGATAATAATGTTGCTGGTGTTCCTTGGACGCCAAGGAAATAATGTTAAAGTTACAGGTTCAGATATTGGTCACGTCACTTGAATTTTATATCAGATGTAAAGATGATTTCAACTGAAGACTACCACCTTTACAATTACACGTTTGTCTTGATCATTTACGGCTGGAGCAATTGCTACCAAATAAGGTAGTCGCAAAGATAAACCAAAGTACAATTACAAACATTCTAAAACTGAATGTAGCATCTCTTTCCTCTTGGATCATTTATATTTAATTTTCGTTCATAAAAGCGTCTATTGTGTTTCTACCTCATGATTTACAAAATTTATGTGTCATAACTGTGATGTGACGTTATGTTAACTGGTTTATCCAATAAAAATATTCAATACATGTTCATTATGATATACCTGTATAGTAATATACGATGGTGTACCTGCGTTGCAACACAATCTTTATATGAACGCGTTGCATGATCTTACTATAAGCCAAGTGTCTTATTATGAGTAAAATAATCTTCTCCAGAAAATTGCAATAATTTCGAAAATTGTATCCTTGTACCTTTCTTGAATTATTATTAGAAAATAATAGATTGGTCTACACAAAATATCTACAAAATCCAATGCCTTTTATACGAAAAAATACAAAGTTATTTATGTTAAGCTTTAGCTTCAAGCACAGACAGTATCATTAAATTGAATTAATCTCATTTGCAAAACAAACAGGCTTATTAGTTCATAAACCACTTTAATTAAATATAATTGGAATCGGCGACTAATGAACACGTGCGATTATAAATTCGCATGATCAGTCGTACAAGGGATTGAATTAAAGCATCGACGAGAGCAAAGACAATTTCCATCTATTTCTGTTTAATGCGAATCAAACAAAGAAGGATAGAAATTTACGACGGGCAATTTTTCTGGAGGCAAATACTCGTTTACATTAGTTTATTCAAAATTCGCTTCAACGAACAAGCAGTTATTTACTGTTCGTGTACTAATTGGCCACAAAAAATGTTATTGATGATTTGACTACTTAAAATCTTCATATCAACAACACCAGATATCTTTTTGTTTTGGCTGGTAGTGATAATCAAGAGGAAAACATGTAACCCTAACGCCATTATCTATGTTTAACTAAAATATAGAATTACAATATTTTCGAGCGGATTCAGCGATTATTTAATTACTACGTGGTTATATAAATTTAGATACGTTTATTAAAACGAACAGGGTTGTTCAACCCACCCCAACCCAATTTTGTTAAATCTATACAAACAAACTTAATATACTAAATCAGCAAATAATGAAATTAACAAAAATAGAATCAAGAAACAAATACAAGTAAATGGGCGAGAATGTAATGTGTAATGAATAAATGAACCAAACAAATGTAAACGAAATTAAATATGGAACAAAAATAAATAAACATTCGCTAAAGAATTGTTTTCTTTTCTTTGTATAGAGATTCACAAAAAAGTGTTCCTAATTAATCGGGATATAATTATTTTATTAGCTTATATCCTCCTGCATATAGCAAGGTCATTATTTGTCAGGATATTTATAATTTCACCGCAAACAAGCCCGAAATCAGGTGATTCATTAATTATTTCTTTGCCACCTGTTAACACAAATGTCGATCATATTTGAAACATGGTTGATTCGCGCCGAGTTAAAATATGTAGAATAAACGAGTTAGCATAAATTTAAGCCGAATAAATATTGAAAAATGAACAAATGCAATAAAACGAAGTGATTGTTCAATTCTATTTAAATTAAATTTGCAATTTTTTTTTTATTAAATAATAATAATAATAGGATGGCCCAATAGGTATACTGGTCATAGTAAACTGTAAAATCTGATCTAATCTCTTTGCAATATTACCTGAAATGTTACGGTTGTAATGTAATATAATTAGTCTCAGAAGCCATTTTCTCCAGCCGCCAATTTTCATTTTCAACATACATATATTTTTTTACAATTCCCAGTCACAAGGAAATTGTGGGGAGCATATATGGCCAAAACAAGTTTGCTTGCATTTTCAGTACATAATTCAATAGGTTTACTCAAAATCCTGAAATGCTTGCAATTCACGAAGAATATGAACTCACTGTAGAGTAATCTAGACATAAGTGTCGACATTTAAGTGTCTACGACTATACGTAGCTAATGAAACGGTTTCATACTGGATATTTGTGAAACTGTTGTTTTTGGTAACAATTGTGGCAACTATTCGTTCGCACTGAGCGTGCGATGTCTGCATTGCATTATTTGTCTGCGTGACTTGTCCAAAGGTTTGGTGTATCTATTATGGTCGTGTAATGTGGAATATTTTGACTGACAATTTAATCAACGGCATTGAGCTGTTGAGCTACAGAGAGCATTGGGATGAGATTATCCCATCATAGTCTCACGTAATTACGAGCTGAATTTGATGATATATTCTCGTTCATAAGAAAATCGACCGGTAAAGGGACATCAACAAACAATTTCAGGGTTAAATCATCGAGCAGAACTCGTCACAAAGGTTTATGCAATGTAACACTTCCTGTGGCAATCTTTGTTCACTTGGAATATAGGAAGTCCACTAGATCTTTTGCAAATATGTTTCCAAGATTGCCAAGTCGATTTGCCAAGGAATTTTGTTAATAGAGTACCTTTGCCTACTAACATATTTTCTCATCGATCATCATATTTGTAATTTTGTCAAAATTATCATGATATTAACCAGGATCATGCTGTATAGGGTAAATATTAGTTGTAAATAAAAATACGCCTATTAAAAAAATTGAAATTGGAATTGAAATCATTATATATGTAGTTTCTACCCTGTCGCTACGATCTCATTAAAAAATAATCCTCGCTGGGAAAGCTTCATTGTAATGGATCATATTAATCCACCCTGATTACAAAATCTGATAACTCAGTACAAATATGCAAAATTGTGACAATAATGCTAATGAAATAATGAAATTTCCTCAATAAAGTTCAACAATAACATGAACATGACTCTGTTACACTTTTATAATAAACTAACTACATAAATATTCTTAATAAAATTTATTAAAACAGCAAAAATTCAACAACTCTGACTATAAAGCCCTCTAAGTGATTACAAAAAATTCGCCGGTAAAAACTTACAGGAAACCTTTCCGTCTTAAAAATTGACACGATAGATATGCGTATCTGGTTTAAAAAATTATTGCATCTAGCATTTAGGATTCTTAGCGTACTTATTCGCTAACTTATTGATAATGATGTTGTATTGTCTGCCGTTCTTCAGTAGGTATGGCGATCGCCACTTATTTCTCAGCTTCATCTCCATCGACTTCCTTTTGATACCCGGCCAGTGCACCAAAAATGCACCGTCCAAAATCACAAATTTATAACCAATAAGGCACATTTCTAACATCTGAAAAATAGAACAATCATTAACATTGAGGTAATCTCGACGATGATGAAAATTAATAATAATCGGTGCATTCTATTGATTTCAAACAAAACGTATAAGTTAGGAACATGCTCAAAATCGTCTTTGATTAAATGCTATTCAAGATGATCAAGTTTGAATTCGAATGCACAAACTTCATTGTACATTATGAAACTTGAACAAGAACCAGCTCATACATAATGAGTGTTACTGCAGTCAGCGTGGTTTCACATGGGTAATTTCTAACAAATAAATCATAAACTTCTATAAACATATAACTTGCGGATACAAATAATAAAAATATATGTATAACGTTCCACACCTGCGTCATTTTGTCCTGCTTGCCTTCCCATGACAAAACTTCGCTGTACATAGGATCATTCTTTGTACCGATGTATATGGGTTCCCAGCGATGGAAAGGATACTCCCTCTTGACGGATATTAAAGGCTGAAAGCAACAACGTTTAAACATGAAATATTAATAAATTAAATTGAATCATTCACAAAATACAAAAACATAACAGTTTGATTAGATGGCGTCGTGGATAATTTGATAATTAGGTCGGAAAAGGACTCATCTCATGAGAAAACGTCATAGATTATTTACATAAAACAAAGCAACCGATCAGCACTAGATCAGAGTTGAAATCATTGTAGAAAAATTGTACTTCATTTGGTCGTCAAATATATTAAATATTTTATATTCGAGGAACCTTAGAAACCCAGAGGCTGAAAATTTACTTTACTAATAGCATTTCGTTCTTCATAATAAGAAGGCGAGCAAAAAGAATACCAGTGTCCTTGTCAGACAGTGTTACCTAAAAAGAAGATACAGAAACTTATCAACATTCTTCATAGTTGGCAGTTTTAATTTCGTTGAAAACGCCTGAGCAACTTGCTGTGATTATAATCGCATGACATTAGTTCTTAGTGTTGTTTGAGTTTTGTTAACTGCAATTCAAGAACATGATTTATCTAACAAGAATGCATAAAATAACAATTCTACGGGTGCTTGATTACGGTCTAAGTTTCAAGAAATATTCCCTGATCTGCTGCATATGTCCAACTTTCAATTAGCAAAATTGAAAAGCAGTTTCTAGAACACATAAGGCCAAATTAGATGTAATGCTGGAGTGAGAAAAACCCACATACTTCTATTCGATAGGCAGCTGCGACATTGGTTATTAGCCATTTCTCGATTCTTCACGTATTAAAATAAAATGTAATACAACCCTATAAACTAATACCAACACTCGGAAGCTCATGGGAGACGACAGTCATACAAGAACTTACTTTTGTGAACAAGGTTATATAATAACGTTCCAACTAGAAAATAGTTCGTTTTCTAGTGAGTGCACTTTTACAGTTCACAGCCATGGCAGTCGACGAAACTGTCGCTGCTGGTATAAAGAAAATCCTCACAGGATGAGAGAATTACATCTGCAAAAACATGGAAAGATTAATGTTCGGACAGGGACAATTGGAAATAAAGTCATTGGCCCCCTTTTAAATTGAGATCATTATCCACATTACCAACTCAATATCCGGGCATACCTTGACTTAATATTACCAAATCTGTTGATAGGGAGACAAGGAATGGGCACCACCATATATGAAAATTATGATATACAAAACTGAACCACGCAATCTGGTTGATTTAAGAAGAAAAATATCGTTTACGATTGAGTAGGTCACGCCTCCGATGTTGATTAACGGGAGAAGACGATTTGGATGTTGCCAAGGCGTCCCATGCTTGCACTTCCTACATTAATAATTGATTCCTTACATTGTCAAGAACGAAACGCAATCAGATTAATTCATTTTTTGAAGTTAATTTTTGCTATAATTTTTAAATCAAATTTGTATAAAGAATGAGAAGACCTTCCAAATGAGGTATCAGAAACCCTTACCTCCAAATTAAACATTTGAGGGTTGCAACTGTTACTTGTAATTGAATTTACGGATATTTTTTTTTACTTTGCACGATGTCATTTCATAATCTGAAATTGACGTCTCGGCACTTTTTATAAATATGCACAATAATTGGGATAATTGATTTCTTCCACTTGGCTGTCCCATAAAAATTTCTTTCAAACTTCGCCCCAGTGCCACACAGCAATTGATACCAAACGTGCTGGGTTCCTTGGATCATTTATTTTAATCCCAGTAAGATAAACCAAAACAAAAATAATGAAATACGACGTCGAAATTTAACTGAAATCAGAGATTCAAACTTAAAACGATTTCATTATGAATTAAAAGTTAACGACCGAGGAACGCGACACATACTCAATGCTAATGCTAATGAGGGTTGTTTGTTTTAATGTCACGCTACATATCACACGCCACGCATTTCTGATAAAGTAAAGCGAATAGTGCTACATGCGAATTCTAAAAAGAGATCTAGCAAGTGTAACATAAAAATATATTTATGATTTATACAAGAAGTTTATATGTGATCCCTTCAGCCATACAGAGTGCTATTGTGCGACGCGACGTACTGATTATGGAATCTTATAAATTACACTACTGCCGTTGGTTTTATTTTCAAAAAATTATTCTAGTATTAAAATCTTGCACTCCAGCTCCATGAATATGCATGTATGTTATATACATTTACTATGTCAAGAAAACTTAATAATAATAATAAGAATCAACACTGGTCTTATGGAACAAAAGAGAAGAAAAAACATGTTACGACTGAATAAAACTCTATTCAAAACAATTAAATTAATGCTATCGTAAAAAATAACATACCAAAGCAAGAGCGAGAATTGCTACAGGAGGTTGGATTAGGTTTGATAAAAGAGTGTTAAAAGGAATAAATCTGTTCACCTTAAACACAGTATATATTGTATTATATTAATTGCATATGGCATTTCAATTAAGATAATGATTTCCTTGCTGTAAAATAAATATAGTTCCTGTCATTGACACACAAGTTTATTGGAGGTGTCAAAATTTGTCAAAGCTGTTGTACATTTTATCACCACTATGTTTCATAAATAACTGCTGACCGAACAATGGGGAATCCGGGTACGAGATCCTATTGCGAGCCCGGTACGTCAGCACGTGTCTATGTTTGGTATGCTTAAAGTGCTTGTAGATATGCGATGCGGGTACTCAAATAAAAGCTAAACTCTAAGTAGGAGTAAAAATGTCCTGAAATTTCGACTTTTTTACTTTTTATGGGTTTTCTGAAAGTGTTCTTAATTTGGAATACGAGTAAATATGGAAATTCGATGTGGAGATGCCGGAATAATCTTTAATATTTCTTATGGAAAAGAAATGTTTTTTTTTCACACATATTTGCTAGAAAGTTCCTAGTGGTCTAGTAAACAGATTTTGTCTGTGAAATAGAAAATTTTGACTAATAATGTTATCTTCGAACGTTGTCACAAAAATTACGTAATTTTTTAGTGACGCCATACAAAATTATAATTCTCAAACTAGTGGTTGGTACTTGGTTGAAGCGGCGCTCAAAAACATAACAGGAGTGTGAGTAAACAGGGACAATGTCAGCGTGACTGGTGTCAACAAGAAATATACTTAATTTAAGGTGCATTCAGTCACGAGTTAAGATATTCCCGAAACCTTTGCAACAAAGATTTGTACCTTAATCATATCGACTGAATCGCCTTGAAGCCAGGTCTGAAGTCCCGGAAACTTCTGACAATGGAAACAGACGTGTCGGTGAAAGTACACCGCCTTTTCGTCCTTGATCAGCTCAAGGAGCTTCCCCTTCTCTTTCGGTATCTCCTCGTAACGTTCGACTTCGAAAACAGGCACTACGAAAACGTGGGACGGATATTTGAGCCTTTTCTTCGCCTTCAGCTTGTCGACCATGCGTAGAAACCGGGAGGCAAGTTTTTCGCTCGGGATCAGTTCCACGTCGCTGACGAGGACATAATTGGTGTTCGACGCCAGTTTCGCCGCGTTTCGGCAAACGTTCACCGGGTACGAGATCCTATTGCGAGCCCGGTACGTCAGCACGGTTGACGTTTCTTTCATAGCGCACGTGGTCGGCCCTTCTGTCGCCGGTGCAATATACGGTGGCATTTTAGCGGGAAACACGAAATGCACAGATACTTTTGACATTTCCGGCAGACATTGACATAACGTGTTCAGTTGTCCGACGACGACGTCGGCATCAGAATCGGGCACGAAAGCAGTCATGCTGATCGGCCCCTCCCAATTGACGGCGATCTCCGAGAGGTAATTGATGAACTCCGGGCTGACATGTGTGGCGTACGTTACCAGGCTGGAAGGATCCAAGGCGATTTTTGACTCCACGACGTTGTAGAGCACCCGGTAGGCGCTTTTCGGCCCAATTTCTGGACTCTCGTAAAGACTTCGCTCGTCATAGTTGAACTTCCAAGGTAGGCCGTAATTGAAATTGCAGAAACTCGCGTTATTGAGCCTGTGAGCTTTGAGAAAGCTGCCGGGGATGCGCGTCAAAATTTGAAAATTGACCGGTTTGTACGAGCGCAGCAGCGAAGGCCGGTGATTAATGACCGTTATCAGCGGTATGAGGCAAGAAAAAACCACAATCAACGTAAACACACTCTTGATTTTCCCGCACAACCGATTGCCGCATCTCATCGTTGACGGCGGGTTAAAAGCGCGCAAGGTGTCGTGAATCCATCGCTTTTTGCGTTGGTTTTATCGTTTGCGCGTTTAAATCACATGTCGGCTGTGTTATCGGATCGGCACTGATTTAGGTGGCGGCGCGATGCGTCAAAATGCGGAACTGAAACGTCGGCGTTGCGGAGGAAAGATGGCGAAGGATGGGTCGATACGGACGGCGCGAGCCTTCGTGTGTTCAATGAAATTTTATTGATCGGGTTTTCGGAGCTACGCTCACAAGAAAAACGCATTATCGATTGGTCGGTGTGTAAATGCACCGAGTTTAATATATATATATATATGGCGTAATTTGTCAGTTTGCGTGACCCTCTCGGTTGTACAATAAAATTATGGCCAACCGAAGAACTAGATTGCGTTATATTCACATAATTTTAAATCGATTCGAAACCATTAGCTGATGAAATCGTCATTTTACATGTTTTCTCTTTCTCTCCCTGCATATGTGTGTATGTCTGTCTTTCACAGATGGACACACACACACACACAAAACTTGTCCAGCGGGTATTTATTATAGTTATTATCCCGTCATTGTCGAGATTGCTCAAACTTACATCGTTTAGCTTAGAATAAAATTTGGAACGATCACGAACGTAGCAAAAAAAGATAACACTACAACTACAATACTATTCGCCAACGAGTTTCTTTTCTTTTGTAAACTCGGTGATTTCGTCTAACACTATTTCCGTGGGCTTAGCAAATTGTTAATTATTCCTTATACATGGAAGTGACTACAGAGACAAAGAAACGCCCGGGATTGATCAATCAATAGTTAATGTAAAAGGCCTTTATATATCATTCTACTTATCTTAAAGCAAACTTGCGTTCCTTGTCAAACAACCTTAAGACTTTGAGCACACGAATTAAATAAATTCTATGACGATATCGAGGCCGTCTTTCTAGATATTAAGCATTCAGAGTTGACACTAGCAAAAACCATTGTAAAGAACATAGTCTGGGTATTGTCATTAATCTATTAATAAAACAATTTAATTAGGCATCGTTGAAAATAAGAATTGCATTCTAGTCAATCAAATATTGGATACTTGGAATTTTGTATTACTCTATCGTTAATTTAATGTAAATGTAAATCAATATTAATAATTAATATTAAAATCACAAAATTCCTATTTTGAAAAGTCTAGTCGGGGAAACTTTACAATTATAGGAACCTCAAGTATGTGTAATATCGGAATAAACTTTAATATTGCTAAAATTAATTCATAATCACGACGTATTTTACAGTGGACAACGTTTACAATAATTGTAAAAACTACGGTCTCTTCAATTTGGACATCGAACACACGAACAGTCATTATAAATGCATTATAAATATATTATAGATGCATCACATTCTTATAATAAGGGCCGGGTTACTTCAGAAATTGCACATGTATATTATCAGACAACACTCAGAATCCACGTCTGATTGACTGATTGACTTAAACAAAAATAATGGAAGGAAATTATTTTTAATATAGCAGCAGCAGGACATAATGAATAAAAATGGAAAATAAATGTGGTATCAAAATGGTGGCAGCACTGTTACTTGTACTTAACCGGTTTTAAGTTAGTGGGAAAGCATCAAAGGAACATAATATCATATCCTAGACTTACATTCGAAGCATTCGAAAAGTTCTTCTAGGTCGAAGCGATATAGAAAAACTGATTTTTCTAGATCGCTTCGATACTACTAATACTACAAATTATTTATTCAATCAGTTACGTATATCAGACGCCTGTCAACGTATTTTTTGAAGTATTTGGATCACCATGTAGTGTCCTTTAAAAAATGTAAATGGAATTTTGCTGTAAAATGATCAAGGAAGCCAACAGTTGAATGCCACGCAATTAACATGGGATTTCCTATGTTGCGCCCGCCAATGCAGCACCCCCTATATAACATATTTAGATACAAAGATTTAAAGACAATCTACACGTTATCTTCAACAGTCTATTGAGTCCTCATGATCTTCCTCTCCCTCTATTATTTGCGGCCCTCATATCCTAAACATCCATAATCATCCTTCTTACATTCATTCTCAAACTTTATATCGCCAATATTTTGGCTTTAGCTACGATATTTTTGGCTTAATCACATATGCTTCCGAAATACCACAATTTTTCGAATATTCTTCATAGCATGTTCCTCTCCTATGTTTCTAAATTAATCTCTGGTCGCCGTAAATGCCCACGTTACACCTTGTCATTAGATGATTCAACTTTCGATATAAGAATTCTTATGAAAATTGTATCCACAGATCCTTTGTTTGATTTCTTCTCCATTTCAACAATTTTCATGAATGATTGATACATAAAGCACAGAGTTTTTAAACCTCTTCGAGTTATTTTCATTAGTCCTTCCTTTTCTTCCAGGACAAATTCCTAGTTTATTATAATGTCAAATTCCACTCTGTCGCTGTATTCTCGATCATTCAAATATCGCACGCAATAGTGCATCTTGTTCTTGCCAGAATAACATCATTAGCAAATGCTGTGAATTGATACCTTCAGGAATGAATCAGCCAGTGTTTCACGTTTTCTCATTACTGTAAAGTGGAGGTCCCACTTCTACCTTTGTCATTACATTTTGAAATTTGTAGAAAGATGTCAACCTACGCTCATCACTGGCTTTCTGGGTTTGCCTTACTATATGTATATGATTATGATGTATATGATTATGGACTTGCGGAAGGTACTAGTGTACTGCACCAGAGTTTTCAGGTCACATAGTCAAAACCGACCTCTAGCTTGACCTAATGACCACTTAGAGAGTGACCAGGACCGATGGCTTAACGTGTCCTTCGAAGCACGATTTGGCACCGTAAAACCTTCTAAACTTGTGACCAGATATTCATCTCAGTCGTGTCAAGGCTCATCTCCGTAAGTCAACGCTCGAACGCTGATCCGCCACCTGTCTGTAATTCTTATTCGCAGATACCATTTCACCGGGAATTTTGTTGATCCTTAGCTTGCTTCGCATATCATTTATTTCTTGTAATTCAACCTTTCATAATTATTGACACCCAGTATGAATATCTATGTCGGTATAATAATATTTTCTTCACCTATATCTGTTTGACATTACCTAGTAAATTGTCGTTCCTTTTCCTAAATTAATGGTACCGTTTAACCACAACAAATCAATCAAAAATTAATAGCTAAAAGCAATAATTTTTATAACAAAAGAAATGTGCATCAGTATCAGTAGTATAAGGTAGCAAGTTCAAATCTTGTGGGAACCATTGGAATTTTATTTTAAAAAAATAATTACGACGTAGCCACAATCAACACAGAATTACATTGAAATATTTTGAAATCATCCAAGCAACTTGTGCATTCGAAACGGAAAACATTACGAATTTATCCAATTTAAGAATTATAAGAAACGCCTTGCATCTGCTTTTTGGACGATTTTAACAACCTAATTATAAATGACTTATGAAGTAAACTGTGTCCCCAGACTTGGACTGTTCAAATGTGATGGTCTTTATTAGTGGTCGATTACATAGTTGATTTGCTTATCGAGCAAGAGCGTATAAATATACACCATCCAAATACGCAAAATGGCTGGCACGTGTTTCAGTTACAATAAATAGTCGTCCCAGTTGGCAGTTAACTATATTACCCGTTGCCGGCCGGAGACGAAATGGACATATTCGCTTATCTGTTTATTCGTTATTCGTTTATAGCTATAGTAGTAATTAAAGCTAAGCAAGGGCACTGTTTACAACATATAAATAAAAACGTTTGCCCCAGTTATGTTTGTAGGCAGTTTCGTAATAAATGATATTAGTGATTTTACAATTCTCTTCGATTTTTAATAAAATATATTATTGTTCCCATTCTATGTATTCGGTGCCAAAACAGACGAAGCTCTTTATCGATTACATGCCCGTTATTAATGTTTCCGTTCGGCCATTTTGGCAGTCAACTTGTTCCCGTTAAGAAATGTCCGATCATTAAAACATCATTAGCGTGCTGGAAAACAGATCGATTCCAAATGTTGAATCACCACCACGGATTTAGTTGGCTGGCGAATCTGGCCTTCCCAATACTGACAATGGCCTGCCCGAAAATTCATTTCGTCCGGCAACGTCACCTTGTCACACGTAATGGTTTTCAGCGGACGCAATTCCGGAAATTTTCATCATCCACTAAAGGAAAGTGGTGTCAGTCGGCTGGGGAGCAGCAACCTCGCCGACGCACGCGATTGTTAGGCGCGGCAAGTGGCGCAACAAACATACACACAGACGCTCCTCCTCCGCATTGACCTCCCCAATAGGTCGGGTCCTGGATCGGGACGGAGTACGGGAACCGTGGCCGTCGCAGTATCGTCCCGGAGACGTCGTCGCCTGGGCAGTGTTCTGTGCATCGTCGACGTCGTCGTCGGCGGGTTCTCGCGACATAACCTGGTATGAAGCGCTTTCCACGTGTTCAACCCGTTGTGAACACCCTGTACACAGCAACTGGATCATCGACAAATGGTGGGATTATACTAGAACTTATACGCTTTTAATTTTTCTTGGATTAAAATGTCAAGGCAAATGCGAACTTATTAAAATATTTAACATAAAGTTTCATTTAATTTATTGATAAATGTTCAAAGTTATATCAGTGGGTATTTAAAAACGATTTTATTTCCACATCAGCAAATTAAATTGTACTAAAACTTAATAGGATTTAATAAATCGATTTGGAGAGATTCTAAATTACGTAAAAATATAGTTATCTATGTTCACAAAATGGAGCTCGTTAATCTAGGTATATTATTTTAATTTTAATATACAACTGCAAAATACAAGTCTTGGAAAAGGTTGTTTCCATATTCTTTGATTTTTAGTTTGTGCAATTTCTTTATAACATTCGTTCTTAGAACTAATTCTTAAACGACATTAACAATCTTTATGTCAGAAATTTTTATTATTGTGATTATTTGCTCATAATTTGTTTTGTTTTTTTCAGTTTTGTAGTTTGTTTCCCTAACACATCTATTTTCTGTCACTGTCTGCCATACTAACTAACGCTTCATACAAATGAACGAACGAATTATCAATCGAAGTACGAACGAATGAGTAAACGAGTACACCAATGAACGAGTGTACAAACACAAAGTTCGATCATACGAACTAATGTACAAACGTACAATGTTGTAGAAAAGTTGTGCGGCATTCGTTATTAAAGTTTGTTTAGTTTATATTATTTTTGAGTTGATTTGTTTTTGTATCCCAACCGAAGTTCGTTCAAAGTTCGAAGTTCCAAGTTCATTATCTCCCCTAACTAATTGACTACAAATAAACGAATTTATAAACGAATGAACGAAAGTCGAAAGGAACGAACGAATGCACAAAAGAACGAACTACTCGTTCATTTTATTATCCTGCAAGTGACAAACGTGTTATTCATTTGTTTTCATTGGTACAATTTGATTGAGTTAGATTGGGTTGAATTAAGTTCGCATTAATAATTCTATTGTCCTCTAACATAATTTTAATTCATTTGGTTCTGAATTTTTACTTTTACTTATTTATATTTTGCAATAATTGAACTTTACAAATATTGCAGCCTTTAGATTTTCTTTCGTTGACATTTTAATTTGTCGACTATGATTATGTTTACAATTTTGTCAGTGGTAATTTTCAATTGGCAGAAGAAAACATATTCACATTAAACACTGAAAACGTCATTTCGTTTCGTAAAATTTGTAACATTGTAATCGATGTATTTATTTTTGTATATAAATTAAAATTTATTACTTCGTTGTATCACCGAGTTGTGTTTTTTATATTTGTTCTTCTTACTGATATTTCTTTAATTTTGCAACATTTCTATTTTCATTCTTTGGTACTTTCTTTATTTTGTTTTCAATTCTATGTTTGTTTTTAAATGTTTCATTACCATTTGCCAATGTGTCACAATAAATTGACAATTTGAAAATACCATCAAGTGTTTTTCAATCTTTTACAAAACTAGATAATTATGGATCAATTTTTTATTTTACATAAGTTAACAATTCGATACTACAATTAATTCGAACTAGGTATTATCATTAAAAATAACCTAATTGATCCATAATTATGAAGTTTTGTGACGTTGTATAACGTAAAGAGACCAATTCGACATAAAACACTAACCGCTAAATAACACGAATTATAAGCGTGCAACACTATATAATTCGAAATCAAAGGTCCGAGCCCGAACGATTCTCTTGACCGTAATCGTCGATATTTCTTGAAACGTCGGAACTTGCTAAAATATGGTAGAATGAAATTCGCGAGATCTCTTCAGTCAAATATTTTCGACAAATGGTGTGTCGCAAAATTGTCATTCGTGTGCGAATAAAAGTAATGATTTCAAAATACTCATATTAATGATAGAATTATTGAATGCAGGAGGTTTATCTTTTTCTTTGTAAAATTTGGTTAGACGACAATTTTAAAATCGTTGGTTATGGCGCTATCTTGAGCATAATGTTGATATTTTAAAAGAAAATATAAAAGCGAGCATAAATGAAAATAATGAAAGCATAGGGAATGTCTATAAAGAATGGCGTAAACGAAGAGCATTGTGGAAGGGGAATATGTTCTTCTATTTCTCTCTGTTTCTTCTTATTAACCTTTTGTAACTAATACAACATGTTTATTTAGCCAGAGTTTCTTGTGTAAGCAAAACATTTACAGATAAAATAATTTAAACGCAAATGAAGAAAAATTCATTTTGCAGAATAGTTGCAGATACCACCAACCACAATTCTCCATCAACGAATCTAAATTTTCATCCCATAACGGTTTACATGATTTAAATGCTTGTTTTACATACAATTTCCTACGTTGTTAATGGTTTATATGAATTTCTAATCTTCAATTTATTTATAGCTTCTGTTACTTCCTCTATCCTTATTTCTCCAAAATCAGTATCTTCTTCCTTTCCTTGATATTCATACTCTACCTCTTATTCTTCTCGGGTTTCCACTTCTGCTGAAGTTAGTTCTTCAAAATATTGTCTCCACCTTTTATTATTTTTTCTTCAGTAGTAGATTATGTTCCCTTCTTTATCCTTTATATTCATCATGTTGAAATCCTTCTTTCTTCTCATTTGTATCAGGCTGTCGTAGAAAAGTTTTTGATTGTTCTTATAATTTCCTGCTATTTGTTCTTCTTTGGATACTTCTTTGGATACTTCTTATATAATGTTCTTGAACATATTCCATTTATCGTTTATTGTATTTCCTTTACTTTATTTCTTTAATTTTTCATTCAGAATTCTTTGGTATCTTTCTTGATGTTGTTGTTCTTTTAATTAGCTTCTTACATCTCTTGTCTTGTTGATTTTCATGTCCATTTCCACAAAAAATAATAATTTCCAATCTCATCTTCTCTACTTACTTTCACATTTTTAATATGTTTCCATTTATTTTTACTTATTAAGAAATAGTATATTATAGATTCATCTTCTTATCTTCTCCAGCTTCTCCTCTTGTGTATTTGTATATATTCTTGTGTTTAAATTTTGTATTTGTTATTAACTTATTTTCTATACACCATTCGATTATTCCGTTCTCGTTATTGTTTCTGGTCTCTTCCATTTAGATCTCCCATTATTATGACGCTTTCAAGACCAACTATTTTAAGTTATCTTTCTCTTTTTTACTTACATTCACCCCATATGCGACTGTCCATTTCTTTTTTTCAATTTCTAATTCCACTCATCATTCTTTCATCTATGTATTTTTCAGTCCCTACGTTATTTATTCTGCCTGGGTTTGTTATTAGACCTCGATTTGCTCTATTGTTCTCTTCTGTCCCTGACGATGGCATCTTGAATCCCTTATGTATCCTACCCCGTTTTCTTCCTTTTTTTTCGTTTCAGTGATTCCAAATATTTCTATTTTATGTTTTATTATTTCTTCTTATATATTAGTTCTTCCTCTTTCCCTTTTATACTCCTTACGTTCCAAGTTCGCATTCTAATTTTATTCTCATTTTCAATGTCCTTATTCGTTTTTCTGTTATTAATTTGATTTCTAACCTTTTCTTATTGTCAGGGTATATCCCAGGACCATTTTTCTGTATCCTATCTTTCTCTTCCTTGGCAATACTTCTAATTTGTTTCTGCACTTTTCTTTCTTCTAATGTTACTTTTTGCTTTCATAATTTCTTGTTTCTATTGCTGCCACTACCACTCTTACCTACCCTTATTTACTTATTCTTTATGCTTTATTAACTTTTACGTTTACTTTAAGCTCTTCTTTTATAAATTTTTCAATATTTTCAATAATTGCTCCTAAGATTTCGATTCTTTCAATCATCTCCTTCTTTTTTGCTTTCCATTCCGCTTCATTCTCTTCATTATTTTTCTTCGTTTGTTTTAATTCGTTCTTCACGCTTCTTATCTCTTCTTTTTAGTTCTCATTGTTTCTTTTCTATTCTTTCCAACTTCTATTTCTTTTTCCTGCAAAGCCATTATTTGCTGCTCGCTGTTAGGTTATTTATTTTCCATTCTATTGGAATTCTCTCTATGTATTCAATACAAATATTTCCGTGATTTTGTATTATTTTTGATCATAATGGTGTCTATCATCAACGTTAATAGTGGCTGCAATTTGTTTTTAATTAAATCTGCACCTTCGCCCTTTAATCCAAACCAACGAGATTCAATTGGAAGCAATAATTTTTACTTTTATTGTTAAAAGTGCGCTACTGAACACATACGACGTTCGTGTTCAAAGGCGTATGTTTCCGCCGAACGTGTAAACATATCGAGAAATTTAAAAATAGAAACATTAAAATCTATATATTGACATCCACGACGGCATGCAGGCCGCGACCGCACAGAAACCGTGAAAATCCCAAAAACCGAAATTGGTGGCGTTTTCCGGCACGGCGGCGCCCCCAAGGTTCGCACCTGCCCGTCGACTCCGCGCAATTTAATAATGCAACCTCTTTCAGATCGTTCGAACGAAAATGTACGAACCGGTGTCCGACAACTGCGTCACGACGACGACGGCGATCAACAATCCGAAGTATTCGATCGGCAACAGTTTCGATCAGAGCGACTGCGACGACGAATCGTCAACGGCCGCGTCGACGGCCGCCGAAGGCAAACCGGAACGCCTGCGGAGTCCGAAACGGTTGCCGCGAAGGAAGAAGGTCCGCGCGCCGTTCAAGCACCACGACTCCCTGGATTGCTGCATCTTCAAGAACAGGATTTCGGACGGGATGCGGACGGGCAACGGCGACAAATGCATCGACATTGAGCACATCAATCTCGAATCGGAGCGCAACTATCGGAATGTGAAGCGGTCGACGATAGGTACGCAGACGTCGCAACTGATTCCGTACCGTCTCAGATTCTGGCCGAACGGATTCGGCGACGCGAGGTGTTTGGACGGCACGGGAGCGAAGGACCGCGCCAAATGCTGCTGCAGAGTTTTAAGCCAGTGGTGTCTCTCGCAGTTGGGATTAACTATTATTTTGATGTTATGGGCGCTGCTTGGTGCTTACGCTTTTTACAAAACGGAAGGTAATACGTAGTATCAATATTTATTTTTTACTTCTTATACTTAATATGTAAGGAAGCTTAGTAATCATGAAATTTTTCAACCTCTATGCTGACTATTTTCGACACGACATGGGTGTGTGTATCCTATCGCCCATACAATTGAAGTTTTGAAACTTTAAACTTAAGATTTAATATCGAAAAAGAGAACGTCATATTTTCGAAAGCAATATCTCAACCGAGTGTAATGGTTCACTCCTGTCATCTTTTTAATATCTAAAAAATCGTACGATTTATCGAAAAAGTATTCCTGGTAACCCGCAATTGCTGTGGGTGTCAGATGTAACTACCTACATGTTCGTAATTGCGCCTGTCATTGCGATCGCTGTAAATTTATCAAAGTATAAGAAAGTTCAGTGCGGACCACTGCAGATTTCCTCTCTCTGATTTTTATAATACGTCCGGTGGAATGACGCATGGCTGATAATTAGCAACACGAAATTATTCATAATAGTAAAAATAATTATTAAAATGCGTCAATCAAATTAACAAAGTGTAATAAGAAAACTAACGATTCGTGTAGGTTATAGATTCTCAGATCAAATTGCTACACAATTAGACGCCATTTAAAAATATTATAATAACCATTGTAATCAACATTTTTCTTCAAGCAATTATTTTAATTAAACCGAACAAGAAGGACAGTAATAGGGTATGCCCTAGTCATGTCCTAGTCAGTAAAATATGTTTTTTAAGTGACGTCAGCCAGTAGCGTGAAGCCAGAAAATTTAATTTAACTGTTTAGCACGAATTTTTATCCAAATTTTATCCAAATTAGATTTTATCACCAATCCACTCCAAATGAAATGTTACATGACTCCTAAGATACCCAACTTCTACGACGTTTATACTTCACTTTACTATAAAACTTTTTGAAGTTGACATATGGTTTAGATACATGTTTTAAGTGTCAAACGATTCATTATTCAAATAACTTCCATTCACATCTCCATGCGTTTTTAAACAAATATTTGTAACTTGGTCGTCTAAATTCGCTCTAAAACCATAAATTAACATATTATTCTACCTCCAGCTTCATATTATTTGTGAGCATTTAGCAAAGTATTTTTGTTTTAATTTTTTTTTGCAACACGAAATTAGTGTTCTTCATTGTTAATATTACTCTAATAGAAATGTGCAATAAAAAAATCTCAGGCAGGCTACAAGGGATGTTTTAAGCGACGAGTTCGGTTTAATTTTACTGGCATATTAAATATGTTAAATCAAGTGTGAAGTAATGTTCGTTGAAAGGCACGTTAAAAATTTCATGGCCGATTTAATTTTTTTTAATGGACATCGTTTACACCTTTCATTATCATAATTAATCTCACTATAAGCAATTTCATCCTTGGACGTGAACCGTGGATTAGGGGGGAATCTTTATAAACCTGATAAAAAAAACTTATTTGGTTGTTGACTTACAGAAATGCCATTTATTATCAGTTTTGTTGCTGCCACCACACAAGAAAAGATGTTAAAACTTAAAATATTTCCTGCTCTAGTTTTTACTTTAATAAACGGATATGGTAATTTCCATTCGTTAGCTAACAAGAAAATTTATATTAAAAAAAACATTATTTAGTGCCTTTCTATCGAATGAGTTTACATATTTCTTACACTCGCGTCGTTGCCTTATTTAATTATACTTTGACATAGTTCGCATATCATCTATGAAAGTAACGAAGTTAACATACAAATAATATTGTTGCATCCATGTATTTGCATTAGGGCTGCACTTCATTTTAACATGCCACAGTTTTATTTCATTTCGTTCTCGTTAAGGTGCTAGTATATTTTCATTGTGCATTATGTAATCGATCCATTAAACGCTAATAAAGCACTAATTGATGTCTATATTTTCCGTCCACTGTTGTGTACCATTACGTGGGACCCAACTAACCTGGATACTTTATTTATATCGTGGCGTGTTGTTCATTGTTTTACATTTTAGCACATCATGCATTGCATAATGTATTGTAGCGCTAATAAAAATATGACGAATAGGAAGTTTTAAATTATCTATAATTGGCATCTTATTGAATACCGAACAACAAAATCGTTACAGGTTTCGTAGCATTTTCGAGCGAATTTAACACGGCCTTGTTTTTTACGATTAAGTTACCGCGGGAGACACGCAAATTACGAAAGTAGGAAATATTATTCTGGCAGTCCCCGCTATGAGATCCCACAGTTAGAAAAAATGTGAGACTTGTGCACTTTTAGAATTAATTTCTTTCTGTCTTTCTCCCAAGACTGTGGGCGAGGTATTTTATTTCTCCCCCTCCCCCTGGTATGACAGCTGTGAAATTTTGTATCACTTTGTTTGGAAAAATTGCAAGGTATTTGCATAAATGTGGTTCAAAATTTATTTTGGTCGAATTTAATGTTAATTTTTTACCAAATGTTATTTTTTATTTTCTGATTTTGATTTGATAACATCTACACAATCCGATCATCTATGAATTTTTGTATAAATTGGCATGAAAATTTCATTAAGATATCAGCGCTTGGCGACGTTGAAAACTAAAGAAAAAACGGAATTTACCAAAAATTGTAAACTTATCCAAAAATCAGAAATTAGAAATAATTAGAAAAAATGTTAAAATAAAAAACGCTATTAACATTTTACAACTCCTACTTTTCTGAACTGAATCCAGTGATTACGATGATTGGAGTTGAGTTGAATGCAAACGGAATTCCTGAGTTCATATTCAATAAGTAACTGATATTTTAAAATACATACCCATTCCAAAGTCAATTTATTTCTTTAGAAAAATTATTAAAGCTTTTCATTTAGCATCAACATTTTGATTCAATTTGAGACCCAAATTAAACTGAATATTACAAATGTAATGGTAACAAAATGTATGCAACTATATCAAAAATCCTGTTTTTTAACTTCCATTATAGTGAATAACTCTCTTGCCAAATGTTTTATTGCCAAAAATATATTGTTCTCACATTCGCCATTTAAAGTATTTAAATCTTACATAACTGTCGTCATTTTTTTAAAACAATATATTGTCACTTAATAATATTTATTATTATTTATTATATTTACTTTATATTTATTATTTATAACTTGCATTCTTAAATGCAAACCATTGTTTCACTTCCAGGTCCTAGGGAGCAAGAGCAGTACGACGATTTAGTGAAATTACAGAACGATATGACCATCCAACTATCGACGGATTTGAGGCAGATCGCCGGGCATGAAGAATCATACCCGAAAACCATACAAAAGTACCTAACTAAACACGAGATATTGATTCTTGAAGCCGTGAGTGCAGGTTATGGAGAAGGAGGAGGTGGAAGTATCTGGACATATCCCGGATGCATTTTATTTGCAGTGTCTTTGCTTACAACGTTAGGTAAGTATCGTAAGTTATCAATGGTTTTAAATTGTTAGAAAATTAATTTACAAATATATAAAGAATAAAATTAAAAAAACATTATAGATTTATGTAATCATAAATTACTTCTAATAAAATACGTCAGCAATGATACTTTTAAAATTGTGAAAGAAATAAAATTATAATGGTAATAAATTTTGAGCAATTTTAGAAATATCATGGTTTTGAAGATTAGCCTAGACACAGAGAAGGTGTGGGTACCTCAAGAAATAAGGAATATAACTTAATTTTTAACATTTCAGGTTTTGGAGCACCAGTGCCTCGAACATCGTCAGGTCGAGGTGTTGCTGTTTTATTCTCAGCCATTGGTATACCTCTGCACTTCCTCCTCATCTTCAACATCGGAAATTTAACGGCCATCATCCTTTACAACATGGCCACGCGACAAGACAACATGGACGTACCAAACTCCGCAATGCCGCAAACCGCAAGGTGGCTAAAATGGCTACCGCTTGTCGCAACGCTCACCTATTATCTAATCGGCGTTATGCTATTTGGCTTTGTTCGAAATCGCAATGTCGTCGACAGCATGATGTTTCCGTTAGACTTTACGGCCGCCGGAGGCGTCGCTAAAACTTTCGGTCACGTCAGAATCCTATACGCACTTTATCTAGAAGTGGCCGTGACTCTGGCAGCGGTGATTGTTTCACTAATTCAGATAACCGCTACCAGAGGCTTCGTAGACGTAGGTTTGAAATTAGGTTTGTTGACAAACACCTGAGCTGTGCGCTAGATGTGCCTTAGAAAATACGCGCACAAGTTTTCCTGCTGCAAAAATCGCTCTAGTCAGATGGGAATTTTACATATCGTTTCGTTGTAATCAACATATCGAAAATTCTCAGTGTGAAGGAGCCAACGATTCGTCCACGTTAAGTCGCCTTACATACTATATACATTTATATTAAAGAAAAATGATTATTTACAATGTACGAATAAACTAGATTTTTAGAAGTTGTTGCCTATTCTCGTTGGATTATCTATGTGAAGATTTTATTGAGGGTTATTTGCTCGACAATAGCAATATGGATATTATAATGTGATACTTATGTTTTATATCATTTATGTTTACACTATATTGTTTCCACATACGTACAATAATTACCTATGTAAATATTATGAATTTTACAGATATACGTAAATTTTACTTATAATTTATTCATTAATGTTCGTTGAACATGTTGCCCCTATACGTGTATTATGTTATATATAAATTGTTCATTATGAAAATACATATTTTTTTTGTAAATTGTTGTTATTTGAACCATTAAACTATTGGATGACTTTTGCATTAATAAGCAATTGTTAACACATTCTACTAAACTAAATTTCTCCATTCAAAGAAGAAAAACAAATAATTATTTTCGTTCAGCCTATAAGTAGTACACAGCAATGTAGCCAATGTGGCAGATCAAATTAAACAGCACTATTCAGTAGATATTGTTAAAAAATAGTCTATGCAGAAACAGCGAGCTTGTGGGAGGAACCCCACTACATATTGGAATAAGAATATAATCGTGTAAGTCCTTCCTAAACACTACAGCAATATTCTTTGGAAAGCCTCGAGGGGTCGTTACAATCTTTTCAATTTACATACTCAACAATAGAAAATCCCTCCAAGTGCAAATTAATTTGTTATATTGTTCAATTAATATACAAATGGGTAAATGTAAATATACTAGTACAGTTATACATTAGAATCCTGGAACTGCAGACAGTTTCAAGACAGACTGAATTAATTGAAATATGTACAATGAATTATTAATATTAATATTAATATTATAACTATATGGAAACACAAAAATTATAATAAAAACGTATATTTTTGCAGAAAAAAACCATATACATAAATAAATCCACAGGATCAATTTAACTATCTATGCTAGTGACTGGAATTATTATATATCAACCTATGGCAACTTTTTCCGTTCGGGAGCTTCATCGTCGTCATCATCATCATGATCATCACTAACACTCTGTTTCACTCTAATCTTCGACTTTTTCGTCTTTTTCTTCTTGTCGTCAATTAAAGCAGATCTTATGCCTTCCAATAAGTCTTGAGGCTCCGAAACGCAATGTTTTGTGCCTGCAACATCAATACATAACACATCTCCATCATTTTCGCTTCCAAACAATTACCGATAAATTAACTTTAACAATTTTCTAAGAACGTCAACTTTAAACTTAACCAAAGATGGCACTTTTTATTTTTGAAAGTATACCCTCCTTCTCTTCCTTTTCAGATTTGATTTTTGCCTCGGAACCGGCCATAGGTGTTTCCTGGGCTCCACCTGTCGAAAAAACGTGCGTTAAGCCAAATTCAACGTCAATACACATGAAATTACAAACATCGTAAGATATAACAGTTAAAAGGTACTTAACGCACATTTTTTTCAGGGAATCACTTGTGCACGCGGTTCAATTGAATTTACTCACCGTCGGTCTTTTTCGTGACGCCCAGTATCTGTCCGGGAGTGTCGCTCTCTAATTCCGCGTAGGCCTGGATCAATGCCTTCTGGTTCTTGTTCAAGTGTTTGGGAACGACAATTTTGAAAGTCACGTAATGATCGCCATGACCGTAACCGTCGACCTTCTTCATTCCTTTTCCACTGAGTCGTATCCTAGTGTGCGAAGATGTGCCCGGCATAATCTAAAAATATTTCAAATAGAAAAAACCATAAATATAAAGATTATAAATGACATTTACCACCTTTTTTACTAATTTGTTACAATGGTAAAATTTTAATAAGATATTTATAACCTGCACTTTCATGAAAAATAAAATTTTAACCAACAACACGTTCATCGTACCTGCAATGTGTGATCTTCATATAAACCCTGAATCCTAATAGTTCCACCCAAAATTGACTGAGCTACAGACACATCTGCCTCTGTATGTACGTCAGCACCATCCCTCTTAAAATAATCCGATTTGTCCACCCTAAATGTCACAAACAATTCTTTTCGGCCTAACGGCATTCTGACTGTCTGGCCATCTTCAATACCTACAAAATAATCATTTTTAAAAGAATTGATTAGTAAAATCAATCTGTTCAGTTGAAAAACATTGCTATGGAAGAAAAGCGACAAAATTATTGATAAATTCATTTTACCCAACTAACCTGCAGGTACTGGTACAGTAACTTTTTTCCTTTGAACGGTAGATCCTTTCCCCTGACATTCCGTACACTTATGCTTAATATACATCCTCGTTCCTTCACAATATCGACAAGTAGACCGCATGATAAAAGGTCCTCTCGTCACTGTTTCAAACCCAGAACCTTCGCAGTAAGTGCAACGTGCAGCTTTTGTGCCCGGTTCACATCGAGACCCGTGACATTTCGTACAAGCGTCGACCACATTCACCTGTATGTCCTTGTTGGTGCCGCGTGCCGCTTGTGCGAACGATATCCTGACAACCACCTAAATCGTTCCAACATAAACCATCAATACTAAATTAAATCCTACCAACCTCTTGTGCTTCGCCAAATCCAAAATTGGACTCGGCAAAATCATCGAAGCTTTTCGAAAAGCCGGCGTCACCAAAAATCTTCCTGAACAGTTCTTCCGGATCTATAGTGGATTGGTACTGCCAGCTTTGACTGAAACCTTGTGGGCCGGCACCAGCGCCCGGGCGCGCACCCATACCACCCATTTGTTCAGAGGTGGAACCCCATGTGTCATACTGTTTGCGTTTCGATTCATCCCCGAGAATCTGTATAAAAACGTTTTTAAATATTGCAATAAATACAATATGAGAATTTTTAACCTCGTATGCCTCAGAGACAGATTGGAATTTCTTAGCTGCATTGGGATCGTTTTTATTAACATCAGGATGGTACTGTTTCGCTAATTTGTAGTAAGCTTTTTTAATTTCTGCACCTGATGCATTTTTGCTGACACCCAGCACTTCGTAATAATCATTCTTCTGGTTTAGCAACGCGGAATTGGTATGTATACGTCTGTAGCAACTTAACTGCAAATCTAAAAAATAAGGTTATGTTATAAATGTAATTGACGTTTTCAAGAAATGAAAAAGTAAACAATTTAGAAATGCTTCAGAAGTAATTAATCTAAAGTCCAAACGATTAAAAGAGACGGATAAAAATGATGTAACGTGACTGCACCGTGAAAGAACTTACTGTGATTCGATAGATCGTTCGAGAATTTTAACTTGACGAAGTTCGTTTTACTGCACTGCACGCACTGATGGAGAAGTCTCGACTGAACGCTGGTTTTCGTTTGGTTAACTAATAAATTTAGTTGTCTTACACTTAAATAACCCACAAGGTTTCGTGCGTTAGCCATTTCTTTGACAGCAATGCCGGCCTTTACAGTCACGGAGGCGCTATTGCGGCAGCTTTCTGGAATAAAGTCATGTGTAGCATTGGTTGCAGATATATCAGGTTAATCAACTGCAAATAATTACAAAAAAATTATTTAGTTTTACATTTATTAAATATTGGTACCAACTTAATCTGAAATTGTGTTAGCAATGGCCATCTACATAACAAGATTATTTATTATACACGCACACACAAATATATAAAAAAAATCCTTGGCATTTTCACGTTCCACATTTCATTCCTCTATACCCCCCTCCGCCACCGTCCCTTTCTCCTTTCGCCTCCTCCTACCGCCTCTTTCTGTTTTCCTTGGTTCTTTCTTCCTCCTGTTGTTCCAATACCCTCTTTTTCCAGCTCTCCTCCTTCTTCCCCATTATTTTGTCTAACATCTCTATCCCCGTCCGTCTTCTCCCATATTCCTTCTCCATCTTTGCATTCTCCTACCCAATGATCCCATTCATCCCATACTTCTCCACAAAAATTACACCTCCTGTAACTCTCTTCCATCCATACTTGTTGGCTTTCTCTTCACTTCCGCACCTGAATCTTCTAATGTTCTTCATCTACCGATGTCTCTCCTCCTATGTATGATGGTATGTTGGTATTCTCTACTGTACTTTTATACTTTTGTATTTGATATTATACCTCGTTTTCCTAATATTGCTTTCCCTTTCCTGAACTTTCTCTTCTTCTCCTCTCTGCCTCTTCTGTTGACAGTCGTGCCTTTCGTACATTTTTCGTCTACAATCTTCCCAATTGGATAGTCCTGTTCCCTTGCTTCGCCATTTCCTTAGCTCCTATAATACCAACTTAACTAGTCTTCGTTCTGGCCAACCCCTCGCTATCATCTCATACCTCATTGCCCTTTTCCCTGCCTCTACACCCAACCTTTTGGTCCCTGACTCCTGCCTAACTATGTAATCTGGGGTTGATCTCTCCAGATTCAATATCTTTTTTATTTGGCCCATGTGTACCTTCTCCTTTACTTTCTTTCCAACGCCACACTTCCTACACACTATATATTTGATATCAGGTTGCGAACCGTGTTGTACAAATTTCACAAAGCACAAAATATTCTTAGAATAGGCAGAGGAATAACCCCTTGAATTGTTGCTGCATGTTTACCTAACACCCCTTATTTTATTTAAGTTACAGAAAACAAGTATTAATTCACTAAGCTGCAATTAGGGGCGACCACAGGAAATTCCTATACAGGGGGGGGGGGGGGGGCAGATGTTCTAATAAAAAACCAATGAATCTTCATGAAATTTATTTCAGTTTAAAAAAATCATAAAATTAATCATCGGTGGCTGCAATTGTGGGTAATATTGTGTAATCATTTTAAAATCTTTTGTTATTGATTACTTAATTAAATAAATATGTTAGATAAAATAAAACAATTTATTTAAATCAACAGTATATTTTTTTATTACAAAAAGTATATAAATAATGCCATTTTACACTTCTCCATTTTTTCAATTTCTCGATGATAAAATAAGAGTTTTTACAAATCAAACATCAATAACTTACAAATACAACATTCAACAAAAAAGATCACAAGCAGTAAAAATTACCTTCGATTGTTGAAAATATCGCACTCCAACGTCACTTAAGTAGGAAAAATTCAGATGTTGAAATGGGATATAAATATTTACACAGGGAAAGGACAATGGTAAATGAAAAATCCTCAAGTATTTGAAAGCTAGTTTTTGTATAGTCTACAAATGCAAAAAAACAGGAGACTGCAGATTTGGGTTTTATTTCAATGTTGGGGTTGTAATACACAAAAATGTTTTGTACTAAACGCAGGTCTCAATACTTGAAGAAAATAATGGGTGGAAAAGTTAATATTCTACAGCAGTTGTTCGTTACTACTTGCCGACAAATCCAGCAGTCTCCACGCAGCCCGAGGATTCAGTTCGTTGGGGTCGCGACATAACACCCAGACGTATGTTACACGCATTACCTTATCAGGATCGCCTTCGACGACATTTCCCGAGCTATCTTTAACACACATGATCTGTTGGGATGTAAACGTTATGATCAACACCGGCCCCTGCTCCATGACTTTCCCCATGACCATATCCACATTATCTATGTCTAAGATTTTCGATTCTATCCGGTAGCCCTTTTTGTACGCTTCTTTAATTGGAACAGCAAACAGATTGTAAGGTCCCTCGTGACACCAATCCTTCAACACCTCCAGGTCCCCTCGCGTCATCGCTTCCAATATGTTCGGAATTATGTCGACCTCGCACTGTTTCAGAAATCGCTTGGTTTCAAACGAATTATCTATTTTGCAAATTTCCGTCAGGGTTTCAGATAGTTCGGTTTTTTGGAATAAACCGCCGACTATGTCCGAAACCTTTTCTGTAAGCAATCTGGAAGCCCTGATGACGGCGTTGTCGCTTTCGTCGTACTTCAGCTTCCAGTCCATTACTTTGTGCACATACGGATTGTTATCTTTGAAATTCTGCCACGATTGATAGAATTTCGAGTCTTTGTGTAATTCGACGCCTGTCGCATCAACGTTGGGTTCGTAAAATTTGTTTGCGGTGCTGCTGATCGTTTCAGTGCGTTTTCGTAATTTCGCAGGACTCTGATATACTCTACCTAAAACCATTATTACTATTAAAAACTGACGAATTAATAAAATTTTCTTCTCCTTTTTACACCAAGATCAAATTCAAATCTCAATTTCTACCGTATGTTAACTTACCTTGCATACTTTGATTATCAATTTCTTGTTGAACAGCCTTCGTCGCTTGTGAAATTGATTGAAAAGCCCCAGTTTTACCGATCCCTTGTGCCGTTTCTGATATATTATGTGACACCGTTTTACTAATATCTTCAGTTATTTGACCAGCTTTTCTCGCAATATCCGACTTCCCTGCTTCTTCCATGACTTCACCGAATTTAGACTTGATACTTGTGAACTTCTCTTTAAATATTTCACTACCTAAAATCGTCTAATAACGCATCAATTTAAAATAACTTCGACTAACCTTTATTGGCTTCTTTTTCTACAGATTCGAATTTTTGTCGTGCCGCCTTCAAGGCCTCGCTCTGTTCAAGTTTCTCGGCTTCGTCCCTGAATTTCCGCAACGATTCCTTCATCTCTTTATTCTTCGCCATTTCCTCCCTAAAATTGTCGTACAATCGAGACAAAAACGTCGTTCGTTTCACTTCCTTTGAATACGTGCGGCACTTAAAAACAGGGATTATTATTTATTTTAACATTAAACGTTATTTACTTACTGCTACTATTTGGGCTTCGCTTAGTGTGTGTCGAATCAGTGCTTGGCTCAGGCGATGCATTGAATTAACGGGCGTTATTACTTTTTGATAGTGATGCTGAAAAATTAACTTACATAACCTCAACGGTATATTATCGCTATAAGTACAATGCTACTTACAAATAAACTTATTAAACACGATTTGTTACAGTTTAATTAGATAAATACGTACCATTTCGTCGAAAAATTTAGTCTGGATGCCGAATTTTTGGGTTTCTTATTAATGACCTGGTAAAACGAGAATCAAAATTTTGGTTATTGCTTTGCCAACTTCGCAAAATAAAATCATTTCAAATTTCAAAAAAACATCAATTTTACGTATTAGATATTTATTACGTAAACGATGATTACATGAACTTAAATGTTGGAGCTCATAGCGACGAAATATTTAAATTAAGGTCACGTTACATGGATGCTTTTACAACACAAGCTGAGAACTTCAGGCTAGAGGAACCTATTTGACGTTTTCAGCTTTAATACTTAACCTAAAATAGTTTATATAAACATGGAAGAATCGTGTCCTAGTACAAGTAAAAATGAAACAGACTCTGAAATTGCGTCGGAAATTGAGCCAGAACCGATATCAAAAACGCATAGACCAATAAATGTATGCTTATGATTCTTTGTGACGAAAACTCATCTGCGTTTTTTAGAATTCGCCCGGTGCCCTGAAATTAAGAGGTTGGTTGAACAAATCGCTTCGTATCACAATGTCCGATGGCAGGGTCTTAATAGGATTATTTTTGTGCACGGACAGGGATGCAAACGTCATATTAGGTTCGTGTTCTGAATATTTGCCGGAAGAATTGTCGTTAGGGGAAGCGGAGGATCCTCGTATGTTAGGTCTGGTTATGGTTCCAGGCAAGCACATTGTAAACATATCTGTTGATGAGCATGCAGACGACAAATGTTGGAACGAAGAGAATCGTCCAGTTTCTGAAATTTCCGGTGCCGAAGAGGTTAAGTAAAAAACGTGTACATGTTACGACATTTATTTATGTTATTTATTAAAATTATTTTACAGTGAAAATAATCATCACAGTGATTTATTTAAATATTTTAGTATACAATTTCAGTGTAGATTCGGCGTTTTTGAAAAATTGCATTTTTCGCAGTTAGTGTCGGAATTCTGAAATAGAAAGAATATTTAAGTAGCAATAATGAAGATAAATATGGTTTTAGCATCTATTTTAAATATGTGATTTGTGCACAACTATATTTTTAATAACTACTTTGCGGCTAAGGATGAAAATACATGTATTTCACACAAATTACCATATCTGCTATATGTGATTTCTTGTGTGGAAATACGTAATGCAGTGGATTTATAAATTGCAATAGACACCATATAAAGTTGAACTTTATAATACATTAATGTCCAATTGTTTGTGGAAATGGGCATTACTTTTATTACAGTTTAATCATAGCTTTAGGGAACATTGTTTATGTCATTTTCTTCAGTACACCGGGTTTAAAGTAACATCTATGATAAAACTTAATATGATAGTTTGCATTTCTATCGATTTATGTACATACTAATTAGATAATTTGCATTGATTTATCAGTACAGCTTGAACACTGTCCACTGTAAGTCTGTGATAGCCAAGCAAAACAACTTGATATAAAATAAACCCATTATTTAGTAGTAAATATGTCTATTTTTTGCCAACATTGCTTGTAAACTCATATTACTATAGGCTATGCATGTCACATGTAGCTTATGTAATTTTGTAATCAAAATGTGACCACAGATATTTCTGATTCATCCATTTGAAGTTCAGGAGGACCTGCAAATAACAGTACAGTGAAACTGAGACTTGCTGGTGTACTTTTGTTAACATTTCTGTTAGGTATTAACTGATTATTGAGCATTATTTATCGGCTTTTCATAATTATAGCAAACCATGTATTTTTTTGTGTTTTATGTTTTCCATATATTTGAATGTAAAGATACAGACACATATTGAAATCTGTTGCACATTCAATAATTGTATTTTAAATATTTTTATTCGTATTCCATTGAACTAATACACCTAAAAAATTTGTAAAACTGTTTAAGTTTCTGCTTATAAATATAAGGACACGTGAAATATATATGATTTGTAACTATCTGACGTCCATGTACTAGTTATCACAGCAAAGTTTTTCACGTTTTATTGTGACACTGTCTTTGAAGGACCTTGACTTTGACGCACTCAAGGGATCGAACAACGTTGTCCTTCGCCATCCCCATACATCCATGCAATGCAGATTCTCCATCACACTTTCCAACCACCTTTTCCTTGATTTGATTGTACTTCGTCCTTTGGGTTTTCATATATAAACTGCCTTAAAAAGAAGGAAATGCCCGTTGTTCAACATGTTAAAGTGGTACATCTGGTATATCTTGACCTGATCCTGGAAGAACATCTACACAATAATTCCTCTACCTAACCGTATGAAGGAAGGGAAGGACTTCAAACTGTAGAAACAGTGTTGCTGTATGGTTGTATAACGGTTCAAGAATGCTACCTTCATTTTGTACACCATATAATGTTTAACAAGCATATTAATCCTTAAAAATAAACATGTACTTTGTTTTCAATTACTGAAGAAATGACAAGTTTATTAGATAAATTGACTCGACGGAAATTGATTTTTTTTTTTGAAAATAAAGCGAGCGAAGAGCTAAGGAATTTAAATTCGACTGAAAGACGCAATTGTGAAGTTGAGTTTATTGCTGTTTACACCCGTGATATAAAGTAATTAACTTTTATAATTTTGATAACCTTCCTTTTCGAAAACTTGAATCATTTAATTTAAAAACAAATTTATTGTTTGAAGAAATTAAAGGTATAGGAATTAGTTTATTTGAAAGTAATGATTGCATAGATTGTGATCAACTTTATGAGGAAAGACTTAATATGACAACGTCTACTTTTCGTGCCGCATTAAAAATAGTAGAAAAGTGGTCATTATTCTTCACTATTTCTGTCAGTAACGAATATGTTAACTAATGAAGCAAACTTGGACGGATAACAGAAACAGGTGGAATTAGTCAAAGCTGAACTTGCCACAAAAATCAACATGGATTTAAATTATCACGGGTTGTATGTGAAACAAAAACCAGAAAAATGCCGAATAATACAGAAAATGATTATTTGGCTCGAAGAAACCAATATGTATTATTTGTATTTGTTACAAATAAATAACTTTTATTAAAACTGACGTTTTTATTTAAAAATTTTTACATTTCATACAATTACCTGTAAATAAATAAGTAGGTAATATATCAAGACTAATTTACGGAAATCCCCGGCTGAACTTTTAAAACAATCTGGTAACGCTAACTAACAACCTTTTCTATTGTAACGTAACAATGATTCGCCATAGTTGCAAATAAATTATAAATAAGTTTACTACGTTAATTAGCAAATACTTTAATAGTTCTGTTCGTATTAGGCTGCATATAATCAGAACTTATCATACAATTTTCATAATCCTATTTTTATAGTATGTAGGGAATTTCACTTCACAATTTCTGTGAAAACTACCTGTATCCAACGTATTACAACCAGGGCTTTAAGTGATTCAATGTATTTAATACAATATGATTAAAACTTTTACATTATATTATATGTATATTATTTATTCTTTAAACAAGAATATTATCTATGCCAATGAAATAATAATTGTAAACTTTATAACGCTAAAGGAACTAATCGGTTTCCCGTGTCCGTGGTTCAAGTACAAAAAATCCGAATACTTTAGATCTAAAAATAACCACGATTACGTCTTCATGGATTATTTTCGAATTATTGGGACGTATTTCACAGCTTTTTATAATTTACGACGGAACAGATGGCCCAATCTCGTTTATTGGCACTGAAATTTGTTACATTAATCTGTTCTAAAAGTGGGCCAAATCATTACATTTTAAATAAATATGACGCTGAGGACGACATAAAACGCAATGTCATTATTAATAGTTATATTGCTATTGATGTAGATGCAATCTTCAAATTGCTCAATAGGAAAAAACACTAAAAAGTATATATAAGTCACGGACAAAAATCACTAGCCAACCACATAGCGTTTCAATACAAAGCGATAATTTATTGTCGTAGTGTAATTTGGTTGTCAATGGTTCCTTTTGCACAAAATAATGGATTTTATTCAGTTTCACAAATATGTATTAAAAAAAATGCAGACCATACTTATCTGGTTTCTTGATCGTTTACAAGCAAAATACGACGTTTTACGATGTTATAAAAAATATATTGCAAAATAATGTTATTAAGCGTTTCTAGGTGTTGTAGGAAATTTGTCCATTCTGTATACTTTTGCGACAACATACAAAATACAATTTACGTTACACAAAACATATAAATAAAAGATTAAAACGAGTAATGAAATATTTTATTTAAAATGGTTAGCTACTATATTTACAAAGCATTAGACTAAATTAAGCTATTTATCATCATCCAGAGGTTCGTACCCGTCTTTTTCGATTTTTTCTTTGTACTGCAAGTAGCCCCTCTTCCTGTCGAAGTGTTTCACCCACTGGGCGCTGCACGATTGTTCGTACAATTTGCGAAATTGCACGCACACGCCATCTTTCGCGGACTCGTTTATTTTGTTCTTGTCCAAGCAGCCCCAATAGTCGTCCCTTGCGCCCCAACACTTCGCGCGTTCCTCCTTCGTCGGAAAAGACATGGTCTGCACTGAAATAGAAGTTATTGCGACACCTGAACATTAACTAAACTGGCAACATATTAAGTGTGCATGTGTGAGCGTATTTCTGGCGTATAAAATTTAAGCATATCGCTAGTTTCAAAAATAACGTTTCAATAATTTAGTTTTCCTTGGAATGGTCCAAAAATAGCGAAGTTGCCGAAGTCGACTTCTGCATTTTAATCATTGCTCGACGCACTTCGGTTTTTGCAAATGCAGGAGCAATTTGTTACGTTGTAAATAGTCGGTGCGCGGCCAAGTAAACGTCTAGATTATTATGAGAATTACAAAAAACGTAAAAGGTAAATAGATGTACCAATAATAAACACTTTAATTTTAGATATTTTAAACGTGCGGCCAACAAATAAACCCATATATATATATATATATATATATAGAAAGTTCTTCTAGATCGCTTAGACCGAGAAGACCAACCTGAAGATGCGAATTGTGACATTGCCGAAACGTCGGAACAACCCTTACAGGGACAATTTTATATGTGTATATATATATATATATATATATATATATATATATATATATATATATATTACATTACAAAGCAGGCTTGTCAACTTGTCAAAAGAACATGACGTTTGGTGCAACCTCAAAAGTTCGAAGAACTACGTTACGAGGCTATATAAATATTATAATAAATTTATTATTATTATTATTATTTGTTGTAATGTAATCACCATGTAATTTGGATTTTCATTTATTTTTTGTACGTGTCATATTTTGTATATCGAACTTTTAGCGCCCACTACTGCGTGGGGGGGCGAAGCCCTATCCGGTTATCGGCTCCCGATTAAAATCATTGCTTCATGCGCTCCTGACCTTATCGTAATAATTATAAGCGATACCGCGACAGTGGGTTTTATTTAATCTCAACACGTGGTAAAATAATCAAAGTAGACATACCGCAACACACTAGGATGACCAACAACCCAACAATAAAATCAAAGCATCCGGCGTTACCTTAACAAAACGGATCTAGTGCGAGGTTATGTTTGACAACCACAAATTTCTTTACGTAATTTCGCACGGCACACGATAAATTTTAATCGTCATAAATCGACGGTACTCACCAGTTGATCCTGTGCGTCGTTTTCTGTTAGAAAATGTCCAACGTGGTCGAAAATCGGACGAATTTATAAGCCTGACATATTCCGCGAGAACGAAAGATTAACCTTAAATTTCCCTATTTGATTTCTTATCAAGATGTCTGCTTTTTGGTTTTCTTTCAAATATAAAATGCACAGTTAACGTTCGCTATAATTTATTTTTTTTCGTTGTGCCGTCGTTCGTAGAGATAACGGGTGGGAGCACATAAACTTAATAATGAATAAGGTAAAAACGAGCGGTGGTAAAAAGTGTGCCCCAAATAGTGAACCCCAGTGCGCCAAGTCGGAACGTACGATTAACTTAGAAGAGAAACTAGAAAATTTAACGTTAAAAAAACAGAGTGTTAATGGTTTGGTGAACGGTGTCGATCGTAAACACAATGAAACGAACAAAACTAACAAAAAGGACCGAAAAAATTGCAAGGACGTTAAAAGAACCGAAACTAAAGGCAAACATAAAGATATGACTGTAAATAGTTTATGCTTAGACACAAACAGTGTTAATCTCGATAAACTGTCGAGATTAGATTCATTAGCCAGTACTAGTGATGTAAATACCAGCAAATGTGATTTGAATAATAAGACTAACGTGAGTGACTTAAAAACGACCAAGGGTAAGTCGAAAGCCAAAAAATCGGATGCTGATAAACCAAATAGCGAATCTAGTAGTAAAATTGACGGTAAACTCAGTCCTGAAGACATAGATTCGCCCGATTTCGATATCACATCGATAATTAGATTAAAGTACAGTGGAGAGGCGAAAGAAGACAAAAAAGACGTTAAACTATCAGATTGTGATAAAGTCGACGTGGCCGATCAACAGAAAACTGATCAATTAGACGAAGATAGTAGTGACTTACCAAAAATCGATAGTCCCAAAATAGATTATGTACAATATGATTCTGAACTGCAGATGCCCATGATTATGAAGATAATTCAAAAAGACCTCTCTGAACCGTATTCTATTTACACCTATCGTTATTTCATACATAATTGGCCCAATTTATGTTTCCTGGTAAGTTTCTTTTTGCTATACGTTTTAATTATTGATTTAAAGTTAATTTGAGATTATTGTTTAAGTAGGATAAGTTAACATAAGAATTTGAGTAATTTGAATGCGTGTGTGAATGGAATAGGATTTTATTTCTCAGCAGACGCCCATTACAAACACCTGGGAGATCTATTGAGCAATTATCTTAGATCTGATGCGGAGACATACATGTGATGATGTACATGTATAGTTCTATTACAACTCTTATAACTTCTTATAACATTGAGGCTGACATGAGAGTATCCTGCATTACTTTTGTAATTATTTGAAACATCTTACATCTTCTTTTTCAATGACCTGCACCTTCGTTATAAAACATTGACCTAATCGGTTTCAATCTTAATCATATTTATGTTATGTTGTGATTATTTTTTTATGTTTCAGGCAATGTGCAATGATGATTGCGTCGGTGCCATCGTCTGTAAATTAGATCTGCATAGAAAAGTGATAAAGAGAGGTTACATAGCAATGTTGGCCGTCGACAAGAACTTTCGGAAGCATGGCATTGGTTCGACTTTAGTGCGACGTGCGATTCAAGAAATGATCGTAGGCGACGCCGACGAAGTTGTATTGGAGACAGAAATCACCAACAAGCCGGCGCTGCGTCTGTACGAGGCGTTGGGTTTCGTCCGCGACAAGCGGCTGTTTAGGTACTATTTAAACGGCGTCGACGCTCTGAGACTGAAGCTGTGGCTTAGATGAGAGCTTTTCTCCGCGAAAATCCATCTCGTTCGTTGCCATATTCTCAGGGTGTCTGAAGAATTTAGGTTTATATTGAAGTTAGTTGAGAAATAGAGAGAAATATTTATACCTGTTAATTATTATGATTTGTTGTGTAAATTTTTTTGTTGATTTGCGGAGAGCAGGTGTATATTTGTAGATTTATTTATAGTTGTATATTTTTTTACGAACGATCTCGGTGTGTAAGTCGGCGAGCCGAATTGTGTACAACGAACCGTTGATATTTGGATTAATTATCAAAGATTAATTTATGGAATTGTTATTTATTTTTCATGTGTGTGTTCGAAACGAAACCCTGATTTACATATCGAGATTTTTGGAATAGTTTTATCGTGAATGACTTTTTTTACATTAAAGAAAAACAAACCCTGTGCAAACTGCATTTTCATGTATCTTCAATTATGTTTTTTTGGTAATTTTGTACATAGTGTGTGTCCCATGTAGAGGAAAAAATAATGATAATGCACCATTTTTTCATAAACAATTAATTCACGTATTTATTTTTTACTTTATAATTTTTTATCCACATGGGACAGTTAAATTAATTGTAAATTAACTTTCGAGGCTGTTTTTCATGGAAAAAAAAACATAATTAAGAGCAGACTGATTGCATAGTTATAGTGAATTGTAGTGATAAATAATAACACTTTAACATCACACCGATGAAGCTCGTTACTAACGAACTAATGTGATAGATTTTTTCTTTCTAAACTTTATTAGGTGTAATTAAAGAAAGTGACCTATCTGGATAGAAAATATACAAATGCAATTAGTAATTGATTATTTTGCAAATTGGGTCGAGTTTAGGGAATAGTCTAAGCAACAATGCAATTATTACATTCATGACCTTGTAAGACAATATAAAAATATTACAATTATCAATAAAAGATGCACCTGAATCAAATTTAGGTGCTTTTTTAAGTATCTCAATTCCAATTTGGGAAAAAGGGGGTATTGCATGGGGTGTCTTTTCTATTTGTTACATATTTCACTTGCAAATGACTCTGTGTATCAAGAAAAGAAACCTAGATGAGCGTTGTAGAAGCTCAGTCAACTTTATTTACTATCCCGATCCTCGCTCCATATAATGTAGCCATAGCACTAAATAGAAAATCAGGCAGACATCTCATTTGTTAACGAATAGTAAGGAGTCGTAATACGCCACTATTTAATTTACGTACTTACATACATTTAAAATGTTTATTTACACAAAATTTATTGTATCTATCTTTTCAGTCTAATGGCACTTGAAATAAGGCTATAATCAAGTTTGTCACCATATGCGACTAGTTTTACAAATAAAAGGTTTTACTCTGCCATTTTTATTAAGGATTTATTTCATCAAAAATGTTATATACAAAAAAAAAATCATTTTACAACATATTGTATTATATTTGAAGTAGAAAATATAACAGATAGGTCTCTTCTTATACTTAAAAAGAGCACAGGGTGTCCGTTTTAGCTTTTATAACATTGTATCTTCCTCAAATATAGCCAAGTAATAGTTAACATACGCTTGTAATTAATACACTTTCTTTATAAAGGCAGATCGTAAAAAAGGATGTATATTACATGTTTCGTGTGGATGTTTTCTAGACACTAAAGAAAAACTGTCTATAAATTGAATAATCTTGTAAATATAGTAAGTGGTAACCAAATGTTTCATTAAAACAAGGAAATATAAATTTGTGTGTTTAGTAAACGAAATCTTTTTGTGCAATAGATTTATTTGGTTGTTTGTCTTTTTTTAAATACAAAACGATAATCATTTAGATTTTTTATTACCGAAAGCCTCCGCCTTACGTTTAATAGATTTAATTAAAACGTTCAACTCTGCGTTCTTCTTATTCACTTTGCTCTTTTTCACAACAACTTGCTCGTCATCTTCGTTTCTTCGCTTCAGTTTTTCACTTATGATCTTCTCCATTCCTTTGGTTTTTTTGTAACGCGAATCGGTGGGATCAATGTTAAAATGATGACTTGTGTACAACGCCGAGAAACGTTCATCGTCGACTTTAATTTCAAAGTCGTCTGCAATTTCTTCTTTCTCTTTCTTATTCCTACGTTTTTTAGATTTACTTTCATCCTCTTGTATTTTTTTAAAGCTGAAGTGCTTCTTATCATCATCTTCGTTCATTAAAAGCAATTCCAACTCGGCTTCTTTGGTTTCATCCTCGTCGTCATCACTACTTTCTACTTTTGATTTTTGTTTAAATTCCGGTTTATCAAATTCTTCGGTAAAATACGCGTCGTTCATATCGATGCCCGAAGGAACATCGCTTTCAATTTCGGATGTTTCCAATTTTTTATTACGTTTTTCTTTCCGCTTATCTTTCCTCTTATCTAAATATTGTTGAAACGGCGTTTTATTTTCATTGTCTGCGAGTTTCTTCTTAACCATCTTCTCCGTTTTATCTTTCAGATCGATTCCCCAACTGACCTCCATTTCTACGTTTCGATTCTCCTTTTCCCGTTCTTTGCTTTCGATTTCATTCAATAAACTTTTATACTTATCTATTGGGTTGATTTCTTCGCCTTGAAAATCGAATTTGTCGTCTTCGTCATCGCAGTCTTCTTCTCCACTACTGGATGCTAAATAAGCCTGCAAGTCCGTTTCAGTAACATCGTCGACTTTCCCACTGGCCAATTTTTGAGATATTTCAAGCCTTTCCGGGTTGGTTTCATCCCAAGTCAGATTAACTTTGGCTTGTTGCAGGGCGGTCGTCGTGAAGAAACGTGGTTGGTATTTTGTCAGTTCGGGTAGCTTGTCGCAAATCTCTTTCGGCTCGGCATCGAAAGTCATATCTTCCGGAACAAAGCGTAGATCTATTTTCGTGGAACTCGATTCGTACTCCATGCCGTCGCATTCTGTGTAAATCTTGTTTGCTGTCGATGGGCTATCGCAAGTTATAATTGCATAATAGTATTTTAATCTGTTTAATTGGTATTTTCTTAATTTTTCCATGTGGTACTTCGCACCGTCTTCATTTTCATCGTCGTCGTCATCATCTACCTTAGATTCCACCAGCTCAGTCGGTCCTTTAATCTCTTCATTCTTCAATCTTTGCAACCCAAATTCTGACGGATATATAACCACCGATTTTATCAAACCGCCTTGTGTAATAAACGAATTGAATAATACCATTAGGTCGACGGCTCGCATTCTGTCCCAGTCCATATTGCACGCCGCTAATCGGTGTGTAACTTCATCAGTGTCGTCAGCATCTGCGTCTAATTCTCCCCAATTGTGTTCAATTACATCCGTATCTGAAGCCTCCTCCTCTGATTCATCCGAAGAACTCTCTGACGAATACAAAACACCCTCACCTCGCGCATAATCAACATTTAAATCTTTTAATTTCTCTTTAATGGCATCTGTGACTTTCTTATCATTCTTATCCGTAACTTTTTTTACATCAATGACTGATGAACCACTTTGACTCTTATCCTTAGTGGTTTTCGCGTTCTCATCTACGGGTTCATCCTCCGAACAACTTTCATCAGACGAAGTCAAGTCGTAGTAACGTTTTAAATCTTCCGTTGAGGTGTGATTTACAGGTCGTCCTCGTTTATCAACTGTGTATTTAACTTTGAATTGTTTGTCGGTGAACATCGACTGGAACCTTTTGTCGATTTTGACTTTTCGTTCCCCTTTTGGTATGCGACGGAATTTCGGATCCGTCGCGATGTGTGCAAAACGTGAATCCTGCATGTTTGCGAAATCACGATTACAATAATTCAAATTACGACGTGAAATGATCTAGAACTAACATAACCTATACCACTTTGACATGTGGAGGTTATACTAATTTAATCACGTGGTGATCTTTAACAGGAGTTACCAGTGTAATAAAATAAAATAATTGCATTATAAATGGTGAGGCCTTTGGGTAAGTTGGAATTTTTAGGTTGTTGGGTTTGTGCTATTTATTTTACCTTGCGTTTATTTGGATGGCAAACAAACTCACGTGAAGATTTCTAGTTTTTTATTTGTATATATTAATAAGAAATCAGCGTAAAAAGAAATGCTTTTATATTCATATTACATTTTCAGAAACTAGGTATTTATGGTGTAGTAAATTGCTGTAATATAGACAACTCATTGGCGTTGAGGAGTATTTATTGATATTTCGTAACGAGCACAAAGATAACCTAAAATTCATGCCGCGATTAAATTCTCGTATTTTAGGAAAAACAGACGCTTCGTAATAGGTACGTCCAGTTAAAACTTTTTATTGCTGTAAAGTAACCAATTAAACAACTTTGCTTCAGCTAAAATTAATAATTTTGTATTAAACAAACATTAAGGTGATTAGGAGGATTATTTGCTCTCGAGGCACCATTTATTAGCTTAATTAATTTAATTGATTAATACATAACAAAAACTGAACAGAACAATAATAATTTCGTGCAAATTTGTGTTAATTCGGCTGAAATATTTGGATTGGAAACTTGAAGGTCATGTTAATGTCAGAAGCGGTATTTACTAATGATGACACCTTTTATGGCTATAGCCAAGTACTAGTTATTACTCTGTGTTGGTAAATACTCATATTAGATTTGAAAATTATAATTATACCGATTCGTAGATAAAAACTGTTTTAATAATGTCACGAACGAAAGACATTTTCGGAGTAATTCGCGGCGTGCAATCGGTGGTAGAGGCCGGGGCGAAAGTGCAAGAAGACACCCTCAAAGTAATCTGGAGCAATTCCAGTCTAAGGCACTTGCGAAAAGACTGTGGCCTAGCGCGGTCCGATGTAAAAACGGCCGACGTTGCGAAAATTGTGACGGACAGCGCATCTAGACTCGGCGCGGTCGTAACAGGAATAATACAATTTATAAATTACACTCCCACGACCGCAGGTTAGTAAGACTTACCCAACTAATGCATGATTCGTCAATAACGTGGGCGCCTTCTGCGAAGCTGATTTGTGTAAACTTTTAGTCGACAGTTTGGCCATTCCTAAGGACGTCAAGAAGAGCGAGACGAAAGTGACACCTGCCAAGATTTTCGAAATCAAACTGACGCCTAGCGATAAGGCGCTTTTGAAAAAGTTGGACATGGAACATCGCGAGAAAATGTCGAAGGGTAGCGCGAAGAAATCGGAAACGGAAAGGACGTTGGATACGACACCCGTTGAAACGTCAAGCGCGGAAATTGAGCAGAAAGAGAAACAAGTGGGACCAAAAGTGAAGGCGGTTCCCAATCCAAAGTCCCTACAATCGGTGGGTACCATTTTCGTTTTAACAGTAATCAAACTAGACAGTTAGGTACCCTCATTAAATGTATGTGGTATGTTACCCCCCCAAACATTTCAAATATTTTGAAGTAGTTTTGCCAACTCCATAATTAATCACCCCTAACATAAAATTCTCAAAAAAAATATTTTGAGATCCTTAGGAATAACCCTTTCCATTGATACTCTACAGGGCCCCGCCAATTTTATGGGATTGTTTTTTTTTAATATGTGTAGATTAGCAATCTTTTGCAAATATTCATTGCAAAAATCTTCAAACTTTTTTTATTCTACTTATAGCTAAGTTCCTCTGCTAAACAACGAACTGTTCCCTCATCAAGAATAGGTAGAATGGCATCATTTGGTGGCTTGGCTGCTGGATTGGGTGTAGGAACGATTGCTGAATACGCACGAAGGACTTTGGGAATTGGAAATTCGCATGAAAAATCGAATCTTTTCCTTTCAGAAGCTAACATGGAACGAATAGTGGATACGTTATGTAAAGTTCGAGGTAAGGGAACTGTCTACATATTTGAATAATAAGACACTGTGACTCATAAATAAATTAGAGTTTCATTTTGAATAATTAACTTATAACTAAGCAGTTTCATTGACCCAAACTAATTTGTAAAAATTACTATATTAATATAATAGACATATGCCAGCATTCTGATCAGGACAACAAAAAGTTATTCATCAGTAGACAAATTTCGAACATGACCAAATAAAAATGTACATAACATTAAATACACTTTCGAAGAGCGTGAAGAATGAAATCGTGAAAAAAAATATTTTTTTTTAAATTGGAAATTTAAAAAATTTTAAATGTAAGAGATACCATCACATCCTTCAAGTCACTAAAATTAATATGTTTCAATTTTCTCTGCTGAAATTCTTAAATAGTCTTCAATATTAATTTTCTTGCAACAAAGTTGAAATAAGTTTTGTACTGGAGCTAATCTTTCCAGTTGAAAATGTGGATATTAAATGAAGTGTAGAAATTCTTTGTGTTATTTGTGTTTATGTAGTACAAATAGTTCAAATCTATTTAGACCACATTATGAATTGTTTTAGGAGCTGCATTGAAACTCGGTCAAATTTTGAGCATTCAAGATGAATCGATTGTCACTCCTCAGTTGGCGAGAGCTTTAGAAAGGGTGAGAAAGTCAGCCGATTTCATGCCACTGTGGCAGCTGGAGAAGGTCTTGAAAGCCGAGCTGGGCGACAATTGGAGGGAAAAATTCATTGAATTCGAAGATAAACCCTTCGCTGCCGCTTCCATTGGCGAAGTCCATCGGGCAAAGACAAAAGACGGCGGAGAAGTCGCTGTCAAGATACAATATCCCGGTGTGGCCAAGGGAATAGAGAGCGACATCGACAATTTGTTCGGAGTACTTAACTTGTGGAACATCTTTCCAGAAGGAATGTTTGTCGACAATTTGGTGTGTGTCGCGAAACGAGAGCTGGCGTGGGAAGTGGATTACTATAGGGAGGCCGAATGTACGAGGAAATTCAAGAAATTGTTGGAACCTTATCCAGATTATTACGTGCCATTAGTTTATGGTGTGTAATAACATTTAACTTGGTTATTATATATATCATTTACTAGTAAATATTTCGTGTTGAACACTAAATTTTATGTTTTAGATACCTTGTCCACAAAGCAAGTGTTCACCACCGAATTATTGGAAGGGGTCCCTGTTGATCAGTGTGTGAATTTAGAGTACAATCATAGAAAATTGATAGGATCGAAAATTTTAGAATTGATCCTGAGAGAGTTGTTTGAGTTTCGATACATGCAAACTGATCCGAATTGGGCAAATTTTCTGTATAACGCACGAACAAGAAAGGTGAATAATAGGCGTTTATTCAGTACTCGATAGCAAAGTGAGCAGGAGCTGATTAATTTTTGGTTACTTGTAATGCTTAATGGGTATTTAATGGGTACTTGATAAGTCACCGACATCCTGCGCTGAATATTACCTTGTACACAGTTTTACATCACTGGTGTTTAGTTTTGTATCAGTAGATGTATGTTAAAAAGTCAATCTTTTTGTTGTGAAATAAAACAATTAGGCTACAATTAATTATCAGATAAATTATAAATTAGTTGGTTGTAGGACCTTGGTTGATGACACATTTATTATAATTATGATTATAAATTAGTTTAAGCAATGTTGATTTAAATTTATTACAGCTTCTACTTTTGGATTTCGGAGCTAGTCGGGAGTATTCCAAAACGTTCGTCGACAAATACATTAAAATAATAAAGGCGGCGGCAGACGATGACCGCCTGGCGGTGTTGAACGGTTCCAGAGAAATAGGTTTTCTGACCGGTTACGAGAGTAAAGTATGTCGCGACGGCGTCACCTTATCAATTTGTGTTATTCCTTTCATATGTCTCTTTAGTTGATGGAAAATGCCCACGTCGATGCAGTTATGATATTGGGCGAGATTTTCAAGCATCCGGGAGAATACAACTTTGAGAAGCACAATACAACTGAGCGCCTGCAACATTTGATACCTACCGTCATTACCCACAGGTTGTGCCCACCACCGGAAGAAATTTATTCGCTGCATAGGAAACTGTCGGGAATTTTCATGTTATGCGTCAAGTTGAAGATCTCGGTACCTGCGAGGGCTATGTTTATGGAACTGTACGATAAATACAAAGCCACTAGTCAATGATGATGTTGCTTGTACATAGTGTAAATTTGAAGTTGTTAAAGTGATTTTTATTGTTTTTAATATATTAATATCTTACTAAATTGTTTGTTATTTAGTGCATAAAGGTGTTTTGTCGGTTTACTGTCACTGACGACAGTAAATTTCGTGGTGAAAATTTAAATTCTTCAGAAGGATTAAATGCATGTTAATTTGAAGTTTACATGAAGATAAACAGTACTACATCCATAGGGTCGTTTATATTTATCCTATCCTTTCAATTAATCTAATCTGTCAGTTCAAGTAGGCCTACATTTCAAAAAAACTTTCACATAATGTTGCTTAAGTCAATAACAACCCTCGACAACTAGTCTAATGACAAATTGATAAATTTTTATGGTTTCTTATTCTGAGCTCTCACTTTTGCTCTAATACAAGTAAAATGTGATATCAGAATGTGTTTTATGTACTATACAATAACTGGAACTGCACATTTCCCAGGATACTAACTAACATTTCTTCCTTACCTATTGATTACCGCTGCGCACTTGGAGATAAAACAAGTAGGATGGAAATTGTCAGTTTTCATTCAAATTATAAATGCATCATAAAATAAATTTGTGTACACACTTTTACGTATGTAGAGTAAAAGTTTCATAAATATATGGTTATCATCTTATATAATACAGTTATGAGAAAAACGGGTTTTTGTCACATATCACTCACAGCACCTATATGTTATGTAGTTAACTCCATCAATTTTTTTGAATTTTGAAATGAAATTATCAGTGAATAGTTGAACAACCGAATTACAAGATCTTGTGGTCCTTAACTTCATCCAAAATACTAAACTATTCCAAAGTTACTTGAACTAGAAGTAAGAACTATTTAATTATATCGAATCAATTCAGAAGGGAGATTGTGTGAGTGATAACGAGTTTTGGCCGATGGGTATCTGTCCAAGTGGTGAAGAGACGGGTCGGTTACGGGAGGCCATTATTATGAAAATTTTTTACATTATGCAAATTGTTATAAAAATCACAAAATTATCAAACAGATAAATGTTAAAATTGTCGAAAAAGTAAGAAGTTTGAAAATTATGGAAAATTTGGAGATGTGAAAATGTGCAAGTGACCAAAAATTTCGAAATTGAAACGGTATTAAAATTTAAAAAACAAAAAATCGCATCAATTTGCAAAATTGTTGAAAATGCATTAAACAATTATGGAACATTTTAAATTGTACAAAAAAATATATTAACTCCAAAATTCGTTATAATAATCAAACAGGTCTGAAGTGCAAGACAAAAAAATATAGTGGCAATATTTATATATCAAGCTCTAAAAAATATCAAAGTTGTGAAAATTGGTGAAAATGTCAAGATTACGAAAATTAAAAATCGAAGATGCAAAGGTGTCAGTTATACAATTGATCACAATTGTCAAAATTGTCGAAATGCTAAACAACCCTAAAATAACAAGTAAAACATTGTTATAAAAGTCAAATAATGTATTCACTATTTGCAAAATTATCAAATTTGTTGTCTAACTTATCATAGCAACAAAAAAAATGCCGAAAATGAAACACAATACCAAAATTTTGAAAATGTTACATCAAAGCATGTATATTGTGTATACTTACAACATAACCAAATAACAAACAATGTCACTTGTAAAACTGTTGAAAATGTAAGAAATGTCAAAATTATAGAGAATGCAAATTTTAAATATTGCAAATATTTACAAAATTTTTGAACAGCAAAAAAAAATCAATATAAATATAAAAACTCAAAAATGCAAAAATGGTAAAAATGGTCAAGAAAGTGACAATTGTCGAAAATTAGCAACTGTACCAAATTTGTGATAATTTCGCACATTCTCCAAAATGCAATACATGCTATACAAGCCAAAAAAATACATACATTGCAATAATTTATACAATTATCAAAGAACATTAACATTGCCAAAAATCACAATTTTTTAACTTGACTATATTGCAAAAAAAATAAATCATGAAAAAGCGAGGAACTAATTAAAAAAAAAAGAAAAAAAATGATAACATACAAAACAATATCAAAAGTGAAAATTATTTAACAATTGCCTAAAATGCAAAAAAATCAAAATCCAATAAATGATTAATCACTTTTGTTTATCGCGGATAAAAATTCGCGTGGTCAAATCAGATCAGATCGTGGTATCAAGCTGATGACAGCTGTTTCGTCCGATAGAGTTCCAATCAGTTGTCATCAACTGGATACATTCGCTGAATTTTTTTTTCAATCATGAAATTTGAAATAGATGACGTGCAGTTGGAATGTATAGTAGACCATTCTTGATTGAGGCTGTGTTTCTGGTCCGAATGAATTAAATGTAGCACGCTGTTGAGGTATCTTCTGGTCGTACAGCGACTGCTGGCTGACATTTCTTTTTCGTTTTTTCGTTATTTTGTTCAGCTCGGTTGTTTTCTTCTACCCAAAATGCTATTTATATTATATATTATATTATTATTATTATTACCACTTATGATAAATAAAGGACATTATTTAGTTGGGGAATAAAGATTATTAAATTGTGGGTGAAAATGTTCTTACCATATTCTTTTTACTTTATCGAATGATAAATTGAACACATAAAAACTGCACACATATTTATTCATATTTATATAATCGCTAACTATAATTTTAACAAAGATACAACTCTTAATTAAATTCTAGTTGCATTTTGTAATGCGTGCCAGTTAAATTGCAAGACTGCGTTGCCCTGTATAATAACAGAGTTCTTGTGAAATTTATCCCCATTCCACGATTAAGTTTCGAATTCTACATCGATATACATAAAAATCGTGAAACTGATAGCTCACGGAAGAATTACGTTACACGACTTTTATATCCGATAAGGACGAAGTTTTACTATATAAGCCGGGGTTGATCCGCATAGGCATTAAGTCTTGCATTTCCACCTGCCAATATACAAAACCCATCAAAAGCAATGGTAAGTTAAAAATTACGTGTTATCGATCGTTAAATTTGATTGTTTAGCTTATCGCCGTGTTCGTAATTTTGGCGGCGGTTACCGCAAACGCAAGTATTATCGGCACACATGCCGTGGTTGGATCTCCTTTGGTGGGAACTGGTACCGTCGTCGCGGGTACTGGGCATTTAGCTGCCGTTTCTGCTCCTCTTGCAACCGCCTCTATTGCTGCGCTGCCAGCGGTCGCCGCACCTTTGGCTCTATCTGCACCACTTAACGGACTTTCGGCCGGTATTTTACAATCGCCGTCTTTGGTCGCTGGACACGGTTTGGCGGCTGGTTTGGGCCTTTCGGCCTTAGAAGTCGGCGGTCTTGCGGGAGCTCACGGTTTAGCTGCTGCTCACTATTAGATGACGCACGTTCCGAAATGTTTATGCAAAATGGTTTCAATGATTGTGAATAATTAAGTCAATAAAGATTATTTTAATAGTTTTGGATAATGATTATTTCAAAGAGACCAAGTCATGGTTTACCTTTGTTTACTCAGCAATATATGATATTGAAAATTTAAACAACTTTCATTCGAACAGTTTTTTCGAAAAATGGAGAAAAACTGGGTATAAGGAAGTTCAGTGCGGACCACTGCAGATTTTTTTTTAATACTTTACTTTAGTATCACAATCACAATAGAAATAATTTTATTCTTGCACAATGGAGGTTTAACAAAAAAGTATGACAACGGCAAATATTAAGAACGTAGTTTAAATGTGGTATTATGATTGTAAAAAACTCATGGTTCGACTAATCGTTTCCAACAAATAGACATTGCTGCGACCAAAACAACCACTTTGAAATAACCGAAGTCAGACCCATTGTTCTAATCACAACATTTAAAAATTAAAAAAATGCTTGGAATTTGTAGTTGACGATCTCAAATATGAATGAATTAAAATATTGTCCAGTAATCCAAGATGTTTTTAGAGGCCTGCTTAAGGTTTATAGCACCTTCTCGATGCATGGTAGTTGGTGTGTATTAATACGATGTAGATATAAACGATAGGGGTATTGTAATATTTGTGAACAGTATTTTATATAAAACATTATTGCCAATGCGTAAATTTTACGTTTCAATTGAAATACAAGGTAATAATTCAATCAATTGTCAACAATCTTTGTATATTTTTGTGCTGCAATTTAAACTCGTATATGTTGTCTTGGCATATATTATGCATTGCACAGTTGTAACTAAGAAATGGGCAATCGACATTAACTGAATTCCGGATGAAGCTACCCTTACACATCATAAACAACACAAGAGAGCGTCGACGTTAGTATACTAGAATTGCAATAACTAACGTTCTTTTTTTTTAATTTCGCTGCAACTTTGCGCCTAATCGGTGTCACTTGAATTGAAATAATACTTGCAATATGGTAGTATACAATTCACTTGTGCTTGTAAACATTAAAAGTAGACCTTCCTTAGGCGTCAAAATTAATATTTTATACCTATCTTCACAATTCGATATTTATAGCATTTATAGAATTTCACCCTAACAATTATGTGCCACAGTCTTTTTAGTTTACCATTGTCAAAATAATTTTCAGAAAGATATTAAGTACATTTATGAAATAGACAACATTTCAAATTAATTCAAGTTTTCGTGGTAGTTTTACTTTTCGATCATTTAATTTTTGAACTTTAGTTTTATTTCAAAGGCGTCGCACTATTAATAATTGGGAACTATATTAATTTGAACTAAGTTTTTTCTTTTTTGGAATTATGACAATTTCTGGGAAGAATGCAGAGTAAAAATGTTTGAAAAGGCAGGATTATCAACAGAAGTGGCAGAAATGAGAAGAAGAGACGAGAAATAAATGGAGAGAGAGATTGTGAAGAGGTGGAAGCTGGTATTAGCACAGGCATGCGAGGGACAACACAAAATGTAACAGAATAAAAGTAGATGGGAGGATACCAAGATACTTAAGGGGAGGGAATCGGTAGAAGAAGAAAAACAGTTCAGGTGCGGAAGCGTTCTTCCACTTTCTCCTTCATCTCTTCCCTTCTTAATAACTGTGTGCTATGCTTTCTTATTTTTTTTCTGAGGAATTCCCATATTTCCTTCTCCTCATTTAGCCCCTGTACTTGCTCAAAGTCTCGTTGTCTCTATATTTTCTCTTTCCTCTCCCATATCTCCTTCTGCTTTCTCATATCTTCTAGAAATACACTTATATATTGGACGTGATTGGTTCATAGGAAGAGTTTTCGATAACTATTAAAACATACAGATATTTTCACAACTAAAGTTGGTATTCGCTGCTGACGAGGTGAATTTACACCGAAACGATATATTGTACGGCGATTAAAAGCAATTTACAGACGTGCTAAGTAACGTTCCAGCTATATTTTGGAATATGATTATTCTATCAGTAAAGTAATTTTTACATATTCTGTCAATTTTGCCATGACACCTTTTAAAATTAATTAAAATGTAATTTTAAGCCTTAATTACAGTTGGAATCTCTTTTTGGCTTGGGAATTTTTTTAATTATCTTGAAATACATGGTTCATTAATTGAGATTGAGAATTCAAAATAATACTCGCTTGCTCTACGAACATTTTTGTCGTATCACTGATAATAAATAATATGAACAATTCGCCAATAATTTTCGGGTATACGATATGCGTGTATTTACGCCGTCCCACAGACACATTAAATTCATTTCTATAGTTAAATCATTAAAAAATTAGCATTGTGGGCGAAGTCGTAAATTAAATTATAATGGTATTATATTATGTTTTTCGGCCGTTAATATTTATACGTCGGCGTAAATAATCTGCTAACATTTAAATCGCAACGATTTAACATTATACGCCCGTTTCACTTTACCGCACGATCAGTGCACATTACACTTGAAACAATATTTATGGCTAACGAGGTAGGTGCGTGTGCGATTTCGTAACCGCCGCAATAACAATTATGCAATAAAAATACAAGTCACGCCACCACTTTTCCGATACAGAAACCTAATCGGCGTAAAAACCACCGTTAGCGGTTCGAAGTGCGGATGGAAAAGGAGCGGCAGCGGCGGTGACCGATCAATCGGTAATCCTGGCAGGACAAAGGGCCACGCCTTTTTTCGCTGCCCTTCAGCGTTTCCTGTTTATAAGATAGAATGACTGTGCACAATGCACTTGCAAGTGCAACGTTGACCCCATTATTAGCTCGAGTATCTCTTTTCCTATTGGAATGTGTTCGTTGCGTTCGTTTAGTCGAGATGTTACGGATCATTGCAGCCGCGCAACGTACGTGGTTGTACTACATTTAACGGTGCAATACCTACCTTGATCGTGACAGTTAAAAATAATTGCTTTTTGCCTTTCATGGTCACCGTTTTCCAGGTTTTATTGTAAATTAATTATGACATGGCGATTATTTATTAAATAAATTGATGGGTGGTGTTTATCAGAAATGTTCTTCAATATTTTATAGATTTGAACGTAACCTTAGGAATAATAGAATAATTAGCAATGATATCATTAATCGATTTATTATTAATAGCATTAAAATACTTAAGGTTATTTTCATCTATGAAAAATACTGGACACTGCCCGAGATTTACTTGAAGTAAAACAAGAAATTGCAAGACCACCAAGAAAAGCAACTAACAGATCTATTTGACGTCTAAGTAAAGGAAAGGCAATGGAGAAAATGAAGATAAACTAAAGTGGAAGAAAAATGTCCTGGAAATGAAAGAATGGATTGGCAAAATAAATGTATATTACAAGTTTATGCACCAACCTTGTGTCCCTTGGATTCTAACACAAAAGATGAGCCTTATCATCTAAGATACTTCCCTCCTGTCGTTCAGTTATGCTTGTTTTCTAATGCTTCCTCAGTTTAGATGCTGCGAAAAATGTTGCCATACAATTATGCAGAAAAAGTAGAATAGCCTACCATAGTTTATCATCTTGTGGATCAGTAGCTCAAGAGCAACAGTTGCTCACAATATTTTATGAAGTCTTGTCTAATATTGAACATGCTTTCAAAAATGTTTCTCAACCTGTTACTAAATTTCACGAATAATCTTTAAACTATGTTCAATATCTACCTGAAACTTACAGTGATGTATATCATTAAATGTGATAGGTTGTCTATGAAAATATGTATTACTCGCATGATGAAACTGATCTATTTCAGGTTCAGACCGAGTTTTTGATCGATGCAAACTTTCATGGTTTTCTAAAATGTAGGAACGTTTATTTTTGAGTCGACTAAATAGTACACGCTTAAATAGAAAACAGTGTGTGTATATTTTATTTGAATTTTTTAATGACTCATTTAACAAATCTTATACTTATACTTGATGAACTTTTACGTTTTTAATCAAACAAGCGTATGCAACAATTTCTATTTATAGATTTTTCATTCACTTAACGCGTTACATATGCATTGCCTGTACTTTAGTTATAATCACGTCGACAAGAATAGATCTACTCTTCGCATCTATACCATGTGGATTGTTATGTAACAATTCCTTCAAATTTAACGACGTCACCGGACTTAGGTGACCACGAAACACATGTTGCCTTATAAAATCTATTGTAACCTGTGATTTTAATTGAGAATTTCCAGCTACTCATCGTCATGCTCAATGATTACCCAAAAATTGTATGACAAAAATACCGTTTATTCATATTATTCATATTATTCATATTCGTCTAGATTGGTTTTAATTTAATTCTGTATGGAACGTCGGGTACAAGTTTTTTTATTAAGTCATCATTTATTGATATAATGTGACAATAAAGAACCGAAGACCAACTAATCTCTCGAAAAATACACAGACCAAAAATGGGAGACAAAATAAGGAAAGGAAGCAGCGGAAGAGTGGAAAGAAAGGTGAATTGGTGAATTAGTGACGGAATTTGGGATTAATATTAATATCGGTCGAATCATCTAAGTTTCCTGATTAAGAGGACAACGAGGACAGTTTAGTGATTTTCGTCCAAATATCACATTTTTAGGAAACTAATCTTGCATATATGTTTCTCACTATAACGATAATTTTGGATACATTGATTTCAAATTAATGTTTATTACTTGATAAATATCTTTCAACAAAATAGCAAAACCTTGCAAAAAACGACACGAGATAAATGCTTTGAAGTGGACTCCATTGATGAAAACTTATTTACTATAAATTTGTGCTAAAATAGAAATATATATCTATAACATAATTTATTAAGCAAATGAAGTAAAAATAATACAAGCAAAAAGTAAAGCATAAAATATTCTAGATGTACTTGGTGCAGCATGTTATTTTTAAATTAAAAAAATTTGCTCTGAAACTTAAATTTGTAGTAATCATTATTCCAATGAAAATGTTATTGTTTAAAAAAATCAGTAAAATCCAATAGCGAATTGTTAGATTTTATAGATCGTCGATGATGTCGATCACTGGTTGTGGTTTCAACCAATGGGATTTTTTTTGTAGAGAAATGCATTGAGTAGTGAATTTGATGCGGAGTAGTGGCACAAAGATTTGTGAGATGACCAGTGGGTCTAGATCGCCATATACTACTCAAAAAACGCATTTGATATGATAATTCGATAATTTACTGTCTTGATATAATTTATCTACGCGACAGTAATTTGCACAACCCTAACCTATGGGTTAGTAAGCTTAGCCAGCTAACGTCGTCCTTCGTTCACAATAACTTGTTGAATAATAAGCATATATATAATTACTACACTGCTGACGCTACGTGTATTCAATGTGTTCATATTGTGTACACGTGTTATTGCTTGCACTACACTTTTATTGTAATGATTCGTGCAATCTAGGTCGTGTGCTAGTTACGTATATCACAGTGATTTGTTCAGGGTGATCGAACTATAATTTTCAAGCAAGTCTAAAATATTTTAAATTCTATAAAATCCTCCACTCTCTTTGATTGTTTAATTGTTCGTTTTTATTTTTATAAACGAGACCCGGCGACATTGAGCGATAAAATTCAGTTTGTCTACAACTTTATTGTTTCATGAATGATTTTACAAATCTTTATTAACATAAAATCAAACGAAATCGCAGTGTACGCAATAGAAACAAATTTGTGAAAAATGCAGTTTAATTAAATGTTCAAGTTTGTTTAACATCAGGTTGGAGAATAAGAAGGTTTGTTTTTAATCACATAACATATTTTGATTAATTCTGATTGTTGATATTTCATGGTTCTATCAGCTTGCACCACTTGATACTCAAATTTAATTTTTTTATTGCTTTAAATGACGAGAGGTATTATCTTATAATCTGGCTTCAAATTTGTAATGTTTATAGAATTCGCACAACTTTTGAGTTGATTCGACACATTTCATATTGTGACTATTGCAGTAGTTTTTGATTCAAATTACATTTTATTATTTTATCTCATTCGTTGTGGAAACTTATCATGAGATATGATATAGTCTTTGGTGACAACAGCTTACATCACTTGTTTTATGTTGTTCCTGTTTGGTTTCATTAGGTCTTCTTAGCCAAGATTCAGACTTAATTTTTTGAATAATTTAGATTGCGATCTTCTTACAGGAACATTAAAAGTAAAAGATTGGTGTCATTTAATTTGGGTTGGGTTGGGATATGGTGGAGTTCATTCCATCCCAACACAACCCAACCCAAATCTATCCATCGTTGGGTTGGGATGAGATGGAACGAACGCCATTATACCCCGAACCAACAAGTGATATCCCTTTAACCAGCTTAGTTTAAATCACCAACTACTACCATAAATATTATATATAATTAAGTGGGACGTCCGGTAATCATTTTTGAAAACGATTTAAAATTTTGTAGAACAAAACTCGTTTATGGATCACACAAAACATTATTAGGCGAGGGATGATCGATAGTTTTGAAATGATCTTAATGTTTTTATAAATGAAGCGAATATGTAGGCTGATAACTAAAATGTCCCGCAATTTCATTGCGTAATCGTTTTGGTGAAATATGCCTAAGAAATGAGTCTAAAAGAAATATAATTTTTATTATTATTTTATTTTATTTGTAACTTACTGTTTAGTTTGTTTGCCCGATTCGAAACTAAATTGAATATGCGTGCACCTATTTTTAAGATTGGTGGATCTCCAAAAATGGTGTAACATGTGGTACAGCATTACGAGCTTGATTGTTTTAATAAATTAAACTTGCTTTTAAAAGCACTTCCAATGCATGCATCACGTGACACCATCTAAATATTAATGTTCTTGTATTATTTATACTATTCGTATATAAATACATATAAAAAGATTACGTATAAACTTAGTGAATTTATTTATAAAATTACCCATTGTCATCGAACCAAACGCTGCTTATGCAATGAGTGATTAACGTTCATGCGGAAAACGGTAAAAATTAATGTAGCGTGCTAAAAACGCATACCAGGGCAATTTGTAAAAGCATTTGTTTACCTCGTAAGCACGGCCAATGTCAAATATGCCGGTCGCACGCCGTGTTATTTATGCGAAGAAAAAATGGCCACAGCTAATGGCATTCTAGAATAGTGTACTTGCTGTAACGATTTGAAACAATTATGGCAAAAAAAATTATTGTTAATAAAAGTTTTGCATGGGTGTGGTTGCCCGGTCTTGGGGCTTGGTGGGGACGAGCACTTATTTTTCGAAAGAACAGCGATTATGGGAACAACGAAGGTCGAAAATGTTGTATATAAACGAGGGTTAGGTCTTTCGAAGGCACATTGTGTAGTGAAATAAGCTAAACAAGATCTCCAAGTAACAATGAACACTTTGGTAAGTTTATCTGGTTTAAATAAGTAAATAAATAAATTTTCAATTGTTGGAAGTGGGTCCTAATTGTCTTTTTTTTGCAGACCGTGCTAGCTTTCGCCTGCCTGGCAGTTATTGCCAGCGCAAAACCATCAGGACATGGAGCATGGGGTGCTGGTGCTTGGGGAGGTTGGGGCGGACACGGAGCATGGGGTGGACACGGTGTTGATGCCGTCGTAGCTCCAGGTGTAGCAGTCGTTGGACCTGCCGCATCCGCTGCTGGATTAGGAGTCGGTCTTGGAGTCGGAGGTTGGGGTGCCGGTTGGGGCGGTTGGGGTGCCGGACACGGACATGGAGTAGCCGTCGTTGGACCAGCAACAGTTCCAGCAGCCATCGTCGGACCATCAGGCAAAGTCGTAGCCGATGGTCTCTACGGAGTTGGTCCTGGAAGTTTTGGTCATGGTGGACATGGTCATTGGTAAACGCCAAATACTCCCCACCAAATCTACAGTTGATTTATCCGATGTCGTGTTGGTCTTCAAGGGACGCCCAACTGTTTCCAATCATTAACGTATTCCTATATATGCTGTATCAGTATGTAGCACCATATAGACCATGCTTGACCTCTACGATTCTTCCGGCGTTCTTAGATCGACATGTTATTGGGTGACATCGACATGTAGAAAAACGACATCGACATTTTGAGATTAAGGTACCCGAAAACTGCCTCGTACTTGTGACTATGACTGTACATTTTTGTACATACTCATTTGTATTATATCAACTGTGTTCAATAAATTTTACTTGTATTTTTTAACCACGTTGTATTTATTAATGAAACAATATTTCTACGACAAGAGAACAAAGAGGACGGGAACATCCTGAGCAAGAAGGTTTGAGGTAGGTTAATCAAGTTAAGTATACAAAATGTAATCAGTATAAGCGTTCGGACCAAAACACTCACTACTTTGACATATAAGCCTTGTTGAAGTTGTACAATTGAGAAATTACTAAAACATAAGTAAATTATTGATACAACTATATACAAATAAACTGACTAAATGAAGTACCTGAAAAATTGTGAAGGTAAAGCAACAGTGACGCCGACAAAAGTTATTTTTTGAATATCACATCACATCAAAGTTTTTCTTACTTTTCACCTTCCCCCAAATTTATCATAAAATATTTTACCTTATTCTACTAATATTTGTTGTTGATGGTTATTTTAAGCCATCTCACTTTCCATCGTATCAGTTTTCTGCAAAGCATCCCCATTAATTTTTCTATAGCAACATCCTTTTAGCTATCCTTCCACAACAGAGAATTGAAAGATTATTTTAAGAAGAACTAGTACAGGATCCAAAGACGACAAGAAGAAATTTTGGTCATAATTATAACATAAACTCTAATTCGCCGCGATTTTATCATCCCATTGCAAAATTACACTATTTGGATTCTCGGACAATTGTTTCGTTGGTTTTGCACTCCTCAACATGATCAACTTCGAGTTTGACTCTATTGCGTGCATTTGTTTAATTTTATTATAAATTATCGTAATTTCTGGCGTTTTTCAATAAGTTTTTCTTCGTTTAATTTATATATTTTGATGTCTATTTTTATACACTTTCAGTTTATAAAATGAGCATTATATTTTAATCCCTAAACTTCTGTTTACGATGATAACGATGATCAGGATACCAAAAACTTGAGTAGATGATTTATAATGAAAGTGTTAGATGCAAGAAGATGTGGCAAGATGTATGGTGGGAAGGGACTAGAAGGTTTGAAAGAATTGGGTTGAAAGACGAGAAAGTAAAATGGGCTAGGGTACTCTATGATGGTATAGGGAGAAAATGTGAAGAAAAAACGGAAGTCATACCTAGAAGCACGACCCTCTTAAAATGGCCACTATACATATGGCGATGTATTACACATGAAACAGGGATGTTCATTGACAATGATAATGTGCTATAACTCTTTATGTGTCACTACAGTGATTCTATTTTAATTTTGATGTTTTTTATTTTTTTTATTTATTTTGACAAACCTTGAAACATCTCGATATATTTGTTAACCTCTGTAGTACACAGTCTGAGGTGGTGTTTTGAAAAGCAAAATGATTATGTAAAGGTGTGAATATGGCAAAAGGAAGAGAGAAAGTAGAAAATTGAGATAAAGGGAGCAGAAATGTATGAGAGATCCAAAGGATGATCCAAGAATATATGAACGGATTGGGATGGGGCGAAAATTGACAATGAACCAAACATCAATAATTACTATACCTTTATTCGTTATGGAGATTCTTTATTGAACGAATGAAAAAAAATTTGAATTCGTTGCTGAAAGAGATGTTCCTTGACAATTTCATTCATGTAGATACATGTAATTTTCTACCATTTCCACAACCTTCTCTTCATCTTTATTTATATGAATGTTATTTCTCCTTTCTTGTATCATCATTTTCATTTCTATATTTTCATTTACATTGCCCACAATTGATTTTCGGAGATGTCAACGTCATGAAGTGATTGATCCAATGCGTTATAAGAAAGTCAATTGAGGTAGGGCGGCAGAAATTTACAAGAGATCCAAAGAGATTTGGGTAAACTCAACAAGAGATACCGAATGCCGCACACAAAGCAATACAATCAATACATAATTTAATCAATATTAGTAATAAAATTCCATTGAAATTTCATCATGAAAAGTGAATTCTTCTTTCATTAATTGCAGAAAATGGGGTTTGAGCTTTTGATTGTCCTGATATGATATCCTAAGATCTCAAGTGAGCAATACTTTAGCTGGAACTAAAACCGTAGTTATTTTCCAATACTTAAAAATTGACTTCTGATGACTAATTGATAAATTGAAGATATTTTAATAGATATGTGATGTGTGTGAAAGAATCTCAAATAGAAATATTTAACTCCATGGAGTGGTACTTTTGAACAATAAGATGTTTTAGTAACAAGGGAGTCGAGCTAATTTTAAATTAACTTTGGGGCACGTTTAAACGGGTGGACGAGTTAATTGAATTGAAAACAAGAATAGCAAACATCAAACTAGGAAATTATGACGTCGATATGAAACAATTATCGTAAAAAGTGATATTTGCTTTTCCGTAGGCGAGGTCGGCCTGACTCGCGGGCCTGGTGGGGTGCTAGTAATTATTTTTCGAAAGAATTATGTTTATGAGAACAATGAAGGTCGTAAATGTTGTATATAAACGGGCATTAGATATTTCTACGACATATTGTTTACTGCAATAGGCTAAACAAGATCTTCAAGTAACCATGAACACACTGGTAAGTCTACTGAAACGCTTGTGCAGATGAAAATGTTACAAGCTTAAAAAAATTTAGTCACCTGTATTTCAAACGAAAAAAGTTCATGAAAGGTGGTAAATTATCATTTCAATTCATTTATGTTTGTTTGAGAATTATTCATTGTATCAATTTGTGTATTTTTCAATTATCGCGGTTTACTTAAATTGTGAGTATAAAGTTCTTCGTAGGCTAGTAATCCTAAGGTCACGGGTTCAAATCACAGGTGGTTCATTGGGGTTTTATTTGACACATAACGTTTATAATGATTACGATTTTAAATAGAACCTAATTGGCTACTGCGATAAAATTTCCCACTGTTCTCGTAATCGTTTATAACGACTGTTGGTGTAGTTTCTAACAACTGTATTGCATTCGTAGCTGCAACCCAAAGTGCATGTCCTACTGTAAGTTTGACTTTGACACGTGCGATATCCCGGGGTTATAATAATTATAAATATTTGTCTCTTGAAAAATAACATAAAATGGAATGCGACGAAAAAATAATTATATTTAAAAACTTTAAAATTTACAAACTTTATTTCTTTCAGGTAATATTCGCTGTTGCTTGCTTGGCAGTGTTTGCCAGTGCGAAACCATCCGGTCATGGAGTAGTAGTGGCCGGTCCAGCTGGTGTGGTAACTGGTCACGCTGCTGCAGGTGCCGTATCAACATGGGGTGGACATGGAGGCTGGGGAGGTTGGGGTGGACACGGTGCTTGGGCCGGTAGCGGAGCATGGGGTGGTCATGGAGGTTGGGGTGGTCACGGAGGATGGGGCTGGGGTGGACACGGTGTTGATGCCGTCGTTGCCCCAGGTGTAGCAGTCGTCGGACCCGCCGCGTCCGCCGCCGGAGTAGGTGTCGGTCTTGGTGCTGGATGGGGTGGTTGGGGTGCCGGACACGGACACGGAGTAGCCGTCGTTGGACCAGCAACCGTCCCAGCAGCCGTCGTCGGACCGTCCGGTAAAGTCGTCGCCGATGGTCTTTACGGAGTCGGTCATGGAAGTTGGGGTCATGGTGCTCATGGTCATTGGTAAATAGATCAAACACCAAAGACTGAACACCCAATCTGCAGTTAACTTGCCAGATGTCGTCTGGAAGAGGGCGCCAATCCATTTTATTTTTTCCTTTATATGCTGTATCAGTATGTAGCACCATATAGACTATTTATCGCTTGTTTACTGTGACTCTTCCGGCGTTCTCAGATGGACATGGCATGTGGTAACGTTAATATGCAGAAACGACGTTTTAAATTTAATATACACGAAAACTGCCTCTTACTTGTCTATGTCTGTACATTTGTATTATATCAATGTCCAATAAAGATTATTTGAATTTTTAATACCATTGTTTCTTCAAAAGTAATTATCCGGGAAACAAATCTTCAAATGGGAAAGTAAATAAAACTGGAAAACATCAATAAAAAAAAAACATAATAAATGACATTATGGAATTCGACTCTACTAGTTAAAAACTACAATAATATTATTAATATCAATGACAAACAATTTTAACAAATCTAGCCAATCAGTAACCATTTACCTATTAGCATGATTAATAATTATTTGAATCTTATGCATGCTTAAAATTTTGAATTTTTTTATGATAATAATTTAATTCGAATTGGAAATATTTATTCGCTTATGATGAAAAAAGAAAATTAGAGGCACCAGAAATCAAACAGAAGTTTGAAGTAAATTATGAACCATGAAAATAATAATCTAATGGAAAACCCTAAGTAATCTATGAAGATGAAAGTAGGGCCTGTCGTATACAAGTATTGTAAGAAATAACAATAATCCAGATAATTATCTAAAATAAATATTTTGAACAAGAAGTGTTTATTTATGTTTTTTTTTAATTTTTTTTTCTTCTACGCCTTAGACTAGTTAAAAATAGTTTTGGAACATATTTCGTTATATTTTATCTTAATAAAAATAAACCAATCAACTTACCATTGGATATTGAGAATCTGTCAAGTTTACGACGGTGGGCGAGAAGTCCAAAATGAAGAGGAACTACGACGAATAATCTATCAAAATATTCGATAGTTTAACCCACTTACCGTCCAAAGGCTGATGCTCTCATCAGTAAAATGTGGCGGAAAACGGCTTACTACAGAAATATATGAACTGATTAAAATTTGTTGAAAATAAGGAAGAATATCGCAAGCATGGAAGGAAGCAATGATTCTGCCCAATACACAAGGAAGGAGATAAATCCAAGTGCGAAAACTATCGACGTATCGCACTGCTGGACGTAGTATATAAAGTAATGGCTACTTGGATCAACAACATATTGAAAAAGCAAATGGAGGAAATGATATTAGAATACCAGGCTTGTTTTAGAAAATACAGATCGACCATTGTTCAAATTTTCATTTGAAGGAATTGGAAGCTGGATACTACGAAAAGGGATGGGATATGCACTTATTGTTCATCGATTTTAAACAATCATACGATGCTATAAACCGCAGAAAACTATTAGACGCAATGAACGAACTAGGAATCTCACGAAAGCTCATCCGAGTAATTGAAAGTATCCTACAAAATACCAGGAGTAGAGTAAAATGGAACGGACAAAAATCTGATCTTTTCGAGACGCAATCTGGTCTGAGACAAAGAGATCCGCTATCATCCACATTGTTTAACTTGGTACTAGAAACGAAAATAAGAATAGGCAAGCTGAATAGATCAGGACTGATTTACGACTACAACAGGAGACACTAATGTCTCGCGTTTGCAGACGACGTTACAATAATAACGAAAACACAACAAGAGCTCCACAGAGTGGTAAGAACAATAATGAAAGAAGCTACTCGTATGGGATTGCAAATAAACAAAGAAAAAACAAAGTATATGAGGATGTGTGCAAAAGAGGACACACAGGTAGAGCTTAACATAACCTCGGAACAAGGACAAGGCAGAGTAGAACGCTTCATGTATTTGGGAGTCATGATTATAGGAAAAGGTGGAATGACCGAAGAAATCAAATATATACTAGCACGCGGCGATAGAGCAGCTGGAGCACTGAATAGCATGGTCACGAGTAAACATGTGTCAAGGAAAGTGAAGGAGCGTGTGTACAAAGCAATAATAAGGCCAACGGTCTTATATGCAGAGGAGACCTGGACGCTGACAGGGCAGGAGGAAGCAAAACTACAGATATGGGAACGTACACTGCTAAAGAGACTATATGGAGGAGTAAAAGAAGGGGAACAGTGGAGAAGGAGGAAAAATAAGGAGGTGGAGGAACTATTCAATGAACCAAATATTCAACGCAAATAAAAATGAAGAGAGTAAGGTGGTTGGGCCACGTAGAAAGAATGCAGGAGGGAAGACTGCCAAAGACCACAATGCATATTAGGCAAGACAGGAGAAGGAAGAGAGGCAGACCAAGGAGAAGGTGGCTAGAAGAAGTAGAGGGAGACCTGAAACCGATAGGAGTGAAGGACTGGAAGAAGAATAGGAGAGAATGGAAGCAAATCGTCTAACGAGCCCAAGCCTACAAGGCTTGTAGAGCTAATTTTATAGTTTGAATAATTATATTTAAAAAAATTTACCAACACTTTTGTTACACACCCCATGTATAAAAAAGTTTGTCAGCGACGTTTTCATATAATTTTAATATTCACGATATTACAAATATTTATTGTAAATAATCTTTCATTTTTAAACAAATAAACAATTAAATTTACTCAACCTGTCATTTTAATATTCATGATATTACAAATATGTGTTTCATATAATTGCTTATTTTTAAATAAATAAATAATCAACTTGACTTATCAATGCATTTTGTAAATGACTCAGGCATCATTTTAATATTCATGATATTAAAAACATTTATCGCGACAATTATTCGTTTCTAAACAAATAAATTATTATCTTAATTTATCGCAATATTGCAATATTTTACCCAACCTATAAAATAATTGACTAAAGTAATTAATACAACTAAGTTAATTACTTAATTTGTCGATATATTTGCAACTATTTGTAAACAATTATTTACAACAAAATTAGTTTAAAAAGTTATGACGTTTAAAATTAACAATGGTTCATTTTGTTAAATATTTAACTTTATTTGTAATATATTTGTGTATAATATTCAGCATTTGAGAACCGTTAAGAATAACTATAACAGACCGCTCTTTATAATGCCTGCTTTTTTCAAATTGTATTGTATTGCGAAGGTCGCTAAAGCCTTCTTAACAGGCCTTAATAATAACTGTTTAATTGACTCACGACGTTATTATTCATTATGTTATAAATAATTGTTTTATTTTTATACTAAAATTACCACTTTTTACTCAATATTTGTTGATCGTCCTTTTTATCGAGTATTCTCCCAACGATTGCCGTCGTTATGGTGAATCTATCCGGCGTGCATTTTCATTTTCATTTTTATATCAGAGCTTCCAACCACCCCTATTTTATTCGTCAACACTCTATGTATCCATGAATTTCTTCTTCTCGTCGTCTTCTCCTAATAATTTGTTCAGTAGTAATAATATTAATGATCATAATAATAATACATTTAATGTAAATATACTGTGTCGTGAGCAGTCAGGTGACTCAGACTCTTTTAGCAGTAAACTTCAATATTTGTACGATAAAATATACGAATATTAATTTAATTAATTAATTTGAATGATTGTGTGTTTCTTGTTATAAGAAATACAAAAGGTTGCACGTGTAAGTTGTTAACGAAATTTGATGCAAAATAAGGCAAAAACTCACCACTTGCGCTGATTATTACCAACGTATCATGACTGTGAGTACAAATTGCACAAACGAATTTGGGCAAAGACACAACAATTCAGCAAATTTGCAGGACCTCAAAACTTTTAACGTAGATTTAGATTTTGGAGAAAATTGGCAATCGATTGAAATTTAATTTATTTTTCAGTTTCCATATTTAATTTAAATAATCTTTAAATTATTATTAATCATCTCATCTCCATCGGTCATATTTTCATATTTGTGGTTGAAACGCAAATCGACAAATCGACATTAATCAACTTCGATTTCGATCTTGTAGTAAAATTGTCCTGGGTTTAGTTATCTTAGGTTTCAATTCCTGGTGAGGTAATCGGGAAAAAAGGAACAAATGGTTCATCATCTACAATACAAAGGGCACTATGCCATATATATTTTCGCCGAGAAAACAACCATAAGAGTCAGTCAATCCAAAATAAAAAAATATGTCGATTAGAACACGGGTAATAAAAATTTAAGGTATTTTTAACACTGTCTAAAAATGTAGGTTATTTACAAGAATATTTCGACCCATCTGAAGTGCTTTGTTCAGTGACGTTTGAAATATATTTGAATTATTATGTACATATATTGACATTATAATTTTATTGTCGCCCACGATTTCTGCTCATGTAATATTTTTTATAGTTTAATACTTCGAATTAATATTCAAAAATGTGAAATAATTTATATATGTAGGTAAGTGCTTAAGATCTATATATAAAATATATTTTTTAAAAATGGTTTTCTTCAAATATCAAACGCATACTTCCACACATAATTGAAGTTTTTATTAATATTTAGTTCAATCCATTAAAAGGGCGAAATTCTTGACACTTCAATTTTCTGAAACGATCCACAATTTACCTAATTAAGCAAACATCCTCAACGTGACATTCGGAGACCCATCGAAAGAGCATTGCGACTAAACACCTCTCATTCACGGATGTAGTCATTCACGTAGGCGTCGCACATTCTATTGTTTAAAACATTGAACTTATTATCCGCCGCAATATGTCGAAACTTTTCGCATTTGTGAAATTCGCAAACAACCGTTACAACTGCACAAGTTTTGAAATTATTAGAATACCAGTAGAATTTCTTCTAGCAACTAAAAGGCGTGCCGCGCGAAGAGGAAAAATAAGGCAAGGTTGCATAGAGCTATAAAACTCTGGATGAATGATAGCGATATTCATATATAAAGTGTTTAGTGAGTGGTCTCGTCGCGATGAATAGACTGGTAGGTAGCTACTGCTTATCTTAAATGAATCCTGCCTGCACATTGCTGATAATCGTATTTCTGCGCTTTATCACGTAAGAGAGGGCAACACAGTTGGTCCCCTTCTTTGTTCGTCATTGTCCTTAAATTTCGCGTGAAAATATTATAAGGATAAATCACAATTGTGTGTCACTTTAATAATACATTTGAGAATGTAATGTACAATTTATTTCAACTTTTTTTTTAATTTCAATTTTATTTGTGGTAATCGTTCTTTGTTCCTATTAGTGTTTACATTGCTCAAATATTAAAATAATAAAAAATATTACTTTAATTATTACCATTTGTGGTTAGATTATAATATATTTAATTGTAAACACTACAAAAAATGCTTAATTACACCAATTTACTGTAAATATACGTACATTTTAATGTTCTAATTTCAGCAAATTCATTCGTTGTATTTATTTAAATAAAATGATAACATAGTATTTTAAATTCTTTTGTTAACGCATAGTTTTACAGCATATTTGTTAAATGTTGGATTTTTATTCATCATTACTTATTTGCGTTTCATTTGTTTAAAAGAAATATTTGTTTCTTAACATAATAACATAACTGTTAAAATTAATGCATTTTTTTGTTAAACTAGATATGTTTTAATCGCCACACATAATTTTTTTTCACAGTAAATAAAAATTTAATAAAGTTAAAGTAATAGTGTTTATGAGTATAAAACCCTTTGTTTTATTTTAATTACTGTTGACTGCCATAATACGTTGCTTTTTCATGGTTAACTTACATTATTTTGAAAATTAACAATTACTCAAATCATAATGATATTATTATTCAAATTCACAATTAATAAGAAAAATGCCTCCATAATAAAAACGAGCATATAGTCTGTAATGAAACCTTATTGCAGTTTTAAAATTTTGTTAATGTAACAAAAAATTAAATCTAGTACTTTACTTAAGGGTGGGATTTTCGTGTAAGACAAACAAACAGGTACATATAAATCCCTTTGATTTTTTTTACGCTGCCATCTGACTTGTAATTCGCCACCATGATTAATAGAAAACATTGTCTTTCTTACTTACGTTTGGACGTTGTCATTGATCTGTTATTATAAATACCATATATCTGTTTAATTCGCACATATAGTATTTCTTTTGTTTAAGTTTATTTCCAATATTATGTTAAACTGAACTACGTTTTTAATGCGATTAGCACTTTTCTAAATAATGCTCACAGATTGTAAGCAATTTGAACCAAGGAATTTGAATCAAAATATTTATTTATATTATTATTGTTGTAGAATTGTAAAATAATTTTTGAGACAATCAAATTTTACGTTTAGGTTTACCACAAGTTTAGGTTATCACAAGCAGTAAGTGAAAATAAATTTAAATTACCGTAAAATTTATTTTTGTCAAAGAGATAGAGGAGAATGCATTAAATGCAATCAATTATTCCCATTTTTTGCTACCTATGCTTACGTATTATTATAATTACATTGTTGTTAGATAATTAACGCATAATTATTGAATACATTATTAATTTGCAAAAAGCGAAATAAAAATATTCTGTGTAGGTTTTTTCTTACGGTAATTTTTTTGCAAGTTATTTCATGTCTCATTAAATATGTCTCATAGTAAGTTAAATATTAATTAGTTAATTATTTAAGCGGTTCACAGTAAAAAGTAACACATTTATTAGAAATGTTTAGCTTTCGTATCGATATACTGCTTAGATTTCTTTCGTCTTTGCAATTTTATTTGAATGACAAAATGAAAATAAAAGCTGCATTCGTAGTTGCTCCTGCGTGAGATTTTAGATTGCCTTTAGTGAAAATGGAATTTAGATGAAACAATAGTTTTGAAATTAAAATTGAAATTGGTATTTCAATTTAGGATGACATTTTTTAAATAAAAAGAAGCATTTTATCAAAAAAACATAAATATTAAATTCATCCTACACAAATGTTTGTTATTTTTGTTCATTGAATAAAGAATGCATTTGGTTCGACAACATTACATTCTATTAAAAACTCAGTGACGTTTTCAAAAATTTATAATTTAAAGTAACTCCTGTGTGAATTGTAACATTAGAAAGAAGTTGTATACATTTAGCATATTATGACTAATGCAACTTGATTGATTTTGTAAATTCCTACAAACATCATTTGTTCCAGGTAATCTTCTTTTGCTTCGGCGTATTATCTTACGCCAAACCGAGTTACCCGGTCCATCCCGGAGTCGGTGCCATCTACAAGGGGCCGAATTCCGAAACGATCATAGAGGGACCGGACGGAAGCGTAATAAAGTCGGAAGCCGAAGGAGGATCAGTTGCAGTTGACGGCCACGAGGCCGTGGTAGCAGCAGCTTCGGGCCCGATATTGCCAGCGAAATACCTCGTCCCACCTCTCAGCGCGCACGTCGCCGTGGCGGAAGCGTCGGCAGCCGCCGCCGCCGCCCATTCAGCGTCGTACCATTCGGGCCCCATAGTTCTCCACGAACCCGTCTTGGTGAACGATCTTGGACGCCACGACACATCCGCCTTGGAAGGTCCCTCGGGTTCAATTATAAGACACGGCGAAGACGCTATAATTTCCGGCCCGGCCTCCACTACGATCAAGGACGGCAGATTCGTCGCGTCGATTGATCACGCGAGCGCAGATTTGGGCTATCAAGGACAACTTGTCGACACCAGTTTGATTGCGCAGGCGGAACACGCGGCGGCTGTATCGTCAGCCGCTGCCGCGAGTCACGCTGCCTATTCCCACGCAGGTCATGGATTGGTTCATGGTTCTGCCGTAGGGCTAGCACCAGTTATTACACAAGGTGGACAACTTATATCGGATGGGGTTATAGTATCAAGCACAGCATCTCCTATTGTGGTCACCGCGGGTCCAATCATTGAAGTATCATCGGTATCGACACCTATTGTTTCGCACCCCGCGGCTGTCTTGGCACCCATAAAAGCTGGTATAATTGCATCGAAGAGCGCAGCGTATAGCAACGCCGCAGGGCGAGCTCTTGAACACGCTGCAATTGCCAATCATGTTGCAGCGGAGGAAAACGCTATACTTGCAAGTCAAGCAGCGGCGGCAAAGCAGGCGGCAATTGCAAATCACGTCGCCGCAGGTGGACATGCTGCTATTGCTAGTCACGCAGCGGCCCGAAAACAAGTCGCAGTTGCAAACCATGTAGTGGCTGCTAAACAAGCAGCGTTGGCAAATAATGTTGCAGTAGTAGAACAAACTGCGACTGCTAATCACGCAGCGGCAGCTTCCGTGGCAAAACAAGTGGCGTACGCCAATCACGTTGCGGCAGCTGAACACGCCGCAATTGCGAATCAAGCAGCGATTGCGGAACGCGTTGCGATTGTAAATCATGCAGCAGCCAGGAATCAAGCGGCGATTGCTAGTAGCGTCGCGGCGGTGGAACAAACAGCCGCTGTAAACCACGCAGCAGCGGCAGCTGCGGCCAAACAAGCGGCTTTGGCTAATCACGTTGCAGCAGCCGAGCATGCAGCAATTGCAAATCACGCGGCAGTAGCCGAACAAGCCGCCATCGCAAATCACGCAGCAGCAGCCGAACAAGCCGCGATTGCAAATCACGTCGCAGCTGCGAAACAATCCGCAGTTATAAATCATGCAGTAGCAGCGAAACAGGCTGCAATTGCGAACCATGCAGCGGCAGCTAGCCACGTTGCATACGCGAATCACGTTGCCGCAGCGGAACAAGCTGCGTATTCGGGTCAAGCTGCGATAGCAGAAGAAGCAGCACTTGCCAATCGCGTCGCAGCAGCGGAACAAGCGGCGTTTGCAACCCACGCAGCGGCAGCGGAACGCGCCGCACTTGCAAATCGCGCCGCCGCGCAACATGCTGCTATTGCAAATCAAGTTGCGGCTGCGGAACGTGCTGCAGTTGCACAACAAGCGGCGGCAGCAGCGGAACACGCTGCGATTGCAAATCACGCCGCAGCGGCGGGACATGCTGCGTTTTCAAACCGAGCAGCAGCAGCGGAACGCGCTGCAATAGCAAATCATGCGGCGGCGGCGCAAGTTGCAATCGATAACGGTGCTGCGTTTGCCAATGGAGCTTCATTTTCCAAACAAGCTGCTTATTCAAGTGCATTTTCCGAACAACATGGTCATTCCGGTGTTCACCTGGCTGGTGGAATTTCCACATCCGATCTGGCGCAATGGCAAGGCAGTGTAGTGGACGGACATGCCTCAGCTCATGCTCACCAAGTCCACAGAAGCTTCGTTCATTAATAATTCACTTCCATGACTAGTCATTTAAAAAGATGCTATGTATATATTAACCATTATTTTATAATATGAATTATTTAAATAAAGAAAATCGAAAATGTACTCATGTTTTTGCTACCTTTAACGTAAGCTTTGTTTGGTCGAAATAACTACGTGTTACTTCCAATAAATCCACACATAATTGCAATGAAAACGTTCAAAAAATGTACGTTATTAATAACTAACTCTATTGTAAATCATAAAAAAATCCAATAAATTATATCTCTCACAACATCTATGCTCTTTAATTATTTCCGAAAAAAGTTTCTTGGGTACCTTAATATTTTCATATTGAGGTGGGGACCTATATACATCAACATCCACACACAACATTATGATCACGTATCCTGGAGGAAGCAAAGGGGAAATAGAACTTGAATGATGATATAAAAATAAAAAATACTGGAGGGCAAAAAGAGAGGGTGAACTATAAAGAAAGACTATAAGAAAAGAAAGGAGGAGTCCAATTGGGTTTGGTAGGGTTGGGTTTGCTTGCCAAATAAAATGAGGCGATAACATGTTGACATGTTCATTTTGTTCTAGCTTGATTAGTGTTTTTGAAACAATTTTGTTTCACTTCATTGATATAATTTTAGTTTTCATATCAATCGAGAGCAACAATAATAGTTTCAACAATAAATTCATGCTATATCCAATTGTTTCTGGGATAGAATATAGCAATTTTTATTTACAGCGTACTTTTAATGATTTTTAATTTTCTGCAGACGAAGTAAAATGCTACAGATCTACCCCCTATAAATAATCAGTATATTTTTATAAGGAACCTTGTAAGAATCGTTTTAAAAAGCATGTGCAAATTATGTTACAAAACAATTTATTTGCAATAACATTATGAATAAAAGTTAGATTTATTTAGAATAAACAAATATACAAAAAATCGAAACAAAGGAAAACTATATTGATATTTCTAGTGGACTCATCTGGAATCTGTACTAAAAGTGTTTCATTAGATTAATATCAGAACATAAGAATTTGGTAAACGTTAAACTTTTCTTTCAAATCAATGTTTTGGTTTATTCCTATCAACCAACCCAACCCAATTGGACAAAAACAACGTTTGGGGGACGCTTAAAATTTATTTTCTAATTCTTAACAGTATTTACTGGCTTGGTACCTTTTCTTCGCCCAGCTGCAAAGTCGACCCAATGTTCCAGTTAGCCGATAATTAAAACGGCTTTCAATTGAAAAGAAACTTGAAACTTAAATGATAATATCGTATTCTTCATTTATTCATTGGTGATATTTGCATTTGGCCCCGCGTACATATAATGACCATTTTGCCTGGATCATGCCTGATGAGCCCATGAAATACGAAACGGTCCATCATCACCTGTTACATTCGCTGAAACTTATTTACAACATCAAAATAATTTTACAATAAATTCAATGAAATCAATTTCAAATTACATTTAATACGACAGTAAGTTGTTAAGTTGGTTCCCACGTACATTTACATAAATCATTGTGTCGATGATAATAATATCCAACGTACAATAGAACGACAGTAGATCCATTCGTAACTTTTAATGACTATTTATTGTCTAAGCAACTGATCTTGAACCTTTTGCCAAAATAATTATTTATTATTAGTTATTTTATATATTTTTGACCAACAAACCACTATTATTTTCCTCTGGTTAATTGCTGCTTTAAGGGACGAACTACAACAAAACAGGCTCCCCATCTCCAAGCGGCCCAGTTCCAGTCAATTAAAGATTAAGACTAGGTCTCCAACTGGTTTATCATTCTCCTAAATCCTAAATTTATGTAAATATAATTTTCAACGCTAGCTAGGTCTTTTCTTTCACTTGCTCTTATTTAGAGCATTAGTTCTAAGCTTTCATCTCTGACTGTCCCTTGTTGTTAGTTTTTCGCTTCGTTAATTTCGGTTTTGTGCCGTTTAGTAGAAATTTAATTGAGAAATTTTGTGGCCTGTGTTTAGCTTGGGGTGTTGCCCTTCGACCTTCTCCACCAAGTCAATCCTTCATGAAAATTCCAGTTCAACATGACCCAATCCAACAAAACAGAGACACAATAAAAAAATCCTATCGGGTAGGATAGTCTCGAATATGTCATGCGTGTCCCAGCTATGTGGATGCAAAATTTGTATGTGTATTAAAATGTGTCTATTGAGACACTGTTTTAAAGCCTACTATTAGTGAAATATACTAGCTCGATACAGACGTTTACCTCCATTTTGTCGTTACCGTTGAACGATGTTCAAAACGATATCATATTTTGCGCCGTGATTGGCGTCAATTTATTTTTATGTGAAAACGGTGCGCTGTTTGATTGGCAATGGTACTACAGTGATTTATTATTTGTCTTAGAAAGTGTACAAGAAAACAATTAAATTAAATAATAATATAATATATAATAGTTGCATTTAATTATAACCAGTTTTTTCCAATTTGATTACCATTTTATATTTTGTTTGAATTATTTTTTTGCGCTTATTTTTATGTTTATTATTTTTAAATTGATCTTGTTATATACTTCACCTAGTCCTCGATTATGATTGACCTTATCGGAATATATCGCTCACACAACAGACAGACAAGAAATAGCGAAAATTAAATGAAAAAAAAAATAAATAAAAGTGCACAAGGCAACGAAATCAAATTTATCAAAAAAATTTACCAATTACAATATTAAAGCCTCTCACTAAGGGACCTGAGGATGAAAGAAAAATCAAACAAATGATAAGCAAAAACAACAATGGACGACAATGAAAATTGAGAATGGAAAATTATTCGACTAATACAAAAATAACCAATCCTAAACATAATGAAATTTAAATGAAAAAACCAAGCAAATGAAGCAACATTATTTTCAGGTTAAACATTAATTCATATATTTGATGTTGACATTTATAATGTTATTAATCGATGCTTTGCCCGCACACCTAATCGCCATTAAACTTTTACATTCGTTACGAAATAACAATTTCATTCAATAATTCAAGCGCACGTTGTTTAACGTCCATAAATTAAAATGGGTGTACACGAGTAGGAACATAATACCACATTTAAACAAACAGTATCTATCAAAGTCATCGAATACAACCGTTCGTTAGCGCAACATTCGCATTTATTCGTGCAGAAGAAAAATCGGCCTCTTTGTGTTTTCTGTCGCGTTTTCCGCGACATTTACGGCGGAATTACTCCGGTACTACGCCTGCAACTGCCGGGGCTTGATTTAAGCGTATCCTTGAAAAGTAGATCATACCTGCCTACCTACACCGCACATACGCGGAATAGAAAAGAGTGCCTTTCTTTCAGGTATCGAATGCAGTTTGCATCGCGCAAGGTCGGACACCGTAAGCGCATACATATGTAATTATCGCCCTTTAATCATACTACAACGACGTGTTTGCGAAAAAAATGCATAATTATCGTGGGTAGGTACTCACATGTAACAGCGTTCTGAGTCACTTTTGATCTAATGGAATTTTAATTCGTCGTGCAAAAGTTGAAAAGTCGAGTTGTAAACGTTATTTATTGCATTTTTATTATTATTGAGATAATTATATTTTCGTTTCTTAAAAATTATACTTGATTTGTTGTTATTTTATATCTTAGTTCGTCAAAAGCATAAAAGTGATTTACGCTTCTTCTCTGGTTATCAGTGATATGGATATAAATCTTTTGGATTCACCCTGTCGACTCATTTTTGGTGTTTTCATTATTTTTTGTCACCTACTTTACGTAAACACAAAATGCGTGAAAAAGCAACAATATTGCTTGTTATGTGAACAACGAAGACATACAAGCGGCAGGTGCCGAAAGGCCACCTTTTCGGTGTAAAGCGTCAAAGTGTCAAAGCGTGCCCCAGTACCAGCCCCATTTCGAAAAATAATGCAACAATTTTCACGGGTGTACTTTAGATTTTGTGCAAAATTCGAAAAATGTTACTTATTATTAATAAAATGCAATAAAGTTTCAACACTCATTTATTCTATAGATTACAAACCATGAAGGGAACTATAGGATAATGCACGAAATATAAAGATTATAAAGGTGAAACAATAAGAAGAAACGCAGAAATCGTCTGCAGGATTGAACACAGTATCTGGCGCAAGTCCTTAAATTAAACCAACGTTTTCGAAAAAGTTTACAAGATATGACCGTGTCCCAAGCCGACGATTCCGTGGCTAACGGAAGCTCGTGCGACCGCAACCGCTGCTGCTGCTGGCGCGACAGCAACCACTGGGGCGGGAGCAACCACTGGAGCCACACCAAGACCCAATCCGTTGCTGGTGGCGACTGTACCAGAAGGCCCAGCAATCACGGCACCAGTACCGTGGGCAACAACGACTGGAGCTGCAGCGACGACGGCTGGGGCTGCTACAATAGCCGGGGCTGGTACAGCTGGAGCAACGACGGCCGCAGCCAAAGCAGGAGAAACGATTTTCGCATTGGCGCCAGCTTCTACGATAGTGGCTCCATCTACTGCAGTTGCTACGACACCTTCAGCGCTAGCAGCTACGCTACTAGCAGATGGTCCCTTGATGACTGCCTTAACTGGTACTACTGGATGGACTAATCCAATCACAGACGCTTGGCTGACGCCACATATCAATGCGAAAATAACCTAAAGAAAAGAAGATGTTAGACCAAAAGTCAGTTGCGTTATTTGATTTTGATTCTGTTTTGTTAATTTAGAAGATTTTGTCCACAAATATGGGGAAAATGTTTAAGATGGGAAGAGTAAATGAATTCGCGAAAAATAAATGAAAAATTAATAGATTTGAGAATACGGAATGATGCTGATTAGGATAAATCATGAATAATGATTTGGGTCTCTTGGCTTGTATTGCCATTGGTGGAATGCACCATACGTAACAATATTTTGAATCATTTAATAATTTGAATTGTACGATTTTATTGATTACGATGTTCGTATCAAATTTTAAAACAAGACTGATTAAAAATATTTACAACTTTATCACTTCTACGAAACGAAACTCACCAAGTATTGCATGTTGATGACGTTATCTGCTTGTGATAGCAAGAGCAATTGCCCCATCTTTTTATATAGGCCGAGGACAACCTTCATATGTGACATCGGTTTTTTGCATGCATGCATGCATAAAATTCCTCAAATGGGAAATTCCGATGCCAAGCGCGGCGACAACGCCTCGTGACAGGTAGGTAATTCGAAACGAAAATGCAACGACGTCAACGGGCCGAGGGCGCTACCTGGTGCCGGGCGTTCGGTTCCGCGTTTAAAATGCGTTCTAGTTAAAAGCAGAGCTGGTGAACACGAAATTGCATCATGCAACGCCCATCTGGCCGGTGGGATAATAGTTTTGAATTATGCGACGTCGTGTCGTGACATTTTGCAAGCATGGCGAGGACTTTTTTGTCGGATTTATGGAAATCGAACAATGCAAAGCAAAGAGAACGCCTTTTTTGAAACCTTGATATCTAAGTGATTTATAATAACGTTTCACGTCGTCTGGTATTTGCAGTATTTCTTCTGTATCGATATTGAGAGGAACTAAGGCATCGATAAATAAAATTAATGGATGTAGGATACATGGGCGGTGCGTATAGGTGGGACAATGCCATATGTTGTGGCTATCCTTAATGGAAGAAGTTGATTTCTATCAGTGCCAGTTCAAAATGGCCCCTGTAGAAAATTGTTATTAGAACACCATCAATTTGTCAATTGCCAAACACAATGATCTTTTCCAATTGAACGAACCCATATCATTAATGTTTTGAAGGGTGTTCAAAATTTATGATTCAAATTAAAACAGTGAAATTATTGAAGTATTTAATCTATGTTACATAGAATAAAATATCTCATACATTGCTCCCCGGATGTTACATGGGTAGGTAATAGGGAGAGGTTAACTTCAATAAGAAACATTTAATGCAAATTATTTGAAAATGTTAAAATGCTCTACTAGTTTGATGCCAAATAAAAGAATATTTTTGACTTTAATTATTTCAGTTAAAAAAATTGCTGGAATTCATTCTCTTTCTTTTCCAGCTTAGTTTTTAGTTTGGCCTTTTTCCTTCGTCATCTGATCTTGCTTTGTTCGGTTCGACTTCTAAATTAACAAATTTGTTAGTTTGTTTAATTGGATTTTATTTATATTCGTCTTCTATTTTTTCTTCTTCGAAAAATTCACTAAAATATATTACGCCTTAACTAAGTGGTGGTTCGTTGCTTCTATATCTTCATTCGTTCTTCGAATGTTCTTCCATTATGTTTAATTTCGTTCGTAATGCAAATTATTTAAAAGCTACGAAAATGTAAAAAATGTTGGATATCACTTTTGCTTGACAAGGTGAAGATTATTTTTAAAATATTTCAAAATATATTTAAAATTTGAAACTTAATCTATTAAACAAGGCTAACATTAAATTACAGGGTTTTCAAATATGTATTAAAAAATTTTTAGTCAATTCCGATATAGGGAGTTAATAAAAAAATACAAATATTAACCACATTATGTGTGTTATCTTTTTTACAGTATTTTGGGGCTTCGAGGCGGGTTGACATGGACATTGAATGTTTTGGGCCCACAACACTTGTTCAGAAAAAATACGCTTGCTCTTGACGCTGATATTATGTTTTTAGAAGAAGATCTGGACATGCGTTTTTATTTCTTAGATGTCATAATCAGAACGTATTGGTGCTGTGCATAAAATGTGTATGTACAAAAAAATCTAATGTGCAAAATCCGTTCGTATTTAATGTTTGCTTATTTCAAACTTTTCACCTTTCAACATCAAAAAAGGTTTCCAAGGAAAAAATATCATAAGAATTTGATGACGAAACGTTTAAGGCATTTATACCACTTAACCGTTTAACGTTTTGAGGACATTTTATTCTCCTTTTAAGAACTAAAAAAGAACTTTCATTGGCATGTTTCACTTTCCATAATAATAACCTAATACCCTAATTCAATCATCAATGTTGATCTATTCGACAACTCCTCTTATTTCTTCCTTCTCTTGCTGACCCACCTTTTTATTTTCCTTTGTTCCCTGTTCTTCCTGCTGATCATTTTCCTTGTTTCTTCCCCTCCATTCTTCCCAATGTTTTCCTTTCCTCTTCTCTTCTTTTTCTAAGCTCACCTCTTTGCACCCTTCTATACAATGTTCCCATTACCCCAGCCTTCTCCACAGAATACGCACCTTCTGTATTTCTCGTCCATCCAGTACTTGATTGCCTTCTCCTCGTTCCCGCATCTGAATCTTGCTAACATGTTCTTTTCTTAGTAACACTTTGGCGTACTGTGAACGGAAAAGGTAGTTTACCTAGAACTAAAATAGTGTTTGCACAACTGTAAAGGTCTACTTGATTAAAAAAAATCGAAAGTAAACTAAAAATAAGTTTCAGGCCAAATAGGGCGGAATCCCAAAGTATGAAATTCCAATTCGAAAATTTTTGGTCAATCATACATATTGTAAACTCAATCCGGGGACATACGGTATAGACACGACTATGAATAGCAAAGGCACAAAGGAAAAACTGGTTTAAATGCAATATAGTAATAAAATAATTCATTTCTTCATATTTACAAACCACAGATTAAATGACCTGATCCACCTGTCAGTCGTGTCCTGTGATTGTGTTTTATTTAATAATACAATAAGGATTTAAGTAATTTTAAGAAAATATAGTGCAATAAAATTGTTGTGCTAATTATAGTAATGAATATGCTGTGATAGATTTTCTGTCAATCGTCCTTGTTAGGTCCTCTTTGACATGATCCGATCTATTGAGTCCAAAAATCAATGTCAAATCCACTGGTGCAAAAAAGTACAATTTTTTATTTTAATTAACCTCTTTTACGTACTTAATTTTTCCAAAAGTATGCAAAAAATAACATTAAATACAATTTATAGAAAAACGATAGGCGCTTTGTTAGAATTATCACTATTCGAAAAATATCTCTTTATCACGATCCAAAAATACCGAATTTGACTGACGTTGATATAAAATACATAAAGGAAAATAATATTTGACGTCAAGTATGTAAAGAGCATTAATTAAAGTGCTTCAGTTTGTTTAAATAATACATTTCGAACTCCAACTTGTTGGAGTTGTTATGTACTTGCATGCAGAATTAATCAATAGATCTCATCACTTGCATAGCACAGCATCAAAACAATTATGGACAAATTGCCCCATGATAAACACACAATTCCTTACTAAACTTAAAGAAAAATATATTTAGCACTAAATAATCATTGAAATAAATGTTTCCGTTCGCCAATTTATTAGTATAACTTAACGGGTTCTTCTTGATTATATTATCGTCATCATCACCATCTTCTCTAAATATTTAAAGTTCTTAACCTGCGTCAATAATATTGTTTTCTCATGTTGTACAATTTTTCCGAATCACATTATTTTATTGTATTTATGAATTTCATCTAAACCCTTTTCATTTCCAACTTGGCTTCATTCAGAACAGGACGTTAACTGAATCTGTATATTAAATTTCTTGTGTACCTCAAAATTGAATTTCGAACACGAACACAACCCACCCGATTTCTTTGTATGATTTGCTCCTCGCCACGTTTCGTCTGTCCAATCGCAAATGTTGTGTAACATGATAAAAATCTTCAAATAAAAAACTCATGAAAAAATTTATGCAATTGCCATGAAACTACAATTTTTCAGCAGACAATAATGCACGACTTTCCTTTGACCAATAGCTCGGTTATATTTATAATTTTCTAATAATATAAGTCCACCCCGAATTTCAGTTTGTATTCTCTACTTTGCTCAAGGGATAGTTTTCAAACTTAATCGTATTGATCGAAATTTTTATCGCTTGCATTTTTCAGTATTTTCAAATGATAATTATTTTAATACTAGAGATGTAATAAATTTAATTTTGTAACATTTAATATAAATACAATGTAAATTTGCAAAATATAAAACAAATTTATAATTACAATGTGATATGTGACAATATGTAGTACGTTGTGCTATTTTTATAGATGTCGTGTCATGTGTAAAAGCAAAGGAGTAAATAACATTGTATAATTTTATTTTATGCGTACGTACACGTAAATTAAATGTGATCGACACTTCCAGCTTTATGCAATGCAACTTAATAAATCGTCATGCCAGTTCTAGGCTTGGTCTAGACAGGCGACGTATAAATAGCAAAGGGTGCACGCAAAAATGTATTAGAGACGTTTACTCCGTTGACAAATAAACATCATGAACTCATTGGTAAGACCGACGGTATAATTAAGGCAATAAAATGAATGTCCTACGATTAAAAATGCATGATAATTAAAATGCTTATGTATTAAAATTTTTTTTAATTAAATGTGATTTTGCAGACCGTCGCATTCTTCCTCGTTGGCATTGCCACCGCCTACAGCTCCGTCATTCATGGAGGAGCCGTAGCTTTAGCTGGACCCGGAAATCCAGGAGCTCTTGTCAAAGGACCTGCCGCTAAGGCAACTATTGTTGGTCCAGATGGTAGCGTGGTGTCCGGTGCCGCTGATGCTGGTGCAGTAGCCGCCGCTCCAATTCCCGGAGGCACCGTGGCTGCCGCCGTAGCACCAGGTGGCATCGCTGTCGGACACGGCCTTGGTCCATTTGGTGTTGCTCCAGTAGCAGCTGTTGCACCTTTCGGATACGGATTCGGAGGATTGGGTTTGGGTCATGGTGTTGGCGGAGCTGTCATCGCCGGTCCATCTGGCACCGTTTATGCGAATAGCGTAGCTGGCGTTGGCCTGGGACATGGCCTGGTAGGGCATGGATGGTAAATAGAAAAATTTCGCCAAATAGCTGTCTTGTGATAACGATTGCGTGTCTATGATTTCGTAGCATTGTGTGTGTATATGTCAATAAAATATTTTTTATAAAAAAATCTGGTAGTTCTTCCTTGATAATAATAATGTTTGACATACATATTGTCGAAAATACATACATAAAAATTTAATAGTTAAATAATTAAAATATTGCATATAACATAGAAATATCATATCTCAGCAATTCTCAAAATCACTAAAAGGCTTTTTGCAAAAAATATGCAATTTAAGCCAAATTCAAGCCGTTTGTGGGATATGGCCAAAATAATCTCTTTCTTAGTTTAAAATTGTCAAATAAAAATTATATGAAACGATAACATCATAGAAAGAGAATTCAAAAAGTGAATTCTATAAAAACCTACTATTGACTTTCTTAATTTTTGGAATTGAATTGCCCTCAGATAAAATATGCACTCTGGAACTTAAAATAAAATTTTGAAACTGAAACGTTTCGTGATTTAACGCACTTAGTTTTGAACTTGTATAAATTGAGTTGTATTATAACCTAATTTAAATAAATGATCAGGGACAAAAGAAGTTGTCTAATGAGACGATAGCTGCAACATAGTAATGGAGGTAGAAGTCTCATACATTTTTACAGATATTTCAGCTAATTGTTGATCAAACGGGTAAATGATATAACAGAATTTAGGGGACTCCCAATTTCCTATCAAGATGTAGAGAAAAATCAAACCAATATGGGAAATCAGAATGTGACATTTTAAAATTCGATCATTCTTGTGCTACACACGCTAGAAACTTGAAAGAGCTGTAGAAATATTTAAGATGCACTACTCAATAAAAAATAGGATCACTTTTTTGAAAGCCCACAAGGTTTACACCTTTTCCTTATCCACAAATTTATTAAAAAACTTTAATGTATACATTTCAACAACTATGTTGTCATCGTCAAAAAATTTAGGTATCTAAGACCGATAAAAAAATCCAAAATAGCAACCAACACTAACCCTATAAAGTAATAATGAATATGAACTTTTACTCACAAGTTAGAAATTGTATCTTTATCAAGTCATAAAGTGACGATCTCGGTATCTGCCCATAATGCGAAAAAAAAAATTAAATATTTTTTTAAAATAAAAATTCTATTAAAGCAATCTGCTCCTTTTGCAATATGCTTCTTGTGGTGTGATGAATTGTTACATTTTTTATAAACCTCTGTCTTTATGGCTCATTCCTCATGTTTTTATTTCCTTAATTTTATCGTTTCGCAAAAGTTTATTGTAGTTGTTAATATGCTTTCTCAAGTTTATTCCATTCTTCTATCCATCTAGTTTACTATTGTACTAAAGATTTTGGTTGGTGACTTTCCTCTGTTTGATTCTTTCAATAACAAAGGATTATGTCTGATATGAATTGAAGAAAGATGATTGCGCATATGTTGAGTAAACATAGCCAAGATACTGAGAGAAAAACAGAAATTAAATTACTAGTACTAATACCGATTTAATATATTTAAGATCAAGTGATATAAACATTTTTACCATTCGGCGCGAGGGGAGAATTGAAACCATAGATTTAGGAGTACACAGATTTAAATAATTATTCTCTGATTATTCTCTTGGATATTTGTTTGTTCAGTGCCTTAAATAATTATTTGAACAGAATAAAATATATTACGAAATAATGCGACTTTACTGGCATCGCTAAAGAATATTTAACATTCATTGACCCTCATTGACCCCGAATTCAACAGCTAATTAAAGATTATAAAAAAAACTATGCATATTCATAATCGGGCAAACGCAAGCATTCGGATATGTTTTTTTTACATAAGTCCATGACCGTCGAGGCTAACGGTCCTAGTCTTAGGTTGCTGGTGACATCTGTTCCTGAGGGAGAGCAAGTATTGCTTAACCGATTCTATGACTTACACCCTGTCCTAATCCCAAAGTTGCACCAAGGTTTTTACATGGACCAGCTAACCTATTTTCATGGACTGTTGGTGGTGTCAATCCATAAGAATGAAGACAACGGTCTATGGACAATATGCGGCATAAAAAATGATATAAATATTTCATAATTTCAACATATTTCTATTTTCATGTACAAAGAATCTGATGCGATACCATATTTATTTGAAATTGGCTTACTCCTTATGCCGTATAGGCGCACCCATTAAAAAATATTTTATTAAATAAGTTTTTTTTGCAATAATTCTCAAATTATGAAACTTGCAATGAGCCATATTTGATGACGGACTGTAAGTCAATGATAATGTTTACGTCCGCCCTATAATTATTTATAGTATCTGGTTGGAGCGATAGCCTTCAACTTATATGACGATATGTTAGTTGATGTTGCGTGGAGCTTTGTTCGAACATACATTTCCTTCCGTTACATTAATTAAATATGCGTGAAATACTTCACCGCGCGATTTCTCATAACATTTGCACTTTGTGTAAAAATGTACAAATCAAGATTTTTATTTACAAAATATCGCAAATAAACGCAGCGGAGGGTATTATTACATTTACTCCGTAAACTGATTTTTCAAATTACAATGGTGTTAAGGTTTATGTTTATAAAAAATGAGTAAACATTTATTTAGATTTTTGTGGCGTCTATTTTCAAATCATTAAGATGTAAGGTTATGTTGAATATTTTCTTGTCTGATAAAAGAAACTTCAACTTATTAAAGAAAATTGAAAATTACCTGAAATTGCAACCGTTTAAAAATTGCAAAAATTAAAAAATATGAATTGATGAAATCCTAAAGTTAAAAAAGAAATTAAAAAAAAAAAGTTCAAAAATATAAAAAATGCCAAACTCGTACAATCTCTTGAAAGGTTTCCTCTATGTTAAGTACACATGTTCTTAACATCGAAATAATCTGAAATAATAATAATAAGCAAAATTGGTTAAGTTGTTTAAAATAACTGCTCTCTTAAATAAAAATAATAACTACACTGTGTTTGAAGAGATTCATTGAAATGTCTAATTCAGTGACTTTAACGGGGGGTCGAGCGAGAGATGGGATTATCGTTTCGACAAATTGCAGACATATTAAACAGGTCTGTGTCATCTGTAGAAAATTGTTATAGAGCTTGGTCGAAGGAAGACCGAGAACACCGAGCTAGACACTCAGGGCGTTCTCGGGAGATAACGACACTTCCGGAGCGCCGTGTAAGACTGCTGGTCCTTAGGGACCGTTTTTCGAGCACCCGTTTGCAGACGCGTATCGACAGCATCGACAGCATGCAGCTTGGATTTCTCTAGAACATTTTGAAAAGCTGAAATCAATCTTCTACCTTGATCTCCAAAATCTTCTGACTTATCCCCAATTGAACATGTTTGGAATGTGATAGACCGAAGACTAAAGAATTTATCACATTGACCTTATTAGGTCACTGCAACGACTTGTCACGGAATGTGTGGAACATCGAGGAACACATTATTTAAATAAATTTTCTTTAACTTCGTTCTAGTTCTTTGTTTTTGTTTCTAATTTTGATCATTTATTGATGTTGACCACTTACAAGTATTATATTAAAATTAACCAAATTGAACAACTGTTTCTTGGTATTCTTTTATTTTTGTCTGTATACATATTTTGTACATAATTTGTGGTGCGTTTTAAATTCACGTGCGCCATTTATGATCAAAATCATTTTTTTGACATGTTGCATACAATTAACATTCAAAGTATCCAATGCCCTAGTTAAGGCAAACAAACACATTTCGTGTGGCAACCCTGTGGTGATAGTGCCTTATTATAATTTTCATAGTTACACTAAACGTTTTATAAATCACTTATTTTATTTTATTATGCATCATGTTTTTATAGTTTCAAACGTACGATAATCGAGCTCAATACAAGTGATACATCGAGCAATTAATTCGTATTACTTATTGCTAATTAAATCGTTGAATTGAAAATATAATACATGTGTGGATACTTTAGTTCCGTAATGAAGAAATTTTTATTACCGAGAAAATTATAAATAAACAAAATCACAAATAAGAAATGCTCCAGTTTCGAAGGTTACATATTTGACTTTGATTATATAAGCTATCGGTGATAATGTGGGAAAACATTGCGTTTGATACACTCATTGTCAATAACATGAAATCAATCGTAAGTATTTGTGTAGGCAAGATGCGAATTTTTATTACAATGGTGTGAACATAAATTGTCTATGTGGGTGTCTAATATGTTGATTTTAGGTTGCAATACTTTTCGTGCTCGGCGCTGCTGCTGCATATCCTTCCCTTATCCACGACGGTTGGGGTCTGCTACATGGCGGAATTGCTGTTGCACCCGCTGCAGTTGCGGTGGCGACACCTGTTGTTGCTCCAGTTGTCGTTGCCCCGGCTGTTCATAGCACGGCTGTAGCTGGTCCTGGTGGAGCTATTGCGTCTGCACATACAGCTGGCTTTGGTGGCGTCGTTGCAAGTGCTGGTCATGTTGCTGCTCCAGTTTGGGGTGTTGGCCATTGGGGTCACCATTGGGGCCACGGTTGGTAACCCATTATAACACATTGAACGTATTTTTTCTACTCTACAAATAAATTAACTTGCAATTTATTTCGTCTAATTTCTATCATGTCTGTGCGAATCGAAAATTCATGAATTTCACTGATTTTTGAACATTTAAATATCACTACAAAATGAATGAAAATTCAAACTGTAAAATAGCGTTAAAAGGCGGGACGTTATTAAGTAGTAATCATACGATCTTTCAATATTAACAAACATTTTATAAACACAGGTCTATAAAAATTACAGTAGCTATCCTCATAAATGAAATAAGGAAACTTGGCAATTTCATAGAAATTATTTGCCTTAAACAACCAGATTATTAACCGTTTAATGCACACAATTTCTAATACAAATGGACAACGTGAACCGCCAGAATTGATCATCTCCGTGTATGTCACGAGCAGCGAAGTTTTCTCTTCATTCAATTATATGTTCGTTTACATCATAGTCAACAATATTCTCGATTTATTCAAATATTTTCACCACGTTTAAATCGTAAACTGTATACTCTTATAATATGATAAAAATATTTTTTCAACTCATTTGCAAAATGTCAAAGTCAAAGACAAATGTCAAAGTCAAGTGCGATAGTTACCGCGAGGAGTTACTCGGTGTAATATTTGAAGTGTATGCAACGTTTTTCTATTTTATTTAGATTTTAACTCATTACTTTATAATAAGGAAACCTCGATTGATTTGGTTTATTACTAAGTAAAATATCTATGTGAGCAATGTTCAGCTCAACGCGTAGATCTTAAATAAATTTATTACTACTATGTACTTTCTTTGATCTAACATACTACGAAATGTAAACTTATTAGTACATAATCTAAAGTTAAGTTTTAAGTTATTCGCAATAAAAACTTGTCGCCAGTACATAACCATAACGGCAACATATATGGAGCACCTAAGGAAGAACTAGTTACCTCGCTAGTGACAGCAAGTTATAAGATAAGAAGCTGAAGCTGAAGCAGACACGGCTTTGTCGACGATGACGACATTGACGAACCGATCTCGCCGACTTCATCGAATCCTTCAGAGTATTTAGCTTCGAGAGGTTATCGCTCCACAACATCCTTAAATAATGATCTTGCGTAGAGTCGGTTATCGCAAGCCTTAAAATCACGTGAGAGCTCCCCAAATCGTACGGCAGGGGCAGAAAAAAAGAACAAGGATGGAAATCAAAATGCAGCCAAAGATAAGAGACTACTGGTTTGGCGGCAGCTCGAAAATTGTCCGCAGGATTACCATTGAGATCGTCGACTGAACTTGGGTGCTTTGATGATGATCAAAAGACATGTAGGGCTCTCTCACTATCCCTAAAGCAGCTAGAGCGGCTACTAAATGTTATAACAATCCTTTGTTGCAATTTTCTTACAATCTTTATGGGTTTCATTCCTCAGGTTAATATTTTTAATTATTATACGTCGTGTGCTTTTCGCCAGTCATGTGTGAATTAAATCGGGTATCGCGGCATGCCACTGTACCTCCCCTGAGAATGAATACAATCAGAGAAGCAACCAGTCGTTTGTGATAGGGAGTTAGGCGACTCAGATTTACATCAGAAACATCTGGCATTTCTATTAGAAGAGTTTAAAAAATTGCACTATGAATTGATCGAAATGATATCCATCGTATATAATGGTTGACAATGTAAGTTCCCTGTGTATCGTTTCGATTGTAGGAAACCATTTTTTGGGATTTTGATGGTGTTATTTTCGTGAATTATTCCGCATGGGTAAATCGTAACAAGTAAATCATATTATGCAAATTTAATAGTAAAAATTCTTAAAGCAATTAAAGAAATGAGAAGCAGAAAATTTGGACGAGAGTGTTTTTTCATCAGGACGAGGAAATATTGCATCTGCCCGCACTAATGACAACCTATTGATAAAATTAAATAACATCTAACAGAGATTGAAACACTCAAGAAATATATGAACCTTTCAGGAAATTATGTTGAAAAATTAGTGCTCCACTCTTAGAGTATTTGCTTGTGCATGCCCTTAAATTCGCCATCCTCTCTACTCTCCACAGTTCTATAAACTATTTCCAGATTCTTAGAACTCATTCATTAATATCTTTATTTATATACCTATATATTCATTAATTTAGGATACAGAATTAGAGATCAACATCAAATAAAAAAAAAATAATGTAATGGAAGCATTTTTTTATATCGTGGATAAAACGATAAAAAAGAGGAGCTGAAAATAGTTCAGAAAATTCTGATGAAAAACCGTTGACTGTGACTGCCTGAAACCTCTCAGATAAGAGACAATCCAATGAAGCAGATTGCCATGCACACCAACCTCATCAAGTTTGTGCAAAAGAATATTATGATTGATTTTATCGTACGCTTTGCTGAAGTCGGTGTCCACGGCATCCACCTACTTATATACGCTTATCCATGGCTTTCAGAATAAAATGCCTACGTCAGATTTGCCTCGAAAGATCTGAATGCATAAAAACCAATTGTTCAGGTATTACTGAGCTTTTTATTGATAAAAATAAGTTGAACAAAATTGACAAAGGACAACACAATTGGGCAAAACAGGCCCTTATAAAGTGGTGCGGGATCTCATCGAGACAGCATCCTTTACTAACGTCCAGCTTGCAAATCTTTTAAGGACTTCGGACTCTTCTATGCGGAGGGAGCTTTTCGATTTAACTACAGTACTGCTTGGTAAAGCGGGTGTGGATGATGTTCGAATGAATACAAATGAGAAATATTCAGCAAATATGTCAGGTCCATTTTCTTTTTTCTTATCATTATAAGTAATAACATGTGGTATACTAGAAAGTTTTTGTTCGAGAAACACACCAGAAATACTTTGGGTATTGCTCTCGACATTGCTTTAATACTTGCTATAGTCGGATTTAATTAAATGTTTAGATCTTATTCTCAATAATTTAAATGCGAGATAACCAATAACCATATTTTCCATGTTTTGTGATTTTTAAGCTTTTCTTGAATAGTGATGCAATGACGGGGTTGTATGAGCAGAAACATTTCTCCAAAGCTTTGCTTTGTCATCAAGTATTTGTGTTGCATCGCTAGTATTCATGTTCTCAAACTCACCCAGCCAATTTATCCCAGATAGAATAATGTTGAGAAATAGTTAATCGTTTTAAAATTGTAAATTTTTAAACTGTTTTTTTGAGGAAGCTGCTTTTTATATGAACGGTTTTAATTCTTATACTTCCTTCAAAACATCTCTTTGTTTTACTTATTTTGGTTCTCGCTATTGCTAATTTCATATTGATATGTTATTAATTTTGCAGAATTTACTCCCGTTTCCATTGCCTGTTTCCCATATATCATTCTCTGATTGAGATAGACACATTTTTCAATTTAACAGAAAACTGCGCATATCTTCGAAATTATTATTTTTTTATAGGAAATGGTATATAAGAAATTGTTCCTCTAGGCAACCAAACATTTAACATAATTTCAAAAATGTTTGAATATACGACATATGTTCTATACACAAATCTGTTCGCGCCATTGTTTTTTTAAACAGCTTATGGAATAACACACCCTTGCGTTTATTTTACACAAACTGCGAATGTTATGTGAAACCGCGCGTAATTCACGCATATGTAATTAATGCGACGGCAGAAAAATGTACGTTCGAACAAAGCTCTACGCAACATCAACTAACATATCGTCAGACAAGTTGAAGGCTAATGCCCCAACCACATACTATAAATAATTATAGGGCGGTCTTGAAAATTATCATTGACTTACAGTCCGTCATCCACCATACACCATGAACTCATTGGTAAGTTTCATAATTTTCAAAACTATTTCAAAGACAATTTAATTAAATAAATAACAAAAAAAAAAACGATTCTTTGTTCATGAAGATTACGTTATTGTAGATTCCTTGATGAAATATTTTATTTCATAAATTAAAGCCTGATATCTTATTTTGCAAATTTTTCAGGCCGTTGTTTTCTTCCTTGTTGGCATTGCCACCGCCTACAGTTCCATCATTCATGGAGGTGCTGTTGCTTTAGCTGGTCCAGGAAATCCAGGCGTTGCTCTTAAGGGGCCAGCCGCTGCCGGTACCGTGATTGGACCAGATGGGAGCATTGTTTCTGGAGTCGCTGATGCTGGAGCGCTAGCAGCCGCCCCAATTCCCGGTGGAGTTGTAACAGCAGCCGTCGCTCCCGGCGCTATCGGCATTGGACATGGTATTGGACCAATTGGCGTTGCTGCACCTTTGGGATTGGGATTGGGATTGGGATTGGGTGTAGGTCATGGTATCGGCGGAGCAGTACTTGCCGGCCCATCAGGAACAGTTGCCACCAGCAACCTGGGACTTGGACTTGGTCATGGACTCGTCGGTCTTGGTGGACATGGACTCATCGGTCTTGGTGGTCATGGAATCATAGGTCATGGACTTTTGTAAAAAAACATCATCCGAATGCTTACGCCTGCCCGATTATGATTATGTACAGTTCTGACATTAGAAATAAAATTATTTTTTATTTTACTTTTGATTTTCTTTGTCATATTCGGAGTCAATGCATTTTTAAGTTAAATGTAGTTTGCTATATTTAAACCTTTCATCCCCTAAATTATACTTTTACATATCTGCAATTATTTTGCAATTTTGCAATTTGTTGCAAAACATTTTTTCTTCGCTCTGTTTACCTTAACTACCTAACAAAAACCTTTTATATTAAATTTTCAACCATTTCGGATATAACTCCCCTGGAAACCATTGAAAGAACCAAACAGGTGACTTACTGTACTGTAGAGGAAACATTTTAAAGGTTTGAAAGTAACAGATAATATAAAGGAAACAAAAATCATGGAAAATATGGGAACAGTAAAGGAATGGTGAAAACAGCAATGAAAAGATTTTTCCGAAAAATGGAGAGGAATAACAAGGGTAATCAACAATGTGCAGTAATTTGAAAAATAATAATAACAATTACATCCTTCAAACTCTGCTACCAAAAACAACGAGAACTGATACTGACTTTTGACCAGGAAAGTTTTTATGCAACATTTTTCAACATTTTAGACGACGGATACATTAATAATTTTTTGAGACAATTTTAATTTTGTTATTGCATGTGATGAGTTTGGTATGTATACAAATATTTGACGACTTTTAACTTTTTACAATTCTGACCATTTTTTTTACATTTTCTACAACTTTTGACAAATTCCACAATTCTTGAATTTACTGATTTTGTTTGCATTTGATGTATAGTTTAATTTCTTGCATCTGAGCCCGGGCCTCACCAGATAATCCGGAGCTTAATAATTTATTAAATTATTAACATTAATAAGATATTATTTCTTTGTTGCTTCTTCAATAAAATACTGTTTTAAAATTTTGCATCATCGTACCATGACGTCATAAAAATCGTGCCTATCAATTTTTCGTTATATTTAAGGGGTCTGAACTTTCACAGTGCCAAAAAGTGAATTAGAATAGGGTTATTCTATTAGAAATTTTGCTAACCAGTATGCCTTTGCAAAATTACGATTTTATGAAAAGTGGGTTTGGGGAGATCTAATCTTTCAAATCATGAGCAAGACTAAGCTCTTATCAATCATTTGAGAGCAATTCCCCTTCATCATCCAGGAAGATATCTTCCATTTGCTGCAATATTTTCAGCATAATCAAGAACGACATGTCGATCCATAAGGAAATAACTTAAAGAATTCTGCCAAAAAGCCCATTTTACGCCATCAGCAAAAGTGGTGTACAAATATAGTTTGTTTCAATTATATCTCTCGACCAGAACATTTTTTGTCTTTACCGATGAAAAGGCAACTCACTTCAGCCATAATGGTTGCACACGTTTTTACCGACTTGCAATTTGTCGGTATGATGGATTGTTTGTGCTCTACCGAAATATGTCATGACGATTTTGTGTTGACGTTTGTAGCTGGATATCGGTGAATTGGCCGGGAATTGCTCCGCGTACTGATGATTGTTTCAATGCTGGAACATATCTTAATGTCATAGAAAATGTAATGGCCCCTTCTGCAGAATTTATATTCCAACGGGATAACTGTCCCGTTCACACGGCCAGGGTAACACAGAATTGGTTTACGGCCAATAATATTGAACTCTTACCATGGCCTGGAGCCAGGAGCCTTGATTCGAACCCAATGTAGAATGTCTAGGGATATTTAGTGAAAAATATTTATTAAGTGTCTATACTTTAGACCTCAGACTCAAAATTAATTGTGGGCGACTATTGAGGACAGTTGGAAGGAATTATTAGGCGATCAAAATTGTCTCAGTAGGCTGAATAGTGTATTAGCAGCTAAAGGGGCAATGGCAAAATATTACAATTTTAATTCATTCAGTTTAATTCATCTGTATTCACTTTTTATTTTATTCGTAATTTGTTTGTAATATATTGTTATTATTTTTCTTTAATAATTATATTTACATTGCAAATTTACTATTTACAATTTTACAAGATAAATAATACCATTGATTTTCGTGGTGTACACTATTATATTGGGGACCACTGTACATGGCCGTATCCAGAAAATAATGACGAATTGTTTTGAGGGGCGCAAATATGTAACTCTATATCGTTATGTATATTATAGAAGAAAAATGTGGATTAGGAAAAAGCTGTATTACTAATCACTGGATTATCGTGCAAAAAAGCTCTTCGGCAAAAAATAAAATCTTGCATATTCCATGGAGAATTTAAAATTCATCTTCGACACAAACAGTTCCTGACACAACAAAACTTGTTTATTAGAATTTCTATTTGTATTTTAAACGGTCAACTCAGTTCAGTAGCGGTTGACGCTCCTTAGCTATTCCCGTTGATTTGTTGATGTTGTTTGTGTTAATTTCTTCATTTAGTGGTTTTAGGTTTAAAAGACAAAGGAAGCATTTTAAATTGTTATAAAGGTGTGTCCCGCTTGTCCCTCTGTGGAACGTTCATGGCAATAATTCAACAAGCTCTTTTAATCTCATTTTAGACCATAAGTTTTCGCATATTTGCTGCAATGGCTTATAATAATAATTATATTATATAATAATATTGGCATGACTTAAGCTATTATAATAGATTTTGATAATCTGTCAGGTGCGACCACATCACGGCCAGCAATAGTTACGCCACTGAACATATATGTGAAAATAAGTACAATTATGAAAACAGTTACTTAAAAAACATATAAAAAGATAATGTTTTTATATTACATTAACACAGTTATCGTGTATAATTTGGAAGTTATTTCCCAACTAATAGTGTAGCACAGTAATAAGGATATAAATGACAATGACATTTCGTTCCATTTTTTCTAATGCAATGCAAGTCAGTGCAATTAAAGAGATTAATTGCATTATAAATTCAAATGAATTACTTTTACAACTGTATCAGTAAACGTTCATTACAATAAAACAAGTGTATTGGTATTCCATTGGTCGTATTAATAACCTTGGGCGATAAAAACGAAGTAAGATGTCGAATTTATTACGTTCATTCGTTTAATCAAGTAAATAATTTTCTTACATTATCGTAAAAACGAGGATATAATTTAAAGGATTAATAACTAAAGACCTTAATGAACGATGGTATAACGTGTGTCTCAGCGTAATCTACTGGTAAGTTGCTCTTACTTAATACATAGCTCTTATTTAATAGGCGCAAAGGTTCGATTGGGTTGCTACTAGCTAAGACATGCATTTTAGAACTAAATTTTAGTATAAGTGATCGTGTGAGTGTAATACATAGAACGCAGGTATATTCGCTGGAACGAGTGGATTTCCCCACCAGTTACTATCGCTGAACTAAGGCAATTACTCCAAACTTTAAGATTATAGCATATTATAGTTCTTTGTTATATTATTTTGGTCAAAATTGCAGAAAATAAATGGAATGATGAGACAACAATTAAATTTGTTGAATTGTATCGTGAAAGTGGCTGTCTCTGGAATTATCAGCTAGCTAGTCTACCGAAATAAACGAGCTCGTGAAGCTGCGATAACAAAAAAATGTTCAGAAAATTTATGTCGAAGATTTTAAAGCTGTTGATGTTAAAAAGTCAAATAAAAAATCTAAGATCCACATATGCGCAAGAACTTACCAAAAGTAAGAAATCAAATCATTCCAGGGGGGGGGGCTGAAGAAAGTCATAAACCGAAAATGAAACGGTTCTCCATAATGTATGGTTTTCTACAATGGTTTGATAAAAGAAGAGAAAGTCAGAGCAACTTCGTAAGTATTTTTAAATTATTATAATATTATTAGAAAGATTTGAATATCATTCTATTTTGCCATGGGGCCGCCCCTTCGTTTATAAAATAGTTCTTGTTTTCTCTTCAGTTTGTCCCTGGATTCAGATCTCCATGATCCTAAAATAATTTCATCTCGTTCAATATCCTCCTCATCCTCTTGGTAAATATTCATTTACAGAAGTGATGCTTAGCTAGTTATGCGCAACATCTTTGTACTAGTTTGTTCACCGTAGAAAGACGGCAGGCAATAGATTTTTTAAAAATTCAAAAACACTTCCCCATCATTAGCTTTTCAATTGCAACCAACATCTATGTATCGAAAACAATAGTTTCCATCGACAATAGCCATTAAGATAATGCTGTTTTGTTTTTATAATTAAAATATTCGCTACCGCATTCGGGAGGAGCTGGAATATTCACACGGTTTCCATCAATTGAGTCGTAACAACCTGGAAAATTCCATTTCATGTTTATACAGTTTTCCTCTGTCCCCAGTAACTAAAATTATTAAATAAATTAATACAACTTCTTTCCACAAAAAATAATGCTTAGTGAGCACACGAAATTCACTTTTCCCATTTTCCCTATAAATGGCTAACAAACTAAATTACGCAGCTTGTTTAAATTTTGACAGGAGTCAACTGGCAGATGCCTGAGGAGCAGTGCTTCCTTTGAATTGCCCTTTCAGTTAAGAGGCGGAAAATTCAAAAAGTCACGGACTTATTGACCCGCCCTCGTATATCACAATCAGCCAGCAAACATTTATATTCTCTTTTACATTTAAGGTTTGCAATCCTGAATTAGCTGGGGATAATGGTTTCTTCCGGTTGGCAGCCGATTGGTACCCATGGAAAACATACTTGTAGTTGTATACAACTTGTCAAACTAACTCAACATTTAATAAGTAGTTATATTTGCATGTTAATATATGTTCTCTATTTAGTATTATTACGTCTAGTTTCGCCACCACTTCAATATTGCAGAAAAGTATACAACAATCATGATCATGAGCATAGAAATTAACCAATTTAACGCAAACACCGCCGTGAGAAAACACCGGTCGTTAATATTCGCAAACGCAATGTGGCACCGAGTCGAGGTTCGTCGAATTTATCCCCTTGGCGAAATACTAACTTAAGCTTCTTTCAGGTAGAAAATTGCCAGGACTTGGAGAGGGACGTAGTTTTAAACACATTAATGACCACGGTACATCCTGCCGATTTCATACCTGTATCCTACAAAGTTACCACGAACGGCGCCAGTTTCCTCGTAAAAAATTGCGGCGCCGCCATAGAAAAATTCTGCGCGGCGAACTTGATCGTCGTGAATAACCACAACAAAGACAAACCTGTACGTTGCATCTCTGTATTCATCACCGAATCAAACACTTTTAACTTTTAGTTTAAGCTCAAAGTCGTTTTGAATGTAGCGAAAGCGACCGAACTAAAAGTGGACGTGCAGAAGAATGTCATGGCCGTTTTAAACAAGAGATTCAACGCGGAGACGGGCATTTTAAATTTGGACAATTTCAGCAAAGATCCCGGTAAGTTATGAAGCAGTCAGTTAAGTGGAAGTAGCGAAACTTTGCAATCATTTAAGAACTGGAAGAGTTCTGTGCCTTGTCACAGCCAAAACTTCTGTTTTATATATTGCATTTGAGTAAGAACTTCGTTATGAAGCAGCTGAAGTTGTCCAATAACGATATAGAGATTTTGAAGCCGTTGGAGGCCCTTTACGGGGTGAAGACTTTAACTTCCATCGACTTAAGGAACAATAATGTGAGTGGTTTTAAATCTAACGTCTGGTTTAGATTTCGCTTAATGTTTTATAAATTTTATTAATTTATCTTTTAGATAAAGCGCATTTACAGCATCCAGCATTTGAAAGAATTGCGCCTCACGGAATTGTTTCTAGACGGAAATCCGATATGCGAGAGTTTCGATGAATTCTCTTATCCCAGAACAATACGAGAAACGTTGGATAAGCTCGAAAGGTTGGACGGAATGGCAGTCGCTGCTAAAGGTTTTTTACCGTTCCGTAGGAATTTTCTTTGCGATTCGGCTGGTCATGATCTGGTTAATCAGTTCCTTGAACATTACTTTACAATTTATGACACGCGAAATCGTCATGCCTTGGATGGTGTCTATCATAAAGCAGCCATGTTTTCGATAACAAGTGTTTATTTGCCTTTGCAGAGCACTTCATTGAGTGCAAAGTAAGTTTCAGTATAGTTGTATTTGTACTTATACTTGTTTTAATTGTATACAATTATAATATTATATTCCTCACGTTCCAGAGCTATGGCTTGGTAGTTACCACAATTTTTTTTTTTTATAGGCCGAGACGACTAGATTATTTTCACAATCCTTGGGTATTGATTCTTCCTCCCATGCTGGTTGACATATCTTGACTATTTTCCATCCATTGTATCATTTTTGGATCTGTATTGTATTCTGCTCATCCATTTTCTATTTTCCATTCATGAGATTCTCTTCTAATTCTTGTCTCCTGACTTCTTTCATCATAGACCTTTCTTCTTCTCCATTTGGGCCCTTTTCTCTGTTTTGATCTGCCTCTTAACGAAAAAGTTAAATGTCGATGTTTCCTTCCATTATAGGTTCAATATTAGATTTGTTAGGTTGTCCTTGGTTAAACGACATACATACACAAACATAATTACCTATAATAAACACATTGTTGCAAATTAAGAATCCATTATTGTAATTCCTACATTTTCACTTGTTTTTATATTGAAAGGTTGAATCTATATAAAAAGATATCGAGGAACTTGAAGCAGATATCGGATTTTTCGAAAAACAACGAGTTCCTCTTCAGAGGATCCCATGAGATCTTAAGAGTGTTGGATTCATTGCCGGCAACCGAGCACGATCCTTATACTTTCACCGTCGATCTAATGATGTACACGGTCTGCTTGCATTTGCATTTTCAAACCTCGGAACTAACTAAATATTTTTAGGAAAAATCTGCGGTGATCGTAGTGACGGGAGTGTTTCGTGAGGGCGTTGAAACGTTGTTGGATACGGAGAGATTGCTCGGGTTCACTAGGACTTTTGTGTTGTTGGCCGGCAATAACAACGAATATTCCATAATAAACGAACAACTCCATATTTCCAATGCGACCACTGTGCAAGCAACTAGGGCTTTCAAACTGACGAGAACATTCAAACCGCATTACTTGCATATTCCCGCACCACAATCCCCAAAAGAACAAAATGAGATGGCCGAAGCTCTGAAAGCTATCACTGGACTCAATTTAGAATGGGCTGGAAAGTAAGTTGTAGACAATATTCACATTTTAGAGCTTATATGTTTTAATGAAAAGGATGTATCTCGATTAAAAATAAATTTTATGTAATTATATTATTTTTAGGTTTGATAAATGTAGTAAAATAACATCAAACATTTTACATTTAGTGATTACATACTAAGATTGTTATTCTGAAATATCAAGACATTTTGTACAAACACATTGCATATGATCATTGCATAAATATTTATATTTCACAATTATTTTGTTTTTTTTGTAACTGACAACAAAATGTATAAATGCTCGCAGTAGCATGAGCTATATCTTTGATGGTCTATCAATAAATTAGTCAAAGCAAATCTTGTAGTAGTGTGTGGGCTCATTAGTTTTAATGATAGGCGTTTAAGAAAAATCTTCTGTACTTTCACTGTAAATAATTTGGCTATTAATTCCAACAATATGCAGTAGCTAAAAAAAATTGTCAATGACCAATGACAGTAGGTAGGAAAGTGCTTGAAGAAGTTGTTAAACTTAGCCAAACAATCGAGACCGCAACATCGTATTTCAATCGAAAAATTGATGAAATGCTCATATACTGTCTTCTGACAGGATAATGTAGTAATATTGGTGCTGATTTTTACTTCCTATGGATTGCTTTAATGCATTTCAATTTTTTCCTTCCTTCACCACTTTTTGTACTGCAATGATCCATTTTCAGTTTCCACGATTTACTATTTATTTGTATGTATTAATTATTGAAGAAGTGAATTCAATGTTTGCTTTACAGATGCTTGGAAGAGTGTCAATACGATTTAAAAAAGGCTCTGGTCCTTTTCGTCGATCTGTTCAAAGTGGACAAGATACCTCAGTCGGCTTTTGTCAGGTAAACCCCATAATCGTGCACAAAAAACACCTTCCCTAATAAGTGTGTGATCATAAATCATAAATAATTGCGCGTAATAATTTCAGCTATGATCCTTCGAAAGATATGCAGGAAGACCAACCTCATGAAATCCCAAGCGATTTGAGTGGAGGAAACGTTTTTAACAACTTCATTCCGAACGATATTAACTTTACACCGTTTCAACAACAGCCGTTTCCTGGAGGATATTTAAAAAATAGTAGCAACGTTAATGTGAATAATTCGGGTAACGTTGTGAACCAAATTCCGGCGATGAGTAACCGAACAGTCAGCCCAATTGCGCCGCCAGGGGCCAACCGCAAGCCAACCGTAGGTTTAGTTAATATTTCTCTCCTAAAGTGATGTACACGATGTTTTTTATTATTAAAGTGTATTATTTATCGTATTATTTATTTTTTCCTTTTTTATCGGGATTTTTTTAAACTAAAATATATTTGTGGTATGGGCATAGGCTTCCTTTTCCTGGAATTGTTCAATCTGTTTTATGTCTATATGATTCTGCAGCTATGTCGATGTAATATTTCATCTTAATTGATGCACTCGTTTTGCATGAATTTATGTTATTTTATGGTATTTAAGTTATAGTTAATATTTCGAAGGATTCATGGAGAGATTGATAGTGATAGTGAGGATTTCAAGAAAACATTAAAGTCGTACGAAGACAATAATGCAGGAGTCTTAGATCACCACTCAGACTCTGAAATTGGAGATGGAAATGAACAACCAGAATATGGGAAACATGCAGGAAGAACTTGATGAAGACAAACAGAAATACCAGGAAGGCGATAATGTACTGTAGGTACCAGTGGTTATCTAAAACTCCTCTTCCTAGAAGGCAAAGCATCACAATAATATAATATAGCTCCCTGGTATTAGGCGTTTCTATCGATCTGAAAATGCCACACCTGAAACATGTTGAAGTTTCTTAACAAATTATATGTTGAACGAAGTTATGTTTTGGATGAATAATTGTAACAAGAAAAGGAGAATTATCAAGAACCATCGGCCTTACCGACTGTGATGAGTACTCACAAAACAACCAGCATGTGGGGTTGAGATGGTATTCAGTTTCAGGGGATGGCGTTTTAAAGTGAATTAAATAGTGATATTTGTAGTGATAGTGAAGTGATTTTTGTAAATATAATGGCGTTAAGCTTGGTGGTTGGTGGTGTCAATTCTATTTATGAGTGCCTTTTAAAATGTTATTGTCTTGTTTTGTCTAGTCTAATTTTTTTTGTTTACTTTCGGTAATAATAGGTAGTTTGTATATTAAAAGTTAGTTAGTATGCATGGTATTTGTCTATCAAATTGACCATTTTTGTATGTTAAGCGTAAAATATCAAATAAAACCAGGAAATAATAATAATAATAATAATAATATAATCCTACTTTTCCCGAAAATTTTTTAGTGCATGATTTGTAAGATTAAAGTGAAATAAGTGTTTCCCAAATTATTCAACCAAAAAGTTCACAACCTGAAGCCATAACAAGTCATATATACATATAAAACTTGTTATCCGTCGTTGCTGCTTTTAAATATTTATATGGATTTTCTCTCTTGCTTTTGGTAGTTTTTTGTACTGACTTATTTAACTTACTAGGTGAAACCTTTTCTCTTTGAACAATAATTTTCTTTCCACGCATTTAATTTTTATTATAAACCATAATGTTTAATTACTTTGCGTAAATTACAATAAGAAATAAAATTCATAGAGAATTACATGGACTCGAGCGATTCTAAATTTATTGTAGAGTGTATTATTTTTAGGAAATGGTTCGGAGCAACTCAATACACAACTTACCAGGGAAGGGTCCACAAAATCGGAAACCGACGTCTTAGATTCAATATTCGAAGAGAAAACATTGAAAGTTAACATCTGCTATTATGGTTTAGATTATCTAATGCATCTATCTAAACAGTTTATGATAGCATTTTTTCATATCGATCACAATCAAGTTTTTATGTATTGATTTATGTCCATCAGCAATTTCGTAAAAATAAATAAACGTAAATGTAATTTTTTTTTATTCCACTCCTGCTGCCTGTTAAGTATGATATAAATTGGCAATTAGAGTTTGAATTGCGTGTATGTAAATCAGTGTGATATACTTTTAGGTTTTAGGTCATTTCTCAAAGTTTGTATGTTTTTTGGGTACAAAAGAACAGAGCTAATATTCACTCAGTAATATGTACACTATGTTTCAAAAATTTCGAGACTAGCCCGGGCGACAATTGCATGTACATACGTTAGTTCTGAAGTCTGCCTCGTTTGCATTGTTCCATTTTGGGTCCCAGTTATCATAATATTGACGAGTTTGCAGATAAGAATATACATTACGTTGCTAGAGCTGATTTCATCTCGCACGTTTATTCCTTTTCGTATTGCGTTCTTTATTTGATTTTAATTATTAATACATTTGACCGTCATATTTCCTAAATGTATGACAAATACATTTTATCTTTAAAACTACGAATATAAATTCATTATATGGGCAATTCATTTGCGAATGTTGGCTGTTTTTCTTTTATAATTTTATTGAAAGAAAATGGTTTTTAAAATGTATTCTGCGAATGTTTTTAAGCAACAATAAATGAGGTGCTTTCAAAAGGGTTCTATACAGTCTTAGGAAAATCACTAATTACGATTTGCGATCACACATATTACATAGTAAATTATCGGGGATAATGATCGCTGCGGGCACTTTTATTAGAAGAAACTCAATTGGTTCTATTTAAATATTTCGTAATAGATTTCGTCTTAAGGAAAAAGCAACAAACACATGAGAACATGACGTTAATATTTAAAAAGGAATTGGATAAATATTTGTAGCTAAAGACGAAAAACGAGCTTAAAAACAAAGAGTATGCAGATAACACAGTAACGTGGCTCTCGTTAATATAAAAAGATAATATTGTAAATGTCAGATTAAAATACGACGTAATCGTTATATGAAAATTTATAAAAACAACTCTTAAAAACGACTACCCGCTAACATGCCAGAGTGATCGTGAAAAAATCAATTATAAATGAGTGAGATTGCTACAGAAACTAAATCGGATTGTGCATCTGGATGTTTGTTGGCGAATAAAAAGGGAGGAGAGCCCAGATTAATTGAAATAATTGTCTTTGTTTGAATTTTGTTATCGTAAAGTTTGCTCCATAAAATCAGCCCTCCGCGAACTCTGGAGCCGAAACTGATCGTTTGCAATGAGTATCCCTTCTCTTTCTTCGCGTCCTATTTACGCTTTTCTTTTTATCCACAAAATTACCTAGTTTCGATGTTTATAGAACAATTAGTCAAATTATAAAAGGGTAATCAAGGGTAGTCTCTTCAGTCTCACAGACTCTAAGACTCTCAAGTGTGCGCGTTGCGCTACCCATTGGTGGGATTAACTTACCGTGCACCTTTGAAACAACACGAATTCTTTTAACAAAAATGAAGATTCAGCGATAGAGAATAAGGTGGCACCCACTACAGGAGCAGCAAGGTGCATTTTTATATTTATTTGCAAAACTTTGCTTAGACATAGTGGAGTTAATGCCGACTAAAATCCTCCATCCGGCGACCAGGCAATTAATGTGACATTTCTCTGCATTAATTTCAGTTAAAAAAAAAAACTACATTTCCTCCCTTTTCAATAATGTATACCATTCCAGGACAAACTTTTCTGGGCGGTCTGGTACAAGACGTCAAAACGGCGACTCAGTTTGTGACTGGAGTTTCCATTTCTGTCTTTAGCAGATTGTACTTGGCTATTAATACTGTTTTGTACAAAAACATGAGCCTTCTACTTTTCGCCAAAATGGTGCAAAGTTCTCTTTGCATTCTATTACTGCCTTACCGTACCATACCTATAACTATTAAATTAGAAATTAAAATGTAACCATTCAAAATTCGTGATATCAATGATGCTTTGTTGGTGTTAATAAACGTAAAATTTATTCAATAACTAAGTCGTACAAATTTGAAATTTGCAAGGGTATTTATCGTTTACTTGGTTTGTTGCCCAAAACAACTTAATTTGCAACGATTTATTAGGCAATAGTAGAATGTTAATATGCCATATTCACCTTGCACTAATTTATCGAAAACTGGAAGGCCTCATGTTTTGGCATAAACGGAATAAATTTTAGGGTGTCGTACAAGACCATCTAGTCTATTTTTCCAGAAATATACATTATCGAAAAAGAAGCAAATGTACCAAATACACCCAGCCCCAGCTCCGATGAATAATTAGCTTATAATGGATGATGAGAAATATTTGACGATATCACATTCTGAAATGAAAGGTAACGATGGATTTTACACCTATGATATTGAAAATTGCCAAAAAGAAGTAAAACTAATAGCAAAAGCCACGTGTGGTGGGCGATTTCGAGGCTGGGATTTCGGAAATCTATGTTGGCTGAGTTTGGGGAGAAGCTATATAAGATGTTTATACCCAAAGATTTAGATATATACCGAAAATGCTTAATTTTGTTAATAACAATCATCAGAACGACGTCATATTTTGGCCTGATCGCACTTTGTGCCATTATGCCAGGAGGACTCTGCAATAGCTGGAGCAGAATAACGTGAATTATGTACTGAGAGAAAATAATACCAGAAATGTCCTTCAAAGCTCGACCAGTAGAAGAATTTTAGTCATTATTCTGTTCAAACGTTTACAAAAACGATTGGGACGAAATGAACAGCAATTTCAAGCACGAATGATTCGTGCAGTGAATCCGAACATCGTCCAAAGGCAGTTGATACAAGTCTTACCCAAATTACGTGCCGTTGAAGACGATGGTCGCTATCAGTTTTGTAGATTAGATTAAAATGTTATAAGATGCAAAATTAAAGTTTGAATAAAACTTTTTTGCAGATTAAGTTTCTTTTTTTGTCCCATACTTTTTTAATGGAAAATTTCATGCTTCAAGCTTCAAACTAATATATAGTTGTACATTATAACCTAGCTTTGAAATAACTTAAATAATAATAGTCTATCAATGATGTTGATATTAATAATTTAATTGAAGATATTAATTTAAGAAAAGAATTGCATGAAAATATTTCCACCTACCAATTATTTCACATCTAGCTCTGTTAACGTAAGAGATTTCTCGTGAACTTTATCTGAATCACACAAAGGAAAGTGGTACGTACATACATGTATTCGGTTTCTTCGACGTAGAAGCCGTCCTTTGTGTATCACAAGTCTGACAATAATATTTGCGAGGTACGTTTACGTATTTTTACCCATTTTGTATTATGTTTCCGCTATTGAAAGCGGTAAGCAGCTTTACTAATTTTTTGCATCTATCATTTTATTAAAAGGTTTTAGCTTTCATGCGGGAAAACTGCGACTGTTCCCAATGGGATTCGTAAAGCACCGCGTACAAAAACGGTGTATATTTTATGCACTCCTTGGAGAACCACCGAGTGGCCTTTTTCGAAATATGTTTTCCTGTATTCGTACTTTGCGGCTGTGAAAAATTAAACAAGTTAATAGGGAACCACTTCATTTCGTTTACGTACGTTTCGTTTTCTACGTGCAAATGAAATAACGATTTGCATAACGAGGTAATCCACGAATGCAATTTTTATTTAAATTCGAAATTATGACGATAAAGGGGTAATTATCCTGAAAATTAGTGCCGGAATATTATAACTAAGTGGGTCTCATTTACAGTGGCATAATGATGCGATATGCAGGTATGTACGTCACTGCAAGAGAGCTTGTAAAGGTGTGCGTGAAAATAACTTTTTTTCTGGATTAGCGCACAATTATTGCGAACATTCGAAAAATATACCGCAGTATAACGAAATAAACCTGGCACCTGGCAGTAAAATTAATGTGTGAAATGTTAAATTACCTGGAACTTATTTACTTATGGGTCAATCAGTGTGTGTGGGCATGTGAATAATGTTGAATGTTGTGTAACATTTATTCAAATTAGTGACTGGTAAATGATGAAATAAAAACGTCACCAAAAGAATAACATTGCTTTAAAGAACGAACGTGTTTTATATTGATTTTCTCATTCTTGTAATTTAAAATATACTTTTCGACCACGCGAAATACGCATGTGGGTCGATTTTGTTGATAAAACACTAACTGCATACAGGATAGGATAGTTGATATTTGGTATATTTCGCAACGGGCTCTGAAGCTTCAATATCAACACAGTAAGCAGTGTACTTTCGGGAAAGAGGATTTAAGAGGGCCTTAATAAACTTATTAAGCGGGGTAAACCAAGTAACTACTTGGTTTACACCGCTGACTTTGTTGACGTAGACAGTTCATACAGTTAGCGCTGTAGATGTATAAATTAAGGCAGAGGTTCCCAAATTTAATCAGTCTTCGGGGTACTATAGGTTTAGTATTTTGTCCCAGTACCCTTGTAAAAATATTTTACAAATACATAATTTAGACATCGAAATCAGAACTACTTTTAAGATAAACCTCACAGTGTGTAGCTCACAAGAACCATCAAACTATGGTATGAAAATATAAAAAAAATAAATAAATAACTTTCAAGTAAGTTAAGGGGGGATCCTGCTTTAGGAGGACTTAAAACATCGTTTTTGGGGGAATTTTTTTAGGACAGAAAAAAATGAGCAAGTCTAGTGCATTTTTTAGAGCATTTTATTACATATTTGAGCATTAAAGAAAAAATATTTCGAGAGAAAAATATTTAAACGGAACCGATTTTTATGCACATTTGTGCAACACCTTTCAATTGCAGTCTACAATCGGTGGGAAAGATGTAGCTCGTAATTTTTGTCTGAAACAAAAAAAACCAAAGAAAATTGTAATTCTCATATATTTTCTTCTATGTGAACTAAAAAAAACCCAAAATTTTGAAATTCAAGATTTTTCTCAGGTTTGAAAATAAATGTGCTCTTTGCAGGAAGAGAAAATCATTTCAACTTGCTAAAAAAGTTGTTTAGAATTTTTTTTTCATTAATGTTTTTAGTTCAAATCGAAGAGAATGCTACTAAAGCTAAGAAAAGTTTTGTTTCGTTTTGATTGCTTGTCTAGTTTTCTCGCAATCACGCCCACCAGTTTAGAAAAATCGTAAAAACGAAAACTCGAGAAAACGCGCTCTAAAGTTTACGATCAGGAAAAATGTTAATTGTCGATTACTTACGGAATATCTCGCTATAATCCTACTATAGCTCTTACGAATTCAAAATATTATTGTTTCGAACGACCGATTGAACTTTTTTCAGTACATAGTTCGGTGTTATGTGTCTGCGGAAAGGGGGGCGCGCTTCGTTTGTCCGAGCGTTCATGCGTTCGTATATTTTTTTCTCGACACCTCACTGTGTTTAGTGCTGTATCTTTCAAAATATTGCGAATTAGCCGCTATAACTTTTTATACATATTCTTAGATATATTAGGCATAGATTTGAGAAATAAAAATTTTTTGAGCCTTCTAAAGCAGGAATTCCCTTAATGTGACGATGGAGTTGCTCGCTCCACATGCATTTTTGGATATTTGCTTATTGTTACAGGTCCAGCTGAAAATCCTGTTTCGCATAAATAGGTTGTCGCAAACGGAATGAGGATCCTTACACCTTTTGCACTCAGAGTTTGATATTCATTGATAAGGCAAAAGAAGTAAATTAAAAAGATGTTTGGGTCCAGAATGGTGATGTTCTTGTACATAAAGGTTAGGGGCCAAAAATATTTAATATTAGAGGTGCGGAAGACTAGAAATTAAATGAATAATTGTGATCAAAGCAAAAATAATTAACAATGGATCTTGACATTGATTTGCATCGGGATGTTAATTGCCAAGAAACATTTCGTTTCACGATTTTTTTGCAATCTGTAAGACAAAAATTCCCTAATTATAGTGGAATTTTCAAGCAGAGCTCATTTCGATGAATTTCTTGCATTCATCAGTGAAAGTGAAATAGACTTAAGTATTGTAATCCTGTCAGAAAGTATAACTGATGAAATGGGAATGACTCAGGAAACCTATGAGGTGGAAAATTATAATATGTTATATAAATATGGGAGTGGCAAGTTGAAACTCGCTTTGAAACGTTTGAATCAATGTTTGTGTAGACTATTGCTAAGTATGGCATTCATATTACTCTGCTGGTGATATGCAGACCACCCAGAAATCTTGACAACTTTCTCTCGAACAATGAAGATACAAATATGGTGATAATTGGGGATGCAAATATAGATATCTCATATAACTCAAACATTGCAACGGAATACGGGAACATGTTTACAGCACTTGGATTTAAAAGTAAAATTTCAAAGATTACTACTAGACTACAAAACAGATGGAATAGACGATATAATAATTATTAATGGTTCACTTGAAGTGGGAAAAATCCCCAAAGGTCTGGAAAAAGCCATTGTGAAGCCAATTTACAAACAGCATGTGCATACAAATTACAGTATGTACAGAACGATTTCGATATTAGAAAACCGGGCCTATCTAAACCAATTTACAATTGTCGATGAAATTCAATATGGATATCAAAACAAGAAAGGCACGATCTTGTTAGACTTATGTGCATATTGCATAGACATAGACAACTCCGAGGCATTTGATATAATTAACCAGGTCGTGGACATCCTAGAATAAGAAAATGAAAAAATGGTACTAGACTTATCTAAAGGATTTGTACTACAGGAAAGCAGGTACAGTGCAACGAGGTGTCCCACAAGGCAGACAGATTTTGTTGTTGCTCTATGTAAACGATGTTGGTCTTAAGCTGATTTTGCGATTGTTGCAGTCCACAAGGACCTAAGTATTGCCGAAGTAAATTTAAGGAAAGAGTTTATTAGATTCCAGTTCTGCATCCACGATAAGGAACTCGTGATTAACAGTAAAAAAAAACGAAATTACTGCATGTGTCGCGTCCCAAATTTAATTCTGCTGGAGCTTGAGCGCGGAAAGGATCCACGTTAATTCCTCGACATTGTCTTCTTCAAGTATTATGCAAACCATATCTAAGTTTTCAGAAGTTTCCACGTATTTGTCTAATTCAGGGAAATAATTTTGACTGCCATCTTCATTGATTTTTTTCCGCAATTACAGTTTTTCACCGCAACCTTATGAACATTAAAAAAAGCGCTTGTTATTGCCTTTCAAAGACAGATTCAAGGCATTCAGTTTGTCAAATATATTGCACAGATATGGTAGTTTCAGCGAAAGCTCGGTTTCGGCAAAGTATCTCGAGTTTTCACGACCTTCCTCTTGTAGAAAAGTATAAATTTCGTAGCTCGAATGTTATGATTAAGACGTTGCCACGTGAAAACCATCGTGAACTGCAGTAGTACAGTAGGGCCGTGTGATCAGCGCCCATGCCCGTGAACAGCTTTTTGAACAAAATCTAGTTTTCGTCGATTTTAATTCAACAGCTTCCATATGGATGATGGAATGGGTCCACATAGCATGCGTTGCTTTGGTGCAAATAAGCTCCTGCAATCTTCCATAGCGACCAGGCATTGATAGAGCTCCATAAATATACACAGCGATGCATTATCACAATCCAAATCATTATCAGTTATGAACTTGTCAAGCATCTCAAATAAGTCTTGAGCCTTTGCGCTTCCAATGATGTTTTTCAGAGCGAGGTCTTCAACGATAACATTATCATCCATGAACCGTACATAACAAATAAGGTGTGTGTCTTTCTGTTTCTGTCAAGTTGTGGACCAATTGGCTATTTGATGGAATTTTTGACTAATACTGTTCTTGGACAAAGGTGCCTTTGAAATAAATTTTCGCGCCGATTTTCCCAGCACAATATTAGCCATGTCAAGAGCAGCCGATAGAATTAGCTCTTCTGCGATTGTGCGAGGTATGTTGCACTTCGCTACTCAGCATGCAACCTTAAAAGATGCTTTTGTAGCTTTTTGTAAATCTTGCAATTTCCTACTAAAGAATTCGCGAGATTTTTTAACCATGTTAGAGTGATTGGTTTAGAGATGATCTGGGAAACTCCTGAATGAAAGTGTTTTTAATTTTTAACTTGGACACTGAATCTGTCTCAGCCTCTATTATTTCTGTATATTTACACTTGCTGTAAATGTTTGAATAATCAAAATTAAGGCACATATGATGCATATATACATATAATTATTTTTTTTACCGTGACAGAATAATATAGCCATTAATTCTATTTATGTTTCCATTATATGTTATAACTTACATTTATTGCCTACAGCCGCTTTGTCCTGTAAGCTCTTGACGCATCTGTTCATTTTGATGAAAATACATTTCACAATAGTCCTAGATTTTTTAAAATGTTATACACTATCCATCTTCTTTTGTTCAAGTGGCAGTTATTTCATCCCGTTGGTAACTTTTTTAATTCAATTCCTGCAAATCTACAAACTAAATACTCGAAAACGGGATATTTGGACAATTTAATTCCAACAGTATTGACTTTGTATTCAATTTCTAACTCCACCCATCCTTAATTAATTTCCTATTTATTTCACATCTGCGATCATCTAGATAAATACCAAACGGCAGCGGGGCACAAATGAAACAATAAAGAACTCGTTTTTACATCGTACTTCATTGACAGCGTAACGAGATGATTCGATTAAAGTTTTCTTTATTGAACCAATCAACAAATTCGACGATAAGAAGTCGATTACCGGCCGCCGAGAGGAAAACAGAGCAGTGAAATTGGCTTAACAGATAACTGTGGGAAAAACAGACGAGCAGAGGAACAAAAACGCGTCGGTGCATCTGAACTTCTCGATCCTTAAATAGACAAACGTAAAGTAAGCGTGATGACAACGGCTTCGCCGAGCGCAGGAACCTGCAAAAGGGAGAAAACGAACACTTCGAAAGCAGCAATCACAATTAACCGAGTTGTGTTCTTTATGGCTTCTTGTTCTTGTATACAGCGTCTGTGCACTGGCGCGTGGGTCTGTAATTTATTTTTAGCGTGTATGTTTTTTTTGTGGCGAATGTTGTTATTAAAAATTGAATGGATTTATTAAAACAATTTATATTGAATTAATATGTAGCGGATTTTAGTCTCAATAACGAAATAGTCTAATCTAAAGTACAAGAAAAAGGGCAATAGCAGCAAATATTTCAAGTGTCGATCTTGCTCTTCAAACTTATTTAATAACTGATCTCACTGTGAATGACAAAACCAGATGATCCTAAATGCTAGGACATAAGTATAGTTGAACAGCAGGATTAATTTAGTATAAATTATTTATTTTCGATAATGTTTTCATCAAAATACTAACTGAATGAAATTCAAAAAACACCCTTACCGCATTATCTCCCTAAACAATTCAAGAAAAGATTGAAATGTTCACGAAACGTTGTTAATAGTTACTTCCTCAAAAAAAGACGTGTGTGTAATGTTGTGTAACGGTGCATATCCCTTCATTGGTTGATTCCTACATTAGCTGTAATGAGGAATTTAATGCAGCAGCAGATTTATCAATACATTGAATGCCTTGTGATCGCGCATACTTATAAAAATGAAGGGGTCATCTAGTCAAATTTAAGAAAACGGAATAAAAGTAGTGATTTAATCAACTGTTAATGACCAGAGCTTTAGAAAGGATGCGAGTCACGTCGTGGAATAAAAAAGCAAAAAATTTACTGGAAACTGGAAACTGGAAATTTTTGTAATAGTTTTATCAGTGGATTCCCAACTCAAATTCTAAGAAATTGGATGGTACGTTTATGTCCATTGAGGATTTGTTTATTTCAGCTTTGTTCTAAATGTAATATGTTACATTTTTCTATTCAAAGACATTCGGTTTATTAATCATAAAAACAAACAAACTACGTCATCTTTAAATCAAGTTGCAGGGTGTTCCAATTTTGAAGAAGTTTCTTTTCCCAGTTTGACGGCAGTAAAATATCTAAAATCGCTTAGATGAGTCCAAGGAGGCATTGTTGCTCTTAAATATGTCTTCAAATAACGTGGAAAAATACTAATTGCACGAAGCATGTGTCGATCGTCCTTTTCAATCCTTTTACGATTACCTTTAAGGCTTTACAAGAATATAATGTAGGCATCACAACTAGTTCACCGACAAAATGCACGAAATCAACAATTTAACTATCCTCAGCGCTAGATCGCAATAGCATAGAAAATAATACGGTACAAGACATTTGTATAAAAAATAATTTCAAAACTGACAATGCACTCAATTGTTCAGAAGCAAGTGTCGAGTGCTGACGTGGAACGTGATATTTTTTAATAGTTTATTTTACTATTCTGTTCAAACACTGATATACTCAAATTTATAATAACGCAAAAATTGCATGACATTGAAAGCACATTTTTTAAAAATATAAGTGAAAACAAACATTATTTGAAGAAGATGTGCGTAAATAATTACAATATGTTGCCAAATAATAATTCTTGATATGATTTGAAAACGAGATAACATTCTGAAAAATATCAATCTAATAAATCTACGTGATGTTTTATATACTACAGCTTAAATTATAAGCAAGAAGAAATCGTTGTGTCGTACATAGATAGCACGATATTTTTGATCTAATTTCAGGATATGAAATCAAATTTTACTGAGAGTATGCGAGATGTTTACAAGGAACGCAAATAGACGGAAACAATGCATGCATTTTATAGTTCATGATGAAATTAACGTGACGCGGAAATGTAAATAACAATTAGCTGCAGCTTATGTCAACAATTACGTAGCTGTTTGATGTTTAATGTAATCTACCTACCTTCTCGACGGAAATCATATGTATTACATTCATTATAAATCAACAAGCGGCGCATAATATGATTTGTTGTTCGACATGCAGGCGACAATCGCAAAAAAATTAATGTCAAAATGTAATACGCTAGGCTTGTCGCACATTATGTCTTTAAAGTAAAGAAAATCGCCACCCACGTCGTTTCTATGGATTTCAAGGTGAAAAATGTTCAATTTCAAGTACAATTTGTCAATACGATGAAATTGAAATATGCCCCAAAAAATTCCCCGTTCTTTTTACAATAATTTGCTTAATATATGTGCAAGGCGTCACAAAAAATATAATGATGCTAACTAGTAATTTTTACAAAAATATACGTATTTTCACAATATAATCAAAATTGCTTGATTCATACATATTTTATAATATGCATTATAATCCTTTTACGTGTTTTCAAACGCATCTTTCTATAGACATCTTCCACGATGTTTCTAGTTCTATATTATGTTATAATGATTACCCCATAACAATAGGTGATGGAATATCGAAGACCTTAAAAAAATATTAAAAGGTCAATCAATGGTTGATAAAGATATAGATTTTAAGAGATTGGAGGTCAGTAAGGAAGGCAATAAAACTGATAAATTTAATGAGTACTACATACAAGGTGTGAATTCCATAGTGAATTCCATAAAGAATGACATATCTGAAAGCCCAAACAGAGGAAGAATTGTTATTGGAGGTTGTGTGGTAAATTAGAGAATAATGAACAATTTTGCGAGTACCAAACAACATAAGCTGGAAAAGGTGGTTATGGAAATGTAGCCACCATACGAAAAAGTACTTGAACTCGTAGTGAAGAAGAGGTTTTAAGATATTTGTGATGTCATAACGAAACAAGAGTCATATTTAAGGAAACATAACTCTTGAGCAAGATCGATTCTAACTGTTATTGTTCAGTGGATAGTGAATAATATGGAATAAGAGGTAAGGTCTTACAAAGGTTCCTATCATACGAAATAGAATTCATTTAATGATGATTGGCCCGTAAGTATTACAACAAAATATGGAGTGCCCAGGGGTCTGTATTAGGACCCCTGCTGCTTATTATATACTTAATGATATAGTCGTATGTCCAGGGGAGTGCGTAATAAGACTGTTCGCTGACGATACGCTTGTGTATATAACAGGAGGAAGTAATGCGGAATTGGAGAGGAAGCTGAACATGGTATTAAATAAAGTTGAGCAGACTGCAGGTATCGCAAAAGGTGGAAGATACGCTGCAAGCGGTACAGTTCCTGTCAGTTTTCACAGTTTGTTACTCAGATCGTACAAATGCCCCGTTGGCGCGTGTCGATTTTAGCAACATGATCGTTAGTTTACGCTGTCTTTAAGTCCATATTTACATTTACGTTATATGCATGGCATTCGGCAATTATAATTACAAGGATCTACGTGCCTATGAGTATGACGAGATGTCATGGCAAAAAACAAAGCAGGTCAGTTTTGTCGGGAATGGACGACGTCGGGACGCTATTCGGGGTGTTTGCTAGTGCGTTCATGGAATGTGGTGTGGAAAGTTGGAGTTTTTCGGATAATCTTTACGCTCTAGATAGCGGATAGTATTAGGAAATGAACTTGGCGTTCTTGTGGGGTAAGTGAATGTGCTGGTGTTGATATTGAAATTTGATTGCAAAGAATATGTTAGGTATGTAGCTTAGAATGCTAGCTTAGATGGCTAGATCCAGTTAAGGTTGAATCGCCTCTTTACTGTTTTATTGTTGCGTGGTCATTCATGGGCTTCTTGGCGCAATATTGCGATTTGTTTGCACCGAGAATTTATTGTTTACGTCATAGAGAGCGGATCAATTATATTCTGATCCCCATCATGTGGATTTTGCACATCGCAACGATTACAATTTACGTTTCTTTATGTTTTAGGCAATTTAAAATTTTTTCAACTCTACTTTTTGAATAATTTTATATTTATATTTATATTTTTTATATCATTAAAATTCTTGATATTTGTTATGTTTTAGAACATTTTTTCATTTTAATCGAATAAATGATGGAAAAGGTCATTATATACTTTGTGACACCTTTTTCAGTTTTTAACAATGTTTAATATACATTTCGATTTTTGAACGATTTTTGAAGATTTATCAAATTATAATTTATAAAAAACGAAAATGTTGAAAATAAACTATAAAAAAATTAAAACAACAAATTGTAAAAATGCTCGCCCTAGTATCCAAACTATTAATGTTAAATTTAAGACTTCAAATATTCATATAGCAAGGAAGAAAATGTCCTATTTTGAGAGCAATATCTCAATCGGAATTAATGATTTACTCTTACCACCTTTTCCAATCTCGAAAAGGGCACGTTTTACTTAAAGATATTGAAATTTTAAACAACTTTGATTTGCAAAATTCTTTCGAAAAATTCAACATAAGTCATTATTATTTTGGGACAATTATTTATTATTTAGCTTAAATTCGCTCTAAAACAATGAAATGATACGTTGTTCTGGCTCGTGTCACCCTTTTCAACTGAATAAATCCTAGTTTACACGATCAGCGCCTTTATACACAACAAATATTCAGATATTGATATCGATTTTGCACCTACTTAATACTTTTATAAAGAGCGCCTAAATTTTGATTCAAAACCATGAAATGCGATAGCAACGTGTCAGCTATCGCTTCGCTCTGTATTCGAAATAATTTTGGTACTATGTTTTCATCTTGAATCCATTTTCATTAGTCAAAATTAGCCAATTTTTATTATTTATAAATTTTATTATTCATGAAAGAATGAAACTATGTGCCTAGATTTTGTAAAATATGTTCACACCACGATCTAACTGATTGCTGTAATGTGTTAGATCATGGTATGAAAACGAATTCAAGCCGCAATGTTGGAACATACATCGTGATGCTAACGTTGAATGCGCCATACATTTTAAGTTACAAATATCGCACTGAAATTAAACAATGGAAGTGTACATGATTTAGGAGATATATTTACATTTGCAGTTAAAATAATATAGCGGGTTGTAAATTATCCAATTAAATGCAACGTGTATAATTAAGATTGGTTTAACGTATGCAGTTAATGTTGTTAGTGTTAGTAGAATTGACTTATAAAAAATGTAAAATAGTGTGAATTGCAGCAGTTAGTTTCATGATGAATTATTTACAACGACGAATAAGTTGTGTAAAAGGAATATAATAATTATGCTATGAAATGAACAGGAATTGTCATAACCCAGTTCTTAAGTCTGAGTAATTTGGATCTATATATTTGTTTTATATTTTAATTTCGAGAAATTTGGCCATGTATGGCATAAATTACAAAAAATTACATGTTTGATGGTTGAACAGAACGGAAGATTCGCGACATATGCGTCGTCTTCAATATAATACTACCAAAGTACCCACGTCGATTTATCTCGTGAACCTCTAAAGTTAATCGATATATTTTTGAAACGTCAAACGAAGATACCAAGACTCGTTCATGGGCACTCATAATGAGCAAGTATCGCTTTATTTTAAAATACATATTAAAATTATTAAGTCCGTAAAATCAAAATTTGATATGAAATTTCTAGATTTTCATTATCGAAGCGCCCCTAGCCCACTTTAGTTTAGTATCAAACTTCATTTCACGTTGTCGTTCTTTCGCGTCAACTATATTTAATTCGAACTGCAATAAAGCTAAAGTAAAACATCAAATTCTGAAACAATCAGCTTTGTGATGTCTAAGCCGATCCTGCTGATTAAATATTCCAGATGATTTCCTTCGTGTAATTTATCGGATCCAATTTTTAAATTAATTCAAAGCAATGTTTGTAAAGTGTGTTTTAAGTTGGAAAAATGTGCCCTGCAAAATGGCACTAAACGTCGAATAAGCGCAAGGACCTTTCGAGTATCCACTTATTGAAACAATTAACGATGAACAATCCATAGACACGAAGTTGATTTCCGCAATCAAAGAAGCGGAGAGGGCCACTAAATTGGCTTAAGAGATAACGATCGGATAAACAGGCGACCGGGCAAAGAAAAGCGTCTGTGCATTTGAACTCTTGAGCCATTACACAGCGAGGAGTAAAGTAGGTGCGGTGACAGTCAACAACAAGCAAACAAACTCGTCGAAAATAACAACTGCAATTAAACGAATTAGGTTTTGCGCGGTCTCTCGGCGGCGTTGGCGTGCATTTGATTGTGCGAGTGTGCGTGCTTCTCGTATGTGAGACACACACGGACATGCGTTTCTAATAAATGATGTGCGCCGACCGGCACATTTCGTCCAGTCTGTAGAATTCGACTCCGACGCACAGCCCGTTCTGATATCAGGCGGTTCTCTGGCGCAGTCTGCTTTTCGGCGTCGTTCTGTACAGTCGCGTCGAGCTTTCGACGCACGGAAGCGCGCAATCCGAACTTTATCAATCACATCTGCTAGTTTTGCGGTGTTTTGTATTGGTGGGTTCGTTTTGGTTTTTTCTTTGCCACTGGGAGGCACCGAGCACCGGTGGGGAAATTACCCTCTTATAAGGTAAAGTTGAAATTACCTTGATTTAAGAATGAATTTCTCGCCTTCCGTTCAAAGTTAAATATAAAATTTGTGCTTTGAATTTATTAGATTAGAGCTTTATGTGTTTCTGCTTCCAGGAAAAGTATAAATTTCATAAAAATGTTGATTGAATCGAAATTTTCATCATCTATACCATCAGATTGGATTTGGTAACAAACTTAATCCCACCAAAAAGAAATCACCAAAGAAATGATTTATTATTATTTATTGAGTATTTGCATGGAAAAGAAAAATCCTGATTAACTAACTACAATAATTAGATTTTTGAGTGATTCAGGTGGGAAACATAAAATAGTCACAGGTTTGGTTGGGTTATAACAATGGTAACATTATCAACGTTTACGTACAACGTTTCTAAAATCAGTTTTATTGAATTTAAAATTGAAAAATTGCTATTTTCAGGACAATCGGAAAAGCATGTCGGTTATGAATTGACACATTTAATCATGATCAGGAAATTTAACACGAAATATAAAATAAATTAAATTTAAAGCCAGCACATCTTTAAATAAAGGTAAAGTTATTTTATTTCAAGCGGGATACATATTTCAATTCTCGTTGTACAGGTGTAAGTTGACTATTTAGAAAATGCTATTACAATTTAATCTTAGGTATAGACATCTGTGCTCAAATAACCCATCATGCTGTAGTACAAAAAGTGCAAATGATTAAATGGAGTACGTCCGTGGAATAGATTCCACGAGCTTTTTCAGCAAAGCTCCTTATATGGCATACTCCTAGTGTACATTACATTTCACCTAGAAAGTTAGTCCCTCGTATATCTTACAGTTACTGCGTTGCCAACGTGTACACACAAATATACGAAAGGTCTCAACTCCACGGAATAAAATCGCAATATTTAACTTGGCGTGCAGCAGTCAAATTTAAATACGAACTTATATTATTCGCCTATTTAATCTACACTTCTTACATACTTGAATTTACTTTAAATGAACGCAGGATCGCAAGTCAAATAACACGAGTTGAATTTCATGCGCAAGAAGTCGTACTTAACCAAACATTTTACTTTCTACTCGGAGAGTTTGAAGTATGAGTAGTGCAGGAACCTTTTCTTTCGTAAAGTAAACTTGGGGAAGTTTGGTTACGATAAAAATTAATTAATTAGAAGTTTGAAGTAATATATTTTATTATTAATTCATGTAAATTGTATCTTGTAACGCCTTCAAAAGTATGCAGTAAATAAAGAGAAATCTTTGTTCATATTTGTTGACTACAGGTGATGCCAACATCTTCGTTAATGTAATTAGGTAAGTGTGCTTCGGTTGGCATAATTGATTATTAAGTTATTGTTTCTTCAGGCTTCGTCTTCGTCTTAACTTACATGTCTCCATATTTAGGAACTATATTAAATGGACATGACCCATCTAGTCAACTGTAGCCCTATCCTAGAAAAAATAAGAGTTATAAGAGTATTTAAATTATTCTATATATTAATATACCTACTTTTCCAGTTGTTTCTCATTTGTAGACAGGTTCGGTGGTGATGACATCGAAAGGCGAAGTTAGCCGATACGTAGGTATGCCAAATGAACTCACTAGGACTGAATTATGACGGCAGGACCAATAATTTTACCACTGAAATCTGTATTCCGTGACGCTAGATTTGGGATTATTGTCTTAGTTCACCCTTTTATTTTCTTGGAATTCTGTGCTATATCTGATTTGTTTGTTTTATATGTAAGTGATTTGTAGCCTGCGAAAATGTTATATGTATTTTTTAGATACTACTAATGAATGATTGCGAAAAATTGTATTCGTTTTTGAAATAATTAAATTAATAACACAACGAGGATAGATTCGATCTCTGGGGCTCGGTAGCTGACATATCATTGCTGTTGGGGTGTGGAGTCGCAGAGGGATAGTACGAGGAGTGGACGAGGTGATGGGACAATAAAAATTCAATGGAAAAATATCTTTTACAGCTTTTAATAATTTTCATAACCTTAATCACATATAATTAGGAATCAACGTTAATAAATATCATATTAATTTAAGGTTTATAATAATTTTTAATTGAGATCGATTAATATGATTCTTGCATAATCATTAAGATTAAATTTTGTTCCCCTTACGATACACTTTGGAATCTAAAGAAGTTATGAAATAATTTGGTTTATGACGAAGTTTGCGGTCACGGACTGCGGTTGTCCATGTTTATTGGTCAAAAACGATCATGTCGTATCTTATCTACGTTGTACAAAGTGCACATTTGAAATATAATTAATTATTGCATAGACTCACAAAACGTACAAAGGATATTCATAAATTCCCTTCACGGTACATATTTTCTGTGTATACTATTTTACAATTAATAAATGAAATCAATTAAAACCTTAATCATTACAGATTGGATGATTAAAATTAATTGAGCTGAGGTTATAATTTTTTTTACAGCATTCGTTCATATTTGCCTGAATTCACTATGCTGCATTTTTACGTTGACATGTGTTATTCGGTTACACTGCAACGTGCACATCTACTTCCAGAATATTTTGATAATCTCCAATAAGGGTTGTGCATCTTTGCTCCTATATTACGCTCTCCAGACAATTGTAGTTAATTGTAATTTCTAATAATTACAATTTGTGTTAATTTCTGCCCCTCGTTGATGTAATTAATTATTCATCAAATTCAATTTAAATGTGAGACTAATTTAATGTTACTCTTTCAAGAATAAGACGCAATTCATCAAATAAATAAAATGGTAATTTCTAACTTTGTCGAGATTTTAAATAACTGAATATTCAAATTTAATTAAACGTATTAATAATTCATTCAACTACTTTACGATTCGTATATAGTAGCATATAGTGGAATTTTTTTTTTATTATTTTTAATCGAGCTTGTAATATTATTAAGACGATTTTTGATTCTTCAAAAAAGTTTTCAGATGTACTTGTAAAGTTTATTTCTCCAAAATGAAACTTTTAATGCGGCACAAATTGATTATGCAGGAACTATCAAAGTAGTTCAGTAAATTAATTTGGGTGGTTTTAAGTTCGCAATTTAATTGGAAGAGGAAGATCAATACTTCTACCAGAAATGGGTGACGTTACTTAGAAAGACTAGAATAATAATTTATTTTTAAATTATCCTATTTTTTATAGCTATTAAGCTAATGTAAGGTCCTTGCTCAGCGTGTCAAATATATTCCATGTACGAAAATTTTAATGTTCAGGTGACATTGTTAATTTTTGTAAGAACGATACGACTTTAGCAATGCGTATCGTGCATCATCCCGGGCACACTCATCGCCCCCTAACGACCACTGCACAGTTTGGTGAATCAATGAAACAGTATACTGGAGTAAATTAGTTTACGAATGATAGGGTTTACAGTTCGATGTATTAGAGAAACTTCATTACGATCTATGAAAGAAATTAATTAATTTTATCGTAACGATGATTACTCGATCTACCGAAATATAATATCAGAAGTACATAAAAACAAGAAACAAATAGAAAGTAACCATCCAATATAAAAATAATGGAGTAGCTTATTAGCCCTGACCCACCCATAGCTGCTTATGAAGGGTGCAACGTGCTAACGATAAGTGAATAATAAAACAATTAAAGCAAACGCACAATATCGCAATGAAATAAAAATAAAAGTAAACTTCATGACGTACTCCTTACGCATTGGTAAATTAAACATTTTTTTGTATTTGTAATTATAAATTAATTTATAATTATATTCCATGACTAAATTTTATAAACAAATTCGGTAATGCACACATTGTCATCGGTCTACTACATAAAGAATTAAATATAAGAAGTTGAAACATCGACATTATAGTATTTGGCAGCAGAACTCACACTGAGGCAATAAACATTGTGTAGACAAGGGTGTGCTGAAAGGTACGAAATATAAAAGGTACGGATTTAAGTTAAAGAAGTTGTATTTTGTCGATTCGGTGGGAAATAACGAACGGTATATAAATTACCTAATCCGATAAAATAATAAAATTACGACGCGGATATGAGTGTTCCTGTTAATACATACCAGAATTCACGTCTTATTTCATCACAAATATTCTACGCCAGGTGTAGTACCATTGTTACATATCTAGAATTGTGTCGTTTACTGTATATCATTGATGACGAGTCTAGGTCTTCGTTTATTAATATGTTGTGCGTCCGCCAATACTGTTGGGTATTTTAATACATTCCTAACGTTTGCAAACTCGCTGAATATATTTTGCTCGATGTAATTAAATAATGTTGCTTATTTTTGATTTTGTGTAGGTTAATTTTTATAAAGGGACGATTTATTAACAATGTCTTGGTTTGGGTATCTACACTGAGTAGTCTTTCTTTTGGATTTGTAGCAGCCACAATTTAATAGTTTACATTTAAATCATAATATTTGATCACAAAAATGTGTTCAAAATTCCTACTTGGTAATTATTTTAGGCTCTTGTAGATGTTAATAAATTTTCTGCGTCTGTTTGAACAAAGCGCCCTGGTTAACAAATGTTCTCCACGCGCAAGCAATTGTATATTTCTACTACGTCATGTACGTTATTATTTTACATTAGTCTCCTTTCATAGGGCGGAACAATTAAATCATTGTTTTAATCTATTATTCGGGGATTTCGCCTGAAGATTAATTTCTGAAGGAGAATCAAGCAAACGCACGAAAATAAACGAGGGTGGTAAATGGCCGTTAATGTACCCATTATGTTCGATAATGTTTCATTCGGCATGTATTAAAATTTCGGGCGCGCGACTAATTATAAAACAAGCAGGCAAACAGCTCGAATAATAAAGCACTTTACTTGGCAATCGCTTACTTTGTTTGTCTTAAGCTCGCGCTCGCGCCGGCTATGAACCGCGCCCTCGCTCGTATTTTTAATTAACCGCCGCCGGTGTTTACTCGCGGCGATTTTTTCACCTATACAATCGGCGCAGTTCCGAAAGGTACTCGCCATAGACTGAACAAACATTTTACGCCTGCAAAAAGCCGGCGCCGGGTAGGCAGACAATGGAGGAAAAAATCGCCAATCTAAACATCGCCGCATTCGTTCCGATGCCGTTCGTGAAATGTTTATTTGCGCATCGGAAAATTTCACAGGGACGCTGCCGAATTTATTTATACGTGGCGGGCTTGTATGGGGTTCTGCAATGCGGACGTTTTTATGATTCGCAAAAGAAATGAGTTTTATGTTTAATTTATTGATGATTATCGTAGTGGTACTGTGATATCCCCCAATAAAGGAATTCCATCGAAAAATTCATGAATTTTTGGTCAACCATTTCGTGCTTCGTATGTCTTCTGAATATTTTCGTGTAGGTATTGATTTTAATATTTTTGAAATAATTGCAGAGTTGTTAAATTGGACACCATATTTTGTTAACGGATCTTTTGCCACATGGTTAATTATGTCGCATTTTATTGATTCGGTTAGCGGCTGCTTGTTCGACATTTGTTGTATACCGTTACACGATAAATTATTCAAGTCAATTTTCATCGTCGTACTACGATTGCATTGCCCTTGAAGTTAGCATATATTTACAGTTGTTATTGGAATAAAAATTCTGCTGATAGAGATCTCATGGAGAAGACCCCACAGGAAAGAGACGAAGAGGTTTTTTTTGTCACAATTTACATCGGTGTTCGGGAGCAGGATAGTTTAGTAGGGCGGGGCAAATTGAAAATAAAATGTATAAAATATACCAAGTACTAAAATCCAAATTCACAACTCAAAGTCAAGAAATTTGGTAAAACTAGGTAACGAAGTGAACCTTCTATCTCCGTCCTCCATGCCTTTTATGAAATCTATTGCAATTATCGTCCACGATCTGAAGATCAATGATGATGATGTGCCCGTCCCTGCCTCGCCCTGTTTTTTTTGTAATTTCTAAAACTAGCTTTTGAAGAAAAGATCTAGCCACAATCCTCAAGCATCTGTACGAGCAACACCAGGACATGAGAGTTACCATGGAAGTGGAAGAAAATAATCGGCTGCCGTTCTACGTCCTATTAACGAATCACCTGGAACGTATATCGAAAGAAGACCCCACGCCAACCCATATCTGAACGCAGAATAATACCACCATCCTGGACAATTGCAACCATAACAAGATCAGAAAAGATTGCAGACGATACCAATGAGGCTAAAGAAATTGAGAATCTACACAAAGCATTACAAGCTAAGGGCTATACAAAGCGAGAAATACAAACAGCTACAAAACCAAGGTAGAAGGAAACGGGGACAGGGAGCCTAGGAGGCCTTCTTACCATATACGAAGGGAAGAGACAAAATCAGCAGGATCTTAAGCAAGGAGATTATCGATATAATGTATATCACATCTACAAATAGAAGCCCTGCTGAAAAACTAAAATCTCGCTAGGAGAACATGGTGTCCTAAACTAAACTAAAATCCCATGTAGAGACTTTGATGTAAAGTACGTTTGACAGTTTAATGAAGTTCTTCTTCTGAATTTAACGTCAACCGATACCGAACTCGTCGAGAAGAAATGCACAAACTTGAGTAGTCTAAAATCATAATATTTATCAACAAATTGTGAAATGATTTTTAAAACATTATTAAAAAATTTTACTAATTAATTTCAGACTAAAATACATAGTAGTTTCAAATCATGCGTCTTGTCGTTCTAATTTACTACAACCTTCATCCACACACAATCATTTGTTATGCCCTTTGATTCTTCCCACGTATGTTACTTTCTTTCAAAATGTTTTGTGTAGCATTGTTCATAGATAGTACCCTTTGTCCTTTAGTCTTTATTTTGGCTGCTATACCTTCTTCACCGATCTTCTCTTATTCATTCTAACTAAGTGGCTGAACCATTTGAGTTGATGCCATTCTACATCCTTGAGACCCTTGAAATTGGTTCCACCTGCAATTATTATCTCACTCTATAATTTCCTACTGCATATATTCTAGTAATACCTTTAATCTTCATATTTCATCTTAAATGTTTCATATCTACTACCAGCTAACTCATACATTATGTTAATACCTAACTTTCACTCTTGGAAATCAAAACTGGACATATAATTAATTTGTATACATCTATGTAGTTAATTTAGGTAATAGATACTTCTTTCCCATCACTCAAGGCATGATTTAAAGCTTGGTAGAATTTGGAAGCTTATGTTATTCTTCGTTTATTTCGTTTATATTTTCTTTGCCTGCTCCAATTGGTCGTCATCTACTTTTATTTTAACGGCTCTGTTTTCGTTGCCAATACCTATTAGCTTTGTCTTATTCAAAGTGACGTGCAATTTTATATTTTCTTCTCCTTTGCATATCGTTATATTTAGCATATCTTCACTTGTTGCTCATATTACAAAGTCAAACCACATTCGGCAATTTCTATCGCTTCCACCTTTCCATTTCCTGTATTATATACTACTCTACTAACTGTTGAATTGTTGTAAATAAATTAATTTCTAAATTTTATATTTCGTTTCAATTCTTTCAAGACGCCATCTATAGTCATTATAAATAGCGTTGGTTTTAGAGTACTTCGCTTTGTCTTAGGCTACCCTCATAAACTCTTTCAAAGTCCTTTATTGTAGACTGCGCCAAATCGTCCGTCTTTGAATATTCTCGAACGCCTTTTGAATATCTAAAATTGGTATCATTGTAAAAATATAGTTCTGCATAATTATCGGTGCGTTCCTGATTTGTTCATTGTGTACTTTTTTGACCATTTATTTTTTTAATAACTTTCAGCGATTTATAATTAATTGGTTTAATCTTGTTATCTATTGTCTATAAATAATTATTTGTTAAGCACAATTTCTTGGTGAAATTCTGTACAGTTTGAGAAAAGTATTTTTATTTAAAATAATTAAATAGAGTTTAAATATTTTTTTGCTAATTCTCGCCGGCTAGAAAAAAATTGAAATTACTTTATTGATAACAATTCAATACTTAGTAGAGATTTCTGTCTAACTTACGGCTAAGCAAATATAGTTGTAATTTTTTTATAAACAATTGAAAGAACTTTGTGTAAACTAGTTGTCCTGAAAACGTCAATTAAAATTTGCCAACATCATAAGTATTCAAATTTATAAAAATCCAAACCGAGGGATACACCGCATGTGCTAAAAGTTTATGCGGTGTATCCATCTGTTTGGATTTTAAAATATTTCAATATTCATATAATTCCTTTGACCTATCCGGATTCTTCGATTTTTCATTCATATCTCCTAACGTCTTCTTATTGCAGATTCGTTTGATCGTTTTGTACATAATTTTTGCCGCCTTCTTCGCTATATCGCTGATTTAATTTCTTCTGACAATACTTGTTGCCATCACTATTGTCAGCTACCATTTCTACAAAACGCTACGGATCGATATCTGTCGAGTTGTTGCCTTAATTTAAATAGATGTTCGTGTTTGATGAACGATAGGTTTATTTTATTTTCAATGATACTTTCGAATACTATTATCCAAAGAACAATCTTTCAAGTGGTACGAACTTAATTTTTATGTGTTTATTGTACGTATTACTATTTGGTAAGTTACGTATTTTAACATAACATCTATTTTAATTCCACGAAGGGACGAACGATCGCATCTGTCTCCATGAATTTGTGATGCCTCAATTACTTTCTGACGAGTTTTTCCTCGTGTCGATTTATTACCGAATTTACCGTCATGTAATTCGCAAATCATGGGCTGTGCAATTGTACAATTTCACTGTTTGGTTAACCAATTTGAGCCGAGTGCAATTGTCCTTTTAGATTAGGCACACATCTGTCACTAATCCGATTTAATCTGCAACCCGAGTGCAGTTATGTATCTCCCAAACGAACGCCATATTCTGCAAAAATAATTCAAACGGGACGTGAAGAGAATAGATTAATTCTGACTAATTTCCTGTTATTTAAAATTGCACCGTTGGATGAACAAATCAGTGTAATGGATGCGTTATTAACATGTCTAAATTTCAGGGAAGCGGGTGCGCTTACATTTGCGCGCTCCGTCGCGACTATAATTTATATTTGAATTCCGGGCAACATCGATTATCAATTAAAACATCGCGAAAAAAGGAAACCTATCATGTCCGACGTTCCCTTCATTGTTGTTTTATTGGCGTCTGGCAGTAAACGTAGGAACGAAAATAAAGACTTTACGACCCGTGTTCGTAAAATTTCTACCATTCCGGGGACGATCCTTAACGTTTCGTATTCATTTGGCCGACGTAAAGCGCCTTTACGTCCGTCCGAGTTTTAGTTTTCCTCGAATTTAAATCCGTCCTATACGACGGATCGTTAAATATTGGTGCAATTACTCACGGAGATATATACGTAAGCACCGTGGATTATGCGGTAGTGATTTAGGGGTATTGGGACTTGGGTAAACTGTTAATATACAAGGTGTGCGTAAAAGATAATATGTGCCCAAGGAAAATGTTAAAGTTCTTCATGTTTTACAAGTTAAAACTAGGTTGAAGAACGATTAGGTAATGGAATAATTCGCATTCTTAGAAAATGCAGAAATGGGTAGTGAAATATTTTATAGCAAGTTATGCGCATAAAAATTTCGTGTCTCTTTTAATAAAAACAGAAATGCGTAATATCCGCGAAGATAAGCCGCGTGACAATCGAGAAATTAATTAATTTATGAGAGAGATGTCGGTTATTACTGTCAATGGACGGAACCGACGAAAGAGATCTCTAAAAAATGAGAAAATGTGTAATAAATTAATATTTGAAATACAATTTCCCACATATATTACTGGATAAATAAATTTGCTATTCTATATTTATATTAAATTTAACAATGAAAGCAGCTAGGCGAATTGTCAGTTCTATCGTTGTGGTAATAGCTTTTAGATTCAGTTAAAAATGACCCTTGAATAACTACGGCTAAAAGTTCACAATCGATTACGTTTTACACGACGAAAAGATTAATTATACCGAAACGAATCCATACAGCAGACAGAGCTGAGAAACATGCAAAATGATTGCAGGACACGAACGATTCTCAGATCAGTAATTGGGGCTACATGACCATTTATTTTTATATCAACAGACAGGATGCGAAATATCTAATCTTCCGTAAATGGGGATAGAAACAACAAATTAGAAGGTGTTTTCTGCGATATGCCCACGTTATTTTTATTTTTATGTGAAATTTTATTTTTGATAATAAACTGCAGTGATCCGCACTGAACTGTCTTATACTTGATTATACTACAAGAACTTTTCTTTGATAACTCGTACAGTGTTAGTAATATGGAATAATGTGATAACTAACCCATTATTTTTGGTTGAGATATTACTTTCAAAAATAGGAGGTTTTATTCCCTGCCATAACGTATGGAACTAAAGTTTTGAGAAAAATTTTGGGGCTAAATATTTTATTCACAGTTAACTAAGTAACTGTTTAAATATCCCATAAGCCGTTGGACAGTTTCTAAGTCAATTTCATTAATCTTCTGGAAAATGCGACGGCGAAGCTGTTCTTCATTTTGGGCTTCCCACCCATTATCGTACTCCCTATGCGACAGCAAACTCCATAATTTTTGGATCGGTGTTGCCTGGGGAACATTAGGTGGGTTATCATTTTTTTACGACGAACGGTATGTTGTTTGCAGTCAACCATTATGTTGTTCATTGCAAAATTTTTCTCAAAACTTTAGTTCCATATTTTTCAAGTTTTAATTACGTGGCTGTTGCGGGTGACGCGAATGAATCTACCAGTTAAGTTATTTTTTCCATTCATTTGCGTTGCTTTACGATTTCTTTATTTTTATGTTTGCTAAAATCAATCAATGGTATTTATAGATAACGGTACTCATCGTCTCATTTCAAGAAAAAAAGCTGTTGTAGTAGATTTAATTCTTTAAGTGAAGTTATTACTTTATAACTGTTAAATAAAATAATTGATTGGGGGGATATATCAAATGTAATTACCACGGAAGCGGTTACTAAGCGAACAGAAAAAAATAAAAAGATTTATCTTGTAACGATACTTAAATGACGTCACCTTAAATAACCATACATTTCATTGTCGATTTCGACAATTTGGTCAATGCAAATAAAAGCCATAAATTCCCGCTGTTAGCTAAAACTGTCGTTAACGGTTAAGTTAGGTTGGTCAGGACACCTGCCAAAATTTAGGCGATCAATCAAATTTAATTAGAACTAGAGCCGATTACTAAACGAACACAAAAAAATATATCTGACAATGACATATAAAATTGCGATTTAATTCATTAATTACGATGAAAATTTGGCCACCTCACTAAACGTAAATGTGTCGTTAACGATTAGGTTGGGTTGGTTTAATCTAAACCAAGGGCAACTGCACTTCGTTTGATAAAGAAAAATTATAATAAGTCGCAATACAGCAACAGTTTCCTGGAGATATGAAGCCAGTGAAAACAAGATACGGCAAGACTAACTGAATGAAAAAGACAAACAGGAACGAACACCAAGAAAAAGAATAGTAACTGCAAGTGACCGTAACTTAAAAGGGCGACAGGAATGAGAAAGAGCTAAATAAAAAAAGCAAGGCTAATGGAAACTAAAGAATGAAAAAGACAATTCAAAAGTTAACTTTATGAAAAACTAGACAAGGGAGGAAAACATACGAATGAAAACACAACGAGAAATAAAAATGAACCCAATGATGAACTTAACGAAAAAGGCAAGACAAATAAAAATTACAACGATAAATGCAAATGGCGAAACGAATACAATACAAAGAAGATAATGAATACAAAAAAGACAAGACCCGTGAAAATGAGACATTAAAAAAAACTAAGCCAATGAGATTGAATACAGCGAAAAAAGACAAAAGGCAAGTTAAAACGAACCCAACGATTTTTTGTTTTTCAAACCACAAAACAAATCAAAAGCCAAAGATTTCTTTTGAGAATTCGAAAATCGAGGCTAATAAAAACTAAGCCAACGAAAATAAAAAAAGATCTAAAACAATAAAAGGCAAGCCAACTGGAAACTAATCTAATGAAAAGTCAATACAAATAAACACGAAAACAACAAATATACGAAAGGAGCGAAACCAACATAAATAAATCTGCAGTGGTCCACACTGAACTTTCATATACTTACTTATAAACCATTTTTCAGAAGAACTTTTCAAACAAGTTTTTTTTAAATTAAATTAAAGTGAAATATCTTTAATTTTGATTAGATGATTTTTTTCGATAACATAAGTATCATAGTGTTAGCTTCAATAGCGTTACACACCTACTTTTAGCCGCTGATCTCGGTAGTAAAAGTCTGCAGTGGTCCGCACTGAACTTTGTTATACATACTTAATACACACAAAATAAAAATAAAAATATAAATAAAATATTTATAAAATTAAAATAGTCGAATGTGGTAAGCGTTTTTTAATTATTAATTTTATAAATATTTTATTTATATTTTTATTTTAATTTGGGTGTATTATTTGAAAGCCACCGTCTCCGTCAATCAAGTTATATTGTTATACTTACTTATATTAGATTTTTCGAAAGAACTTTTCAAATAAAATTTGTTTAAAATTTTAACTTTTACAAGAGCATTTTTTCGATAATTCGTTTTGTAGATATGGAAAAAGGTGATAAGAATAAACCATCACTTCGGGTTGAGATATTACTTTAAAAACATAATTCTTCTTCGCTTTGTACAAGTCTTAATTTTAAGGTTTCATAGTGTCAGTTTCAATCGTTTGGGCGCTAGAGCGCGTAACGTATAAGAAAGTAAAGATTAAACTCTCGACGTCTTAATTGTAGCTCGTATTAAAATCCCAAAAGTGTATATTGACCTGCCGCATCGTTTTTTGCATACGGTCATTAGCTTATCAGTCTTCGCTGTTTCACTCCCACCCGCATCCGCAACGTCGCGTCGTCTCGATGCATAATAGTTACGAATTGATAACCCGATGACGTATCGTAACGACAAAAAGTCCGAGCAGGTCAGTTTTTCGCGACGCGACGCGACGCCCGTTCGTTCAGTTACTTTCTCGCGTTTTTCGGGAAACATTTGCACTTTTCGCGGCGATTTTCAATGTGTTTATTAGCGTGTGCTCTGCGTTTAGTCTGTGGAAGAACGTTTGGATGGTCTTGGGGTCTTTGGCTGGCGATGGTGGTGCGTAAGGTAAGCGAGTTTTAACGTACTTTGTTTCAAAGGAAGTTTGAAATGTATATACGCGCAATGTGGAAATTTCATTGCAAACAATTAGTATGTTATGTTACAAGAAATCGTAGTGACGGCGACAAAATTAAATGGGCTCATTCCCTGTGTTCTTTGTTGCGATTTTCGATACGTATTTTGACCGTTCATAGGATTCTCGATGCAAGTTTCTAGTGCGTCCCGATCGCAATGTAGGCCACTCGCGCGGTTTACATAATTCAGTCCTCGTAAAAAAACGGTAGATCTTTAACTTTTAAAAAATATTTTTTTCATAACATGTACCGTTTTCGAAATAAGGAAAAATTTGATAGAAATAAACCATGACTTCCGGTTGCGATATTGCTTTCAAAGGACGTTGCTATTTAAAAAACTTTAGTTTGTACAATTGTAATATGCCAAACAACACATTATTTTGGATTAAATAAAATAAAGTATAATTTTAGTATGGGGATTAATTCCTAGTTCAATAACTTTACACAAGTAAAACACGTTATTCTGTCTTTAGTCTCTAAAACAGGCAGTTAGGTTGTGTAGCACTAATTAAGTAGATTTATGTTTGTAAAAAAACAACAAATCAATTTAATTTTAACAAAATATTTATTTAAACATAAAAAAATAATAATTCTGAAATAAAATTATAAATAAATAAATAATTCCATAATTACTAATAATATTTTTCTCTGTGATGCATAAAATATACCAATATATACCAAATAAAACAATTAATAAGAGAACTTATAAATTTAATTTTTAAATTGTTTTGGAGAAATATTAATATATTTACATTCTCGGATGATTAGCAACTTCTTTTCGCGGTCACTAAATTTCCTACTGATGTTCCCGGAATACACAAATATTTTTTAGTTAATCTATTTAGATATGGATACTTTGTTGTGCGTTCTTTCCACCATCAAAACGGGCAGCTGTGTTTTGCGATTTGATTTTCCAAATGATAATTGTCCAGTTCAGATTTATTTTCAACGTCTGTGTCATCCGGGAATAAAAAATTGAAAGCAGAATTACTTGATGTACAGGGTGTGTTCAGACTTTCTTCACATGGTGCGACCATATTGTCAACTTCGTTATTTAAAAAAATATTTACAACTACCCGTTGTTCTGCACTTAAAATTAATTGTATCGCGCATCTAAGGTTGAAGCAATTTTTAAAATTTTAAAATTTTTTTGCTGTTATTGAGTCATCTTTATTAATCAATAAAAAGTTACTTTTTAATGAATTGATAAGTGGTTTAATTACTGAAATAGTAACATCGCTTGATGACAAAAGCGTTGTTGCCATTTCGTATGGTGTCGGTAATGTGACCATCTCTTCAATTAATAACATCATCATCACTTGTAGGCAGATTAGTTGCAACTTTAATACTAATTGTAATTCGATCGAATAAGACGGCCATAATAGATGTTGGTTGCTGCAGTAACCGCTCAAACATACTAAATGGTATTGACGTACTGGACTAGTTTATTTTGTTGCAGTTCAAGGTGTTTTTGTTTATTTTCTAAAGCAGCTGGTGCTACTGTAGAGTGGTGAAAATGCTTAATGATGTTACCACATTTTTGAATCAAATCTTGCAAATTATCATCTTCAAAAGATTTGCTTATACAAAGTTGAAGAGTACGAGTGAAACAGCATATACTTTGATCAAACGACGTGCTCGTTTTCACGGCAGAGCTAATATTAGGGGCATTGCCGTGAACAACTGCTATATACAACTTTATCTTCTACTTGCCAATCGACTAATATTTTTTACAGACGTTCTTACAAATTTGTAGCTATGTATCTTTCTGCCATTTCTTCTGTGGTCAGAGTAATAGTTACATATTCCCAATCTGAAGTAACAATGTTAAATGTCACGGTTATGTAAGATTTTGTATTTCTAGATGTTCACGTATTCAAAAACTTCTTAATTCTTGTTTTTAAATTATTATATTGCAGCTGTAATTTACTACTGATAGTTCCACGCGACGGCATTTGATAATCTGGCGCTAACTGTTTTATGCCCGGTTTCACAAACGACTGTCAAATGGTGGATTAGTTAACAAGCCTTTATGACTCGTGAAATCCAAAACAATGGTAATTTTGCTTTTCACGGTTCGGCAAGCTAATCAATCGTCAAATATTTGACGATTGATTAAAGAGTCGTTAACGAATCGTCAAACTTTTGACGATTCCTTAACAAGCTGTTAACAACCGATTAGCGTTTGTGAAACCGGCCATTAGTAGTTTAATGAAACAACATTCTGCACACAAGAAATTGGCAACACCAGGATCAGGATACGAAATAGTAATATCCGGATCCGGATCCAAAACAAAAATATCCGGACTCGGATCCGGTTCCAGATCCGGAACCGAAGCAGCACAATCCGGATATTCGGATACTTTAAGCTCCGGATTAAAAATTATCCTGATCCTGCTGGCAGGCCTAGTTCGGAAACCTCAAAACGTGCATAACCGTTAAAATCTCGAGTTTGAAAATTTTCATGATTACTATACTTACTTATACATAAAGTATAAGAAAGTAATAACAAATGCAAATGAACGTAATGCAATGGACAAAACTAAACAAGACCTGATCCAATGAAAATATTACAAATAAAAAACCATGGACCATATAAATCACAACCACAAATATAAAAACATGAAGAAATAAAAGTGAACCCGATGATAAGTTAAAACAAACAATGGAAACGAACTAAGACAGAATGAACATAAGAAAAACTGAAACTAAAACCAAATCCAACCCAACCCAACAACAAAAGATCAATGAAACTATAAAATGACAGTTGAGTTGAAGTGAAAAGAAAATAAAAACAATTCGGTAAATAAAATCTAAACAAAATAAATCATAATCGAATAACTTGATCGAAACAGAAAACACAAAGCAACTTAGTTAAATTAATGGAAATGATTATCGAAATATTTGTAAAACAACACAAAAGAAATATAATAACAAAAATTCCGATTCTAACAAGTAAAAGAGGCGAAAACAAAGCAGGTGGACACGATGACAAATTAATGCAAAATTAATGAAAACTAAGAAATACAGAACAAACGAAAACAACTAATAAGAGACACATAAACATTTCGAAGCAAACAGTGAAAATAAATGGAGTGGGCAAATAGAGATAATCGAAAGGCACAACGATATAAGTATTGATTGTCAAATACAAATTATAATAAAATAAATTACAGCAAACTGACGCGATTACGATGATAGACGCCCGGAATATTTACTGCACGTTGCTAGGACTATAAAGAATTTTTTAACAACGATTTCAACAGCGATTGTCTAGTAATTGGTAGGTTTTTCGAAAGAATTTTTCAAAAATTGATTAATACTTAAGGATCTTTTACTTTTATAAGAACCAATTTGTCGATAACCGAAAAAGGTGATAAGACTAATAAAAGTAAACCTTCACTTTCGATTGATATATTGCTTTAAAAAATAGGAAACCCTTCTTACTTCTTTTGCTATTGGACAACTATGGCATTTTACAGTACATTTTAGATGAAATAAATATTTAAGATTACGGTTTGATTCTGTTACTATTTTGTTAAAACAATTGAAAGTTTAATGAATATTCTTCAGCATAAAAACCGGAGACCAATTGTCTCCATGTAAGCCATCGATGTATCGATTTTAGAGTTGGAAAATCTCCTCTTGTGACGGTTGGTGTTTCAGTAAAACACCAAAAAATTTTTACGCAGTGTTATGTAATCTAATTCAATATTTTCCCCATTAAAACTTTGCACATTTAACAACAATAGATGCGGTTAAAATGCTGCATGGGCTGCGTTATTTTATTGCGCTTTTAAAAAAACATACTAATACAAGCTCCTGTAGGTCATTTCAGTGGATTCATTGCTTCCTTAAAATTTATATCAAACACAATGACTTAAAGGACGAATACTTCGCCGGATGTTTCGAAGCAATAACTTCACACAATACTTCTGGAAATGCAATTTTTAATATCTACGCATTGCTTCCGCTGTTCTCTCAGGGTGAAGCCCTGTATACGTGCAGACGCATTTCGGTGCTGTCCTTAGGCCATGTGATGAATTGCTACCAACGATACTTGCACGTTTTCGTCCTTTCTCCTTAGCGACGTTTTAATTGTGAGTTTCAACAACAGAAAGTGGCTCGTTTTCAACAATAAGATGTGTGGGCACTTCGTCTATGCTCCTGGTGATTTTCTTGTAAAGATGTTTGCAAATTTTATACGTTTTCGTTTGTAACTGTTAGTGTTTGTGCGATTAATACCATTATCACATTTTGAATTAATTTTATTTTTGTCATGACATTTGTCATTGCATTCTCTTTTAATACAAATTCATCTGTCAGATTTTTTATGATGAACTTTATTTCTGCCCGAGCTCGTTAATCAAACACAAGACTCGCGCCTGCCATCTTAGCCGAAAAATATCGAGCATGCCAGTTTGAAGTAACGGACGAGCCTAGCTTACAAGTTTCTACACGTTGAACGTGTGGCAGGTTTATAAATAATTAAAAGTAAAATGGATGGAGATTTTTATGGCATGGTTTATTAATTCGTTCGAGTCTGTTTTTAATGTGAAAAATCGCATTACCACGACTAGTAGACCACGCTGTGCGTAATTCTATTTACTGCAGCTTAAGCAATGCCCCATTGAAACTTCCTGGTCTTGGCGTTCGCCGTTATTAGAGTTTTACAATTATCTATCAGATGTAAAACTTTGCATATGCATAATGCATGCACAGAACCAGGGTAAAACTTTGAAGTGGTGGCTTACGCATGCGAATAGTGGGAAAGACGGAGAGGGAGAATTAGTAATGGATATAGTTGTAAGTGCCACCCATGGTAGTTTGTTTTCATTTCGCATGCCTCCCTTTCGGTTTAAATATGTATGCAGCAAATGTTTAATGAAGTTAAACAGAAAGCAATTTCGTTCGACTACAAAAAACCTGCTGCATGTGCATCATTTATGAGAATGGTCGATAGTTTGTTGAGAAATTTGGAATTACATTTCCACTTGGCGTTCTTGTCGATTTAGATGTATTAAAGTACTTTATTGTTTCGATTTCTTATCACGACGAAAGTGCGCTTCTATAACAAACGTATCATATTGCAGCTATTTTGTAATAATGAAGAAGAGCAAGAAATTTATTCTACTGCAGTGCATTGCATTGTATTTGTAGCAATTTGTTAATTGCAAATCTTGTATTATCGTTTGTAAACAGTGTTGTAGATGATGTGTTTATGGGAAGTTCTTTTGAAGTTGTTTCTAATCTCAAACTCAAAACGTTTATGAATAAATTAGCATTGGCACCATTGACTAATTAATTGCTTTGTGCTAACTTTATGAACTTAAAGATTTTCTATTGCATTTCAAATCAACCGCAGATTTTTTTACATTTCTTTTACATTTCTTGTCATTTTACGATACCCCCAGCTTCATATTGTTGGCAAAAGTCTTTTATGTATTACATGTACTTTTAAATTTTTTATATTCACTATTATCTCTTACCCGCAAAATATACAGTTTACTACCAACGCCTATTTCTCTGGCCCAAACAAAGTACACATCAAAGGACGGCGTGAAAATAAATATCCCACTTCTTTTGAGAGCACGTCTCTCTCACCACCTTAGGGCCATTTGAAATCCTAGTTATGCGCGGAAATATTTCAATATTCATATTTGCTTTTTTTGCCAGCGGACAAGAGCAACGTGGTTCAAAGCGCAAAAAACGCGCCGCGAATGTGCGAAAAAGAGACTCCGCATAGCTGAAAATGAAAAAATGTCCAAATGAGGCTGTTACTTTGTTCTAATTTTTTTAAAGACGGCGCCCGGCGCGTACTAATGCATGCCGTGCCCGAGTGAAATTTAATTAGCAGTTTAATTGACTCGGGGGGATATAAAAAATGCGAAGCGCGCAGCGGAGACGTGTTACAATATTTAATTTTGCCATTGATATATTCGAGGACAATTATTATTTTTTTAATTGGGTTCTGGATCGCTTCAAATTAGTCGCAGGTGTGGATGTTTCTGTGACGAATGTGTGCCGTTGTCACGTACGCATTTTCAGTACAGGACTGCGAATAATTTTGGCAACAGGATAAAGTCTGCATTTTGATAAAACGGAATCGTGTTTGATCGAGCCCCATTACCCGAGTCAAACATGTGGGAAACGACAAGATTTTAGCTTTAAGGATTCGGAATTTGTCGTTTTGGTTAGTTTTCATTTACTAGTTCTTGAATTATGAGAGTTGATTTCATGTGAGGAACTGGAAGCTCCATGTGAGTTTGCAGTGAGAAATTTTCACCCTATTAAACGAGTCTTAGATCGTCGCGAATCTTTTACAATGAACTCAGTTATTCACTTGGATTGATGTTCAAAGTGGTGAATATCATTAACTTAATGAAATTATACCGACCTGGTGAATGTAGCTTTATATGCAACATTCAAGTTAATCGAACGATAGATTTGATAGAAGATTTTGACACCGTCGCATCCGTGTTATACTACCGAAAACTATTCAGGACATGATATTTGACTAATAACAACAACATGACATAATAAAGGCTATACAGAATAACTTCGTTGCATGTGTATGTACGTTTTGTAATAAATGTCGAATTAATTCTGAAATAATTTCAACTTGCTGAGCATTTTCGGGGATCACATATGACATTATAATCTGAATAAAACACCTGTTGTGGATCGAGGTGTGGAAATGACATTTGTGAATTTTACATCAAATACCTTCCATTTGCAGTGCCATGACATACCATAGTATGTTTACATATTTCATACGTGGGAAAGAACAATTATTTAAGGTTCTGTATGACAGAGTGAGATAGTTAGATGCCATTTGATGTGTTTAATTTTGTTGATAAAATTGATGTTGCTAGGCTGTTTTATTAGACGAGATAAATTTCGTACACAACTATTCGACACATTTTAGTAAATGTCGTATTTAATTAAGATAATTATCACTGAAATTACATTTATTTTTCGCGTTCGATTACTTCAGTTATTATTTTAATGTGCTTAGAATTTGTTCAAGTGTAGTTTTCATGCATATGCAAGTGGAAAGCTAAGCTTTAACTGCTAAAGGGGGGATCCTGCTTTAGGAGGGCTTAAAATAGCGTTTTTGGGGGAATTTTTTTAGGGCAGAAAAAAATGAGCAAGTCTAGTGAACTTTTTAGAGCATTTTATTACATATTTGAGCATTAAAAAAAAATATCTCGAGAGAAAAATATTTAAACGGAATCGATTTTTATGCACATTTGTGCAACACCTTTCAATTGCAATTTACAATCGGTGGGAAAGATGTAGCCCGTAATTGAACATATTTAGATGGCGTTTTAAGAAGGTACGTAAAGCTAATACATGTATCTAAACCATTAAGTCCAAAAGTGGCATAGAAAATTAAACTATAAACTCATGGATGTTATATTAACATCTTGTAACGAATTCTACATCATGTATAAAGAATATTGTTGTGTTTAGTTAATGTTTCAGGTGATTTAATTGTAAAAATATGTAATTTTTTTTATTGCGATGGCAGTTTATATAAAGCAAACTGTATTTGAAGCTGGACTAATCAATTAGGTGATTATGTTAACCAATAAGAATGAAGTAACACTTTGCGTTACTATTTCAGTTGTTGTTAGGGACGATTATTATGCATTGACATTTATTGTGACTGCTCCTGTAAACAATAATAGGCGAAACTATTGTAACAGAAAATTGAAGTAGAAAGGGTATGGAGGTTATGTGAATGTCCACACACGACTTACTTACTTATCCTGAGTCCTCTTCTACCAAAGGTATAGTGGTCATGTCTCGCCATGTTTTTCAATCTTGTGCTAATATCATAGCTTTTCCCATGTAATACCCTTCCCTGCCAGTATTCTGCTACTACGTGCATTCCATGTAGTCCTCGAGCACCTCTCCCTCTTTTCTATCAGTTTTGATTTCCCCCACTGTTTCCACTTGTCGTCATCGTTCATCTTGTCATATGTCCATACCATCTGAATTGTGTTTGAATATAATTGAGATATACTCTTTAGTTCGAGCGTTCTCCTAATTACTTCGCATCGTATGTTATCTCTTCTTTTTACACCCTCAATTTGTGGCAAGATCTTCATTTTTGCAGCTTGTATTTTGCTTACGTTTTTTTCTATCATGGTCCATGATTCACAACCATATATCAAGGTGAGTGTTAGTACTGTTTTCTCTGTTATTCCAGCATGAGCAATATAGAGCTCCGTATATTTTGTTTGTATTCATTATTCTGTTGTTGATTTTAATTTCCATTACAGTCGTTCCTCCATTATCGCCCCCAGGTGTTTTATTTTGTTTGTTTATTGTATTGTGTTGTTCCCATTTTTTATTGCTGTTTGTTGTGAGTTTCTCCATTATATCCATTTATATTTCTTCTGTGCTTCACGCAAAATTTCATCCATGAGCGCGATGAATAGCAGTATGCTTAGTATTCCCCTTGCCAAACTCCCTTCTTTGTCTTAAACGTTTCTGTCATATTTCCACCAATCCTTACTACATGTAAAGCGTACATACACTGTATCGGTTCAATGATTCTCATTTACGCCTCTTTTTATTAACATCCTTTCCATTTTTTTATTTTTTGACTGCCTCTTCTACTTCTCCGATTTTTATTTCTTCTCTTTTTATATTTTCTTCTTCCTGTTATCGGTTTTCTTTTTCTTCTTATTTTTCTTGTTTTTGGTTTTCTTCTTCTCCTCCTTCTTGTCCTTCGATTAGTTCTCTATTTTCTATGGCGGGTAGGTTCATATAATACTCACCATGTGACCAGTATTTCTGCTCCATTTGAGGTAGTGTTTTCTTCCTTGTACTTTATGGTGGTCAGTGGATTCTTTCTTTCCTTCTTTGAACTTCTTAGTATCCGGTAAAGCACTTTTGAGTTTCCTCTGCCGTTTCTTTCCATTTTCTTGGCATGACCGCTCGTTTTTATTTCTTGTGTGTATCTTGTGTTGTAACTTTTGATTTGTTGGTATTCTAACTTTGCTACTCCTTGGTTTGGATTTAATTCTCGTTATGCCATTTCCACATTACACCATTTATGATCAGTTTCTGATATCCCGCTTTTGTTATATTTTCCTAGTTTCTCTCTTCGTTTTCTTTTCTTCTGATGCATTTTTGGATTTATTTTTATTTTTCAGTCAAGTGGTCATTTATAAAACTCGGTTACTTACAACCTTACAATCAATTTCACAAATTTAGTTGAACATCAAACAAGTAACTGGCGTCCCAATGAGTAGTAGGTTTGGATGTGTATTGAAGAAGATTAATATTGGTATTAGTGATGAGGCACCCACCCATGAGCGTCGTTGATATATAAATTCGCCGAAGCATTTATTTTGATTAATAAGCGTTTTGAAATCACTGATATTCTAATATTTTTATGAGTATAAATGTCCGTTGTGCCTAAAATATACGCTACGAGCCGTTATAAACTTGTGTTCACTATCGCGCGGACGATACTTTGCAACATTATGGTGTAGAGTGAACAACGTATTTGATACTTGAGTGGACGTTTAGTGGCAATTGCGCACACGGCAGAGACTATATTTAGCTTGCTAATTTCTGCAATCCTTCATTGTAATGCCCCTCAACTCAAGATCTATTGCAATTACCACAAGCTTTGTATGTAACAACTACACTTATACTCAAATTATCTAGCGTACATTCCACACTGAAAACTACTTCCTATTGCGCCTCGCAAAAATATCTTATTATTTCCCATGCTACAACATTTGTAATTAAGCCGCTCGTAAACGTAAGTTTTACAATTTTCCTTAAGTAACGTTCAACATCGAAAACATACAAAAAACATCAGTAATACGGGAATTCGTCGTCAAACTTAATCAGAAAAGTCCTCTCATCGGATGCAACTCCGAGATGAAAGTGAGCGAAGTGCATAATTAAATTTTTCGCTTACGGAATGGATACATGCACCCGGTATCGTATTAGCGACATTAAAGGACGAGTTCGACTCACAAAGATCAGCGAAGTAACAACGTCTGCGTCGTCGTCCACGGAAAAAGCATCGAGGTTCAATAAATTCTATTTATTAGTATTTCCTAGACATTTCCGCCGGGATAGTGAGTAATATCGGTCGTAACTTTTACGGGGGATTATACTCGTGTGGAGTTCGCAACCTGCATATAAAACGCATTAGTAAAACCGTCCCCGTGCGATAAAACTTTTTAAAATCTTGGCAATTTCTTCACGTCCATTACAACTACAATGCTGTAAATGTAAGTGTAATTTATTTGTCCCGTTTCTCGTTACGCGAGTTCGCGAGATATTTATACATGTTTTTGCGACAATGTAGTAAATTTACTGCGTTTGAGTTATGAATTTTTAGTTGACTATATAGTGCCTGAAGGCATTCGCAATATTCTGTTCAAGTTAATAATATCTTAGTTTATTTATATAATTAAGTGAAGCTTTAAAAAATATTTTAATTTCTTTAACTTACATTTTATTGTTTCCGCACTTAAAAATATGTCGACCGCTCAGGTCACAATAGTGACAAACTTGAAACTCGGTCCGTACATATTTTAACAATTAGGAATGTTGGGCAGCAACTTGACAACGAAAGCTTTCATAGCATCACGTCATTCATGGCACATCGAGATAAGCCAGTCGAGCTATTCTCCGATAACTGAACCAATTTCGTTGGAGCCAATAAAGAACTGGAAATCATGAGATATTTGCACGAAGCGGAAATCCAGCGTAACATAAATCGAACCATGACGGAGGTAAGGGTACAGTGGCACTTCATTCCACCAAAATCGTAACTTCGGCGGAATTTAGGAAGCGGCAGCCATGGCGGTTAAGCGCCACTTAAGAAGAACGATAGCTGAAACTCGTTTGACTTTTGAGGAGCTTTACAACCTCCTCGGTCAAATCAAGGGATACTCAATTCCCAGCTGCCCTCTCCTCTGTTCCTAATGATCCATCCATCCGTACTCCACGTTACTTCCTGATTGAGGACTCAGTTAGTGTAGGACCTGCCTAGTACTACGCGGATAGAATTACGATTAAAAGAAAAATTTGAAACGTTGAGGTTAGGTATTATTGACAAATCGTGATTTGTGGGTCAATGTAAAGCTCCCACAGTTCCGATCGTTACGATCAATGGTTCAAATGAAGTTGCCGCCCGGCTTTGGAAAAAATGTGAATATCAGAGATATAAAGTATCAAATACTATGAGGCATGACGAGAAATGTGGCTGAAGCTTAGGCCAACGAACCAACGGATACCTGGTGGAGGGGATGTTCGACACTATATGGAGAACTACTTTGATATAGTAGATAAGTGAGTCGCGATGGAAGTCGAAATGAACAAAGACTTACTGATACCTTCTACCTTCAAGCTATGAAAGTTTCCGATGTGCAGTTGAGAGTAAGGATAAGTTGGCCGAGCCGCAGGCCATGAAGATAAAGATCGTTGACGAGAGTATTGCTAGGAAACAGAAGTCAAGTGGTAGCAACAATGGCGCTCTGTTAGCGGATATGCTAAGCACGAAGAGTCACGGCCAAGGGAAATCAACACCAAAGCCAAACCCGCAGGGTCAAGGGACACCCGCGAGGTGTTATAAATGCCGTTGATTGGGTCACATGGCGAAATAGTAAGGCAGGCATCAATGAAATGGTTGAAGAATTTTCAGAATTTTCAAACTGAGACTGTAAGATTTAAATGGTGTCTCGATAGTTGGTGTATACGATAAAAGAATACTGCAAAACCCATAATAGTTTAGTTCGATATTGAACTTGGCGACGAAGAGGATAGGTGAATTATTCCTTGTCAGAGAAGTCACTAGAAAATGTGCACATATGTAAGTAAGTAAGTATGACCGGTCACTCGGACGAATTATGGCATAGATGACTTGTCCATGTCCACATGGAAGCTTATGCGATTTATATGCTGGTGGTTGAAGACTTGAAAAGTAGTGATGGTGAGAATTGGAGGCGTGCCATCTTTGAAGAAATCAGACTATTACTGCATCGAGTATGGAACATGGAATTTATTCCCAAAACCACAAGGAAGGGACGTTATCGACTCAAAGGCTATCTTGTTGTTGTATGTAACGTCCATAGCTAATTGTAGGTAATTGTAGGTACAATATAAGATATTGCATCAGCGTTTTTGGGAAAGCTAAAGATTCTATTTAGAAAGAAAGAAGCAGAAATAAATATTTTTTAACCAACAGCAATATGTATCTCAGTGAATGCTGTTCTTTACTTCCGCATTAATTGATTATTTGTCGCGTATTCAATTTACAGTAGCATTCATTATTTATGTTTCAGTTGTTTCAGCTAACCTTGTCTTCGTACCAGCTAGTTTCAAATGATGGTTATGTCAGAGTGTACATAACTCATAATCTAAAACTTTATCACAAGCATTACTCGTTATTTATTTACACATTGATATATGCATTGTTTAAAACTTTGTTGTGTCTGCGAATATATTTTACGGCATTTTGAAATATAGTTTCAAACTATGTTTGAATGAAAATAGCATAACATTTATTTACTAGTTACAACTCAATTATTTTATAACGAACTAAAACGTTAATTCATTAATAAAATTAGATACATGAATAAAATTTCTTATTTGCATTTTGATTGCACACGTTGCTGTGGACGGAAGGATTCTCAGAGTCGCCCAGTTTTAAACGGTTCTATACGTTGCAACCATCTCGACTTCAAACGCGTTTTCCCAAAAGTCACATTTTTCAAACTGGTGTGCACCATTACGGGAGAACAACTGAACGTATCACGATGATTTTTTTTAATACACAGGAAACACTTACCAAGGTCCCGATCGTTCATTTTTGGACAATTCCGTTTTGCTGATTTTTGACAGATACGAATGGAACAGAAAACATAGTAAAAATATGACTTTTTTGGGAAAATGTTCGCCATTTCGCGAAAAATCGTAATTTTGAAACAGTGAAGGATCGAGACCTTGCTGACATAACAACGATCATTGTTGCATTTTTTATTTCGGATAACTAGGGTGGATCCAATCCTGCACACCGATTGACTCTTCACTTTCGTCAGAGGCGCTGTCAAAGCAATGTCCAGGTCTTGGGAGTCAACATTGACATTTACAAAAAATTATGTGTGATGTTCAATTGATGTACAATAACATGAAAAAGTTTCATATCGAAAACTTCTCTAGTTTTTTACGATAAATTCTTGAAAATTGGCTCCAAAATTGGCCTACGACATGTAATTCTCCCTTAATTCAACCCACCTAAAGCCAACTTATTCATTTTTTATGGCTGTGATGGCTCTAGTTGCTTGGGACAAGTTATTAGCAGCATTTTTATATCTACTTATTAAACATCAGCTTTTCCATTTCCAATTTTGATTGGATTGGATTGGATTGGATATTTGTATCTCTAAAATTGACAAATATGAGTTACCTTTCCCGTTATACTTATTACGTTTTTATGTATAATTGCTACTTCTCGCATTTACTCATTTCATAAGATATTCGAATAATTTCTTCACACATACTGCGCTTAATATTGTAATTTTTCTTTACAAACATTAGTACTGGGTTGAAGCAAATATTGTTTATACTAATTGTAATATATATGACTATCACATTGGGCATTCTACATATACGTTCTATACATGTCACATTATTATCCACCTACACATACATATTTAGTATAAAAACACGTGATTGTATTTTATATTTTTCATCATAGAAGCCCAATTTCAGCCATATTAACGATTTGCAAAGTCGAAGAATATGAATCACTAGCGTTGAATTAGTTTTCAGGTTCACTGTTTATTTTCGCAAAGTTGTTTAATGATTTATACATGAAAAGATTCGTCATAATTTCTTTCCTGTTATTCGGCGAATCGAGATTTATTAATTGTCTATAGGTTATCCGCGATGTCATACCGTACATGCAAAATGACCGGTGTTTGTTTACCCTTTCATCCGTCAACCTAGCGTTCTATGCTGCGATGCATTCAACGTAAGCAAGGGTAAAGTTAATAAAAACTACATGTCAAGCAGACATTGCTATTATTTATCAACAGTCAACTAGATTTAACAATAACAATGGCACTTAAGAAACAATGACGATTTATTAAAATTCTCAAACAATAAAGGAATTATTTTACAAAGGTATTAAAATGATACATTTGTATACCAAATCTGTTGTGTTTACAACTAATTCTTTTACTGTTTGACAAGTTGATAAATTATTATGTTATATATATTATTGTTATTGTCAAATGTGATAAATATTGTGAAATAATATCGAAGAGCGTTTTCTTGTAGTTTTTATTAACTAAACGCCGTGAATTTAAAGTGATTGACGTTAGGTGTTATTTAAAGCTCTTGGGTCATAGCCTACTGCATAAATCAATATGGTTAATAGATACGTGATTTATTTACACGTCATTTTTTTCTTTGTAATGATGAAAGTGTCATTATTGGAATCAGGAAATAAATCTCTAACGGAAAATAATAAACAAAGAGAATCTGATACGAAAAAATTACTAGCATACATGGAAAACCTTTCAAAATAGTATATGTTTTGTAAAATCAGAAATAATGATGTGGTTTTGCCTAAAAACTATTTTTCACATTCATATACAAAACTACATCAGTATTTCTGATTCTACAAAACATATACTTTCTGAAACGCTTTTAATTTATGATAGTAATTTTGTCGTATGAGATTCTCTTTGTTTATTATTTTTCGTTAGAAATTTATTTCCTGATTCCAATAATGACAATACAATAGTTGCGGACATTCCAACACAGGTACGAATTTTAATTGAATTCTGGTTTCAGTCAGCATGGCGTTCGTGTATAGGAAAACGATTCTGATACACTAAGTTTTAAATTGCAACAGTCCTGATTGGTTATGACGTCGTTTCTTGTTTTATTATTGTATGATCGTAAATATCCAATGTACTTGATTTACGACCTAAAGGTTTTACGATCGTTTTAAGTCTATAACATCGGAGTTAGCTTAACCTGTTTTCAGATGTCAAATTTAGTAGCAAATTCTGAGAGTAGTGCTTAATACATCCGTGTTCTTGTCCAAAGAAATGTTTTAAACGCTTTGAAACCAAACTTACACTTGTCAAGTAATGTAACTTAATGTTTATTATTATTTATACAATTCCGTTTCCGTTTCAGTTTTATTTATCGAGTGAGATTTGTAAGGTCAACGATAGCTATAGATTACTTATGTAAATCAGAGTAGATTCTAATTTACGAACCTACGTTTGCTAAGAAGCTAATGCGCTCCGTTTTGTGCACGGTAATAACATTATTTTCACCCAATCGTTATCATTTTGACTTCGACCTATTAGATGCGTCTCAATCCATGTTGCACCTTGGCCAATTCACCTGAAACTTCAAGTAAATTCACTTAGATATCCAGTGCAATTTTGATGATGGAAGTAGATATGCCATAGAAATCGTCAACCAATTCAACCCCGTGAATATTTTAACTGATGTGTTACCTCGCTGATCAAGTTACAGTTTTTCTTTTGAGTGTACATTGCATACCTATTTTAGAAAACTATTTATTATTATTATTATTTGGCGTATTTTAAATTGTAGTAATTGTCTAAAAAGCGCACCAGTTAAAAATAAATATTTAATACGTTCTTTGATGTTGCGTGATTTTTTGCTTCTATTTACATTTGTATTTATTTCAAGTTCGTCAACCTACATTCAGAAAAAAAACTCCAAAAGTAAAGTCAACTATATGGATTTAATCTGCTTGGAAAATAAGTCTTCCGACTGATCGCTTAATAAACCGCTCTTCATTTCAAGATACAATACCGAAGGATACAGCCAACGGAATGAACGCGATTTCCACACCCCGAATCCTCCGGCTTACGTGCACTCAATTCGTGGCGAACATAATTGTGAATTGGCGAAGTTTCCGTCGTATGATAACCGGGAAGCCTGGGAAGCGTGATGACCCACATCACGTTGGATATATGCGACCTGCGTCGTCTTCTGGTTGATTGTTAGGCACCCCTGGCGTAGCGGACGGACGTGTCTTTCATGAAAGTCGTTGTTATCGCGCGGCGTCTTCTGTGAATTTTTGCGAATGTCAGACGACGCTCTCCGCGCTCAATTTGTCTTCCTTTTGTGGGATAATTTATTCCGAGGCGGCGGTATCGCTGAATGTTCAATATGCGCATGGAAATTGGCAGTTGGCGAGAATTTTTTCACGTGTCTAGGGCCATTGTCGAATTGGTTGAAATGTTTGTTGAGCGCCGTTAGTTGTACACACAATGCAAATCATACGTAAATAATTGAATGAGAGAGGGTAATAAGTACATTCGCGAAAATTGCAATGATTCTGCTGATTAAACGATTTTAAGCCGAAGTCGGTATTACGTCATTTGTAAATATAGCGATGTGGAAAATTGATTGAAAGTGTTTATTTCAAGAAGCCTTCGATGTTAATGACCGATCGATCATGAGTTATGTGTGAAGAGTAGGACATATAATCCATACCTTAGCAAGGAGTATGTTATTGTGCGAACAAGAAAATTTTTTTTAGTATTTTATTACTTGTGATTAAAAGCATAGCATAGTTTCTGAGAACCCAACGTGTGCATATGAAATATTCAGCAATTGTAATAGAGCTGCACTACTAACTAATAACGTAGCTAATTACACAGTACATCACTCAAAAATGAACGAACTAAGAAAATATGCTTTTAAAGAGAATTACAAATAATCCATTCGCTTTTTCGAGACGAAGTCGTCGGAATTTTTTGTAAATAAAAAGTATAACTTGGAAATGGCCACGTCGACATTTGATCACATTCAAAACATCCGAGGGCGCTGCTTGTATCGGATCGATTCGCAACGTGACATTCGGTGATCTGCGGTTTACGGCGGATTTCGCTTGTTCTTATGTCGCCATCTACTTCGGTGCTTGCGGAACGTGATATTTCCGATATCGGACCAATTTTCCCCCCTCGCTCGAGACGACTCGATCCGCGGACGACTTAGGGCACTTAGTGTTGCGAAAACGCCCGGCCGCAAATTGACTTATGCGATTGTTACGCGTGAAATATTAGGCCAAATGGGTCTCCGAGATCGGCGTCCTATGTAAATGATACACTTTGAATGCCTTTTCCGATAACTGGGAGTGTATCTTTATCTGGGGCGAGTGGAATTTATGGTACTTTTAGGTAGGCCATTTGTTCGGATTTATGTTCGTAAGGTCGTTTGCGAGGTTGTTATCGTTTATTTGCCTCATAAGTAATTATGTTGTGTCTGCATGATGTATTATTTACTCTGCGAAGTAAGTTTGTGTTTATTGAATATTTTATGTCACTCAAGAGGCGACCTGTCGCACGGTGTTCGATAAATTTATATTCGTGGATCCCCTGGCACCTGTTATCGAAGAAGTTCAGCATAAGATCGCTATACATATTTCTTATCGGTTAATTATCGTTATGAAAAGTCACATCAATAACAACAATAACAATTTAATTAAGTAATACCTTTGGATAATTTTATTAATGCGTGACTACGTATATTGGCTGAAACTACTTAGATGGGATTACGTAATTAGTGATCAACATTACATTTCTATAACCTGCCCTGAAAAATGTTTCAAAACAGTATATGATATTTGCTTTCTATGAACCGATATAACGAAACGAAAGTGATGCTAGCATTAGAGTTTATTGCATCTTAGCTTCGTTATCACGTAATTTGACTTGCGAGCTTAATAGTGGCATACGTGAGCTGCTAAGGCGTCATACTAGAGGCTTCTTCCATAAACAGGTGGAACCAGGTAATTTCAAGGTTTCAAATTTGTACATGGGTTGGAATGAAAAAAAAATGCTCCACCCTTGGCTATGCGCTAACACTTTTTCGTTAAATTAGCCAAGCAAAGATATTTTGGAGTAACTAAAACCAACATCAATCATGCAAGTTAATTAAGACAAACAAGTCGAGCACGAAATATACCAGCGTTTAATTTCACGATCCTTTGCAGCCATGTTCTAAGCTCCACAACTGGATAAATTCGGCAATATTCAAACCGGCACGTATGATTTTTCCCCCTTGAAAAACAAGCAGTTACCATGCTAAATAAATGTACTACACAGCGAAAGTCGATCGGGGGAAATTGTATTATATATTACGCGAATTAGATCACCCCAACAGTAACCCCATACATCTTATCTTCAAATTTTTATCTACGTTTTATGTCCCGATACCAGCACCACTCGATACATATAAATTGCTACAATTTCATTGCTTTATATAACGTTACGGCTCCGCGTGCATTTATTTTTTTATGGACTCGTGAATAAATTGCATTTTAGATGCGTTCGTTTTAGCATCTAGTTACTTACCTATCGAAAAGAGTTACGCAATCGATTTCGAATGGTATTAGAATGCCTTGAAATTGCGTTTAAATATTTAAAGGATAATAATCTAATTTAGTTCTGTTTTAATAGATTTTAGAGTGCATCAAATAGGTATAAAAACGACAATTCAATGTGGCATCGGATCATTACGCAAGAATTAAACTTAAAATTTGAATAAGTCTTAACCGGTTGACACCTGAATTAATTAAATTTAATTAAAAATAAAATATTTTCTTTCATACATATAAATATGTAATTAGATATTATAGCAACTTTATATTTTACTGCGCGGAGCTGGGGTACGATTTTAGGGGTTTGTATCAAATTAAACACAATTTATTTTACATTTGTCATAAAATACATTTGTTTTCCCTTTAAAACCTCGCTTTTTACAACGCTATTGACTTTCTTGGATAATTGGCCAATGATGCCTGTCATCTCATCATATATTTTTAGAAGGTGAAGCATTAAGAAGCATAATTCTTGAAGGGATAATGATAACGTTCGTCTTCTTTTCTTAGAATTAGTTGCTTTTTCTTCTTTACATAACTGCTATATGGGTAAGTAATTCCAAAAAATCCAATTGACGTCTCTTTGCTGCCCCTAAAGATTCGCATTAGTATCGCAAATGACAAATATTTTCTAGCCCCGTTTATATGGCTTTTTAGGTACATGTTTCAAGCGTGACTGCCCCTTGAATGGCACCATTTGTTTGTGGATATTAAGCATCTGTTGTTAAGAAATTTTCAAAAATATTGATTGCAGTTGATTGATTAATGGTCTGATCTTTGAGAGTCATTCTTTCATTGTTCCTCAGCATTGTAATTTAACTGCAAACACTTTTTTATTTTACCCCATCGATCTCTACTTATGATATCTGCGGTCCGACTTATACGAATATTTTTTTGCCCAATATATTGGTGATGTTGGCAAACCAGAAATGACAAATGCAAACATGCAAATTGCAGTTCCAAAAAATTGTTCAATATCAGTTCTATTCAAATTTAGTGTCTTGTCTCGAATTTTTTTGTATAGTATATAAACCATTTTGTTCGACAATGTGGTCTAAAATCGCATCGTCGGAAAAATTACGAACACTGTTGTTTTCAATTGTTTCACATCATGAATATTACCATATGTCATATTCCCAACACTGGTCTCTGGTCTGGTCTGGTCTCTGGTCTCATCATTCCATAATTGTTTATCCTGAGTGTAGAAAACTTTTGTCTATGAATATTTGCATCCTTCTCTATTTCTTCTCCATTCGTTCAATTTTCTGATTCTTCTTCACTCGTATCATTTGCTGATTCTTCTTCGCTAGTCTCATTTTCTGATTCTTCTTCGCTAGTCAATTGTGTAATACTTCATTATTTTTTGCCAAATTCATCCTAGAAACATTACTTTTGAAATCTAATAGGCCATACTCGCCATCGTTGTCATTCAATAATAAAACTGAGATTGTGGTTGGAAAGATAAAATAAATATTTCCCACAAGCTTTATTCAGTATGAATTTCGACAACTATATTGTCATCTTCAGCAAATATCTACACATCGTTGTCGAAATGTACATTCAGATTGAATAGAGTGCTGTGTGGTAAGAATATTTATTTTATTTTACTGTCATTCAAGCAACTGTCTTCACTTTCCTCTGGTACCTGTTAGTTTGCAAGGAATTATGCTTCTTTTTCCATAAAATGTCGAAGGATCCATAACCTGAGAATAATTAGAAATATAAATGAATAATGAAATATATGTACGAATTAATTATATCATACATCTAGACCTTAACTATGTAGACTATGTAGACTATGTATGTTCTCTAAAATCGTTGATGTTGTGTCATAAAAATTTTGTACATTAATTGTCAACTACTGTTAACTCTTTGTTACAATAACAGTTGTCACCACGTGGATATTTTTTAAGATGGAAATGTATTAAATGTGCTACACCCGACACTTGCTCGAAAAATATTTTTCTGTCCCTCATACTGTTGTAGAAAACGTCGCGATTTTGCTGCTTTCGGCGTTAAGAGGTTAAATAACATCAAATAGTCATCCTATGTAAAAAAAACAGGCACCTACTACCATCACGTTTGTACTTTTTTTAGCAATATATCAAATTTTGCACATTCGACATAGAACTTTGAGAAGCAGAAATCAAAATTATTTAAATTAAATTATGTATATCTTAATAATCTCCGTTGTTATATATATAGGTAGAGATATATCTAGACTTTTCCCGTTCGGAAATATTAGCCAATATTAATTAGTGTTTCCGTGAAAAATAACCAACAAAAAATTCAATGTTGCATGTTGCAATTAATGTAATTATGCAATTACTGCAACGTTACATCGGTAACAACGTTAATTGGTGTCCGAGGGAGTGGGCGTCGATTCGAATCTGATGCATAATAGCCACCAACGATTACACATTACGTACGTGATATCAACATCAGAAAGGTAAGGATAGTGTTAATTATGTGCCACATGTATTGACGGTGGTTAGGAAACATTGCTACTTGACTTCGCACTACAAATGGGCTTATTGAGCCTGTTACGCAAGCTATTGCAGTGTTTAGTGGCATCCAGTATTATATTGACTTCCCTTAATAAACGAATTTGTCGCAGAAGGAAGCAAATTGTGTGTGTACGGATGATCCATTGTACTATGAATATAGCAAATATATTACCACAACTAGCCCAGTTGATATTAGTTTTTTTGTGAGGTCTTTTTAATTAAATAGACTGATTAAGGGGGATCCTGCTTTAGGAGGCCTTAAAATAGCGTTTTTGGGGGAATTTTTTTAGGACAGAAAAAATGAGCAAGTCTAGTGAACTTTTTAGAGCATTTTGTTGCATATTTGAGCATTAAGAAAAAAATATTTCGAGAGAAAAATATTTAAACGGAACCGATTTTTATGCACATTTGTGCAACATCTTTCAATTGCAGTCTACAATCGGTGGGAAAGATGTAGCTCGTAATTTTTGTCTGAAAAAAAAGAAACCAAAGAAAATTGTAATTCTCATATATTTTCTTCTAGGTGAACTAAAAAAAACCAAAAATTTTTAAATTCAAGATTTTTCTCAGGTTTGAAAATAAATGTGCTCTTTGCAGGAAGAGAAAATCATTTCAAATTGCTAAAAAAGTTGTTTAGAATTTTTTTTCTTCACAAAGCTTAAGTTCAACCCATACACTGCTGCAATATTTAGGTGTTTTGTTTGAGGGTTGGTCGAGAATATTTAGACTAAAAGTAAAATAATGGTTGAATCCTGTTCGTCAAAAATATATATAAATATTTTAAGTAAAACAAACCCGAAAATCGAAAATTTAATAATTCATGTACTAGGATTTTCGCTTTCATCGAAGTGGTCATGGACAACGGATACGCTGTTGTTGATCCGTACGAAACAAATTGTTTGGAAGCACACAAGCAGCTGGCCAACGCTGGTACATTTAACACCTGCATTAAAGTATCTCCCTGTTGACTTGACAAACACAATAAAATAATAATACAAACCAATATTTTTAATTTAATAATAAAAACATCATTCGAACACAAATTAGCACAGATTAGTGTAATAAATAAAAACAATTACTGTTATAAATATCTGCTGTTTCTATTGGTAAAGTAACCTCATAACCAGCTGCACTCACCCTAATTAAATATTATTATGCTGTTGTTCATTTTATAATTAATTCTGAGTTTGTATTTTATAATTTGGAGACGAGTGAAGCCTATTGCTTATCGAAATTTCACGTTTATAATTGCTCTACTTTTCATCATTTTTCCTCTTCGTCATGAATTTTCTCGTCAACCAAGATTATGTGATCGAACTTTATTCCACATGGTCCAGTTAATGAAAAAAATGGTGATTTAGAACTCGATTCAACTCGCCAAAGCCGGAGATAAACTTCACTGCCATTGTAGATATTTCGCTATTATAAGTGAGGATTTGTACTCTGCATGTGCATCGAACTGGGGAAGCAAGTTTTCCACTCAGCTTTACGCCATATTTGAAATATGGTCTAGCTGAGGTCATTTATTTGTAATTTTCTAATTTTGTTATAACCACCAAATAAAATGTTTGTCGTAATAAGTTAAATAAATCAGTTACTTTTTACAAATTCATATTTTACAGAATGAAACTATAAACCATAAAATTATTTATTAATCGTTCATCGAAATTTAATTGCGATGTCTCGTATTTCTTCGTCATTAATTTTCGGGTCAACTCAGATTAGCTGCGAGACGCGAGACTTTTCTTTAATTTAACAACAAATTCTGATTTACTTGAACACAACTATCAGAGCTGGATGTTGAGATAAAATATTAAGCCCAGGGCATTGTCCCTCTAATGCCTTCGACTGATATATCCGAGCTGCAGAAATTTATATAATTATAATTTGAACTACGAGTACATATGATTGCATTGATATTTAGGTCGACGCCCAATTATGCATAACAAAATAAATATTGATTGGAAAATCAATATATCACTGAATATATGGTAACGAATTTAGAACCGCAATTGCGAATCAACTTTCAACCCATTGTCGTTGCAACAAATTAGATACCTTTTTTCAGAAATGTATAGTAGATCTTACATAGAGGTTTTACATAATTACGGTGATTTATTTTTGAAATGCTATCTAGGTATTAAAAAAAATATGGCAGATTAAAAAATTTACATTCCGTCTGCATTAAAAATGCAATGACCCATAATCGTTGATGGGATGGGTTAAAAAAATCTTTCAAACTCTTTGATAATTATGGCCTCATCAACAAGAAATATTAAAACAATTTGATACATATGTAACATAATAACAAAACATACATAAGACATATTTAATGTTTTAAACTATTATGTTTAAAACAATAGTGCAAGACTTTAACTGTACTCTTTTTGTACCCCATCGGACATTCATGAATGTTTGGTTAGTATAAGTTTCAGAAACTTTGGGTCTCATGTTAACTAAACTGGGCAGGATATTTCAACTTTGGTGTGGATAACATGAATATATTTCTATTATGATCGATCGATTATTCTTTATTTAGATGTTTTAGGGGTTTGGATCTCATGTCAATTACATTTTCCTGGACATTGGACCCTTTGGTAGGGGTAATGCGTATATTTTCCTTATCTTTGTTGAAATTTTATTTTAAAAGTTAATAATTGTTGCTGAATGATTCGATCCCAATTTTTTTTTATTTAATTTCAACAGTCCTAACCCATTATATGTCGAACATGCTGGAATAATTTTATCATAAAAATGTAACAATTTTGTTAGAAATACTACACCGAATATGTAATTATTCTTACGCGTACTCGTGTGTTCTATTTAGGACATAATCGCATTAAATAGCTGTTTGTTTTTCATTATACATACATACGACACCTATAAATTACACTGCCGCCAATTTCGCTGGCGTGTATTTAATCCAGCAATTCGATTCAAAACTACAAGCCGGATGATATTTCGCAACACATTTGCAGCCTGTTTACCGAGTAAAAAGTATCACATTTTCACAAATGCCTCGTCAGGTGATTTACGTAATGAGTGATGCGGCGTCAACCTGAATCCGAGATTTTTTTATTCGTTTTCCTTCAATTGATTTGTCGAGTCGGACAGTAATAACTAAAAACAACATTGGTTTAATAGCTTACGGATATCGGACAAAGCTTCCCAAGATTACTTTCTAATCGTTTCTAAGACTTCGGTTTGTTGGTAGGATTTCGTTTCTATATTTTTTTTTTTTATTTTTATATAATTTCTGGGAATGTCGCTTTTCATTTCATTGCAAATGAAATATTTTCTCCAAGGTAACTGGTATTAGACACCATTGGTGATAAGACCTAACTAGATCTTTTCCTAGACCTAATAACTTAAAATAGCAAAAAAAGTATGCAGGGAAGGACGTCATGTAAATTTTGTAAATTCGACAAATTTTATTCCTATACAATTAAAATTGTACCTGATTACATAAATTTATTAATTTCGAACGTATCACGGATTACGTCTAGTGAATTGTAGTTGATTTGAGGTGGCGCAAGTCTGCATTAATGTAATTTCCCAATCGGGACGCATTCATCCCCCAAAGTGAACACACGGGGCACCCTATCCTAATTTGCGTCCGCATAAATAAATTAATATTTCGCATTTTAATGTGAAATAATAGCTATGACGAAATAATCACCCCGGCAGTTTTAAATTACACCGAAGTTACTTCCACTTTGTATAATGGACCACAGGGCCGCAGATAAAATGTACGTGCTGAAAGATAACATTCCGCATTCCGCGCACAATTGAACTAATAATTTAGTTGAATTCGTTAATTAAAACGTAAAGATTTAATTCGGCTGCTTCGCCGAATTTCATAAAAATTCGTCCTTCAAATAAATGGACAATATTTATGAATTATGGCTGAAGTGCGGGAAATTGTTAAAATTCGCAGCGATGTTAAAACGTAAAATACGAAATTAATGACCTAAAGCGAAAAAATTGCTGCACTTGAAATTAAACCAATTTTTATCGTGTCGCTACATCGATAAACGTGGGATAAATTTTGCACCATGGAAGTGAATAACGAGCTTCGCGGTTGCAACGGCCAGCGTGAGTGAAGAGTTAAAATTTAAATACACTCGCATTAACCAGTGTGCAGTTGCGTTTAAAAATATATACGTAAAGAACTTTGATGAAGCATTATTCGGATTTAACTGCGTGTCAAAAAAAATTATTACGATTTGATCAATAAAAAAATAACGATTTTTTAAACCGACTGCATATATTACTTACACTATAATTATTGCTAATTAATGTACGTGGTTAAACTGGATAAAGTTTCTGAATTCCCCAATATTAATTCTCCGCATAGTTTCCCTACCTTGTCACCCAATTTCAATTATCGGACAGTAATTTAATTGTCACTCAATGCAAATTGTATTACGAGGTAAGCAAACTACACGGCTATAATATCGAGGACATGCAAAGTTTCCCGATCACTGAAGTTTCAAATGTGACCCATTTGCATCGTTGAGTTTACGTTTTGCGTTTGATGTCCAAACAAAAACACACGTTGCCATTTAAAATACAACAGTCGACATCGTTTGAGACCAAGTTTGTTTAGATTGTCGGTAGCGGGCTTACATAACATCACGTCCTGTTTTCCTTAATTAAATTGATGAAAGTATCATTGCGGTGGACTATTTTTAACACAAATCGAAAAAAAAAATAATTAAAACTTACTGTTAAAATCAAATAAAATAAAGTGATCTTAATCGTAAATAATGATATAGATAAAATTTATGAGAGATACAAGTCTAATAAAATAGTGGCTCTTGTTGCTCTTATTTCATAAAAACTGTGCAATCAAAGGAAGTTTTCAATAGTTTCTGATGATGTTTGTCATGAATGAACTTTGATATTTCTAGTTTTCGATACGTCAAGTGGCAAAAAATAATGCCAACGGTGGCCCAGAAGGAGAACTGTTCACAAACAAGTTTTTTTTATTCTGCTCATGTAGCAGCACTTTGTTGTGGCGCAGGACCGTATGTGATGCTCGTGGATGTACTCTGGGACGGTTACCAAGAGAAACACAAAGAAATTCCTCGGACAAAGGACGAAGCCTTTCCGTTAGGGGTTAAAACTCTCCGGCGTTCGGACGTTTTCCATTATCGTTTCCGATTTCTTAGCGTTACAGGGAAACTTTCAGATTAATAGTGTTTGTCAATATGTGCCATCAGCTAAATACTTTGATCGATACAAAGTAATAATAATAATTAAAATATCTATATATTAGATATATGAGACAACTCCTATTCGGTATCATTCACATCACCAGTTGAGCCAATGTCATTTTGTCGATAAATTTGTGGATTAAAATCATTTTCATTAATTTGGGAATCATAGCTATATGTGTTATATTTAAATAATAATTACGCTTACAGGTATGACGTACCAAATTGCACATAATAGCATGCTTTGACAATGAATTTATGCAAAATTCGAAAAGTGTGCTGGCAGCAATAAAACAGTAGTTAGTCGTTATTTTGTTAATATCAAACATTAAAATTTATAGTATTACTAAAAAATACGGCGCACTATTAAGGGGGATCCTGCTTTAGGAGGCTTTAAAATAGCGTTTTTTGGGGATTTTTTTAGGACAGAAAGAAATGAGCAAGTCTAGTAAACTTTTTAGAGCATTTTATTGCATATTTGAGCATTAAGAAAAAAATATTTCGAGAGAAAAATATTTAAACGGAACCGATTTTTATGCACATTTGTGCAACACCTTTCAATTGCAGTCTACAATCGGTGGGAAAGATGTAGCTCGTAATTTTTGTCTGAAACAAAAGAAACCAAAGAAAATTGTAATTCTCATATATTTTCTTCTAGGTGAACTAAAAAAAAAAAAACCCATAATTTTGAAATTCAAGATTTTTCTTATGTTTGAAAATAAATGTGCTCTTTGCAGGAAGAGAAAATCATTTCAACTTGCTAAAAAAGTTGTTTAGAATTTTTTTTCATTAATATTTTTAGTTCAAATCAAATAGAATGCTACTGAAGCTAACAAAAGTTTTGTTTCGTTTAGATTGCTTGTCTAGTTTTCTCGCAATCACGCCCACCAGTTTAAAAAAATCGTAAAAACGAAAACTCGACAAAACGCGCTCTAAAGTTTACGATCAGGAAAAATGCTAATTTTCGATTACTTACGGAATATCTCGTTATAATCCTACTATAGCTCTTACGAATTCAAAATATTATTGTTTCGAACGACCGATTGAACTTTTTTCAGTACATAGTTCGGTGTTATGTAACTGCGGGGAGGGGCGCGCGCTTCGTTTGTCCGAGCGTTCGTATATTTTTTGCTCGACACCTCACTGTGTTTAGTGCTGTATCTTTCAAAATACTGCGAATTAGCCGCTATAACTTTTTACACATATTCTTAGATATATTAGGCATAGATTTGAGCAGGATCCCCCTTAACGTTAGATTTTTATGTTTAAATATAGTGACAGATTAAGAAATTTTTGGAAACAGACTATGTATTTGAATTTTAATTAACATTTTGAGAATTTACTGAAACAGTATGCACTGCTTGTTACATTAGTTTGAATATTTACTCCGGCCTGATAACATTAAATTAAATATCCAACTTGTGTAATTCCTTAAGTGAAAAAAAAAATGTATTTATGCATACAATCACTCACATTTATTGAGATATACATACGAAAAGGTGAAAAGATTAACGGAACAAATCCCGTTGTTTTTAAATTCACACACATTCCGAATGAATTGTGAAATGGAACTGAATTTTCCCATTGTTGGTTTGTCCTACATTCCTTCGGGAGCTTTGCGTGAATTATACATTTCTGTGACATGGACATCTGACCGCGCTTCGGGTAGCGATTTGGATGCTTGATGCTTTTAAATTACAGGCCTCACTTTAAGCACTCCGTTGGACGGTCGTCTCGTACATCTCCGTCATATAATTTATGACGTCTGTTTTTCGCGAACTTTAGCCGGCGACGTTGAACGGCGGAAGTTTTTTAAAACTACTGCGGAACACCGGTTGAATTAATTTGCATTTTGATCGAACACGTTCCGCAAGAATTTTACTTTTGTCGACGATCCGAATGTGGGTTTACGGCGTTTCCTTGGATAATTAAAGTCGATCGCTGATTCGGAAAAGTTCTCGTTACTCAAGATTTTACGTTGAGTTTTACATTGAAGATTGAATCGCGGTGCGACAGACAATAAAAAATATTTGTGGAAGTTACTTTAATTAGCATTTAACTTTAGTTATTAATTGTATTTTTTCGTTTTGTAATTTTTGTGTAATAACTTGCGGGTATGAATTACGACCACTCGCAGGCAGCGATTCTAGGTGGAAATTTACTGGAATTTATTAGCATCCATATGTCAGTGAGGAAATTTACCGCTCATACGTCTACCTGTCCGGAGGGCGAGCAAAATTAGTAGGTTCTGCAACTAGCAATGTTTCATCTCGTCACAATTTAGGAGATTGCAACGATAAGAACAATGTTATAATTTTGTATTCCTTTGCATTAAATCAGCATCCAAGTTCATTTTGAATTAGATGTTGATAATAGATACATACGTAAAGAACATAAAAACTTGGAAATTGATTTCGCGCGAACTCAAAATATATTTTTATTTTAATTTTGTATTTAAAACATTGATGAAAATATATTTTTTAGCCATAATTAGTTTTGCAATCTACATTTTTTTTTGTAGTGTGTTTGATGTATTCTAACAGTATATTAATGCTTTAATTCATAAGAAATGCATTAAAAAATTAAGCAGAATAACAATCCAAGAAATAATAAGAAATTACCCAGTCCATAATTCAACTGAGTATGATTTATCTAAGGGTTATTTGTTAAACAAATTAAATAATATTTACACTGTCAGGATCAGTAACAACATTTATTTATTAGATATTTGTTTACGGTTATATAGTCTAGGCGCCAGTACGTGACCCGTGTGCAGTTATATGTCCCCTAAGTTTTGTTGCGGGCTTTGTTAAACACCTATAGGAGTATTAAAACAATTCAGGGACCGTTGGATCATTTGTCACTTGTGGAATTAGAGTATCATCTTCCTCTATATAACCATAGTTTTGCTATCTTCAATCCCAGAAAAGGTTTGCTCGTGGTAATCAAAATTATCCATTTCTGCTCGTATTGGTACGTTTGGTTTAATTTCCGTTTTTTAGCAAAAATTCAAATTTTAGCAAAATTTGAAATGAGAGAGATTGGACGATAACTTCAACAATCAGGGAAAACATTAAATTGAATGATACAATTAAAAATTATCAACAAAGGTTGAACTGAAGCAGATATACAATCAGTGACAAGAAAAGCACGCTTGAATTACATCATATTCCAAAATACCTTTTATATGTAAAGTTGTATTGCAATTAAAGTTGTACTAAGTGTTAACAATATTTGGACGAAGCAAAGAATGTTGCAAATGCATCAACAATGTCTTGCATAGAACTGTAAGAAATGTTGTTGAAAGAAACTGTCGCATGCATTCTTGTTTTACTTAGTTTATCATTAATGTGACTCCAAAGTAATTTTGGATACGCATCTACTTTAAAAATCCCGTTCTCCGAATTATAGCATAAGAGATATTTCTTCCACTTCGGCCAGTGCCTGTGGCGAAATCTTCAAGGGCTTCAGCAGAGGTATATAGTGGGTCCAGATTCTGCACTAAAAATGAGAATGATTTCGTCCATAACTTTTGATCCAACTTAGCGTATTGTACAGGGTTTTGAGGGAAATTTGCGTTCCGGCGATGAATTTTCCTACAATCAACTTTCTACGATAAATTTTCGGTAAATCACAATTATTTATATCTTACTAAAATGTCTTGCTTTTCGATCAGCCTCCGGTTGTCGAGGTAAAGCTTGTCCTAGTGGCAACCTTCTCGTTAGTGGCTGTTACCTGCTTGCTTCAACTTGATTGACTATTCTTCTTCGATTCCTATCCCATTTCGATAAATTATGGTGGCATCTGGTGAGGCATGCGTGTCTATTAAGTTTTACATTCTCCTTTTTAATTGTGGTTGATGATAAGATAAAACTACTTAATACGTGCTTATACATAATTCCAATATTTTTCAAAAATAATATATCCATTTGCCATTCTTATAGCTATCCTGGTCCCCTTGGGCAAATTGAACAACCAGTAACCAATAATATTCTTTGGCGTCTATGGGGGGGACTTGGAGTATTTCCCTTATAGATTTCGTAATTACAATTAAATTTTATTGTTTCGAGAAACTTTGAATTAAATATTTAATTAATTGTTTACGATGCAGACATTGAATAAGTTATTGTAACGGGCATGAATTGGGAAATTTGTATGTGCCAATAATAGGAAATTAACAGGAAATAAAAAATGGAAAATTTTAAAAAATTATGAAAATTAAAAAATGGAAAATTGATAAAACTGTAAATATCTTGCAAAATAATCTAAAATATATAATTGTTAATATTTTACACGCTCAAGTATAAACGCAAAAGTTATGCGCAAAATTTTATTTTATTACTTTAAAAATTAAAAACTATAAAACCTCTTTTCTGATGATTTTTTCATTTTGGATATTTTACTTTTTTGCTAATATTTGGACAGTTTAAATGTGACTATTATAATTTTTATCAATAATTTCAATTCTACTTCGCCATTTGCGATTTTTCAGGATTTTGTTTTTGAAAATTTCAAGGATCTTAACTTTTTTCTGACGATTTACAAAATTATTTCCTCGTCGACAGTTTGATTTTTTTTGCAATTATGTTTCAAAATGCCATTTTTTAAAATTATTTCATTTGGTTGGGTGGGGTCGGGTTCAAACTAGTTTGAAATGTAGCAAATCCCCAAAAATCGCCAATGGTGAAGTAAAAATTACGATTCGATAAGTTTATAGTATCAACAACATTCGTAATTGGGATACGTGGACTAACATAAAAAATCATCGAAGCAACATCATATCTCCGCTAGGACGAGATCTTTCCATCTTATTCTCGTAACATAATTTAAAACAATAGCATAAAAATAACCAAATGTAATTGCAATAAAATTAGTAAATACACACGTAACTTGCGAAAATTTTGGGAAGGGAAATTATTACGAAGAATTGAGTAAATCGATGACGACAATAACAAAAATGACTGATCAATATAAAATACAGGCAAACTATTGATATTGCATGTGGCAACTTGTTTAAATGGTAAGAGATCATTTAATTTTTAACGTCTTGTTTAAAACTGGTATATTGTGATTGTTCCCATTATTACGCAAACAAACAAATAAATAAAGTTGCACACCTGGCTATGAGGGTCCTCATAATTAGTTAGAATAAAAAGCAAAAGTTCAAGGTAAAACTCTGAAAAACTCAAACATTCGAAGAAGTAAATGTGCGTGAAAAGTCATCCTAACTAAATTACGGAGGGTCGCGATCCCTTCGACTTCTTACGTGAATCAATCTATTAATATGACTGGGGATAAAGGAGAACGGCGTCAATGCAACGTAATACAGAAGGAAATTGGCTTTATTTCTAAACTAAATAATTGGTTGTATAATCTAATAGTAATTGCAATAAAAAGAAATACGATCTTGATTACGAAAGTTTAATATTAAAATATAAGGTAACCGCATTATTCGTACATACACGTGTATAAGTTGATGTAAGAAATGCCAGGTGGCTTTAATCAAAATACCCACTCATGTGAATCGATATTGACTTAGTCAACGCAGGTTGTCCCGTTTTGGAAGCTGATCAATTGACTCGACATATATTAAAAAATCGTGGCATGTTAAATAATAATATTCACTCAAAAACTTACACTAAACACAATTTATCTTTTGAAATCAGGGCATGAATGCCATTTTTATAAATAATATGCAGGTATCAGTTGTCAACGAAATTTCACTGGTTCGTCATTACAATTCGCTGAAATTATTTGATATAGAGTTTCTCAACTTTAAACAGTATTTGAAATCGTGTTTGTGTTCACCATGTGTGAAAAGTTACAAGAAACTTAGTGAGCAAATATGTGGGTTCATACAGAATAATACTCTCAAATATACAACGAACGGGACCCAAGCTCTATTGAAAATTGTCGACTGACCTTCGTTGCATAAATGTGTCTCAAGCGAAACTGATCAGCAAAAATATTTAAATCGTCCGAAAATGCAAATTAACGACCAAGTGGAACATGTCAATGTGAATACGAAATTTTAATACCCACAGAATAATAGCACCGGATCCTTTAGCGTGGAACAACTCAACTAATTTGAATAAAACGGATAAAATTCAAGTCGGATACCAAAATGCATGCGAAGAAGATTAATGATGCAGCTGCCGGGAGATTTACGGTGGCTAAAACAATAATTCTCCGCCTACACTATTACCGTTACACGTTAAACCCACTTGACCCAGAAAGGTACAATTTGTCGTAGATGGGACGGTCACTAAGAATGCTCCGAGATGAAAGGACGCTTTGATATATATTTATAAAGAATTTTATTGCATTTTCCACGGAGCGTTTTGTAGACGAGACGGCTGCCTCCACCTCCTCGGTGATTTTATTTTAATTGTCGAATGCGAGTACGTTTTTCTTGAATTTCTGAATTGGTAAAATAGCAATTAGTACATTTTTCAATAGTAGGAGTGGATATCGAATATTTAAAGTAACCATTTCATAGTCGGTGGCAACGTGGTATTGGAAGTAAAATATTTAATTTTTTTTTCATTTTGCGAAAGTTGCAATGAAAATCAATTAAAAGTTTTAATCTAGAGTGAAACGATTTGTGAGAAACTTTAGTTGAATAAGTTAAAAAAGAATTGAACCTCCTAAAAGTTGATTACTACCATTATTGCAATTCTATTTGAAGAGGAAGCTAGTAAGAGAAAGGTGGAAGAAATGTATGTGACGATAACTCCAAAGATGAGAAGACAAGTAAATGAACTGAGTTGCAGAGAAGAAGGTGTTTAACAAAATGAAGTAAAAAGAAGGAAATTTGGGGAACACCCACGGATAGCTATTTATGGAAATTTTATTTATACGTGACAAATTAATAAGCTATGTATCAAAATCTTTGTTCAATAAAAATTGTAATCATTGTAAAATTTCTTTTAATTTACTGACATGCCTAAGTCATACTTTATATTTTTCTTCTTCACTTGTTTTATTCGTACAGTTTTGCATTTCTTCTCAAGGAAAGTTAACAGATGCTGTGACTACGAATTTAATGACTGCATTCATGATTAGAATATATATTACCCTAATGTCAAATTAAAAACTATGTTCGATTAACATTGAATGTAAAACATCTAATTGCAATGGTTCCTACAGCAAAATACTTTCTTTTAATTTAGGTTCAGTTGATGTGAGATTATGTCATCGAACTTTCATAGATTGTTCTCTACAAATATCAAATTTCCATCAGCAATACCAACTAAAACTGAATCGCTGTACAAAAACTAAAGTAAGTGTGAATATAGTTATTGTCAAGGCTCAAACTATTAGAAGAATTGCGGTGATGTTAACGGAAATGAGCAGTTTTCAAAAGGGCATGAAAAAAGAGCAGGGTATCACAAATGATATCAAAGTAATCAAAGCTTACCAACCAGAACTAAATGACGAATTGGGAAAATTAAATACATGGGTATAGAACAAGCTTCAGAACGTGAACAAAACATTGGCAACTTTAGAAAAAAACGAATGAAAAATAGCGTCATTATGTATGGCATGAAAACGGACACAGAGATCCATTCACCTTTGAAGAAGGAGTTAAAGGATTTCTCAAAGATAAATTAAGAGTAGAAACATATCACAACGGAAATATTAAAAAAATAACATGTTTTCATTAATGATGATTTCACCAAAGGAAAACGAGAAACAAAGACAAGACAGAAAGAGAAAAAAATGTAAAATTAGTGTAAAATATGGCAATTCGAAATGGAGAGGAATGACACTGGTAATGAAAATCAAGTGTCCAAGGAATTAGGAAAATCAATAGAAGAGTGGGAAATTTGCAAATATGTAAAATGAGGGAAAAACTATGGAAAGGAAAATTAGAATAGAGGAACCGTAAGGCGAAAAATCGTAAAAGGAATTGCAAGAATAGAAAATTTTATGGAACATTCGAGATACATATACATCGAGCATTTTAAAGGAGCTAGTAGGAGAATTAAAAAAATATCAAATAGAAAGCCATCCAGGAAACAAGGCAACTGGAAAATGAAGTAAATAGAGGATCTATATTTTAAAAGCGAAGGGACAACGATAAATGGTATTATGTTTATGGTGCAAACTCAATATAAAGAAAACGTTATGAACTTCATTTCCATCAGACAGAATGGATGCCATAAGGCGAAACGGAAACAACCGAAACGTTAGAATAAGAGGGAACACGATACAGAAATACTAAAAGGATGAATGGAAGCATTGGTGGGAAGAGTGCGAAGAAATGGGGTGGAGCAAGGAGGAGGAGAAGGAGGGCAGGGATTGGAAGAAGGCATTGGGAGAAAATGGGGAAGGGGTACATATATTAGAGGAGTTAAAAAGGAGAAGGGTGGAGGGTAGCAGAGGGACATAATTGATAGGTTGCAGGAGAGATAACAGTCGAGGGCCGGAGATGGAGGGTGCGGACACAAGGTACAAAGAGGTGAGAGAAGGAGGAGGAGATGGAGTGGAGGAGAGAGATCAAGGAGTGGAATGTATGGAAAAAATTTAAATAGGGTGAGGGGAATATGGGATTTGGAATAAGACATGGTGTATTGTAAGAGGCAAATGCCAAATAAAGGTTGTTTACTAAAAGAAGAAACCAGAAGAAAATATAAAGAGGCATGGAAACAGATAGAAGATGTAATAACAGTAAATCATTAATCCCGCATAAATTAATTAATTAATGTTCGACAAGGACTGTGAGAAAATAATAAAAGAATCAGTACAAGAGAAAAATAATATAAAGAAGATAAGCTAAAAGACATTGGCGAGAGATGTCAAAGGAAGTAAGTGAAATGTTTTTAGCAAGAATGTAAGAAAATGGAAATAGGGTACCAATATAGAAATAGCTATTACAAATCCGAAGAAGGAATTTTAATCACTGGAAGAGGATAAAGTTATGAAAAGATGGGTGAATACTTCCAAAAACTATTAAATAAATGAAAGACAGAATTAGAACGGAATAGTACAGGAACAGTATAGAGAATGGATAATGAGACAGTAGAGAAACCAATAGAGGTAGAAATAGAAAACTATAAGGCCAAGAGCAGCACGAACACTATTATAAGAAATAATGAAAAATGGTAAGAAATCAAAATGTTCTATCATTTTTCCTTATACGTGTATACCAACCATTAAATAAATTATAAATACTAAAAAGCTGTTACAATTGGGTAAAATGACATTAAAAATTACAAAGAACACAGTAACAGTGACATAGAATAACCAGTAGTATTACCATGTAAGAGAATTGATATCAATAGGTCACTCGCAGGGGGGTAGAGCAGGGTAGAAATTTCAGGAACAATATTTCATAAGAGTATAAGTGTAACATATGTGTATTGCATTCGGTGATGACCTTAACTTTAACAACAAAAACCAGCAAAGAACTACAGATAATAATAGAATATTGGAAAAAGAAGCGCCAGAATTTGGATTGATAATTAACGAAAACAACACAAAATAGATGGTAATGGTAGCAAATAGTGGCAAAGAATATACTTTCGACCTAGAACGGCGTACGCCTGTGATAGGTAACGATCCACACCTTGAATCAAAATGAAGAGGAGCTAATGAATGATGGGGGAGAAAAGGCTATGAGCAAAATATAGGAGGGATGGAAACGATGCATAAATAAAGAGCTTGGAGAATTGCGCAGATGCCGAAATATAACAAGTTTCGTGAAAGCACAATACTTGGGATATATTTAACGAATGTATTTACAATGCTAGAGATGGCACTATAAGGAAATCCAATTAGTAAAAAAGAGAAAAATTAGACCAAGAAAAATATGGAGAAAAACTTGGGGACCATTGCTATTACAAATTTGAAAAAGAAGCAAATAATAAAGCCAAAAGAGAATGGTGGAATCTAGGCGGATTACTAGATACATTAAAATTATTACAAGCCCATTTTTGCAACACCTATTTAGTGACACTGAACACCAGTTTCGAAATACTATATGAAAAATCAAGTAGACAACCTATTCACGAAATTAATTTAATTCCTAACATAAAACATATAGTGAAAATTCCGGTTTACATAAAACAAGGCGATGTTTTAATACAAAAAACCACAATTAAAAAATGTCATATACCAGAGACAGTTACTGAATCTGAAGATAACTTTGCTGTTGTAGAAATTCTAAATAAATCAGATCAACGTATAAACCTAAATTTCGACAAACCAATGCGTGTATTAAAATTCGAAAGAGATACATTTGAAATTTACCACATGAAACACACACATTATTATGAAAATCCAAAATTGCAACTAGAGTCATTAATACGTTATATGAAGTTTGTAAATTACGCGGAAAATTTTCGGATATTTTTTATAACTTATAATTCGAAATTGTCATTCTTTAATTAGATAAAACACCAAATGCGTATCGGTATGTTTCAAATTGAAAAATAAATATTTCTGAAATTAATAGATGCCTTTTCAAAATACGCACAGGCCTACCCAGTATCAGGAGCAAATTCACTCGAAGTAATAGATAACTTTGTAACATTTATGTCCCACCACACACTTTTGCACCCGCGTCTAATGGTTCTATCGAAAGATACATTCGAATCTGATAGAACACACCTGTGTCCTAAAAAATAAATTCCCTGACAAAACTCTGTGACTAAAAGGAAATCTATAGAAATCACATCTGGGCACATCGAAAATGACGACTAAATATATGACATAGGGAAGTCATGAAAAAACGCACAGATACTTTAACACAAAATTATCAGAAAAAAAAGATAATATAAGAAACAAATTAATTTCATTGTTTATTATTTATTGTTTGTTTATTTATGTCTGCACTTGTTATGGGTTCGATTTGTGTGAATGTGTTGTGAGAATGTGCAACTATAACATTTTTCCACTAAGTTCTGCTCATCTATGTTAATTAATGATCGTTCGATTTATTTCATTACGGTCAATGGCACGTCGGTTAGAGATTAAATCCATGCTCACGGACTCGGGATCGATTCTGACCACACACTGCGTTTCCAAAGAATTTATTTCGCGTACAGAATCACACCAGTTTCATTTCAATTTTAAATTCACATATTGATTAATTATTAAAAATACAATTTTATCCTAACTCGGTTGCATAAATTGCAGTAAATGTTAAATGGAAAATTGACAATACATACAAGGAGACACGGATACAGACATATGTTTCTGTCTTCAGTAGGTCAAACCTATTGTGTGTAATTAATCTTCTAAGCGTTAGAAATAATTTATTGTATAAGAACCAGTCAGTTATTATTCAATTATTAAATGTTGTTTATATGTAGTGTCAATTCATTTTCAATTGATAATCACATACGTGTCATCGCGCCCACATGTCTTATATTTCTTGTATGTATTATAATATTTTCGTTTATAGTTCTATTCATTTAATAAAGATCAACATAGTATCTATACTTTTTCAATAAATCTGCCATGTGTTCTATTAATATTATTAGGTGAACTGATAAATAAATTCTATCTAAACATAATTTTGGGATAAAATAGATAAAAATTCAATTAAGAGGAACGATTAATTTGAGCTTATTTAAATTTTTTGTTTCAGTTGATTTTATCCTTTGTATTACAGTCATCGTCGTATTCTCTAAATTTGTAGGAAAATATTCAATTTTTATATTTATTCGTAAGGGCTGGGCTTGGCTTCGAAGTAACCACTCCGCCAACCGAAGAGTCCGCCATTCTTCTGCCATTTTTACTTACTTACCTTCTAAAATTATTATCCGTCGTTCGCGTTCTAAAACCCGGCAGCGAATTCAATGAAAGCCAGAAGTGGTACAATAATGGAGATCTCATTGCGTCTACATCACTCAGTTAACGACTCCAACGGTTGAACCCGTTCCATTCCTCTTGCGCTGAGCGTCTGCCCTAATGTAGTTCGTTAGCGTCAGTGGCTCTGCGGTGCTTAAAAAGGTCCAAGTGTGCCATGGAGATATCTGTAGAGAGGTTAATTTACATCCTTGACTCCGGAGTTACATTTGCAGAAATTTCATTTTCCCAGCCAACATTGTCTGCGTTATTTTAATTCTTCCGCACGACGCTTTTAACCGTCTATCCGTTCTCCGAACTGCAGCAAACCGGAAATTTAATGTTCTTAACAGACTGCGTTTGTTAGGGGCATCATCATTAAATTACTCTATAAACAGCTAGCTTCTGTGAAACAAATGGCGTTTATTTATATTCAAACAGTGGTGTTCCTGTCTACTGAAATACCGATTGAACGATCAGGAAATAATTTGCATATATATTCCTTACGAAAATTTGAAAATATTATCTAATCATTGAAATAACTTTTATTTGCACAGTATTTCATTTTTATTGCACCGAAACGAACTTTTCCCCAGCTTTGATTAACGCTCATGCAGATAATAAAATTTTCATAATATTTATCTTAGAATATGTTACGATCGGGTTATGTATAATATTTTCGTTATTAATTAGTAAAGTTTGTTTAAAATTATTGTCGAATATGTTTGGCAATAGCTTTCTTAAGTGGTGTGTAGTTTGTGCTCACCAACGTTTATTGCTTGTGAAGTCAGCAATCTGGTTATAGTTGCTTATTCACTTTTGAAGTGAAATTGAATTTTGGCCCTTACAGTATTTGTGGTGTTCTGACGACTGAGTAACCATGAAATAGAGCATCCTTTACCATCCTTTACCAATTATCAGTTACTATGAAAAATATATCTTCTAGACCACAACTCAATTCTCCTTAGTTGTTCGAGATTGTTATTATTGACTATACAAAAGAACATACTGTGATTCGCGAGCTCCTCCCATGGAAATTAATTGGCATTGTGTGCTGTTTCGCATTCGCGACGTAAAAATACGTTTACGGGATTTTTTTTAAAAGAGCTTTAGAACGGAGAAGCCAGAAATTACTGCGCGCATTCCTGGAGAAGCGGCGCATTAATATAAATTACCTGGGCTCCTTTATTTGCCATCGCGAAATAAATATATGGAAGGGTGGGTTCGCAGCCGATCCTCAAACAGAATACAAAAGATGCGAACGGGAACGCAACAGTTGTCGGAATTTTCAATTTAATGAGAGGAAGCAAATGTACAGATGAACGTGTGCGGTATTTTCCGGTGGTTAGGCCGATCGTACGCAAACGAACAAAGGGGATTTTTTATATTTAAAATTGGTTTTAATTATGATTCACTGGGAGTCGAACAATGTACAAGTAACAAAATAAATATGTCATATCTAATAATGCTTGCAAAGATATTAAGAATTTATTTCAAGGTAGAAAAACTAAAGTGATTATTCAACGCGTTGACTGTTATTGGCTATAAATCCAATTTTCTTTAAGTTTACTTACTAATGCTAATAGTTGTGAATACTGATGGAAGTTAGAAAACTTTTGAAACTTTGCTGGCATTTCTAGAAAAAAAGCTCATATTTATTTGTTATTTGAGCATTCAAAGCTCACGTTAACATACATTTTTGATAAATGTGAACTATCGATTTTAAACGAAGTTTCAATTAATAATAATAATAATATTTAAGACTAAATATTTAATTTTTTTCTTAGATTTTATTAATATTATTGCAAACAAACAGCAAAATTCTCGGAATTTTATTAATTTCCAAATTTTTATAAAAAAATTGAACTACATAGCTTTAAAATTATATTCCTTTATTTATATAAACTAACTAGGTTACTAAGTTTTTATGAATGAGTATCCCGTTGTGGTTTTTCTAATGACTCATTTAATTGTTTCTGCTTTGGCAGTGCAAAATTTCAATTGGTAGGAATCTGTTACTTGATAAGCATTAATTAATTGTAAGAACAATGTCAAATGTATCAACTTATAGGATAAAAAATCGTTAACTTTATACGTACACAAAAATACAATGTGAGCAAAAAGTTTTCACATTAGGGTAGAATGTGGATTTATTGTCATGTCTTTGATTTGAAAAAATGGCCAAAATTCAAACAATTCAATAATTTTAAACAATAAAAAGAGTAAAAACATTTAACACCTAACATTATATCGGGTGTCCATTTTCAAACTCGGACATGTGAATTTTACATTGTATTTAACGTTCTTATTGATTCCCGCTCGACATTTCAACTTACATGAAATGCAATCATGTCTCTAGAAAGATAAAACAAGAATATGATCAAAAATGTTATTTTAATTTTAATATAATATTTAAAACTTTGAGATTTTTAAATATTATATGATTTTCAAATTTGACAAATTTGTCAAAATATTTGGTAAATGGTAAATCACCGTTTGAAGTATTTACGTAGAACTGAATAATTACTCCAGTGAAGAATGAGTGGTAAAAACCTTTACATTTTTGAAAAATTGTGAGAATCTTTTTAGTTTGGAACTCTTCTCAATTCAAAATTATTCATTAATAAAAATGCGAAAATATTCAAAAGAATTGACATTGATATTTTCAATATTCAAAGTAAAATGAAAATGAAAAAATCGCGATTACAGAAAATGTTCGCAGTTTTGAAAAATGGTGAGGATTTTTTTCATTTCAGGACTTTCCAACGAATAAAATTTATTTAATAAAAATGCGAATAATTTTCACAACAAAAAGTGACTTATTAATCATTTTTGACAATTTTTGAAAGTTATGACATTAACTTATTGTTCTCTTCAATCTTTTAGCGTTTTTGGATTCGAGTGAAAAATAACAAAAATTCAAAACGAAATCATTTTCAAAATTTTTAATATGAAACATTCAAACATTTTTTAAATTCAAAGTAGCAGTGAAGAATGGGTTTTAGCATTTTAGGAGGACTGATTAATAAAATTGTGAAAAATTTCACAACAAAAATTTTATTATAAAAAATTTTTGTTGACGCTTTTTTTCATTGAATTTTGGAAAACTATAGATTCAGTTGGGTTGGATTGAGTTGGGTTGGACAGACTCCAATCACCAAATCACACCAATCAAAACCAGCCATATCCAACCCAACTCAAATTCACAAAACATTTATTTTATTTTATTTAAAAAAATCAAAAATCAATATTTTCATCCTGAACTTTTTTACGATAGTTTTAGCTTACAGAAAGTTAGAGATTTGTTTTCCGTTAAATATAATACCAGAACTTCTGCAACTACTATTAAAAAATATGTACCAGTATTTGAGGGATATGATAATAACAAAAATATTAATAAATTATATTTATATCGTAGGAATAAATAATTGAGGCATGCAATATTTGTCAAATATTGCTTGCCGCAATGTGCGCGCCAGATACTCAAAAACAGTTGGTCAATATATTGGGTTGAGTTGGGGTTGTTTCACTCAAATATAATTTATATATATTTTATGTTAAATATTAAATGTCTTTAACTTTTATTGTCACAGATTGTCGAATTGAATTTTTTCCGTTTTAATTTGTGACATTTGCAAACTCCACCAAACGACATAATAAAACGTTTTAAATGCATTTTCGCTATTTAATTTTTAGATTTTGAAAAATTTTACGTTTATTTATAATTTTGGGTTTATTGAAATTTGCTTTTTTTTAAAATTTGAATTTTCAATCATTCACATTCACATTTTCAATTTTTTGTCATCTTTTAAAAATATATATTGGAGTATTGTTTTTGAAATATGTTTTCTTTTAATTTTTGTTTTTTCGTACAATTTTAACAGTTTTTTTACATATTTTGACAATATTGTCTAACCTGTTTGTCCGCCTGTTTGTTTTTATGGACCTGTTTAATTAATTTTCATAATACGTTTGCGCTGTAAGATTAGTCTATCTGTAATACTTGTTTAGGAATAGGGGGCCGGAAGGATCAGATTACGCCCGCGGCACAAATGTGTGGCCCGATTGAGGAGAGCCTTTATTTGGCTGAGGGTGTAACGTACTTCCGGCCTTATGGTTTGCGCAAAACTGCATGGAACAAATATTTAGAAAAATGTAGGATTTTTAATACCAAAAATTGCAAAATTAAGGTGGCGGTCGACACTAAAGTGTTAGTTGCTATGTAGTAAACAAAAAATTAAAAACGGAGATGGAAAATTGTGTTACAACAGAGAAAGGTAACAAATAAACAACAGAGAGCTAAGAACGTAACTTTGTGGTACTCCACTGACAGACATGTATTCCAATGAAAACCTCGTTACTGTCCAAAATTGATTCGGTGCTGTAAATTCTACCTGAATTCTTCAATCAAGTTATGTTTAGCACCAATTTTGTCCAACTTTACCACAATGAATTTATGCTGAACCTGATCAAACGCCGTCGACAAGTATGTGTATATTGTATCAAGTTGATAACGATTACCAATAATCAGACACATAATGCACAAATGAACGTAGGTTAGTTGCAATTGACTTTCCTTTTGCAAATCCATATGGCCGAGTTGACACCGTATTCTCGAAACGGTTTGAACTTCATTAGCTCAAAAAAAGACATTATCGAAATATGCCGGTAATTGACAGACTCGTTTTTATTACCCGATCATTTCATTAATAAGGGAAAAAAATCGGGTCAATCTTAATTCCAGTTATATAATTTTGAAAATTCGATTTCATATTCACTTTGACCAATTATCTGTATTCTTGTGAGTAGAGTGCCAAGTAAAATTTCTTTGACATTTTTCGGTAGTGCCTTTTATGTTCTTGTGAGCCTCTGCAGAAAATCAATATGGAAACGAACAATTCCCCTTACATTCCAAGTGAACCGTACGTTGAAAGTAACCGTGAAAATTTCCTAAAGTGCTACACATGCGTAGTTCACATCAGTAGGAACCAGTACAGATTTTCAGTCAGTTTGCTATATCAAGTTATATAATTCTAAAAAGTTAGCAAGTTTGAAGTTCAAAACTGGGTTGGCGAGACTTCAAACATTTTAGCTGAAGAAAATTCACAAAACGTTTGAAATGCAAGAGCGGGATGATATGAGTCCTCAGGCACAAGCAAGTTCTCAGAACGTTAATTTATTAAATTGTTTAATGATTTACAACACTTTTCGATTTTGATCATTGAGCGCTACCCAAAGGGGGAATGTCAAAATCGCCGGCAAATATAAAATTGTTGTCAATAAGTGCAAGTGATTCAAGTTTGTGAAATAAATTTTCATAAATAAACAAATAAATAAATGTTAAAATACAGTGGGGATAGTATGCAAGAATGGGATAACTTCATTCTATTCATAAGGACGACGCTTATGAAATTTTAGTGCAACATATTAACAATAAGTTAAAAATGAAAACGGAATACCTAACAGGAGAGTACTCATGTAGATTTAGTAATTGAACAGGTTCCAGTTATGAAGGAGGCTTAGGCGAACAGCGATGAACATTTGTGGGAAACTTTTGTCTTTCTTCTCCGTTCTTTCAATTTTTGCATTTCCTATCTGATTTGTGAATCTTCCTTCTTTATTTTCTCTCGTATTTGATTTTTGAATTTTCTTTCTTCATTTACCCAATTTACCTCTTTAACTCTTTCACCCGGTATCATATCTGCTATCGCGCTGCACATATAATTTTACTTGTGTTCTCGCGTGCCTGCCTCTTATTTTCCCTTTCACATGATTTCTTCACTTTGCTTAAGGGGGATCCTGCTTTAGGAGGCCTTAAAATAGCGTTTTTGGTGGAAGTTTTTTAGGGCAGAAAAAAATGAGCAAGTCTAGTGAACTTTTTAGAGCATTTTATTGCATATTTGAGCATTAAAAAAAATATGTCGAGAGACAAATATTTAAACGGAACCAATTTTTATGCACATTTGTGCAACACCTTTCAATTGCAATTTACAATCGGTGGGAAAGATGTAGCCCGTAATTTTTGTCTGAAACAAAAAAAACCAAAGAAAATGGTAATTCTCATATATTTTCTTCTATGTGAACTAAAAAAAAAACCAAAATTTTGAAATTCAAGATTTTTCTCAGGTTTGAAAATAAATGTGCTCTTTGCAGGAAGAGAAAATCATTTCAACTTGCTAAAAAAGTTGTTTAGAATTTTTTTTCATTAATCTTTTTAGTTCAAATATAATAGAATGCTACTGAAGCCAACAAAAGTTTTGTTTCGTTTTGATTGCTTGTCTAGTTTTCTCGCAATCACGCCCACCAGTTTAGAAAAATCGTAAAAACGAAAACTCGAGAAAACGCGCTCTAAAGTTTCAGGTATCAGGAAAAGTATCAGGAAAAATGTTAATTTTCGATTACTTACGGAGTATCTCGTTATAATCCTACTATAGCTCTTACGAACTCAAAATATTATTGTTTCGAACGACCGATTGAACGTTTTTCAGTACATAGTTCGGTGTTATGTTACTGCGGGGAGGGGCGCGCGTTTCGTTTGTCCGAGCGTTCATGCATTCGTATATTTTTTGCTCGACACCTCACTGTGTTTAGTGCTGTATCTTTCAAAATATAGCGAATTAGCCGCTATAACTTTTTATACATATTCTTAGATATATTAGGCATAAATTTGAGCAATAAAAAATAAATATATTTTTTCAGCCTTCTAAAGCAGGTTCAACTTTTATATGTTATCTTTTCGTACTTCTTTGTCTTTTCCCTAAGTGTGTTCTTTTAATGAGTTTATTTATACATTTCCTTGTGCAATTGTTTCACAACATCGCAGCACTTAATAAATCTCTTGACATTGATAATTTGCGATAGACTTGTAAATATATTTAATATTAAATTCTATTTTTTGAACACACATTTCTTATAATAAATAATTAAATATTTGATGTATATGACGTCTTTAAGGCATCGTTTTTGCATTTGCCCGCAAGGAAATAAACTGCGAATTTGCCGCAGATTTTCCATCATTTTATTTTTCTGACCTGCCCCTTCAAAAACATCAAATCAAAAACCGGGAAATTTCTTTGATTTGTTATTTTTTTGCCGTCCCGGTTCATTCGCCTCGAATTTTGCAATGCGCGACGTATTCAGGGCTCTGAATGGCCTCCGGCAAACCCCGACAGGATTTCCTTTTGTAAAAGTTAAAGGGATTTAAGATCGGACAAAAGAACGAAATGTGCACGGACAATTCGTTGAAGTCGGTGTACGCAAGCACTGCGCATATACACAGTCTCAGGTGGTGAATTTTCGGTGCGGATAATGGGGAGTCGTTGAATCCTTTATGCGTCCTGCAGACGACTCGGCCATTCCAAACACCACATTCAGCGACGTCGAAGGGACCTCGTCGCGCGGTTTTTCTTTGTCTTCGCAATTTTCGTAGCGGCCGCGCGCGCGGTAGTCGCAATGCCGTAATGTTTGTACATGAAAAATGCATTTCAGATTTTACGGGCGTCGTTGTCTTGCGTAAAAATAACTTGCCGTGGCGTAGCATGAAAGACAAGCCACTTATATTTTACTTTTGAAACTTATTTACTTTTACGTCTTCAAATTTTAAATAGACCTTTAACATTTAATTCGCAAAGACAGCTATAAAGTTTATGGCCGAAGTTTTCTTTTCAAGGAAGTACCTACTTCCTGAGTTATATTCGACAGTAAAGGTGTAATGTGTTATAAAATAACAGCACCTAAAGCAGTTCGTTCATTAGCATAGTTAATTATTAGTACATACTTAAAATTATAGTATAGACGATTCTACGTAATGATTAACTTCATGCTTCGGAATTATTTCATTATCGATTTATTTATTTAGTTAATACGTGTACCGTCATAATCTGATCGATTCTTATGCATACGAACGATTTGTTCATTTTCGTTAATATTATTGAATTGTGACCTAACTTCTTATCCGTCGACCAATCTGGTCCATTGAGTAATTAATTCCGTCATATAAAGATTGATTATTTTCACGAATATTCGTAATTAACATTGCAAAGTTGCATAATTATTGAGGGTACAATTTGGGATCATATTGTAAATATTATTTCATATGATTGTGGTTGTGGAATTAAATCGATTTTTGCGATTTATTTAAGCTCTTCTGGCATACTAGTTACATGTGCAATATCTAATCCACCCCATAATTCCATTAATTAATTGAAATTCTTAAATTCTTCAGACTATCATGAATCCATTGCAATCGATCCTGATTTTATACTAGATAGAGATTTTTTTTAAATTCAGTGTGGAATTTTGTATGAAAAAAAGGTGAAACAATGACGACATATTTCACAAACGCTGAGAATTTAATCCCGGAGTCGCTGAAAGAAATCCCTTTCAGTGAAGCGATCCAAATAATACCGAACCCGATCGGCAGTAATAGTTTCGCGTCAATAAATTCCCGTTTCTAAAAAACAAGAGACGACCGAAAAACATTTCAGCTCGAACACATTTACAACAAATTCCCGAACAGGACGGAGCGAAACGGGGGAAAATTACACGCTGCAGCTTTCGAGAATGATGATAGCGTCCCGGTTTATTATTTTAAGAAAACGCTCCACTACTTTACGATCTTATTTACTAGAGTGAGTTACGACTTGAGATATTCATTTAGTTAAAAGTGTATGTGAGTGTATTTTTCGGCCGTCTCGCGAAACACCGGCTTCGGCGATCCTTCAGGCGACGCGTGAACGGTCCGTTTTAATTTGCAAGAGGTCTGCGCGACCGAGACGTTGCGTGCGAGGTATTACGTTCGTTGCATGCATTTAATACAAATTGCTCTATCACCGAGAATACCTGTCATTGGATGCAATAAAATTGCATGTTTCGATGTTATATATTTAAGTTTCGTGGAAAACTCTCGAACGTAATTATTGCAGGATTTAAAGCTGATGGCGTTGCCTGTTTCTGAAATGACGTTGCTGCATAAATACTTTATTAACTTCATTATGTAAATTAGGGGATTTATTTTGAAGTGGTGCAAATACTAGTTAATCCTCGAAGAAAAAATCAAGATACACAAATTTAAAATTTTTTTCAAATTGCTCCATTTCCTCGTTCTAACATTTGTAAAATTTTTATTCACGAGTCGTCTTCTCTAGCCTAAATATTTTCAGAACATGTAATACAAAATATTTCCATTAAAATTATGGATTCATTAAGAAGATCTCGATTCATCAATTGCTTATTATTGGGAGTTCCAATTCTATCGAAGCAAGCTGCACCAATTTTAATTACTTAATAAATCCTACGAGATATTCGCCTCAACAAGTTATTATTTTAATGCCTTAAATTACTGGTGTATGTTTTACTTTTGTTGTTAATAATATGCTACCTATACATACGTTTAAGGATACACAAGAATGGCGTGGAAACTAATGTTTGCCACGTATTTTTTTTTCAACCGCGTTATTTCGATCTATCACGACACAATTTCTCGACCATTAAAATATTAAAACAGCTCCGCTCGATATTGCATTCGATGCACGTCATTAGGCCTAGTTAAATATTCAAATTGAGGGCATATATGAGTGGATTGTTTCTTCAGTACAATTTGATTTTGTTGACATTTTCTTTTTGTGGAATAAATGATCGAAGCTCATTTATGTTGTATATGTAATAGCACGACATTCATTTTAACCTCTGAGGCAGCACGTCGTTATTTCAGTAAACCATAATGGTATAGAAATTTTTGTTTGATGATATTTTCTCAAGAAAATATTCTGCATAATTGACTTGTATGTTTGAATTTCAAGTTTGTCGTGATTTTTGTTCAATTAACATATTATTTTTTATTTATTCAAATGAAATTGCAATAAGTAACTTCACCATCAATGAACTGTGTAACTTTTCTTAATGTCCCCATTGTTTAATACGTACCAATTTTGTATATAATTAAATAATTATTTGATTTGTTTTTATATTGTCTTCCTAATCGCAGCAATTAATTTTCCGCTTTTATCATATAATCAAACTTCGTGAACACTCCCCTGAAATTATTTCATTATAGAAAATTGTAGGACGCTTATATCAATCGTCGGTATAATTAATCCCCCACGCTTCTATAATTCAATTATTCATCCAAACTAATCACTACAATTGAGGATGTATTTCAATCTACACAAGAAATAACATCGCCCTAACCTAAGGTCAAAATATAAATTATATCCACAAAATTATTTTCATTGTTCATAATTGGCGTCCACCTCTTAACCGAGAGGGTGAGGCACAAGAATGAAAAAATATTAACAATTGATATTGAAAATATTAGTGTTAATTTTTGAGAATATTTCGTTGCAATTTATGTCTGGTATGTGTATGTTTTGTCGTGGGTAATTATAAACCGCAACACAACCGAACCCAAACAAACCCAACCCAACCTGATCCAACCCAACACGACCCAACTCAACCCAACCCTAACCAAGTTAACAGGAGTTTGATTCTCAGACTATTAACACTTGTCACTTATCACTTGTCTCAAATTAAAATCAAATCAAAATGATACCTCAAGATTCGAACATTGCTTAGTAATAAGAAATTAACTTATAAACAATGTTATCAATTACAACTTTCTCGTTGCATTTTGTCAAGGAAAGAAAAGCTGCATTAATAATTACGTATATTTTTTTGCAGTAAATATTTTCTTCAGAACATTTACTGACGGAAATATGAAAAATAAAAATTGTTTATCAACAAATTAGTCATAAACAGTTATAACAATAAATATTTCTTGCTACAATTTTGACGAATGATTTTCTCAATTAATTATAAACACTTATGACAATAAATATATCTTGCAGTTGGGGCGACTTGCGAAAAATAATTGCTTATAAATAATTTATAAATTAGAAATTTCTAGAATTATAAATAGTAGAGACTTCGTGATGGGATTCGAGAATATTGCGTATTAGTTAGAAATAAACAATAGAATTAAATTGCAAGTGATTTCAGAAGGAATCGTATAGCCTGGCCAGGTAAATACAAAATAAATTATAAAATTTTCGTATCGAAATGTTTAACGATTAAAATGAAACATTTTATAATAGATAGTTGACAGTTTATATGGATCGATTCGTGTTTATTATTATATATTATATATGTGTACGAGCAGAAAGTATGTTTGGTAATAAATAATAAAACGAGTACAGGTACAGAGAAACTATTTATTGCAAAACAATCTATTGGGTTGGTGCATAAGTTCGTGTCATTTTTTTGACAAAATCAATTCTGTTATTTCTGAGTAAAAAAAAACTCATATTGGTGATTTCTAAAATCTTCCAAAGTTTTTACCAACAAAGCTCTTTTGAATGGACCAAAACAATTGTAAAAGTTTGTGTCGGATGGACGAAGACACGTGTAGTCTAGCATGTGTGTCTTGATGGAATACAGTGCTTTTTCTGTTGCCTAATTCAGATCGCTTCTGGTCGATGACTAGCTTTAATTCATTTAGTAGTAAACAGTATTTCTCCGAATTAATGGCCTGGTTGCAGGTAATAGCTCATAGTGAACTATTCCCTTCAACTCCCACCGAATGTACAGACATTTCTTTGAATGTAATTATTATTATGCACAATTCATTTTCATTCCTTCCAACCATCCGCTAAAAATGAAGCGATTTCTTTACGATTCAATAGAGATTCGCAAGCAGAAAATTGGTCGGTTAAATTTTTCTCCATTAATTGATGCGGTGCAAATATCAGTATTGCTAACCATTCCAAGTTGGCGTAATGGCCTTGACACTATTGACTCTTTGAAAAATTCCAAACATTTCTCTGATCTCTCGAGTTTTTCTGTGCCGATCACTTTCAATAACCGCCAACATTTCCTTGCCATCAGCTTCAGCCGGTCGTCCAGAACATGGTGCATCGCTAACACTAAAATTGTTCTCACGAAAGTTTCTGCACCACTTACGGCACGTGTAATCGTCAACCGTACCATCATTGTACAAGCACATATCTTCTTTTGCGTCTGCGAAGTATTCTTGCCTTTCATTGCAATAAAAAAACATAGTCTGTCGAAAATGCTCCTTATTTTCAGTCATTTTTATAACAAAATTAAAAAAATCAGCGTCAAAACTTTACACGTGAGAAGTAGATAACAGTTCCGTTTTGTGATGCAATGTCATCTAGCGCCAAAACGGGACGAACTTTTGCATCACATATCCCAACATTTTGGAGGCACTTGCCATAGCGTGGCGCAAGGTTTCAAAAAACATTGCCGTCTGAGTTATGAACCATGTGGTAACATGTCCTTTGATGTCATCATGATTGAATTTTTGTCTAAGGAACGTGCAGATGCAGAAAGATTGATATCGCTAGGGGCGAGGTCGTATCTTGTTCTCATCTCTTTTCCATTGACTCACACATCACTTAGTTTCTCTATACACCTCGTGACATTGCATTTTAGGTTGGGGTTTGTAGACAAGCTTGTTGGGGTTTGTAGGCAACACGAATTGGGTTGATATGCAATGGGTTGATTTTGATGCTGATGTTATTACAATATTTCCATCAAATTATTTGTGTTGGGTCTGGAAGAATTGCAAAAAAATATCTTTGCACAACTACATTTTGGTTGACAATAGTTATGACATCCAAATCTATTAGAGACTTGAATGTACTATGAGAGCTGAAGTCAAAATTAGACAGCGAGCTATTAGAAATGAGAGAACATATTTCTTGGAGAAACTATTCAACTCATCTCGAAAATCACTGTGATAAATTTATTAGTAATTGTCATTGTGTCTTCAGCAGTACCTTCTACTTGCCTATATATTTGTACTATGCTTATTTCTTGACTATGACTATGATCAACGATGATATTGGGTCATATATAGTTATTCTTTTGTTAACCTCTTCTGTCACTATTATCTCCACACCTTCCTTTAATATCCTTGATGGATCTATTCCTAATATAAAATAATATTCGTTGTTCATTGTTATGTGATCCTTAACTTCGCTTGAACCTAGTACTTGTATGTTGTAAGACTTCATTTCCTGTACTATTTCTTGTTCTTTGTTGGTTTTTGAGACTACATTCCATATTGGTATTCGTTTTCATGTTCCGTCTTTCTTATCCTGCGTATTATTTTATTTGATCCATTTCTTCTATTGACGTCATTTCTTTTCTTGTCCTTGTCCTTGTTTATTTCCCTATCTCCACGCACTTCTTCGTTATGTCATTCCTAATTGCTATTCTTACTTTCTTTACCATCTTCTAAGTTTACTTTCCTTTTTACTTGTCCTATATGTATACTTTCTGTCGTCTTTAATTCAGTCCGGTTTCTCTTCGGTTTTTGAAATTTGTTGGTGTCGAGCTGTCTTTGGGATATTCCTGAAAGTTTTGTTTAACTCTTCCTCTTTTGAATCTGCCCTTGGTTGTGTCTACTGATACCGTAAAAAAGCTGGTTGGATAGCATAAATTCATTTTACTCGTCAAGAGGAAAGAGAATAATAATTTTACATTGTGGTTCTGAAAATGATTGGGTTGGTGAAATGCCGTTATCAGCAACAAGTTGCCGAAGTTGCCAATAGACGTGATCTTGGGCGAACGTCTGTCGAGAGATAGTTCTGGATCACTATGACAATGGAAGTAGTGTACGGAGCGCACGAGTTAGTGAAAATATGTCCTGCTGTTTTTTGCTTTGCCTGGACTTCGACGGTTTCATACATTGAGGTCTGAACATTAAGGACGTTATGCTAATGTGTGGGGCACCCAATGCGTTTTTTGGAACGAATTTTTGCCAAAGTTAATAAATCTAATACTAGTCATTACAAAGAATTATTTAGTAACTTTATTGTTAATTGTATCGGTTTTGTTTAGTATTGTTACCATAGCATATATTTAAATTCCTGTGCAATTTTGTAGTGTGGAGCAACAATGCATGTTCATATCTCTGTTCTCTAAACCAATATTCTACACCATACTCATTAATATGATGCAAAATGCGAATTTCTAGTTCAGTAATTGCCAATCAAAAATTCAAATGAATCATTTGATCCGAAAATCAGATATCATGCAAATTACAATTTAATACGTTAACGTGAATATTAAAAAAGTTTTAATCGTCGCAGTTTCTATGGGACATTTCCCGAATTAATTGCTAAATTGTTCCAATTTGCGCCAGTTCCCCGCCGCACAAAGCGAAACGCTGACGTTGCCGCAGGCACAAATATTTAAACGAACCGAAATGGGGTTGAGAGCGAATCGCGAAAAAAATCTAAACACAACTATGCGCGCATTCGAACGTGAAACAATCGCTATTGGTTATTTTGCAAGCTCAACCGAACGCCATTTCCATATGAATTCTGAAAAATAAAGGGGATTACGACAATCCCACTGCGCAATGCAAAAACGGTATCCTTCAATGCACCAAAATGCATCGTTCGTAGCCGAGGCTCCGGGGCCACCCTTGCAGATAATTCAACCCGAATTAATTCAATTTCATTACGGCTTTCCGTTCTCGCTCTTTCTTAGCTATAACAAGCGCCAGGTATTCAAATTAACCCGTTGCAGGGTTTTAACAATCGCGCATTATCCCAGAATCTTTTGTGTTTCATCATTGTTACGATCATGAGTAAACTGCGTGAATTATAAGCCTGCGGATTTTGCGAGAGCGCTCCCTGTTATTGGCGAAAATTGATGGAGGGGACGAAAATATATTATAAATAACATTTTGGTAAAATAACATTACTGAGGCAAATGGAAGACGTGAAGAATCATCATTATTTTTATCTTGCACGAATTTGTACGCGGAAGTAGGTTAAAGGTTAAAATATTGTATTGCGAATACATATCACATATGCATAATATATTCTTACCGTTTGGATACGAGTATAACTGTTTGCCTTTATTTCTGCATTTCCAGAAACATTTCAATCTCGCAAATAAACAAACTCGGATGACATCGATTTTCCAGGGATTCGTTTTCCATTGTGGCCCTATATTTATTCAGTGTAATTGAATGCAAATCCTAATTTTTGTTCTCTTGCTTATTGCTTAGTTTCATGAGATATTTCCAAAGTTACACAGTCACACTTTCATGAATAAATTCTATATATGTCCCAACACAATTCATATTAAATGTTGTACACAGAATAGAAGTAGGTCATATATTAATAATTAATTGAATACAGTTGCCGTACATGTTAAATATTATATATTATTTGGAGTCTACGATGCAAGAGTTTAAAATATAAGCATTTTCATGCTAATGGCTAATTGAGTTTTGGCTTCTCCTAGAAATGATTTTATAAGTAATGTAGAATTATATGCTTTTGTGACATCGCTCTAAATATATGCAAGTAGCTTATAAGGTTTGGAATACTATATCCCAAGATGAGCTTCGCTAGGTTGCAGTAGAAACAACACCATTTTTATTATGTATGTATGTATTATATGCAAATCTGTATTTGTGTGTGTACATTGTGTTAATTATACGGTTTTGTTCAGTTCCTCTGGCATATTTTTTTAATATAAAATTGCTTTGTCAGCACTTTTTGATATCCGTCATTAATTTCAACTTCCCTTCAACATCGTCACTGCTTATTAAAATTTTTCATCGAAACTTTCGTGCGCCGGCTGAATCGCGCAATTTAATTTCGTTTGTTCGCGGCAGCGTGCGCGGACGGCTGCAAACAAAATTGATTGGGGTCTCCTTTGAGCGTTGCATAGTGCCATTATTGGTTAATAATTTAGTAGGATTTAATACTCCGGTTACCGCAACGCAGTTCAAAGTTTCCGAAGTAACACCTAATATCGGACGCTGCACTCGGCCGAAATTTTACGAGCTCCCCTTTGTATCGTATTGCAAACACGGCGGCCGGGTCGTCGCATTTGTTAACTGCTACTTTGATTAAGTTATCTCTTCAATTATTTACAAACGCCGGAGTACACACATAATGAGTGGGAGTGCTTTAAATATTCAGCGCAGCAGGAAACTTCGTGCTGGTTTTTAATGGTCCTTTAATGTTTTTAGTCGACTAATATAATTTGATAGGCATCGCGTAAAACGAACGCTGCACTCGCCACCTGGTCTTCATTGGATTTGTTATTCTTCTAAGCTTTGTTTAACCCCAGTCTGCAGACTACATTATTTGCTTACGCTTCTTACAGTAAGTCTTTCTTATATAATAGCAATTAAATGTGATTAATAACATCGATCTAGTCAGCGGTAGGCGTTTGGTGAAATATTGTTATAAAAAACGAGTAGAAAGGAATTGTTTCATTCTATGCAACTGCTGTAAACGAACCGTATAGGTTCATCCTATTAAGTTAAGGTAAATAAGGGATGCATATAGCGAGTAGGAAATATGTTAGATGTATTGAACTTTTTACTTCAGCTACTTCTCAGAGATATACCTTTCACTTACATCATATATTTCATTTTACGAAGTGCTCTTTTACACAAATTCGATATGTATGTCGTAGAAAAGCCGATACATAAAATTTTGTGAATTAATAAATATATCCAGTAAATTGTTTACTTATAGTTTTATGACAAATTTATTTATTTAATTGCGCATTTATCTAATAATAGTTTAATTCAGCCAACAAAAGATAGACTTCGACGAATATACATAATTAACAGTCTAGATATCATCAATTACCATTTCCAAATCCATCCATTGCAATAAAATATTCGAATTTCCAGCATTTGTAGAACGACATTCGAACACGGCACAATCCGAACTCGAACGGCTATGTAATTCCAGCATACAATTAAAAATTCACTAAATGTGGATTGAACAACCGTGATCATCTTGAATGTACTTCCCCGATTCAAATACAAGATTTTAAATTAAATTATACTTAGCCGATTCAAAGCGAAAAAGTGTGGTAATTTAATAAACGTTTAGACAGCAGTATAGTAGCTCCGTATGTAATAAATTATATTTAGCTTTTCTTTTCGCAATAGAACACTTGACTTCAAGAAACTGCCACTGCATCGTAAAAATTACCGTTCGCAATTTAAGCGGGTAGGAGAAAATTTAATTTCGATTTTACTTCGGTATAATAAAAGATCGCGCTGCACCGGCGGCGGTGGCCGCAAAAATCTAATACTTGACGATATAATTTGTTATTGCCGCGCGAGTGTCGACGGGTATTTTCATTTTCAACGAGCAATACCTTACGAGCTCGTGCGGAAAATTTGCCGGGCAATAAATTTCCAGCGCCGGTCCGCGTACGTGCGGAACGTAAATTCGATAGTACGAAAGTAGTATCGAATAGTATAGTAACGAAATATTTAACAATCGGCGCGGGTAGTTTATTTGCGCCCGTTTGCCGCTAATAACATCCATTGAACATGAGCATCATAAATCTCGACCTTTTGTGAGGCGTTCCTCACATATAAGATTGCGGTATTGAGTTTTAGCGGTGGATGCGACGAGGGCGGCAGGAGCGGCCGGTGACAACAAAACAACCTCGGCAACGACGCTGTCGAGGACGTCGTGCCTCGCCCTTCCTGCCGCTGTTACAAATTTCCGATTTCCGTCGTAAGACACACGATGAAAAAGGGGACAAAGGACGCCCTTTGATTCCGAACTTAACGGAAAGATGATGCTTGAATGGAGCGGACTTTATCCGATTTACTTTGTGATGTTTACGAAATGACATAAAATGGCTTTTTCTACGCACACAATACGCTCGGGGAGGAAATTTGTGCACGATTTATAGAAAATGTAGAAACCACGTATGACGTACAGTTTCTTATTACTTTATTTTACCTTACCTTACGAGCACGTGAAAATTTGTGGCTACTGACGTAAGTTTTTTCTACACATACTTCATAGAAAGCAATATGTCAACCAACATGATGTATAACTGTAAAATATGAACTTGGAAGGATTATATTATTTATATGACAAATACTTATGGAAGCATGAAAGTATCGTAGTTGTATGAATTTAAGTCTAAACGTTTCTGACATAATAATAATAATAATAATAATAAAAACAGCAATAAGAATAATTAAAAGATGTACGGTAAACTTATATAGAGATTAAATTAAAAAGTTTCTCAGTTAAAAGAGAAAAATAAACCGGAATATATCCTTCGTAAATTCGAAACCTGTTTATTATTACTTGGTAGGTTCGTTATTAACATTATCACCTACTAGTACTTTAGAAAATTTCTAATCAATTTAATGATCGGTGAAAGGACGAAGTGTAAACATATAACCATCAGTTGCGTTTTGGCTTAACCTTAAGCTTATCAATAGTTATTTTACAATAATCATAGTTTGTATGAATTAATGTTTTATTGTATTTGACGTTTCGAATTGAGCATTAATTCATTGTCACAGCTGTGATATATCAGTCTCGATGCTACATCATTATACACCAACATCTCAGTTGATTTAGCAACAATCATAATAGAAAGAAAAATGGAATTCGTTGAAATGAAATACCCCTCTAACCAAGGAATGTTTCATAAAAGCTGCACTACTATGTTTAAATTCTACATATTTCTCATTCAACGTTTTGCAAAATTTTATCATTCCGACGAAAATATTCGATAAATCAATACAAATCATGTATCTAGTTTTAATTGTTTACGTGCACATTTAAAAATGGTTAATAATGACAATTATCTACGATAGTTTTATGTGTCTCCAGTATGAACTGTAAGTAGAATAATTTTGTTGATACCGGGTACTAATGTAAAAAAAGGAAAAGGTATATAAAGTGTGTCTGCTTAACGTCGCACCATATGGAAAACTTTTTTATTATTAATTTTACGAAAAATAGTTATCCTTCATAAATGGAATGTTCTAGAATCTAAAATACAATCATCAGATATCAATTTTTTTCAATCCTATTACGAGGTTTGTCAGAAAATATTAATTTTGTCCAACAGTAAAGTAAATTTATTTTTGAAAATATCTGAAACTTTTATCTGTTATCTCTTTATTCGTTAAAAATTTGATAACGTCTACGTCTCTTAACCTCTATGTTGCATTATTTTGATGATGCATAAAAATAAATGATACATAAAATAATTTATTTTACAATAATTATCAACTACATAAATACTGTGTTAATAATGTTAATTACGTTATATCCGTGTAATAGCTTATCATCAATTCACTATTGCTTCAACGTATTCGCCTTCTCCTACAATACAGGTTGCCGTGTTAGAAGAAAATTATCTCGATACATTTCTAATTATATTCGGAGTTATACCCTGAAATGTTTCCGTAATAATTGTTTCCAAATGTTCTACGTTTGTGAATGGCCTGTCTTGATATATCTTTTCTTTTAAGTAAATGGGGTTAAATCTGGCGACTTAGCTGGCCAAAAAATATCGGAATATCTATGAATTAAAGATATTTTCAAGATATTGCCTTACTTCCATCGTACTATGACATGTTGCGCCGTCCTGCTGGTTCCATTCCTGTTGCCGTTCATGACTTGGAAGATCAGGAAGAAAATCATGCAACAATTTATTATTATTTGTTATATAATTTATTATATTTGATCCACATAAATTAACGTTGTTATAAATATAAGTATAATAGTTTTCAGAAAACAAATGAACAATACATTTTAACATGAAAAATTAAGTGTTAAAATCAGTTTGGATCAAGAAGTCATCACGAAAGTAGGACGCCATCTGTACGAGGCATCTTTTGATAGATGGTTTAAATAAAGCTAGCGGCACGTCTATTATCTATTGTGGAAAGTTATTATAAGATTGGACAAAGTAATAGTTACCCACGCCCGATTTACTTAGCTGTGCGGGGTCATTGTATTCCGTCCGACTTTGGTGTCATACTTATGTATATTGTCGTGTGTAAGAAAAAAAACTCGGATTTTTATAATATACAATAGACGTTCGTATATTTAATTCACGAATCAGTTCTTTACAGCTATGTTTACATTCTACTTTAGCAATTATTCGAACTACCTTGTTTTGCGACAAAAATATCCTCTCTGCGGTATGAAATGGCCTCATACTAAGACTGTTTCAGTCAGGGATCCGGCTATGAAATGTTTACGTCGGCGTGAGTGGTGGAAGTTTAGTTAGTTTGTGCTGAGTAAGATAACGAACATTCAACGTATCTACTTCATTATTTATTGCTAGTTATATTCTACTTTGTTATATTAACCCCAATCAAATAAAAGACAACGAACCTGCAATTTTAACACTGACTGGGAAGAATAATATTATTTCGTTAATTTTAGAGAAAAATGTGTTGATTTATTGTGCGGCAGTAATGTTGCAGTAGCGAAAAATCATGAACGTCACTTCCAGATAATCTATGCCACTTTATTATTAATACCAGCTGTCCAGTAAAATCTGAATTAAAAAAGAAGAAAATATCTCAACTAAAATCGAACCTGCCAAAAACTGCAACAACAAACACTATTGTTTCTTTGAAAATTACTCAAAAAAGCTTGTCCAGGATGATTAGTTGTTAAAAAATGCATTTATGACTTGCGAATTGTGACTTTTCCAACGTGAGATTATCTCAACAAGAAAAGACATTTTTCAGATAACACCGTCACAAGAAGAATACATGACAATACATGACATTTCTAAGGGCATGCAAACTGAGTTAAAGAGTGGTTTGGAAATATATGATTGATCACTACAATTTGACGAGTCTACAAATATACAGACATAGCACAGTTAGCAGTTATGGTGAGAATTGCATTTAGTAACTTTATTGTAAAAGAAAGTCTACTGAAAATGTTACCCATGAAAGGAGAAACAATAGAGGATATATATAACATATCAGACCATATGCAAAGTCGATTGATATGCCTTTGTCTGCGATAACGACTGATGGGGTACCACTAATGATTGATAATATCAATGGATTTATTTCCCTCTGCAAAAAAATTGCAAACTTTATGTCGTATCAATGTATTATCGACCAGGAAGTATTGTGTGGTGGAATATTGTCCTTTAGAAAATAGTTACAAAATTGACAATTTTATTCGAGAATCCTCTATTACAAAGGGGATTTTAATGGCTCTATTAGAAAATGAATGCAGGAACTAAGCATCATTTTGAACCAAAGTAGCGCAAGTTGTAAAAAGCGATCCCTGTTTTATTTTCTATTATGTATTAACTATTCTACAAATTTATGTTTTTCAAAATTATTTCGCTCTTGACATCATTATTCTTTGCCCAAGTTAGTTCTGAAGTTGCTTCCAAACTTCTACTGTACAACAATTGCTATAGTGACGCCCAAATTGATATATACATAACATTTTTGCCATCAAAACCATCAATCCGCTCTGCAGTTGGTACATATTTAACATTTCTTATCACACTGTATAGAGAAGAGAATTAGCGTTATATGGTCGTTCAAAAGCTTACGTCCCACAATTTAGTTAAGGTAGCTTTTTATATATTATTATTATTTATTCTTATTTCCACGCCTGTCTCGGTAAATCTTTTGGAATTTTGTTGTTAATATTCAACTTGGAAAATATGCTCATTTTTTATGACTTGCATTATATACCTTAATAATAATATGTTAACGGCACCAATGTGCTAGAACGCAAAGTAAACATAAATAGGCCTTTTACATAGAATTTAATTTATGTGCACGATAATACATTTTATTGTATTTTTACGACCTGGAAAATTACTGTATTCAACGCTAGTTACGAGTGAATTTTAAACAGAGATGAAAAGATACTTCAAATGTAAGTTAATTAATGTGTTAATGATTTACATGTTAGTATAATAGAAAAATAACATTCAGATACGTAAAATACATATCCGCGAATGTTTAATTTTACTGGTAATGCTAGCCTTATTTTTTTCCTGCTGCGAATATATAAGGCAGTCGGAAAATATAATGTATGGTCATTTAATGTTGATCATATCACGAAATAGTCGATTGTGAACTTGTTTATCTTGTCGCATTAATCATTTAATTATTTAGCTTACATGTTGTGGTTTTGATTTGTTCTGCTACCTGAAAATTTTGTTGCCAGTCCTAAAAAGTATGCGCAGTCGGTTAATTAAAACATCTACAGCAGTGAAAAGGAAGACATTATCAACCTGTTTTAATAACTCTTTGTTTAATAACTCATTGTTTTACTATTTATATTACTTTTAGTTACTGATTTTTATTTCCTCGTAATAATAGAATTGTTTATATTTCATTAACTTGCTTGATAATAAATTTGTTTATTATTTGTCATTTGCTCTTATTCTATATGGATTATTACCTATATTTGATATTTTTTTATAGTATATTTTCTTGATTCTTTGCAACTTGTCCATTTGAATATTAGAGCATTACTAAGTAAAATTAATGATGTTAGGTATTGTTGGACAGTTATTTGATGAAGTTATTGATAACATGGTAGATATTCATGATTACAGTATTGTCAAAAAAAAATTGTACTGGTCGTGGTGGATGTATTGCACTTTATAAGAAAAACTTTCTTTTAAGGTTTTGAAATACGTAGTTCGTAAGTCTTTATGGTTCCCCTAACCCTCATATAAAGGAGTTTATCAATGGTTTCAATGAAACATTAATTGAACTCGGTGTACTGTTCGATAATATTGTCTGCCTGGGTGATGTTAATATTAATTTGCTTGATCATACTCACATCATTTTCTCGTTCATATCGTCAACTCTTAATGTTACCGCAATAAGTTAGAGCTTAGACATTATTATATATAATGTGTTGTATGTTCATGAATTATCAAAACGTTGGTTTATTGTTCCGTGAGGTATATCTAGACCCAGGCCTTATACATATCGTGATTTTGGTAAGGTTAATGTTAATGACTTGTACTTAATTCCGGGGTTCATCATTTATGATTTGAATGATTTAAATTGCAATATTAATGCATTATTCGACTTTCAAGCTGAAACGAAAGCATATCTTGCATTTGGTTTTGGTAACTCTGATAAAAAGCTTTTTTGTAGAAAATTATCGGAACTAAATGCACATAATTGGTGATATTTAGATAATTGTCAAAATATTGTTACCTTCGACAAAGAATTCAATAGTGTCATGGGTCAGTTTGAGTCAGTATGAGCAATTGTAAAATACGTAGCTCAGGCTTCAACTAGTGGAAATGTGCTGTCCGCTTTGTTGCCAATAGTAATGCTTATCATTAGTCACAATGTTAAAAACTAGAAAGCCTAGTAATGTCAATGACTTACGGCCAATTTGCATTCTGCCTGTGATGTTAAAGGAATTGAAGAAGTGCTTAGCAGAACATTCGTTGTTACCACCTCTGCAGTCGGGGATTCGGCCTGGCTACAGTTGCACTGCAACATCGTCTCACGTAACGAATGCTTTCATTATAGCTAGCGATAACAACATGTTAACACATTTAGACGTTTCCAAGACCTTAGGTCTTATTAGTCTCTACAAGCTTTTGGCAATATCGCATTACATTGGCTTAAGTAACAATGCAGTAGATTTCTTTTTCAATTACTTGATGGACCGAAAACAGAGTATATGTTTGGGTTAACACCCATCAAGCATAGCAATCACGTGAATCTGGAGATCATCGGGGATCAATTCTTGGACCCTTGCCAATATCCATACATACATCAAATTCAATCTACAAGGAAACATAAACATTGTCTTGTTTTTTTGATTTTAATCGAATATGTTTCGAGCGAAAATGAGTCAAATGTTTCAAAAACGCCCACTTTCTATACACCCCTGGCGTGACATCAGTAAACCCGGTGCACAGTGGTAATCAAAGAACATCTCAAAGAAGAAAGGTGTATATATTATGTTTTATTAGATTTTATTCCTAACTATGTTGGTTCGGTTAGAAATAAAAACTATTTCACTACCACTTTAAAAAATCATAATATATTATTGACCTGTTCTTTGATTACCACTGTATGTGGGGTTTACTGACGCCATGCAAGGCGTGTCTAGAAACTGCAGGTGTTACATTTGAATGATGCAAGTTTCAATGCAGTTTCTAATGATTGAAATTTATTAAGTAGTTAGGTTTAGTTAGGTTTATATGAATCATGTGTAATTCTTATTCGTAATGTATGTGATTGATACCAATAAATCATTATTATTATTATAACTACAAAGAAATAGGTGCTTTGGAAGATAATGATAATACTATTGCCATTCTGAAACATTATTTAGAAACCCGGTTTTCCTAGCATAAAAAATATAAAACGGATTGAGCAACATCTCGAGTAAGGGCCGTGCGGACTTAGAAACTTAATTAACGTGCATCTTGATTACGCCAATTCAAAACAATGTCCGTACACTCAAAATTAGCAGCGCATAAAAACCGGTCGCGTCTTCGCGAAATTTCCGATATCCGTCGCAAATTGCAAGAAACGTCGCAGAAAAGACGCCCTTCGATTTTCGACGTAACGGACAAAATATTGTTCGACGGAGGAGACCTGATCAGACGTTGTTTACGTAGTACGAGTGTCTCCTACGGCCTTTTTGCTCTTTTGTTTCGTGCTCGACCGATTACCGAAAGGACAAATCGTACGTCGCGTCCGATTTGCGCTCACGCCGACGTAAATGCCAACTTACGTAATAGTTTCGCTAACGTACGAGCGTGCCCCTTCGCATTCGTATTAAACGTAGATCACGTACACTTTATCGTATATGTCGCTGTCGCGGATGTAATCCATCATTTATCATACGGAACGTGTTAAACGAATTTGTTTCGATACGAGTGCAGCAGCGTTGCTGTTGTGATCGTGCGCGCAGGCGAACGATTACGTTTATTTTAGTGCTTTCTAATGGATTAAATCGGAGATTTACGTCGCTTCCTGTTCTTTCCGAAACGGCCTAATTATAACTTGAATTCAGCACTTAAGTGAAATTTGTTTAATCGATGGAAAAAGAATAACAAATTGAAATATGAGTGACGAATTGGGAAATTTTCCTACAATTTTGTACTAGGAAGTGAACATTATAATTATCCAATATACAATTCACGTTAACGACTTTCTTGATCAATTGTCATTTCAGGCGAGGAGACAATATTGATTAATTGTACTAAAATGACTTACACTTTTTTTAATTTAATTATATTTTATAGATTTTTCTCTTTATAGATACTTCTTTGTTATACTTCAACATTTTATTTTGTCCTGATGAATTTTGTTTGAACTGGTATTTGATCTAAACCAAATGATATCGCCAGAGTTTGTAACTTCATTTTATATTCCACTTATAATGCACTGAGGGCAGTATGCCACACAAAATTCAAATATACTTGAATACAACGTTGTTGGTTTAGCAAAAGTTTTTATTTTGTTTCTACCTCTTATAATGATTAAACTACAGTTTTAGAATAATAATAGTAATTGTGAAGCGTGATTGTTACGGATGAAACGAACTAACTAATCCTGCAAAGCCAACGCGTGTCAGCATCTCTACGGGCATCATCTTGATGCAGGTGTTAAATCCTCCCCTGTTGGAGTAAGCCAAGGGTTGGGATCATTTGAGACCTATTCAGTTGTTTTGCGTAGTGTTCTGCATCACCATAGTCCGTGGATGGTAATGAGTATGATAAAAAGTGTTCGTCGAGTGGACATTAAGGTTTCCTGAGACTGATTTGATGATGGATCCAATGAAGTTAACTGCTGCTCGAGTTCTTCTAACAGTGATAACTAATTGATTTTTCTACTAAATTAGTTGGTTTATTAGAGTACGGACGGCGAGGATTTAAAGTTCCTGTTTGTTATTTGGAGACTTTCTGCAGATGCCCGTAAGTGGTCCTAGTGCATATTTAATTTACTTACTGGTTCACTACTACGGGCAATAAATCGCATTGTACTACTGTTATCCAGTGCTTCACTTTGCTCTTCGCGATTCGCCTATAGCAGTCCATCTAGGGATGTTACTTTTATGACCGCGGTTGTGCACCAGCATCTGTAACAATGCCGTGTTTCATCTTTTTAGTATGGTAGGTCTGGATTCCCTTTCGCGTTTTTGCATTTACTGTTCCATTATCGTTAACCTAAGTATTTTTTAAATGGTTTTAACATCTTGTTGCTCTTAATATTCTCAACGTAAACTTGTTCTCCTACTTTCCACGTTGTTGTCGTGACCACTTCTTTTTGTTTTTCTTGTGTTTTCTCTTTGTGTAGTTGATCTTTTTGTTTAACGCGTAGTGACATTTGATCGCCGTGCGTCGATGCCAGCTCCTGATATGTCGATGTACCATAAAAAGTCCATTGGATTTCGAGTTTTGGTATAGCTTCGAACGGTTCCATTTCTAGGGCACTATGTCTCGTGTCGTTAAATGCTATTGTTGCCGTTCTAACTCTTCGTTCATTTCAGAGCTTTTTGTTGAGTCAAAATGTAGCGTGATTTTGTGAAGGGTCACCAATACTTTGATAAGTTTATTCTTCAACTCTATACCTTGGTCAGATCGTATTTAGTACGTTAGGAATGCTTCAAACATGTCACTTGGATTCTTGCTGTGGATTTTTATCGCATGCCTATTGCAGGCATCGACTATCGTAAGATATTTTCCAATGCTACAGAAGCATAAGTTAACGAATATTCTTTCTATGTCTCGTGTCGTTAAATGCTATTGTTCCATTCTAACTCTTCGTTCATTTCAGAGCTTTTTGTTGAGTCAAAATGTAGCGTGATTTTGTGAAGGGTCACCAATACTTTGATAAGTTTATTCTTCAACTCTATACCTTGGTCAGATCGTATTTAGTACGTTAGGAATGCTTCAAAGATGTCACTTGGATTCTTGCTGTGGATTTTTTTATGCCTATTGAAGGCATCGACTATCGTAAGATATTTTCCAATGCTACAGAAGCATAAGTTAACGAATGTTCTTTCGAAAGGTGCTTCGGGTGTTTCCGTTAGGGTTAGCCGTTACGGTACGCGACTGTATTTAGACCTGTTACATACATTACACGAATTCACAATTTGGGTTATTAGTTTTTCCATGGTAGTCATCCAGGTATGTTTGCTGGTATGTTTTTATGGTTTTTTAAGCCTGTAGGTTATGGTGTGATAAGTTTCATTTTCTGATTTTCGTCTTCTATGACTTGAACTTTTCTTAAGCGCCGTGTAATACGGGCACCTTGGTTGGTTTCATATGAGATTGTGTACGAGTAATTCTGTACATTTCTGAAAGGCTCTTATATATTCAGGTTTCTGAGTGTCGGTCTTTGAATTCTTCTTCAGACAGAGAGTAAAAGGTTTGGCTATTCCTGCGAAGTTTTTGATGAATTTCCGATAATATCCTAAAAAAACCTAGAAAACTTCTTGTTGTTGGAATTGGAAAGCTAGTAGCGGCTTTAATTTTTTCGGGATTTAGCTTTACTTCTTTATCCATTACTACGTGTCCCAAATATTTGAATTTGTTATTGAGAAATTCAGACTTTAAGTTTAATTTTGAAATTAGCTGTATCCGACCGTTCAAATACTTTGATTAATTTTTGAATACGCTCGTGAAGTGATGACAGGTGTGCTCAAGTAATTCTCTTAGAACATCGTCCATGATTCTTTGGAAAATTGCCGGTGCATTTTCAAGCCGTAGGGCATCCGCCCTGATCGGTACTGAAAGCCGTTTTTTGCCATATTACCTTCGGTAATGTCAACCTGATGAAGGCTAGGTGTAGAGAAGTGAAATAATATGCGGTTCCCAATTTCGAGGAATTGGTATTTGATAATTATCCTCAACTATTTGTTCGTTGAGTGTTCGAAATACCATTCTGTATTTCGTTCGTCCATTCTTCGTCACTATATGCACGATGGTGTTTCAGGGAGATTTCCTTCTCTCACTACATCTTTTCTCAGTAATTTTCTTCTTAATTTCCTTCTTCGTTTCCAAAGGTGGTCTAAAGATATGGGTATCACTCTTCATATTCGAGCTGTGTTTTATGTTATGTGTAAATGTGAGCTTTTGGTCTTCCAAATGAAAGAGATGTTTATATTCGATGAGCAATTCTACTGATGTGCGTCCGTCCAAGTAGAGGTGTTCATTCCTGAAAACTTTTTATTTGCAGTTCCGCTAGTCTACTTGGATTTGGACGTTGCGATAACCAACGTTAATTTCTTGTCCACGTCTTGTGTTCCGGTGTCACTTCAATTGCTTCTGAATCTGTTTACAAGTAGCAACTCTAACATTCCACTAGTGATTCATGTACAATCACCTTCCCTTGTTCTCTTTTTACCGGAATAGTGCCAATCCGTTACAAAGATTCGTTATTTTATAATTAACTGGAAATTATTAGTCAGATTTCTTCTATGTCTGTAATAATTGGATTTCTAGTTGGCCCTTTAAATACTGAACCCAGCGTACCAAAGTTATATTTATTTAAGTATGAGTCATATGAATTTATAAAATTTAATGTCACAGAATAATTTGGGTCTAACAATCTGCGTTCTAAGTGAATATGTAGCGCATGAACTGTATGACATTTTCAATTCCTTTTAGAATTTTTCACCCAAAGCAAGAAACGAAACAGTACTACAGTAAAGTATCGGGATGAATTATAATCTGTAACAAGTCATTATCAGAACCCTATCTATCGATAAATTCGGCACAGATTGGTCAAAACAGAAAATTTCTATTAATATATTGCATTTGGCCTGCCAGACTTATACAAGTTATAGGGGTAATTTGTTTTATTAAAAAGCACTATATTTTGAAACGATTCTTCAATAATAATTTAATATAATATAATGGAAGTAAGTTGGCTGAGAAAGTTTAAGTTATTTCGCAACAACAAAGTTTTAACAGGCAAATCCTGTTGAATGAACTAAACTATTATTAGTTTTGCGATTTGCATCCACAAAAGACGCAAAGTTCTGCAAATACGACCGATCGATCGCGCTAACGATGATCTTGGCATTCAAGTACATATTTAGACCATTAACTTCATTTAATTCTCAGTCAATTAAAATGGTGAACTAGTTACAATATTGACGTAGCCCCATGCACGGAAGATTTAACTAGGTCATATATTGACACGATAGAACATAATTAAAACACTAAATTCACCTGTTGATGGCCGACATGCTACATTGAAAAAAAAAGGTTCGATAAAAGTATTACCATGCAGTTTATTTTGCACTCCACTGTAACGTGCCATTCCATTTGTTGTAGCCGATGTAGCGTGTATTTGCTAAAAATCAATATTTGTTCTAAAATACTGCGAGGTTGGAAATTGAATGCAAACTGAAGCACTTATCGTTACGTGATGTATAAGTCTTCCGTCAAAATAGTTTGTAAACATGTTTGTATAAGTTCGTTCTAATTAGGTGGTTGTGTTTCGTTGTTGTAGTTTCTGGTTCGGTAATTCTATCTATTATTTAATACCATGTTGCGTCTGATGAATAATGTTAGCTAATAAAACAACTACCTTGTGCACATAATCATAATTGTTTTATGTTTGACTTGGTGGTCACGTACGTTCAAAATTGCCTCTGTTGAAGTTAAACTGCAACTAAACCGTTATTTCTAATATTATCCATTGGGGTGTACTTAATTTTGTTTTGTTTTCATTTATTCATTCATGCATAATTGCGATATTAATTGAATCCAGTATATAATTTTGTTAGAAAAGAATTATTGAAAGAGTTGTGTATCGTGCACGCGACATGTGATATCTTGATAACTTTGCAAAGGGAAAAATAAAAAGAAAGAGAAAAGAGTGTGATTAAGTTATACGGAACACGTTATACGTTTGAAGCCATCGAAATACCGAAGTACATAAAAATGACCTCTAGCGACGAAAGTATCACGAATCGTGAAGACACATAAAAAAATGCGTAATGATGAAGAACATTTTAGTTTGAGTAAAATATAGGAGCGTGGTAATATAAAACTTGGAAAAAATATTCAAGATCGGAAAACGGTGTTAAAATAAATTAAAACAGATCGCCATCATCATCCATAACAATTTATTATTTTATTAAAGTATTCGTTGGAGACTTGTTTTGCAAAATAAAAATATGTAATGATTCTGGACGAATTTAATTTAATTTAACGAGACTACATTTTATAAAATATCTTAAAAAACATTGTAACGATTTGCGAGTCAAAATTCGTCGACGTCGTTGTGTATATTGATGTTGCAATGATGACGTCGTAACATGAATGCCTATAATTTGATCGAAATTTTCGCGATTTGAAATTTTGGAATCGTTGTTTTGCGATCAGAAGACCGTTGACAATATCAGACGCACAGCTGTGAAATTAACAATAATGAACATCTAAAATCCGTTGCCAACGAAACTGCACGTGTTTTTTTCCCGTTTTTATTTGAAATCAAGTTTGTGTTTATATCAAAAGCGACATTAAACGAAACGGAAAATAAACAATAGTAATATAATATTGGAATAAAGGGACAATTCAAATTTTTGAATAACAATTTTGAGCGATACACGATGAAATATGTTTGCCATTTCATCATACACATTGTTTCGCAAATATAATTCGAAAACGTAAATTTAAAATCCCAATTTGTATTTGCAGTGCGACTTCGTGCTTTTGAAGCGGATTTTAAAAACGACGTTTCTAATATGAATTTCTACTTCATTTATTAATGTTTTAACATTAACTTTTTCCACCAATTATTTAATTTAAAATTAATTATATTACATATAAAAAATTGTGTTATTTTTGTTATTCTATTGTTTTCTATATAAAACAATTTCAATATAACCAACCAGAAAACAATTTCATGAAAGATTAGTTTCAAGTTGTTGCACAGATATTTAGCTGAAGTGCATCGGATAATTCCAGTGGGGGTAGGTTATAATTTTGGAGCACCATCCGGCATAAATTTATACAGCCCTAACCAATAATGCAGCGTGCTAAGTATCGCAGCAAAGCACAAACGTTTATTTAAAGAAAGATGTATACATATTGCTATGAATTATGCCTTTGACTTTATTTTTATTTAGGAAATAACTCACAACTATATAAAATTCTTGTCAAAGCTATCCTTTTGTTCAGGTTTGATCGGGTTAAATAATACGACGGTATTTTAAATTAAAATAATATATTTACCAAAAGCAAATTCTCTAAATGTCCCAAATTAATATACAATATTATATAAATTCATATATACATTTAAATGTTTACCGTCAACAAGTTCTCGGTGCCTGAAAAAAAAAACAAAATTTCTGTACGCAAATTATTTCCACATGCCGGGTATGAGCAAGAAATGCTGCGCGACTCCGATACGTTGACCGGTCCGTCTTTACAATATCTAGTCTCGTGCCGATACCCGTCTTATTTCTCGTGCATATTCTGATTTTAAAACTATTTATTATGAAAATTTCTCTCTCTGCTCAATAAGTTGCAATTTAAGTTTATTGAAACAATTTGTGAATAATTTTATTTATTTGCTCGACAATTTGCAAATTTATTGACACACCTTGTTAATATCTTTTGTCATTTGCCTGACAAGTGCAAACAATGTTTATTAATACAATTTGTTACTATATTATTTATTTGCTCGACAATTTGCAAATTTATTGACACACTTTGTTAATATCTTTTGTCATTTGCCTGACAAGTGCAAATAATGTTTATTAATACAATTTGTTACTATATTATTTATTTGCTCGACAATTTGCAAATTTATTGACACACTTTGTTAATATCTTTTGTCATTTGCCTGACAAGTGCAAATAATGTTTATTAATACAATTTGTTACTATATTATTTATTTGCTCGATAAGTTGCAAATTAAGTTTATTGAAACAATTTGTGAATAATTTTATTTATTTGCTCGACAATTTGCAAATTTACTGACACACTTTGTTAATGTCTTTTGTCATTTGCCTGACAAATGCAAATAATGTTTATTAATACAATTTGTTACTATATTATTTTCGGTTACCTGCTAACAAGCGCAAGTACTGTTTATTGACACAATTTGTTATATATATATATTTGTTATTTGCTAATAATTGCAAATAAAATTTATTACTACAATTTGATATTCCTTTTCTATTTTGCTTATCACATGCAAATACATTAACACCTTATGAACTAACATAATTCATTTTAAATTTATATTTTGCCAAACAAGTTGCAAATTATTCCATTTACCACTTATCTAGCCATTTGATTGCCCTGTATTCAGGCACCATCAATAAAATATTAGGAAGTTTAAATATTCTTACCAAATTTTCTGCTTCCGGCCGGTCACTGGACCGAACTCTCTCTGCTTCGGGCTGGTCGCTCGCTCGGACTCCCGACTCCTTCTTTGGCTGGCTGCTGCGTTGAACTATTCTTCCTTCTTGGGCTGGTCGCTTCGTGGAACTCCTTTCCCTTCCTCTTCGGGCTGGTCACTTCGTTGAACTCCTTTCCCTTCCTCTTCGGGCTGGTCACTTCGTTGAACTCCCTGTAATTTGCCGTGCGTCTGCTTTTATAGCTCATTCCCTACCTTATTTCTTCCCACACTTGTCTGCATCCCTGCTCTTACTTTACCAGGTGATCACCCAGGTGATCTCCCTACCACCTCTATTCCTTCTCGTTATTATTTTTAAAATAAAATTTATCTAATTACAAATAAATTATTCTTATAATTATTTTATATTTTAATAAAAAACACAACAATATATAAAAATGATATAAATGTGCTTCGAAAAAAGGTAATCTGAATATATGTTCAAAATATAAGACAATGGTACGTCCTACTGCAACGGTGGACGAGAAAGAAATTTCGATAATTGAGAAGGTAAATAAAGTAAATTAATAAACACTTACCGTGAATTTCAGTTCATAGTTAGGTAACGACGGAGGATAGACAATGAAAATGAACGTAATAACAGTGCGAACAATAAGAAATGAACGGATAATTGCGACAGAATATAACTATTGGACATAAACTTGCTATACACTTGTTATATAAACAAAACTCTAACGTGATTTGAAAAGAATTGAATTTTCAACGTAACGATACCACGCAACACAATAGAATATAGTATAGTCGGCCACAAATGTTTCAGGACAGTCGACAGGAGCATAGGCAACTCTCATTGCATAAATTAAATAATTGGTGCAGCGTAAAAACGTCCACAATTTTACCTGCTTTAATGAAATAGAGACATGTAACAAAGATATATAAGAAATGTACAAACCGTACTATTCGTCTAGCAGTTGCGACAATTTCTATCAATTGTGATTATGTTTGAGATGGCGTGTTTATTGTGATATATCAAGTTGAAGAATCCTATGTAAATTATTGTTAAGATAAAGCTTAAGAAACAAGCGTTTATCGTTTGAGCACAATGTACATATAGTACCTGTATAATTAAGTTATGTGAACAAATAATTCGATCAAATCCTTTACTCGAGGAGAAACTATGCGTTCCACAACCGCGAACGAAAATAATGACGCTCTACGCCGAAAAACTTTAACACTCGCACTACGCCACTATTTTGGTATTAAAATGTCTCCTAATATTACTAGTTTGCATTTCAATTTCTTGCCCCACTTAATTATTATATGTTGTTTATATTTCTTGAATTTGGTTTTTTGTTTTTGTTACGAGAATGTGTCTTCTCGTCCGATTTTCAAAGTTGTTTTTATGCTTATATATTTCCTATGATCATTCTTTCATAAATGTTTCATTGAAGTGAATCAAGTAGAACATTTACAGTTATCCTTATCCTTATCCTTAACACGTCCGATTTTTTTATTCGACGTTTATTAGTAGTAAATGTATGTCATTTATTTTTCTGGAGTTAATCTTTCATGGTCATCCTGTATTATTTCCATTCACGATCTCAACGTTTCATATTTTCGTTTAGTCAACTTCGTCGCGAGTTTCCCTGCTTTCAATTACTCTTCTTCCTTCAATGAATTCACATATTACTTTTACCTTCATTCTCACCCTTTGTGTTGCATCGTCCTTTCATATTCTCACCGACATTTTCCTACTTTGAATTGTTCTTTCTCCTTCAATGGATCCACATACTTATTTTTCTTAATTCTCAAACATTGTGTTGTATCCAGTCATCCAGGTTTAGGAATTTTTGAAATTTCTCGATTTGCTTCGTTTATCATGCCCTTACTGTGCCAATAGCATCTTCCCCTTGTCACTTCTCCAACTTTTCTCCATATCTCGCACACACAATTTTACCGTACAATTATTTTAGATTTTCGTCTCCTTAATTGATTTTCATTGTCCACCATGAAAATTGATTTTCCGCATTTGCCCAACTCCATTCACTCGCTCCATCCTCTGGTGAGACAATATTGTAACATAGTCCGCGAATGGACGGTAAAATGGAACGTAACAACGTTTTCTTAATTGATACTATTATTTGTAATGTGTTATATAGTAGTTTGGATGATCAGTTATTACGTGAGGGTTATTTCTTTAACTTGTTGTGGATAAGAACAACTACTGCAAACACTTGTCGATGTGGATCGTTAATTGTGATTTGTTGGAGTGTATTTGTGTAGGTGTTCCTGTCAGAATGTACATTTCTTTGCTAAATTTAGAAGTTATTTAAGTCAAATTTGCCGATGCCGCAAAACTTTGGACCAAATTTACATAGTTTTCCAACTAAATCCCCTAAAACCTTAATTATTTACAGCGAAGTATTCAAGAGCCGTCTTTGTTAAGTGATTCTAATCTCTATTTGATATTTACGTTAAATTTTATTATTACAGATTTAATATTCACCTGGTGTAGGCACCCGTCTTTGATATCGTACTTTTTGGACAATATTTAATTGATTTTGGTAGAGTTGTGCCCCATCATTAGATTCCCAGCGAATATTTGTAATCTAAATTTTGACAATGTTTACCGTGCACGAATGTAATTTTTTTGTATAAATGTCTAGATTTATATATAACACGTCTATGAAATTTGCTTTAAATTTATAATTTCGAAATTAAGTTAAATAAGCATAGTGATTAAACACGTTAGTACACCAAACTGTATGCCGAATGTTTGTTTTAATACTTCGATTTTTGCGCCACCTGCGTATAACTACATGGAGCGTTGCGCAAATAGAAGACTGTCCACCACTTGTTAAGAACACATTTCATCCCGAAGTTATATGGATAACAGCAGTTATAACTTCGGATTAAGTTTGAGAGTTCGGATTGAGCGTTAACACCGAAGTTGCCGAAATTGGTTTTGCGACAACTTATAGTTTTTACCGCTTATTTCGCCACGTCGCCGACGTTTCAGGCGTTCTCGTCGTTTCGTTACAGCTATGAGTCATGGGCTGCGAAGTTACATTCATAAATCTCTTGCACATTTTCATATCGGTGATTGCCCAATTTTTTAAAATCAAAAAACTACAATTTCCGCCAAATAAATACGGATTCATAACTAAATTATCCTTTTGATATTTTTTGTGTAATGTGTATGCATGTAAAGCTTTTAAGTTAATTAGTCGATGTGTGCATTTACAGTTTAGTTAATGGTTCACTTGAATTGTTTTGTTTTTAATTTAATTTTTTATGTTGAGTTTTTTTGAGGCAGGTTTATTATTAAAATTACGATTGTTACTCTAGCGTTAATATTTGTTTTTTTAATTGCATCGTAATAATGTCATAATTTAGGTAAAATATCGTTACATTGTGTTCTATATGTAAAGATACGCATATAATTATAAAAATGTATTAGAAATTAATGATGGATGCATTTAAAAGTACACCTCGTTGATTTTTTTGATTTTTTTTGAAAGAAGAAGATATTTTACTTAAAGGATATGTTTGATTAAAATGCAATATATAATGTAATAACTAACTTCATTGGCGTTTTCACCTAATTATAAATATTAAAAAATAAAAGGGCTACGATATGATATTGAGGTCGATAGCATTTTAACGTCATAAATGACGAAAATAATTATCGAGTTTGAGAAAATTTCAAATGAGTCATTTGTCGACTCTTAGCATAATAAACGAGTACGTGTGCTACACCCAATTACCCGGAATTAAACCGTTACCACTAGTTCAAGACGGCATTGTGCCGAACACGAACGCAAATCGAAAATGCGTTAGACAACGCGCGTAATTTAATTCCGTCAGTCAACGTTTCGCATGTGTAGTACAAATCAAATTTGCGTTCAAGACAATCCAAATAATTAGAGCTGCCAATCATTGCCTAGTTGCCTAGAATTAATCACACGCCCGTGCGAACCTCGCCATATATATACTCACGTCGTCTGCGTTGAACTCACCCGATCATTAGAGGTTTGTCATAGGGGCGGCGGTGTTCACCCACTCGACTGCCGCAGCCCGCTGCCGCTGCTGAACCGGCGAAAAGATGGGCTAAGAGGTGCAAGTTTTAATTCAAGAGGAAACTCCCGTCTACCGTGAAAACTTGACAAAAGGCATGTCGGGACGTTGTGCGGAATTACGACGTGTTGGACGTACGTAGATTGCGATTGCGACTAACTTGTCATGTTATCTTGCGTCCGCTTTGTCGCAGTTACGGGCGAATTATATTACTTAATTATTAATTTTTTAATTACCTTGGAACTCCTCCGGGGAGTGGTAATTGCGTTGCAATACACACATACGAGTCCGCTTGGCCCAACCGCAGTGATAATTAATACAATTAATGTTTGTGGTATGAAACTGAAAATTGATAAACTCAATTATCCTAATTTTAATTACAAAGTAAAGATAATCGAATATGAGTTTTTTTGTAAAATTAACGAATATATTAATCAAATTGATTGGTTTGGAACGAGGGTGCTACCGAATTTTCATTCAATTGAAAACCGGGTGAAGTTTTTGTTCCTTTAATATTATGTTATGACAAACTTTCCGTCGAAAATTGCAGTAAAAATGAATGCCAAAAATAGTTCGTCTAAATTCACAATAGAAAGAGATACAAATAAATCCATCAAGTTCCTTGACTTGAATATAATGTACAAGGAAGACGGATATACACAGATTGGTACACTAAACCTACCCATTCGGAATATATTTAAATGTTGAACCATCTGCACCAACAACTTGGTTGACAAATGCTACATATTTTCAACTTAAAAGGAACCCAAAAATTATAGTAAACTCCTACCTTTATGCTCTGGCTATCATATTCAACCAATTACACTACCCTCTCTCAAAAAACATTGTGCACATTGTTTTATCAGTTTTATTCTAATGACCGCCAAAACGTTAAAATTGACATTCAATGAAACTTTCTTAATTACCTAGTTAACTAACGTGCCAGTTGCTAGAAAATTCATCAGCCTGCCTATTACCACTGGGGTCAAATGATATGACCGTCGCTGGTTCTTTTTAGTTGAAAGAAACCTTGGAAATAAACATTGAAATTGTCGAACTTCACAAAATTCAAAATGTTTATGTTCGTATAGTATGCAAATTTTAAGTTAATCTGCCCCACTCCCCCTCCAAATAGATACACTTCAACTACGCGCGTAATTTCCATTGTCAATTTCGTTTGCTGGTGAATGCGGCGGTACAATAAAAAGGGTTCACAATTGATCGTGGCCGTGTGTACTTTAGATTTCGGAGTCGTCGCATACATTCTAAAATTGAATAACGTTTTGTAATCCGCTCATGCGATCTATTTAAAGAATTTATTGCATTTTCAATAGTTACATTAATGCGAATGTATGACTACGAAACTTTTACGGAGTTATATTACCATAAATACGCTTTTACGTCCCGCCACGTATGCGTGTGCCTGTAACGATATTTTAAATTTTACCGACTGTAATTTATGTCGGTTTTAATTCCAGTATTTTAGTTTTGAATTACGGGTACAAAATCGTTCTACGTACGGAATGGTAAAATATTAAAAGCGGCAACATTGGGCGATAAATTTTTTAAAAGCGCGCTCGTTAACCAGTCATGCAGTGCATTAAAAATACAATGCCGAATTTAAAGTTTCTATTTGGCCACTTCCCGACAGAACCGAATCATTAATAGCGAATGAGCGCGAAGGCTGAGCTAGATGTAGCTACCGTAAATGTCTATTAAGTTGTTAAGGTCGCAGATGGCTTTGAGAAGTTCGATGTTTCTTCACAAATCACCCACAAGAGACGGCTGATTCTCAATAGTTTATCAAGAAACTTTCTAACAGCATTAAACAATTTATGTAGCGGGTCAGTGGTATTGAAAGGGACGCTTTAGTGCTGTAAAGAAGTGGTAATTTGTATTGGACATAACAATCGATATATATATATATATATATATATATATATATATATATATATATATATATACATACGTATATAGAGAAATACTCATCTTGTGGGAGCAGTCAGTCGCCGAATGAGACACTTTACAATAAATTGTAATCCTTTTGCAAAATATTTGCAAATACGTGATTCATTACCCGAGAGCTGGAAAAATATTTTTTTCCCACCAGAATCTACGAACCAACTTAACATAGAAAGCAAATCAACAAATTCTCTTTGTTAAACTATCTGACATATCAAGTACCCAGGGGTGCCAATCATATAACATTAGAACGTCATAAAGGACTTGATTGTACAAACGAAACAAACCGATCATTTTTTGTATAAAAATTATATTTATTATTAAAAATATATTTTTAATTTGCCCAATTAAAATTTACTTTTGTATTTTCATGATCGAAGCCTTTGCGATGTATTGCTCAATAATATAGATAGATATCGTAGTGGAGCTGGGTATAATAAGGGACAAAAGTGGAACCTTTACGTACGGCCGCAAATCGGGTCGTTGGCGTCGCAGCCGAAAATGGTTTTCCCATTTTCCGCCTCCTCCTCCTCCCCATATCACACCCGGTATTAATTCGCACCGAAACGAAAATAACGCGCGCGACGAAGGAGATGGCCCGTTATTAAAAAGCACTTTTTGCGCTCGTAAAGCCACTTTACGGCGTTTTTACGCTTGAGAATGTTGTCGTTTGCCGCCGCTAATTTTAATCCCATAGCGTTCTTGGGACCCCTCGATGCCCCATTACATAGATTTCGGAAACAGTCGTCGGAATTAATTTATCGTTCGGTCGTTATTGTGCCTTTTAGCGGCAGTATTTTTAACGACGTCTTCATTAGTCGTTTCAGTTAATGGCACGGTAATAATCTTAAAGACGGGTATTTATGCTCCCATATCTGTACTACCGCTTGCTGCATTTAAATGTCGATTCGTTGTGAGAAATGGGTCGTTGTTACGTGTCGTACTCAATCAAGAATAGGGCTGAATTTGTGGGTGTCGCATTTTTGTTATATTAGTGGTCGTTCATTCGTAATTCATTTTGTTTCTTCATTGGTATATGAATAATACATATAATAAAATACATATAATAATTTAAAAATATATAAAAAACGATATTGATGTTAATCTTCAACACCAATGAACTAACTGGAACCATTCATAACATGTACTAGGGAACACGAGGACGCGTATTCTCATTTGAAATGCACAGCAGGAAATACCCAACCGCTCAATTAATCTTGATGTTAATTAAATTGTAAGAGTTAGAGTATACTCCATATTTACACAGTTCATACCTATCAATTATCCAATACAAAATATTGGCAGAAAATAAAATTGGAGCGTCTCAACCTCCAACAACGACAACGTCATATGTATACAAGCAATAAAAGATAATTGAAATCTCAAGTCATGTCAATGACAAGAGTATATAAATATATAAAATACATCATTCACAGTTATAACATTTATTTAACACGTCTTATTGCCTGCCTTTAAATTGGTCATATTTGGACAGTTTTCGTTATCAACCACTACCATAATGGTCATTTTAACTTTTATTTTCTACGTATCCGATTATAATCTCAGCCTTGTAACTTAATATGACAAGGTTGGATTGCATGGACAAGAAGTTCTGCAATAAATTGTGGTCGAGGTCGAGGTCGAGGATTTATTTTTGCGGCTAGTATCCGAAAATAATTTCAACATAGTTTAAAATTAATTGATAAAACTTTGCCCATTATCCAATATCTGGAACACGATGCTTCTTGGTCTTCTTCTTAGCTCTTCATGGTCTCGCTAAGTAAGTACTTGGTTGGGCCTGGCTGCGCTTGACTATTTCTTGTTGCGACTCCTGGTTAATGGACCTTGATGTGCTGGTTGTGCGATTTGCTGTGACGGTTCTTGTGGCACAGTCCGCGGGCTACTAGTTACTAGTTATCAACTTAACGATGTGAGCAAGAAAGAAAATTTACATTTGAAGTTTGAATACCAGATCCATCCAGCCCTGTGGCAGCACATCACCGAACTCACATATGAAAAAATCGACAATCTAAAACAAGAGCACCAACCAATATCGGAATCATTAGAGGACAACGCAAAAGCAATCTAAACTAGTGCACAGCTCTGGTAGCCGATGCATTGGACATGGATACCACTGAAATTATTATCAAAGGGCACCTTCATGAATTTCAGTTGAAGAAATTGTTTGCAGTGTAGAAACTAGAGAAAGGCAAAGCCCAAGTGATTCGACAAAAGATATTCAGAATATTACGAAGAACTACACCTCCAAGAAGGAACATATCTAAAGAAGAACGTACCGCTCTAAGAAAGACAACCAGATCCATCGACCTACCCGGAGAAGACGATAAACAGAATAATTGAGTCATCATCACTGGATCCGGAGAAGAAGAAATTAATTATACCAAGGCCAAAAACATCAAAATCGCCGAAGATATATGACCATTGCAATCTCCAGCAAGGTATCTATCAAGACAGTTACAATTTTTCGCCGAGCAAGCAGCGTCGTACGTCAATGATGCAGAGCATCTCATGCAAATGTCGAAGAACCTTACTGTGGAACGGGACCATTTGTTGTTAAGCTCTCGATCACTGTTTACACAACTCCCAGTAGATGAAAGTAGGAAGATATATAACCGCCGGAACACATCATGGAACTACTCCAGCACTGCGTCAAGAATACTTACTTTATTTTTGAGAATCAACGTAAACCAGCCGAGCATAAACGGGATCGCCACTGTTAGCTCTCATAGGAAATCTATTCATAGAGGAACTGGAGACCACAATACTAGAATCTACCGAATTGTGGTGTAATTCAGATGCCTCAATGGCACATCCCTAACCCGGACACATGGAAGAGAACTCGACAGGCCGCTGGAACACCTCAAGACTATCCAGATAGTATCCGGATGAAGAAAAAGAAAAAGTAATATCAGAAGGACAACGGACAAGATCAACGGGATTTTTCGTACACTAAACGTCGACACGACTTTCAATATTGAAAATCTAATAATAAGAGAACACTCTACAGCTTACACAGCAAAAGGAAATACATTATTCGCTGTATGAAGTCATGAAATTTTGGCAATACGAGTTGTTCCAGGCCCAATAATTATTTACAGTGTGTACAGGCACATTTAGTCTTGCGATGTCGATTTCTTTGACACGTGGAACATCTCTCTGTAACATTTATGACCTTAGCAGGCGGAACTGTCGGATTATCTCGGTCTTGAGTACATGGCCCGAGATAAATTCAAAGTTCAATATTTTGATGAAAAATCTTCTGGCTAGACCGAAATCCATTTTCATTTTGTCACATAGGATAAAAGTGATACCTTTTTTAAAACCAAATAAACTTGTCTCTGGTTCTCTGTTCCTGACTGCAAGGAATTGTGATGGAATGCATCGTTTGTTCTTTCTCAACGTGCCTGCAGGTGTAAGTTTATGCTCTTTCAGTAAGTTCATAATCAATTCGTGACTAGTATACCAGTTGTCAAAGGTTACATTTCGGTTAGAACAAGATATAGGTTGTACGAGCCTGCATATACTTTCAAGTTTAAAACGTTTTAATTCATACTTTGCCGGATTGCAAGGTATGTACTGCTTGAAGGAACACCCATTTTTCGAGAATTCCTCATGCAGGGGCTAATTTGTCTATTGCTACTCTGTCTTTACGGCTATCGTAGTTATCGAATCGGAGAAAGGTTATCAATTGAATTGAAAACGATGTATACGTCCGTTTTCCATAATTCTCTTAAATTCTGACGATTAGAATGGAACATGCCTGCCAAATAAAGAAATCCACACAATGATTTCACTATGCATTTATTTTAACATGCAATGGATTTCTGCTGAATTTTGATATTGGTCCAGCGCAGCGGTCTTCGATCATTTAGCGATCTGAAAACAGCTGCCAGCAATCGAAATCACTTTTATCGTTCTTTGCATATTATTTGACTCCAAGCAAATTGTGTAATTGTGAGTAATAATATTATCTGCTCTTGTTCGAACACATGTATTTGAAGCAAGCTTGTTCCATTTCGATTCATCTTTTCCGAGATAGATTATTTTGCTTTGAAGAGCCGCGTCAGTGTTTTTATCATCCGTTTCATTCTGAAGTTCAGTTCCTGATGCCGAATTTCTGTCTCTTAAGTTTGACTGAACTTCATCTTCTAATATGATATTCTGCTTCAAGTCGGTGTCGTGCTCGCTTTCAGAAATATGATGAATGTCGTCTTCGCTCCCTGATTCGATTACATCGTCACTAACAACTGTCGCCCATGGAGCTTGAAGCTTTTTCTGTTCTTCGTACGTCACATGTTATTTTAGTTATAAAAATGTGAAAAATTTATTTCCTGATCCAAATAAATCCAAAATAACAAGTTACATCTTATCAAAGGCACAATATGTCGGTATATAGATGGGGTTTGACACATCCAATAGTACTTCGTTGCATATAACCCACTCAGTGTTGTTGACATACGGACCTTCGTTCTATTTGAAGACATCAATATGATAATTTGGATATTTCCTAATTAGAAAAAAAAATGATAAGTCGTATTACCAGTGGGTTGTGAATTAAAGAAATATTTGATTGTAAGCAATAATTATTGTTTAGGATGTGTGTGTATTTGTAAGGTTGACTGTTTAAGTAAATGTGAGAAGTAAGAGGTGTATAAGTAAGATTTAAATAGTTTAGATTTTTGTGATACAAGAAGAAACAAGACTGATATTTTAGAAGGTGTAATGGAATGCGATATTTTTTACATTTATACGTTGAATTTATGTTGCCAGTACTTTTAATCAATCTTCGCTGCAATTATATTCATAGCAAGCAAAAAAAGATTGCAATACTTGCTTTGAACTTGACATAAATTACTAAACCAGGAACCATCACGAAGAACTCTTATTGGAGTCTGAACACTTTTTAATTTAATTACTATGTAGTTAAATTAAATTACTGAACTGATCGTGAAGCTATTAGATCCTTGTATGATATCGATTCGTTTTAATTTCAATAAATTTAACATTGGTTAAGCGACACATTTTTGGAGCACGACAGTTTTCATCATTTTCTTAACCAAGGTTTCTGGATAGACAAAGGGTTTTCCATTGCGTCTATTAACATTCTTTCTCTTGCTTTCATCGACCGCAATTATTATTATTATATTTCTACCATCGTAGTTGCTTTCAATTCAACTACGGTCGCCTATCTAGCCGAGCGAATTTAATCTACCGCCCATGCATTTCGAAATTTACTCTCATCAGTTGCCCAACAGGAAAACGTACACTGGAATAATTCTGCCGGCGAGCCAAATCAATACAAACAATCGCCGAAACTAAACTTCATTAATGATCGAGCGGCGTTAAAACCGAGTTGCTTTATTATGGTCCGTCGACGCGAAGGGGGCAATTTTCGTCGGTCTGTTCGCCGACGTGCATCTCCGATTCAACAGGTTATCCGGGCACACAGGGAAAAAGTTGTGTAAACAGTTGCGTAAAAAGAGCACGGCGCAGAGGAAACGAAACATGTGGGTCGCGACGGTTGGTCAATGTTGTTGTTTGTTTTGAAGGCGACTTTGAGTTGGGATCGAATCGGAGTCAGTTCAGGTTTATTATCAAGGGTATATACAGATTCGATAAATATTTAGTTTTTGAATCTGTTTCGATTATTTATGACATACTACAATGGTAGTTTGTATATTTGTTAATATTTATTATCTATAGGAAAAAGGACTAAAAATAAATTGAATTAGAAATGAATGTAGACCATGAATCTGAATCTAGGATATGGAAAATACAATGATATAAAGGACTCGCTGTAAGTATCAATGAAAAGGACATGAGAATACACACGATGCTTGAACAACACAGAAATATGCATTAAACTACAAGAAACGAACATTACAGTTATCCGGCCTTACTAAACTATGTTGTCTGTGTGTAGCTGAACTTGTTGTAAACGACTTATTATTTACAATGTTGCTTAGTTTAACGTTATTTGCCAGAAGTGGTTTGGATTTCAGGGTTATGAGTCCCAAATAAACTATTACATTTTTTACAAAATTGTGTATAAATTCAATACAAACTTCACAATTACTTAGATACCGTCTTGTGTTTCTTCACACAACTTTGCTGATCTTACGTTTATAAATAAATTATGATAACCTAAGTTTTAAAATGTCAAAATTCGTAGTTAAAAGTAACGATGAAAAATTAAGTTTTCCATTCCTCTGTCGTTTTTTGTACTAGAACCCAGATCCTACCTAAAATGTAATTGAATAATTTTTTTTCTTGAAAACCAACAGTTTCACGTTTTTATTACAGAATGAACCGCGGATCTTTAGGAACGTTTTGATATCCAATTAAGTATGTAGAAATAGACGCAGTGTTTGCAAAGAAAGAAAACTTTAGGATTTTGCGTGCAGGTAAAGGTACTTATGTCATGATGAATCAACAAATCATAAACCATTTTGATAATTTTTGCACATTTAGGCAATCGTTAGTTTTCTTGTCTGCTTATATGATTTACATAATTTTTTTTAAATTAGTCCTTTGTTCTTTTTCGACAACAATGATTTCAAATATTGACCCATTTTTCTGTCAAGTTTCAATATTTTCATATATTTTAATTTTAGAACTTTGATATTTTGACACATTACGCTTTTGTGTATTTTATGTAATTTTCGCATATTTTGCACATTTCAATATTTTGGTATTTTTGACTTTTTTGACAAATTTAATACCTTCCTCAAAAAATGTTTCAAAATTGCCTTAAGTTGAATACCTGACAATTTTAAAATGCTCAAAAATGGGGTGTATTGGAACAAACCAAGAAAATATCATTGTGAACAAAAGTGCTGCAATTAAACAAAATGAAAATGCCTAACCATATAAAATGTTAAAAAGTGCGAACATTTTTTTATTCTCAAAACACTCCATAAAATCATGTCAAATCAAATCATGGAACAAATATCCAAAATTCAACAATTGAGGCCCCGGATGCAATAACGCACGGAGCGTGCGAAGCTGGAAATAAGTATTCTCCAACCGATCGATATTTTGGGGAAAAGTTTTTTTCGGAAAATGGATTAAACAAAAATACCATCTTGTGTAACTTTCCGCATCTTTTTTACCCGAACTATTTTTTGATCCGTCAATTAATTTGTCCAGAAAAAAATAAAATAGTGAATTTTTTTCGTTCGACAATTCAATTAATTTCAATGCTTTTTAAAACTCGAATCGCGAAGTCTCGGGAACTATTCGACCAAACTAGTTGAAATTTTTAATGGAACACTGTGACACTTCACTGTCGCGAATAAGGTTATTGCAATCGTCGAAATAATCATTTGTTGGATAATATTCAATTAATAATCAGTTGCGCTATGAAACCATGTTCTTTTTTTCGACTATCGAGGAAGTTTTTCGCTATTGGTCTTGCGATGTCATTGTTCCTTAGACTGTAACGTAAATTTTGATGTATCACTTGGCGTGATAAGTTTAAAACCTGGAAAGTTGTTGCTTTGTAAACAAAAGGTTCGTTTACCGCGCACGACGCGTCGAGCGCTTCCGATCCATTCGCGCTACTTTACTACGTTTTATTCTTGCAAGCATAGATTAATGCTTGTGTTTATGTGATAATCGTGATTGAAGTATACAGTTATTCTTCTATGCAAGTACGCAATCAAACATACAGCGCATATGAATGAAAAAATTGCAATACGATTACCGGCTGTAAACAAAAGATTATTTTAGTCACACTCGCGATCGTATAAGGAAAAGTCGAATAATTATTATTGTTTTTATAGACATTTTTTCTAACAACGAAAGAAATACAATGAATAGTATTAACTTGCAATTATTACATCACTAAAATATTAAAAACATCTAACATTTGGGATGTACGGGCGGAAAAAAAAATTGCTTGAGCACATTGAAACTGAAAGAGATTATATAGATTTGGTACAAAGTGCTCGAAATCCTCCATTTACTACTGTAGAACAGAAAGACTGCACGGTGAAATTTTAATTTAAAAAAATACAAAGTTCCGAAAGGACTTAAGAACAGTAAAGCAGTTAAAATTCAGTATTTTGCTAATGGTCAAATTAATGTTTTCTACGATTATGATGGCGAACCAATTACCTTGCTTGTAAATGCTGCAGAAGCTAAACAAATAGGGATTTCACAAGAAAAAATTAAAGATTTAAATGCACTGCTACGATATTTGACTACAGGAGGTAGAAATTATTTTACATTATATTTAGATGATATGCGTGTTAGAGTAAAGACGGCGAGCAAAACTAGTGATGATAAAAAATCTAACAAGCAGGAATGAAAGTAGAAGAAACAAAAGAATCTGCTCCCTAATGATAGATGTTTTTCATATTTTAGTGATGTAATAATTACAAGTTAATACTATTCATTGTATTTCTTTCGTTGTTAGAAAAAAATGTCTATAAAAACAATAATAATTATTCGACTTTTCCTTATACGATCGCGAGTGTGACCAAAATAATCTTTTGTTTACAGCCTTTAATCGTATTGCAATTTTTTCATTAATATGCGCTGTATGTTTGATTGCGTACTTGCATAGAAGAATAACTGTATGCTTCAATGACAACACTTAAGTAATTTGGGCATTAATCTATGCTTGCAAGAATAAAATGCAGTAAAGTAGCGCGAATGGATCGGAAGCGCTTGACGCGTCGTGTGCGGTAAACGAACCTTTTGTTTACAAAGCAACAACTTTCCAGGTTTAAAACTTATCACGCCAAGTGATACATCAAAATTTACGTTACAGTCTAAGGAACAATGATATCGCAAAGAGAATGCCGCAAGACCAATAGCGAAAAACTTCCTCGCTAGTCGAAAAAAAAAAGAACATGGTTCCATAACGCAACTGATTATTTATTGAATATTATCCAACATGATTATTTCGACGATTGCAATAACTTTATTCGCGAGTGTGAAGTGTGACAATGTTCCATTAAAAATTTCAACTAGTTTGGTCGAATAGTTTCCGAGATTTCGCGATTCGAGTTTTAAAAAGCATTAAAATTAATTGAATTGTCGAACGAAAAAATTTCACTATTTTATATTTTTGTTTAATACATTTTCCGAAAAAAAAAATCCCCAAAATATCGATCGGTTGGACAATACTTATTTACAGCTTCGCGCGCTCCGTGCGTTATTGCATCCGGGACCTCAATTGTCATTGTGAAAATGGTAAAAATTACAAAAAAATAACAAATGCAAATGGAAGATATGCAAAATTTCGGGCTCAGTTTAGGAAAAGAATATACGATTGACAGTTTTATTAATTCTGTTAACTTACGATTTTTGGGTCTATTGTAAAGACTTTTAGCAATTTTGGCAATTTTATACAATCAAAAATATTGACAACGTTCTGACTGCTTTTTGGCATACTTGCAATTAAATTTACAACAAATTTTAATATTTATTGAATTTTTGACAATTAGAAATTATTTCAGCAATGTTAACTTTTATGTCTATGTTGATATTTTGGACTATATTACATTTGTCGAATTTAAAAATTTTAACGACATGTGATGCACTTACTTTAGACAATTTTGTCTATTTATTGGTATGTTTTGGATTTTTGAATTTTGTACAAATTTATCTTTGCTGGAATTTTTGAAAATGTTAAATGTGTTACATTTTGAAAATTTTATTAATTTTTACGATAAAAAGAATTAAAATGCACAATTGTATAAAGTTAAAAGTTAGTCGAAATTGTTAAATGCGAAAGAACAAAGTTAAAATTAAATTACTAAAATCATAAAGATCAAATTATCGGAAACGAACATCAAAATTATTAAATATAACATTTTCGAAATTGTCTGCTTTAAAACACCAATTCAGTTTCGCCTTGTTGATGAAATGACTTAACAATTATGTTATTGGACACTTAAAATTTATGGAGCTAGTAAATTTTTGACTATAAATTGTAAATTATAAACTTTCAAAAAATGGGATAAATTAATACACACACACGTGAAAAAATAATAACCGGAAATTTATCAACAGAAAGCATAATGTAGTAAGATCAACGAATTAAAAATACAATAATTAAGAATGCAATAGCTTGATAAACAATAATCCTTTCGTCACGCGAAACGTAGAAGGATGCACACAATCTTCGTGCCAAATCGATTTGCGGTGGTTTTGAAATAGTGGCAACGAGTACAATGTAACAACGAGGGTAAAACGTAGAAACGATTTGAAATAAAACGCAGTGTAGTTATATTCAAATAATTTATTTGATATACGATTTTAACATAGTGCAGTTGTGATGATGTGTGAATATAACTACTCGTAGCTTGGTTTACATTAATAATTATACAGCAAGCTTCAGAATCGAAAAGTACATATGACAATATTTTAATACTATTGACAATAAAAATAAATATTTTAACGAGGTCTTTTTTTCCAGGTCAGTGAAGCGAGTCGTTTTCTTCGACCAGGGCAATTTGTAACCAAGGTAAATCAATTATAATTTACTAACAAAATAATACAATGCAAATACAATGTTCAGAATGGGGACACTTATTGATCGGTATAAACATAACTTCGCTATGGCCACTTCTTTCAGCAAATACATATACAACTGATAATGTCCCTCGCGTATATCGATCGACAGGACATTCAGCCGTACAAATTACATAATTTATGTAAATATGGCCCAAGAAAACATTAGTATCAATTTATACTAACAATTTAGTGTCAATTTCCTCAAAAATGTCTTGATATAAACAAACCTAATAAAACATTTAAACAAGAACATATTTAGCTAAAACACTTTCATTATTCTTCCCAAATTCGTTCTGTTTATTTTTCATTCATATTTTGATACGGAGTTATTGCAATTTCCTGACGCTTTTGTAAACTCGGTTACTGTTACGGTTATGTGATTTATAACTATACGTATGGGCTATTCTTTCTACGCGTCTAAGTGATTCTGTCGTTACACAAAGCTTTTCATATTACTCACATTCATCATTCACTAGAATTATCTTAACTATACATATTTTATTTCAAGGTAACCATTTATTTGCCTTTGTTTTTCACAAAAGTTTTGCTTGTTTCACTGTGTTTAAAACACTTTTCACATCCGTATTTACAATTAAAATATATTTCTTCACATAATTCTTAAATTTTATATTTAAACATCAATTTACGTGTTTACTCTGTATTTCCATGTTTCACGTACATAGATTCACATATTTTATAACGTAGCCAGCCATTGGGCTACATAGCCCTAGTTCAATCAAGAGCCACTAAGAAAGTCAGAAGAATATGTAAAGTGCCAACGGCTCATAGGTGAAGTGATATGAGCATTTAACAAGAAGATGGCGAGCACCGTGCTAAAGTACTGGATTGACAGAAAAAAAGATTCAGGGAACCTGCATGGATATGAGATACGCAGCAACGAAGTTTGACGAAGAGCGAACCTAGATAGAAAATACACCATGATCCCCACCTTGGAAGAAATTAAGGATGTATGAGCACTACACAATAATAGGGAGAATGGAATTGCAGTCGAAATGTTCAAAGAACGGGGCGATATAATGCGATAACAATTATATTAGATATGGAATAAACAACATTTTTGTAAATTACCTTCAAGACATTATCGATAACATTCAAAAACAACCATTAGTGTGGATTTCGAAGGCATAGGTCAACTACCGAATCAAGATTATAACTTTACGAAAGAGAACCCAACCCAAAACGTTGCAATAATGAAATAAGTAACTGCTGACAATGGCGAGATATTGGGTTGAACTTGCGGTGAAGAATTTAAGATTAATTTAGGATTATAATTAGTCAGTCTCTCGAATAATGTTGAAGACATTCTCGAGGAATGATATTAAGGCCGAGGTTGGAGTTGAATTGAATGAAAACATGATTGTTATTGGGCAGAATATTTTAAACGTGTATTTACCCCCAGGAACTAGTTTTAGTAACAAAACTGCCCGTAGTGTATAGAATTGTGATTAAAATTTTAATTTATAGCATCATTTTGGTGGTTTATCGGATTGATTTCAGTCTTATGGATACAGTCGTCGAGTTTATCAACATCGGAGACTATTAAGCAATGCCATCATAACTGGGTTAGGTTGGGAATTTGGTTTTCGTCTTTACTGGACCACTGGAACTTATATGCGTGTTTTGTACGCGTTGGTATGTTTTAACTACATGGTCTAGAAATAATTTGATAGATCAGGTTCGGTTGGGTTGGATTCCAATTTATTTTTATACATTTATTTTAAATTGTTCGTAACTAAAAGTAAGGAAGAAGAAGATAAAAGTAATAATTAAAAAAAGGTTATGCTGATATTCGCAGCATGCATGTTTTTTATTGTACAAGATATAGTTTTTAATTAAAGGAATTGCATAATTGCAATTATTTCAGATGAGAGATACTAGAGTCATGCAGGTCAGTTGTGTATCTGGAACTTTATACTTGGTATAGGATAGCATAATTTAGTCAAATATAAAGTGATACACAGCAAAGACAGGGATAAAAATATGTTCGAACATGACGCCAGCTGTTGGAATAACGCAAATGGTTGTATAATACAACCAGCATTAATACCAGGACGTTAAATGAACTAGAATAAGATGGTTTCATTATGCGGACAAATAAGGCAAGTATCCAGATACATTTTTGGTTATATTGGGATAGATGAACCAACTGATCCAGGCAATCAGTGAAAGAGTAAGACATTATTACTTCAACCAGACGATCTTGTAGAATATTGGTAGCAGGAGACTACAATATAAATTTCTTGGCTGAATCTAAAGAAAAAACCAATTGTTGGAAATGCTTACTTCTTATAATCTAATGCAAACCATGACTGAAACATCTAGAGTTACAACACGTAGTTGTACCTGCATAGATAATATATTCTGTAACATAAACCCTGAAGAAACCTTCAATCAAACATTAAATTTTCATTTGGGTGATCACTTTGCTCAATGACCACAATAAAAATTGAAATACAAAATAAATCTCAGGATGAAACAATTTTACCTAGCAAAATAACGGAAGATAATACTTATCAGCTGAAATGCATTCTAGGAAATGTAAATTGGAAGTTCGTCTTTTACACAAAAACAGCACCTCAGTGTTTCACAGAATTCTTCAACATTCTGCTTGAGGCTTATAATCGAATATGTCCTGCAATCTTAAATAAATTAAAAATAATAATAACAAGAAGTTGAGTTGGATGACGAATAATTTAACCATCGTGAAGAATAAGCTGGATGGTCTAGATACAATTCATAAGGTGAAGACAAAAACTGGTACGAAGAGTATAAGCTTAAGGAATTATACTTATACACAATAGAAAACACCAAGATATATAAAAATGCGGATGTCATAAACAAAGCAAGCAAGTAACTATCGACCCGTCTCTATTCTACCAGTGCTGTCAAAAGTTTTTGAGCAAGCAATTAAGAAAAAGGCTGATCCAGTACTTTGAAAAGGCCAATCTTCTAGGAAATCATCAACATGGATACCGTGAAAATAAACCGACAACAACAGCCCTTGTGGAAATGTTTGGAACAATCATTGAAGCACATGACAACAACGAAGCAATTGAAATAATATCCTGCGATCTCAGTAAAGCTTTTGATTCGGTCCCCCACAATATCTTCCTGTCCAAACTGTCACATTATGGACTAAGAGGTCAACCATACAATCATCAAATCGCACCTTCAAAGCAACAAATGTATTGGGACAACAAGTTATCAAGGGAATCACTCGTTGAATTTGGCGTGCCACAAGGCTCTGTAGTGGGTCCCATTCTTTTCATTATAAACGTTAATGATCTAAATATAAATAGGGACGATGTTGAAACATATATGTACGTTGAAGATACCTCACACACCTAAAAAACAAACATGTTGATGAACTGAGACATTATCATCACCAACTGAGTTTTTATTTGGCAATGTAAGAATTATAGATGCGATTTCATTTTTCATTTTTCAGATAATGAAGTACGAAAATGTTGATTAAGATTTTCCGCTACAATAGTAGTGAAGTAGTTGGCAAATATGTTTATGAGTTTTTAAATATGTATTAATGTCAGATTTGTAGAATTATTAATTTCTATTAAATTGTTAGCAAATATGAATCTAGCGACACGACACCAATTACCAATTAATTTGTTACTAAGTTAAAATTAATAATTTGGTTGGATCATCTTTAACGATGTGTGTAACCTTTACCTTTAGGTATCGGACTATTTATTTATTTGTTCTAAATGTGCAGACATGTCTACAAATATTTAACTGGCTTCAACATATCTATCGTAGATTAGGACACTTCAAAGCAAAGATATGTTCAAAAATTAATCATAATTTCTTATTCATTGTAACCATTGCTTCCACTGACACAAAGAGCGTCCCACGTCCACCAGGGACGAGACAGCTCAATGATCGATTGAGCCGACTATTTCAATGGAATTATTGTGGCGATGTAATAGCACGGCGAAATGCCGTTCATTCGTATTACTGTTCAAGTAGGACAATGTCGGTCTGATGTGCAGGGGCGGTAGGATCGTCGGGCGAACGCTCTCACGCTCGCCCACTATGATGGCATATCGAATATCTAATATTTTGCCTCACCATGGCATTAATTCGGTCCATTTTGCGGGAATATAATACCACTTCGATTATATCAAATTCTAATTATGTTCGTATCGAATAACTCGCCACGTTGGTAAACTGTTGATTGGAATACGCGGTAATTTTTGTCGACATATATGAGGTGAATACGTACGAGGATCTATCGAAATTAAATTCCAATTATCGACGAAAAATTATCATAATGGACCCAATATAGTCAGTTCGGCGACGAAATTAATGGTTTTAGTAATATTGCAAATTCCAAATCTTTCTGAACGAACATAGCCGTAATTTTTCGAACTTCAAGACTCGCTGGAAAATAGTAAATTTCTGTTCGGTACCACTTCGATTATATCAAATTCGAATTATTCTTATATTGAAACTGCTGATTGGAATCTTTAATAATTTTTGCCTATGTAAACGTGAAATGAAATTTAAATTACTCGACGCATATGACATCTAAAGGACACCGAACGAAATTGGTGTCACGCCCAACGCCAAACCAACTATCAACTTCCAAACGCCGGAAACATAATAAAACGAATACACGAAGTGTCTGGCATCCTTAAATTCTGTACGGTAAGTGAACATTTTCGAATTATAAAGTCAAAATTTTATGCATAGCTCGTAAAATAAAACGACGACGGAGATGGGTATTTCAAGTCGGGCAGTTCTGAGAGCAGCAAACTGTGAAAGTATGGAACAAAAACCAATAGAATTCGCGCGGAGCCTCGACTGCTGCGACGCTGCGGAGATGCATACATATTCATGTCTATCAAACTCGGGTGAACGCGTCTTTTTCTTCCGCGTTATTTGGCATTCGCACAAAACGACTCAATTTATATTGTTTACACCCCATGTACGCTGTTTTTCGATCGGCGACGGCAAACGTCGTTACGATAAATGCGGATGTGCTGACGGAATATATAAAAAGGGTAATAGAATAATTTATATTAGAAAAAAAAAACGTTTAAATTGCGAAATTAGGTCTGCATTTATTAAAAGACATCTAGTCTAATAACGATAAGAAAAATGTACGTAATTTGCCTTTAACGTTCATTGAAAATGATGCCACTTAAAAAAATAGCGTTGGCAATTTCTTGGGAAAATAATTTGCACCGGAGCAGATAATAAACTAGGAATTGTATTCAATTTAGTTACCAAATGTTAACATTTTCATGTCATAACATTTTATCATAAGTGATAAAAGGTGCCATTTGTTATTCATTACATGAGCATATAAATAAAATCATTGATAAATCTTAACTTTCAACTAAGAAATGGTTCCATTTTAATTGCAAGGAAGATACAAATGTTCCTTATTAACACTTTACGTCGCAATCACACAGTTTACGTCTCGACGAATTAACGTCTCGTGATAAAATACACGTATTTCACCAATTGATGTATAACTAGCAATTTGTGAATTATTTCATCATACGTATTTTTATATATCAAAATATTAATTATTAAAACTCTTCGTTTATCATTGGACTTCATGGTTCATATTTTTATGGAAGGATTTAAACGACAACTATTCGCCGCATTAATTTTAATGTTCTTCGCCACTAACATATTTGTTCCATTTACGTTATCCGAGTATGTCGTAAATTTGCATTTTCCGATATGTTTTACCGGAAGCCGAAAACGTCATTTGCAAACGTCACACATTGCGGCATTATTAAAAATGCATTTTGGCGCTTATTCAAACGATGCAACAGGGAATGCGGGCCGCAATAGACAAGATGATGCAATAATTCGCCTGGTTCGAATTATATCGATCGCAGTAACAATTCTCGTGATGTCTGATGGGAGCACTCGATGCGAAATAACTCCGGTGGAGGAGGATTAAACTGCTGAGATTTGCATCAACGGTTTTCAGATTCGATGGAAACGAATTTAAACGAATGGTAATTGTGGAAGTTACTCGTACTCTTGTGGAATTAGTTTAACTAGAACGCCAGTTTGATTTCATGTTGTAAATATATAATTGTAATTTTCGGAAAGGAAATTGACATTGGCTCTATCTGCGTTTCGATCTTTATTTATTCCAACCTTATTTATATTCATCTAAATATAGCCCCTTTTTGGTTCCTGAATTTTCATAGTCGCCTTTGTTCCTCTTATATGGCGTTTCAACACTTGACCCCCTAGTCAACCCATCTGTAAAAACCTACTTTATCAACAATTTTTTTGCCTTTTACATTGTACTGTTGTACTATTTTATTTTGTATCGCATACAGGTTTCATGCACCTGCCCCCACACATTCTCCAATTTTTTTTCTCACCCTCTTCACCTCCTCTCTCGACAATCCTTTCGAATGCGATGTCTCTTTCCTACTTAGAAACATCATTTCTCCTTTCCTTCCCTTCAGCTCTTCGAATGATTTCTACATATTCAGTACTTCTTTGTACATCGTATGATACCCGAATAAAATCATCCACCATTTTCACTGCGTGCCTAACTCTATTTTCTCAATTTCCTTGTTATCATGACTTCCCGGTCTAAGGACTGTAATAGTTTGAGATGTAAGTTAAATTGTTAAATGCTGATATTAATTTCTTGAAACAACGCAAAAGTCACCAAGTTTTTCATTAAGTTGTGAAAGTAGATGTCTCATAACCATAAGTGGTATTTCACTGGAAATATAGTGAAGAGAATATTTCGAAGACAAAATCTTAGCTACAAATACTAAGTTGAACACGTTTTTTAGATTTTTTAAAGTTCATTTTTAGGATTTTCTAAGCTTTCTACTGAAGATGGCAACTTAGTCGCCGAAATACTTATATAGATTTGTCCAAGTCAAGTATGGCAGGGTCTGTTACATTTGTAATTTTTTATTTTTTATTTCATATTTAAAAATCACATATTATAGATTCTTGGTAAGTTAGAATATGTTAGCAACGCCGATTTAATATTTGAAACCACGTAGTGAGTTTTGTAAATGGGTCCAGGAGTGGAATATAAAGATGGACCTAGTGGTGACTTGGTTTGATTATTTGTATCACTTAATTATGATCCAGTATCTTCCTCACCCATTTCTTCCTTCAAATGTAGCAATATTGGCATTTTAATGAGCTTTTTTTTCATAGACCATGGATCAATTTTATTTTTCTTTCATCTCGAAAATCATTTGTATATCTTCGAGTCGCCTTCGTAATTCACGCAATTTTTTCGTAGCTTGTCATACTGATGATCTTGGTGGTACTCCTAAAATATCATATTTTGCATACGTAATAAGTAAACTATGATACGCTGATTTAATCTGGTATCTTATTTATTCATTCCCTGACTTGGGATAGACTACACCGACGGTTCCTGCAATTTCTATCATTCAAGGCAGCCAGCCACATCTGCTCCTGCAACGTGACATGCCCTCGTTGTCCTCTGGGAGGAACTGTAAATCAACGAACTGTCTTAGGTACATAATTCATAATAACTTTGATTTGAGAGTTTAATGTCCCGAGGTTATCGGACAGACATCGTTCTACATTTAGTCTCCCAGCTGCTAGAACTAGTGCTGAAATAAGGTCCTGTCACAAACATTTGCCTAAATACCGAACACCTTTTCGACGTTTCGACGACATGTTTTTTTTTTATGTAGCAGTAGTTTTTCCTCCTGATATTTATATTATAGTTTTTTTGGACGTGCACCTTTTAGTTTAATTTTTGGTTTTGTTTTTCATTGTATTACATATATGTACTTGTACATCACTACAAGATGACGCAGAATGAGCTACATGGTTTGAATTCTTTATAACTTTTTTTATTTATGTGACTATTATAAAAAAGTTTTAATACAGTATATTATTGAGGAATTTCTTTTGATTAGCTTTGGAAAATGATGTCCTGTAAGTGGTGGCCATTTTCTGCTTCGTACATGCGTGCTCTTTTTAACATATTTTCCATAACCTTTCGCAAAATTTCTGACGCAATGGCCATGATTTCATTTCGAATGTTGGGTTTTAGTTGGAAGACGGTTCTTGGCTTGTTACCATACACTATTCCTTTCAAATATCCACAAAGAAAACTGACAGGAGCTGTTAAATCCGACAATTGAGGCACTTGCAGCATGGTTGGATGGTTTTCCACAGCTGGCCTAACAAAATTTTCCAACATCGTCCGATGTTCATCACCGCTGACAGAGATTGAATCACCAATTTTCAAAAAAAGGGCCAATTATCTTTTCGGACGATACACCGCACCAAACAGTACACTTAAGTGGGTGTCCAAATCCTGCAGTTTTCCTTGTTGACGTGGCCATTCAATAGGAAATCGCTCATTATTAAATTGTGAATAAAGTCTGGATTTTCCTCTGCTTTTTCACGCAAACGCATGACATAGTCAAGCCGTTGCTGGTAGTCTGTCGGCTTCAAATCTTGCACAAGTTGGTCAGCGATCGCCGTGATAGTCCAAGTTGTGTCGAACGTCTCCTTGTTGATGTTGTGGGACTATGCTGTACGCTCTCCCGTACACGTTCAATATTTTCAGCAGTGTTCACGGTAGGTGGTCTTCCAGGACTAGGAAGGGTTCTTACAGATCAGATCAGGTGGTGCAACCCGCACATTAAAATGACGACGATATGCACGCTGTGTCAAGACAATGGATTGTTGGTTTGAAAAATTAAATTCAATTGTTTTGCTACGCTGTTCGATTGTGTAGTTATTCATATTAAATTCTCCAAGTCTTCTTCACCAAATTCTGGAAAAAAAAATTAATAATTGCAAAAGTTATGAAGAATTCAAACCATATAGCTCATTCTGCGCCACCTTGCATTTCTGTTTGTTTTGATACATTAATTGTATATATTATTATCCTAGAAATGGGTAACTGTTGGATAATAAAGAGTATTGTTACTATGATTAGTGCAACAATTTTAGAAAATACTGTAAACATGTATGTGCAAAAGATAGATTCCTAACATGACATGTGAGAAAAAATATATAGAAACTTTCTAAAACCAATAAAGATTAAAATCCACGATTCTTAACGTCCAAGACCTGGTCCAAACGTCGGTAGATTGCAAAGTCTCTTTAGTTCGGTTGACCGAACACTAGGTAGATCCTCTGTCATAATTATGCTGCTGCCTTTTAGCTCATTTTTGCTCCCAAAAACTTGCAAATTAAATTTCAATGACATATATTTTAATAGCACCGGTCTATTTCTGTTTCCCAGCAGCTTGCCGACCACCTGACAGCTACCAATGCTTGTGGAATCAATCTTCAAATTATTGTCAATAATCGATAATACTTCAGTTTTAATAATTTCCTTTGATATTTTTTTAATACAAATATGCGAACACTATTCCGTCTGCTGTATTGTTTCAGTTGATCCTACTTTTTCAGGTACTTTCACTGACTTCAGTTTTTACACTTTCTATAATGTTTTCACACTTTTTAAATTTGTCCTCGATATTTCCATACGGCATCTACAAATATAGGTTTGATCATTTGCATAAAATCTTCTATCTTAAATGGTTAAAATATTCCTCAATTTCGGCTACTTGAGCTCGTGATACGACCATTTTAACAATTTCAAAAATCATGTTAACTTGAGACTTTTGTACTAATATCAACAATATCATTGCTTGATGACTTTCGGTCAGTTTAAATCGAGATTGTAGTAACACGTGGAGTCACATTATTTATTGACGTGTACGTCTTCATTGTTCTTCACAATTTTGCGTACATTTTTTCAGCATTTCCTTTACTGTTGTCACTTTTCCTGTACGTATCATTATTGAAAATTGTAGTTACAATTACTTCTAACGTTAAATTAAACGGCGCTGCAGAAGACGTGACTGTATTCGTTACAGTCTCGTAAAGAATTCCACCGTCGTTTTAATCATCTACTTTTTTCTTTTTCTGCTAACTTATTTGAGCATCCCAGGCATATAATTTGAGCGCATTAAAAGGCGTTACGTTTCCTCAGTCTCCTGCAATGGCAGATTAATATAGCTATGTCCTTTTTGTTACCTGCGCGTTCTAATTCGATTTGGTGCAGGGCGAAAAATGTAAAAGGCGCACTTAATTCAATGCTTTTGCGTAATTAGCTAAAAGCGCGAGGCACAAAGGCGCACTGATGCGTTCGACGGACTAGAAATTAATTGTTTTATTCTGTTGTTTTCCTAAGCAGATTGCCTAAATTCGCATAAAGGACGCAACAAATATTGATTTGAAGATCCCTGGATCTTAACATTTATTGTGCTTAATGGGATGCGCCTATTTCATAATTTACATAGTGTGGGAGATGTGCAACTGCGCGAGTTTTCTCGAGTGAATGTTATGTCAACATTTCCATAAAGCCGCTTTCATGCAGAATCCAATCCGGGTTAATCTCAACTGTGAGCGCAGCGCTGCTCGCCTAGATCATGTAAAAACGTAATAGGATTCAATGCTTTATAGTTCGATATTTGGTGCTTATATCTTACCTGATGACTCATACTGCATAATACATGACAGTGATTACGTCAGGAACATCGACCAGTGGTTAAATTGCGCTGATGAAAGGGGGACTTTGTTGGCGGCGAAGATACAAAATTAGTTTGAATTTACATTCATTGAGTAATTGGATCATTTCTTAGATTATATTTAAAAATCATCTGCATGGATATTGGAAGAATAAGATAAAATGTACGAAATGAAAATCGTCAGTCTTATCGAGCCATATATTCCTATAAAAATAAAAGAGGTAACAATCAGCAGCAAGACAATATATTTTACGTAATTATTAGCCGAAGTAATTAAACATATTGATTAATAACAAATAAATACCAAGTGATACAGAGAAAGGAAAGGATATCAGAGAAGCAGTGTACACCACAAAAAGTATCAATATTTAGGAAATAATGCGCCGAAAATAAGCCATAACAGGATTAACCTGAACCATCAGGGAAATGCTAAATTGGGAAGACAATACTTAAAATAATATTACACTCAAACGAAAAGTATGTATATTCAGAAAGTACAAGAAAGAAAGATACGTAACAAATTGATAAGGCATATGACCAATGTGGAGACGACTAAAGGTGCAGTGGTAAAAATTCCAAAACTAGAGATTGAAAAATATTGAAATGTTACTGGAAGGAATAGAAGGTGAAGAGGATAAGGATACTTATATTATGAAAGAAGGAAACACACATACAGGGTTAAAACAGCCTAGACGGGGAAGTTAATACTAGAATTGAATTTTATGTATGATTAGAATATTAGAATTAGATAGTGATAGGAAAGATTACTGATGAAATGACCAAGAACTGCATTATTATATTTGGGCTAAGTGAAATTTGATGCATGCAACAGAGGAGAATATAAATGAAAGAAGGAATATAATTAAATCTAGTGGCGGAGGGAGACTTATAGACCAATAGAGTTAATAAACATTGATGGAAACATTGCTTACAAGGCTATCAATAAAATTAAGAGGGTTTCCATTGGAGGCGGAGTATAAAATCAGGGATGTCAGAATTACGAAAGAATCAGAAGTCGGATATGATCATGAATTGGTACTTAAAAATAAGGCATAATTAGGCATAAGAATAGCTAAGGTGTTTAACTACTCAAGTTTAATGTAATGACGTTAAATGACCCTGAAAAGAACGTTATGAACGATAACCTACAGAGGACCCCTGGGGGATACTATAGATATTGTAATAATCAATATAATGTGAAAACATTGCACATGCACTAAACCTTATAACAATTACAACCAGGAAAATGTAAAATAACGAGTTTGATCATTATGTTTCATGGAGCATATAGAAGAAGACGATGGTGGCAGGTTGATAACTATAAATACCTTATTTAAAGATTAGATTATTAACTGTTGATCGTTTAGAGCGGTGTTGTCCAGTGTATGTGAGGATTGTCACTATCTCAAAAAAAAAATATTTTCGGATGCAAGTTTCCTATAAATATATTCCATGAAAATTAAATTCAAATCGATGCCGAAAAAATTAAAGACAGCAGTGGTTATATTCATAGTACTACGATTTTTTAAAGAAATTAACACAGGTGTTATTCATGCATAGAAAATGCTCTTTTATTGAACATTTTATACCTGCAGCTAATTTAATTATGTCACAAATTTATGAATTCATTGACATACAATAAGCTCTTATAAAAGTCCAGCTTTGAGGTGCAAGAAAATTCATAGGTGAAACTAATATACCAAATAAAACTTAATATTTGTTTTAAATAACTTTTAGGATAAATAAAAGTAAAATGTACTCATTTTTGATCTACGAGATGTATACAACTACGTAAATATTATTCGAGATTTGCAAATAAGTCAATTTTTTTATACAGTAAAATTTCTATTCGCATTAACTGATGAACATTTAAAATAAATTTATGGTAACATATACACCGAATATTTTCGAGGAAAACAAAAAGGAACAAAAAACGAACTCGATTTTCGATAATTGTTTGATATAAGTCATCTCCAAAATAATTCTTTGCTATAGTTTGTGAGCTATTAATTGTTTCACATATGTTAGCTTTGTTTTATTAAGATATTTATGTTGAATGGTAGCATTAATATGTTTCAAATGATACTTATTTTCTGTATACATGTGAATATTGAAGTTAAGAGCAACATTTAAGAAAGTATGCTGGCTTAAGAAGTAATATTTAGTTTTTTAACAACTTTTATAATTGCTTAACAATTTTGACGTTTTATAATATTTTGAAGATTTTCGTATCTAGTTTTGAATTGTTGTCACATTGTAGGTTTTGTTGATTTTCATACAATTATTAACATTTTAACATTTTGACAATTTTTACTAATCTTTCTTTTCCGAATTAAGGATTTTTTATATTTCTTACAATTTTTAATACTTTTCATTCATCGTAAATTTTTATGCTTTTTAAGATTTATTAAAATTTTTCATGCTTAAGATTTTTAACAATGTTTAGAATTTTGTTTACAACTTTTAAAATTTTTACTACATTTTCGTTAAAATCGTTTACTAATTTTTGCTATTTTTCACAATTATGTTTTTTGAATTTTTAAGTTTTTAATCATTTTCAATAATTTTCTTTTAATAATTATTGATATTTTTCACAATTAAGATTTGTTCGATTTTTTTAGAATTTTAAATATTTTTACTAAATTTTTTTGCTATTTTTTATAGTTAATTTTTATAAAAATGTTCATTAAATATTTTAATAATATCTGCTATTTTCATCATAAAGATTCTTTAGAATTTTAAAGATTTTTGTTGAAATTTTGAATACTTTTTACTCAATTTTTCGTAATTTTTTTTTAATAATTTGATATTCTTCACAACTAAATCTTATCATCAAATAGCATATTTTTTCTTAAATCGTTATTATTAATTAATTTAATCTGTATTTTTCGTAAATTGAAACACTTAGTGTAGTATTACTGTGTGGTAAGGGTAAGTTTGTTTCAATTTATTTGCCAGCCACAGTCTCCAATTTACTATTATGTCTTTTTCTTATATTATGTGTTAATCATATATAATTAGTACAGTCTCAGATTAACTCCTATGAGGTTTTTTCTTTGCTGCACTCTTTTGCACAAAATTGTTATTAGTTCCTTTTATTAAAAATTATGCAAAATGGTTACATACAGTTGTAGAAAAAATATTGTTTGCATCAAGTCCGGGAAATGTTGATTGAGTTTGTTGATTTTTAACGAGTCGTCACGCTCTAAAAATATGCATTTCGCGCTATTGATAAAAAATAGTAGTAGTATTGTACAACTAGAAGCAATAAATCAATTAAAACAATGTATTTACTATCGTGTGGTCCCTGTGGGAGTGGTTAATTCACTCTTGCACGACTAAAAATGAATTACAAACTGGGCTTGGAAAAAATTAGGCTTCTTCCTTATATTACGACTACTGAAAATAGGGTAATAAATAACGGTTTATAGCAGTAAATATCTTAAGCTCTGTATTTGTGCTTTCGTTTTTGTGAGTAATGTTTGACTAAAATAGAACATGGCCTACAAGTTGTAAAACAATCCCATATAGTTATTTTTTTAAACTCCTTAGTGTGGGTGGGGTGGTGTAAACCGGTGTGTCACAGTGAATTGTTGTAGAAAGTGGTTGTACGTTTGGCTCCGTGCCAACACCTACTAGGCACATATACTAAACGTTATCTTGCTCCACATGAAGTATGCATGAACGCGAAATTATTAAACACACTTTAAAGCACGTTAGGTGTCTCATACGCGAAGCGACATCAAAAGAATCGGACAACGATAATGAGTACGAGTGGCTGGTACGGAACTAATGCGCAGCGGTTGTGCCATCTATGGAACGTTTACATAAACGATAGAGGATAATTATGCGGCATAAAGTCGCTTATGAATATTCAGTAGCCTCTAAATTATTCCTGTTTACCTAAAGCTGAACATATTTCGCTCTAAGTTAATTATGAAAGAAAGATAAGATTTATGTTAGTTACACTTTACGGGGCGCGAGTGCTCCGTAAAATAATTGTCGCCGGTTCCATTCAGATGAAGGTTTGCAGTGGCACGACGTGCACCTTTCTTATTAACGGATTAAGTAAATTTACTCTTAAAACGACTAATGCCATGCAAACCTAATTATTAATTAGAACTTTCGAACCGAGGTTGGGAGAAAGGGAAAATTACGTTTCTGCTGTTTCTATAATTGCGTTTCCTGGAAATTCGTTGAAGAAAAAGCAATATTAAATAAAATAAATTAGAAGATTTAATTTTGTGTGTGAATTACAAATATTTTATGTTAATTTTTAATCAAAAACCTATCAAACACACCAAAAATGAATATTTATGTGTATAATGTGCGATTATTGAAGTCGTCAAAAGTATTGACGGACTCCAATTAATTCTAGCCTAAATTCGTTACCATTATCACATCGAATTAGTCATAGTTCAAGAGATGGGTCCAAAAATTACACGAATTACTTTTCGCTCGAATGCGCCCGTCACTATAACAAATAAGCCGCCGTTTATGTCGCCAGCTGAAGAACAACTGTAACATGTCAGTCGCCCGGACGTTACAAGTCAAAGCCTTTCCAGTCGGATGCTCGTTGAAAATAAACACCATTGTGCGTTCGCAATTGATAAAAACTATCCAAACCGGATTAGTTAGCGCGCTCAATATCCTCGGGTAAACTGGAAGAATGCATGCGCTCGAGCGTAAATAGGGATCGCTTTAGGGGGATTATGGGTCTATAACAACCCTCAATATTTATTTAGTTGGCCAGATTTATTTGTATTTGCATTGCGGACACAAGTTACGTTTGCACTGGTTCCAATGTTGGCCGATGGTTTCGACTTATTATTTAATCGTAGATTATTTAACGATAAACATCTGTTCCTGTTCAAGTGTCCTAATCTTCATTAATAAGTGCAAAATGCACAAGACTAGTTTTCTAAATCCTCGTATGACCTACTATGGTAAAATATGCAACATTCATTGTAATTCGAAAACAACAATTACTGTGAAACTGAACAAGCCGCACGCCGGTTCAAAGCGATATATTATACCAAATGTCCGTAAATGGTTATTTAAGTCTTTTGAAGTGGGCCTACTGTTCGTGCATTGATCCAGCGTACACAACAAGCAATTAATAAATATTCATGTGCACCAATAAAAGCTTTGTGTTTTAATATTAAATGAGTGTGGTCGGGCTCGAAATACTTAAACGAATGTATTTCGAAAATTACAATGTTGACGTGTCAAACGCGACTGAAAACATGGACTCATTGGCTTGTCAAATTTATGGTAAATTTTAGTTTAGTACGTGGTAATAATATTTTAAACACTAGTTGTTGCAAATGTACGACAAAAGGAATAATCAAGTAGTAAAGTAATATTAATGTATATTAGTTTCTGGATATATAAATGGTGAACAAGATTATTAATAAACATCAAACGTAAAGCTAACTTTAATGGCATAACACAATAGCATATAATTTACTTAATAACATGCTAGAGATGTGTGCTATAGATCTATGACCAGAATATAGTTAATACATTTTCGCTATCGCGTTCATGAACTGCAACATAAAAGGAAACTTATACGGGGTTCACCATACTTCATTAAAATCATTTTTATTTTTACATATTTTCCATGCCCATTTAATAACGTATGCTGGTGTGAGATCAAAATTTGGTCAATGAGGCAGCGAAGCAGTCAAAGTCGAATTCCACACACAAAACAGATAATGTTTTCACAGATAAAGTTATACATCTCTCTTTGTGCAGTGGCCTAGTGTTTCCTATTATGTACTGCGCCCTGTGAACTAACTGACGATTCTACGAAGAATCCAATGAATCGCGAACAAAAGTTTCTTAAATTTTTCTCATGAAGAATGAATTAGCTACACTAGACGTGCCATGTTGTCTTCTTGAACTCATCCTTCACCGCAATGTAACTTGTCCATCTTTCATACGTGGCGTTTCTGTATTTTACACGTTAATAGTCATGTAAGGGTCCTATTATTGCCCTTACTTAGATGATCGCGTTTCACACAACCTATTTGGGGGAGAGAGGTGGACGTTTTGGTCCCTATTTCTTCCACCAGTTTAATTGGTGCTCGTTAATGGGATATTTTAATTCGGTTTTTGTAATTACGTACATGCTTTTTCATAAGCATTTCTTGCCCGAAAATTAGTTTTAACATTGAGTAATATAATAGTACAGTTCTACTTTTTTCACATTCTTATAGAATTTTTACATTATTTTAAAGAACAGCATCAAGTGGTGTGCAGAAAGTAGTGCTTGACGATGTTTTAAGTACAGATGCTGAGGACATAATTACAACTGCTGTTTTGTACGTGTGAAAAATTAGATTTAAGTACGTGTATCCATTCGTATTACGTACATTTTTTAAGTTTCTAACAGTGTGAAATATTACAAAATACAACATGGGTGAAATTATAATGTTTGCATATTATGCTAATAAACGCGTTAATTTATTTTATCATATTCTTTTTATTTTGCAGTCCTAATTCATTGTTAGAGGTAGTTAGTTAGATTAGTTAACATTGAATAAATTGCGTTTATAAGCATTCTAGCCGGTTTGAGTTAATGTAATTTTTATTATTTTGTTCGTAAATATCGAAAAAATATAATTTAAGGATTACTGATTTAGGGATAGATATCGGCATGTTTAGTACTCATGTCCTAGGTGCAGGATTCAAATTTCAGTTGTTGTGGTAATAGTTTTAGAGATAAAGTCAGTGATCATTTCGTCTCACATTCGTCCCACATTCTCCTTTACCGCATATAGTATTTTGCAATCGTAAAACGCGTATTTCCTTCGTGGCCGCAGAACTTGTACTCAAATTATATTCGACACATTCAGGTGATACCCACAGCTACAATTAATTAAATAAACAGTGGGCGCTCGTGGCGCTTAATTTCTGAAATGTTTACTTCGTTATTTTTTGTCGACATTTTTATGTTATTTTAGTTCAGTTGATGTGACCATCTCCACACCACCATTGGCATCTTTTTAAAGTATATTTTTACCTCACACAGTTCATGTGCGAACGACAATCACCAAAGCCTTCTCTTAATGACCGCGTAAGTGCTCGTATGTACATACGTATCGTTATGTTTCACTTCTTTCTTTGCACTATAACAATTTGCCGTATCTTGACGGCTAATGAAAAAGTATTGGTGCGCTGATGACATCACTTATTTGTCCCACGTGCTCGTTTTATTTAATTGTTGATCATTTATTGTACAAACGGGACTCAGTATCCAATGTAGAATAAAAGAACGCCGAAGAGATGTTGCACTAGGATATACACAGACGATACTATAATTGCTGAATATCTACACCAGGAAGACACTCACAATACTGATGACGACTAGGTTAAGATAGATAATGGACAGAAGTAACCACTATTATCATATAATAAATATATAAAGATGGGAATCACTGGAAATAATGAACAACACTAATAACTTCAACGTAGATGTATGTGGACTGAGCAACACTTCGAGACTAACACTAAAAGGCTTTAAAACGAAGAAGGAACGCGCTATTATTCATACACCACGGTACGGTGGCTGTCCAATGGGTCACAATGGACAGGGTTCAACGATACGAAGCAAGAAGGTATAAAACGAGGAGCAGAAGATAAATGCAGTTGTTAGAGTCTTCAGCTTCAACATAACTTTTAGCTATCAATTTCTCAGGCGTTTTGTGAATATTAACATTATCTAATTCTTTAAAAATTACTGTAGATACATCTTCTGCGTTGTGTCCTGGTGGTCTTATACAAGAAAAACCCATAAAACGTTCGCAGCCACACAACCATTCCGCATTCTTATACATGCCGGAAATAAAATTTGAGAAACGGTTTACTTTTAACGTAATACTGTTTTTGAATTTGCAAATGCGGACGAGGGGGCTTAATTTGTGCACAATCTTCAAAAAGAATCCCCCAGATTTAATTTTTTTAATTTATTAATGAATACAACGGAATGCATTCTTACCCACACTTAACCTAATTAGTTAAAGTAATATATATTTATATAGTATTTACAATTCTCATCGTGTTTATAATGTTGCACTTAAAATTAGTTAATCTGGTTACACGTTATACCTAAAATTTATATTAACGAGCTAGTTAAAATTTACAATCGTATAGGGTATACTGCGCAAATGCAAACGTTGACTGGCTTCGGGTTTATTTCATCAGGCCCTTATTTCCTATGTTGCCGCATATATAGTTACTATAAAACATTTAGTTTAAGCACGTATGTGGGCAAATCTGGCAAAACGTCTGGGGCATGGAGCTTCTGCCCTGCTTGTCGCTGAGTTGAGACTCCACTGCTAGCCGATGCGACCCAGACAAGAACGCATTCAAATGCACAATTAAAAAAAAATCATTTATTTCAATAAATAAAATAATTTTTGTTTGTCGTTTTTCTTAGGAGGGCGATGCCCTTGTGTCCTCTCTGTACCAACCGCCACTGGAAATAAATATAACCATTTTCATGTTAGTCTAGCGGTGAAATATACTTTTCATAAATGTCTTTTTTAATCTTTTACTAAAAATTATACCGTGATGTATATATCAATAGGTTTCAACTTGCAATTACCAGCTTTGTGCGCTAGTTACTTGAAAAGGTAATGTTTTCGAAATGTTCAAAGCAAAGCACGCTATTAATGTTAATAAACATGAATTTACATCCAAATCGTGGTAAATAATGTTCGAAATCGTAATCGTAATAGTAGTCGTATAACTGTCTCATATTTTTACATCAGTCTTTGTATTTTTATCTACAATGGTGCAAAACGTAGCTATTATAGTAATGGTTTAGTATTGATTTTATAGAAATGATATCATCAGCAACAAATAATTACCAGCTGTCATTTACACATATCACTTTAACAGTTGTATTAGCCATTTCTTAAGAAACTTGTCCACGATCGAAGATAAAACCTCATGTAAAAGTCTCTTCATTGCGCTCACGACTTTTAAGATACTGACTCGTGTTTGAAACTGTTCGTGCATTAACGCATGGCTTTTTGCACTTGTATCTTAAAATGCTATTACATAGCATGTTTAATAAATTTGGTAATGGACTAAGATCGTAGCAAACTAAATACGTAATAAATAAATAAAAACTAAATTATTAATTAAATTCTAAAGAAGGGAATAATTTGTCTACGAGACACTATATTGTTCGCATAAAATTGTGTTTGTATACAGCAATAACAATACTAATACAAAGTTAATGAATTGCTTATTCCAATTCAGGAACCTTGCGAATACCGACAAGAATAAGATTATTGATTGTTTGCGAAGTCAGTGCTTCACTTCCCCATCGAACTTAATTTTTTTGCTGATCATTGACTGTTAAAAGGAGTTTATTCTAATACTCTGCTTTATAGTCGTCCATTCAACTAAACAAATTCTTAAAGTTGTAGCTTGAATATTTAATGTATGATTGCGGTAGCGGGTTGTGCAATAGAACCCAACTACATGCCTTAATGATAAAGCAATATGATTTTAATTAATTGTATAGGTTATGAGAAAGAATGGAATTGAAATACAGGAATATCTCTTGTCCAGGATTTGTTCATTAGTGTTATTATGTTGTTTGCATGGTGCAAATTAGTGAATGAAGTAATAAACCTTCATTACCTCAGAACCCAGAAAAACAGATTTTATCCATGCGAATTTACGAAAGAACAAGATTGTTTACAAAATAATGATAAACTTGAGATACAAATTGTGTAGTTGGCATTTGGTGCTAATTCGAAAGAATAAGATCGTTTACAAAATAATGATAAACTTGAGGCTTGATATACAAATTGTGAAAATAGGATATAGAATTTGGTGCTAAATCGATATTGAAAATTTCGGGCACAAACATCAAGGACGTTTCATGCTACAAGACGGCTGTAAAGCTGATATGAAACGATTCCTTTCTTCGCCTATTATTCCTTCCAGCAGAGGCACTAGAAATATTGCAGGAAAGAAATGTCTCTTTTCTTTATCGATAGTCCATTCATTTACAGCAGCTATCATAAGCAAGCGATAGGAAACCTTCATCCACCATTTGCTTGATTTGTGATCTAGTTCGCAACATCTGGTCCGGCATATCAATACCTCACTTAATTTTTCTATATGATGCAACAATTTCTGGGCCAGGAACACTGATTTTTAACCATCAACGTATTAATGACATCTTTTGTGTATTGGTATTTGACAAACAATAGTCCAAGTTTGCTGCATTGAAACATATATCCACATCTTTTCAGTTTATCCTTGATTTTATGTATTTTTTTTTCTATTTTGGTTACAAGTTCTTACTGCTGCATAACCTATAATCTGTAGTTGAGTGGTTTAAATAAAAATGATATCAAAAACAAATCTTTCTAGTATATACTAGTTTATGCACTACACGTTCGCCAAGAGTTCACCTAGATCATATCCAGTAAAGGAATCTGCTCTATACCACTTAATTCCGCTCTTCACAGGCTTTACGAATAGTGGCATATACTTCTTCAAAGAGAGTTACTATCCTGACGACATTTCTGGAACGAACCTTCCACCCACTGGACTACGTCGTCAACATAATAACTAATGGTTTCGTTGGTGATGCAAAATACTTTTCTGAAGAAATTATATTGAATTTGTCTGGATATTGCATTGTGTGTGGATGTATTGCTCTACGAAAGATGAGTCACTAATTTGAGGAACACGATTGTACCACAAAACCAGTATGCATGCAAACACAATTTGGAGTTCACCTTTATCAGTTTCTTTCAAACCAGCGTTCCTTCTTTATATATTTGAATTAGTTTTAACCATAAATTAAAGGACGTGCATTTTCTTCTGGACCTTCATGTTTTTTCAACTTGGTCATCATTATAAGATTGTCGATCTCAGATCATTTGTTTCAGATTCTTCATCAGATTGATTACTTGTTTAATGTTCTTCATTATATTGATCATTTGTTTCAGATTCTTCATCATAAGGATCATATGAATCATCGTCACTGCCATCAAAAGGTTCATGAGAATTACTGTTAGCAGAGTTACAAAGCGGATTTTCTGCCATTTCTTGTAGCTCTTTTTCTGTAGGTGGTCTTTTCCTACCAGTGCCTGTGAATAATATTAAAGGTACATGTATGTACCACATTCGTGGTCGAGTCGAATGCAAGAATAATTATCCTATTGCACTGACCTTCTGAACATACAAACAACTCTTGCTTGGTGTTCAATTTTCAAACTAATTACTAATATTTTCGCACTAATTTCAATGAAAACACTCACAAAATAGGCCGCGTCACTCAACGTGCTCGAATAAGTTAAAGAAATGAGAGGGAATTACAACATTTTGCGCCGATACAGGCGCTGATACACTAGAAGACAAAATGGTATACATATAAACAAAATTTTACCGACTTAAAAGTGGTTTGTCCTGAAATAAAACTTAGTTCCGATATCTCGAAAACGGTACGTGTTAGCGAAAAAAAAAGTTCTTATAAAAACTAAAGAAATTTTAAACAACTTTTATTTGAAAGTTCGTTCGAAAAATAGATGGTCGTCAGTTTTTCTCGTGTATCGAGTTGTGTGAATAAAATCAGGTTTTTCATTTCACGTAACCATCATATAAAGAATGATAATTTAAAAAAAATTAATTCCATTCCTATCCCTAGCTTTCGCAATTGTGTTTCATTTAAATTACAAATCAATGTGTAATTAGGTTTTCAATTATTTTCGTATGCAAACTTCAATCATGTCACGTGGTTATGAAATGTATTTGCTATACGTACAAAATTTGCAATATTGTAATTCATGCGAATACAGCAGTAGATGAATAATAAATGTTTCTAATCGAAATGTCAAATAATATCATTTTTGAAATTCAAATAACTATGGAATTGCGCGATCAAAGGTGCGTTCACAATTATTTCATGTCATTTCGACAAGCAACATTTAGCCAATAATATACGCCGTTTTCACACACCCGGAGCCGCGTTTACAGATATATGACACAACTGGTTATGGCAATAATAAATCTAGATCTAGATCGCGAACCCATTCCGAGCACATAATTTATTCTCACCTGTACAAAATAAATCATGCAAAAGTATTATATTTTAATAACGAACATTTGTCTCCGAGTGCATCTATTTTATTTATGAATGCGAACGCATATTTAATTCATCAAATTTCGCGACGGCGTTCATTAATTCCCCGTCCCCGCGAAATTTTGCCTACGTGGCCGCGTTCGAACAGCGAAATTTAAACGTAAACACGAATTTCATAAATTAGGATCGTTAATATTTCATATTAATTTTCGCATCGGACGTGATGTGCAATGAATATTTAAATTTGCATAAAAACGTTCATTGGCCGTTTGGCGCCACTTTCCGTTTCGATTTCGACGGTCGACAGGGCGCCGTTTCGAATTCTCTGCTGAGCGTCAATCGATAAGTCACAGGTGTCCTCCGAATTGGAGTTTGCAGTAATTTTTAATCTTGGCGAAATTTGCAGTACTCGTTTTTTAGTGAACGTATAATTTTCCTATTTATATTTTACGTTCATTATATCAGCAATCATTTTCGGCAAAATCTTATCAAGTGGATACGACGAAGGAATATTTTATCAATGCCATGTGGAATTATTGTCGCGGGAATCGATTTTACACATCGGCTAACCGGGCACTTAAAAATTAATATAATAAGAATTTAAAGGCAATCCCCATACGTTTGCTTCAACGTATGCCCATTTATTATTAAAAGATTGCCATCTATTTGTTCCTGCGTGCGAAATTAATACTGCTATTATTGAAGCGAACACTCGGCCCACGAAATCCCGCCATTTATTTCGTCATACACCGGCTAATCCACTTATCGGGAGCTTTAGAAACGAAATCGGAATAATCTTTTCAGCGCACTAATTGCATATGCATTCAGCTTTATTTTGTGATAATCCATTCTTACGTTTTGTGCCTGAAAGAGAGGGGCATTTTCAAAACGGCGCATCGCGGGCATTCTGTAACGGCGGGCTTCGGCTTATGAGAACGTGTATTGTTCGCTGTGGCGCGGCGCGAATTTAAATGAATAAATTCGCGGTCGTCTGGATGTAACTAAAACAACATTTCTAATTACTTAATGGAGTCGGGAGACACGGCCCAAAGACAAACACCAGGATAAATTTAAACCAAACAAATGTACAGTTGCTAAATGGATCTTACTGAATGTTAAATATTTTTTGGTGTTATGTAACTTGGCGTTTGAATGTTTGTACATTTTGTAATTGTGTTTGTACAAAGCAATGGATGTTCTTTAACAAAATCACTCAAATGGATTACTGTATCAATATTTTCGTGGGACGATGCTAAAGTTCTGTTTATGAAAACTGCCTTAATTTTTTTTCCAAATACATTAAAAAAATAGGCCTGCTTTAACTTATTTAGCTTAAATCTTATCTTACACTTTCTGTAATATAAAATAAGATATTTAAGATTACCTGGATTTCAGTCTGTGATATTGCCTGTCAAAATATCCTGTCAAGATTCAATTTCAGTATTACAGTTTTACAAAAAATACTATTACTGCTAGTGTGCCACGGGGTTCTGTCTTTCATTTAATATTATTCTCTTTGCATATTTTTAAATCTCAAATGCATGTGATATCTGGATATAATCAGACGACACCCAGTCTTATTTCTCATCGCTGACACATTTGGTTGCAGTGGATAGATTACAGCAGGATTTATTTGCGATAGCAAACTGTACAAGCCCAACCCAATTCAAACCTTCCGTAAAATCTAATTTAAATCCAGAAAATTCTAAGATTTCAAAGTTTATTCGCGTAAACGTCCAAACTTAAACATTAGTGTAAGTTAGAACTTCATATGTCCGAAAGTCGAATTTATATATACTCAGTGACATATAAACTGCACCACCTAGAAGGGGTGGGAATTTTTGTACCAAATAACCAAGTAACACTTCATCTTTTTGATTTTTCTTTAATAATGTGTTGGTCCGCTCCTATTTGTGATACACTCATTGACCCGCCTTGGCATTGATTCGAGCAGGTGATCAATGTCTTCTTGGGGTATGGCATCCCAAGCAGCCTGTACTTCATGCCGTAGAGCTTCTATTGTCAACGGTGGGTTCGGTAGATTCCTCAATCTTCTACCCATCATGTCCCACACGTGCTCAATGGGCGACAAATCGGGAGATCTTGGCGGCCAAGGCAAAAGATTAACATTGGCCACATTAAAGAAGTCAAGAGAAAGCCTTGCTACGTGAGGTCGTGCATTATCTCGCTGGAAAAGTGGGTCTTCCAGCCCTCAAAGATATGGAAGAACATGTGGTTTTACCACTACGTCAATGTAGCGTCGGGCGGTCATACTGCCCCGAATGAAGAGCAAGGGTGACCTACTGCTGTAAGCAATAGCACCCCACACCATCAACCCCACAGTTCGGTGAACATGCCTCGCAATCGAAAATTCAGGATGGCGCCTTTCTCCACGTCTTCGTCTAACAGTCATCCGACCATCATGCATTCCTCAACAAAATCGCGATTCGTCACTAAAGACAACTCGATGCCACTCCAAGTTCCATTGAAGTCTTTCCGTGCACCAGGCGTTCCTGGCGATGTTGAGCAGTGAGGGGTAGCACAAGATGTTTGCGGTAAGACAGCGAGCCAAAGGTTCTTATTCGACGATAAACTGTTCGCAAGCCTATCGGACGACCTTGTTCACCTAACCATTGATCAGCTATTGATCTAGTTGTAGAGAATCGGTCTCTCAAGGCCATTAGTCTTAAGCGGCGATCGTTGGTTCGTCTTTGAGACCCAGTGCCTCTTTTCCGACGTTCAACCCCATGTTCAGACCACGCTTGATAAACACGCATTATTGTTGAGTGATGCCGTCCCAAACGGTTGCCGATTTCTCTAAACGAAAAACCTGCTTCTCGTAAACCAACAATCCGCCCTCGGTCAAAGTCACTCAACTGCTGGTAAACTTGAGGTCTCCTTCCTCTAGGCATCGTTAAACACTTGAAACACTTTAAACTAAAGAACGGGATCCGAAAAAGTGGAACAAATTCAAAAAATGACTCGATAATTGCTTGTCTATCGCCACCTCTAAAAAATGACACAAACGTCAAAAATCCCATGACTACTTGATGATTGGGTTTCAAATTTTAATCAACTATTTCCCTGGATTAGTCCACTATTCCTGCCAAATTTGGTCCAAAAATTCCCACCCCTTCTAGGTGGTGCAGTTTATATGTCACTCAGTATATTTCTTTTCGTAATAGGAAATATTGTATGTATTACTTTTGAAAATCCTATGCTATGTTGCAACTTTTATTTTTGAACCTTGCACATTTTAGTTATAAATAAATATGTGTTTTTATTTTTTGTCGCGCTTCTTACCCGTAATATTTTTATACCGTGTTTCCGCCCTGCTCATGTCTTCTTTGTATAGTACATGCAAATTTTCGTTACTTCCGTTGATTGTTTTTATTGTTTCTGTATTCTGGTGTTTTCAAATTAGTTACCACAGTGTCTTCAACACCTGTTCAGTCTCACTTAAACGTGTCTCCAATCCTTTCTTTCTCTCATCCTCATCAAAACTTGTCACCCAAAAAGCTGAAATAGTGCTTTCATCCATCGATCATTCATCCCCATTTTTTACCGTGTTTCACACCTGCTTCCGTCTTCGTCGTATCATCTATACAATTTTATTTTAGCTTTCTTTTGTACACACATATATGCGATTGCAAAAGGAGAAACCTAACTCGTTGTAAAAGAAACCAGCTTCATTGTTTTGTTGATTATTAATACGTTTTCAAGTGTATAAAAATAAGTAGTCCTGGCAATTATAAAACACATCGGTTTTAAATACATGCTAAAAAGGAGACCTAAAGGAACTCGACTGAGTCTATTTCTTCTCCAACAGACTAGACCTTGTAAAGCCTTAAACTGTTTTCTTGTCATATTGTCACTTTACCTTATGGTTTGAACACCAAACTCCTGAAACTTTGCGCCCACGTTCGTATCCTATTATATTTCAAATTCTCATCTTTCATTACAGTCTCCTGCGACTCTAAAAAAATGTGACGACGAACAACGTAATGTATAAGGAATTGTGTGTAAAATGCAAAATAGTGAGAGATAATATAAGGAAAAACTGTTAAACTGCAATGGAGCATATGGAAAAGTAGTTCATCGTGGATGTAGAATTTTCAAATGGACAGAACTCAAATTTACGGACGTATATAAAGTAAACGTTAAGTGATATTGTAATCAATGCAACTACTAAACAAACAAGTTTGGGATGAGTGAAGAACTACATAGATTAAATGACTTTGAGTTATATGTTCAGGAAAGCTTCAAAACTTATTAAGGAGCTATTACAAATAATTGAGAAACAAAATGTAATAATAAAAAATATAGAAGCTAAGCTAATCTTACCATAGAATCAAACAGTTTGTGCCAGATCGAGTACTAGGTGACATTGCAGCTTAACATAAACAACACAAAAATAATGGATTTCAAAAAAGCAAAAAGTTATAATTCAACATATCGGTTCAAAGAAAATACAGTGCTCACAAGGGAAGATATAAGGTGCAATGCGTAGCTAAAGCTACTTATTTTTGTTGCCAGTTGGTTGACATGGTCTGTCCAATTTAGCTTTCCGTCCAGTGTTACTCCTAAGGACTAGGTGCTGGAAGTTGTGGTAAGTATGAGTAACACTGGACGGAAAGCTAAATTGAACAGACCATGTCAACCAACTGGCAACAAAAATAAGTAACTTCAGCTATGCATTGCGCCTTATATCCCTTGTGAGCACTGATACGAGCCTTAAAGCTTATCACGCATTCGTAAATTCTCGTCCAGAATATGGTATAATTTTCTTGGGAAGTGAACTTGAAGTGAACAGAATTTTTAAGCAACAAAAATCTTGTATTTGCAGCTAATTTTATCTAAAAAGACACAGAGACACGTGGAAGTTAATATTTCAGAAGAAATGCATACCTACTTTACTATCCTTAAAAGATACATCTGCAAGTGTGCAATATTCTGCTAGAGGAGTTAATGTTCAAATATACAAGGTGTTCATTTCGAAGGATGCAAGATGATATAATATTATTTGGGTCTTTTTGTTCAACAATGTCTTTGGAAATGAATCTTTCTATGAAACATTATTTGTGCTTTTTACTTTAACTCTTAGTAAAGTACCATAAATTAAAAAAAATAGCGTTAGGAATTCACGAACAAAGCAAGGAGGGGAATATAAACGTTGTCCTTCGAATCGTCTAGGATAAGGGCAATAGCTGCAGTGGCGGATGGTGGTAAAAACATCATAATTCGTTACCCTAAAACTCAACAACACATCCGCTCTGAATACATAACTGTGGTTACAAACATTCAGAGTGACATAGAACAGCTGAGGCCAGTCAATGCTACCAGTCGTGAAATCTAATTTGCATACAAATGAACAACCTGTATATTAAAAGTATGTCTGAATGATGTTTTATATCCAAGAAAATTTCGATTAAAAACTGTGCTATCTATGAAATGTAAAAATTACAATTCATCATCATAGATAGTATTTTCCAAGACTATCTACGAACAAACTTTCTAGATTAGGCTTATTGTTTATTTTGCTATGTATATTTTTATTTGAACTTAATTGTTTAGTGGCATTTGGCACCGTGTCTTTCTTAAATATACTGATCTGTTTGACTGGTCTCTATAAATGATAAATTGATATAATTTTTATTTGGTTCATGTGTGTTGTTTCATGTAGAAATGAAGTTCCTTACTACATCTATATATGCATAATAGAATGATGACTAATCAAAACAACAACGTAACAAAATTTATTTTCGCTGCAACTGAAACGTTGGAAATGCGGGAATAATAACTGGAACAAAAGCATTGTTTACTAACCCACGCATGTGTTATACGCAAACTCTTGATGTGAGAATAGTCTGAATTTCAACTAGCTGAGTGGCGGTCATTAAAAAGACTGGAACGGTGCTCATGCCACTAAAATTATCCATCAAACCCACCTTGAAAAGGAAGGGGGTGATAGTTTCACCAATTAAACAGTGCACGTTATTTAATTCATTTTGCGTTTTTACAAATGGTCCCAACAAAACGTATGCAACGATATTTATCATTTCTCGGTTATAAATGTATCTGCGCAACAAAGGGAATTCGTAACACAATGCAAACAACGGTAATGGATTCGGCAAATAAAACGCTCGTTGACGTTTTATTTCATCCCCAAAACACAAGAAAAACAACATTAAAGGGAAACGCAAGCGTTGTGGGTTTTGCATGCAACGCAGACGGGGTCACTCTTAATCCTTAATAACAGCGTTCTGCTTCCGGTTCCTATTTAAAGAACACTCCGAGACTATCGTCGGTAATGGGGTTCATTACGAAATGTTCTAAAGCGAACGCGTATAAGATTTTCCAGTTTTCCTTCTTTAATTGTCTACTTAGAGAGAAATGCACATGTGCATATTAAACGTAATAACTCGCTTTAGGCAGTAATTTATATTTCCGCAATTTTAATTCGTTCGCGGTCGCATTGCAAAATCCGTTCCTCGGGAATTATCCCTAACAGGTTTGCGTTTTGTTATAGCGTTTGCGGAAAATTTAAATCCTCCAGCTTTGGTTTACTCCAATAAAGGAATCGTAATAAAAAGTTAAGGATGCAAAAAAGTCATATTTTTCTACTCTACTCCAACTTAAATGATCGATTTTAAATATCCTAAGATGGGCTAAAATGAGATTGTGAGTGTAAAACAATTAAGCAATATTATTACTAATTTACTAATTAACGAGCTCTTGAAGGTCGAACACGTTTATTAAGATTCCTAAAATTATTTCATACTCGCAATGGAGATTCGTTAATCTGCATTGCAAACGTCAATTATTATCCGCTACAGCGATGGCTCTAATATTCATCCACTACAGGGGACCGTCGCTTTGTACTCGGCGTAGACCCTCGGCGCGCAATTTAATCAACCGGGGATGTATTGTTAATACATTCTTGATATGATTTGCGTTAAACGCAGTCAACCCATAAAATAGAATTACACCGGGAACAAGTTCTTGAATGGCTCATAATATGTCAACCATACTAATAACTTAATCAGTACCCCATGTTTATCCCGAAATTAAACTTAATTAAGCGGATCGCGCAGATTAGGTTAAGTGTTGCGAATTATCTGTTTCACTTGGCGTTCTATCGGATTCGTTTTGTGCAGTGATACGGCGTCGAAGGTGTCGCATTGATTCAAATTAGCGCGACGAGTCATTATCCCGATCGCGTCTCATTCCCGTGGGCGATACATTTGCGCAAATAATTCTCGAAGCGTGCCTATTATGTTGTTTTTTTCTTCAAAGGAGAAAATAACTCGAGACAGATATTGTATACGATGCTGGCTTTGATGTATCACTCTTGGCTTGCTCAACTGCGGGAAGTTCCACGTAGCTAAAGAAAACATGGAAGAACATAAATCTACATTTATGTAGAGTCTGAGTTAATAAATTGTTTTATTTCGGAAATTTTAGTGGATAAAGTTGTTTCAAGATAATAAAATAATATGTATTCCCCCATATCGAAATTTTGTGCATCAGGACCGAATCAGGGAAAGATTGTCTCTAAATATACATTTAATATATTCGCACAGTTGTTTTAAGACGATTCAGGTAAAAATACGATTCTGGTAATCCGATAAGACTCCCACTGATATCTTTCGAGAAAACTGCTATAAAGTAATGCAGATGTTTTTGGCGAATTGTGCAAATACTACAACAATTATCAACAAATAATCTGAACCAAATGAACACAACAGAGTTAAAAATTTACAGTGGGCGAGACAGTCAGATAACAACATTGATCGACACAATGATTTTTCCGCGATGATGATCTCGTCAGCATTTTTATATACAAATTGGAACAGCAACGCAACGTACACAGAAGTATGTGCAATGCATGTGCGTTTTTAACATTGTTTGTAAACATTTAAATATTGGAATATTCTTTAACCTCTCAACGATACTAACACCGTTAGCAACGCTCTATTTTTAAACGAGTTATAACAGCCAATAATTTTATTTTTATTAAATGAATAGGTAAAAACTACAGTTTAACCAACGCTAGCCGACGATGCTCAGTGTAGTGAAATATATATTATAGCATTATTATATATTTTATGTAGTATACATGTATACAATGAACATAAGTTCAATAAATTTTATTAACAATAATTAAATTCAGGTGAAAACAGTTAAGCGAAGTTCGACGTTAACATCTCACACCAAACCCAAGGAGAATATTCAATATTTTCTCGCCGGAAATGCAACTTTTATCGTATTACAATTGAAAACCTATAAATTTTATTACGTGCATTCTATAAAATGCTCTCGATATTATCGTTCCACGTTTGAAAGCAGAGAATTTATTTTGAAGCGCAGAGATGGTTGAATTCGCCGGAGATCTCTACATGCCGTGCGCCGAGGAGCTTCGCAGCAATAAACAAAAGATGAAGTGAATCGTGGAGCAGAAATTCAATGCCGGAATGGCACAGTGCAGAAACGGAAATAAAAATATTTATGCCGTTGGCACTGCACTGGATAACTTCGAGGATTATTCCCGAGCTGAAATGCATTAGAACGGAGCAGACCAAAGTGATTCGTAGTTTTAAAATATCCCGATGGATAAATTCTGCGAGCGGGCGATATAATTCGATTGCTCACTTTTCTTTTCCAAGGGGAATTAAAGTATCCTGCCGGTGGCGAAGATGGCGGCACGGGGTGGAATTGTAATAGTTTCCGGGAACTGTGTCGTAAGTTACGACCTGTGTCACTTATTACGATTTGTTGAAACTGCAATTTTAAGGATTATGTGCGCGCAGCCAGGGTCCTATTAAAAATTGGCAGCCCTTAGGAAACTTATTGATATCGTAATTTTTGCTTGCAATAACTATGGATATTGGGTTTACTTGGTCACCAATTTTACCCTAATATTTATTAGATGAAACCTAAACACATGTTTTGGCAACTAAGTTGCTATCTTCATTAAAAACCTATTTTTTTATAATTAGTATGCATAACAGTTGCATTTATTTCTTATTGCACAAATATTTCATGTACTAGACATTTGTGCATAGTTCCTGCTTAGTGAACTTCCCTAAATGTACCAACTTCATAAAATACGAACTTCCACATTATTGAATTCGCTTCAGATAATTCTCATAATTTTTTGTTGTATGGGAAATTCGAGCTTTGTGTTTAACTAAAACTTAATATTAATTTTCAATTAATCGATTTGAAGTTTAATAAATACATTTTCTAGGTATATGTTGCAAGATTTTATGGGGATTGCTTTTTTGTTACGGGTTGTTTTTGATAGTATTTTTACCATTGCAAAAGAAATGGGAAAAGAAGGAAAGGAAGACTAATAAAAAAATGGAACGAATAATAGAGCAACAGGCACGAAAAGGAGGGAAAACAATCTAGGAACTGAAACAATTGACAAGGGTGAGGAAAAATTGAAAGGATTGTATAGAAACAGTCAGTGCCATAACGCGCAAGACTTTAGAAAGTAATTTAATAATTCTACATCGCTCTATTTTTTATAAAGAAATTTCATATATATTTTCAAAAATGTTTCTTACTAAGAGTAGAAAACTGTTTATCTTTTACATTTCGAATACATAAAGTGACGAGATTTTAATGGCATGCCAGGGCATTATGAAAGAATAAAAAAAAACATATAAAAAACAGAAGATTGTGGACGCCTTGAAAGGGTATTACGATATTTGACAATTATAATTTTTGTCCAAATTTTTTTCATTATTTTTAATAAAAATATTTTTTGCTTTCTTATACTTATGTATAAGGAAGTATAGTAACATGAAATTTTTTGAAATAATTACATACGTCATGTAAATAAAATAGTGCACTGCTTAAGTTGCAACCATTCTATACAGAAAAACAAATTAAAATACATGGATTTTGGTAACGTATACACAACCTGTGTATACGTCACCAACATCCTGTTGATGCACCTAAGCAAACATTAAACTTCAACAACGGCATATTTAACACGATCGGGGTTTCTTGATCGATAATCAATACGGGGAATGCAATACCGAAATTTCGATATTCCACATCCAATTTATCACAATTAGGGCCTTGTAAATCCATGTAGTACATATATGAGTGGTTTAGTACACAAGGCCCCAAATTTTCAATCACATCCACGTTTCAATAAGTTTGTACAGCATCACCTGAAAATCGTCCGCACGCCCGATGCTCCGTTTCCTTCCACGTAATTATCTACGTTGTCAAAAGTTGGACAATTTTTGAAAATTGTAATAATTTCTGCCATTTTTCCAAATTTTATATTTTATTGAGTTCACATTTTTGGCGAAATTAGACATTTAAAATTTATAAGTTCGTCAGAAATTTTTACAATTTTTATTTTAATATATGTATTATGATTGGCATCATTTTACACAGTGTAACTAATATTGAATTTTGTTTCGGCTTTATTTCGAAAATTTGAATATTTATTTGTATTTTTTTATTTTTGCCTACATTTTCAATGCTTTAATGTTTTTGTGGCCATTTAACAATTTTTATGATTTTTAACAAATTATTATATTACTATTTTTACGGTACTTGTCAATTTTATTTTTAATGATAGTATTTGAAAGTTGAAGTTTGAAGTTTGTTTGGTGCAGTTTTATATTTTTTAATGATTCTTACATGTTTGTGATTTTTGATGATTTTTAATATGAATGTTCACAGTTTTACAATTTGCATAAATTTTTGACATTTTTGGAAAGTTTTGTAAGCAGTTATTCACAATTTTACAAATATTCCAGATTTCAATTTTTATTATTGTGAGTAAGTTTGACAGTTTTTGTTGCTATTTTTAATTAATTAGTGCAATTTTTTAATACTTTTTACTCATTTTTTCTTTTTACATTTTTCATGAATTACATAATTTTCAAGATTTTTATTTTTTTTTACTTTTACTATTTTTTATGATATTTTCCCAAGTTTTATGATTTTTCAATTTTGTTTGCCAATTCTTGTATTGAGGATATTGTATGACTACTAACAACTAACAATATTTCCGATTTTTAAGTTTTATGGTTTTGAATTTTTATAATTTTTATTATTTTTCATGATCAACTTTTAAGGATTTTAATGTTGGCCACACCTTAAAAACCTGCGTCCCGTTGATCGAATCGAAGACCCCGATATTTATTTCTCCAATCGTTCCATTCAACGCGAAAGCGCCGGTCGCATTGAAGGACAGGATCTTTCTTATCATTGCGCCAGATTATCTCCGAATATTTCATCCGCGACGTTATTTCACGAGTTCCGGGAAAGGTGTGTTGTGTTTTGCCTCTCGGCGCCGATTTTAGTACCGGCACTGAGATAAGGGTTTTTTTCGTGAAAGACTGTATACTTGCGTCATAAATTTTAATCCGGGAAAATTGGCAGGATTAACAGCTTAGATGGATGGCACTCGATATACGTAAAGCCTTGCGTAAATCTGTAGTTTTGTGCTCAGACGTCGTAAAATTAACGTGTGTTTCGTGGAAAATGTAGACGGAAATTCGCAAGTACAAAGCGTTGAGAATATTTGATTACTCGAAATTGTATGGAGCAACCTCTATGGTGGGTAGGATTTGGGACGTGTTTGTGAAGGCTTTAATGTATGCGAAATGATGTTGTTTATTTGAATTTGAGGGGAAGCTAAAAGTTACGTGGGAAATCATTTTACTTATTATTGAGTTGTCACAACTTTCTTCATTCAGACGTTCACAACATTTTCAATGTATTTCAATGCATTCTTTGTAATCAATGTATTTGGATTCAAGTCACGTAGGAATTGTAAAAATGCAATACTATTATATTTTTTTACTTGCAATATTTGAGCAAGTGTATTGAACATTGAAGTAAAATAACAATTTGTTACACAAGGAAAAAGTGGATTGCTGTAATTTGAATAATATCAATAGGCAGTATAACAATGTAGAAATATTATTGCCAAAGGCCAAACTGTAACAAAAACCTTGCTTCATTGCTTCATTATAGAAAATATAAATGAAAAAGTCTGCTATTGCAAACAATATTAATTTAGAATATTGTTAAACTGTTTAGATGACTTTTACATTTATAAACTAAAAATCTGTCTTTGTCATCAACAACCACATTAACGCATAATATTAAGAGAAAAGATGAAGGAAAGTTTGAAATCAAGGGAGATTCTTCAATTGGAGACTGAGCGCGTGGGGGTTTGAAGCGGAAGGATATATATATATATATAAATATTTATAGTAGTCCTCCTGTTGTTACTGGCCCCATCGAAATGGATTAAAATACTCCGACAATACCACCAAATGCACCGCATTAATAATTCCAAGTGTATAACGTACGTTATTTGGCCGCCGCTTTCAAACACAATTAAAAATGCAACAGGCTTAATGTTAGCGTTTGCGATCATTATCGTAATTCTATGTCATTTACGATCTATATAGCCAAATAAACGTCCCGGTGTCGGCGAACTATCGTAAGAAAGTGTTGCAAATTACGTAAAAACCTTCTACCTCACGTGTGTCGCTCGATGACTGTAATTTATGATCGTAAATTTGCCGTAAGTAATAACGGCGCCCACCGAGCAAAGTTTTAGTTTTGAGGTGCTATTAGGCGGATTTATTAAAAATGTCATTTCACTTATTCAAATTTCCGACACGAATTGAAACGGGGTGGGGTTAATTTATTGAGCGGATTCGGTGTTCTTAAGAAATTAGTTTTCTGGCCATAAAAAGCATGTTTGGATATATAATTTTTGAATATAAAGTTTAATCTGATTTTTAGTTGCAATGAATAAATCGATATTATAATAGATCATACATAGAAACACACTTTTTTAAAATTGGGGCGTCCCCTTTTAAAGTTACACAGATTATTTGTCCATTTGACACTTCAAACGTTAAATAAGGTAATTACTTCTGTCAGCACTTGTCACTTTCATGTTTATATAGATCAATATTCAAATTTGACATTACAATGAACGATGCTTTCGGTATGCCAGTGGATTTCATTAAGAAAACTTACCCATGGCATGGGTATGTTTTTACACTTTATTACATAAGTTCGGTAAGATAAAACCTTTTAGGTAAATGTTGCACAAATTTATGATAACTAGCGTGACATAAATGATGTGTCAGAAAAAAATTGCTGGTCACAGTATTTGGGAATGCCTGCATTAATTGGGCCGCAAAAATCTGTTGAGTTCAGTCGAAAAATATCCATAAAATTCCATAAAAAAATATTGTTGCCCTATAATTTAATTTCAAATAATTCTTCGTTGAATATTCTTTACTATGCGAACCCTATAACTATAAGTTATAAAAACAAACATAAAAATCAACAATATACTTCGATGTCGCAACCATCGTTTATCTGTTAATCATTGTCAAAACTTTATTTAAATGCAATTTGATACAAATTATTTTTACCCAACCATCCGTTCGCAGTGTTTCTTCCGGTGGTCGTCCTGTCGTCTCCTTCGTCTTTGGGTTTTATCCCCGCTGCTGCTTCCGGAATATACCTTTTCCACCTGCCTGACTCTAGTTATATTGATTTCCTTTTTACAAACGTTTGTCCAACTCTCCATTTCTTCAGTCATTGCTTCTTAGTGTTTTGTGCACTCAAAAATATTACCATGCTATTTTTATTTAATATAAATTTTAATGCAAGTCCCTACTCTTACAATAATTTCCTACTTATTTAATTTTACTCTTCTTTAATCAAATCATTACTATTATTCTTATTAGTATTAACCTTATGCTTCTATAGTGTACACTTACGAGGGGAGATCAGTATTTGCGGTCCCTAACATAGAAGGAAACATAATCTCCCTGAACGTCGATGCATTTGGTCTGACGATGCTTTAAACCTTTGATTCTGGAAAAAATTCTTTCGGTTGCTCCTCCAACCAGTCGTTTATGGCTGTCATTACGTTATTGTATGTCCACGTTCAAAAAATCAGTCTTCAAAATTGCGTCTGCGTCCCAACAAATTGTGGCCATCACTTTACTAGCGGATGGCGAAACACGAAATTTGCTGGGTTGCGGAGAAGCTCGGCGATGTCACTCCATACTTTGTTCCTCAGGATCGATTTTGCGGGACCCAATGTGCAGACAACTTTTTAGCTCCAAAATATTTGTTAAAATATTTTCTATAGTACCATAAGAAAAATTCGTAATTTCAACCAACTATGGGACGAATGGTCATGCGTCTATATGTCATTACCATATCGTGTATACGACTAACATTTTTTTTTGTAGTGACAGTCACTGGTCGGTAAGCACCCTTTGCTTGTTCACATGTTCACATGTACGTCTTCCCAGTTTAAATTCTCGAGACATACTTTTAACCACTTGGTAAGAAAGACACAGCAGCCTCACCTAATACAACTACCATGCCTTCGTGCATTTCTTTTGGCGACAACCCTTTCTTTTGCAAGTATTTTATAACTGCACGAACCTCTGATTTTTCCATTTTTTAGGATTTCTCTACTAGAACTTGTGTATTTAAATTTTTAATTATTTGAACAGGTAACAACTGACAAAAATACAATTGAGCGAACGTAACAACAAATGATTAATACTTTAATGTGCCAAATTGATTCAAGGGACGCTAACAGCAAAATATGCAAACATTTTTGAACGATTTCTAGTAGGACTCATGTATACAAATAAAAATTATTATCTACTCTAAACAGAAATTTTGCAAAAATACAAACCCTTTTGTTCATCTGCCCGGTACTGGAGAAAGATTTGCCTTTAATAACATTGCAGCATTCTCTAATGGGTACACGGCGATGTTACAGTTTTTCCGCGGGCTTAGCAGACGCTTTTATCAGATTTGTAAAATTATTCATTATACAAGGACTTAACACAACTTAATTATTTTTAGGTGCCGTAGTGTACTAACTGAATCGCATGCGTGAAAGTTATTGGGTTAATGTTGAGAATAAAAACTGCCGTTGATTAATTACACAGGTGTACAAAACAAATTTTCTTGGTTTTTTAATTCTCCAACTGGCTACATACAATATTAATATTCTAAATTCCAGATTTTCTCTATTTCATGCAAAATCAAATTAAATGTAATAATGTACAAATAAATGAAATATATAACGCTAATACAAAACTGTTTCTGCAGGTTTAATTTACTAAAATATTAATTAATTATTGACTAGGGTGGTTATGGTTTGGTTACCTGAAAAAGCAACTACATACCGAAACACCATACAATCGAGGGTGGGAAGGCACTTTAAAAAATTATAATTACACAAGTTTACAAATTCGGGTAAAGTGTTAGACCCAAGCAGATGAGAATGATTCTTAAGTTATTTGATACCCCGAACTCAGATCTTTAATCCGTGTGTCAAGATTGGTTCTAGTTTCGAGGCCGCGCATGGTGGCTGTACTGCGCACTTATAATGGCCGTCGACCACGTCGCATTAAACATCATTTGGAACTTGTTTTTGTACTGTGATTGTGCTTCGGAAAGTGATTTTGTTACGTTTGTGGATGTTATATGCTCGGGAAACGTGAAAAAATCATGACAAATGCACTCAAAGATGCGTATTTGCAGTATTATGGTTTTGTTGTAGTAAATTGGGTACCGAAATTGTTTTGGAACGCGTGTAGAACAAAGCTGTACAGGTGGTCACTTGGTGAAAATGTATACTTTCCATTTTCTGTGCCAATGTTATGGAGAGAACAGAAAAATCATGTAGATGATTGCTACTTTTGCTCGATGCTGATGTATGCTGACGTATCAACGTCGAAGCCAGTTCCACGTATGGACAGTGATCCATTGCCAATTTGTCCAGGTCTAAGTGCAAAAAATGCCTTAACAACATATGATCGAAATGATTGGCGTTTGTTCATAGATGGTTCTAAGTACAGTGTGAAGGCGGCTCTACTCCATATTGGAAATGAAAAACAATGCATTCCGATTGCTAACGCAGTACAGGCTAAGGAATGCTAAGACACAATGCGTACAATTTTGGCCAAGATCAAATACAACGAGCATCAATGGAAAATTTGTGCTGATCTAAAGGTTGAGAAATTAATTAATTGTACTTAATTTCGAAATATTAATGATTTACATGTTCATTACAAGTTATTGGTCTATTGCTTGGGATGCAATGTGGATTCACAAAATTTTGCTGTTTTTTGTGTCTGTGGGACAGCCGTGTAGTTGATCATCATCATATGAGAAAGGTGCCCATTATGAGCCAAGACAACAAAACGTGTCTCATCTACCACTAGTGAACCCACCGGATGTTTTATTGCCACCTCTTCATATTAAACTTGGCCTTATTAAGAACTTTGTCAAAGCGCTCAATCGCAAAGGACCGGCCTTCTGCCCAGCTCGATTCTTTCCCATAAAACTTGGTCGACACGAACGACAAGCAAGGAGAGCGGCTACATCAAGATATAGCGAAAATCGAAAGGCGATACCAAGGATTTTGCGACGAAAGCAAGATGAGCGTGAAACAGATCCCAAGCTGTATAGAGTCTTAGTTCAACCTCTGCTTATTTCTGATTTATACCTTTTAATTCAATAAATGGCAATTACTGTTCAAAAATAGTAAATGAATTTATTGACTATTTCGAAAACTAGAACCAATTTTAAACAACCGGCTGCTGATTCAGCCCCTCACCTTATAAACAGCTTCTGGTTGCTCAGGTCCAAGACCGTATATACTTGTGTTATTATTTATTCGCAGATATTTATCTTTTTCAGTATATTCATAAATGTTTCAGTTAGCTAAACATGCAGAAACAATTCTGTATTAGTTTTATGTTTTTAATATATTTGTAATATTTTATTGAAAGCGTTACTACATTATTACATTTGATTTGATTGTGCATGACAACCTAGCCCCATAGAGGAAAACTGACAATAGTTTTGAATGTAGAATGGAAAAATAAAGGAAAGCACGCAAAATTGTAGAATAATATGCTTAGATTTTTTCGTGACCCACTTTATTTTCAACGCGAGAATAAAATCCGCAACTTTAGGATTCAATTCAACATCAGCTTACGACGCGTTGATATTTAGGCGTCGTCGTCTCGTCGTTCCGCTACCGATAATTCCAGCATTTCTGCCGATCCTTCGCCGAGCAAACAAATCGATAGATCGTCTTGGTGCTCGCTCTTTCTGCTGCTGCGGTGATATCCGCAGCAGGCAACGATGACGACTGACAGTAAGCACACTTTACTAGCATAATTTATGGTGCTGGATCTTCGCCAATGCGATTTAGAACAGGGGCTGTGCCGCGCGCATCCACTGCCCATCAGGCAGTAAATAACGTACCACTTAGCCGAGATAAATTATACAGAACGTCCGTGCGGCGCTAACTTTGCGAAAAGTGTGCCCAAATAGAGGAACGAAAAAATATCGTCTATTTGCTTTCGACGGGGGCAATTGTTTTCGGAGACACTGCGCACGAATTATAGGGGCGGTTTCTGTTATTCCATCAAGAATTTACGGTCACACGACCCTACGAATAATTTGCGTGCATAAGTTTAAAACAATTCAAATTGAGTTTCTTGTTGATGAAATGACGTAGCAGTTGTTTTATTGGACACGTTAGAAAATTTATGGAGCTAGTAAAAGTTTGACTATAAACTATAAATTGTAAACGTTAAAAAAATGGGATATTTTAATACACAGTTATATTTAAATAATTTATTTGATATACGATTTTAACATAGTGCAGTTGTGATAATGTGTGAATGTAATTACTGGTAGCTTGGTTTACATTAATAATTATTTTGCAAGCTTCAAAATCGAAAAATTACATATCACAATATCTTAATATAAATGACAATAAAAACTTTTTCTTTTTCCAGGTCAGTGAATCGATTCGTTTTCTTCGACCAGAGCAATTTGTAACCAAGGTAAATCAATTATACTTTACTAACAAAATCCTACAATGTAAATACAAAATTCAGAATGGGGGTACGACACATATTGATTAATATGACCGTATCGGTATAAGCATAGCTTCGCGATGGCCATTTCTTTCAGAAAATACACATACAACTGAAGTCCCTCGCGTATATCGATCGACAAGACATTGAGCCGTACAAAAGACATAATTTATGTAAATGGCGCCCAAGAAAACACAACAACACGGCCAAGTTTCTTGCATACAAATAACGCGCGGAAACATTATTTCACGTTGCGTTGCTGAAGTTTAAACAATACGGCAGTGTTGAATATTATTCAAACTTTTATATTACACGCAAGGATTAGCATTGCATGTCGTTTGCATTTAATTTGTGCTGCATTCTTACACCATTTCCTACCAGGACGGCGATAAAATCTACACTGCAATTTGTTACCTAGACCGCCTCGAATTTGTTCCTGCGAGTATTTGCAAATTCCGCTTGCGCGTCTTTTCCGTGTCGCCATCTATTGCGGACTGAAATTGCATTGGAGCTCTATGGGTTTTTCTTTACTAGTTGATCGTCTCCACGACCGACTGGCTTGTAGTAATGCCGCCATTTTGTCGACTTGCTACGTGAATGATAGATAATTTGTTAAACATCTGCATTTGGGATAATAAGTGTAGCAATTTTTCAAAACTTCAAATTTTATGGATGGCACAATACTTTAATAAATAATAATTCGTACGATATTCTGGATTCGATCTCAATCAATCAAAAGTCTATTGCTGTACAGTAATAATAATAAAGTCTTTATTTTCATAAATTTGCATAACAACAAAAACGAATCGATATAATACAAACATTTTACGTGGTTTAAAATACTATTACTCTTAGAATAAAATAATATATAATTCTGTAACGTTCGAGGATAGTGCCAGTAAAATAGTGCAGATTAGTTATGTTGTTTCATGAGAAGGCGAGTGCGTAACTGGTTTTTGAATGAAGAACCGAAATTGTTTTTTTAAACATTAGATATTTGTTGGGTGAACATTCAAACATAGAAATTCTTTCCATATCTATGGAAGTACCTTTCAAGAATTTAAATTGGACATACTCTTTCTTTTCTCTAATTATAGCTTGCGCTGTTATATTGCATAAGGACTTATAACATTTCCACTTGGTCGATACTTTATTTTTCATATATTTAAACTTCGCTTTATCTCTGAGAGACACCATCAGCCTAATCGTATCAGTGACCCAAGAATTTGTTTAAAATTTATTTTGTGTATTTTTAACGGTATGTGCTTATCAAAAATTTATAGAAACAGCGCATTTAAAAAGTTAACTTTTTCATTCATATTCTGACAAATATATCTTCACAAATATTATTAAAGACAAGTCGTAGTTAAATGGAATTTGATTAAATGTTCTGTATCACCTAATTGGTTTTAAGTGTGGCAGGAATTGGGTTTATTAGAAGCAACGTCACAATATATTAGTTCGTGATCGGAAAAAAATAACATCAACACTACCTCTAACTCCACAACGAACTACAGACATATTCACCAAGTCTAGTAATGTTTCCGAGTTATTAATTCATGTTGGCTCTGTTATTATTTGTTGTAATTGTAAAGCTTCTGAGATGGAAGTCAGATACTTAGTATCAGCATTGTACGACTTAAACATCTGAAGATTTAAATCTCACAAGTATATCAATGTATCGCTTAATAATGAGCTTCGAGCTGTTCGAATTCATCTCCAATTGCTTGTAGGACAAAGTGTGTGGTTTATATATAGTTGCAATTTCTAGAGTAAAGTTATTATATTTGATGTTAAGGTACTCCAGCTCTATAAAATTATTAGTTTCAATTATTTTATATTTAAGCCATTTTTTTAATACAAATACAGACACCTCCCTCATTTCACTTTCATTCTTTCGTAAAAAACTGCAACCTGATATACTATTATGTATCTCAGCTGTTAACCACGTTTCACTAAGAGCGAATATGTCGACATTGGTTTTAGGAAATTTAGGAATCAATGAACAAATGTTATTATACCTTTCGTCATTTATCCAGTTGACGCACAAAGGTTGATAGGAAAATAATAAAACCGTATTGAAGTAACCGAGACAAAAAATAAAGAAAACTTTGAAATCTTTTGTTTAAATTTATATTACCAAGAAGCAACTTGTGAAAAGTCGTAACTCCAAGGAACGGCTGTAGAAAAATATCTTATTAAGTTAGATAACTCGTCCATTCACTACACACATCTAGCACCAAACTTTTTCGTTGCTTCGTTTAATTTCTTGTCTCTTGGTTGTGGTGGTGTTTTTTATAATTTTCTTCTGTCGTTACAAACTATTTTCTTGTTATTTCTATTAATGAATTTGACCAAGAGTGGACAATGATTGGGTTTCCTTGCCCGCTAAACGATGGCTATAGTCAATTTCAGCCGTAGATATGTAAATCCGTAACTTGTCTTTACAAAATTTACTTACTACTGAATTTGCGTTCTCACCTGTAGTTTCTGCAACTCCAAATATACGGACACGTCGCGTATGTTGTTGTAAACCTTCGCTAGCTTCCAGTTAATATTGCCTGGCTTTCGTTAATTTTAATGTATCTTTAACTACTCTGCGAATAAGAGTTTCATTTTTCTTCTTTTTATTAGCAGATGATCTGGTTCTCACTTCTGGCGTTATGTACTTAATTTAAAATTGTGGCACTGAATTATTATATTACTACTTGCAGCACAACGGAAATACGTCTAATCACGACGACCACACATCAAGAGATTGTAATGAGAGGCACTTTATGAGACCTTTCAGTTTAATGTACAACGCAATATAAAGAAGTCAAGTGCAATTGGATATATATTTTTCCACGCACAAGAGCACATATTTAAAATGTTTCAAGAAATTGCAAAATAAAATAAACTTGACATAATGCAGTAATAGAGTCGTCGCAGGACGTCGTCGATATGGTTGACGTTTAAGAAATTATATATATAATAAAGAATAAAATTATAATACATTTTATAAGAAACTGGATTAAAAAAAAATGATCCTAGACCATATTTTTCTGTCCACCGTTTAAACATTCCATTTTCGCACCCTTAGATCCATGTTTACCTCTTTGGTGAAATCTTTGTGTGTTCTCTGGTTTCCTCCTTATTAACAGTGGCTACTTCTATTCTTGTATCTACCCTTTACTTTTGTATGGGATAAAATTTTTCAAAAGTTTTTGAAAGGAAAACACTAACAAATGTGGAAAACATTAAGAAATGAGGTTAGATGATATGTATGTGTGATATATGCATCCATACTATCAATAAAATAAGAAATGGAACGTGGACGTGTGTACTATTTCGTTAGTTTTTGTGCAGTTGAAAGGTCATTTGAACTGTGGGAACTGTCACTTAGTAGGTGACAAAATGCAACCAAAAAATACAGCCCGACCATTAGCTGTGGACGATGATGGGCACCGCGTTCGATACTTTTCTGCCTTGAATAGTCCCATGAGTACCGTCCAAAATGCAATGCAGAGACATCGTCAACCTGGGAAATACACAAGGAGACTGGATGAGCCACTCTTCGCACAAAGAAAAACGGCGAATATGCTGTTTTATTGTATTCTATACTCCGCGATCATTGTTTACCGTCAACGTGTTCCGTCAAGTAGCTGTGCTTATGGTATTGCAATTTCTGCACGAACCATTTCATGAATATTGAACTTGCCGCTTTCCTATTTTTGCTCCCAGCTCATCGAGCTGAGTGACTGCGCATTAAAAATAGTACAATTTAACATTGGGAACATAGGCGAAGGGTAATGAGTAATCTTCAGAGATATGGAGTAGGCAGTAACGCAAGAAACGAGGTAAACGAGGTGTAGTAAGAAGAGCTATATGAAATACTGGGACCATGTTAGCGCGAACTTAGTGCGTGAACTTCAGAAAGATACACTGGGCATAGCAGTAATACAGGAAATGAGGCAGATAAGAACAAGGACAATACAAAAACGTTATTCTGCAGGGGATGAAGAACAATAAGTGGAACGCCTTTCGTGATGCTAAGAAATTTAAGGAATAAAGTAATCCACTAAGCGCAAAGCGGTATGGCAGGTTTGAGAATTGAGGTTAGATCATTAAAATATATTATTGTTAAATTTGCACGCACCATCGGAAAATGGAAATATGGACGAGACAGAGAGAATGCGTCAATAAACTGAAGAGGAAATAGACGCTTAAAAGAGGACACGCTTGTTATTTTTGGTAACTTCTGAGCACAATTAGGAAAAAGAGTATGTGCGACATGTTGCCGGAAAGTACAGATTACATACATAATAAAGGACATCTGGTGGAGTAGACAAGACAAAGCATACATCAGCGGAAACATAAAGAAGTACATACGAGTATGCGCTTACTCTGACCGCACCATGATAATAGCTACAGTCAAATAAAAAAATAACATTAACTTAAGATGGAACATAGATACGTTTAACAATGAAAAACCTTAAACGAACTTAAGGGCAAAATTGATTAAGTCGAATAAAACAGATATGTTTTTATAGTTTTGTTATTTAAAATACGAATTGTCATGTTTGACAGTTGAAAGGAATTTTGGTTCTTGCTATTTGATGATAACAATTGCAAACATTTTGATCCGACTATTATAAATTCACAATGCTGATTTATTGTGAAACTATAAATTTGATTAAATCTGAGGGTTTTTTTTTAATTTTGTTAATTTCAAAAGTGACAAATTACTTCGCAATTTGACAAAGGTTGTGTATAATAAAAAAAAATCATTATGATTTCCACACACACTTTTTTTTAATTCTGGTTTTGTCACTTTATTTCAAAAAGACGTCGTTCGATTCGTAGAATTAACTGTCTAAAAATGATCCTCATGCAGTATTTATATACATCTTTGGACGGGAATTTGCCCTTTTTATGAAAATTGTAGGTGCATTAGTTAACATTCGAATAACATTATGTTTTAATTTCTAAAAGCGATGTCTGATTAATCCCTTTAAGGGGGGGATCCTGCTTTAGGAGGCCTTAAAATAGCGTTTTTTGGGGAAATTTTTTTAGGACAGAAAAAAATGAGCAAGTCTAGTGAACTTTTTAGATCATTTTATTGCATATTTGAGCATTAAAAAAATATATTTCGAGAGAAAAATATTTAAACGGAACCGATTTTTATGCCCATTTGTGCAACACCTTTCAATTGCAGTCTACAATCGGTGGGAAAGATGTAGCTCGTAATTTTTGTCTGAAACAAAAAAAACCAAAGAAAATTGTAATTCTCATATATTTTCTTCTAGGTGAACTAAAAAAAAAACCTAAAAATTTTGAAATTCAAGATTTTTCTCAGGTTTGAAAATAAATGTGCTCTTTGCAGGAAGAGACAATCATTTCGACTTGCTAAAAAAGTTCTTTAGATTTTTTTTTTCATTAATCTTTTTTGTTCAAATCAAATAGAATGCTACTGAAGCTAACAAAAGTTTCGTTTCGTTTTGATTGCTTGTCTAGTTTTCCCGCAATGATGCCCACCAGTTTAGAAAAATCGTAAAAACGAAATCTCGAGAAAACGCGCTCTAAAGTTTACGATCAGCAAAAATGTTAATTTTCGATTACTTACGGAATATCTCCTTATAATCCTACTATAGCTCTTACGAATTCAAAATATTATTGTTTCGAACGACCGATTGAAATTTTTTCAGTTCAGTGTTATTGACTGCGGGAAGGGGCGCGTGCTTCGTTTGTCCGAGCGTTCGTGCGTTCGTATATTTTTTGCTCGACACCTCACTGTGTTTACTGCTGTATCTTTCAAAATATTGCGAATTAGCCGCTATAACTTTTTATACATATTCTTAGATATATTAGGTTTTATTTTTGAGCCTTCTAAAGCAGGATCCCCCCTTAAGGCATTTTAATATGTTAATATGTATATTTAAAACTGAAAAATACGAGTTAATTGATATGGAAAGATCAATTGCTCCCTCTTTAGAGGGTTTTATAAGTGTCACATCTCGTTTAACTCACTTTGCACGATCTTTGAATAATTCTTTTACTCATAGGAAGCTTATTATTGTCTTTTCATTCACACATTGCAGTTACTAAAATTAGTTAATTAATTACAACTTATACGACGCTGATTCCACCTCGAATTCACGTACGCACCCATAATTAATAACACGTATTTTTGTATTTATTTTCTATTTTTCCTCATATGACCCCCATTTCGGCAATATGTTTATATACATAAAAAGGTCTTCTTTATTGTTTGATAATTTACTTCTAACTTTACTCATAATTCCTTGACTGACTTAATAAAAATGAGATGAGTTTGGCAAAGACTGAAAAGTTTTAATAAAGTTGTGACCAACGTAAATATTGACAGCTGGAGTTGAAGGATAACTTCTTGACAAGTTAGTTAAAGACATTTGTTAGCGGACTCCTGAAGAAGCTTGATCAGCGAAACGTTAGGAAATAATCGAGGACAAGGTTTTCCCTGAAAGAAATCATTTCAATTTGTAACGGCCATTTATATTTCTTATTATGATTCCAAGTACCTTATATACGAGAACATGTCTATAGAAACATAAAAATCAATAAATTAAACAATTTTTTGGAACTAGCTTTCCTGCAATAAAAACTATTGAGAGCAAAATTCATTGTTTATAAAAGACATGCAAATGTTCTATTAATATATGTAACAATGAATTCTAAACCATCCGGACCCAATTGCTTCTGACAAATTTCAGCAGAAATATATCCACCGGCACTCGATGTAATATGAGTGACATCGACGCGATGCTAGCGTGACGGCAGTTAAGAAGACAAATCCTTTAATTCTTACGTGCATTTAGTCGTGAGGAGAAAGGGTCTCGAAACTTTTGTACATAAGTACTTAAAAGTAGCTTTGGAGCACGACTGCTATCAATCTTAAAGGGAGTCTGTTCGCCACATGCAAGTTTTGAATTTATATTCAACTGCTATCTTGCGGGCAGTAAAATAAATAGCAGATCTGAGATTGCGCATATGTTGAAACCGTTCGTCGCAAGGAGCGTAGATACGGACGTGTTTATGTTTCGAATAGACAAGACTTCAGATAGAATATTTCGTTTCTGATAATATTTTTCCATTTGCGGATGTAGGAAACAGACTATTTCGGAGGGAAACTTTTCTCTTCAACAGCGACCAGTTATATATTGCATAATATTAGAATGAACGTAATTGTGCTCGTGAATTATGCGATTGTGTGATGATCATGACCACTACTTATGTCTTCTATTGTGTTACACTTTTACTCTAGTCTTGAGTAATTTTCATCCACTATTTCTCTTATATATAATAATCACCATAGATTTGCTCTAATTTTATTTCCATTGCTCTCCCGAACCTATCCATTCAATTTTTTCAAACATGTGCTTCCCTACATCCCCTTCTTCAGACCAATAATATATCTGGTGTGTAAATTATTTATATTCATTTCTAAACACGTGTGAGTTGGATAAAGTACAGTACTTTATATTTCCAATTTGTAATTAATTTAAATTACTAACAAATTAAATTAAATTAACATTTAATTTTTATTGTATACTTGTCTATAGGTGCCCAATGTAAATGGAGAATTACAAACAAATCATAAATTCATAATCGATAACAAATTTAGAAACATATATGCAGGTTTTTTTATTGAATTCACCAGTAATGTTCTTGCGGCGAATCAAAATACATGAATATGCAAAAGACACCCAATCAAATGTTTACTGTCAACCATTTTGTGGGGCAGGTGTGCAACATTCATGTTGGTTCGACAGACGTGTTTGAAATTTATAATACAAAATATATTACAGTTGAGTAACTTCGCACAAATAATATTTGTGTTTACATGTTGCACTGCCGTCGATATATATTTTTGCAAAATAAAAACACGGCAAAATTGAAATTTAAATTTGTCGTGAAAAAATATGAAACAAGTGATATTTGACCCTGTATGCAAATAAAGTAAATTAGACTAACTAACATACACATCAAGTTCAATATTGGCTTCGTAATAAATTAATTAATATGCTAATGTAAATTATTTTATAATGTTTTATGACAATATATTATACAGGTTGTGTTTTTATGTTCCCAGAATTTGGGCTAAATTAAAAGCGTATAATGAATAACAAACACATCGAAGTTATGGCACTATTATTTTAGGCTGATCTACATTATTTAGTTAGATTCATTTGACTATTTATCTATTGTAAAAACCGATAAAATATATTTCCTAACAAAGAAGAGTAGTCAAAGTCATATAAAATGATTTATATCAAAATTTTAATATTATCTAAGTATATGGATAAGAAAAGTTGTCATTTATATGTAGTTCACCCTCTATTACCATCTTCTGTATATCGAATATTTTTGAGGGTGAGATTTTGTCAATTTTGCCCAGCTCGAGTTTTGCCACACAAACGACTGAGAACCTGATTTATGGGGGGCGGGGTACGAATATTCTCCTCTGCGTATTCAACGAATAGTCTGCAGTCGGTAGAATCAGCCAATCCCAACCTATGATGCCTTAGTCTGCTATGTACAGTAATCAGAGCTGTTACAGTGAGCAGGTCTTCCCTGCCCAACTCAAAATATATTCTGGTAGTAATTCCAGTGTTCAAGCATCAATCATATTGTGATCAGCTCAGCTCTTATTAGAGCTGGCAACACAAAGAGGGGACTAAACTCTCTTCATCGAACAAAACCAGCCGTCAAAATATAATGATTAAATTTCTTGGAAAATAATATAAGAAGCGTAACAACGCAATATTTCATTAAGTTTGAGATGTGAATTTCAAAATGGCAAGTACAACTACAAGCACATGGTGCAAAAATGTACGAAAATCATTTAGAGGATATCACAAGGAAATATTTGAGACCCATTACGTGCAACTAAGCCATATATTAGCTCCAAAAATTGTAATATTTAATCGACGTAGAAACGCCATGGTTGTTATGTGTAGCAATTTAAAACGATACGATAAGTCACTAGTTATATAATTCAATAATATATGCATAAATTTATTTGATTTTGCTTTCCTTGAGATTTTAGGTAACGCAATTGCAACACAATGTAAATTTGATTAAAATGTGGTGGCAAACGTAATTATGTTTGAAATAAGGACCTTCCCATACCTGAAAATTATTGCACACTTCTTGAAAACACATTGGAAATTAAACTATTTAATAGATCACTACAAACTTTAAAATCAATTGCTAACGCAAACTTTTTGTTATAGAATCCGTTTCATCAATAAAACCTGCTTGTTTGTTCTTTGGTTCATTGTGAGGGCGACTTATTATATTTCATTATATGTTGTATTGTTTATTATTATTATATGTACGAATATTTGTAAACACGTGTTGACTAATCATATACGGCATTATAATGGGTTATTGGAAAATAAAATTATTATTATTATGTAAAGCAACGCACATTTCCGGTATGTTGTTGCATTTAATAATATTGTTTAAAAAGGAACGTGGAATGTGTCTATAAATAAGTTTTGTATACACTGTATCAACCAAATGGAATAAATTCCATAATAAATAAATGAGGATGTTAGAAAAAATGCTTAGATAGGTCGATTAATATTTTTAGTTGTGCATTTTTTTCAGTAAAAACTTTTTATGCACGGTGTGTCATGTAATAGTGCACAATACTTTCTTATTTTAAGTGCAACAATAATGTATTATTCAACATTTGGATTCTCCAGAAAACTCTAGATATATTTTATGTACAACGTACTATACCTATAATATTAAATGTTTTCAGATTTATTGCAAAAATTAATATTAACAAAGAAAATTATTTGATTACAGAAATGTGCTAGAACATACTCAAAATAAGTGATACTGTTTATTTCTTGATAATGTAGAAGAAAACATACTGTCGATGTACATCTTCAAAATGCTCGCCGTGAACGTCTTGGCAACATCCTAATGTTAAATAGAAATTTCTTCTAACGTTACTCAACATCTCGGGGGTGATCGATATAACCGCAAACATTATTCGTCTTCTTAAGTCAGCTACCTCGAGGGGTTTAGTTTTGTATACGATACTTTTGACATATCCCCATAAGAAAAGGTCTAATGACATCAGATTAAGGGATCGTGCTGGCCATTCCATCGATCCTCGCAACCCGATTGCTGAACCCATATCATATTCGTCAGGATATAAGTTTGTCAAAGTTGGTATGATTATATGATACGTTCTCCAACAATTCCTGCCCAAACATTAACCTTTATTATTACCATTGAATATGTTCTTCTCGCATTCAGTGAGGATTTTCCGTCGATCAATAGCGGCAATTTTGACTATTCACGGTCATGCTGACCGTGAAGTGTAAAGGTGCACCCATCAGAATACATGTTCTAATTGGATCACATTGTCATCTAACATCGTCTGCCATCATTTGTTCACAAAAATATGTTATTCACATATATTACATACCTAATTATTGATCATTTGCGTCTTTTAGTGAATACGTCCCCCATTAGTAAACGCAATTGAAAAAGCTTGAAAAAGCATTGATTTTGCAAGGATGATGTGTTATTAAATTATGACCAGCAGTGACAGTTTATTGTTAAATTTAGGTGGCAAGTAGGATTCCTTTGAGTGATTTGAATTGAAAAATATGTAAACTTAATCAATATTTTCTGCTTTCGCATTTTCATATTTTGGTAGAAATCAAACCGTTTTGTGTATAATTAATACTAATTCAAAGTCGATAATGCATAGCAAATAAATTAAGACGTTTCGTATATAATTAATACCATCAAAATATTTATGAAAGAATATATTTGTCTTTTATTTGTATTATGTATTTGTATATACAAATTGTAGCAAACATTTGGTGTATATTCTACAATTTATCATTAATGTTTGACAAGAATTCGCAGAAAGCCGGGCCATAGCTTTGTTTCGTATCTTTGTATCCATAGAGAAATAAATCATAAGGTCACATTTGAATAAGACCAATTGTAAATTGCGATAATTAAAAAAATAAACACAAAATTGGACCTCAAAAATGAAGAGATAGCGAGCCCAAATAAAGTCAAGTAAAATAAAGTGGTCCTTTTATTCTTTATTAACAAAGGCATAGAACACGCCAATACAAAAAAATAATCATATAGGTATATTTAAAATCTAACTATTCTATACACATATAATATGTAACATAAAACATTTAATTCCTATATGAATATAATAATATCCCAACCAAAGAAGCAGGTTCATGTACTCATTATCTCGTTTCTAAAAAAGTCCTCTAGCGTATAAAAAGTCATCTCACATAAGTAATTTTTCACATTGCAGCTTCCCCAGTGGCATGTTTCTGTACGACATAGGTAGTTCGTTAAATATTTTTATGCATTGCGCACATGTTTGCACTTTTGTTAAAGATGTTTGTATATTGCGAAGTTTTAATTTATCCCGTGTGTCATGATCATGTACTGCTTCATTAAAAAAATTCATAATTTTCTCCTACGAAGATTATTCATTCGATTACATATATGTATATGGTTGTCATAGTAAATATTTTTGTTTTAAAGACTGACTTACAAGATTCACTTCTCTTTAAGTTAAATATACTACGAATACATCGTTTCTGTAGTTTAAAAATTCTATATAACTTGAGTTCCGCAGAAGATAATTCCGTATTTTATTCTCGAGTATAAGCATAATATGCACCCAGACTCGCCTCTTCATTCACCGATCTGGTTAATATTCTTAAGGCAACCTAAATGAGCTGATCTTGGGGGCCAGATATTCGATATAATATTTCAAGTTCAGTATATCGAAGCAAGTTCAAAATGTCTGCTTCTTATTTTTATACTTTCTTCAATTTTCAAATTTTGTTTTATTTGCATTTAGTCTTAAAATATTCTTTGTAGACAATAATTGTAGTGAATGTTAACTAATTTATTATTTGATCTTTTAAGTCATTTATTTTATCGCTTTATACCATTACCGTTGTGTCGTTTGAAAACAGTGTAGCCTTTTGCATATATTAAAAATAGTAAAGACCCCGATACTGAGCCTTGCGGAACTCCTCTTTTTGTACGTTTCCATATCGATATGATTATTTTCCTATGATGTAATCAGTAGTAAATGTACGTTGTTCTCGATTTTCTAAATAAGACCAATGGTATGCCACGTACTCTATATTTTTACAATTTAGCTAATAATATTTTATGGTCGACACTATCAAAAAGCTTTGAAATACCCATGGAATTATAAGCAATTATAATAAGCATTATAATTTCTCCGCTCTGGTGAACAAAATTCTCTCTTTAATTGTTTATGTTTAGTGATAGAAAGTATGGATTTTTGTGTCAAAAATAAAAATAAATTCGACAGATCTTGTTTAGTGCAAGAAATGGATAAATCAGATCAGAGTAAATAGATTGAAATGCGGTAAAAGCTATTTTGGATTCGATATTGTCAACATTTAATTTTATGAAGTGTAAAAATACTGGGATTTATTGAAAGCATTTATAAAAAAAACAATATGTATGTGTGTGTGTGTGTTATGTTTTCTTCTTGGGTAATATATACATTATCATTCATTTCAATACAGTTCTCAATTAAATTATATTTTGTAATAAATTCATGGGATGAGATATTTCATATTAAATATGAATCACTTTATGCCATCCGCGTTTTAAAATTCCATTTTTTTTATCTCAAATTATACCTATTATACTTCTTGCCAAAAGTAAAATTGATGTATGTGTACAATAAATCAAGAATCCATTTAATATCCCTTTGTCAGCCGAGTGAGTTGAGAAAAGAAAAAAAAATGATCGATTGTCCAATACTCAAACTGAAACGCACATAATAAGACGAAAAATATCAAATGACCCTGTCAAAATATGCACTTGATAAATTAGCGGAACTGCGAAAATTTTCCGGCTAATTCCACTCCCCTGGCCTTTTATTGAAAACGATCGATCGATTCGTTGCCAGTTTACGTAGTTTAAGCAGCCGTGCGTTTTCCCTCTCTTTTTTTATCGAATCGCTTGGCACATAATGAGACTTATAATAGGTGTGAAAGCGCGAAGAAAAACTCGCGCGGGTGTTCCATTATTTTTTAACAATGCTCGCCCCGTCGAGACAGATGAACCTCGACTAACTACACTGCGTGCCCTCGGTTTGGGGCTGGGAACAACAAAAGGAATATGCTTGACAAAATATTTCGCAGAACGACAGAATTAGTGTGAAAAGGGGAAGAATTGTAAACAAGTCGTTAAAGAAATACAGTATGTTTAATAAACAAACGGGGGAGTTATTCTGGTGAATTGTGACGAACGAAAGCAAACGAGGAAACTTTAATCTGAGACATAATATAACATTTTTGTGGCACGTATAACGATTTTTACACACACAAAGTCCCCGCGCCAATGAAATTTATAACCGGGAAGCTGAAACAAAATGCGCAAAATCCATAAGACGAACGGAGCAATTAATTCACGACGAAGCCGCGAATAAACTTCCGCTGGTTTCTTGGATCTGATACCGAAACAATTGCCTTTATCAAGCACTCGACGATGATTTTTAGCGCCGCATAATTGTGATTTATCACGAATTAACGCCGCGCGAGGGCGGCGCATAAGAATGGCGAAATATTCGGCACATTCGCAATCTTAACACGAATCTAAACTTCCACCGATGTGAATTTGTTGCGAACGTTTATCTCGGTAATGTGGGGCGCGCTCTAAATAAAATACATAAAAATGCTAATCAATTTCCCTTTCCGTCGTGTCGCAGTACTTACAGCGGCGAAGTCGACGTAACTCATGGACAATTTATATTCATGCAGCGGAGCTTTCGCCTTTTTCGTCTCAGAATTGGTTAGCTCGTCTTAACGTCGCCTGCGCCGCTGAAATACAGGCCAATGTAAGTAACGTAAGTAAATTTAACTCGATAATTGTATTCGGAAATACATTAGAAGCTTCTCGTCGGGAGAAACTCCATTGAAATTAAACACGTTTTTCATATTAAATATTCATCGTGTGATCAAAAAATAATTACATTTGGAAGATTTAAGCGTGTTTTTTTGTATCGATTTTTTTTGTGAAACTGTAAGAGGTGCAAACATTTCGCATCATAAAAGTAAAATAAATTGTCGTAAATCTTTTACATTATTGTATATTTTCATTTCCAGTACTAAAGTACTAAACTAAACGTTCGAGTTCTTTTGTAATCGAGTTTTAATAATAGCCATCATTCATATAAAGTTGACTAATACTTGGGGTTGAAAGTGACGAATGAATATTCGATCAAGATCTACCAGTCGATTTAATTCTTTTTTCCATTATATATTTTGCCTAGTATTTGTATTTTCGAGAGTATAGTTCCAGGCAATTCTCGAAATGTTGCAATTTTTGATAATTTTAATATTTATTGGATCTTAGACGTTTTGCACTTTTTGCACTTAATGAGATTTTGTTAACTAAATGGTATACTTTTACAAAGCAAGCATTTGATACAGTCGAATGCAAAAAAAATAGACACGAAATTTTCGGCTGCTTGAACAAACTTGATATTAGCAATGTCATGTAAACGTCAGTATTGTCATTTCAGTGATATATTAATGAACTGGTGAGCCGTAAGCGTAGGTACCCCGAACTAGAGCCCCGAACCACCGTTACTGAATAAATAAGTCAAATATCACGTGGATTAAGAAAACTTACTGAGAAAAGCCATATTTATACAACAACAATTTGAGGAAAATCAATTACAGGAAACTGTCTTTGTCTACTTTTTATTGCATTCGACTGTAGTTTTGATAAATTGCACAATTTTTCGTAACAGAATCTTTTTAAATATTTTCAGATAATTTCAACTTCTTCGACAATTTGATCAAATGTTTAAATCAATTTTATCAATGTTGTGTTAACGTTGAAAACAACAATGTTGAATCTTTTTGTGATTATTGATAATATTAATACATTTTTCATTAGTACTTGCAGCGTTTTCTATTTTATTAATTTGGCAATTTTATCATTTTGGTATTTCTGCTTTTTATACACTTTTACTAATTTTGATACATTTTGCAGTTTTTTGAAAACAACATTTTTATAATGTCCATAATTGGTCCCAGTTAGGTGTGCATATAAAATGAAAATAATGTAAAATGCACAATGCAGGTTGAAATGATTGCCTGATAATAAATGCGTTACCGGGTGCTCCAACACTCTAGCTGCAGAACGCTTCGGATTTTTTATCCGCCTCTCGCGTTTTGCAACCACTATGCATTGCCAGAATAGCCTTCCTTCACATCTCCATGACATGGGTATAGAGCAAGTTATCACACATATGACTGTTTTCAACGCAACTCCCTTACGTTTTAAAACGACAAAAGTCACAACAATGTCAACAACAATATCAACAGCAACGCTACTGCATTCGATCTGCCCATTTCTACTGGTAATAACTCGCCCACCTAGAATGATGTACGTAATGTCATAAATAAATACAACTGTAATGTTATGTGTATTCGAGTAAAAACTCTTGCGATTTACTATAATTTTGAAATTCTTCGCAATTCTTTTTGCAATTGCAAGTTGTGCTCATATTTCTTGCAGTTTTGTAAATATTTGCAATATACACTTTTGACTTCTATGACAACTTTGCAATTTATCCAACAATTAAAATTTAAAAATTTTGGCATTTACCACAATTTTTGGTTATTTGGCACACAATATTCTAACAATATTATGTCAATTAATTATTAAACAATTTTTATCAATTTTGACTTTGTATATTTTCAGAAATTTTTCACTTCTGATATTTTTTAAACAATTTTGTCAATTTTGTATTTTAGATCATTTTGTTAATGTTACAAACAGTTGCATTTTTGCATTTCAGGCAATTATTAAATTGCACAATTTTGATATTTTGTTACGTTTTTTTTGTAAATTCCAGTATTTTGGAAATTATGTTTGCAATTTTTCAGTTTCCTCATTTATGGTTTTTGTAATACTCCGTATATTTTCATTTTAACAATTTTTTTTGCCATTTCACATTGTTTTAAATTTTTGGCATATTTTACATTATCCATAATTTGGACATTTATTGCACTTTCCACAATGTTAACTAAAATGTTATTTTTAGTTGTTCACTAATTTTAGGAACAATTGCAGTATACATTTATTGAGTTCTATAGCTTGTTTTTGTACTGTAGAGGAGTAACATTTTCTACTTGATTAATGTTTTGAATTTTCGACAATATTGAGTTTTTTTAATTGATTTACAACTGTGAGGTATTTGCGTTTTGGACAATTAAAACATTTTATGTATTTTGATATTTCTGGCATTTTCGACAATTTTGTGTAATTTTTTGTGTTTAGTAATAATTGGAAATGTACAGTTTTATGATAATTTCTGCAACTACATTAATTTTTGACATTAGATCACTGTTGCAATTTAGATAATGTGTGATACTTCTTGTAAATATTAAATATGTAAATATTCATCATATATCCTTCCTTATGCTAAGAATAAATTTTGCACTTGAAATGTTAGTATTATTTTCCACCATTGGTAATATACACTTTTGTAATTTTGACACATTGCGTTTTGACAAGTGTGATATTTTCTGCAGTTTGGTTGTTTCGTAACTATTGGCAATATGCATTTTTGACTTATATAACAATTTCGATATTGTTTTCATCTTCAATTTTTTTTACCACAGTGGCATTTAAAAATTGGCATGAAATTTGCATTTTGGGCAATTGTTAAATTTCCATCATTGACATTTCATTTACAACAATTTTGACACTTTTTGGCCTTTTGCAAACATTGTAAGTTCAGAAATTTTTTATCTTTCTCTGCTTTTTATATATTTCACATCATATTTTTACTCTTTTTATCAGTTTTAGGATAAATGTCGGCAGTGGTAATTATATCAATTTTAAAGTATCTTAAAAGATGTTTTGCATTTACACCACTTTTTACCCGTTTCACCATTTTTTTCAATAAGTTATTGTTATCATAATTTTGGCAGCGTGTGCCATTTTACTATTCAGACCATTTACACGTAGGTCAAAAATTTAGACGGCATATTTGGTAATATTTACTTGTTTTACAATTTTAGCAATTCCTGAATTTTGTTCAATTTTGTCATTTGTATTGTTTCAACAATTTAATTTTTTTATTGAAAATTTTTGACAATTGACAGTGGCAATATTGTATTTTTATCATGAATATTGTTGTTATCCCAAGTAATCCTCTGGTTTATAAATTTGTTTCATTCTGGCCTGATTCTTACTTTGCACGTTTCCAATAGATGCCAACGAATCTGAGTTGATAATAAGGGTGATGACTTTGCAGCCACCTTTTAGAAAGAAATCTCTGTAATTTTAATGCATTTGTTTATGCAATTTGTGCACGCATCGTCGTTTGTAGCCTTTCTCAATTAATTCAATAATAACTGTGTAATCATTAACCAAGCATGTGAATTTGTTTGACAATTGATAAACACTGTGTTTTTGTGTAAACGCATAAATTACTGTTGTTGTCGTATGGTGGAAAATTATTTTTAAAGACTTGTCTTGAGATAATCTAACAACTACAGATTTGCTCCTGTGCGCCTAAGTTTCAACAGACAGGCTGGTATAATTTTAAAGTGCTTGTCTAAAGTTTCGACGCACTTCCCTTACATGTATTAAAGAAACACTCCAACGTCGCGCATCCCCAACCAACAAACTCACTTGATCGATGTTTTGTTTATCGAGTGGCGCATATCTTAAAAACACAACTTTTGCGCTGAGCAACTCTATAAAAACAAACGACGATTGTTGGCAAGTTTTGTAGCCGGGGATGTTTGTCTTTTTACGAACATTCCGACGAACTTCTGCAATAATCAAACCCAGCTAAACGTATATTTGCACGGGCCGTTGTTGTTTTGCGCCGGACGACCAACTTATGATTCAGCAAGTTCCGACGCGTTTGTTCCAAGTTTTATTACACAAACATGATCTCATTCGGTCGCCGCATAAACGCACAGGCGTTTGCAAATGAATGCGCCTAGAATGTCTCCATGAATATTTATAGCGCGGCTATGTTAGCGTTGATTAGTGGATGACGTGCAGGTTTCCTTTGCCATTGATGCATTTTGTTCTAGAACGATTCGCACTTTGTTATGGCCCGATGTAATTTCCTTTCTCTCTGAAATTCAATACATATTCAAGTCAACGCCGGTTATATTTCTCATGCACTAGATTAAATATACGAAGGGACAAAACATTACTTGTTATTAATTTATTATTTTGTAGAATAAATAAAACAAAAATATTAAAATTATTTTTGTTTTGGTTAATTTATAATGGGTCATAGCCATTACGATAATATAAATCTTTTAATTATAAATTTAAAAATAGATAGTCTTTTCTTCCTAATTCTTCAACTTTTATCTTCGATCATTCTTCGAAGTTTTCTCGGTCTACGTTTTTCAGGACGTTTTCGTTATTTTTCCATCCAATGATATCTCTCTTCAAGCAAGTCTACTTCAACGATAAATTATTACTACCGCAATTTTTACCACATGAGTCTGTAGACGTCAGGTGTTGAGCCATCGGATTTTTAAAAATGTCACAATCAAACGGAGTGGTCCCTCAAGCGGTAATATTTTAGTAGTTCTTTCCGTCCGCTGAAGGCACCTGCAGTTTTAGTTAAGTTTACATATTCAACATTGTGAACTTCGAACCGTTCGATACTCGAAGTCTGAATCTCGATGTCATAACATACATTACATACGTGCAAATTGATAAGATTCGATCACTTTAAAACGTTGAAACGTTGAATTTTTCGTAATTATGCGGAGAAAAGTCTATGAAAGAGCTCAGAGCGTCGATGAGGAAACATCGCTCCGGTTATTCTAAAAAATTTCCCGGTGAATGAAAGTCACCTTCGCAGCTATCTCCAATCGCTACGACTTTTACGCCTACTCGACGCGGGCATTGTCGGAACCGCAATTTTCCGATCGTAAAAGGAGCGAAATTAAAACGAAGTCGGTGGACTATTTTTTGTAATTAAAATCATAAAAAAGTAATTCTGCTGGGACAAGCTCGTTAGGAAAGGTTCAAATTAATTGGAGGTGGAAAACGACACGGAACGGTTATGTTTATTGACAATAAAACGTCGCAAACGGGGGGCAAAGTATTTTAGAGGCTCTCGACATTGCTAAAATACCAACGGAACGCGAACGTAATTAACATCAAGAAGGGCTTTCGCCTAGTTGTTCTAAGCATCTTGGTTTCATTGTTTGATGGCTACTTTATTTAAATTATATTATTGTGAACTGGTTATGACCTCAGTAATTATATGTAGAGCTAATTAGGTCATTTGATTTAAATTTTTTTAAGTAAATTTAAAACTGCTACTAGTTTTTTCGAATTTAGCAACAGAGAGTTTTTTATAGCATGGTTTTGTTGTGGAAAAGATTGCGTTTAATTTATCGCCGATTCTAATTTCGACTTCGCCTGCGCAATTAATGTATAAAGGACAAGGTACCGGGCACAGGAAGAATTTTCACATTACCACTACACACTACTCACATTAGGGGATGATCTTGTTCTTGAAAAGCCTAGTTGTTCGGAGTCAAATGTTATAAACGGGGTCAAATGTAATGAAATGAGATACTTGTCTGAGTTTTTCACTAATGTGGATGGGGCACTTCCGTGTACAGTACGGTCCTGTTTGAATTTCTTGTGAATAGTTAAACCACGTAAATTGTGACGAATTGATTGAACGTTTTGTTTGCCAGCGGATAACAATGGGATGTGGAATAATTATATTAATTTGTTTGAATTAATACAGAAACGCAAATTTAGGAAAGTTAGATTTTCTAATTTACATTAAATCTCGGAAACCGGATTAATTAATCGATTATGTATTAAATCTTAAATGGTTTTTCCACGAAAAATTGGTTTTCGTAATTTCGTTAATGTTTGTCCAACTCTTGGCGATCTTAAAACTTGTGTACTAATTAATTCCCTAAACGTCCTATTTTGAAAGCAACCGGAAGTGACGGTTTACTCTTATCATATTTTTCGATATCGAAACAAATATTCTCACAAAAGTTAATCATATAGATATTTTAGAAAACTTTTATTTGAAAAGTTCTTTCGAAAAATGGAGCATAAGTATTATATGTATTAGAAAGTTCAGTGCGGACCACTGCAGATTTTTAATTTCGTATTTTGGTTGGGTTGCGTTGGCTGGTGAGGTTTCTGGCTATGTGTATCTGCAAATTTCTTTTATTAGTAAGAAAACACATCAAAAAATTAATAAAAAAAAACTATTTGCCTCGTTGAGATGTTACTGGACTCGTACCATGGTTAGTTGCCCATGTTATCTAATAAATCACGTCCTATTCACTACAAAGAATTTTAATATTAATTTTTGATGAAACTTCCATTTGAGAATTGAATCTATTTTTATTTATATTACAGTCAAAACATAAATCATTTCAATATATTTGGTTTTTATAGGTAATCCTAATTAAGCAAGGTTAATATCATTTTGTGGGGCTTTGATTCGCTTGATTAGATTGAAAGTTGCTCAGTCGTCACCTATGTGAGTAAAATGTTGCTTGCGAGTTAAATTAAATTTATTTTATGCGATCCATCGTGGCAATGCAATGTGAAATTTACCCACAATGGAAAGCCTAATATCGCTGATCAATATTAAATTTTTTTCAGAAATGTTTGGCTAGGGTTCACATCCCCAAAATGTGCTTCAGTATGTCATATCCATCCTGTTGTAGGCAAAACATTGATAACCTTGCAGAACTTTATGTAGATAATAAATAACTTCTAACAACATAATCACACACGAAGAAATGAAACAAATTAAAACTGGATAAGGAACCAAGAAGGATACAGTTGAAAACACTATTTACAAAGCCAACGGTAGTATAGACTCTTTCAGATGTGCCAACAGATAAAACTTTAGCAAATATTCAACTTAGCGTTCGCGCCTCATCGGATCCTAGTTGCAGCAAGTGCAGTTATTTGCAGTGTAAAAGCATTTTCCCAGAAGGTACAATCGTACAAAAGTACAAAAGTAATGCTTTAATTTCCAAGAACACCGTCAATTGTGTCAAGAAAGTTGTCATTATTGGAGATTAAGGCTTACAAACCGATGCATCTAACGATCAACTTGGAGAAATCAATCAAGAACAAAATTCCTAGGGAAAAAGCATCAAGGTACCCTAAGCTATATGGCTTACCGAATATTCGCAAATTGCATGTGAGTTCCAGGGGATCGCCGGTCCAACCACTAGTAAGATATTTAGCGAAACATGTACAACCAATAATTGAGAAGTCAAAATCCTACGTCACATATGCAAATCATCCAATAGGATTATTTAAAAACCACTTAGTACAACCAGAGCAATTGATAATGAGTTTCGTTGTTGTGCTACTCTTTACTGAAGTGGCGATCGACGAAGCCATCGAAGTTATCGAACATAAACAAAAACCTGCTAAGCGTATCACAGAATTAGCCAAACACAATCTCAGAGACACTTACACCATGTGCAATAACCAACGGTAAAGCGCAATTGATAGACACAACGCCACTTAGCCCAGATGCGTAGCTGAGAGATATGTGGATGATACCTTAGTAATATGGTCACACGGAAAGAACCCGCGACGTTTCTGAACGCACGACACCAGCATTAACAACAAAATAGGAACCACGTCTCAAACCTCGAAAAACATTAAACCAACACAGATCTGACTCAATACACAAACCTAGTAGCACGAAACTAGCTAAACACGTAAACGAAAAAGGACGCAAATTTAACTATAAAGGCGTTAAAATCCTGGATATGGAATCGAACTGAAATTTACTTGTCTATGAAATGCGCAAATTAAAATGGGAAATCACGTAGTATTATATTAAAAGGATACCGGGGATGTACCTGAAGAATACCAATCTTTCCTAACATAATTGAAAATATAATTTGTCCGTTAAGTATTTTGTTTACTCAATCGTTTTTTCTGCTTGATTGTAATTTTGTCTTCTGACTCGGCAAAAAGAAACTGGACTTTGAATAGAGAACATCAAATATACCATGGAAGTGGAAGAAAACAACCAGCTGCCATTCCTAGAAGCTTTAATAATCAAAGAAGGCACACTAGATATCGTAAAGAAAGTCATACCAACCGTTACCTCAACGTAGATTCTCACCACTCACCACAACTCAGTTGTACAAACTCTCATCATAAGGTCAGAAAGGATTCCAGATGATATTAACACAAGTAAGGAAATAGAGTCCACACATAAAGCATTGCAAGTAAACGGCTACCCAAATCAACGAAAAACGAAGGACGTGGCAAGAGAACCTATAGCCACAGCTTTCCTCCCTCATGTAAAAGGAACTACAACTAGAATATGTAAACGAAAACCCCGCTGGAAGAACAATACGAGTATCAGTCAAAAAGTATGTTGTACATTCCAACAGACACATAGAAGTCCTCAAGCAAGCATACGTAAGAACGGTATAACAAGTACAATAAGTACAATTTAGGTTAACAACTATTTATTTAGGCTGTTTATAAAGCGATATTTATTTAATTACATTATAATTATATTTAATAAAGGGGCGGATTTGCCCCCATGACGTTATAGAAAATTACATCGTCTTTATAATACAACAACGTCCACTCCCAAGAACGAAGATATCAATTAGTCCATCGATAGATAGTAACCATTGCATTATCAGGTAATTTAAATAACTTTTCAGGAACAAACACAATTACAATGGCGCTAAAGTAAATTCTAGTAAAATAAATATATTGAAGAGCTAACAAAACGAACGTAAACTATTGTATTGTGGTTAAAGGATTACAATTACAATTTTATTTCACGTCTATTTATTTACGCTCCATATAACTGAATATTTTGCACCATTGTAATTATTGAAACAAATAGTGATTATCTATGTATGGATTAACTGTGAGCGAGGTGTTTAAAAACGGCGGATGCCATTGCATCAACACAAATCTCCAATAGCTTATTTATTTTCCCAAATATTATTGTTTACAACACTTTCTCTTCTACTTTCCAAACAACAAAGAGTGGGATAAGCAACATGAAACGATCACACAACATTTCCCCTAATGATTCACAAACAAAAATATACATTGGACATTATTGAATAATTGCTCTACCCTCTTTATCCAATTACTTCCCCCTAAATCATTATATTTGATGAGTGCATATTAAAAATAACATGAAAATATCATATCATTGATCTTACCATACATTTTATTCTGCCAGTTGTAATGTCGTCACTGGATCACCCAACCATCATTGTCAATCGTAGGAATTCATAGTAAGTTCATCAAAGGCATGTTAAAGGGCTACACCTGGTGGTGCATAAATTAACAGAAACTGTTCTTAGTAGTTTTTATTTTTTTGTCGCTTACTAAGCCCTTTAATTTAATTTGTTGTTTTGGAAAAAATAGCAACAAAATTATTTTTCGCTTTATTTTTTATTAAATTATCATTATATTATTAGTCTAGCCGTTTTGATTCGAGATATTTAATTATATACTCTGATTAAATTTATGATGGATATGTCGAGTACGCATTAGCAAAGCGCCTTATTAACCGCTTTGGGGTCGATTAAATCCAAGAATTTGATTAACCTACATTTCGCACGGGCAAAAGAAACGCAAAACCGTTAGGCTGTTCATTTATTGATCGCCGTCGGATGTCAACTGAAAACGAAAACGCTGGAAATTATTTGCGAACCGACAAAATCAGGTTTCGTCGTGAAAGCTTTATACACTTTTAACACTTCACAAGTGCCTCGGAAGCACTCGAGCATAAAATCGTTTAAATTCAAAGGATATGTGGCGTTCTCGTGACGCAATTATTTACTTGTTCAACATCTGCGACCCGTGTCGTTATAAATTTGGCGCAAACATTTTTAAAGACTCGAGGGTCGCAATTTTCCGCTTATAAGAAGCGCATCGTTGTTTGTACGAGCTGCGAAGTTCTTATTAAAACAACGCGACTAATTCCTTAACTAAATTCATGAATTTAGTGAATTTTTAATCTCAAATATTTTTTCATTTATTGCAAACACTCTGCTTGCAGTCACACATATTACCAGTCAAAGCCAATCTGGCAATTTGTCGTCAAAAAATTAAGAATAGTGACATGGACCAAACGCAAACCGTTACGCGTCCAAGACCAGCACCGTGCGATTAAACGAAGTACGGTTATTCGCAAGATTAAAACTTTAATTACGCCCCGAACCGAAACTTTTGCTTGTTCTGTTTTCCTCCGAAATTCCATTTGGAAAACGGCCAATTTCGCAATGAAGTTTTTATCTGTGCGAATTACTCAGTCGGGTCGTTCCTTTTGTTTCGCCCCGCGGTGCTAATTCTCGCGTTTCTGTATCGAAATGGGAGTTATGTCCACTCTGCGATGTTTGTGTATGTTGTGTGCAAATGAGGATGAAACGTGAAATACATTGGGCAATTCGTGGAAACGATTTAAAAGAGGGCAATGATGCAAGTGAAAACAGGTAATAAGTTTTGCTCGATGGTGAAAATAGCTGGGGTTTCATAAGAGCTTTTATAAATTAAACATACGGATTATTCTCGTATGAAAGATATATGAATACCGAATAACTAAGCACAGAGTACCCCATCAATTATTAGTTTTAAATAACAAAACCTATATGATAATGGACGTTGGTTCTAATTTGTTAATATTTTGTCATTTTCTAAATTAACTGGTGATATAATATGAGTCGTGAATATATGGAAAATTGCGTTCTGTAACGTTTATTTTTGATGTTTCAAATGTTCTAGTTTATGGTTTTACACTTCACAAAAATAGGCAGTACGCCCGGCAACCACCAGACATTTAACAACAGTTGCGATTTCAAAGCATATGTGTGCCGCTGTTCTCTATGGTTCTTGATCAAAAGCAATTACTTGATTTTTTATTTACGACACTCCAGGTCATATATGTCAAAAATGTACCGGTTTTACAACCAAATCCATAATCATGAATTATGTATGGTAGATGTTAAAGGAATAGTGTAATAAGGCACTGAAATAAATATTGCACTATTTATTAACTTGTTATATTTTTAAGTTTCACAAATAAACTATTCCATTCTTTCCTGTTTTGTGCTAATTTCATTGCTTCTGTCCACATAACAAGTATAATTTTTATTAACTTCAATTGTACTCGATTCCTCTTTTGATGAGGCTTTCCCATACTTTGTGCTGTGGAACTGCATCGAAAGCAATGAATACATGATCTTATGTGCTGTGTCATTGCATGAATCCACTCTCTTATGTTTTAGGCTTGCTCTCAACCTCCTCTCTCGTATCCTTTCATACACTTTCAGAACTGTACTCAGTAGTGTTATTGCTCTGCAGTTTTAGTAGCTTTTCTTGTCTCCCCTATTAAAAATAGGCAAGATGACTACTAAATCCCAATCTTCTGGTATTCTTACCTCTTCCCATTCTTTTCTGACTATAACGTGCATTAATTCCATACCTTGTACGACCATTTGTTTGATTATATCTGGAGCTATGCCATCGTGTCCCGCCGCTTCTCTTATTTTTGGATATTGTCGCGTCCTCCAGGGATTCAAGTTCAAGTTTAATCCAAGTAATCTTCGGTCTTTACATTTGTGTTTAAAAGTTCTTGAAAATGCCCCCCCACCTCAGAAGAGTATCTTCCTTATTTTTAATTATTATATTTTCTTCCTGTTTTCTGTTCTCCAGTAATTTGATTTTTACAATTCTGTAGAAAATCTTTTCTTCCATTTTTATTTTCTTCTATTTTACACCCAAATTCTTCCCAACTTATTTAGTTTTCAATATATTCATTTTTCGCTGTTATTTGCTTCAGATTTATAATTTAAATAATTTTTCGAATTTTTCTTTGTCTTATATAATTTCTATTTTAATTTCTTCATTGCACCATTTTGCCTGCTTTTTATTCGTGATTAAATTTACTGCGCTTCATTGATAGATATGTCTTTGAATAATTACCATGCTCCGTCTACAATTTTTCTACTTCGTTTTCAATGACTTATCTATTCTTTTCAGCTATCTTAATTTCTTAATTTGTACGTCCTTATGCTTTCATTGTTATCGTTTTTTTTCAGTCGCTTCATTTCTAATTCCTCTTACTTTTTTCTTTATTTTGGCTTTGCTATTTTCTCTTGGTACTAGCACGTAGTCAATTATTGATTTTTCTTGTTATTAAATTATTAAGTGAAGAGTATTCTAACATATGTTTTCCATTGTTATTTCGCTTAGCGTCACAATGTTTGCCTATTACGGATGATATAATGTCGTTCCTTCCTTCTGCTGTAAAAGTCACCTGCGGTGTATATGTTATTTTTATAGTTTTTGTGGTGACTGTCAATTCTTTCAAAAACGTTTCTTTGTTTGTCTCTGAAACGTACTCTTTCGGCCCATATACTATTATATTATTATATTAATATCAGTGCCTATTTTTAATTCTTTCTGATATTATATCCCAACTATTTATATATATTTCTAATAAAATGTTTGTTAATAATGTATCCAATCCCCACCGCAGCATGTGTTTTTAGCTACACCTTTGTAAATCAATAAATATCCCCATTCTAATTTTATTTCGTCTTGTCGCTTCTTCGTCTCAGGTTTTGCCAATGTCTTGCCTTGTAATATTAAATTCTTCTGTTAGCTCGTTCTCTTTTCCTCTCAAACTATGTTCCATTTGCCCAACTTCCATCCTGTTTTATTTGTTTTACTCCACAGTTTATTTTTCTATATCCTGTTCCACATTTAATTTATTCGCCTTTGTCGTAAAATATTGTTTATTATGATGTGGTGGTGGTAGTGCTACTGGTTTCTTGATTTTCCGAGGGAATCAAATCCAACTAATGGAGTCTCATCATAATTTCCCTTAAGCTACCTCTTAATAAAGTATTTACCTGTTCCTCTTGCTGGTGTTTCACATTAATCCATTCTGTGAGTATTCCGTTGCAGATGGTTTCATTTTAGATGAATATATTATTCGACATCGATCTCCGGCTTTTCTTGTTTGGGACCTGGTAGAGAACAATCCAAGGTATCCATTAAATGCATATAGATAACCAATAACCGATAAAGTTTTATTTGTATTATAACCTACATTTACCAATGTGAAACTATACAAACAGTAAAAAGAGTAAGGCACGGGCATAGGGCAGTTTTGTTGGTATTAAATTTATTTGTTCGTGACTTACATTACACATTCATTTGTCATTGATTCTGGAAAGATATTAATGATATTAAATCGATTAATTCACTATCTTTAATATAATTTAAACACTTAAATTCAGTATTATGTTCCAACGACTTTCGTTCCACCGTCAGCTTGTATGAGAATAGAGAAGGAGATAATATACTACATTGGATGATATATGTGTGTTTGTGTGTAAGAGAGAAAGGGACAGAGAGAGAACAACCGACCATTTAAGTAATTCTACGGACAACTTAGGTGATCTCTATACATACACAACATGCGGAATAACATTCCACATTAACTATCGCATTCAATGCATATCTTACGTAATCAATAGTGATGACAGATTGTCGTATATCATAGAGAAATACCATTAGTGGATTTTAAGGATAATTAATTATTTAACAATATTTCTAATTAATTGAAACATAAAATTATGAAATAATAGAAATATAAACAACTCGTGGTAATTATATCGAATAATTATATAAATATACGTGTGGAAAAAATATATATTAAACTCTAGATGGGTCATTCACAAGTCCAAGGTGCTTAGAACTTCACAGGGTTAATCAAGTACAATTTGAAACTAAATAAACCCCATTGTCCTTTAAAGGATAGAACATTGTATTCAAATATCCACGACTTTACGTGCATCGTCAAACGTGCCCGGCCCAGGGACCGGTCTGAAAGGTGCCAAACCAACACAAAGGCGAATTTTCTCGAATCAATTGCTATTCATACATTATTACTTCGTCAAGATTATGTCCGTAATCTTAATTAGAGGAATTCATCAAAGAGACAACGGGGCCTGATTGTGACTGTGACGCAGTTCGCAGGCAAATTTAATTTAACCATACAGAATCGAAATTCATTACTTGGATAAAGCGCAGAAGAAATTAGCCGAAGTATGCCCGAGACTTCCGAAAGGGTTTCACTTAACGCGATTAAGTTCCGAGGTGCGGTACATCAATCACATCGAACCGTGGGCGTTTTCAATTGTTATAACGGAAATAATTGGGTCATTTGACGGTGTATCGCCGAGTGTGTTAATTAATTGAACGCGGCAATGATCGATTGTGGAGGTAATTGCTTTGCCGATGACACGGAAAAGTATGATTTGAAGTATTTAATTAGTATACAATTTTAGAAAATCCCGTGTGGACAACTGCGATGATGAAATTGGTGTTCGTGACATCTAATGACGAGAGAATAGATGGCTAATACTATTCGTTATTACTTACGTAATTTCTTCTTTCACGATGGAAATGTATAGCCGGACATTTTTTTTCAATTTGGCGTTGATTATTATTAAAAAACACAAACACCTGTCTACTACCTCAAAGATGTCAAGGCAATAAAATTGTTTGTTCACCGTAGCATTAAGCTTCCAAAAAAAATTTCAAAAATCTGAAAACTCTCTTAGGGAATGCCAAGGATAAAATTGAGGTAGATCAGAAATCTGGAACAAATGAGACAAATTGTAAGGTTTATAATCAAAAATATGCCGGTAAAGGAAACGTTTAATTAAAAACGGCTATAAACAGCACATTTTAGACTCAACAGACTGAACATTAATATATTTTCGAAACAGGCCATGTATTACCACCAAATTGTCTTAAATTAATTAGGGATGTACAAAATTGTAGAGAATTAGATAGTTACGAAAGTATTTTCATACAAAGAGTCATAAATAATTTAATGAATTCTCACAATTGACACGCTTCATTATGTGTTCTACTAGATTTAGGGGAGTACAGTATTCTTATGGTGTCAACTTGCTCGATTTCCGCTGTTATCTGTCGGTTAGGTTTCCACATTCAATTCGAATACGAGTTCTTAGAAATCCATCATTTAACTGATGTGACTTCTAGCAGTCACGTTTTTGTATTTATGTATTTGTGAATCGGGTCGAGATTGTGAACTTAAAAGGGCACCTAAGCGCTGGTGGCCAGTAGGACTCGTATAAATAGCCGGCTGACGAAAATCGATGTCGGTCTTGAATTTATGCGTTTCGCGTCTGAATCGCGAAGTAAAATATCTGAGGTCAGGTTTCTCGTTAATCGATAGCGCCGTCGACTTGAACCTCGAGTTGTGTTAGTTTGCGCTGCCGCAACTTATCATATTAAACATAAATTACGACCGAACAACACGATACAACAAACCCGGCTGCCCCCGTACTTCTAACTATCTGGACGGCGAGCTCCGTTCGTAACTTAGCTTTTCCCCAAACTGCACTCTCCGGTTTTAATGACTGCTGGCATTAATCAGTTGCCGACGACGATGACCCTAATTAATTTTGGCATTTGGTATTTCCGCGCACCCGTGCCTGGTTCTTCCTGGGCTGAGCGTACCAATTAATTTAAATCGTGCTAAAGGCACATGCTCTACCACAAATTGCTTGCGTCCGAAGGGCTGGCGGGCGTAAGTATTAAAATATGTGACTGCGTTTTGAATGCAACGGAAATATTTGTATATAATTATCACTGTTACCTCATTAGGTGTCAATGGACGTTCAGACTAAAGTACACTTATGAAAGAGAATTACGTTGCGCATCAATATTAATTTTATTTTGCCTATTTATTTGATGTAGTAGCAGTATGCAATGGTAAATACTAATGTAATTTACCTGCAAATTCTAATACATTGTAGATATGAAGATGTCTCCTTATTACACAAGAGAAGTGGGAACATGTGATTTATATAATTTTTATTGAAAATTCCCAACTCTCAAAGAAAATATCATCTGGACCGAACGAGAAATAATATTGCAACTAATTATAGATGTTAGCTGTAATATGTGCGTGCCACGTAAATATTAACATGCAATATATTTCAATATTCAGAATGTAAAAATTAATCTCGTCAACCGTGACACAAAATTGCAAGCTATTATCATAATAATACATCGAGATTAATCTTGCATTTTAAACGCATCGATTAAACAATTTGACTTAGTAAATCTTTTCCCGAGTTTACCTGTCGAACGACCGTGTTTGCCATTTTTTGCGATTAACATTTGTATATTTACATGTTTATATATTTACATACATATAATACATATATATGCCGTAAACACAATTTCCTCGCCTTAATTTAAAATCGATTAAATAAATATAAATAAAATTGGTACAAAAATTATAGGGTTGAAATCCGTCAGAATTTATTGTTATTTATTTTAATTTATTAAAAACAGCTTGGATCTGTTTGGATTTGTGCGTGATTGTTTTATTTTTAGTGGAGTCCATTAGGGAAAAAAAATCGAAAATGTTTTCAAACAAATTTCGTGCAAAAATTAACCAGATACTCACTATAGTTTAAGTTGTCACGTACCAATCACCAGTCAGTAAATGTTACCAGCACATCTTTAAAAAACACCTGCTGGTAAAATGTTAACAGAAAAAAGTTCGAAAATAATATAAACTGCAAAGGATAAGCTTACCAATCAATAAAGAATTCTAACTGTTCCTTTTTGTAAATCCATCCAGTTTAATTATGTATAGTATAATATAATTAATGCGCGTGGCATTTTAAATGCACGATGGGCTTCATTACAGTGATTGTAGAATGATTTTATTACTTTCCACGTGTATATTGCTTATGCTTTCTATACTGGACCATCATTGTCATATAGATTTGAGTGCTATGTGGCAAAGAACAAATACAGCAATCGCGAGAACGTCTGAATCATTGGTCGTAGTTCCTTTTTATAACGTTTTCTACACGTGAAACATTTGTATGAAATTTTTAAATAACTATTACAAAATATTGTTGTGAATTTTCTCAAATCTTGCCACTTGACACGGATTAGAGGTTATCCTGGATGACTTGCAACTTTTAATACTATAATTTTTTAAGGTAACATTTCATACAATATTTTGAAACAAATCTCTTTGTTCAAAATTCAATTGATCGACAATCTTGACAAATTATTATGGCGCCTAAAGTTAGGTATATTTATAATTTGTAATAAGATATTACGTTGAAAGGCATGTTATAAAAATACGATACACAGGACTAAATTTGTCCACTTGCCTGAGACAAGCTATATAGTATTTATTTCGAACTATAAAGGATTTACTTGTGCGCGCACTAAAATATATTCTCTGATTTAATATTTATTAATTATTATTATTTATGTTACAACTAACTTCGTGTTCGATCGGTGATCACAGTGATAATTGACACTCCTTCATTATGTACCTCTCCTGATTTCTCGTTTACCTAATACTGATAGTGATACTGGTGAAAAATAATTAAAATTAAACTCAAAGATGGAATAAAAATCGATATATGTGTGTTGTTGGTGTGCTACGACAACTAAACCGCAATATACATACAAACCCATAAATGCAGCTACAACAACAACACTAAAATCCAATAAAAAACTAACACAAGATAAACAAAAATAATTTGATTATAATTATAAGCAGGCATATCTAACTACATCGCAAAGAAGAAGTGAACGAAAGCGGGAGGAAGTTATGGGAAATAAAATTGGCGAGGAGCTCGCAAAACCCAAAAACGGGATGTCGACGGTCGAGAAAGTCAAAAGTCGACAGTTGCCAGGTAGCAATTATCCTTCAATTAGTACAATTCGATGGGCCACCAGACAGCGTTGGCACATTATGTAGCGGGCTAAGTGAAATTTTCCCGTGACGAAATTAGTTGAAATATTAATTTAGTTAATTGGTGTTTTTCGACTGACAGGGACATCCAAAGATGAAAGAATGCTATTTATTGTTGATTGTTTGTAATTTTGGACAGTAAGGTTGGCAGTTTTGTTTAAAAAATAACAATAGAAATTTATTTAGTTTTCGGTCATGAGAAATGAAATCGTAGGACATGACAGACACCGAAACTTGGAATAATATACGAGTACTTGGATACGGAACGGGCGAATGGTATTTATATATAACGAGCACATTACTCGGCAGACATTAATGACCACAATTCGTCCACGTTCCAAGGTGTCAACCGCAATAGACTAAAGATTTTATAACATTGTGGGTTCTATGTTATAAATGTACGTAAATGTTCATTAGTAGTTTGCAATAAGTAAATGTAGTATTATTCGGGTATAAGTAATAATAAGTATATAATATAATAATAATCAAAATTCATGAATCAATATTAGCGAGGACAACATGGATCAAGTGTGCAAATCAACGAAGAGAACATAGCGTTGGAGAACTTTAAAAAGCACTGTGAAAAAATCACAAAAGATGATGCCGATGATGCCGACCAATTAGAGAGGACTATGTATGACCAGCAATTATCAGCACCAGGACCAGATGCAATCAATTCTTTTTGGCTGAAGAAGGTTGATGTAGTGCACACACGTTTAGAATGAATATTCAGTGAGTTTGTAAATTAGGCGTCGTGTGACTGAGTGAGAGTCGTACAGTAATAATACATGAGAAGATATAGGTATAGACCAATAACTTGTCTAAATAAGTAAGGTATAAGGTGTTACACGTACAAGAGAAGTCTGTAGATTGTCTGGATCGAATATTCATCATATCACATCATCACATAGTCCAACATTGATACATTTCAGATACATGAAAGTACGTCCAAACATATTGAATACAATGGCTAAATTAATAAAGAATTGGAAAATGAGGGTAGTATTGGGACGGGGAAAGGGCGAAGAAAGAACAAAGCACTTTATTTATCTGCGACGTATATACGAAATACACTCGCTTAGCCCACCCCTATTTTGTAGCACACTATCTCTCTCGATAGTGCTATAGAGTTGCAGCGGATATATGGCTGGACCTAAAGAACAAAAAGGAAAAACATTTGCTATACATGGACGATCTGAAACTGTATGCTCGAGATGAAAGAGAGCTGGACAAAATGGTGCACACCAGTATGCCAATGTCATTCGAATGCAGTTTGGGGTAGATCTCTGTGCAGTATATCAGATTAGAAGAGGAAAAGCACATGGCGAGGAGGGGAATCTTGAGCTAGTGGATGAAGCAGCTATAAAACATCTAGAGCGAGACGAAACAATAACATTAAAGAAAACCTGAAAACGAGATACGAGAAAACCCTGCCTGCCACCTGGATGTTCGAATAACGACTAAAGAGTCCGTGGCGATTACTATGCACAAGTTTGGGCTATTAGATGGAACGTAGACGAGATCTTACAACTGGATCGGATAACAAGGCGTATAATGACAAGGGCTTACACGCGAATGCAGCTGTTATACCCTGGCATCAAGGAGGTTGGGGGTTACTATGCATCGAGAAACTGCATGATTGTTAGAAGCGCAATGGAACGGGTCCATTCTTGTTTCGAGCAGCTGAACGCACAGTGAAATAGTACGGTCTAAATCTAAATCTAAAAGCACAGTCCAGAGTCAGATCAATAAATAATCTAACAGAACTTAGCTCCGTAGAACTAAAGGGGAAATTGAAGATTGCGGGGCAAGACACTATCCATGCTAAGCCCATGGAAAAGGCAATTCACCGCCAATTTTATAAGAGCACGGAAAGCCAGAACTTGTCCGAAAAGTGTACTTTCGGCTTTCTAAAATTGAATTGGGAGGATTATTATTGAAACAGAGGAATACATTACAGCCTGCCAGGACGGTGTATTTAATACTCTAGCGTGCAGAAGTCCTGGGAATGCAGCTGGACAACATACAATGCAGAGCGTACAGGACGCACTCCGACACATTGATGTACCTACTATTTACGTGCCCAAAATACGCACCGAGAAGCGACCCATACCTACAGCCGCTTCAAAATCTTTTGGAACTTTGCATTCAGTACTACTGCAGAAGTGCATGTCAACAAACCCCATATGGCACTACTGGATTAAGAGCAGAGGTCCATGTACATAATGGAAATGTCATGTACATAACTGCGAAAGAACTGGAGAAAATCGAAAGATACGGCGATTTGTTGTTCCCACTGAGATTGATATATTCTGAGCACAGCATAATATTTGTACCGTTGACAATTTGAGTTTTAGGCGGTATGAGGTCAAACTTCCTCGATTATCTAATGAAGATCAATATCAATCCAAGCACGATCGAAACAATCACGTCACAAATGCAGAACAATTCTTGGATCACTGCACATTCTTCGGGCGCTTGTAGCTAGCCTGTCAGCTGTGTAGCTTCATAGCCCAAGAAGAAGGCTGTCCTCTATTTTTATTATTATTTTATCTTCCAATATAACAGAATCAATTAAAAACAAAATTTAATAATAAAAAGTAATTATTAAACAGAGTGAAACGGGAAACAACAAAAATGTAATTCAGAAATAAAAAAAGAAAAAATCTATAACTTCAGCACCACTAAGCCTAAGCTTATCAGTGGCAAATTTGATCCGTTGCTTCAATGCCTCCTTAACTTTCCGTACTCTTTATCCATTCTTAGCTTTACTTTAACCTTGCTCATCTTATCTATGTCTCTTATATCCGGAGGAATTTGATTGAAGATTCTCGTAATCACGAAACTCATCGTCCTACAACCATAGCTGTTTCCAAAAACTGGTCCCTTGTTGAATGCAAGTGACCTAACTCGACCTTAAATTCACTGGAATAAAAGTTACTGCTAGCAACTCAATATGCGTACAATCCTCTGACATTCTGTAACGTTAAGGCCGAATAGGTATCTTCTCTCTGGTCAGCACCATATATTTGAAAATCATGTCTTGTTGAGCTTGCACACTTTCAAGTAGGTAGTTCGATTCATTGGATTCAACAAGTGCATAGTATACAATTTTCAAATAATCGGCTCCAGTAGTAAAACCTTCCAGCAAGTAAGTTCAACCTCTTAACAACCATAGTGTTAATGAGGTGGTTCCATTGAAAATTGTTATCAATGATCACTCCAAGATATATATAATAACGATATAAAACTTGTATTGGTCTATTATTCGACAGTGTAGTTTTTTTGTCATTTGTAATAAGTTTTTGTCGTCGTGAGCCCACAGGCGGAAGTTGACGAATTATTTCAGCAAGTTACGTTCTGCGACATCAAGGTCTTTGTATACCGTTATGATTACGAAATCATCAACGTTAGACCAGTATTTGCACTGAGAAAAACATTTATTAACGTCATTTACATACAGCAGGAACAGTATTATCACTTATAGCACTACTTATAAACTCGATTAATTCACAAAGTGTGATCTTATAGAGCCAATGTTTAGTTGTACAAAAAAAAAAAAAATAGGGACTTTATCCAATCACTTGGTAATGTCAAATTTTTGATTTAAAATCTACGAAAAGATCCATATTCAAAGCCTCGTTACTTATTTTATTTATTTTCCGAACGTCCTCGAAATCCTTTTGTTATGCACTGAAAGTTGCTCGACGATGCACATTTTTCCGATAGCCCGATTATTGACTATTTCATTGTTTAAAATCGTAATAATAATAACGACTTGTTGATAAGAACGAAGAGATGTATTGGTCTGCCAAAGTACTTGTGATCAGAGATAGTCAATTGATCTTCTGGTCTTCGGCCCTCCGTGGTTTTCTTGGATAATAATAACAGTATTTTTCTATTTAGGCGTTTTGTTTTGCTTTGTTAGCAGAAGTTTTGTTTTGTTGGAAGTTTTGTACGGAATTTACGTTTTGGATTCACGTTTTTATTTCTACGTTTATGGTTTTGGTCTTACGTTTGTGGGATTGTTGTTGTATCGAACAAGAAATTTATTGGTCACGTTTTGTCGAACCGCAGCGTCGTCTGTTGACCAATCTCGTCTCGTCCCTGGCCTTACGCTGCGAGGAAAGCAGAACCAAAACGCATCGACGGCTCGTAAGCAAACTTATTTTTTTGTTTTGTTTAACTGCTGCTTAATTATCAGTACTTCTGTTTCGTCTCGTATTTATCTTAGCGAATAGATGTTCGATTTTTCTATTTCATTACCAAGTTTGTGTAAATCTATTGTTACAAAAATCGAATTTCATGTTTTTGTGTTTGTTATTTTATTCTTGGTCCAAACACCAAGCACCGAGTTATATTTCGTTACTTTATGTTGATTGTTTTTTTTTTGAGAAAAGATTACGTAATCTCGTCCAGATTCATTTACTTGGTAAATCGTTTGCAAGTTCCCCACTGTTGTTGTCGAACGACATCGAGAGTAGCGAAGCTAACCTAGTATTTAGGAATTATGCTGGTTAGTTGGAATTGCAATAATCGCGAGTATTTGAGAGCTAAGTAAAAATTAATTCGCTGATACATTTCCATCAACGAGCAAAGAGTCGCCGTGTTCTTATTCTACATCACCATGGAGGTTTTTATTTTACCTCGTCTTCTAAAAATCATCCGAAATTTTACAGAAAATAATTAACTAACAACATGGGATTTTGGGATTGATTAAACACTTTGCGATACAAATATGTTCTGCAATTCGTTCCATTAGGAAGTGACCATAAATATGACGGCATCGCCGAACCAACTGAAGCGAATCCGAACTCAAAAGCTGATAACATGGATACGGATAACAATTATTTATAATTTAGTATTGATGAAAGGAAAATCCTTTGCATTAAACCTAAATCTCAAATCGAGTTGTGGTCCAACACGGTTTAGTAAGAGCAACTTTCTTAAAATTACAGTTCCCCCAGATTTTGCAGTCAAGTGGAAATCTCACTTCAAGAAATACATTTTCAATTAAGGCGTCGTGTTTCAACTTAACTCCACCTTTCCATCATGTTTAGTGATTTGTAATTTATTTCTTAAATTAACACACATTTCTATGTTACATTTGCATACCGAATAAACTGAATAAATATGAACCAATTTATCATATTCCGACATTTAAATAACGGGCATAAGTTGTTAGCGTGGATTTATTTATGCCCTAAGTGTTTCGCTACACGAAACGTAAAACCCTACGCACTAACACCAAACAATTTTAATAAGTACATCCAAAGTTCTAAAGCTCTCCACAACTTACCCGTTTCATATTTACGCTATAGACGGCAAATATTTGATCTAGAATATTCAGTGGCGCTATTTAATATACGAAATAGTTTATGTGCAAACCTGCCCTTAGATATATAATCCATTAAATCTTATTAATCTCCGAACTCTGTTGGATTAAACGCGAGGTGGCAATCTGGGGATTTTAGGGACGAACATACATGAATATTGTAGCAATACTAATTTATATATATATATATATATATATATATATATATATATATATATATAATATTATATTTGGGTGCGTGTGTCTTAACGATACGATTGGTTTATCGGGGTGTTTAATAAGAAAATTGATTGATTTATCGATTAATCTTCGCACACATGCAATCATCATCCAACTGTAGCCTAATACTAAGGAACGTCAAATTTTTAAAATAATAGTTTAATATTCTAAGTACTTTTTATTTCTACAACGTTATGCGAACATTAGAGTCAATTAATATCTATCGTTACCTTTATTTTACATCAAAGATTACTAGGATATTACCTAAAGAATCAAAGGTAAAAGTGCAGACTTATTTTAAAATCGGTAACTTTTTTGCTCAAATGCTTCTCGACGCTCCACGGTCGATCGCGAACTCTTTTAATTATACTTATTTTTCTTTCTCTCTGAAAACTAAAAGACGTAAATGAGCGAACTTCCCTTGTCTGTATAATTAAATCCATCCTGAATGTGATCAACATTGTTCGTTCGTCTGTCGTTTCGCTAAATGGATAATTTTTTTCCTCGGAATGAACTTGTTTATTGCAACGGCTAACGACCGAAAGTTTCGCCCGACGAAATTTTATAAAAGGAAAACGGAACGGTGCCATTCCCCGTTCGGCATTTAGCAGGATCCCGTTACTCTTAATTTAATTAAACCCCGGAGGTATTTATTATGATTGTGAAACTTCTTTTTGATTGCTTAAATTAAGGCTACTAATCGCAGCAAACTCGGGAAAAATGTATTTGTGATAACGATGTATTAATGCTAAAGATCCCGATTGATTAATGCGAAACGAATTAGTTCGCGAAGGGAAGGACATTTTTCATCTGTGACAATCGGTTCCGAGGTTGTTGAAACATGTTCGCTGAAAGTCACTTTAACAAGTCCGGTAGTTCAAAGAAAATGACGCAATAAGAGAAGTTCCGGCGCAATAAATCCGGAGCAACGATATATTAAGGCGCCTCAAATTGAATTTTCTTGCAAATGTAATCGCTCGCGGAGTTTTTTGTTCGAACGTACTGTAGTAAAATGACTGGCGCATTGATTTTTACATTAATACGTCGTATTTAATCTCCAACGCCAAGAAGTCGGTGTATGATGATATCGGGCGCGTAGTTTATTGCTTTAACATATATTTCTTTATAAAATGTTATCAAAATTTCGATTCACGCGACTGTTTCTGTTTGGAAAATCGTTGGTCACTGAAGCCTTTATAGCCGTGGTATACAATGCCTTTAAAAATGTGTTTCAAGTCATTCGAACTTTAAAGATTCAGTTTGGATAAAATAATGGCTTGTTTTGTGTGGACGTATTTGTAGTTTTTATGGTTCTAGTAGTTAAATGTAACGATCGTGTAACAAACAGTGGTGCGCTACCTATTACGATTAAGACGTTATAGATTTATGTTCCAATTAGGAAGTTGTCTGTATAACTAAGCTGCGAATTGATTACTCGATTTATCGCCGATATGATTGTGTTTGGGAACCATTGGTTAGGATGTGTGCGAGGTTGCAATTTTTCCAAGAATTTGTTTACTCTTGTAACTATTACAGTAACTTTTCACATGAGAATCACAATTATCTAGACAATGTACAGTTTCATTAGGATGAGCGTTTAAACGGTAGAGTAGATTAATGGGTTCAGTGACTTCTTCTTCCTCTTCAGCTTAGCTGTTGAAATAACCCAACTTATATCTGATCAAGAGAACTGTTCACCCATAATATGAACAGTTAAATTCAAATGCGTTAAGTTAAATCGAATTTTGTCGTTTAGTATTTTCATTGGTGATTTTCGCATTTTTTTCAAATTTTAGAACATATCGTTCAGACTTCAGACGTTTTCATGGGCAGGCACAGAGAACCAGACGTTATTACGAATAAGAAATAATGATATTTTTTCTACGTATCAACCCCAAGCAAATGCTAAATGGCATTAAGAAATTTAAACAAGGGAAAGGCGAGTGGGGTTGGGTTGGGTTGTAAAACGAAGAGAAGTAAAAATGAAAAAAAGTACAAAAAAATACAAACCAGGGCACTAAATAATAAAAAGAGTTGGTTGTAAAAATTAAAAAAATACACGTAGCATAAAACCACAAAGTAAGGCATTAACGAATAAAGAAAGCAACAAACAATTAACATATACAACACGAATATATGGAAGTCCAAACAACAAAAATGACAAACGGAAAAAAATCATGAAAATAAAAACTATTAACTTAAACAGGTTCAAACAAATCAAATGATTCTCGGAACCTGCAAACAACTTTATTCGAATTAAGACGAAATCGAAAAATCCCATTAATGCAATCAAAGTTTAAAGAAAGTCTAAACAAAAAACACAAACAGAAAGCAAGCCTACAAATTAAAAAAAGAAACCTTTATTGGCATCCTATATACATTTCTATTGCACATCTACATTTTCATGTGCTTGCCATTTCCCTTACGTCCCTCTGTTGCCCTCCTATCCTCTCCTTTTCTCTTTTCTCCTCCCTGCATCTCTTTATTTTCTTCATTATCGCCAATCCACCTCCTGTCTCATCCAAAATCCATTTGCAATTTCTTCCCTTTATTTTCTCCTCCTTACTCCATTCTATCTCCTCACAATCCTCTATCCAATGCTTCCACTCATCTGTCCCCCCTTCGCAAAACTCACATTTTCTGTACACCTCGTTCATCCAATATTTGTTATATTTCTGCTCACTTCCGCACCTGAATCTCGCTATGATTCTTTCCTCCATCCCTGATCTTTCCCCTTTCAGATAATCTGGTCTTCCCCCATATGAGCAAATATCTATGTACCTTTTATTATAAATTGCCTTCCTCATTTTCCCTTCTCTTCCTTGGGCTTCTACATGCTTCCATCTTTCCCAGATTTCTCTCTCCATCACCTTCCCTTCTTCCCTTAGCCTCAGTTCTTCCTTCCAAGCTATCCCTGCTTTTTCGTAAAGCTTCTTCCTATACCCCTCCCATTTTGATACTTCTTCCTTTCCATTTTCTCTCGTCACCATCTCCCTTAACGCCATCTTCCCCAACCTCCCCTCCCCCTCCATCCACTTGTAAAATAAATCAAGGAAAAAAATGCTTTAAGCAAAAAATCATAAATGAAAACACAAATACAGCGAAGCTGAAACAAATTCATTGTAAAATGTTCAACCAAAAAAATAAGATACCAAATAATAAAAAATACCAAACAACACAAAAACAAATTAGACAAATGAATAGAAAATAACTGAAATTAAATTTAAAGAGCCGGAGATGAAAAAATTAAACTGAAACTAAATCAAGGGAATATAGAGTAAATGGTGACCATTTATTAAATGGGTCTGTAGAAAAACATGACATTTCAATTTTTACAGCGGGATTGGACAGGGTTGGGTTTGTGTTGGAGTGGGTTAAAAATTAAACAATGAAAAAAAATGCTTCATGCAAAAATTAGAATCAAAGACATCAAATAAGAAAAGACAAACACAAGGTAATTTTAATTAGTTTTAACATTGATTTCCGTATCATATTTTTTACTTAATAGATACAATGGACAAAATAAAGCATGCAACTAGTGCATACTTAAAGTGCTCTTACGTAATACGACTTTGCTAAAATTTTTCATGGCAATACTGAAATGTGCACAAGTTCGATGGAACCAGTGTTCGATATCCAAATTCGTTTTTCAAGCATTTAACACACAAACAAGGAGAATACAGAAACCCAAAATTTACTCTGTGTGTCAATAATTGCAATTGAAAAATGAAAATCAAATTAAATCGAAATTAAATTCGTATGTGTTTTGTGATATTAAAAAATTATAGTAAAAAGAAACTTTCATTGTACATATTTGACAAAAAGATTTATTCTTCAAGCTTCAAAACAAACAAATATTGATTTAAAGGTTATTATCGTAATGGCCGGCCATTAGTTCTCGCAATATTCGTAGTCTGAAGATTTTGAATGAAAATATACGTAAGCCCTAGTAGTAAATGAACTACACTAGGACTAGTGCTTAGTAAAGTAATTTTCTTGCAGTTCAAAGAAATTTTTTGTCCACGTACTTACTACGGCTGCGCGTGAATTGTCTTTATTTCCTTTTCATTTGACACAAGCAGTAGCAGAATTATTTCCTACATGGCTTCATTATGTTCCGTTTGTCTATTTTTTACTTGCCCCTAATTAATTGTATCTTATTGGCATTAATTTTGATTAATTTTCGAGTGTTAGATAGCTTCTGATTGGATTTTGAATCTTTTTCCAAAATGTTCAACTTGACTGCAAGATTAATTTTTCTTCTCTATCATTCATTCTCTAGCAATCTCTACCAATTAAGCTGTAATAAAATAAGACAATAAAATTAATGGTGAGATGTTGACATTTTTTTGTAAATAATACAATTAATAAAAAAATGGTCAATAAAAATTATCCCAAATAAATATCACAAAAAGGCGTCCGTATTCCCACACCAATAACGATTTACAACAAACGAACAAATTCTAGGCTCCACTCGACATTTTATTTACCCATGTACTGCATTTCGCAAACGTATAATAAAGCGCGATTGCTGCAGCGATCCCGTCCAACGTGATACGCGGTACCTTGCGCTTGTATGTGTGCCACGGGATAGCTTCCAATCATAAAAATAAACTGCAGCAGGATTCAATTGTTACAGGGAAAAGATTAACGTATTGAAATAACGCAGCTATCGAGTAAATAACTCCATTCGGGATATCTGAAACATTTCCATTATATCGGGAAACAATAGAGTGCATTTCAGATTGTATCTGGATCAAAAGGAAAGGCAAAAAAAGAGCTTCACCTATGCGGAATGAAAAACGAGCGCGCGCGCGTTTTCATAGAAGAACTCGAAGTGCGCCACTCAAACGGAATGCTGCGGATATAGGTTGCTTTATTTATGCATTTATAACCCGATAAAAACTGTATCGTTATGCAAGCATTACACATACACTCGCCGTTAAGCCCGTGTGTATACATTAATGATGCGTCTTTTTCGTAGAATAATCCGCGGGGATTAATTTTTATCGCTGCTTTAAAAGCCGGTTATTAATGAACAGGGTATTGTTTTATTTTGCATCGCGCTAATTTGTCTTCTGCTTTGGTGACCTAGAATACTAATTGTGTAAGCACTTGGGTAATTTTTCACCACTGCGTGTTTCAAACGGCTTTTTTGTTATTGATAAAGATTTTCTTGTTAATTAAATGGTTGAAATATGCAGTTTTGCGACATTCTATTTGCTACGTTGTACTAATTGTAGCCGTACACTTGATTCTGCATCCATCTGACTGAAAATGTTCACATTAAAATAACTGACTACGATAAGAGCAAGTCGTTCTTTTATCTTGAGAGACGCAGCAATTGACTATATTTAAAAAATTCAATTGGTGTAAAGATTAAATAATCAAGAAGAGGAGGGAGGGCAGAGAAGATGATGATGAAGTGAGGTTGGAGCAGGTGCACTGAAATTATTGTAAACTGTGCATATATGGAAAAAAATTACGAGGTCGGACTGAAAGTTATGAGGGTTATAGTCCAAGGTACACGAAGAAAGTATATAGCAAGATAAATGGCGTTAGTCTTTGTTAATAAAAAATAGCACAAACGTTCGGGGTATACTCCAGTTGCAAGCCAAAGGAAGTCGAAATTGAGACGATTCATAAAAGTGGAGATAAGCAATAATAGGAAGAAAGTTAATAGTCAAAAAACAAACACAAACTGGATGTAAATAAAGTATTCTGAAATATTCAACACATGTTAAAGTAGTGAGATAGCAGTAAGTTAAGAATATGTTCCGTAATCGCCTATGGAATTCCAACTATTCTGTGTGGAATGACGTACCTGATAAAATTCAATATGAGAAAAAGAGAATCGTATCAGTTACCAATAGTCCTGAGAGAAGTGAATATGGAAGGGGAAATAAATGGGGAACAAGGAACAAGGAGCAGTGGGTAGTAATATTTCGAATGGCAGAAGCAGTTAAGATTTTCAAGAAAAACTGGGTAGACTGAAAAGATGATTGAAAAGAGATACTAAGCCATATACAAAAATGTGGCTAAGAGAACCCATAAAATGTACCGAAAACATTACTAAGTGGGATAGACTGTGGGGAAATTTTTAACAGGGAAATAAAAAAGAAATATAAATGGAAGAATTGAAGGGACTAAAGGTTTAACCATGTAAATGCCTAAGAAGAAGATGGATGGTATTCATACAAATTTATGAGGTTGATAGATCGAAGAAAAGTGTGTCACAAAAGACACTACACCTGCACACCCGCGGAATTGTAGTCTTGGAAGAGATACGAAATGTTGGCAGCAGAACCGGTAAGAAGATTAGTGGGAAGGGGCGAATCGTGATGAAAAAATGAGGAAGATAGTGGAGGAGAGGAAGAATGAAAAGTAGAATAAGTAAGTGTTGACGTGGGACAAAAACAACATAAAGGACAGAAGAAAATCCAGGGAGAGACAGAAGAAATAAATAATATATGGGGGTTGGAAGCAACACATAGATTTTATAATATGTATGAATGAATCAAAACGGTGCTTCCACAATTAGTCAATATAAATAGAGATGTATTTAAATATGTATGCTATACATGAAAAGATGATTGTACAAATATAGATTGGTGTGCGTAGAAAGGAGTGTGGGAAATGGCGTACTTTACACTCCCTGTGATTGAGTAAAAAGGAAAATCAATACAAAGTTTTTGCTTTCAAATCTGTGATAATTTAATTAAGGCAATAATTAATTGCTTGATATTTATTAAAATATGGAACATAATCTAACCTTTTCCATTACCTTGAAAATTTTCTGCTGACTCCTCTGCGAACAAAGCTCATTTTATTAAAATATTTGACCTGAGTTAATAATTTCCTAATCGTTATCATTGAAATGTAAACTAAATATTTATTATTACCAAGTTTCATAAGGAACTATTTTACCGAACACATTTTTTCTGCACAAACTCATTAATATTATCGTAAAATGTGAACTGCGCAAAGAGCAAGCAAAAATGTAATTAACTTAATCGTACCGTTAATGCGGAAACTTTCGAAAACTTTGAGTAATCTGCAAGAGTTCAAATAAGTAAATCTTTTTCTGTTTGATTTTGTAATAAGCGTCCTCATGAACCATTAAGAAACTGCGAAATAATTTAAAAAATATATTTAATCCGCCTGCATGTTTGGCATGTTAATACATTGCATTCCCATATGTATACCTGTCTAGCCGCAGTGTTCTGCAACTTTCCTACACGCCAGAGCTGGGACTTTACGCTTCAAATGGGGAAACATCCCTTTGACATTAATTAGTGAAACGGCTGAATTCGTAGACTCCGTTTGCTTTATTTGCATACTTTCGTGGACAGACATTGTGATGATCCCCTTTCACTCTCTTTTTCATCTGTCAGTCGCCGTTTCGCCGTCGCGAATGTTTTAGCTTTAATAATCGTTGCTTAGGAATACCGTGCAAGAAATTGTCTAGACAGTTTAAAAAGATCGTCGAAATTGTGTTACTTTATTTCTCGTTACCTACGGAGATACAAACGGATGGTTTTAAAACGAACCGTAAGGGGCTTTATTAAAGTTTTCATATCGCCTGAATGTTTCAATATGTTGCTGTAACGCTGGAAGAGTCATATTTTTGTGCAGTTTACCAGACTACTTGTACACACAATGTGTAGCTGCAAGGAAGTTGTATTCAGTACGTAAATTGTGTATTCTGGTGGATATAATTTTATGTTAAATTGCCGCGCTATACAAGTTCGGGGTGTTGACATTCAAGTTAATTTATGTACACAGATTGTGTAAATTTCCTCCAACCGTAAGGTTCTCGAACAATGACACATATCTTAAATGTCTGACGAAGTACATCCGCGGTCTTATTCAGGATTGTTGTATTAGTATTTTACGCAGCACATTTATTTGACACCACTTCAATACGAATAATTTACAATGTCGTCGTTGGACGTAAAATTCCGGAACTTTGTGTAACGCGCGGTTTTATGCAATATGTTTCCCCCGCACCTTCAAAAAAGTTCACATATGTGTTGAGTGGATCTGCATCATAAACAACGTGAAACTTTTGCAAGTTATAAGTACAATTTTATGTACTTTGGATTTTGAATAAGTTTTAAATATCTTTGCCGGGGTCTAAAGTTGAAATGACTTCAAACACAGCCATGAAACGAGTAGATAAAAATTTATTATAAAATGTATCTCATAAAATTTTATGCTCTCGATAGACTCGACTATATAAATTTTACTATAGGCGGCGGATGGCACTTAAAGATAATTATTTTAAAAATATATTTCTCCTAAAACTTTCCTTATTCATTCGATAAATATCTCATTATTGCTATAACTTTCTTATGTGCAACACAATAATATCATCAATTGCAAACCAGGTTTTTGATTGAAACAAACCTTGTAGCATTGGGATTTAGGTACATGAATTTTTATAAAATTGGATTTTCTTAAGTACCGAAAGTAATCAATGCTGTGGAAACTATTCAACAAATATGTTTTAAGGATGATGCTGTTTCTTGAGATTTGGGAAAAGTTTTTAGTAGATTACAAAAGATAAAATAATATTTCACTTTGGTGTTAAGGTCGTTATTATTGATTTTCATTGAGCAAAATGAACCAGAGTACATCGCTATTTCGATTGTGTAATTAATTTATGGGCAATTATCTTGGAATATTAATTCAAGTACCCACCTAATTACTGTTAATATTCCATTTTATATTTTTATGATTACATTTCCTTAATTGGAATTGGGCATAATTATTTTCTCGTGGAGAATTATAGGTGGAATGGCCCGTTTACGGTATTTAGTTCAATTTCAAATCGACGTAAAAAACAAACCATAAAAACGTAATTCCTAAAATCTTTCACGTATAATTAATTCCAAGATGATATATTACGGCATAGAACCGAAAGCCTCTTTAAATCATACAACGTATAAAGGAAATAGCGCCGACTAAGCTCTTTAAATACGTACAGTGTTAAAGTTTATAACTGAAGTTGGTATTGAAAAATTTTTGAACAAAAATAAAAGATCAGGCGCAGCCAGCAGCTTAAAGACTTTTATCATTTATCTCGACCCGATGTTTTATTATAATCCTCCAGGCGTTTTACCAGAGAATATCCGCTCCCTTTTTTTGTTGGTTTTTCCTCTCTAAACTCCGCATCGAGCAGAAACAACAAAACACCGCCTAGAAGTATCAAGCATCGATAAACCAATATTTACCCGTTTATTTTTTGTCATCGTCGCCCTCCTAACAAGTTCCTTTCTTTTATTGCGCTTCGCAATTTTTATGCGAAATTTTACTCAATTATACGGCGTTATTGTTCGATACCATTTTTGATGTACTTCTAAAGGTAAATAAATTGAGACGACGTTGTGTATACTTATGTCTGATTCGTCAGTGCAAACTGATTTTAATTTTGCAAGGGAGTGAAACTAATTAGGAGTTGTTTTTAATGTAGTTGTTAATTACTCTGTAGTCTCTTCATATTAATGAATTGTCTAAAAATATTTATAGATAAAAATTGAGGTACAGAATGGTTGGTAGTAGTTGAGGACACAAATATCTTACGTTATAACTGGTATCTTGGAGTTAATTCATTCGTGGAGACTGGAAGTCGCAGCCATGATAAAGGATAACTGACGGTTTGCAATAACTTATTTACAAGCCACGTAGGAAATAGATAGATTATTACTATTAAATAATCAATTATAAAGCAATGAGCAATTGTGTAAAAATGTTCAAGGTGTGAAACTAAATTCATGTTTTAGTCATTAAAATTTCCGACTGTCTATCATTGTCTTTGTTATTAGTTAATTGTTTCAATATTTTTCCAATAACACTAACCTAAAGTTATTTGTGAGAAACAAATTTGATTCAAACCACTTTAGCCTCGTCCCATGGGATCTTCTAAACCGGATATATAACACAAAACATTTTTCATTAAACTCAAGAAGAGCAAAACACCAACAAGATTCACGACGTCCCATTATTCTGAGAGGTTGTCTCGTCCCCGATTATTGCCGAATTTATTTCGACGCAAGCCAAGTGAAATAGCCGCGGGAGCCTCCGATTAACTTCAAGACGTGCAGATAAAGAGTCGGAATTATGAAATGCACTCTTTAAATCCTGTCGCCGATTGAAAAACACGGCCATGAAGCTTCACGCCGTCGACTCGCTCGTTTCCTGATTGATTCCCGTTTCCGCCCCATAACCGGAAGCGATATTCCGGGCGGGAAAGGTAACACCCCGCGATGAACGCGTCGCGTCGGTCGTAAAGGTGGGACGGCGAAAAAGTGCACGTGCCCCCGGCACGATAAATAGGAGAGGAGCAATTGCTAAATCCCCGCGAGTGGAACGGCACTGCGAAATCGAATCGACGACATCAATCACAAATCTTATTATCTTATCAGGTCGGCATGTTATTCGACTCTTAGGATTTATTATTTTAACTCCCAGAGGAGGAATGTGCACTTTCGCCTTGCGTCTTTTATAAGCACTCTGTAATGGAATACGTTTACTTACTTTTGATGCATATTGTATGGAGTTTTCACACGAAACGAAACTTCACACTTTCGAGACGACAATTTTCACTTTATGTATGTATTACGAGCGCGCGAAGCAATTTTATTCTACGGTTCAATTTTAGCATGTTTTTTTATTTCCTTGTGCTCCAATATTTTATACGTATGCACCTGACTAAGAAAAAAACGATCCCCTCATCACTTTCCATTTTATTATTTTGTTTAGAACAGGATTGGATGACTCAATAAAAAAAAATTTTAAAAAATTCTATAAATTATATTGAAACAGTATTTCAAATCTTAACACAAAAACTACGTAGTGTTAAACAGTTCAATTTTATAAGACTTTATGGAAATTTAAAAATAGTTTCCAAATCGTTATGTCCCATTACGTCATTGCAATATGGAAGGGTTTCGTTTCAACTATTTACATTCATTATTGAATGAAATTGTTCACAGTGTATTTGTAATTAATGCATTTCTTTGTTTCATCACCGAAATTCTAAATTCTTTCTTTGATCGATTGATTGACCAATGATCATCATTGAAGACTGTTTGCTTCAAATTCTATATTTATACGAACAGCTATATGCATCTCGCTGGTGTGCTTTCGTTCGTTGTTCCTGTGCATTGCTAGATTTGGCATTTCAAGGATTTGTTATTTTTACCGGAAACAATCGTATATTAACTTCTTCAGATTCCATAGGTTCGTTATATTTTTAAATGCTAATTATTTATTAAAGCTTGGTCCACATCAATGCACTTTGTATTTTATACGACCTAATTGGTTGCATCATTTTTGGATTCGGTTAGGTTGTGTGTGCTTATAGAATTGTGTAGGTATTAATTATGTTTATAATTAATTCGTTATAAGGCTAGATTAATAAACATATGGCAATTTTCTTTTAGGCTCTGTCATCGAAAAGAAAAATAATATAAAAAATATAACTAGTTAGTTGAAATTAAATTCCTTTTGAAAATATTTTTTGAACAGAAGGAGAATTTTATTTTTATTAGAACGGGAAGAAGACTCAGTGACAGCCATTTCGACCTCGGTTGAACTGTCGTTCCTACATGTGACTAGAAAAGTGTCGAGAAAAATCTCCAGTTATATGTGAGAAAATACCTTGCAAAATATTTGTTTATTTTTATATTTCCATATTTTATTCTGCTCAGCCCTAGACATATTATATAAGTATTATGACGTAATTTATACTGTGATACCAATTATTTTTAAAATAAAATTATTGAGATAAAATAGCAATGCGGTCTATGAACACGTTCTCAAAATACCAGCGACTGCATTCGTATCGTATGCCAGCCAATTATTTTTATCAGCATGTTACCTTTCAAAAAATATCGAAGAATAAACCATTTCGTTCGACGCAAGCAAATCCGTTCGCAGCGTGCCCGTTATATTTTACCAATAATTTCCTAAACAAATATCCCTGAATTTATCAAACACACACAATAAATAACCTGTATCTTCTTCGAAATGTTTGCGAGATACAATGTTTGTCCTCATACGGATAATAAATCTGGAATTGTCGAGAAATGCACCACCGCGCGGTGTATTTCCGTCCTCGTCCGGTGCGGATTTCGACGCAGAAACGCCGTCTACTCCGGGGGCAATATTAAAAGCGCGACGTAGGAAACCATTGAAAATTCTCGACGCTCATAATGCATAATTTAATTGTATCATTCTGAGGTTTCGTCGTAACGTATCTCCGACGCTGTAATTAATTTTAGATTTTATTACGAACCGAAATCAGATCCGACTCGGCTCGTCTGGATGCCACCTACCACTGGCGTGGAAATTGTCATTGGCGAACGGGCGATATATTTTGAGCTAAAGTTAATGTTAAACTTAAAATACGTAAAAATTGCCTGAAAGGTAATAGAATTCGAAATATGCAAACAAATGTAATTATAAATATTACATCATAAGGTCTATGGAAATGAATTTTCTGCAAAGGTATATTTCATGAGCTCAACAGGTTTCTTCGTAAAAATGTTTTTTTTTCCTTTTTACAACTTAAATGTTTTATTATTGTCATATACCAACACATTAGTATATTAATTTAATTTTCGTTGTAATCGAGCTATAATTTTGACCATTTATGTTTTCCTAATAAAAGATGGATAGCAATGAAGTCTATCAGGAGTCGTAAAAATCACATTCAATTAGGAATTAAAAAATGGGAAAATATTATCAAAATAAATTAAAACATTTCAATGAGATTGTATTTCACACAAAATACTTTGTGGACATTTTTGTGAAATTCAACTGTACATAATTCATTCGAATGATTAGGAACATCAGAAAATTTTAGTTTTTGTAAGACGTCCTTAAGATATTGTCGATTTATGCGACGAAAATTATAATTGCATCATAAATATGACTGCGATTTTCCAAAATCACATTTAAACGTAATAACATATACTTCCGGTAGACATAGCACCATAACTCATGTGTACGTTTTGTTTACCGTAATATGCTAAATATTTTCGCTTATGATTGCAAAAAGGAATACGCTCCGCCACTGGCTTCCTTGCGTAGTAATAACGGTCGAAATTAAATTAGAACCTTCGGCATGGGGAAAATTCATATTATCGACATTTCCTAAATTGCATTTTCGCGTCGTTTTGCTTGCGACTTGTTTAATTCCTGACCGTTATTTGGAAGTGTCACATTCGATCGGTTTTTTAATTGATATAAGCCGAGAAATTGCAGGAGAGTAAGTGTACGTAATATACATAGCTAAAATGACTGTTCTAATTCTACCTGGTAATAATCATCAAGTGCAATGTGTTGCTAAATATTTTTCGCGAAGTTTTCAAATGCAACGAAGATAATTAACCAAAAGCAGATTTTTATAAACTATTATTTTCACCGCTAAGATTCAGTTTATGTATAACCGATATCTACGAATAATTACGCCACATTACTTCCTTGCGCAACGTTCCATCCAAAAATTGAATTAAAGGCCTTTGACGAACCTGCGGAAATACGATTAGACGAAATCATCCTTTTCACAATAGGAACACATTTGGGAATCGTGCAGTGTTAATAATTGTAAATGGCTTCAGGATTTCTTTCGCAAACATTTTTATTGACAAATTTTAGCGTACGCTCTCATTTAGTATATAAAAAAGAAAACTAGAAGACATTTTACACATTACGCTAAGAAGGCCTAGTTTGTTGGGTGTTATAATAATTATAGATAGAGAGAGGTATAAAGATAGGCTTAGTGAGATGTAGCCTTCAATGGTTTTAGTGCTGTAATATTTTTGAACCATTGTGTTAAATTGGTGTATATGTGATGCAGTGTGTAAAAAAATACATTGCAGCATCCAAGACGAATGTGGCGCAAAAGTGAAAACCACTCTCAACGAGAACGACTACCCGAAGAAAATAATAGAGATATTTGCGAAAGATAGGAGAGACCATGGGACGTTAAAGAAAAGTTCAACCCTGACAAGAGCATGCCTCAAAGAAGTTGCGGTAAAAATCAAAAGAATTCGGCAAAAAATTGGAATAAAGACTTACTACATGACTACCAGACTTAGTAAACCAATTTAAGGGACACATTTTAGTGTAGCGAATTGTAAATAGGAGAAAAAAGGGTAATGGAAATAACGATAGGGGAACGCGAAAAACATACAAAGAAGAAGATTACAAGAAAATCTGGATTAGGAGAACGTTCGCATAACACCCACATGATAAGATGGGAGGCAGCGAAACCAATAGACTTCGAACAGTACTGGCACAAGAGAAAATACAAGGACGCAGTTTGCATAAAAAACAATGTATTTAACCACGTGAGTTTGGAGGTAAAATCGGTATGGAGAGCAACGATCGGGTGCCGGAACATATCAGTGAGCCGTCACACACGCTCCCCGAGCCTAAAAGAGAATGTATTATAACCAGGCACAGTTGATGTAGAAAGGTTAGTTTTAGGATTTATCTAAAGGTGACAACAGATTGGAGTTGTCTAAACATTGTGTATTTTTATAATGCATTAATTTGTGCCTTGTATTGAAAATAAATTTCAGCGAATGTATTAAGGTGATGACAGCTGTTTCGCCCTCTATATGCTCATCAGACCGCCACACATACATTTGCTGAAGTTGCGTCAAGTGGTGCAAACATAAGTGGTGGTAATATCCACGCATCCAGCCCATACAGTACGAAACAGCTATCATTACCTTAATACATTCGGCGTGACGGTTCACTGATGCGCGTTGATACTTCTGTTGAGCCCTTAGAGGGCGAAACAGCTGTCATCAACGAAAATACAGGACGTATTATTTAAACATATAAGGATTAAATTAAAGATAAGTATTTAGGTTTAATAAAAATTGTATTTGTTAAACAAAATAAAAATAATCAACAGTATTATAATAAATTTTCAAAATTTTCAAAATGTGTCCTAAACCCATAAAAATATTTTTGGCCGATTTCTAATAAAAGCATTTCCCTCTTCCTCTTGTCTATTGATAACGGTGTAGTTTGGCTGATGTTATTTGTGTATGTTAAACTCCCAGACAGTCAATTTGTGTAAGTATAAGATAAGTTACTCTTCTTTGTGAAAATGTCACGCATACATTTTTTTCGAATACAGAAATGATACGTGGCTATACAGAAGAAAATTATCGAGGGCGTCCTTCTGCTTAACGATATTTGCTATTATATCTCCAACAGACGACAAGCTCATTACAGGATCTTTAAAAATATTTACGGCCGATTAGAAGAATCTGGTCAATTTCACCCAAAGCTAGATGTAGTACGTCCAAAAACAGTTTTTGGAGATCCGGAAGATAATATTTTAGAAAAAATAGCATATGATTCCCAGTTAAGTACCAGACGCGCATCACCTATATCTGGAATAAGTCATACATCCATTCTCAGAATATTAAAAGAGGAAATATTAAGACCTTACCATTTCACTTCGGTGCAGAATCTATTACTCGAAGATTTACGTTTCATAAAAATTGTATTGGGACTATTTATAATACAAAATCTAAATAATCAACAATATTATAATAAAATTTTAAAATGGACTCCATTGACTTCAATATATTTCTTTTGTTAAAATTTGTCCTAACATTTAATAATATGGCTGATTACTTATAAAATTCGCTGGACTTCAATTTTTGTACAATTATCAAACTATAATTATAAAAATTTCTATACTTTTTACAATTTTCAATTTTTTTAATAAATTGCCTGAAAAATATGAGCTTTTTTCGTCAGTATATAAAAATCTTAACTTTAACGTTTTATCATTTTACCTGCAATAATTTGGGCGCTTGTTAGTGCACAGTTAAACACATACATTAGGGGGTATTTCTGTATGTAAAAGCAAAAGTCATGGAGAGCGTTATAATAAACGATATGAAAGAACATAGCGATGTTTATAGTAACAGACTACCATAATTGAATATGAACTAAATTAGATAAGAATGAAACTTTTGTCAAGAGACGAAAATAATTGAAATGAGTTATGAAACTAAGCTTGATCAGAAAGAAGAACTGAACCAGAAAAAAATATGAATAAATGAAAGAAATGTGGAAGGAATATTTCTCAGAATTACTGAACACAAACATAAATAATCTGCGAGAACACAGAATGGAAGACATAAAGGCCCTGTCATTATTGATGGAGGTGATGAAGTTAGAGAATGATCACAGTAGAAGAAACAAACACCACAATAAAAAATATCTAGAACAGGAATACTCCAGGTAGGAATGAAACTATGGGAGAATTTCTAAAACTGGCAGGACAACATTTGCATCATGTTTATGTAACTATCAGAAACATCTGGGTGAGAAAGGAAATGTAACCAGAATGGCCAAAACTTGACCACCATTAAAGGAAGATGAGAAGGGGAACATGCGAAGAGTCACACAACTAGACGCTATTTATAAATCTCTGCCCTATCATTGAAGAAGATCTAGTCAATATTGTTATGACCACGAACTGGTTCTGTATGCTCTTTTCGAATATTTCAAACGTGCATGTAATATGGGAAAAGCTTTATAACGCTTTGAAATACAGGGGAGTACTAAATTATTAGAGTAATAATAATGACTTCCTATGCCGGTGAATAAGGTGAAATTGAAAGACTATATATAAAGAGAGTCTCCTCAAATTGGTTAATTACAGGAACCTCCTTTCGCGGCGTTATTGAACCCATCGTTAGAGGCTAGCGTCAAATAAATGTACAAAGAACACCAGTTGTTGGATTGTGCCGATGATATTGTCATTTAAAAGCAAGAAACGATTTGAACAAATTGAATTTTGTAAGGAGGAGAAGTGGAAGACATAAAATATTTCATGTGTGTACTTGTGCGTCATAATAAATGAGAAGCATTGAGGAATAAGAAATCAAAGAATGGATCACATATGGAAAATGTGGAATGATATAGGCAATGTTTAGATCAAAATACATACTGGGATATAGCAATTAAGAATATATAAAACTACCCTACCTACAATTGCATAGAATGTGGGCAACGAGGACGATAGACGCCCTAAACTCGTGTTCCCTTGTGTTCGTAATTTACAGTTCAGTTATTTTAAATTTCGATTACCTAAAAATATGAATCTGTTCTGGTAAATTTTCAGTTGACTAGGCACGCACGTTCATATAAAATAATTTTTATTTTACAATTATTTAAACAACTCTGTTTGTTCTTTGAGTTCTGTGTCATATTAACAAATCGTTACATAATTGTGTAAACAAGTTGAATACATTTGAGAACACTTCGTATCGATGTGAGCAAACAACTGTAACAGTAATATCTAAAGTCTATACTCAACGACAGTTGTTTTTAAAATATCATCGGTCGAATTGTTTTAGCAAAACAGTTCCATGGAAACTCCATTAAACATTCACAATAACGCGCAGGTATTGGCTAAAGGGCTCGACGCCCAGATTCATTATTGATTCCGTGCGGCATCCGATTACCCGTAATTAAAAAAATCGCATAATTGAAAATCTATGTACAAATAATGCCCGAGTGTTCGACTAATGTACAACTACATCAAAATTTAACAACGCGCCGCCAGTGCGTGCGTGTACACGAACGTACACGTTAATAATCGGCGTAGCAACAGTAAATTGCCGGGACAAAACTAATTCGTTATCGAAATGAAAAATTGATTGCGATGGGCTTCGATTCTGTCGAATTTTAATACGCGATGGATTCGAAAATTGGAAAAAAAATTGTTGGAGAAAGTTTGAAATTAAACATACCTTCGTAAATAGTACCCACCCATATACGACGACACATACGTTCTTATTTTACATTTGCATAAATTTATACTGAACAGGGAACCCAACCCAAAATTAATTAATATAAGAGGAAATGAATGTAAAGATGAGAGAAAAAGGCAGGAATGGGTAACAAGGGACGGGACACGGACACCGAGAATTAAATTTAAATTAAAATTGAGGAAGACGCAGGGCGTCGGCGAAAGTGTGGAAGGACCCGAGCGACACAATGACAACGGAATTAGTTGCACGGAAAATTTATGAAAGATAAGTCTCGCAAAATATCGCCCAACTACGTTCGAAATTTTTGCGAAACCAAATCGCCAGCACGAAGACTAATTTGCTGCAATACCGAAATTAATTTTCAACTTGCTACAATGGCGCGTATTGTTTTAAAGCAAGTTTTAATTCAATAATTCCAACTTCCGTACGTAGGCGCCCGCCCCGCCCACAAACACGGAGTACATATCCAGGGAAATTGCAACGGAAGTTCCTGTCCCCGTAATTCAATTAGCCCTCTCCACTGATAAACTTGCATTAAAATTATTAAAATGCCTCGTCCTCGTCTTACAGCCAGGACGGCCGCAGCGCTTCCGCATCGCCAATTAACGACCGGGATATCCAACATTTATAATGTGATATTAAATTCCGAAAAGGTCATGACAGGCAATCTCGATAGATTGGAGTGTGCATATTAGAATAAATTTACATCAGATGTAGATTTTACCGTTGATGTAAACGATCAAGGTTGGGGCAGAATTTGCTGAAAATTCAGGACGGTTTTGAATAAATGCTATGAGACTTTTAGAAATTATAATACAAATTACTCTGTTTTTGAACAAATCTATCGCATTCTAAGATGAAGAGCTATCTGACAAATGTATTATTAATATATTAATATTAATAAGGGCAAGTATTATGGTCCAATAAAAATAGGGAAGATCTTTATGAAAATTTCCAATTCAATATTTTACCATACGAACCCACGAGTAATATAAATTTAAATAAAAAGAACGCTGAATTATTTTTTGAGAATCAAGTATTGAGCGTTTAAGAATTTTTCAAAAACGTTTAAGAAAAGAAAATGATCGAATTTTATTAAAAAAGTTCTATTATTTAATACCACCAACGTGGGACACTTAAAAAGTATTTAAGACAAATTAAAAATCGTAACAACTTTTAATGAAAATAATAAAACATAATAGAGAAGAAATTAAAGATAACGAAGAGATGTATAGAGTACAGGAGCAGCTAAAAATTAATAAAGTGAAGAATCAATGCGAAGAGAAAACAACAGAAAACTTGAAAATGGCTCGAAAGGAAAATCAAGAAATTGCAGAGATAAGAGATATTGGTGAACAGCTAGGCGACCAGCAGGAGGCAATGAAACAACAGGAAGAGATCTTGGAAGAAATTGGGAAGAAAATTGAACAAACGTCAACAAGCACGATCACGATTGACATCGAACATATGCCGAAATTCCATGGATTGTACCATGGTTTCTGGTTATGAACTGTGTCGCTGATTTATCCCTAGAAGGCTTATTCTGACATTTCGGCAAAGTCAAATTTGCCAGGTGTACTCTTCTCGTTAGAGCATTTCTATCGAGGAGAGGATAACATTTTATTAAATGAAATCTGTTTGAAAGCGTTTAGACAAGTTCACTAAAAAACCGTTACTAGGCAACCCCCCCATGTTAAAAATAATTGCACAACATTTCGGACGGTAATGCTCACAAACGCAATTAAAAAATTCTGAATATCAAATATGAAATACGAACAATTCACTTGCAATAAAGTTTCAAATGTAATTTCAAACGAAACCCAACCCGCAAATTCAAATAACTCTTCAATATGTACCGCGGCAGCGAAGTTGGCGAGCAATAAATTTACACGATGAAATTCGCACATAAAAAGTACGCAATGGAGGATATGAACAGGTACTAATCAGATCGTTTGTTAAAGTTGTGCAATTTACAATAGCCAATTAGGTTGCGATTTAATTGATGTAATCAAGTCGCCGTGTGATTAATCATAACGGAAAACTTCGCGCTTAATTGATGCTGATGAAAGCTGATCCGGCGCTTCGTAGAGTCCGCGGCGAGCTTTAATCTCCCCTCTCCAACTTCACACCGAAAGTTTTGTGCGATCGTCTGCTGCCTGATTAAAAAGGTTAAGCTAATGACTTGTTGATGAGTTTAACACTCGATAAATTTAAACTTTTTGTTTCATCTCGACACTGTAATATTTAATCATTCGATTACTAAGGAGATCGAGGAGTAAATTTTGCCCTTAATATAAAGCAAACTTTATTATAAATTCTTGCTATTCCTATTGTCATTAATTATTATGTCAGTGAAAGATCACCATCGTGGAGGTATATATATCATCATCGAAACAGATTTATATACACTTGGTTTATGTTTCTACCAAGTACACAAAATATTGTTTCATATCGTACAAATTTTGTCGTTAGTGATATATAAATGGACCTTTCTTCAGGACAATTATAACTACGACAATTAATGTCAATGACAATGAGAGTTATGTAATTATGAGTGAAACAATTTTATGATTCAGCTTCATAATTATTCGTTTAATTGTATGAATGGCTCTGCAGTGATGCGTTTAATTAATAAAATGAATTAAATGGTTTGTTTTAACGCCGACGGCGCCTTTACTTTTATTCATTCATTATGTGCAATTAAAGTTGAAACTATGAAATTTATGTCAATAGTAAAATAATATTAAATATTAATTGTGTTTGTGAACTAATTTAGTCAAATATGATGTAATCGATGCGAAAAATAAACACCACATTGTTCGACGGTGGATTTATTTAAACGCGTTTATAAATGCGAAAAATCTCGTTAACGGTACTTAGTCGGTACTAGTCGTAATTGACACTCTTAATTTATCATTGTTGACGATTGGCCCTTACGATCTTAGCAAATTTTATTTATGTATTGTATTTATTATTTACGAACTTACTTTTCCTACCACTTTTATAAATAACATTGTACATTTGTCAGTTTCATGCGAATGTAATTAATTTTACCTACGACTAATCACATTTTGGTTCTTTCTACTGTACAATGGATATACACGATTCTGACTATCTTATTACAGTTAAAGATTGTAAGTGCCTCGAATTGAGGAAATGAGGGTTTGCCCTTGCCACCATTTTCCATACCTCGAAAATGGCACGAGTTATCGAAAAAGTGGTCCTTATATAAAGATAATTCTAAACAATTTTTGTTCTTTCGAAAAATTTACCATTTAATAGAAAATTGCTCTTGAAATCGCTATTGAAAAAATCTTTGTAGTTCTCAAAACGAACGGCAAATATTCCCAGGTGACATCGCAGAGGCGATATATGGTCGTATTTACGAAATGTTCGCGATTTCGCATGTCATAGTGATTGCGTCAGTTTGTTAGACATTTATATTTATAAGTATAAGAAAGTTCAGTGCGGACCACAGCAGATCCCAAATTTATTTATGTATTAATAATAATGGTTGTGGCTCATTAACGTTTAATTTATTATTACGTTATTTTAACCAAAGGCCGTGCAAACTAGCATTACATATGAACAGTAAAGTTCTAATTAATATTAGTTGTTGGTAAGGGTAAGGGAAAGCCTAACAAAAATTGGAAGAAACCCATCTCATATAAATCCATTTAATCGCCATAGAGGATGTTTATAATAAATATTGTGTGAAAATAATTACGAGTGGTCTGTTTCAACGGGAAGGTTTGAAACGAAAAATTAAATATCTAAAGGTCTAGAATGTAAATGATATCAAAGTTTAAATTACGTGCAAAAATTACTTAAATATTAATTTTGTTTGTTTTAATCATTTTTAAGATTGTTACTCTGCGACACTTTTAAAACAACCAACAATTTGGTTTATTTTAGAAATTGTTTCCATTTTAAATATTTGACGAATTTCACAATGTGCTTTTACATTACGAGCAAGTAAATGAGAAAATAATTAATTTCAAAATTACTCGTTTTAAAAGCTGCCGTTGAATTATATTTTCTTCAAAATATAATTCCTACTTTTTCAATAATAAATAACTGCGACACGATGCAGTTTCTTTCTGAATTTCTGAACAAAAAACCAACGCACCTTCGATGTTGCAGTTTCTTATCTCGAACGTTGCCCGTGGCGACAATCGCCTTTTTTGCGGTCAAATTCGCCAATTGATAGTGCGATATCGTCGCACTGCATTCTTCCGAGTGCGTTTGGTGTCGCATTGCGCGTTTTCGGATCAGTTTATCGCGATTATTTCGCAAATAGAGTCGGCCGTCAACAGCGAATTGCAATAAGACCAAATAAGAAAGACAATCGCGTGATATTTGGATCGAAATTAACGTGTTTTTAAAGGACACCGAACGTAAATATAAAATGTGTCGCGTGTTTTACCGAACATTTGAGTTTCTTGGACGATTTTCATCGGCGCCCAAAGGATGTTGGATGAAGTACGCGCTGTTAAAACGCAGGAACCTTTGGGGTGAGTGCAATTAATTGTATTGCGTAATGTGGCTACATGTCCGATCATATGTTGTCTGGTCTGCTTTAAAAATGTTCATTTATCGGCACTTAATCAAGTAACAACCAATAATTTAATTCAAATATTACTTTCTTTTAATTAACGTGTAGGAAAGTATATTATAGGAAACATTTTTGACCTCGAGATTTTAACGAATATACGCGTTTGAGGTCCCCTGTATCGATTCTGTCGCACTTGGCGCAACTGTTAGATATGTACGTATTTGCGAAACGATACCCCCATCGTGATATCGTCAGTTTATCGGAAAATTTATCTAAGTATAAGAAGTTCAGTGCGGACCACTGCAGACTTTTTTCTAGAATTCACGGTAGATTAGTCCTTATTAGTTTTTTCATACTGTCTCGCATGTTTTTGATAGGTGCATTATATGTATCCATTTTTTTTCTCTGTGGCACTTTTTTCGTCATTTTTTAAGGTTTTCATCTACTTGGTCCTTCCATATGTATCTTCTCTCCTTGGTTCTGTTATACGTAGGGTTATTTTTCATTCGGTTATTATTCTCGTATATACCACCCAATTCTCGCTGATTTGTTCACTTTTACGATGGTTTCCAGTATCTCTTCTAGTTCCACATCCATTAACTACATATGTTCGTATTATTAGTTATTATGGTCCCATTATTGATCTTCTTACCTTAGTTTCTAGTTTATCTTCTTCATTTTGGTCAATGCCTTTATTTCCATTGCGTGTTTGCTCTAGCATATTTTCAATTTAGTTGTTTTATCTTTGGATATAGTTTATCGCAGTGAAATGTTGTAATCTTTTTGTATTTTCCATTTATTTCTTGTTTTTCATTTTTTCTGTTTATTAGAATACCCAAGTACCAAAACATTTTTTTGTATGTATGTGGAATTTTGCGTTGGCTCTTGCCCCGTGTTTGATTCTTTCATTGTATCTTTGTTAATTTTCTTATTTTCTTTGGGTGGATTGTCTGTTCGAAATCTATAAAGATCATGTGTATTTTCATATTATTTTGTTGACCTTTTTCCATTACCTGAATGTAATTATGCCAAGAAATTTTGTATAGCCACAGGAAACTATTAATAAATTAAATACATAATTTTGTACAACCTCCAGAAGGTACAAATTCATTACATAATTTTGTATATTCTGTCTTGGAGCTCTTAATTTATTAAAAAAGTCAAGAATTGTGTCCTCGTGAACGAAATCATTTGGTAATTGCGGAGATATTTTCTTTGAATAAGGGCTGCTTAAAATGCTGTATTATTCCCGTCATCAGTAAAAGATATATTGTAACAAATAATTCGCACATCGTACGTCCAGAAGTCAATAATAGTTATTTATTATATAAGACGATAAAATTGTACTTTACCTTTGAGAGCGTTTTTTAGCATCGAAACCTTAATCGAGGCGCTAATTACGCTCGAGAAGATAATTAGATTTTATCGTCGTCTGTAATACAACATTTTTTTCTATAGGAGGACTTCTAGTTCAAATGTAAATTAAAATTACCACTTTTGGCACAAAAATCGCAATTGGATTGGATGGATTACTCTGTCAGTACAATTGTCAAAGCAAACACTTACAAGTTGTGGTGTTCCAAAAATAAATGTTTCTAATAACTATAATTGTACAATTAATGTTATCATTAACTCTTCCAATTAATATGTCGGAATTTGTAAATTTAATTGAATAACAAAAATTTAAATCATTTTATCTACCCTTGCTGTTAAAGTGTTACTTTATCTACTGTTGCGGTTAAAGTGCTACTCTATCTAGTCAAAAAAATTGATAAAACAATAGTTTAACATGTGCTCCAGAAAATAAACTTAAAAAACATTATTTTTTAATTACAGAACTTATTGTTGCAAAGTTAATTAACCATTAACCATTAATAACCATTTTTGCATTGGCGAACTCCTTTGTACAAAATTTTACAGACTATAATATGTGTTTAATACCTAATTGATCATTTTTGGGTTAAGATTAAATTTGAGGGTGCGTCACGGCACCAGCCCCCAGATTTGTTTTCTTTATATCTTGTTAAAAACACTTCTTTCGGACGTTGTTTCTACGAGACAAAACTAATGCCTAAACATTTTAATCGTTATAAAGTTAATTCGGCCAGAGAGAGAAGTAGTGCTATAAATCAACTCGATCAGGGTAAACGTAATTGAATATCGAACTTAATCGGATTTAATAAACAAGTACTACGATTATAGGAACTCGGAAGTAATTCGAAAAAAAAAACCAATTTGAACTACATAAATATTTCACAAAAATGTAAACTTTTGTTAAGCGAGCGGTTCATTATAAAATGCCTATTCTTTTTTTATATTTGGGTGTTTATTATAAATTCAGTTGCATTAAATAAATGTTTATGAAATGCGCATTAATTATACTTTTATAGTAAAATTATTTAATAATTCGCAGGAAACTATGGAGCAATCATTTATTCAATAAGTAATTTTTGTAATCAATTATTGAGTGAAACGTCATATTCTGTGTATATTTTGAAGGCTTTCTTTTAATATTATTGTTAGTATTTTGTAAATTATATTTTGTCATGTCTCCCTTTTTAGTACTCGTATTCCGGTCTTCCGTTCATTCAGTATTTTCTCTTCTTTCCAGATTATCTCTATCAATTTAAATATTTTCTTGTTTATTCGGCTCCTCCGTCTTTTATAAATTCTGCTGGTATATTATCGCATCCAGCAGCTCTTATTTTCTTTAATAGCTTTACCAGTTCTTCATATTGTAGCTCCTCTATTTCCATACTTCTTCTTCTTCACTCACGCCCTTCTTCATTCTGTGTATTTTCTCTTGCCTCTTCTCTTGCCCCTTCCTTGCATAGAAATGTGTTTTTCATCTTTAATCGTCAATTTTAATCATTGTCTTTTTTAACTTCTTCATATATCTATATTGTCATTTTCGTATTGATCCTACAGTTTTTTTTCAATTTATTTCATCTGTTTTATTTTTTGCATTGTTCGTTGTAGTTCTATAATTTCTATCATTCCTTATCTTTATGGCATCCATATATTCTTAATCGAACAATTGATTCCTTCCCTGATCAATTCACACTCCTCTTCAATGACATTTCCCTCATGTCCCTGTATTCTGTATTGTTTTACTGCCCAGTGTTCTATTTTTCTATGTTCCATTGACTTTTTAATTTTTGCTACTAACGAAATGAAATGGCTCTTAAACCCAGCTCGATAAGTTTGGTGACATTTTTTATGATAAGTGTTACATTAGTACATTAAATGTGTTGTGGTCTTTCTAACTTACTATTATATAATGACATTTTGAAAATAGACTTGATATATCCATTTACGTGATTGCGCCATTTTTGACCAAATACACAGAGCCCTAGCCCAATTAGAAGGTTGGACCAAACCTCTCCTTTGGATTAAGCCACCGTTCTTGTTCACTCTTTGAGTGATCGTCAGGTCAAGTTAGACGGACTATGTGACCGTGACCTGAAAACTCTAGCACCAAGGTACACTCTTATTTTGGTATTCTAGCATACACTGGTCGAATAGTTTTAGTGGCATCAAAATAAATTTAAATAAAACAACAACGGTATAAAATATCAAATTTATTCTGGCTTTATTTGGAAACTACATTTATGCCATCTTGTGGAATAGCACACCAAATGGCTGCCTCGGCTTCGCTGTCAGTGGTTCAAGCGGTCGGTACAATTTTTGATGATGGGTCCAATATGTGCGGCGTTATTCCGGCAATAGCGTCTCGAATGTTGAATGTTGTTGAAAATAATCGATGAGTTTCAAGTCGCATGATCGCCAGTTGATGAACACTCGCTGTGAGATGACCCAGTGGCATTTTTCCTTCACAACTTGGTGCATTGCGTCGCTTGTATGGTATGTGGCTCGGATATATCGATGCTGTCGTGCTCTGGCCACAGATAGTCTGTTAACATCGCTTAATATCGAGGACCACTGATGGTGTCTCCTTCGTCATTTCGAAAGAAATAAGGTCCGATGATGCCGCATGCCATTAACCACACCAAAAAATCAATTTTTGTGGATGCAGTGATTCATGGTAGAACACTTGTGGATTCTGTTCGTTCCAATAATGGCAGTTTGGTTGTTGGCATAACCGCTCTGGCCAACATTTGTAGCATCCAATTATCGAACTCATGGCGTTGTCTATGATCGTCCGAATTCAATTCATGCGTCAGCACAATTTTATAGGGATGTAGGCCCAAATCCATCCGCAAAATAAGCTGATGCCCAATTCAGCTGATCAGCACCGAATCGACATATTTGGGTCTAACGGAACTGTTTTCTTCACTGCGCACCAATCTCTGTCTTAAGGTTCAAAAGAGTGTACTCATGCTCAAACTTTCCCACGGTGCGACGAATTGCTTGCACACTGAAGCCATGATGACGAAATTCACGTTGCGTATTTACAATCGAGCCGGAATTTCGATAATATTGTTTAATAGTTTCCACACGTTCTGCAGGGGTGAAACGATGCATGACGAAATTGAAAATCTCACTGAATATTTTGACGGCTGGATGTCATTGGTGGTAACTTTAACAGCTTCGGAAATATAGCAATTGGAATTGGAATCATTACTATCTGGTCACTGCTTTTATACAATTGTTGCTTAATTTTTTATTTTAAACCTATACATATTATAATGCTCAAACTTACTATAGGTGTATACTCACACCTATAATATTAAAATTTCAAAATTGCAACTTTTAATAAAAAAATAGGTTTTATAATATTCGTGTTAACGTTTCTAAAATTTGTGTGCTATTATGAAACACATAATGATTTTATTTTAATAATGTATACATTACATTTTTCTTCAAAACCCAGATCTAAGATTTTTCAATTCTCCTTATTGCGATTTAATGACATGAAGTGAACTTTGCATAACATAACATTCTATAGGGTCATAATACTTGAATTTTGAAGTTGCTGTTTTGTGTTGTATCAATGACCCCCCCTCCCCAGTATTTTTTATATAATATAGCAAAAAGCCTGATACACAATGAAAGCAAAGAATTTTCATTAATTTTCCAAATGTGAGAAATTATTTGCAATAAAAGTTAATTAAAATGTTGTGCAGCAAATGTTTACCTGCGTCAAACGTGTTCGTTTGCATGTTTGTTGTCTGGTGCGGTGCGAATTAAATGGTATATTATTGGGTTCGCATCAATATTTCACGTAAAATTACAAAGTGCGCTTGTAGAAATGTTTCATCGCTCCACCAAAGTGGAGCGGCAATGACTAGCTATGTATTTACGTGGGTATTTATTTTATTTCAAACTGCTCAATTTTATGTTTCGTTGTTGTACATACGACTATGTGGTCTCTTGTGAATTTAGTGTGACATTCTTATAGAGTATTTGTACGTAAATATCAAATATAATTTTCAATATCCGCATACACATAATTATTTCTGTAAATTATCAGTATATCGCCGGAACCAAAACGGCCGACGAAACATTAAAAATACTAATGTAAATATTTGAATGAATTTTCAACAATCCAATCCAGTAAGCGGATTGATTCGTTAATTACGAATGCCTAGTTTATTCATAATTATTGCGCATTAACGAGATCAATAAAATATTATTAACAATGAACTAATGCACATAACGGTGTATCGAATATTGGATTTGTTTTTGAACGCATTTAATTAGAGTGCGCTCTGATTTATTTATTTCAGTTCGCGAGCGCGAATTGTAGGTTACGCGGGGATAGTCGTATGACATATTTTTAACAGCAGATTGACGCAGACTGGAATTAAAGTTCTAAACAAATAATTTATATATATAACTTGTAAATTAAAATAAATTAAATAAACAAGTAAGTGACCGTAATCTATAAATTACTTGCTTATGATATTAATCCAAAACAATTACCAAATTCGGCCGTAGATACAAAAAAAATATGTCTCTTATCGCTGTAATGACAAATCAAAATTTGCAGAAATCACTAATTCATAAAAGTTATGTAATAGCGGTATTATTGTTATTAAACCAATTAATTTATAATTGTAGGAAATGTATAATTTGCGAATACAAATCTATAATATATTTGCGGTTATTGTTCGACATGATTAATAAAATATTACAATTAACGAAATAAACGATCATAATTATGAATAATTTATTTAGGATCAAATTACGCATAACCGAACGTATTTTGTTTAATGATTATTTTATTTTAGAATAAATGTAAAATTCCCTTTAATACCGATGTAATGTAATGTAAATTTGTAAATATTTAACGTCTTTTATGAAAACGGTCCTACTAAAACTGGCATATTCTTCCTGTTACAAGTAATAATTAAGATTTACAATCGCAGGCCAATATTTTTCATTTACTTTTAAATTTTTAATAAAATATTTTTTTTAATTTGGAGTTGGGTTATGTTGGTTTGTTCGATTGATGAAGCAACAAGCAATAAAATAAGCTTGCATCAACGAAGAACCAAATGGTTGGGTTTATTTTAATTATATTAATGTTAAGTTGAAGAAGTAATCCGTATTATTTTATTGCTTCTTACTCCTTCAACTCGACCCAGCCTAAGTCAAATGAACCCAGCCCTTTGAATTAGGTTGGGTTGGATTGAAGAAATAAGAAGCAATACTTCGTTGCTTGTTACTTCTTAAATTCAACCCAACCTAACTTAAACGAACCCAACCGTTTTTTTTTTCTCTTGGTTCTTCGTTCCTGGTTACTAGGAACAACGAGGACGAGGGGGATGTTGTTATGTCATGAAACAGTACCGACAGTTTTATTGGCATTTGTTCTTATTTTATTTATTACTTCATTTAATGGCAATGGAATTGAATGGCATTTAATGGTTAAAGCCGTAGAACTAAAAAAAATCGGTAAATCTAAAGAATGTGTTTATATGATTGGTGAACTTGAAGAGCAGGGCAAAGAAAGGAAGGCAGAGCAAAAGAACTTGAGGAGAAGACACTTGATAGCACTGGTCGTGAAAATTGATGAAACAAAGACCAGCAAATGAAACAAGAACACGGAGAAAAATAATTGAATGGGAGTTTTGTTGAAGAAATGTAAAAATACGAAAAGACAAGGCTGAGGGAAATTCTTGAGGGGCGAAATGATATTGCGAAATCAATTGTCGCAACAAGAACTACAGCAAAAGAAACATATAATAAACAATCATGGCGAAGAGAAAAGAATCGTAAAAGGAAGCATTTAGTATAGAGTGTGTAGGGGTCTAGCAAGTCGTTGAAAATGTGAAAAACTCTAGAAATTAATTAAATGAAATAATGCGGATGATACAATGAAACCATAATGTCATATTTGTAATAGAAATAGATTGTGTGGGTTGTTGAACAAAGGGAAAGAGATAAAACTGGAGGAGACGTTTACAGTTTGGAGTGGAAGACGATGACTGCAGGACACTGCTAAATCTAAATGAGTACAGATCGCTTAAAAGAAAGCGAAAGAAACGTAAAATGTAGAAAATCTGTTTAAATGGGATGGCGAGGAACACGGGGAACAGGTGAAAGAAACGAAACAATGATGTAACGATAAAGAAAAGATGAATGTGAAGAAATTAAGCATAAGCATAAGCAGGAATAATTATGGATACAAAGTAAAGGAACGATATAACAAAAAAAGATGAACATGGACGTGAGTAGATGGAAAGATATGAACGGGCAATGCTGAGAAAATTAAGACTTAACGAAAGCAAATTGGTCTATACGAAGTCGACCATTAGAAACGATAAGCAAGAAGTAATGATGGAAGGAAGTAGATCGTGGTGAAAGAAAGCAATTAATTCAAGATTCTACGGGGATGCTGCAGGATATTGAAAAAGAGGAAAACTACTGAGATGATGGATTATGCCGTAAAAGCTTGAAGTGGCCACGTTACTTTTTGGGACGCAACCGGTATTTCGTGCGAACCATTTATTTTGCGTGCGATGATAATAAGGGTATTCATTATTACATGAAGCCAGTGAAGTGATAATAAAAGTGTCGTGTATGCAGGAATGAGGAAATGAACTGATGCTGGTATAATGTCCTGAAAAACAATAGCTGAGCATGTATTATTAAAACTATTAAAATTATGTGGCCGATATTTTTTGAAAATCATTTAAATGTCACGAAACTTGTTTTAATGCGAACAATAACAATGCAGATTCATTTTAGATCTTTTAATTTCGTGATACGACGAATAAAATCAACGAATTTTTTTCACGAACTTAACAATTAAATACACACTTGGTAATATACCGTCATTTCTGTTTCCAATTGATCGATCGGGTTAAAGAGTCTTGAAAAGTATCAGAGCCCTCTTTGTTTTTGACGTTGGCACGATTTTTATGGTCACAACACACCTGAAATTAAATGAGATGTTTCACTAAACATTTAATGCTTTGTACTTCCTTCTCGTCGGCAGTTTTTCGACTATTTCTCTTGAGTTGGTGAATTCGACGATATCGAATCTAGTTGTGGCATTTGATGTAATAAATACTCCACACCCGTTGGTCGAAATTGTCGCATGAACGTTTACCTAAAGTAATTAGCAATTCTTTTCGGGAAACTATCACAAAGGCCCGGGTTTTATTTATAATAAACACAAAGGTTGACTGTCAATTACATTCCTCTTTCACAATAAGAATTTTAAAGCATTATTTACCTATGATTGTTGACTTGATGTTTAAAATTGATTTTTAGTTTGGAGTTTTGTTCAAAGCAGTTGCACTTATTCCTGAATTCCATTTTAAATTTGGTTACAATTTAGAGCGCCATCCGCCAAATCGTCGCAGTGACCGAAGAATAGGAGCAAGTTAGAAATTAAAGCGTATTCTAGCTTTAAACTAATCGCCAACAAGTAAAAGAATAGCATTAATTTAAATTTGCAATCGGACTCGACTAGTCCTTCACTAACAAAATTATACAAATGTTTTAAATTAGAAATTTCGCGATCGTGCCATAACGGTGAACGCAAAACAAACGAAATTTTAACCAAATAAAAATATATAAACAAATGAAACCTACCTGCATTCGCAGTCCACATTGCCTAATGCGGAACTAGATGCAGGAATAAAAATAAACAATATAATTGTAAAATTAGCGCCAAGCGATCGTATTGCGGCAGAATGAACTATTATTCCGAACTGGCTATACATGAACCAGGTTTGATTCTAATAGCAGCTGAAAATTGCGACACCAAACAATACCTCAAAAACCATAGCTCATCCACTATCAAACATTACTGAAAATTGAAAATGATTATTAAATGTAATACTGGGACTTTAATTTGAAATAAATTCTAAATTGAATTTCACTGATTTCTGATTTCACTGATTCACCATTATTAATTTAGTATTCAAATGTCAATTTGAAAACAAGTAATTTTCATTCTTTCGTCGTGGAACTCGACAGATGGATTTGGAATCGTTCGATCGGAATTTGGTCCACTTGGTGTCGAACTTGCGTTGCATGCAATGATCGGTGGATATCGCTGTTAGATTTCGTAGTACGAAATGGACGCCAACCAGAATGTCGATCCATACGATAAACGCAATAGTTGATCAGTGACATCACTATCATGGGATCGGTTTCTGAGGTGGGAAGAGGTGTCCCCACAAAAACTTCGCGCAGAAGTTTCAGAATTCAGAGGAGGAATTTTCAACAACAAACAAATAAAACACCGTAAATTACTGTATGATCTTAAAATGGGGCGATACAGCAAAGCTATGTTGCTTCAACAATGAACACAAATGCACTGCACGACGTACGTTCTAACCGAGGATGGCAGAACGTGCTGTGCAGCAAGATATCCACAAAACGTAAATAGAATGGGAGCATGTACGCTCCAATATTCCTTAAAACTTTCTGCTTCACAATACACCACCCTCACACGAAGTCACACACAAAACAGATCGAGCATTCGCCTTCCCGCAAAACAATAACATATTGCTCTGTTAGCAGCCATAGTTCGACCGTGTCGCTGCGCTGGTCGGTTATAGAAGCTGCTAACGCTACATGTCAAACGAGATGCCGAAACTTTATATCGCGTGCGCGTATGCGTCGCAAAAATAGAACGTAACACTACATACCATGTCCTCCTTATTATAAAGTGGTCAAGACAAAGATTATTTTTAAAGCTTAGGCCCGATAAGTTGTCATTAGCGAAGAGGAAATTATTGAAATAATATAGTCCTTAGGTTTCCAAATTAAATGTGCATGCAGAAGCAGCTTTAAAAAATGATATTAAGAACTACCAAGACACCATGATTACCTATTACTACTGGGCAAGTATTTGTTTACTATTATCATAATGAATGTATAATTTTATATCCATATTTATGAACAATCGCTCTGTAGGTCAATTTCTCATTTTTAAAAAGGTTCTTATATTGCGAACATTTAAATATCAGACCGGTGGGAAACTAACCACTGCGAGCTGCGAAATCAGGGCACATTAATAGACCTCATTAATTAAGAATAATTGAGAAGAGATGAAAAAAATAATGGATAGTGATATAGTGGAAAATGTCGTATTTACGAAAACGTACATATACTATCTACTAAATATATAATATATTTCGCTCATAAACACGAATTAATTAATTTCTGGTTTTGTTTCATTACGCATCCGGCTATAGCTACGTGATATACTATTTCAGGCAACATGATTTATTTATCGAAGACATATATTCTGATGCATGGTTGTGTTGTGGTACAATGTTTTGTTATATCAACACCGTAATTACTTTGTAAAATATTTATCGCCTCCAAAATAATGTTAATTTGAGAGTTATGGGAAAAATGGTTCTTGTAAAAGTTATTGAAAGATATTGAAATTCGTATTTGAAAAGTTCTTTCGAAAAATGCTTTTGTCATCGCAAATTCCGCGCCAGTTTGTTTGAAATTGGTCTAAGTATAAGTGAGTTCAATGCGGACCACAGTAGAGTTCTTTTATTATGTTCGTGGGTTATTTTCTACTTTGCATTCTTTTGCTTAAGTTTAGTAATATTTATGATTGCATTTCATTTATTTGGATTGTTGTAGCTTGCTTATATATGTACGTGTGTTTCAATATAAAAGCAAAATTTCCAATGACATTATTGAAATGCTAGTATTTTTTTGTCGTGGTTACAATGCAGTCCTCTGGCACCGGCATTTACTCCTTTTTTGAGTTCTATTATATTGAATTTAATTTTGATCGAATACCCTAATAATATTAATATTGGAAAATTGTTTCATTCACCGAATTACTGCTCACGACACAAATTTCCTTCTAATTATTTTAATGTACATGGAAGAACAACTTGGGTTCAGGCAAGACAACACAGTTCTTGATGCAATGCTAAATGTACTTGAGAACATTACACATTTTTCATCATAAATGCATATGTAGTGCAGCGATAGTAGAATAACAAGAGTATTTCATTGCGTGGGTCATCATTTACTGCATAAATTATGATGCAGGTTTTATGGCATCCTAGGGAAGCCACATGAAATTTTACGATCCCACTTAAACGGTACAAGACAGATCGTTGAAGTTAGTGGTGCTAAATGTAAGCAAGATATATAAGAGAGAGTGTTCCCCAAGGATCGATATTAGGTCCTTTGTTGTGTTATTATTGTGTATTAACGATTTGCCTGAGAACATCAGAGCAACCATAAAAACTCCGTATGCGAACAATAATACGACGTGAAATTTTAGGTAATTCGGGTGCTTCAGTCTGATTTGAGTTACAAACACTTGCACGTGCTACTGATTAGTTTAAAATAAAATGAAAACAAATCACAAAAATTAAGATAGCGTAGTAAAATTTCTAGGCAAAGTAGGTTTACTTGCTGAGTAAGATTACGAAATTAAAACCACACTAAATACTCTTCGGTTGGTGTACTATGGATAATTTTATAGTTTTATTTCCTATGGTATTATTGGATGGGTCCGTTCGACACACATTGACAGACTATTCAGAATACAAAAATAAATTATCGAAGTAAGTAACTCTATGCATCATATTAGCTGTATTGTAAAAGATGCTATTAATATTTTCATGTGGTGCTACAATGTATGTGCGTGTCGCTTGGAAAGCTTAATGTGTATGAATGGATACAGACTGGCGTCTGTCTCTAGTGCTTTGTCGCGAGGATGATATCGAATATAAAATTCTGTTGCAACCCTTTGATAATTAAAATTAATTAAGCAATAAAAATAAGGACTACCTAACATTTGGAAGCAATATACTGATGACATCAATTACATATAATAACTAGTTTGCAAATGAACAAAGAGTGTGGCAATAAAATATTGAGTTAGGTGTTTACGATCGATTTTTATTATTCGTGTCCCATTTAAATTGTTGGAATAAACATGTAAATTATACCAAACAAGATCTAAATAAAAGTTGAATCATATCATCAGGTGCATTAGGTACATTAGCAACTTACACACAAATATATATTACGCATAATAATTCAATTATGAAAATTTTCATATTATTTATTACATGATTAAAATTAATATTAATCGCTTATTTATGTTCAACGTTTATATTAATAAATTCATGAAATAAAATTGTAATAACGGATTTAATAAATGCAATGCTTTATTAAACGCTCCATTTAGTCATTACCATAAAAGCTTTTAAATAGAAATGCAACAATCGGGAACGATCGAGAAGCGCAAAACATTTAAAGTGCCAAATGGAATTTCTACATTTATTTACACTAATAAACGTTATACAAAGCTGACTAATAGGAAAAAAAAACAGCGCCGGTGAGGATTTATGGATTCGCAAAAACAATCTACAAATATTGAAATATTAACGAATGTTTGCGGACGTTATTTATAGCGCGTTTAAAAATAAATAACGTCGAAATCGGACGAAATAAATTAAAATATCGCATTAAATTGAGCACCGGGTGTCCCTCGCGTTTTATTGTCGTTTCAGCGCCGCCGTTGACGATTACCATGACGTCGCGGTTTCCAGACCAATAAAAAATATACGACCGTCTGTCTCAGTTTTAATTTAGTTGCACCGGGGCAGGAGGCGCAGCAAACGACCGATTATATGTAATGGGCCGATTTAATTAGAAGTTATTCGATTAAAATCCACGAAGAGATATTCCGAAAATTTATATCGGAGACGCCGCTCGTGAATACTTTCAGTGTCCATTCATAATCCAATAAAGTCTCGGGCGGTTACTAAATTTCGAAGTCAAATATGCTAAAGTTTGATATATTTGAGTTTGTATTTCGATGTGCGGGGTCATTTTACTGCGATTTATAAACTGTGGGATAACATGTACTGCAGCCTGTCATATCTGATATTAATGTCGTTGGACAAAGCGATGGGGACAACCATAACATACAAAACCGTTTAACAAAAACCAGCCTCAGATCAAGTACTATAATCGATTAATTTCTTATGCGAGGACATGCTTTTGAACGAATTGCCTATGTTGCACATGTTTTGTACTACATTGTGATGAAGGATATCTGGTTTATTCGATTCATGAAGTAGGTAATCACCACAAATCCTTGTTGCTCAACTAATCACGATGTAATAATATCCTTGCTGATATCCACAGTTTCTTTAGTGTATACGTCATAAAGGAAAATTTATCCATGCGGATAAGCCCGATGCTGAAACACTATCCGCCACCGCTATGGACGCAATATACACGAACCGCTCGCCATAAATTCCACTTTAGGCCGATGATAAACACGACGGGTCGTAAATAACCACCGGATAATTGAACATCGTAACAAATTAAGTTATAGCATTCGTTGCCACTACTAAGTGTAAATAACTAAGATCGCTTGCGGTCCGTGGCTCGCGTAACTTTGCGAGTGTGTCTTGGTAAACATTCGTGTTCTTTAATAATGCACCGGCCGCCAACCGCGGCCGAGAACAAAACAATCGCCGGAAACAGTAAAGATGATATAGCGTTGTGGGCGTTCGACCTACCACCGACGCTCCCGTACTTTCTGTCTGTTCTCCTCCAGTGATGGCGTGCGTCGCGCCGACCGCGAAACTACGTTCGTACTAAGACAGTCGAGACACTTGCGGGTAGAAAGTTAACTAGATCGGACGTTTCGAAGATAAACACCTCGCCGAGACTCACGTAGCCGATAAACTTAAAGGATAATGTTCCCGTTGTTTACGGCGAGTAATTAGGACTTTTACTGGGTCGTATTCCGTGTGGAAATCTGTACGTGACAACCGGTGGATAACGGTGTAATTTAAAAATGTAATTCCATCTGCGAAGGCATTGATAAATTATGAAATTAATGATTTATGATAAATTATTACATAACAAATTTATAACGTAGTTTGCTCCAGCGTTATAATTAGCAACAAGCAATTTAGTTAATTATGTAGAGTATAGGACCACTTAATAAATTAATTAATCTCACATGTAATGGTACAATTGCTTCTATTTACGAACAAATACGTTCTTACACGTTATGTGTGACTTCCACATTTATGACAGACTTCGTTGTTTTTTCTTAAATCCGATAGATGCGGAAGTACAAATTATGGAAATGCGTAATCGTGCACATTTACATATTATTTGCATGGTTGAGCTTTAGGTATTATTTCAAGGTTCGTTTAATATACCACAAAAATTCCTTACGTCAGCTACACAAACCCGTTGGATCATATATACAAATGATACAAGGCATTAATTGCCAATTCCTCCTACGAACGAAAACCAATTAATTGCAGCCATAACACGAAGAGGATCTTCACGAAAGGTCGTAATTGGAGGGATTCGAAACGCTGACCCGTTTCTTATGTCTGCATTAATGGACCTCGTTAAACGTGATGATCCAATGAACACGAGATATTATTCGAAATTGGCTGTTTAAATCTAATTAATTGGAGTTATCACGTGATCATCTTGTCGGTTTGAAGGTGCAAGCTGTGTCGTTCAAAATGAGTACTTATACTTTTTTATGCAAGACTGAGGGTTGTCAATGTCATTAATAATAGGATTAAGACTGGAGATGAATTACACACAACGTTTTTGAATCATATTTCGTTTCCAACTCATTACTTTAAACGTGATACTATTTACTTTAGTTAATGAGTAATACAATTACAACTATTCCTGATACTTATAAAAGGACTACACACAAGTGTTTAGGTGTGAACCAACTTAAAAAATGTGAATAAATAAGACATTTCAATATCTTTCATTTATTATTTATTACATGTATGTGTGACAAAGTTCAAATAAATATTTGCTGCCGAAATATTGTCAGTGAATGCTCAAAATTTGTCATTTTATATAGTTAGTTAGTCGAAAACACGACATTCGATTATCAGTAAATGTTACTTGAAATGTAAACAGTTTATATTATATTTCAATTAAGGAAGTGTTCGTTGAAAAATATAAGTATATTCGTTTTCAATTAATAATAGAAAATAAAAGTAAAAATTAAAGAAATATATTTTCAAGTGCAATCTAATATTGCTTTGCTTTTATCCGAAACAATGATCTTTAACAAAGTCTTGTATTTTTAAATTGAATAAGTGTGATCTGCAAAAGCTCAGGGATGGATTTTAATAAATTTATATTAAACACGTTTGTTGTAAAATCGGAGTATTCGGACTACAATGGCTGACTTATTTAAGGCGGCAATTTCCGTCCTCGCCTGTATTTGTCTCTCTCTTGGAGTCTTCATCTAAAATTTTATTTCTGGGGAAAAATATAGGAGAGGTTTTGTTTAATAATATTTTGTAATAATACAAGAACAATCTTGCAGTGCGCACCACCACTTATTTCGTTCTCGTACATGTGTTAGTCTTTAGATCATCGTGGAAGACTTCGAGTGATCGAATAGATTGGCAATGTATTATAACTTGATCATGAACAATCATATGCAGTTGTGTTATTTATTTATAAATAGTGGTTATACTAATTTTAGGCAATTCTTTAGTATTTGTATCTTTGGATTGCGTTGTGTCAAATAAAGTTTGCAATCTCAATTTTCAAACTTAAAAGCATTCAAAAAATACTTAATAATAAACATCCATTTTATTTTGACCATTAGAGACATATGTGAACGATTGGTGCGAGTACGGGTTTCGATAAAACGACATTAACGTATAAATGACTTTGATTTTGGAATTGTTGGTGATATATCGGAAAATACATATCTTACTTAATTGTAATTTCCAAACTGTTTTAATCACAAGAAACGACCTATCCCTGTGGCCAAACATCATGTTATCATACGCCTATCAGTCGAATCCTGCAATATTTGATCCATTGGTATTAAATTTCAGTTGAAATATAATCTCCAAACTGTCACATGGTATTTTCTCCAGTGTCGTTTTTCACCAACAGCGGGCTCGTTGCGTTCGTTGTACGCGTCGAAATAACAAAGGTGAAGTGCAATAAACAACGCAATTCCAGTCATGTCGAACGTCCGCTCTACGATGTAGTTAAACTTTACGACCGCAAATCTGTATCTGGGGCGCATTTGAAAAACCAAACGCACGAATTTTCGTCCGAACATGATCAGCAGTCTTGGCGTTCGTTGGCGTGCATGTGTGGCGTACACCTGACTGGCGTCGATGATAAATCACGCGAAAGTTCAAAAGTAAATCACATCGACAGTTCGTGCGACTTGTAATAGAGATATATGAGCACTACACGTAGAACAATATGTCTGAATATGGACGCCGACAGGGCGCGTATATTCACATTTGTTAGTGAAAATGGCACTGACTGGGATACAGAGTATTTTGTTTGATCGTTGTCACAATGTTTACTTTTAATTTAATTAATTGGCGTTGATTGATAGCAAATAAATGTTGTTTTCAAATGGGCTGCATCAATAATTTGAAATAGCTTCGGCATGTAGGAGTAGGACGATGAAAAATCAACGATTTCGTTTCATATTTATGGTCTTATAAAACTTCATTAATGTTAAATGCATAAAATTTTATTTTTATATTATTATTATTTTAAATTTTTAGCAAATCGACGTTATTTATAGCCTCGATTCGCAAAAACATTAATTGAATTCTTGGACATCACTCTAAGAGGGATAATAATAAAATATAATAATAAGTAACAATGATTACGTTAAAGTAAAATGTAATATGGAATAACATAAATCACACGTATATTTGCATCTTCTATATCATTCGGGTAATCGTATCGTAAAACTAGGTGTTCTACTTGTGATCACATTCGACCGTACGGTCATTAGAACCAATGAAAGCGGTTTAATAGCGCCGGAGTCGTGAGCAGCTGTATTTACGAGCGAAGAGACAGTTAATTCCAGTTCTTGAGAAGCGTAGAGAAAAGGCCAGGAGAGCCGTGGAAGATTAAACACTGCGAATAAAATAGAATTTAGCAATCAAGGAACATTTTCGTTTGCTTACAAGACAAATCCCGAAACGAGTTCCAAAGATTTGTCAAATGCGTCAGAAATCGACGACCCGAAATGAGCATCGTACCAATATAATGTTTTAAAATAATCAATTTAACTTATAATAACATTTTTTTTATAGAATTGTATTTTTGATATAACTACGTATAGTATTTGCAATATTTGTAAATTTTCAATAGAAATGAAGTTTTATTTCTATTTATTTATAATTAACTTTTGTAGAGTTTATAGTTAATGGTTTTGGTTAACTACTTTAGCAACACATTTTCTGCGTATCGCAACTTAAGTAATTGCTTTTATAACTTGAAGTGGAATGAGATGGCAAGTAAAACAACCTTTTAAATGTACAGGAAATGTTTTATTAAAAACATTACAAAGTTTATTCGATTGTGCCATCTTTGCTAATTTTATGTAAATTGTTGTGCATTTTATTTTAGATATGTGATTAAATCCAGTTATGTGATATAAGATATAATTCTGTTATAGTTACGATGCTGTGTTAATTATAATAAATTATTACTTAACTCGTCGTGCAGTAAGAAATTTCCTATATAATCCTTTAAAAAATGTCCAGAATTAGAATTAATTATCCAAAAAAGATATTTCAGGAATTAAAACTTTATTCTATAAAAATATACAGTTTTTTTTTTAATAAATTACTAAAACGCAAAAGTACGTTAATTATATTCATTTAGAAATTCAATTTCACGTGATACTTACAAAATGACATTCGTTGCGGTTATGGATAATTTTGAATTATTTTAACTGCCATTCTCACACGACCTGCTATACATGAACTCAACTCACACTACCTTCACTCTTGCGCGTTGACTGATTGCATATCTGTGTGCTTTCCTGTTTCTTTATTTGCGAATTTCACGGCACATATAATGGGCTGTAAGTCGTAAAAGTGCACATTTTTTCTTCAGAAGCAACAAAAGCAGTGTCGGAATTACACCCTCGTAAAACACGCCATTTCCATAATATAAACGTCTATGGATGTGAAAACACCTTGTTTTACTTCCGCCCATAAAACACGAATTTATATACGTTGGCATTTTGATTTGAGTAAAAAATCAAACCGTATTTTTAAATTACTGAACATTCGTGAGTTATATTGTAACAGTAATTACTAGCTTTAGTTGAGTGTTCAAGACGTTCATTACAATACTGACTTACTATTATATAATATAACAATATTTACTGAGCTTTAGTTTAATGTTCAATAACGTGTAATAATAAAAGTATTGTTTATCCACCCGCAAAATCGAGATTTCTAAATGAAACGTTTCGAATGTCGGGTCGTTATAAAGCGATATGATGCAGTTTTTGCGGCATCGAATCGCCGGACTTCAACTTTTTCCAATCCGGAACGCCCGAATACTTTCATCAAAAGTGACGTTTGTCGGCAAAAAGAATGCGACGAGCGCGATCGATGCTCCCCGTGGCTCCGTTTTTCTCCCATTATTCGACGTCATAAGATGAATTACGCCGGATAATTGAAATAAGACGTTCCGACAAAGTCGCTTTATGTTGCAGAAATCACGTCTAATGGATAGTCGGGCGCGCTATTTCGCAAATTTGCACCGTCCAAAGCTCCTTTTCGCTCGTTAACGGCAGTTCGTCGCTACTTCTTATCATCGAACTTAAATGCTGCTGGATGAGACACCGGTTTGTAAATTTATGCGAGCGAAGCTATGTCCGCCGAGATATACTGGGATATCCGCTCCATACATTATTAATAGCGGCGCCGTATCGAAAAATAATCATAACAATGTGCTCGTCAATTATCAAGCAAAAGGGAACTTTCTGAATGGAATCGTTTGTTATATTTTCTTCTCTTCAAAGTAATGATGACCTTTATATTTCTATATAATCGCCTACAACTGTTTTTTTTTTCGAAGTGATTGAATACCAACTTAAACATCTAATTCGGAAATAATTGAGTATTGGCTCCAACATTTCTGCCATTCTTGCTTCCCTGCGTTAAATCAATATTTAAGCGATTGCAGAATGGGCGACCAGCCTTCGTTGTGGCTTTCTAAAATTCTAGAATCTAGCTTTTATTTTAGCCTTGGAATATTTATTTTATGGTTGAGGAATGTTGTTATGCCATTGTCAATTTATTAAATTACTGAATTTAATATCCTCTATAATTTACACATGTGCAGAAGAAGCACAGACAAATGTGATGAAATTTGAGAAAGCAAGGCAAAAGTAAATGATAAATTGGTGAAGAAGGTTGGAGGAGATAAAATAAATAAAAGATACGATGAAGGTGTCGAATGGGGGAAGATATAACATTGTGGATGGTATGAAGGTGAAAAGAAGAAGGAGCAGGTATCGAGTGAGGGGTTATTATAATAAAACTTTATTGCAACGCTCCATTATTTCCTTGCAACGTAGATGGGAAGTTTTTCCTGTATATTAATCGACAAATATTGTTCAACGTTTCAGACGCAATTTAAAAAGTATATCAAATGATAATGATTGGTAATGAAATAGGATTATGGTTCTTATTTACATTCATTTGCCCATGTTTTGTTGCTATGGAACAGCCATCAACCACTTCAAAATCATATTGTTAAATGCTGATGAACGTGCTTTATTGGTCAGGCAATATCCAGACAAGAAGTTTCCTAATATGTATATCAGAATGACAGAAAGTAACCGCCCGGTTACTTCGATCTACAGATTTGGCATCATTAGGTTTCTTTTAAAGGGAAGTTCGACAGAGCGTTTAAGATATAAAACTTGCAATAAAATCTTGTAAAATTTGAATTAAACAAAGTAAAAAGTAAATAAACAACAATACCCAATGTGATAACTTTGAATTAGAAATGTGTTCTTGAATCATTCGTGATCATCTGGCATTAACAATAGAGCTTTTAATGGGACAATTTGACCCCTGAAAATTGCATGTACCATGTACATGGTAGGTAGAGTCATCTATGTACTCATCTTAAAAAGAGCGCATAATCTTCACACTTCAGGAACGTCACGAGACAAAAGGCAGTGGAACGACAATAGCGAATTCAATAACCCAAGCAAAGATCACCAGAACGGTCGTCTGTGAGATGGCAACAGAATTGGTTCTTATCGTCGATAAAATAGAAAATACTAAACAAACAGAACAAATCCTCAAAGGAAGAAATAGATGAGTATCAGGGAAGAGCCACGCCATTTAACGTATAAAATATTATGTGGTTATGGTAAATAACAAATGTAAGTAAGCGGTAGTCGAATTTGAAGCGCTGTCAGACCGGATATGCAAGATGATAATCAAAGGAAAATATAGCAAAATTAACATAATAAATGTACATGCCCCAACGAATAAGGAAGAGGCCGAAATCAAGGATATATTTTACAAAGAACCGGATATGAGTCTCAATAAACTTCCGAAATTCGATATAGTAAAACAGTGTGTTCGGCGATCTAAATGCGAAAATAGGAAGAGAAGAAGAATACACGGCAGTTACAGGAGGGAAAATACATATGGAGAATAATGAGAACGGAAAGAAGATTGTAAGCTTTGCGTTGGAAAACTGCATGAAAATAGTAAGTACAGCATTTGATCAAAGCAAAGTAAAGTACGCAGCTGCGGAGCTTCCAATCACAACAGGCACTCATCGAACAGAATAAACGACGCGCGCAAGTTTTTCTTCTAGAAATCTACTTCACTTTTCCAGGTCATCTTTGCGTCTAAATAGACGACAAGGTATTTAACAGGCTCTTGGTTTTGCAATTGAATACATATGCTAGACATATTATTAGATTGAACGTATCACGTATTACTTCATATCGATTGAGAACTTTTGCATAATAAGATTGTGTTAGTTTAAACTAAATGAATACTTAGAATAATATTATGTAACGCCCCTAATTGTTGATCATTTCTATGCTATTGTTATTAAAACTAAAACAAAATATTTATCTGTATATATATAATTGGCTGTTAAATGTAAAATGTAATGTTTGTGAAAAAAGTTAGATTACATTAGATAAACAAGTCTGCTAAGTAACCAAGAAAAACACTAGGACAGTGTCATACACAATTTCTAATGTTAGAGATTGGTTCCAGATATTTTTAATTAATGTTCGTACCATCTTTTGATATCTTCTACATTTTTCTGTTAATACTGATAAAGCATTTTAAATTATATTTATTAAGACGCTGCCTCCAGTAAAACGTAATACTATGAAAACGCATTTTTGGAAATATCGTTTGAAATATGTAGCGTATTTCAGAATTTTGTTTTTTCTTATAGCGTATATCGATACATTTATAATTATAAATGAAATAAGTAAAAGTAACGTTAATATTGATGATTTAAGAATTTAGCAAAATCTCACACAAGTTTTTGAATTTTTGTGTAAGTACTGCCCTTACCATAGTTTTGATACAATCACATTTGTTATTTTATGTTATTGTTTTTAGAATTATAAAAATTGCATATATATAATATGACAATTTTAGGTGTTTTACGTGTCGGCAATCACCGAAAACGTGACGATTTAGTGATAAGGCGTGGCTTCGTTTTAGCGACGTGCTTGTATTTCGCAGCAAGCGAGGTGGAAAATATGCTCCCGACATTAATTAATGCTGCTTATTCGATTACAACCAATCGGTGAATGCCTACATTTCACGTCACTCTGGTCTCTATTCAAACAGAACAAATACGCGTAGCCCACACTGCCGCAGTACCACTTAATTGTTTACGACATGTAACGAAGGACCTTGTTGCATGCCCTCTAAAGTGTATGAACTGTAACAAATCAATAACACGGAATGAAATAAAATGTAATTTAGATTCGAATAAAACATTTAAAGTAATATATGAAGAAGTGACAACTGTTGGAGAAAATATTGTACTGAAAAATCACAATGGAAAAATTCAAAAAAAAATTAATTATACGTACGAAGCCCGTCGGAGTGAACTATGCTATTCCAAATATTCGAAAAAACGCCTTTTCGATTACTTAATTAATATTGGTAGTTAGGAACAGCACAATAAGCTTGAAGTTCATATTAAGGGGTACGGTGATCTTACGCCCATGCAGTTACAGAAAACCCCATACCAGAACCAATACTCACTCCCATTGTGACAAAATCAATGGCAGTATCTCATGGCGATAGACGCAGCTACTTTTACAATACGGCAAATAGTGCTAACTTGTATCTACTTGCATCTATAGTTATCCTTGAACCGATCGGCAACTTAGGATACTTTTGACTTAACCATAAGTAATCTTAGCATCAACGTACTTGAAATTGTGCACTTGTAATTGGCACCCTTACAGAGTTAAAGAGGATGGACGGTCGATGCCGTGCTCAGAAATTGATATGGTCTTTCTTTTCCTTTCACCCAACCGTTAAGCGATTGGTGATAGAAAAAGTATATTTGCATGAATTTTAGGTATTTGTTAAATTGTTGTATATTAGCTAATAAATTAAGCGCGAGATATGTGCTGAACTACTCATTAAATAATCTTAAATTGTTTTAAACTAAAGTAAGATTGAAAATAAAATAATAAAATTACTCTGCAATATTTTAACTATGCAACCTACATGCATAATTTATGGTCCGAAAGTTTTGTGAAAAAAATCAGCGGCTCATATAAAAATGTTTTATAGTTTTATGACATTTTTAAACAATCCCTTTTAACTAAGTTTTCCCCTAACGCGTTGCATCATCTTTTGGTCGATCACATCGTTGATTTCTCTAATTTATTTCGTTGCAAATTGTTGTTCATTTTGTTCTTCCCATCCGTTATGATAGATCTTCCTACTCAATATAACATAGACAAAAAGTATATAGTACAAAATTGATGTTGCTGGCCTCATACGAGTCCTTTGTGATGGCATTAAGTAATCTCCGGCCAAAATTTTATTTCATCATCTGCATGACATGTGTTCGATAACAGAGGAAGTTTAAAGAGATATCTCTGGATATAACGCTCTGCATGCAACACTTCACCTTAAAGAACGCCAATGTAGGGCTGCGAGATGCAGCCAGTCTCAGAAATTGTGCACCATACCAAATTTTACCCTCAAACTTTTTTTTTTGCTTTTTAATCTCACATCCATCATCAGAGACATTCTCGTGATCTTCCGTGTAGAAACCATCATTGGACATCCCATGTTGCCTCTAGTAACTATACTAAAATTTGTCAATTGGATATTAGCATACATTGCTTGCTGGGCATGACATTTCTAGAATCACTGATACCACCTCAAGGACAAGTAGGAGCTTCCCAATAACCACAACTGTTATCAGAGGCACGAGACTCGACGGAAAACAACACTACACAAATGGCACAGGCACTGTCACTATCACAATACAATAGGTACCACTTAAAACATAAATGAAGTATAGACAACTATGTCTTACCAACGTTACTGCGCTCTAGTATAAGCATTTATATTTAACACAACTCAGAAATACACGAAGTGACACTCGACTATATGTTCATATCTTTACATCTTTCCACCTAATTACGCGTGGTCGCAAATACATCTTATGAAGACTACCGGGGTGTATTTCTGCCCTTTTTTCTTAATTTTCATCATAATTCAGACGATACGCCCCCGCTACATAACCGTTAGCCGATTGGTGACACAAAACTGTGCATATTCGCTTGCTTCTTAGAGAATGTAAATAAAAATTGAAAATATGTATTTCTATAAAAATAACGGTTGCTACACATAATTAATTAAAATGTTCGCCATATCCATCAACAAACATCGCATTAATGGAGACATTTCGTCGACATGTACACGTATACACATCTAGAAGACAAACAATACGTGCTGAATTGACGTCGCGATAACGACAAGTAGGTGAGAATTGGTAATAATAAGCAGAGCAAACATTTGCCGACGACATTTCTAAAACTCAAGTCGATCGTTAGAACTAAGCGTCCACTGAGTTCCACGAATGTTGTTTGTATATCGGTCGGACAGACTCTAGCGAATCGATCGTTGCATTTACTCGTAACGAAAGGGCACGTAACAATGGCTAACGTGGATTATCTTCTTTTTAAATGACCCATGCGGTCGAGAATCTGAAATCAAGATAATTGTTTGATTTCAACTGTTCCAATCTTTATTTAGCGATCGCCCATGTGTGTCCACAACATTACAATGAATGGATAAAGTGTACCGATCATTATTTATAAATTAAAATGATGACTTGATACAGAAATTGCACGATTATAAACAAACTTGATTACATATTGTTAGGTAGGCGTTTATTTGAAATAAGTAATATTAATAATGAAAGGTTGTAGCAGAATAACTACTTTCAATTAAACTGTTGTGTGTTTAAACGTACATTGACCTAATGTAGCATTTTCATTTAAAGAACTGATGGCGTTGGTCGTAGGCGTGGAATTGATTGTAGCATAATTATTAGTTCGTATTTTATTAAAAAAAATTATGTCTCTTAGACTGTAGGTTTAAATAATTCTGTAAGGAATTTGAATTGGTATGTCTTATGATTTTAATCAGCTCTTGTTCAAAAATTTCGAATTAAGTTAAATGAGTAACAGTTGATGACCTATGACCATGCTTGTGTTTTTATTACTTACGTCTAAACCAATTTTTCTAATGTCTATGTTCATGTCGTATTAATGCATACCGGTCTATTTTTATACCAACCTATGCTGTGATTTAAAATCTAGTTCTTATTTGGTCGTAGAAACAGATCATCTGATGTCACATGTGTGGGTCGTTTTTCTATTAATTTAAGAAAAAGGCATACACAAATATCTGGATCTGAATTATTACCTACCAACCATTTACTCTTTTTACAAGACTTTGATCCTCCTTGGTTGGTCTTCGAAAAGATGGGATGTACGGTACAGTTTCTTTTCCAACATTATAGTTTGCTCGTTAGCGTTAGCTCCTTCATTACCTCTCCATACTAGTTCTTTGGTAGCTACAAAATAGAATGTGTTCCTTCAGAATAAATGCTGAGCACTATTCTTTCTTTTGTCCATTTCGCATTGAAGCTCTTTGCGTTGGGCATATCTAGCTTGACAAGCAGTCTTGAATTCCAAAATCGATCTATTTTTATATTTCATACTTTTGCTTCCAGTCATATTTCACTTAAATTTTATCAAAGTCTCTTCATAATCAGTAACATCCTTTCTTTTCATATTATATCCGTAGTCTTGAAGAATACTAGTCAGTTGGATAGTTTCTGTCGAATGTATAATTCTGCGTCTGACATGAGATGCCACTCTCCATCTTGCTTTAGACGAAATCATTGCTATGGTTAGATTTTAAAAGTGTGTGTTAAATTTTCACTTGACGTACTCGCTTTCTCGTGGAGTTACAGCAGAATCAATGGGCGTCAGCCTTCAGCCCGAGATGCACCTCGCCACCATTTATTACAACACCACAGATATTAATTAACTACACCACTGTACTTTACACTACTATTTCCGATATGTACATTGACTAGTTGATGTGTCACTAGAACGTGCGACAATTCAGACGATCCGCCCTCTTCACTATATCTTTTTGCGATAGGTCACAATTTTAGGGAATATAATTAAATATTAAAAATATTCTCAGTGACATATAAACTGCACCACCTAGAAGGGGTGGGAATTTTTGGACCAAATGTGGCAGGAATAGTGGACTAGTCCAGGGAAATAGTTGATTAAAATTTGAAACCCAATCATCAAGTAGTCATGGGATTTTTGACGTTTGTGTCATTTGTCAGGTGGTGATAGACAAGCAATTATCGAGTTATTTTTTGAATTTGTTCCACTTTTTCGGGTCCCGTTCTTTAGTTTAAAGTGGTTCAAGTGGTTAATGATGCCTAGAGGAAGGAGACCTCAAGTTTACCAGCAGTTGAGTGACTTTGACCGAGGGCGGATTGTTGGTTTACGAGAAGCAGGTTTTTCGTTTAGAGAAATCGGCAACCGTTTGGAACGGCACCACTCAACAATAATGCGTGTTTATCAAGCGTGGTCTGAACATGGGGTTGAACGTCGGAGAAGAGGCACTGGGGCTCAAAGACGAACCAATGAATGTCAAGATCGCCACTTAAGACTAATGGCCTTGAGAGACCGATTCTCTACAACTAGATCAATAGCTGATCAATGGTTAGTTGAACAAGGTCGTCCGATAGGCTTGCGAATAGTTTATCGTCGAAAAAGAACCTTTGGCTTGGTGTCTTACCGCCCACATCTTGTGCTACCCCTCACTGCTCAACATCGCCAGGAACGTTTGGCCTGGTGCACGGAAAGACTTCAATGGAACTTGGAGTGGCATCGAGTTGTCTTTAGTGACGAATCGCGATTTTGTTTAGGAATGCATGATGGTTGGATGACTGTTAGACGAAGACGTGGAGAAAGGCGCAATTTCGATTGCGAAGCATGTTCACCGAACTGTGGCGTTGATGGTGTGGGGTGCTATTGCTTACGGCAGTAGGTCACCTTTGCTTTTCATTCGCGGCAGTATGACCGCCCGACGCTACATTGACGAAGTGGTAGAACCACATGTTCTTCCATATCTTCGAGGGCTGGAAGACCCACTTTTCCAGCAAGATCATGCACGACCTCACGTAGCAAGGATTTCTCTTGACTTCTTTGAGAGGCCAATGTTAATATTTTGCCTTGGCGGCCAAGATCTCCCGATTTGTCGCCCATTGAGCACGTGTGGGACATGATGGGTAGAAGATTGAGGAATCTACCGAACCCACCGTTGACAATAGAAGCTCTATGGCATGAAGTACAGGCTGCTTGGGATGCCATACCCCAAGAAGACATTGATCACCTGCTGGAATCAATGCCAAGGCGGGTCAATGAGTGTATCAGAAATAGGGGCGGACCAACACATTATTAAAGAAAAATCAAAAAGGTGAAGTGTTTTCTTTATCAAATTTTAATCAATTGTTACCTTGACTAGTACAATGTTTCTGCCAAATTTGGTCCAAAAATTCCCACCCCTTCTAGGTGGTGCAGTTTATATGTCACTGAGTATATCTTATTTCTGTAAAAATATCCGTGCTATATATGCAAGCTAGGAATCCAACTGTTGCAGGACAAGGTTCATTTCAGGGTAATGGAATTTATTTAAAACATGTGTCGGTATAAAGTTAGCAAGGTCACAGGTTCTACATGTAAAGTTAAAACCATGTAATCGTCGTCGACAATGTTCAAATAAACCGGATAAGCAATAGAACTCATACAAATAAATATATCCTCAAAATCTACTTCGTATTCCAATAAAATGTAGCCGCTTTGAAAAGTTGATCGCTTAGAACGTGGCAGTTTTGATATTAAATTCCCGCAGTGTCCGTCGTTATAGGAAAATAAAGTATTCCATCTGTGAAGTCTGATATGCCTCGGCGTCCCCAGCGCCGCGAGGCTTTGCTTAAATCTCATTCTGAAGAGGCGGTTGATCTCGGACCTACATCAACGAAGTCTCGGTCCCGGCCCCGGTCTCATTTTGCCGTTGCACTCCGAACTCTCGTATGTACCAGCGAATGTGGTCAAAGCACACATGATCCCTCTACTTCGCTCAGTGAATAACCGCCGCGACGGGCAACGTCCTCGTCTCAAGTGGGGCACTTTTACGATCCGCACCAACGTACGACCGAAATTCAAATGAAGGCTTCGAACGGAGCTGCCCCATTCAGCGTTATCTGAGCGAGAATTTGCTTCCCAGTCGGTGTTTTCACTTCGTCGTCTATAACTCGCCGATGCGCTTTGGTAATTCTCCTTGGAATTTGATTGAAATTGTTAGGTTCCCTTTGAGCGGCGAATTCTCGACTCCACTAAATTGTTATCTACAGGTGTTTGCGGCTTCGGACCGCGTTAAAGTTTATAATGTAGTGAATTTCAGCTTGACATCTAATTCTGATTAATTAAATAAGAATTACGAAAATCCATTGAAATTTTATTTTTATTATAATTACAGAACCAACCAACGGAAGAGTTGTTTAATTAAACACGGTAGGTTATTTTAGACTGATCTTTTACCAAGAAAAATGCTTCGATATTTACCGTGTTGCAGAGTACACGTAATTAAATTTAAAATCGTTTTACGTTCGTAACCTGCGTACACAGGCCTAGTGCAAATGGAATATTTCGAGATCAAACAACTTCCAATTCATATTTTATTTCGTAGGTGAACTTTGCAGCATTAAAAGCTCAATCCGTAGTTTGTGTTTACTTCGTTCGTCTTTTGTTTATCTTAAATAAATTATTTTGTGCTGACTACCTTCGGGAGTTCTCTCCGGATTACATCTACTTACCGGCGTTTCAGGATCGGCCAGTTCTATTAAATACAATTTCCACGTCTGATTATAGCAAGAGAGTAGAGATATATTTGATTTATTTTTTTTTAAAGAAATCGATATATTTGCATGAAAGGGCAGTTTATTGACGATGTTACTTACGTTATATTACTGACATTATTAAGTTGTCTTAGTTTCGCAATTTGATGAGTTGTTACGTCCGAAATTAATAACTTTTGCTTAGAACTCGGTTATGAAATATGTGCACTCTGAGTCAATGAAGGTGACCATGAGTATGTCTAACGAAATGTAAAGCACGAGTCTTCACTGTGCATATGTAACTTGAGGGATAATTATGTCAACACAAAAATGCAGCGACTTTTATTTTCTCGCACAAAATTAAATTATAATAAAACATTTAAGTAAATATATTGGTACATGCAGCTTGCCAAATTAAAGTATTTTAAACGAATTTGCAATATTTCCATGCATGTCGAATGCAACACTGTAACAAAAACATGTCGACGAACTATCAAAACACACGAATCCGTTTAAATCAAACGGTGGAATAACTACGACTCAATTATAGTCGGCTAATTCGCAAATGTAACACGTAATCCAATACACATCTAGTTGATACGGTGGACAGACAGTAAATCATTTCATCGTTTTATATCAATTATTATTAAATCAACAATCAACGCTTCTCTTCGCCTCGTTTCACATTTGCAATTTGCTAACTTCGCAAATGTGTTTTCGGAGCGATTCGAACTTTACTTGCGGGCCTCATTTTCATTTTTGGCTTCGTCGTCAACATTTATGCGGATTCGTCGGAGTTTGGCGACGGGACGTCATTAAATGTATATATTTCGCGTATCGTCAATAAATGATCCGCTTACCGCTGCCAATTTCCGGTGATTATGAGCAACTTTGGAGTTGCACCATTTGTTTCAGTTTGTCGATAAATCATTCAGGTTTTTCCCGGCGCAGTTAAAATGACAGGTATTTAGCCCAGATTCGAAACGAAGATATCAATAGTATTATTTTATTGCGTAGGTGTAAGTGGATATTTTTCGAGAAAAATATTATTTTACAATAAATTTTAATAATATTACAGATTGGAATAAATCTATTTGTTCAACATGTAATTATTTAAAATAATTTGGTCGAGATAATTAATGTAGAAAATTTTATTGCATGATGCTAATCATACCCACAAAACCTAACCAACAAACCCACAAAAACCAATCGAATTTTTTTTTTGTGCGGGAAATCAATTTGTCGTAATTACTACACCGATTAATTTTACTTTTATTTGCGTTGGATTTGGTCGAGTTCGATTGATTTAGACATCAGTTCTTCAATATCGGTTCATATTTTTGGGCCTTGTCTTCATTTTGGTTTCAAAACCATTCATTTTGCATTTTGACACACCAACTATACCTATTTCATTTTCAGCTGTAATTATTTTAATGCTAAAATATAGCCCTAATTTTGTTCGAAACCAGAAATACGTTGCTCTCGTCATATTTTTGATTATAAACATTACATTATACAGGTACTAAAATTTTGATATTCCGGTTATAAAATGATTTTTCGCAAGAACAATTTATTTTTACTGGATTCCCTGAACTTTCATTTTATGAACGCAATATCTAAATTTCAATTTTGCTTTTCTGCTGAAATTCGAAAATAGAAAATCATTATTCTTAACAATTTAATAAATAATATGATGCAAATAGATTAGAAAATGGTTGTACTGTATATGTGTGTAGATTAAATAATTTTAGTGTGAATTGTAAGTAGCTTAGGTAGTGTTGAAGCAACATAAGATAAAATCCTCAGCATCCACAATTGCAGTAAAATTTATTTACGATGCAAATGTTTCACCGTTACGTAAGAGACCAAACGAGAGAGTAATTGTTACCCTAGTGTGCTACGATCCAAAATTTATGTGAAATTGTCCAAACAGTTTATCGATTTCCTTTTCACTGTCATAGTTCGTTTATTTCGCGAAATTGTATATAAAAACTTAAATTTTCGAAAAATATGAAGTTTTGAAAATTATCCCAATGCCAGTTGTTCTAATTCATATTTTTTAAAAAAATCGTTTAAATAAATAAGTAACTATTCAACAATTATTTTTGTTCGCGTTTTCCTCTTTGGCATAAACTATTCGTTTTTAAGTTATCGTTGTTGAACGTAATTAATTTAATTTAATTTAATCATACTTGCCTCTTTTAGAATAATTAAAATTCCGCATACTTCCCGACTTTCATAAATTATTTTGAAACCGGAAAACAGAACGACATAAATTATCCACATTTTCGGCATTCTTCTCATTTAAATCAAATGAATTCTTCGAACTCATTTAAAACCACTTTAAATTTACAAGGCAATTTTAAGAATAGATTAATTTTTGATTTCCACGACAGATTGTTTACCGTGATCGTATAGTCATATTAATGAAACTTCAGCGACACCCATTCCGCAATATTAATAACTTTGAATTAATTGTAATGACACGTATGTATGTACGTTCCATTGCATGCGAGGAAATTCCGCTCGGATTAATAATTCGCACTACATATTTATTATACTGCTAAAGAGGCGTTTAGTGTTAGATTCGTGTCTGGCATAAATTAACGAACGGCAAACTTGTTACGCTAATGTAATTAAGGATATGTTATTCAATACTGTAAATTACTACATCAAACAATTTAATTTGTGTAACCACAATCTATTCCGTTCAAATGTTTGTTAGAATTCCGTGCCATTGTATGGAGTTTATAAGTGCATTAAATGTCTTATGCCATAAATAGGACAGCTGCACATTTTGTCATCAATTCCGTAAATATCTACCGCAGCAGGGTTCAACATTTTTTAAGTGACATTTATATCGAACGTTTTTTGAATTATTTACGTTATTGCGATATCATTTTATAAATTGCAGTTAAATGTAATTATTTTATTTACTTATATCAAACTATTACTAATAGCTAGCTATTTGGAAATATATAAATTATATGAATATATTTTCATTTGTATAAATAAGGTTGGATTGGATTAGTTTGGGTATTGTTTAAAATAACTGAACAATTTGATTCATAGTTTATAATGTTATATGTCGTTATTTTAATTTGTACATATTTCAACAATTATGTCGTCATTGTTAAAATATGTAGGACTAACAAAATTAACATAAAATTTTACAAACAAGTTAAAAATTGTATCTTATAGCAATTCATAATCTACCTATCTCGGTATCGGCCGATAATCTGAATTAAATACATTTCTGTTTTTAGAAATAAAAATACTCCGAAACGATGAAAAATTTATAACTAAAAATTTACAAATTAAAAAAACCCTACTACACTAGATTGTAGAGTGTACTTTATTAATTTATTACCCATACTTTCAATTACTTTACAGACAGGATGATTGCAAACACACAACTTATTTGTTAAACGCATTTATCTTTTTGTTTTAAATATTAGTTAATGTGTGTCTAAAGTATCGAGCTTTATCTTTGTCAATAGATAATCCAGTTCAATTCAATCCAACACAATCGATCCCAAACTAACTCAACGTAACCTAACCCAACCCAACCGATTCAACTCAACTCAACCCAACCCAACTCAACTCAACTCAACTCAACTCAACCCAACCCAACCCAACCCAACCCAACCCAACCCAACCCAACTTAAACCGATCCAATCCAACTTAAGCTAATGACGACACAAACATTTGTGAGTATTACATGATTTTATTTAAACATCGAGAAATCTAAGGTTGAATATCATTAATTTCTAAAAAAAATCTAATAACTAAACTAAAAAAGTCATTAAATCATGTCTATTACTACTAACTCCTACAGTTAAATATAAGTAATGTATTGTTTACCATACAATAATACATACATACATAAACCTGGTAATTTAATGAGGCCTATTGTTTGAAATATTAATTCCATAACTTATTTTATTTGTACGTGGTTTGTGATAGAATTTAAGAATTTGCCTACCAAATTCAATGCTTTTTTAATCGACAATTCTTTATTACATCACATTCAAATTATTTTTGATTGATTTTAATTGTCTTAATTAGTTTTCCAACACAGAGTAGGTTTGAAAATTAATTAAAATATATTAATTTAATAGCAAATTACAATGGTTACTCTGAGAATTTAGTTAAGAATATTCTTCGAATATATAAGCATAATTTTTTGGATAAAAAGGCTACCACTTTTTAGTAATATTTTCATGAGCATCAAAATTTTAAGGTAATTTACGTTTCGTTAAGCTGTTCATCACGCCAAGATGCAATCTAGTGTTTCAAAAAACGGGAATTATGGAATTTGTTGCAGTACATGTGATAGAATATATGTTCGGCAAAGGAGACACATGGCTCATTTAAAACATAAAAGCATGGAAAAATCTAGTGTCGCCAAACATATATTTGAATCTAGACATGTTATAAGTATAAATAATTTAAAATTGTTAAAAAATAATCTCACAATCAATTAGATTCATTTGAGAATATTTTTATTTTTAAAAGCAGATTTAATTTCCTTAATTCAGATTATAGGCAGATGCCGAGATTGAATTATTGATTATGAATTGCTATAAGATACAATTGCTAACTTGCTTGTAAAAGTTTATTTATCATTTTATATCGTTAGTGTCGGTGGCTATTTTTATGTTTATATTGTTAGTGTTTGATACCTACATTTACGGCATTAAGAATACTCGTTGATATTATTCACTAATAAAATAAATCAAGGTGTACTTATTAAAGCAATGAGTTTAAAACGATCTATCTTTCATAAATAACGTTTGCGCTACTTCTTCAACCTCGCATGTTATTATTTCATAAGAATCGGTTATTATATTGTGAGCCTACAAATAAAACAAATATTAACTTTGTATATTAAATTTTCAGTGGTATCGGGTTATATTCTAATAAAAATACATTGTTCAAAGACAAACGGTTATAGGTGTTTAAAATCTAAAGTTGCATTTAAAATTGAAACGAGCTTTAATAAAGTCAATAGATAATTTATAGAAATATTTATAATGTGAACTATTAATTTACGTTCACACGAAACAAATAGTTCTTTAGTGAGGATTGGTGGAAATGCTGCAGTATAGTTTATAAAAACATTTGTTTTATTACTTCCAATATTTGTATTAATCGTCAAAAAAGGTGAAATGTTTTGAAAAATGTGTAACGTTCCATATATTTTATATATTTCAGTAAATTTTTTTGAGGATTTACATAGGATCAGGAGAATCGGAAAGTCGCTCCCGAAAGTAATGCTACAAATGAAACATTTTATTTAAAACAAGAACAAAATGTATCGGCGTGGTATACACCATGGTTATTTATGACCCAGGACCATTGCTCTTGCCATTTTCGAAGAAAGAGTGCTCACCCACCTTCCTTTTTTCTTCATTTGGTGTATCAATTTTTTTACCGTTAAGTTGCTTTGGTAATGGTGGTAAAAGTCGAATGGAGCAAGGTCTAGCCAATACATTGGATGTTCAATAATTTTCCAGTCCAGTTGTTGAAGGTGGTGGATGACTTGTCTGCTGGTATGCGGTTAGGCATGATCTTGAGGGAGAAACAAATCAGCTACATTGTTAAGCATATTAATATAAATGTTGTTGTGGATCGTTTCCATTGTTATGCGGCTGTTGATAGGGCAGTACCTAGGTGTCTTAAATAGTTGAATTTTAGTAATAAATCCCTTTTTGGTCTCGCTTAGAAATGTTATTATTTTGCTTATTCTGTTCAGTAAGGATATGTGGTACATATTTTCCGTCTTTGTGCTTGATATTTCGAATGCCTTGCACATCATTGACTAAACAAAGCTTAGCGTCGGAGCTACTCCCCTGCTCGGCGATCCGGACATCCACGCCGATGAACAACTTCACATTGTCATCGTTAATTCCTTAAGGAATTGCGGCCTGCCTTGAGTGCTTACATCTCCACTTTTGAATTGAGTGAACCATTTTACGCTGAAACGGTCTATGGTCGCCTTAAGTTGTCTACATCTTTTTGACTGTCTCTACTTCCTAAACGAATGAGAATCAATATCGCGTAGCAGTTTTAAACTCACTACACATTTAACATATTTCTGTTTTTGTTTCTCATTCCTGTAAGCATTTTGTGAGTACCCTATGTTTTGCGACAACGATTTTCCGATTGATCTGATATTTGAATGGAGAACAGTCGTAAAATAAATGCAATGTATTAAATATTTGCGTTTATATGCATTTTTTCTCCAAACGAATTTATAAATCGTGATAGTAAATCCATTGGCCATTGGCCATCAAGGTTGCAACCAACGAAATATTTGGATCGTATTGTCGGGCCTCGATACCTGGTTCCTTAAATCATATAAATTAAAATAATAGAATAGTAGTAGTAATAGTTTTATTATCATATGACATTACTTATTTGTAATAGGAACCGAAACCCCAAAAATTATTTGAATAGTACGAGTAGTTACCACAGCATCACCCATCCATTGCTTCATAGATATAATGATGGGCAGCGTACATTTTCTTAGAAATTCCAGTACGTTTGAAATGTTGGAACAGTCAAGGGAGCCATATGCCGCTCATCAGTATTCCCAGACTGCAATTTGCGAGGGATCATTGCAATGGGTCAGTAATATTGTTTATGGACTTAAAATGAGAGTTAACTCAAAGTCCCGTAGATGTTTCCAAGTCTGGAAATGGCCAGTTTCTACGCTAATAATATTTTGTTACGAATTAAATTTTGTATAGTTTTATGGGACCGAATGTCGGGGTGGTTTTAATTATAATTAGAATAACGAGTAATAAAATGCGAGCCTTAACCCCCTGGCACTACTTCGTATAAATTATAATATTAAATACTGTAAATATTCATAGAACAGCTGTGAGGTAATTCAAAATTAATTGAGCGAACGAAGAATATGATGTACAAACCATTAACTATACAAGTTTAAAATCTACAACTATTGCTTTTAAAATATTTATTTAAATATACTTAGTTAATATTTCTTTCCCATTCATACTCGTATTAATATAATAGATCGAGTGACTAGCAGCTACAGGCAGCAAACGTTAAAGTTTTGAAGATTTTAGAATAACAATCCAGAATGCGCTTTCGGGCGTTATTAGATTTTTCTACTTCACTTCCATATATGACGAATTCATTCGAGGTTAATAGATTACATTTTATTGTAAATTGTTTATTATGTTCTAGTGATATTTTCTATGAAATTTATGACAGGAATATTCCTTTGTACAGTTTGAAATTTTCAAGAATAAAATTGATATTTGTATTTTCTTGTATTTGGAATTATAAAAATTATTCAATCGCTACAGGGTGAGTTTAAACGCAGTTTGCTTATGTATGTGTGTGCAAGCAAGTGAACATAAATTCGAAGCTCAACTTTTACGAAAAAATATTTTATGGCGAAACTTCTATATTACCCAGTTTTAGTTTTTAAATATTCTTGAAAATGCGACATATCAGCAACTCAAAGTCAGGCTTAAGACCTGCCGATAGCAGTTTCTTTTATTGAATTACAATAAATGTAATCTGCTACTTTCTGCTCTTTTATAAATAAAAACGAAAATTAATAATTTGCTTTCGTAAATTAATGAAATATTTTTAATATTCATTCAAATTGTATCACATGATGCCGATTTTAATGTAAGACCAACGATATGTTCGACAATAGATATCGTCTACAGTTCTTGAAAAAATTAACAAGAATTAAAAAAAAAAACGTTTTCTTGTCATAGTTCACATCTGATTATTTATAATAATTTCATAAGTGTGAAAATATTATTGTTATTGAAACGTCAAACATGACAATGCTTTTCATTTATAAAATCTAATAAATAAAGAGGTATAAGCGAAAAACAAAACAAAAACATTGTTAAATGTAATTAAATTCCATGTTATACTCCTGATATATTGTTAACTGTATATTTTGACTATCTGACTTATATGCCCTGGTTGTTCGGAAAATTAATTCCATTATCGTTCATAACCATTAAAAAAATTGAACCGGAGAACAAAGATAAATATTACTTCTTTTTCAAAATGTCGTACTTTATATTTCTGCAGGTAATGACCACATTTCATTTTGCAGGATTTCTGAAGTTTCCGCAACAAAATTTTTCAAATCCTCTTACAGCGGCGACGCCATGCATTTGACCCTTATTTCGTTTTTTAATTAATGTGTTCCCGACAGTCGGTGTAAAACACGTACCGCATTAGAACTTTTAATTGAAAGCGCGAAAGCTCGACAATTTATCTTAATGCGTGCGCTAAATATATAAATTACCACGGGGTTTCGCAAACGCCACCGAGTAAATGTAATAATGACGTCATTTTGTTTCAATTGGGACGACCCGCGCCGGACAATTTCGGGCGAATTTTCATTTTCATTTTCGACGTTAATTAAAAATTTCGTTACGCGCACGTATATTTGTTATCCGTTCATTAATTTGTTTATGCGAATATTTCAAATTATACGTTCGATGTGTGCGCGCGTGTGTGCGTTTGTTGTCGTAAAATCGTAGCAGCAACCGCTCGAAATATTTTGACAAAATATTTTTTAATTAAAACCTTTCTAAATAGTTTTCGCTGGCCGACGTGGATGCCAGGAATATTTGTTTTCGGAAAGGTTTATTTACTGAAGTATCCGAAAAATGTTATAAAAATGGATAGTGGTTAGCTAATATTTTGACTGCTACGCTATATCTCGGATAAATAAAAGTGATGAATTGTTACTGTAAACTACAAAAAATTGCTGTGAGTTAATGAAACAAGTTTTATTTTTTTAATTCCTATTACTCGTCAAACTTATCAACAAAATAACTGAAAATAATATTAAGATTTTCATTTATGTTAGATAAATTAAACTTTTTGTTAAACACTTATATATTTTTGCGACAGGACACGGTTACGCGATTTTTCCTTCCATTATAATAATCTAATTAGAAGTCAGCAGCTCAAAAGCGACACCTTATGATTCGCCAAAGGCTTTTGACAAATCCACCTATTCGAGTCAAAATTTAATTCCTTAAATTACGTCGGACGACAATTGTGTCGAGTAGGAAAGTGGAACAGGCAGTGAATGGAAGGCGTCTTTTGTCAGTATTAAAACAATCACAATCGTTAAGAGCGTTGCCGCTTTCATAATCTCGTTGAATACCGCCCGTACAATAAAGACGAGTTTATTGTCGTATCGTATTATCAGCCCTTGCAGCACGCCCGATGCCCGTCAGGCACCTCTTCGCGTACGATCAAAACACTAGTATCAATAACACTTGCTGTTTTGTGTATATTGAGTTACATGGAACGAGCATCGCGTTTCAAATCTAGTATCGATTTAATTCAACAACAAGCTCTCGTCGGTAGAGACGCAAATTAATTTCGAAACACCTATAGGCAGGTTATCACGGTTCAAAGGCGTCGGCTACCGTACGTTGCTTTCCATTTAAAAAATCTGACGTCTGCTTGAGCGCCTGACCTATCCAAGCGTTACTATCTTCCCTCGCCTGTCCCGTTTTATTTCAGGCGTCGTACGATCGGGATTAAGCTCCTTTCTTTCGTTTTCTCCTTGTAGTGTCCTATGGCATTGGCCTCGGTGTTCTCGTTTTTCGTTATGCTTTTCGGATGCCAAAGCGAATCACCGACGGGGAAAATTAAGACGTCCCGGAGGACCTCAACGACGTAAAACGTCTTCATCTTTACATAGCACGCAACAAAATCTAGTGCAGTAGCAAGATTCATTCGCAGCTTGCACGATTAAACTTTGAGTCCAGTACAGTTCATTAAGATTTTTTTATTGTCTTACAAGTTCAATAAAATGCAAATTGGTCCAAATGTATGTGGTGTGGCGTATTCATGTATTTGAATTGTGGACTAATCGGGCAAGATAAATATATATTTTAAGTTATGTTTAGATAATAATGGACCATACCTTATCTATATTGTAGTAAATGTTATACTTTAGCTAGTAATTGCCATTTATAAACCCTTGATCATATTTTCATGATTATAAAAATTAAATTAAAATCTCACAAAATCGTACACAGTTTGTTCTTATTGTTCTTTTTGTTACAGGTATGTGCTACAATTTTTCTATCTATCGGCATTTTGGGAAAGTTTCGGTAAGCAATTGTGATGCTTTGTAAGTATTTATGAAACCGCGATTTATATTAATAATATAAAGTACGTTAACTTTGATAGTTCAGTCAACATGGGATATAATAAGGAATTCCATGTATATTCCAAATAGTATACATGATCGTTTAATCTTGTTAATGATGGCTGAAAATGCTGAAAAATGAAAACTGTGTTGTCTCCTCGCTTTTCGATGAACTTGATGCCGGCATCTTTGGTGAAATGTATTCTTTTGAGGTTGATGGAATACTTTTCGTTTGTACTTCTTGAATCGAGTGAATGATGGTATTTTCAACTTTTTCTTTTTTAGTTAGGGAATTTTCAATGTAACTTTCAATTACTGGAGTTGATTTCCACCCACCAAAGTTTTTCAGTGTTAAAGTATCACCACCCGCGTCTGCAAGAATTGCTCCAGAGCGGCGAAAACAATGGCCGGTAAATAATTCTGGGCAATTATTTTGGGTTGATTAGCGATTTTATTAATCTCAACTATTTGCCTGAAACATTTACCGTTTTAATAATTTACGAAAAATTGGTTTAGATCTGGTTTTTCTGATTTTTTTGACAGCTTGTAAAATATTCCTGGAATTATAAACGATCGGTCCGTTTTTGTTCTTGTGTCCACTAATTTAACTTGGAGTTTGTTTTCCAAACCTCTCATATGATTTATAGTAAGGTTCTTTAATTCTTGCCGACGAATTCCCCCAGAAATTCTAAAAATCATTATTATCTAAAGTATTAGAAAATAGTATTAGATAGGTATAACAAACAAAGAAGACTTATCTTTGTAAACAAAAACTCTTTATCGGGAGCTTCCACAAGAAACTTTTCAATTTGTTCTGATGTCAAAATTTTTGATTTTTTTGTTTTGTAGTCGGTTGACTGTAGCTTCAAGAAAGCTTCAGCTGTGAATACATTTTTTGTTATGTTTTTTTTATATGATTTTCTAGTCTCGAGTGTACGAAATTTATACAAGTTATGCGCTGCTATATAGGTCGCGACGTGAAACGCTCGTCCAATCGGGCTCACGAGTTGCGGCGGTGCTAATCGTCTCAAATAAAAAAAACCTATTTTTAACTAATCTATTTGAGAGTAGTTATTGTCCGAACTAGAACTAAGCAAGTACAACTATTTGTATCGAAATGGCAGCTGTTCAATTTTTCCGAAAAATTTTCAAACAAAACATCAGATTGGGACTAAAATATTCAAGCTATCAAAATAATCCTAGTTCTAACACAAGTGAAGGTTCTTCCAATATGTGTGCCAAACCGCAAGTCAATCGGTTTAATAGTTTTTGAGAAAAACGTCTTGAAAAATGTGGTTCCGAGAAAAACGCCTTCAAAGTATGCCATACATTTAGCACTGATACGGCTGAACTTTTGATTGACATCTGATTTGAGTAACTTACCCTTAATATACTGAAGATTCGACCTTGGGTCTTGGGTACTGGGATGCAAGGAAGACGGAAGTATATATAATAAGATGCAAAAAAGGAAATCAATTTTTTGAATTTTCTAAAGAGTAATACCCCCTTAAAACATTTTCAAGATCAATGACTGACGCAACTAAACGGAGTTGCTTGAATTAGGAAGTCAAGCACCAAAAGTTCATTGCTGTATTTCATTTTTCTCGGTACCTTTTCTTTCAACCCCTAGTTAGCAGAGAAAGAGGTTCGATAAGAGTGCTAAAAGGCATACTGAACTTTGAACTAAAAAGGTTCATCGTCAAGATGCCCATATCTGGAAGAGATGGCGTATGTGTGGTCAGACGAAAACACTTACATGAATTTAGCCACAAGTGTATCCATCACCGTCCTACCTTAAAAGCCAAAACCAATTAGTGAGTTTCATGGTCAAAGTTATTTCAAAATACTTATTTTTCTATCAAATCACAATTTTTGATATGGTGGTAAAGCAACGAAAATTGTCAGCCAATTGAAACATTTGGGACTGGTACTGCTAAGGACGGTTCAATGTTGGTTTCAAAATGTTCGTGTTGCAAATAAGATTTATGAAGATGAAGAAGATCGCGGGTTCGTTCTCGTCAGTTGGTAACAGACAATTGAAAACGTAAAACGTAGTTAAAGCAGCACAAGTGATCGATCAAATGAGGAGTGCCTTAATGAAGAAAGTAAGGATCATAAGCATAATGAAGCAAAAAAGCAAAAAAAAAAAAAACAATGATACAGAAACCGAAACTCGTACAGGGTGTACGTATAAAAAATTTGTAAAATATGCTGAGAAACAATAGAATTTGAGGAACGTATCGAAAGTGGTCAAAAATTATATGGGGTGAAAAACATACTGAGAAAAGTGTATAAATTAAAACGAGATGTTTCCCAATCTGAAAACAACGAAAAGTAACATGTATTTAAGACATAGGATAAAGTAAGTTCTTAATATCATTTCAGCAGCAGCTCGATGTATTTGTTGTCGTCAGATGATTGTCATCGTACAGTTGTAGTATTGTACATCATTTGTCACATGTCTAGATGAGTATTCAGTCTGCTTCCTAGAAATTCAAAACATGTATCGCAACTAGTTGAATTTAATATTTATTTCTTCTCTTTGGTTAAGTATGCATCAATATTAATAATTTATTTAGCAACTGGATCTCTTACAGCAATTCTCTGCTAAAACTTAAAAGCTCTATCCCATATAGCTTTTAGGAGTCTATTCTTAATGATTTTGTTTCTTGGGCTTTTTAGGGAATGAATTTCTCTCATAACTACTCATATAAGTGGGCATCACTTATCGTCATGTTTTATGGTTTATTGAAGAACATTTTGGTCTCTCTTCCTTAATTTGTACTTTGGATTTTATTTACTCGTTTACATTTACATTCTTTTTATAATATGATAATATGATTTATTAGAGGCAGACAAGAAAGGGAACCAGGTCTGTTAAGAATCAAGAAAAATTGGATCTGTAACTTACCATTGTCTCATCTCCAACTTTTCTTTTTTTATACTCGTCACAGTTTCGTCCAAAATCAATCCATTTGCATTTAGCCAATTCTGTGTACATTATCCGTAAATGTTCGTAAGTGAGTAAGTTTTCTTATATTCCAAAATATATTACGTTTTCCAGTGTGTATTTGCATGCATGTCAAGAGATTGTAAGTTCTTTCATAGATATGTATACGCATGTGATAGATTGCTCTTTTTTAAAAGGAAAACAACGAAGCCAAAATGAAATATTTTAGAAAGGAAAATAATGGCTACTCAACCCCAATCCAACCAATTCATGTATGAAAAACAAAACAAAAATATTTTTAAATCGGTGAACTAAATTAGAAACAAATCAATGATGGATTTATTAAAAACAACAATGCTCTGTATCTCACTATTAGGGAAATATATTACACTTATATCTATGTCTCGAAATACAAAGCGTCAAAATTGTTACGAGTGACAAAATTCGTCAAAATTGCATCGCACTAACTCCGCTCAACTCGTCCACCTTTAATTATATTTTGTACAATTAGGAAAATCCTTCGTTAGCTGCTTAATGAAAACGATGTGTGGAAACATAATCCAGAAAGAGAACGATAATCGTAAACCACGCTGCCAACGTTAATTTATAAAATTTGATTTGATGTCAAATTTGTGACGCAAGCTGGGTTCAATCCAGTAATCCCCCAATGATATTTCGCATAATTAGGAAAATCATCGGTTTAGTGCAAATATATAGGTTCGAGGTAATTATTTTAATTTTAATTGGATACGGAAATGATTTTGCCTAATTAATTCAGAAAATCATATGGGAAAACTATATATTTTTATAACGATGCTAAGGATTAAAATAAGGACTTGGGTCTATGTATAGAATTAAATTTACAACATAAATTGCACATACGTACGACGTATTATTCGGTGAAAGAATTAGATTTAACATAAGAATATTTTCTTTCATATTAATAGAACACAATAAAGACGACTAAAACAACGCATTAGTTCTATGTTTTAAGTCTAATTTAAAACATAAAGGGTATCAACGAAATTTAGTATAATGAATTTAGAATTTGTAACTGGAAAATTTGTTTTGAAACAACAAAAAACGATTAAAAGACATAAAATGATGTCATATATTATCTTCGCTAATAGTAGCCATAAAAATGAAAATACATGTCCTTGGTGTAACCATTCATTGTCAACGTATGTTCTAAATATTCGCTTGCAATCAAGTAGTCATTGTACCAATTAAACTACTTTACGGGGCATCGAGGATGGGTAAATTCGTATCAAATACGTGTACGTACGTAGATAAAATTAGTTTTGAAACTTGTAATAGACAATTGAAAAATGTGACCTTGGTGAAACGTCCAAATTGAAAATTTTATTACAAATATCAGGTTGGGTTGGAAACCGTTTCGGGTCACTCAACATCAAATATGTGTGCCTACACATTATTAACTTTATACAGTATGATAGAATTTTGTAGAACAAATATTAAAACTCATGTAAAACGACAACGATGCAAAATGATACTAAGCGATTACATTTGATGGAATACGTTTAAGGTACTTCAATATCTTTAGCGCCAACGTCGGTTTCTCTCATGATTTCGTGACCTAAAAGTGAATTAGTGTATGTATGTTGGTTACACGTCTAATCCCAAAAAGTCTTGAAACGTCTTGAAACGTCAAACAAAGTTTACGAGACCCGTAAAATGCAAAATTTAAATCAATTTTCTCCATTTTCCATAGTCAAACGCTCAACAACACAATTGGAAATAGAACCATACTATATAGATATAATAAAACAGGAGAATGTTTTCAGTGAAGATTATATTTATTAATTTGTATATTTGGTAATGATCCTTAGACAGGATTCATATGATTACACTGATAATAGTATCTTATACCACCTGTGAACTTAAAAAACTTCTAATCCTAGGTCGTGTGAACAAAATTAAAATTCTGACTATTGTTTACTAGTTTAAATAACAATAGAATAAAAATAACAGTTTACGTTTAATGTTCTAAAATTACATTGCAGCGAACACTTCTATGGCTGTGTGATGTCTGTTTCATTCAAGATTGTAAAGGAAGTGTATGAAATGAGTTGTAAAGTCTTCATTAATGCTTTCTAGAAATCGTTAGTTTCTCAGAACGAAATAGTAACTGGTACGACTTCCTCATGAAATACTGTTGAAAATGTGGCTCGTCCACAACCATGATTGCTTTTGAAGCTTTTGTTTATTTTCTCTTAATCGCCCTATATGAATAAAAGTTAGCGCAAAATATGTCTATTCTTCGTATAATACGATATTCCTTGACTGCCATGAAATGGTAAGATTTTGTAAGAAGAACTGTTCAATTCAATTTCGGGAAGCAAATAAGATCAGAAAAAAAGATTAGGAGTACTTTAAGAAACATCACATTGGCAACTTTCTCTCCTTTAACCTGCTGCAATAATTCGCGTAATGGAGCAAGGCTTTGTTTCAATTACAGACATAGTTCGATGGCGAAGTCGAGTGCAATGTAACCGCGACATAGTTACTCGGTCGGGAATTCACAAAATGGAAAGGAATTATCTGGGTTGCTTCGCTGCGTAGATCCTTTGTTATAATATGCATAAATCCTTCCCATTCTGGAATTAGAGGGTCACTTCCCCACGTACAAAAATATCACAATGGGCTCAACGTAATCCTCCAAATACGAATAATAATTAATCCCCATTGGACACCATAGTCGCGAGCAGTTTAATTCTTTGTGTCAAAATACGAGTTGTACTTAATTACTTTCCCTATTATATGAGTAAGTATTTTATATGGCCATAATCTCTTACAGCATCATAGTAATGATGACAATTATTAATAATAATGTAATAAATAATTTATTTTAAATAAAACTAGATTCAATCACTTCATATTTTGTATTAATTCAATTATTTTACGACATATGACCGAACAGAATTTACTGCTTTCAGGAACCATGAAGTTAATAAATGAAATAATTTCCGTATAAATCTTTAGGGATTCTTATTCACTACCTAAGTTTTCATGGTTGCAACCTTTTCTCTTCATCGACACCAGCATTAATTAAATTGTGTGAACTTATTTGAAATTGCAACAACCATTGCATGATTGGACCTGTGGACGTACCAAGGGCTTATGTTACAATAACATAATAAATACAAAGAAATATCACATCGTAGCCGTTAAATGATAAAATACGTTCGAGTACACGTAATTGCAACGCTTGAGAACTTTCATTCGATTCGTTAAATGGACTGTGCGAAGCATTGCTTCTGATGACATTAAATTAAATTTATTTACTCGTAAAAAGGATTGTGATAGCGACAATATATCTACCGTGAATTTATCCTTCCCATTGTGTGCACGAAAGAGCATCTTTATGTCTCCTTTATTCACGTATAAATACTAGACCGATTATCACCGTCCCATAATACTTTATACACGAGGTATGTTGCTGGTTATACATGGGAAATAGTAAAGGGAATGTGCTTGCAGAGTGGAAAGTGCACTTATTCGTAACAGTCTCCTATATCATCAAACAAAACCAGGCATAAAAAATGGAATTGTGATGTATAATGTTCTTTTGCTTAATGGAAACACGGAAGCTCTCTTTGTTTTTGTTAACGAAAATAAATGGAAATAAATCTTGTGTTTCAATGTTTTGTAACAATAGATTTCGTCTACGAATGGTGGAAGATTCAGTGATCACATCAAAAAATCGGCATGTTCATGCAGTTGGCTAAAATGTTGATTTTTATTTTATTTGTATAATATTTTTGCCTGGATTACTTTTTATTAGTTATTGCTATGTTTTCTAACATGAAATCAGTTTGAGGTTGGGTCATTGGGTCTTTGGGTCATTGGCTATATTTAATATAAATCATCGAATCGTTGAAAATATGCCACTTTCACTCTACTTGTCTGTAAATTAGTATATAAAATTTTTGGTAATTTCTTACTATTTCTACTGAAAATTATTTTTCCCAATTTATTTGTTATGATCCTGAATCCTGAAGAATAGCCACTAACTATATTAATAACGAAATACCCGCTTGTTCTCCACACATATAAAGTCAAACAAAAGAGCAAATTAGGTAAGAAAGAAATCGGTACAAATTGCCGAACAAACGTCGACAATTAATCGACACTGAATGGGCGATGCAGCATCAGAACTGCCGGGCACAATTCTAGGTTAGACTTGACCTGCGTTTGATGTATGGCGGCTGAATAGAGAAGGCACAATTGTGAAGGCCCATGTAGTGCCGAAGCTCCGCGATCCCATTGTTGAATTCCATGCCGCTCTGGTAAATACGACGGCGAAACTCGGCGTGAATTATGGATAATCCCCAGTCCTACATTTCCAAACACACGACATGCACACGCGAAAACGAATAGCGCGGCAATTTTTCCACCGCACAATGCTAAATGTGTTTCGCCGGCAAACGGTAAAAAATCGCGACGGAAATTGCCGTTTTTATTCGTATTTACGGAGAGATAAGCATTTATCAAGCGTACCTGTGTATTTAAATCGTAAGTAACGGGCGGTAATGGTGGAATAAAATTGCGGAGTGTTATGTGCGGCACGTCACACGACGTAATAATATTGGTAACAGATTTAGAGTTAATTTGACGTGTTTATTGCGCTAATGGGCTTTTTGTGTGAAAATAACCGACCACGCGTTGTGATAACAGCGAATGTGATTTTTTAACGTCATATTAAACACGTCACCCATCAACATATATATCAAGCACCTAGCAAAACCAAAATTACAAACCACCGGAAAAGCATTGTCACCTCTAATAAATACAAAGTGCTACTACCATTGTCAAGTGAATACATTGGATTCAAAGCCGGCTCAATAATTACGAGGCCTAGGTCAAACGTACTGAACGGAGAACCCTTTGCTAACGTATAATAGAAAATATATCATTGTATTTGTATTAATAAATATAACTATACCTATTTAAATCATCATTCACACATATACAAAATGAAAAAGTAAGATATCAATATGCAAAAAATACGTCGGTATTACTACCCCTGCCATAATAGCAAGTATTGATTCATTATACTTATGTAAGCAACCGTTTCAAATTGAAATTGTTTTTAAATATAAATATGAAAGATATATCAGTAGGGATTAACTTTTTAATGGGAGGTCTGAAGATCCTAAACTCCTAAGCAATATATCAAATAAATAGCTTGCGAACGTATATAGGTTGATTCAGACTATACGGCATGGACCGTCACATGCACGTACCTGCACCTGCACGACAAAATACGCGTGTGTTCACATCACACCGGCAAGTATCCGTCAGCTAGCATACAACTGTGAGAATGTCGGCCGGTGACGGTACGTGCTGTTGCTGGAACGTGACGGTCGCTGCCGGTTAGTGTGTACACTCTCACTTAAATCCATGCTACGAAGTTTTGTCGTGCAGGTGCAGGTACGTGTCTGTGACGGTCCATGCCGTACAGTCTGAATCAACCTTAAATCAAACCAGGATTTGAAGGATTTATCAACGATACACGGCGTGATATATATATTACGATATATATCATGGATACTTATAATAGAACAAATAACTGCTATACTGAATACAAACGCATTTTAAAAAACGTTAATTATAATACAGTATGTGTTTATTAAACGATCGTTGTTCGTATATTTTCGTAAATGAATTATTAGGTAATACATATTTGCTGAATCTCGTCTTAGCTTTTTAGTATTTAAATTACATTTTTGGGACTTATATTATTTGCGATGGAAACTGAGTGTTTATTTGGTTGTTTTTGTCCTATTTTATTATAATTGTTATTATTTTTTCAATATTGTTAGGTAGGTGTTATTTGGATGAATATGAATAATCAAAGGGTTGCAGTAGAATAATTGTCAACGCACCGTTTAACGTCAATTCGATATCATCATCATCGCTAGAATGCACCAGGGGCTACTATCCCGTACTCATTTATTGCCTGTGTTATTGTACTTGACGTTCTCGTCGCTCCCCTGCGGGGTCACAGGAGAACCCGTGGGCATGAGTCCCCACGCCGTGCCCATGAATTGTACGTGGGCATTGCTCGGCAGGCTTACAATACCTTGCCTTCTGTACATATGAATTCAGAATCACCGTAACCCTTTCAAGAACAGGTTGGGGTCCCCATGACCAAGCCTATTATTCGAGGCAAAAGTCTCATAGTTATTCTATGCAAACTGTAAGTCACACAGATAGACTATTGTCACAGACACCACCAAGGTGAAACAACACAACATACATCTCAGAGACACCACAATGGAACTGTGACATAACACAATGCAATATCTACCACATAATACATAAATAAGGCATAGACGACTCTGTCTTACCAGCGCTCATGATGTCTAATGCACGCATCGATATTTAACACAATGCAAAACTACACGAAGTACACTCAACTCTATGTTTACATCTTTATAATGTACCCTCTCCCACATCACTGCGCCTAATCGCTCGTGGTCACAAATATACATTCTGGTGAAGACTACCACGTGCATATATGGCTCTCCTAGTTATGCTCTGTTATTATTTAGACGATTTCCATACTTAACTCTTAGCAGATTGGAGGCATGAAACTTGCTAAAATTTGTTCTGATATTTTCGTTACTAGTAAAATTTTGAATGAGTTGTAATTTACTCGGAACTGCACTTTTGTTAAAAGATGTGCTTATAAAGTTAAACTATATCATTATGAAAATATGTTGTGACAGTTCTAGAAAGATCCTAGTATTTATTAGATTTATACCTCTCGATGGTTTTAAACACTGCTGTGTATTTATTTAACTTTTGACTTTGCTCTTTGTTTTCTTTTTCAAGGCCGAAATGAACATTTTTATCTTTTTGTTCTTTACTATTCTGTCGTTCTTCTTTGGGATGGAATTTAGGTGGGAAGTTTGGGCTTTATTCGTGTCTTATGTAGAGGGTCTGCGGATTTTTCTTCTGGGTTCTCCGGTATATAAGCCATGTCCTGTTTTAATGCCGGGTTCTCATATTGTATGGCTTTTTTATAAATTTTCATGTTCGTCTCTTTGAGGTACATGTCAGTAATATCCAAATCTGTTCGTAGTTGTTGGTTTATCGTGTACCATGAGCTGTTTGTTATTTTCCTCACGAACACCTTAATTTTTGTTTTTGATTTTTAGCCATTTACCCATTGTCTCTGTATTTCGTAAATTTAGTGTCCTGTATGACACCTAAATATTTACCTTCTGTTACCGGTACTTTTTCGCAAAACGGACCACAATGCATTTGTCTTCGTTGAGGGCCATGTTGCACACCAATCCTCAATTTCATCGGCGACACTTTGGAGCCTAAAAGTTACTAGGTTCTCATTCCGGGAAAGGGCTACACTGGTGAGTCATCTGTGAAGATGGCCAGTTCAGTCGGGGCAAGTCAGCCATATAGACCAGAAACAACTCCGGCCAGAGTGTTGGGGACTCCAGTCTCAATTATTCAGGTACCAGATAATTCATCCTGTGATTCACTCGTAATTTACAGCCATCCAAGTACGAGACGTGAGTCTTTAGTATATTCAAATTAATACCAAATTGCATCATCTTTCGTAAAAGACCACCATGCCAAACACCATCGAACGCACTTTTAATGGCGAGGAAGAGGGCCGATGTGACTTATTTTCGCTTGAATCCATGCAGTACGGCTTCAATTAATTTGAGAACTTGTGATTCCGTTGAGTGGTTGATTCTGAATCCACACTGCTCCTCCTGGATGGTTTCGATTGCTGTCCCTCAATCTCTCTAGGATAATGCTCTACGATAACTTCTGAAAATCATCATGCTGATGATCCACGGCAATGAAAATGTTGTCATTTTTCATGTAGCGAGGAAGTGCTTGAGCTTAAGCTTAAGCCCTGCATTTATATAGGTCGGCCTTCTTTGGTAGCTTATGCAGTGCCTCATTTGATATCTGGTCCGGGCCATGTGCCATCCTTTTCCAGGGTGCGAAGTTTAGTTCTCGGCTGGCGCTAATATGGGCGTTCCATCCCCTTATAGAATCGCTTCCATTATTTCTTCCGTCTCATCCTCGAAAAATTTCGTTAGAGTGCCTGAGCTGTTCTCTGAAGTTCCTCTCCAAAGTATCCGCAAAAGTATCAGCCATGTCTCTGTTATTGTACGCAACTCCCGTTATTCCGCGTATCTGGACATTTTCTTTTCCTAAGAATTTTGTGCTCAATACGCTCCACAGAGAACCATTTGTCGTTTGTACATTTTGCAGTTTATCGTTCCATTGTTCACTGCGAAACGTTTTTGCTCTGTCCCATAGGCTTAATATCATTTTATTCTTTTTTGCGCTTTGCGTTTCTTCTATCTCGGACCAAGTCTCTAATATCCTAGGGCAACCATTCACCAGGTGTAAGTGGCTTGATGGATGTTGCCTTGTCCAATGAATTTGGAATAGCTCGAGTGGAGTCGTCGCACTGTCAAGTTGTTCTCTCGTCTCTATTCTTCGTATAATTACGTTCAGTTCTGTTGTATCCTACCTCCAATTTTGAGAGGATCATATCCGGTGATTATTTGAATATATGGTCTGCACTCATTTCGGACAGGTTGAATATGGCGATTTGGCAATGTAAGTATTTTACCAGCGTTGTGCCGAGGATATCCGGTCGACTTCCCCGAAGGACGTTGGTCCTGGGAGCACGACCTCCGAGTTTCGGAGAAATTTGTATAGTTTCTTGCCAAAGTCGTTCGTCGTACGATAGACCAAAAGTGGTGTTTTGCGTTCTCCCGATAGAATAGTCGGACCAAATTATCATTAAGATTATTCTTTGATAGGATCCTTAATTGAAGACAAGCGTTAAATTACAATATTAACAACGCAATAGAAACACTAAAATGAAAATATGTTTTTCTTACAGTACTTTTATACTTTTCACGTTATTTTTTATTTATCTTCTGAATGTATGTTCTCGATTCCGAAGAAATTTTTTGTCACAATATAGTCTCTTATACCTCGCAGTATGTGCAATAGCGAGAATTTTAAAGTTTAAGCACATACATTGCTTGTTCTGTTTCGTTAGTGTTCGCGATGGATGCAGTTCCATCGCAGTGCTTGGGCTAATTCACCTGATGTGTTTTGGTTTTTGTGCAGTTTATTGTTATATCTTAGCGCTGCTAGAATTTTAAAACTGCATATTTTTATTACTTTAGTTATCATGTTGGCGATCAAGGCAACAACCTCACAATTTTGTTGTATCACGTGTTATGTTAATATCGGAGCATGGCTGAAAGGAAACTAAAAGTGAATGATTCTTGTCTTGCAATGATTTTATATGAAGCTACATATCACCTGGAAGATTTCTATCCTTGTTTCACCAAAACTGTGAGGATAAAAAATGTATAGAATATTCAAATGTACCATCTGCTCTTTATCCCGTCCCACATAGTCACAACTTACAAGTATCTAACTACATATTATTTAGCCACAAGGGCTAAATGATCTAATGAGAGACTTGCTCTGTCCAATGAGAAAACGGAGCTTTTATCTTTACGATTAAAATAGCGAATATGTGAATATGTTGGGTCGATGTACAAAAGTATGAGGAAAATAAATTAAATTCTCTTTTCCTACTTTATACTTTTTACGAACCAAAAGAATTGCGATGTTTAATTCAGCGTTAGGGGGCAGTTTGATGATGAAAATTTGTAATTTAAAAAAAAATTGTAACATGCAAATATTTTGTGGAAGATTTCCTTGGACAAGGAGGGAAGGAACCCACCTATTCCTGCAAAATTATTTACAAAATAAGAATTTAGGATGCGTGATGTCACTTGAGAAATTTGAAGCCATTACAAGTTTGAAACTGCGTTGCTCATGATGGCTGTAGTTGTTAAGAAATTACCTTAAATCAAAAGAATATATATAATGAAGCAACAGTTTTTATCTACATTCTCTAATCAATTATGTGAACTTTTTTAATAAAATCTTAATTATTTTATTATCAGACATAAATCAGCGGAATAGAAAAAACCTTGCAATTACTTCGAGAACACTCTTTTATGAAAGAATTCACTCGTGAAATCCCAAAAAAATACTAATATTTACATACAATATAAACAAAATTTGTTTGGATCAGTGAACTAAAAATTGTAAAATACACACGAGCGTTTGTCAATCAAATATATTACAAATATTTACAATTAAGCAATTTATAAATATTTCCACTGTGATATAATATTCATTCAAATATTTGAATACCAACTTTAACGCAACGCAATGAAATTAAATAATGCAAATTAAATTCAAGGTGTGGAAATAAATTGTGTAAATATGCAAAGTAATTAATAAAAGTATTTGGAACGGGAATTGCTAATAACTATTTCGCTTCAAATGCATACGAGTTAAACTTTAAAAATTATCTTCGAATATTATTTGAAAGGTATAGGCGAGCTCTGAAATTTAATGTAATCAAGATTATTTAAATAATAATAATTTTCGCAACATTTGTTATTCAGCACATGATATAAAAGTACAAATTTAAACTAAGACTTAACAAATATATTATCAATTTTTTATTAAATTAAATAATTGGCCCATGTATGCAATTTGCTAAAATGTTCTAGTACGCATCTTGGTAAAGCTCTGTGCTGAGCTAGTGCGTTGTTACACAGATATATTCGATACTTTCGACTCATTGGGTTCTGAGGGTCGTACCGATGATTTCTTAACTGAGGCAGATAATTTGTGACGACAAATTAGCAGCCCCATCGGCAAAGTATTAACTCTCGATTTTTGTTCCACGTACAATTTACGTGTTTTATATAAAATTTCGCTCCAGAAAAATATTTAAAAAATTGCGTCATATCTGAGCTATCCCCTGATACTTTCACGTACCCTCGTTGCTTCCACGCTATTAATGTGTTAGCTTTGATGTATTTAGTTGACGTTTCTAGTGGTATTTTACAACGTCGTTGTAATAAAATAAAATGAATGATTTGGTGCTCTTTTTATGGATCAGTGGCACTTTTACGATCGTACTATGTAGATGCCCCATTTAAGTATTTCTGGAATCTAAAATTTGCAAACAATCAGTCCAAAGAAATTTACCTAATGGATTTTAGGAAGTCGAGTCTTATATCACTGATAATTGTATTTTTCGTAGAAGTCCTTATGTTTCCATCGAAATATTCCAAAAAAATGTTACAACGATGTTGAATTGGTATTCCTATTGCACTAATTATACTAAGCATATAATTAAATAATTTAGCAGCTCCACTTAATTAAAATCGATAAGGTCTTCTAAAAATAACGAACTGAAAGTTTTTTGCTGGAACCGACTTCAATATAAATTGCAGTTGCACTAACGAAATTAAAATGCGTAATAAAAGCTGATAATTCCTGTCGGCAATAAAATCAGACGGCTATTAAACATTCCCAGTTTATCGTGACCATGCCACGCCCACCTTTGTACAATAATAGTTTCGTAGAAATTCATATTCGTGTTTTGTGAAGTGCGCAGTTTTTTTACTTAACATGACACCCGCTACTCGGAAAACGCAATATCTATTTTAATCAAACGACTGTTGTAAATGTTATGCACATTTTCTACGAAAATGTATCTAAAAGTGTTGTTTATATGAACATAAATAGGTCACCAATAATTTGGACCAAATAGCTATCATCTATCTAAAGCTTCCAATTGACTGAGTTATTCAATTTTCGTATCACATTTTAGAAATAGTTTAATTGATAATGTGCACTTATAAATAAAATATATAAATTGATTTTGGTATTAAGTTCCAATAATTAATTTTAATAAAAAACGATCAAAATCGACACCAACCGTTCTATATCATTTAATAAATGAACCTGAACTCGTTCATTGCTACGTATAGAACAGTCGAACGAAGGAAAATTAAAAATGGAACTTTCACAAAACATTAAAATCGTGAACGAAACCAATTTATAATAATAACTGTCGGGCATTCAAGAATATGGCTCTCATTAACAAGAAAAACAGACACCAACTTTTCCCCACAATTCACATTAATATATTCCATTAAAATCTATCATTTTAGCGCCCGCGATGTTTTTGGGCGGCTGGCGGTAATAACGGTGCGTTAAATTATAATTGAACACGATCGAGCTTCGACCTTGGATTTAATGTGTGATTAGGGAGCTTTGTTACTTGCCGGGTATATTTTTGAAGTTGAAGTCGAAAAGAATGTCTTGGATTCTAAACGAGGGAAATAATGTAATAAATACTGTGTTGAAGCACCAATGTCACCAACACCACGGCCAGTTTGGGCAGGACAAAAAACACAAGCTCATGTACTACTCCTACACATGATAGAATTTATTTATTTATTTATATGTTATATCAATTTTTTACGAATATTAGGAAACAAATTTTGATGGAACTCCCACTTCTATTCAGACCAGTATAATCCTACTCGCAGGTACGTTCCTGGGGCATGAGTAGTTTCCTTTCTCGGTATCTTACGATTAGTGTTAAAGTGGCAGTGATATAGTGCGTTTTGTTATTCAGTTATTACCTCTATCGGTTTTGTGGACCGATATTAGTTTGAATGGGCGTGATTTGCTGAGAATAATTAGTAAGTCCATATTCAATCTCCTAGATCAAATAGGTGTATAAATCTATATTCTGTACCTGGAATAGTATTTTTGGGAAAGACTAAGTTCAATTTTTTTTGTTCAACAGAAAATACTATAAAATTTGCTAATTGGAGCTATGAAAAGGACCAAGAGAGACTCGAACATCTATGGCAAGAAAGAGATAATGACGCAGAAGATGGAGCAGTAGATAGTGACAGCAGCTTAGAATATTGTGATGCAAAATAAATCTGAGCAAAATGCGGACACGTGCCATGAATATTATTACACAAGTTCCAGAAGTGAGGGGTGAGGCTCAGGAGCAGGGAGAACCATTTGAAATATGGAACTTATTCTTCACCGATGATATGTTGCAAAATATTGTCTCTTATATCAACAGCTATATTCGGTCAAAAAATTACAACAAAGAATATCGAACAGCCCGGGAAACCGGCACAATAGATATGAAAGTTTTAGTGGGACTTTTTACATAGCAGTTGCAATAAAAATAATCGTCAAACGACAAGAGATTTTTTAGAACCAATGGAATGAGCTACAAGACTTGACTATGTCTGAGGAACGGTTCAAGTTTTTGCAGAGGAATTTTCGTTTTGATGACAAAATGACAAGAGCTAACATGCAGGAGTTTACCAAGTAAACCTAACCGTTATTGCGTCATAGTATATTCATTAGGATATGCCAAAATATTTTATACATCGAAGTTGAAAATGTATGTTGGTCAACAATCGCCAGGACCATATAAAGTTGATACGTCTAATATGGCCCGTGTTCCAAAATTAAGTCGACCCATTACCAACACTGCCGGCCGTGAAGGCTTTGGGCTTGTTGAACAATTTTATTTCATTCTTTTCTGTGTCTCATTTTCTTTTTCCAATTCTGGATCTTTTTAGATCTTGCTCTACTGTTTCCCGTCATCATTTTGAGCGTGGTCCATTTTTCATTTTTGGCAATCTGGATCTTTTTAGATCTTGCTCTACTGTTTCCCGTCATCATTTTAAGCGTGGTCCACTTTTCATGTTTGGCAATCTATTTCTATCCATTCTTTCTATAGTCATTGGGTTTTTATGTCGGATGTTATCTTTGATTATTTGTCCATAATATCTAGTTCCTTATTTGTTCTTCTAGGCCATCCATCTTCTGTGTTTATTCCACAGTATATAGGTCTTAGTATTTTTCTTTTGCTTTCTTTAGTATCCATGCCTCACAGGCTTGGTCACCAAAGAATTCACATATATTGATTTGAAACAAATCATGTTATCTTTATAATTTTTTATACCATGTATCCAGTTCCTATCATTTTCCACCACAGTTTAATAAATGTCATATCTTCTATATCTACAATATCTAGCCGTAATTGTTTTGTTTCTTATAAGACAGTTTTTTTCTATTTTATATCTTTCAGTTTCCTTTATTAATTCTCTAAGACTCCCTGGCACATTATAATACATGAATATACACATGAAAAATTAACATAAACTACTTACGCTATCGTGCCCATCTAGCTAAATTTCCTAACATGCACCCGAGTAAACTTTCGCGGCGATAATCTCCATGCGAAGGCGCATATCTTTTAAACTTTGAACTGTATGTCGAGTGAATGAAAGGTTTGAAAATCTTTGTTTGCGTCTGCTAGACGGCAAACTAAACAAGAACTCTTTCGTGTCTATCAGACCTCTGAGGGATTTTCTTTGCATACAAGCGTTCCACTGGCCAGAGCTCGTAAAAATAATATCCATTGTTGACGTGGCGTTAAAATAAATCATCCGGGTTCGCTATTTATCACGTTTCAGATAACGTTAGTGAACTCGGCCGGTCTTGGTTGCAAGGAAAAGGCCTCTGCGCTGTTTACTTCGAACCGCATTGATCGTTCGATTATTTTCCATCGTAAATTGTGCATTTGCGGAGTTTCTATAACGAGATCGTCAATCGGCTTCGCTATAAAATTGGCAACATTGTTTATATTACACGATTTACGGTTTTGGTTGGTATCGGTCTGTATTCGGGCGCATATGTACATATATTTATTTAATTAATTAAGTTTTGATATTAATGTGTAATATTTTTAATATTACTTATAATAGACCATGAGTGAAAGCGTTAAGTTATTTTCTATCACCTTTGGAGAACAAATTATATTTAGAAACTTTTGCTCTTGATAGTCCTAGTTGGTCTATCTGACAAACAATGACGACTATGATTCCAAAGACGTTCTTACTGCGAGTTGCATCTAGTTGGACAACAAAATTTGATATAAAATACACGTTCCTCAAACTTTCATATTTTGTGTCTTAATACTCCGTAAACCATCCGACTAATCTTGCACGCTTGTGCCCTAAATAAACCAATAACGATAAATTTCCATCACCATAAAGGTATATTGAGCCCCGATATGCCCTCACACACGCGATCGTGATCCCTTATATCGCCGCATTACAACTTCATCCTCCCTGTAAGGAAGTGTCTTAGACGTGTGAGACCTTAAACGCGGACGTACGGAAGGAACGCGCAATAAGGGCAGTCACGAAGCGCCTATATTAGCGTGCGAACCGCGGGAGCGTGCGAGATGCACGCGAAAAATATTCCAATAACGTGCCTGGAATACACCTAAGCCAGGGACGTACCGTAAATTTATAAGCGCCGGGGTTAATACACTACAACATAAACGGCGAGATTTATAAACTACCGTGGCCAGTTATCTCAAGCATCGTTGCAACAAATAAGGTTCCTGTGGAAGTTACTTCGAGTATTGTGTATTATTTACTAATCCACAATAATTATTAATTATTATTTAGCAATCCAGTAACAACTGGAGTTGTTGGTACAACATTGCAAAATCACCCCACACATTCGCGTGTGGATGCTATAAAAGAATGGATTTTGGAAATAATTCATACCCACCGTGTTTTAAATTTCATAGCTCCGATCCCGATTTACGTAAATATTGCCGTAACCTATAAAATCAGTCAGAATTATAGTCATTAAATGAATTAAACGACATGCAACTGAAAATAATGCATGTTCGTAATATAACAGGAATTGTGATAGAGCCATGAAATGGAATAATATTATTTTTTGTTCGTACATGTACATTAATAATTGGCATGGATTTCGTGCATTCATTTCATAGAATTTTTTTTTGCTGTTGTATAAACGAAACGTTGCGTGTTTTAAATGTGCAAAGGCTGATCGGGCCAGAAAACCGACATTACTAAAGTACTGGGCATCAATGTAACTTCGTAATGGTAGTTAGGAGTTATTTCCATTACTTACGACAATAATAACGTACGCGTAGTAGTCCTGTACCAGTTCGTTGACAGAAATCTCCCCAAGCAAAACAAAGAATATTGTAGAAATAGTAGCAACAGAACCGCATGAAAATATACATAGCACATTTTACATACACATTCGGTAGATGACTAGCTAGCGTTATCAGCACCAGATATTTACGCTAATGTCACTGAAATTATTAACTTGCCTTAATCGACGCTGTCCTGAAGAATGAGATGGAAAAATATTCGTCATAAACATAGTCAGGATGTGCAAATGGAAATCGCTGGGCAGCCAAATTTGAATATTTACATACGTTGCCTTCTGAACACAAGGTTCCACAATTATTGTCACCCTCTCAATCAAATCGGGGCGTCCTAGTACCACATCTGTTATCGGGGGCAACAGTGCCTTACTAACACTACTGCTTATTAGGATGGATATTTAACACAACTAACGGAAATACTCGAAGTTGTACACATGGACTTTGTGCTCATGGAAATAAGTGGGTATGTCTCAAATATTCGTTCTAGTGTAGCCTGACTGACGCATCTCTGGCTTACGTTTATAGTATACATTGGATGATACGTCTCTACCCTTATAGGATTTTTCACACAAACTATATATTCGTGTGTATTTTATGAAGTAGAAATAAATAGTGAAAATAATAATAATAGCAATATAAGTAAGTAAAAATTATATAAATGAATCAATAGTCAAAGTTACTGCAATAATAATAATAAATTAATAATGATCGTACTTCATTATTTCCTCTTATTTTATTCTCATCACGTTCCATTAAAATTTTCATCAAATAATCAGGTTTTTAATAAAGTACACTTATAACTTTGTCATATTGATGAGGACAACTTTGCTGTTGCGATTACATTGAAACCGGTATTACAATTATCATTATTTAAGATAGAGAGGTTAGAAATATCGTAAAATTTACATTAATCAAAATTCAAATCGGAACAAAGTATACTCCAATGTATACATTAGCAGCCCATGAAAGCTTATCAACGTGACAGGATATACATATTTTTGTAAAAAATCGATCTTGTTTATCCGTACCAAGAAATTGGTAGTCATGATATTAAAAAAAACAAGCGAGGGAGAGCGTCGTTTTACATACCGAAGGGTCCAAAGTACGCGTTGTAAGGAATGTAACTGAAAAAAAATACAAAAATATATAAACGTAAATTAAGAGTAACTATAAAACGCCGATATTATCCTGAAGCGAAGAAACCCGAAGAAGCAGGGCCTAGTTCATACCTAGTTAAAACTCGTAGCTTTGTATATTAAGAAACATGTTTTGCTGCAGAAAAATTTCCTCCCTTAAATAAATCTGTCGATAAATCTAGCGACGAAAACAAGCACAATATCGTTATTTCCCTTTAAGATCGAAAAACTCGATACCAAATGGAAAATTGAATAATATAGGCAGGAGCCAATAAAACTTTCCTAGAAACTACATTGTACTGGGGAAGTTTAAACAGATTCCGATGTTATGCCGCATAATCCGCACATTAGGGCGACGTCGGCGGAACGAGGGAAAGGGGCGCGTTACATTTGAACTGAGCGCCGCATCTTTTCATTCGGAATGAAACTATTTCGCTAAAGTTCCACTTCCGCGATCCGGGAATGCGGGGTTTCGGCTTTGCGTCACACCTTTGTGTTGAATTTAAAGCTTTTCGCCCCCGACAGGAACGCTGTCATCAAGTTCCTTCTAAATGCGTAAAATCGTGCTGCAGTCTTGTTGCCCTGTCCGGTTTTCAATTCTGCGACTACTAATTAATTAATCCACCGTTGACGTTACTATCGATTGTGGGCTATCTTTGTTTGTATTAGGCACGCTTTGTTTATTTTAATCACACGGTCATTTGTTGGACAAACAGAACGCCAAATAAGGAATAATTCCGTGCGGTTTCTGTTTATCGAGGCAAATTGTTCGCATATCAAATCGAATGCATCAACAATCGGTAGCCACAGCATAACATTGGGCGAAAAATTAAAGCACCGTCGTAATTAATAATGAAATAATTAATTAAAGAAAAGCTTGTCACGAGAATTCAAAAATGGATTGAATAGAATGAAGATGAATTTTTTCCTCGATTTTTATAGCAGTACTATTAAATTTTTACGTAAGGGAAACTGTTGGTGTTGTCTAGGTAATTGGAAATCGCAAAACCTTGTTAATCAAATGCCGTTAAATGAACATGAAATTGATACAAATAACTCGAACAGAAAACTTGGGAATAAACGAAGGATTTAAGAAAAAAAATTCATGAGAACGATGACAAGGTAATATGTCGTGATATTGAATTGAACACAACAACAGAAAAAAGTTAAAAATTATTAGTATAAGAAAATTAGTTATAACAAAACAGCATGTTACGTTGTTTTTTTTTAACAATATTTTGGCAATTTATTTTATCTTGCCTATCCACAGAAATGTATCCTAGCATATTTCACCGTTACTTCTCCTACTACCAATGTTGCTCTCATTTCATGTAAGTTCGTATATTAAGCAAGGTGGAGCATTGTTTAATTTTTTTAGTTCAACTTCTTAAGAATTAGTTCCGACCATCGAAATCACGCACAGCCTAATTTTATTATCGTTGAGGAACATATTTGGAGTTAAAACAATCTGCGCAGTCGCAATTGCGCGATTGCCCTAAAAGCAAAGCTAGTTCATTCCTATATTTTTTCCATTATATACAGTTAGAGAGGTTAAAGAAATAAAACAGGAGAATGCAGAGCTGAGAAAGGAATTATAAGATGCGAGAGAACGGAAGGAATATATAGACGACGAATTGAAGAGAGAAAAAGATGGAACGGATGAAAGTATTAAGAAATTAGGGGACAGACTAGAACATAGGGGCAGAATAGAGAAAAGAAATACATAGCAATAAGAGAATTAGCAGTGGGAAATGGCCAAGAAAAGAATTACAAGGTCGAGGCTGAAATTGAAGAGGTAATTAATTTAGGGTCTATAAGGAGAGAAATTACTTTGGTAAAAAAGTGTCAAGGGCACGGAGTGATGAAAGAAGCGCACTTAGAAAAGTGTATATTAATAATGACCTGACGAAAATGAAAGGTTCATTATGTTCATGTGCAGACATATCTTCAACATTTCTTGGTCAACATGGTGCTTCAAGTTAATTTCCCTTCAATTTTTGGTAGTATTCGTTGGGTTGGAAGTTACTTCATAACCACAATTGCCCACTTCATTGTATATCGACAATTCCAATTGCATCGGTAATATTAGTATCTGAGCAGATATTTTTTTTGCTACGAAAAAGTCTTCTCACATATTGTTTACTCGTTTATTCGCTATTGCCACAATTTAGAAGGAACTGAAAGGACAAAGTGATACGTAATCAACTTGAATTATATTATCTGTATATTGGTGCACCATTTTGTTTATTGTAGATCATTATTAAACCATGTATCTTGTATTTAATTTACAAACTATTATTTATTGCCAATGATTGTAAATCAATTTCATTCAATAAAAAATACAGAATTTATAAGACCAAGTTGATTGGCTGATCATATCTTCTCTGAACTTCTGGTTTATTGTTTACATCAGAAAGTAAAGGTACACTTTCTTATACTCAAGATAAGTCGGACGTACGCCACAAACGTAGCAATTTGCGTTAAATCCAGGCCAAAGTAATAGACTGTAGACATTTACATTCCAAGCCAAATATGCTGTGAAACTGGAAATGGACGTCTCGTTGCTTCATCTTGCTAAGACCTTTGTATTTGTGTGCCCACTGACTAAGATGATTAGTGCAATAAATAAAGTGAAACGTCGAAGTTTCAGAAGCTTGTGGTCTAAAGCGAAAGTACATCGTTCACTCCTCCCGACCTAACCATTTGAGTAGTGAAAGAATATTCAAATGCTATAATAAATTCGTTACACTTTCACTTTAATTTAAATATCTGCCGTTCATAGTACTGTCACAGTCTGGTCAAATACAATGACATTTAAGGGAATGCCCGGCGACCTGAAAAACATTAAAATCTCTGTAATTTTCGCGATGCTGCCAGCGATAATTCATGGTCTTTCATTAGTTGTGTAGTTTCTGCATCTATCGTCTCTAAACGACCAAGGCATATAAAAGTGACGTATGTGTCCCATGGCTCTGAACTTCACGCAGCCTGAGTCCTGTGGTGATATCCCTGGCTATGATATGACCAAAAGCTTCAGTAATAGAATTGTGTAAAATTTGGATAGGGGAAGGTGGGGATCGTTCACTTCACATTTTTCCGTAACAATTGATAAAAATTGAAAGAAAATGCAATTTCTGCAACAAATTTAAGAAAATTTTATTATATATACTTAGACTGTGCGTAGAAGAAAAAACATAAATCCATTTACAGGCAAAGAAATAGATGTTTTCAATAACGTATGGGGTGATTCCGCCCAATGGAAAAATAGTTCATATTAATTCCGGCAAAATTCACAAATATAGGTTTTGGGTTTTGAAACGTCAGTTGATTGACCCATAAGTTGCCACAAGTTGTGCACCGATCTCTTGATCTTTCCCAAATTCTTTGCAATTAATACAGCACTCATGTGGCAAGGCGTGAAGTTCATCAGAACAGAGGTTATTTTCATCCATGCTTTCATTGTCAAAAGATGAAGACTCTTGTCTAACTATTTTTCTTTTAGTGGCTGTCTTGTTTTTATCATTTATGGCTCCGGTTGATGTTTTAGTCGGTAAAGATTTTTTCAATATTTTGGAAATTTTCTCGGCACGTCGTCCATGTTTGCCCTCCAATAATTTTTTAAATGGCGTTGAAGATAGAATTCCGTGGCTTCTTGCAGCTGTGACTTTATTTGCTGATGGCCCACGAATTGGTAGCAATGATATATAGGAGTTTTTTTTATTTCCTACAGTTGGTTTGGGCGGATTTTTATTGTTTTGCTGAATATCTTCGTTTAGAGAACCAGTACCTTCTTCGCTAGAACATTCAGATTAGTGGGACAGATTCCTATCAGATAAAAGTAATTTCTTGAAATTGCGTAGATTTTATGAAAATGTCCATTTTTCGGCTTAATGATGCCTGTGGCTGTCCAAAAAACCGCCACGTACATTGGCTGCATCCTATGCTCTGGCAATGAAAGGATGTTAATACAATTTTCTTTGCAATACTGGTAGATATTTAGGGAAGTATAGGTACTGTGATTATCCAGTATAAGAAGAGGTTTTTCTACAAAAAAGTGTTTAATCCATTTCATAAATAACTTTTCCATCATCCAGCCTGCCTGTGTACATCTATTAATAGAACAAGTAGGTCCTTCATGTTCTAATAAACTCGTCATGCGTTTTCTAGGGTAAATGAACATGGGTGGGATGAATGCTACGTTTCCAACTACTTAAAATGCCAACCTGTTTTTGTCCTTTTGGAGCTTTCGTCTAAATATTTTTTGGGAAGGAAACTTACAACGTTCCATTAGAGAATCATGGTTCGAAAAAATCGACCGACTTTTTCTCTAATAGCTTTGACTTTATTTACACTAGTTGCTTAAAATTTTCTTAAACTTACTTATATCGGGATTCCGTTTAAGAAAACCATACACCAACTCTGCACCAACGAGTTTACTATTCCTATTGAAACGGCGGTTAATGTTATTTTTTTTTCAGTGTACTCGTATAACAGGTGTTTTAGCTCAATTTGGGTTATCGTAAAATAATTTTTATAAAAGTTGTAGACAGTCTTAATTTAGGAATCATTACCACAACTGAACATGAAGCTATTGCGGTGGTTCTTTTTTTTATTCTCGGTTGGTGAAGCTCACAGCCCCTTGAATCTTATGACTCGAATCTATTTCGAACACCATCTCTTCGTTGACGGCATGCACTTATAATGTAATAAGGAACTTAATATGGTTAAAAAAAAATCGAACTACGCTTTCATTCGATTGACGGAATAAATTAATACACTTCACGAAGGACACTTTAAATTAATATCGCTGCTGATAATTTTAAATAATAAACCGCCTGACTTGGCTTGTAGAACACCCATTGTTAAGCCGGTAAATCTGTCAGGAGCAGAAGAGAAATGGTCGGGATAAATTTTGATTCCAAGTGGTCTCTACGAGGACATTTTTTTATCGTAGCCCGAACAATAAATATCATTATAGCTTGGAAATTACGATTTATTTTGAACAAGTCTTTGAAGTCTGGAAGCCAATAATAAATTTGAGTGTAGGGTCCGTAGTTTTATAATATGCAAAATCGAGATGGGCACGTAAGTGTGACGTGGCCTGTATTTATATAACCATTCAATATTATTATTGTTCGTTTCCTCTTTTATAAATAATCCAGCATATTTCAATGTACAATGGAACATGCCAAGGATAATAAAATAATAATAGAACAAATTGAATCGCTCTGCATTTCAACCTAATTACCGAGGGTTCGGAGCTCTGAACCCTTTATAGGTAAAAATCTGATATTTTTATTCGCTAGTTTTATTTTTCTATTGTTAACATATTTCGTTTAATAAAACTTACTGTGCAGAGAATTCAAAGTTACAAAAAGTTCAGGAAGTTTAGATTTATATCACGTGGTTTATTTGAATTCATCGAACAAACTACCGTCTTTGTTAACGTATTAATTTTTTATCGAAAATATGATATTCGTGATTTTTAATAACGTTGCTATGAAATGCTCGCTTACAATTTCACTTGATTGCCGTGTACGTTGACATGTAACATTTCACTCATTTAAAAAGTTTTACCCGGTCCTTTCCATGTTTATTTTATTTTAAATTTCCGCGTTCACAATTTAAACCTCAGACGTGTCGAATAAGTTGCGTTCGTCGTCGGCTTGTTCGTACTCGTTCTCAAAACCATTAAAACCAATTTAAACAGCAAAATTAACAGTTGTCAATCAAGCCGTGCTGGCGAAATTAGAACATGTGCGTGTGAAATACACGGGATTGAAATTCCTATATTGGAACGAATTAATAGTTATAAAACCACGCTCAAAGGACACTACTAGGAAGTGGAACAAATTAAGCAGCGTTCTCATCAAATGCATTTGGCGTCTTTTAAATGCATAGGGCCGACGACGGACGGCGTTAGCTAGTCCCCGTTCATGTATATAAAGTAAACTAAAGAAGCGAAATAAAACGTTTCCACGGTCGTACAATTATAAAAAAGAACGCTCTGGCTACATATTACTGAATAATTTCCTGTGGGGTCCCTAATTGAATATACACTAAGTCATCCGACCGTAAATTAATATTCTCCAACGGCGAACCTTAATTGTTGAATTTATTATAAATTCGCCCCGAACTCGTGTCGGGTCAGGGGTATTTCGGGGAAATTGCCGTGAAATAATGTCTTCGGTGTCAATTACCGTACATCAGGCGATTTTAATGTTGTCCTGGGAGCCGGAAAATGCACGAAGTGTACAGGAAATTGTTGCTAAAAATAGCCCAATAGTCGATGGAACACGAAGCTTTTTGGTAGATGGTTGAGTGTTCTATTGTTATCTATTTCGATTTCATCTGCAATACGATTATTGATTTACAGCCGAAAGGCCGTCTAAATTTAAATATTTCAAGCTGCGGATAATTCACAAGGTTCGGTTAATTTCCAATATTGGCAGCACATTTCTGATTCTGGTGGTGCTGATTTATAAATCAGTTACGGGGAAATTGGAAATTGGGAAGGTTTGTGCAGAAACGTTTACGAATTTTCTTTGCTTTTATGGACGATGTTCAAGGATGTTCTTTGTTTTCTTATTGTCGTGCTTGATTAGTCGCCAACAGTTCATTTTGGGCCTTAGGCTGTTCTGAAAAAGTAATGTGCGTGACATGGATGACAGCATCTAATATGTCGTAGACTGGAAACAGTGCTGGATAAAAAAGAATAAACCGAAATACACTATGCATTTTCTATAATTAATAAAATAAATAATCTCAATTTCGTGGAATATCAAATTCTAAATATAGTTTTTATATTTATAACTAAAAATGAAAACGAGTCAATTACATGCGGAATATAGGAGTAATATTAATTAAGTTAAAATTGTTAATATATCGATATTTTATATATCATATTAAATATTAATATGCAATTCCTTAATTTTTAATACATAATGTACAATAGTGTACAATAATTCAATAAATTGCTTGCTAGTGATTTTTTGGAGAAAAGTCGTAAATCACGCAATAAAAATAACAAATTGATGTTATAAATCAATTATTCTCATTGACTCCTAATAAGTACTACTACAAATATAGGCTAGAGGCTGTGTAGATGCAGTAGACAACGAATAATCGACTGCTACGTGAAAGTTTCAAAACATTCCAGGGGCCAATAAAAATTGTGTTAAAATGTTGTTTCTTGTATGGTGAGGAGCATTAGCCGACGACGATATGAAAATAATATACAGTCAGCAGAAACATGTTTTTAAATACAATAGAAGGTGGCATTTAAATTAATTTGGTCATACAAGAGACATTTGGATAGATGCGATGGAAGTGCAGACCACATCGTGTATATTCCACTAAAATACAGCTTTGATAAGGATACAGGCAGTGCTTGTCATTGTCATATGCGCAAGAAAGCTATTAAAAACCCCTGGGCATTTTTTTTTATTTTTTTCTCTATATAAAGAGGATGGGAATGGAGGGTATACTAAAGATATAGGTGAGAGCCACAATAGATCCTTTCGGTCGCAGTGATAGTGATAAACGCACCACTATACAAACCTAACCTAACCTAAACTTCACTAAAATTATATATCAAAAAACATGCAATCTGAGTCATAATATCAACGTTTAATAAAAAAATGAACACTGTGAATTAGAGTTAGTTTAAGTTTAATTTTGTAACACTTTTAATGTTGTTAAAGATTGAAATATTAATTTTAATTCGGATTGTGATGTATTCAACATTATACACATTGTTTTAACAATGATTATTGAATATTTTCAAACTATTTTGTATTTCGATCATTTTGCTTTCATATTGCGCAAATTACTTCTATTTCAAATGAAATAGTTTCATACTTTGCTTGCACACTTTCTTTTTAGTTATAGTAAGTTTTTTTTTTGTAAATAGCGTTCCATTCCTGTTCCAGATGTCGCGATGTAACGTGCGCTACTGTTGTGTGCCCTTAATTTGCCTAGGTTTTTATATTTCTTAGCGTCACTGTTTTGTATATTTAATCGCATGAGCTTTTATAGCACAGAAAGTACGTACGTTTAAACAAATTTACAAAATTTGTTTTTGAAGCGGGTATGAAGTTGTTTGCACCTTTATAAACCCAACCCAACCCAACCCAACCCTGAAAACATATGATTCGTTATTGATTTGAATTTTACTCTGTTTAGTTATTCATCCTTCTCGTTGTGTCTGACTGACGTGTTTCGTTGATACGTTCGACTCATTGAGTTCAACTTTGTTGAGATGGCCTGGCGTTTGATTAAATATTGCACCAAATATGAGTCGTTCTTAGCTGAGGGAAAAGCCTTGGGAATAGCACTTTAGTTTGTCGGAGGCCCAGCTTGAATGTTTTTTAGGTAGGTCAGCATGCAGTCCATCATCGAAAGCTGGCAATGTATGACTGCTGGGAATTTAGTTAGCATTTAGTTCTGCAATAAATTTCATTAATTTTGGAGAAATAAGCCGTGCAAAACAGAAAGATGTCCTTTATGGCCATAGCAATTTAGAGTCAATTTAAATCAGTTAAAACAGTAGCTAAATACATTCAAATTGTTTAATTTATGCTTATTTTATAGAATAATTATCGTGCAAAGATTTGATACATTTTTATTTGACTTTATCGTCAATGACATTTATGCTTCAATTTACTATTACCATGTTTGAAGTTATGAGCAAATCGTCGTTATGATGAAATTTAAATGATTTTCGATCACCGTCGCCATCAATTGCTTCCGAACACATATTTAATTACACTAAGGTGCTATATTTTCAACTTCATATTCAATTTTCTTCGAATAACTCTTTTCTCGTTTTCTAACTAAATGAATGTAAGTTTCGCCCGAAGTTCATATTTTTTACATACTTTTCATTTTAACTTTTATTATTATTTTATTAATCATATGCATCATAATAAAATTGTATTAGGATTTTCATTGAGCAATTAATTAAATTTGAACACACTACAATACTTAATTAAGTTACATTAAAAAAATATTTTATTTCATAAAAACATCTAAATATGTAAATATAATATATAATGGCAACTTTATATTTTACTGCACACAGCTGGGGTACGATTTTAGCGGTTTGTATAAAATTAAACACAATCGTTATTTAAACAGCATTTTTATTTAATTCCTTCAATTATTCCTAATTCATATGAAAATCTTGAAAGCAATTATTATTTTCGTTTACACATAAATTTAATTTTGTTACAAAATACATCTGTTTGCCCTTTACAACCCGGTTTTTTTTAGAATGCTATCGACTTTCTTAGATAATTGGCCATCTAATATTATTCTTTTATTGGGAAGAACGCAACTGTAGGGCCATTTTTATTCCTTTTCTCATATAATTCGTGAAGAGATCGTGCTGAAGGTCGCCATTTTTTCTTAGTATTAGTTCCTTTTCTTTTTTTACATGGGGATTCTATCTAGGTGAGAAATTTCAAAAGATCCATTTGACGCCTCTTTGGTATTCCCAGAGATGCGCCAGTGATCGAATTTTATTGATCTAATACTGATTAGGCAGTATGATATTTGAGTATCTAGCCACCCCTTGTGGACATTCCACTTCAATTGAAGCCTTTGAATTCCTATCTGATCTTTTCACAATAGTTAGTGGAGATAAATACGTGAATATGTCCTTGCTACATCGACCCACCGTTGTCAAATCATTTTATAGCTCTTACATAAATATTGTCAACCATTGTTCCTTTTTCCTCAGAAGTTCATTTGCCTTTCTTTTTCATAACTTTATCCTCAGGGAAAATCATGGAATCAATTGATGCGAATTGTGCCAAAACTGGAAATCAATTTTTGGCCAGTCCAATGAATAGCCTTTTGGGAAGAAAAGCAGCACAACATATTAATCTTCTACTTTTACGTTTATTTACCCTGTATATATTTTGAAATTGTGAACAAGTCCATACGTATCGCAAATGACGCATGTTTTATAGTCCCTTTTATATGGCACATACTGTTTCAACCTTGAATGCTCCTTGAATGGCAACATCGTTGTTCGTTGATACTAAGCATTTGTTGTCGAGGAATCTTCAAAAAATTTGATTGCATGTGATTGACTAATGGTCTGATTATATATAGCTTATCTGTTTGAGGGTCATTTTTGGATAGTTCCTTAGCATTGCCATTTAAGTGTAAACACTTTTCATTTCTACCCATCGATCTCTAGTTATGATTAAAAATAAACATCTAAATTACAGTTCTATTAAAATTCAAATCTTATTAGAAATTTGTTGTGTATAATATAAATTACTATGTACAAAAATCATCGCAAAAATTACGAAAATATTCAACTAACATTTAAAGTTCTTTCGCCTCAGGAATATTACTAAATCAACCTGGCATATTCCTAACACTTTAATTTTTTGTCACATCCTTCCATAATTGTTTGTTCCTGAGATTAGAAGACTTTCGTCTGTGAATATTTACATCCTTTTCTTCTTCATTTTTTCCATTTTCTCTTCACATGTCTAATTTTCTGATTCTTCTTCACTAGTCTATTTTTTGATTCGCCATAATTTTTTCCATCTGCATTCTAGCAGCATTACTTTTGGAAAATATGAGGGTCATATTTTTCATTATTCTCACTCATGCAATTATCTTGGCTTTCGTGTGGTATCTGTCTAGTTAGTTTATGGCGTGCGGTTATATTTTAAGATCTGAATGTACTAAACATTGCTCGAAAAATATTTTTCTGTCCTTCGTACAATTGTCGAAAAGGTACGTCGTGAATTTGCTGCTTTGGGCGTTAAGAGGTTAATGTCAAATCGAGCTTTTTAAGTTATTAAAACCTTATTTGTCTATTAAATAATAATAAATGACATAATAAAATCTACTATTTATTATTTACTATTTCGTTTGGGATTTTGTCTTTTTTCGTGATAAGTTTCATGCCTCGAATATATTTCTTTCCTATGGCATGTATTTGCGCTTTATTTATTGTTACGATTCATCTTTCGCTTCCATTAGCACGGTTAATTTGAAGCTTGAAGCATTTTTGGCTTTTTCAAATATATTGAAGCAATTCGAAATGTACACGCTGGTACGGATTAAATTCCTTTAATGGCTGGCTCTAACGTGCAGGCACCAATTGAATGAATCATCGTACGAATATCGGCATTTTAAAAAATACAATTTATTTGCATTGACTGTATTCAGATGAATTGGTTTATGATTGAAGTAAATAAATGTATGCTGAGGAGTGTAATTTGTTTGGATGAAGTTTATATCTGATTTATGTATCTGCCAGAAAACTGCGTAATAGAAGAACGACAGAACACGATGATACACGTTGTAGTAATTATCTCGTACCGTATAAAGTTGGTTTAATTGTCTGCGATTGTACAAAAAGATAAACAATTCGTCGCCGTTGTTCAAAACGAACTGGCATGGCGGCTCGATTTCACCGCAACCGAAACGCAAACTTATTGCGCTTTGCTTTTGCAACGTTAAGAGAACGTCAAAGAGCAGGAAAGCGGTACAAAGGCTGAACGACTTTACGTTCAATTTCCCTTATGGCATCTCGGACAGACGTTTCACCGCCAATAAAATACACTTCGATGCTTAAATGGGTATATTCTCTCTTGCATGTGTTCATCATATTCCACTTCCCCTTTATCCACTGCCACACCGCTATTATTCAACATCGATACACTCGCTGCGCTATTTACTGCTCGCATCGAAAAATATGTTATGCATGCCCTCTGCACATATATCTTGTCGGCGGAAAAATATATTGCCTTCGTTGACTTTATATGAAAAATCGAAAAACGAACGAATTTCCGCCATGCACTCTTCTACAAAAGATTGATATGACACAGTACGCTACAAATTAAAAGATTTAGTTAAGTGCAAATAAAATCAAAGGTTCTAATGTCATCAAATGAATATAGAAGTAAGACATATTTATACCAGTTATGAATAAATATGAACGAATTAATTACTATGTGTATACTAAGACCTTGTTACATTAAAAACATTATGTAAAGTCGTGCAGAGTGTCAGTGATATCCGCAATCAACGAAGTTTTGGTCCAGATGTTTGGTTAAGTTAAGTTGGAGAATATTCGTCCTTTTCACTAAAATAAGTGCAATACTTACATTTGATACCCACTATTGGATGTGGACAAACTGCAAAGGGTTTGCATGGATCAACAATTCTTTAGAAGGCTCCCGCCACGTGACGACAATTTAAATAGAGAATTATACAACGTCGTGGAAAAATCCCACCTGCATGGCTAAATTGGCCGGTCCCTTGGTAAGATTTGAATACGAGGTCACGTATTTTACAAGCACTTTTGTTCTTCGCTCCACGGTCCTCATCTGTCGGTATAAATCACCATCTCACGTTTAGAGCATTTGCGAAAACACGACAAAAACGTATCGTCGCGACCCGGCCTGCATGATTTCCTCGAACGACGTCACAAAAAGCGCCGACGCATTACCCGGCGGAACAAAAGAACGCGGAAGTAATGGCCCGCTCAATTCCCCATGCAGAATGAGACGCGACGAATCCGTCGGGATTTTCGGTTTTCGACGATTCAATAACGCCGTCGCGAGTAACGAACCGGCTGAAAAAGTTTCAATGAGTTTGCCTTTCCGTGTTGCACCTGCTAATGGAATAAGTATGTACGATGGTTATCAAATTCGTATTTATTGTAGTCTGAGGAAATCTGTGTTATTAACTGGAAATTTATTAGGGTGGTGTTATTAAAATTATTAAAATTATAGGATTTGGAAAATCGAAATTTAAATTATTGTACACGACGTATAATCTTGCGCATCTTACTCGAGCTAAATAATTTAATTCAAGCTGAAAGATTCATTCAGGTATAGAAAGCCAAGGATGTCGACATCTAGATGTCGTTAATGCACGCACGTTTGCAGTCATGATACATACTGTCGCGACTTCCCGCATTTCAGCGAGAGTATGGTATGTGAAAGTGTGCGAAAAGGTGATTCCATGGACCGATTGAATGTGAAGATCAAAGAAGAAAGCTTTATTCAAGATTCCAATCAAATCGTCGCTTTTGTGAGCCTCCGAAATAAAATTCGAATAACATTCCTTAACTTTTCTACGACGCCAGTTATTTCAGTTTCGTTGGATTTAAATTTAACCAGAGCTGCGCATTTTCCAACTCCTATCGCGAGTCGCGTTCTTATTATAACGTTACGTCCAGAGCGACGTAAAGCCCCAACTGACAGTACATGAACTTTAATCTGTGACGTCGTAAATAACACGATATGACTCGACTGTACGGAATGCCAACGTTTCCAATACGAAGCGCGCGATCGCATTCATCGCTCGGACCTATAACGGAAAACGGAAAAATACTGCAATAGCGCACATAACTCACCATTATAACGGCCGAGTCGTAAATTAGTTTGTTGTTGTAACATGTTTATGTATCATTGCGCCAGATACATTCTAATTTTGTCCAGTTACAATTAATAAAGATTCGAGTCCCGCAATTATTGAGCTCGTCGGTTCTGTTTCCAGTTTATTTTAATTTTTCGAAAATTGCTATTTGGGCTGAATTCTGCGGCGTCGTTCTCGTAAAGTTCGAAATTGTGGCGTTATTGTCGACGCGCTAATTTGTCTGCGCGATTCCAACCAAGCCATCAATATAGCCGGTACCGTTTAATCAGCAGGGATACTGGAAATGTTTGACGAGAATTTTCGTCAGCATAACAAGATATTTAAAGCACAATTCATTTTGCTAATAATTAGGATAAAAAATATTACATAAGGCAAGTGTGCTTGCTACACTCCTTTATGCTGCAAATAAATGCAAATCACTTCAGCAGGATAACTGTTTGGTAACTTCTGCAACTTCCTAATTCAGAAATCAGTTCAGTAATTGTTTCTATCTATTCATGTCGGTTATAGGGCTATCGGTTTCATAATGGATGGCAGTAGGTTACAGGAATTGTTTAACGAGGTTTACGCAGTTTCATGAACCAATAAAATGATGGCGGGGCATGCCTATAGAGCGCTGCGAGCACGCATTTTAGCTCACCTTGCAATGAGCAATGTTGTATTGTCGATACAGGATATAGCAGAAGAAGAACAGTCAGATTTTTTCAAGCAACTGAGTGACAGTGTTCCTGCCAATATTAATGCTCCTGAAGTAACAAATATCTTTGAGAAATTTTCAAACAAACTTGAGGTGTTGGCGTCTAGCGAAGCAACATCTAGGCTTTAGGTCCTGTACATCAAAATGGCAACGATAGTCAAGAAATTTGTTCAAACGAAAAATCTGGTGATTGGTACCTGCATCTCCAAAGCATAAGAGAAATGCTACCCTACTCCCATGCCAGTGTGTATTTTTCCAAGGATTATGAAATAACCATAGAACAAAAATTAATAAGTGAAAAGCACTGCAGGTTTGACTCACGGCAAAGAAATAACGGGCAGCACATTAGCTAAATGGATTGCGACTATGCCTACAGTTATGGAGGTATACCAGCAGAGAGCTTTGTGTTGTTTCATTCTACACTACTGAAAAACGTATAGAGATATCCAGAATAATTAGAGATAATAGTTATGGCAATAAATTCGTAGATTGTTTCCTTTGCCATAATGTCCCTGTTTACCGGAGTTGTGGAGGATGAAACCGTATGTCAGATAAAATCGGAAATAATTTTGGTCAAGTGAAGTTCTCCGCGATGAAAAGAGTGTTACTAATGCCTGGCTTCGCCAGCAGTGTGAAGTTGCATGATGAAAATAGGCCCATACACTATTTTCAGAAAAATTGTATTTCATAAAAAACAGAATCCTAACTCCGAAATCTTTACATATGAACTGGCCTTGCCCATCACATTTATTTGATGAACGAGGAATGAATTTGGCAAAGCTTCTCGACAAAGATTCGGAAATTCAAGGGACTATAGACATATTAACAACAGCGATGCAAGTGCAAATGAAATTGGTACTGCCGGCCAGAAAAGGAAATGCTGCTTTGTATGCCAGATCGTTTCTTCGATCTTCTTGTCTGCATGAAACACGATTTAAACTGTTCACTCAGTCCTTAGTGCTGAAACTTTCAACTTGGCAACTCTTCCTCCTACTAAAGAAGCAGCTCGACTGCACGCACTGAGAGATTTCCTACAAATTAATTTGTGGAATGGTCATTTGATGGACCCAGTTCACTGGGGATGGAAGGTTGCTAAGTATGGGGTACTCACATTACCTTCAACAGCTGAGCAAACCCCACAAGAACTGATTAATAATATTGCCTGCAAATGTTCGAAAGGATGCCGAAATTGTTGTGGTTTCGATGACCTCATGGATGACGAGGATATTCAATCGAATCAATTGCGCCAGTCAGCTTCTACTTCCAAACGCAGCAAATTAAATTGACCTTGTATTATTATTATTATTATTATTTTTGTTTTGTCAGTCATCTACACTTAAACCTTACATTAAAGTTTTTGTAGTTTAAATTATTTTTTTACGTATTGATTACATATAATAATAGGTGTATCACAATGTGCATTTTTAATTTCAAATCTGGTTCTTGGTTCGCTAGCAGTAATCAAAAAGTAGTCGACGTTTTGTTGAAAGTATTGTACAATGCGGTCCAACACAAAAAATGATACTATATGATATCCAATTATTATATTTATTTCACATGACACGATAAAAACATGAAAAATACGGGGAAAATTATCACATTCTTTGAACACGAATATCTTGCTAACAACTTCACGTTATTAGAGAATAGCTGAAAAAGGTCTGAAAATTTCTAGGCACTCCGAAGACAAGCATACAGCACAAGCAGACAATTGGTGTGAACTTCAATATATTCTTTTGCATGGAAATGAAGATAATAAACCCGTTTCCCGATTTCCGTTAATTAATTAGCCTACAAACCCTTGCTTAGCGAAAAAAAATTTCTTGAGAAAATTTCTGCCGTCCATAGTAAACGCCACTTTTTTAATCACTTCGGCCTTAGTTTCTTTAAATACCCTATTTTTCATAGAGAACTAAATATCCATAATAAGTGGACCTTTAAAAAACTTACAAATTCACAACTTCCGATGTAAGAAATTGTACTGTAGTATTCATCGTCTTTTATACTACCATTCGCTACTTACGGTCATTTGTTTGCAAATTTTCTAGCGTAATCTCAATACAGGTTAAGGTAGGATGTGGGCCTTAACTCCTTGTTTTAGGCCTATTTCGTGTCATAGGTTTCGGTTTCTTATACAGACTGTATGTGCTTGTACACGTCGTGAGAAAAATTTCTGCTTCTGCGCTTCGGAAACTATACGAAATACGACTACGAAACGATGACGAATTGAAACAAAGAATAGAGAAGAATGAGTGCACATTCATAACACGTGATATGCCAAGAAATATTGGAAACAGTATGAAAAAGCGAGCTATCAGCTGTCTTACATATCGACATTCTCCACAAGGAAAAGGCCTTTCAATGCATGTCCATATGAGGTTGCTAGGTTTGGATTTTTGCCAGGCTTATTATGTATCAAGATTATTTCTGCAATCTTCATATGTTTGGCCAGAACTTGACTATTAAGATTGCATATAATGCTTTGTATATGTTTGTGATTATTTTTTAATTCAAGCCAGATGTCGTTGCGTTTATTTCTGTGCATGTAACTGGTTTTGCAACGGATATTTTCTACAGTTATCAGATCCTTGTTCAGGAAATCAGACTTCATTTAGAATAAATCTTTGGCGAACATATCAGATTTGTCCTTCAAGACCATGAAGTAGTCTTTGCAAATTCGGATATTTGCATGCATTACTTCAGATACTGAGTTAACATACATTTCTTTGTTGTAGTTTCTATCTTCATCACTTTTTCCTTAAAGTTTGTCGTTTGTTTTATGATTTCGTGGAACAACTTATAATCTATTTTTTATAGTTTTGATCCGAATTATCTGTTGTCGCACTTCAAATTAATAATAATTCTTTATTTTTTCTGCTCTGGTTCCAATTTTATATTATTGCTCTACCAGTCTATTATTCTTATATCGAATCTTCGTAATTTTTCCTAATTCCACAAAGTATTGTCATTGTCTTGATTAATTTTGTTTTTTCCTTCTTGCCTATGTGTGCTCTTTAGACATTTTCTTTGTGCATTTTATGTCATTTCCTTACACTTTTTTTATTTCCATTCTTGTTAGGAAATAGCCGCTAGCAATTTCTTTTAAGAAGTTTTATAATTTTTACTTTGCACCATGTTTGCTTCTACAAGTGAGTGAAAATTCAGGTAATAAAGATTTTAAATTATAGTATATTCGAAATATAATTGAGTGAAAGTAAAAGTAAAAGTATTTTTTTTTTAATAATTAAAATGATGGAAGGCTAGTTTTAGAGTCGAGTACATTGGGTATGTATGCACTTACCTTAGAGGAAAAACTTTTTGGATTGGGATGGGTTGTAGCTTAATATACAAAATTCAGTTTAGAAATATGTATAAATGAAATTGATGGAATCTAAATCAGAAAATGAAAGGAAATAGACGTTAGCTAAAAAGATTGAAAGGGAATTATATAAAATTGATTGAATGTAAAAATTGTTGCAATCGTGGACATTAGGCATTAAATAAGTAAATGATTAAACATAATTGTCATTAACTATGATAAAAAATATTGGTTTAATGTCAATTTATGTAAATCTAAAACCTTAATCTTCTGAGAAGAGGATGTAATGCACGAAGGTCATAGGTAATGTTTGATTCAAAGTTTATTTATAAATAAATACTTTGAAAATGCTATTGAGTAGATTATACATCGAAATCGAGCAAGGCAATATAAATATTTTTTTTTGTACCACTAAACCACATATTGCATTCATAGAACAGTTTAACCTTTAAGTTCATCTACGCCTAAATTAACGAGTACGCATCTAGCGTAATTAGCGACCTGGTTACGTAGGTAACTTTAATTAACTTCCACGGGAGGAAACTTAAGCGACGTCACATCATCGTTTATCCTTGACGACGGTTCACCATTTTTTGCCTCGATGCCAAATCATCCGCCCGATTAACGGGAAAGACTCTGCCGCAAAAGCAAATTTGTTGGAGTGAATCGCGTGTTTTTGCACGACGAATTAGCGTCGACCGCAAAGGAGCGACTGTTAACGTAATAACTCCGCTTTACGCCGGCGATGAAAAGAAACTTTGATAAATCGAGCAAGTAATTTGCGCCGCCGCAAAAAGATGGCGTTTATCTGATTCACCCATCGTCCGATGGGAAAGTTTGAGTCAAGAGCAAAACACATCTTCGCAAACTATTCTCTCAAGAGTTCATTTCGTATTCTTTGTTTTCCACACACGCGAAAAATTCAAGTTTATTTAACGGCGTAGCTGAAGGCTGTACATTGAAATACTATTTTTTGCAAAAATTGACCTTTCTTATGCTAATATGCAACGTTGTTATTAATGCGTCTCAAATTTATTTATGGGATCCTCATTGTCACGTGTGTTCATTTTCAGGCGATGACGTTCGAAAAATACCCCGCGGGTAAAATTAACCGCAGACGGTGTAATTTGTTTATGAAACGAAAGATTGTTTTCAAAGCAGCGCGGAAATTACACACGTCTGCCTATAATTTTGTCCGCTAGATATATCAGAGACGAGGCTTCCTGCGAATAGCAGATGTAAGTTACGGCTAGAAAACGAGGCACAATAATTACTGCTACGTATTGCGCGACTGGAACCGCTGGAAACAAACCGTACGTTTATGATGATTTGAAAGTTTATGGGTCAAAGCTGAAGGAAATTAATTTTATTTTACGTTCAGAATATTAATCTTGCAACAATCAAAATAAATATTTCCTGCAAATGACACAGATACATATTTATTGCTGGTGAATTTAATTGAAAATACGATATGGAAAAAGAGATCCTATTATTTATCATATTAAAGGTATCGTTGGATTGGGAACCTAATTTGTCATTAGGATATTCAGTGTTGTAAAATTATAAGCAATAACTTCGATTGCCCCACAAAAAATATGTAATTTGTTGATAACAACCAAAAAATTATTTATGTATAAATATCGAGCAACATAACAGATAGTACTAATCGATATAGGAAATAGAACGGAGGCAGGTTTTTGTAGCTTAATACGAGTATGAATTGAAAAAGAAAGGAAAAGGTTGGAAAGGGTACACCTAGTACAAATAAACGATACTGAACTTGGAGATGTCAACGCCAGACAATATAGTTAGGTAGGAGAGCTAGAGGAGCTAAGCAAAAGAAGAAAACTACCCAAATGGGAAGAATGTAGGGCAACAATGTTCGAAAGGCAAGATTATTAGTAGAAGAAGCAGAAAGGAGAAACAAGGAAACAAGCGGAGAGGGAAATAGTCGAGAGGTGGGAGTTGCTAGAAGCAAGGGAAGGGAAAGCAAAATTATGAACACGACGTATAACGTATAAAACTTGATACCAAGATACTTAGGGGCGGGAGGTTAGTAGAAAACGAAAATACTCTAGCAAGGTTCAGATACAGAAGCAACGAAAAGCCAATAAGTACTGGATGGGAAAGAAATATATGAGGTATAATTTCTGAGGAGAGCAGGGAAATGAGGCAAATGGAATACTATTTCAATAAATCGGAAAAATACGTCAATAAAACGTTTTCACTATATTTTTTAATTGGTAGTCCAAAAAATATATAAGAGTAAAACTTTGACAAATATATGTATAATTGATTCGTCGTGAACTAAAATCCCTCTTTCCCCAGCTATTACAAAATTATTGTGCAAATTCTATTACCTATTATAAAATAAGTAAAAAAAATAAGTAAATTAACCTCTTATCTTTCACGCCTCAAGCTTTCTAACCGTAAATTAACAAGAAATTTCTATTGGGTTAAATTGTTATAAACAAACGTTCACCTATTTTTTTCTAGATGACAAGAATTGGTACAATTTTCTAATAAATATTTGCTTAACAAATTATTATATAATAATGTCCATCGTCTCGCAAAGCTACCCGTTACAAGGTTCAAAGACAATTGAACAGCACGATGAAAAATGCGCGGCAATAACAAATAAATTTTAATAAAAAACCTTTTATTCATTTAAAATAGACGAAAAAGGAAAAATAAAATTTTGTAGAAACAAATCTGGAACCCAAATAAAATAAAGAATAAATGAATTGAGATAGAAACATTACAAGGTGTTAATTAACAAAGTGCAACGAACGAAAGTCCCAAACGAAAACGAACTTCTAAATTCTACAAAATTTGAAAAATACTAAATCATTGAAATCGCATAAGAAACAAAGAATTGCTTTCTGAATTGTTTTCTGAATTACACTAGGTTGGTATTAGTAAAATATTAGCAAAATATAATTAACATAAAGGAGGCAACAGAACAGAGCCCAGAAGAAGCGACTGGGTCCGAGAGAAAAAAACGGAAACGAAGACATGCAAAAGGTATTAAGGTTAGAATTTTATATTTCATAATTATTGTTGAACTTTATAAACATTACTTACTATGTTATATATTATCCATTCGCTAAAACTGATTATACCTTACATTAGTTGTTTACTTGTTATATATTTCTGAAGTGCATGCATACTCGATACTATCGCAGTATCGGAGATGGAGAGGGACGATTAATAGCGTTCAGTGAGACATATTATTGTTTTACATTATATTGTTTTTGTTATATCATTCACTGCAGTTTATTGCCCTTGCTATAATTGGGGACATCATTCTTTTTGGCCAGTCCTTCATCCTACGTTTTTAGGCTCAGCTGATACAATTTCTTCTCCAATGGCTAATGGCTCTCCTCTTGCTTTTAGCATATCTGCTATATTTTACTTCCACTTGGTTTCTTGTTATTTTTAAACTTATTAATTATATCCTTAAGTACTTCCTCCGTTGGGGCTTGTATTTCATCCGTATCTTCTTCAATTTTATTGTTTGCTATTTAGTAGATCTTCGACATTTTCCCATAGTATCTTGAGTATCTTTTTGTTTTCGCTAATATATTTTTCATCAAACTAATCTTTATTTCTAGTGCTCTTCGTTATTTTTGTACAAGTTTCTTGCTTGATTTTCTATCATATCTGTTGTCTGCTTCCATGTTTGCTCTGTTTCCATCCACTCCTCGTTGTGATCTTGTATTTCCTTTTTAATTTCTTATTCGTAGCTATTGTTAACTTTCAATTTTCCTTATCACACTGTCTATTGTTTTTTGTACTATTGCTCTATATACTATCTTTGCTAGGATAGAGATTAGTCTTATCAGGTAGTCGTCTACTCCACTTATGTTTCTAACATTTGCAATGAAGTCTACACGCATTTCTATAATACCAGTTTATGGCCAATTTTCTATAATATTCCCTTATTTTTGAATATGTTTTTCTATATTATTTGTTTGGTACTCGCTATTATCATAACTGAGAAAATTTCTAATAGTTCACTATTACCATTAGATACCTCATTGGTGCTATGAATTCAACGCTACATTTATACTGTAATTCGGTCTCGCGCTGGTTTGGTGGTTGTAGAGAAAACATTCGTCCTATTTTTCTTTCTTTTTGGAGGGTACGAGGATATGAAATAAAAGACCCAGTCCGCCCGCAATATGATTCAAGGCATTATGCATTCCCCACATTTAAACATTTAAACATTTCAAACTTTTAAAAACTTTCCCACAAAACGAAATTCCAATATTTTCTGGTCAGAATCTCTATAATTAACACGGACGTAATTCGGTCACCAGCATAATATAATAACACAACGCCATAACCTTCTACTGGGACGGACCACAACTCATTGATTTCCGATGTACTTTAGTACGGACGTATACAGTCACCGAATGTGCATCAGAAGACGTAAATTTAAAATTATCGTTATCGATTTTCTATTTTCGGTGTAATTTGTATTCACAACGACCTGGCGGATCAGACTTTTCACCACGGCTTGCTAATGTAAATTCATCCCAACCTTAAATTCAGTAGTAACCGAATTATGTTTAAAACTTTACTCAGCAGCCATCTTCACTGGTGTTAGCATACGATGTTAACGATTATAACGAATTGGATTTGAAAAGTGTAATTTGAATTTAAACATCTTTCCAAAATACAACAATGCGAAAAACGAAATCATAATATTATAAAAAAAGAATGGTCAGGATGATATTTAAGTTGGTTTTAAGTTTCATTTAACAATTTATTAACTCCACTTGAAGATAATTATATTAAGAGCTGGTGCTTAATAATTTGCATAAAATTAATTAAGTCTTCATTAAGCTGCAATAAGTTTCTGTTCATTTTTGTTTCAGATAAGCCGTATTTGCATTTCAATTACAGTCGAAACGTTTTACGCAATAAATTTTGATGTTATTAGGCGAATCTGTATTACAATAAATTGGTTGCTCCGTTATTTTGATCATATTGAAAATCGAACCCCCGCCGTGTATTTAATTGCATAAATTTGTTGTCGTTGTTGCACGTTCGTGCCGCAATGTTTTTATTTCGGTTTGTTAACTAAGCTGGACGAGCCCCTAGCTATATTATTTACGGTAGCAATGCATATGTGACGAAATATTGCTATCAGGCTATCTCAGCAGCACGTAGAGAAGTTTGAAAGGGTGCCATATTAATTGTTCGATTTATTTGAATACGTCGTGTATTTTTTTTCAAGATTCTAATTGTGCTCTGCACAATCAGTCGGTTTTCGTTTTAGTCCCTAACGTTCCCATCTTGTAAGATATTTACAAACGGTTTTATGGATATCCGCTGAAGGTGCATCACGTCGTGCAAGTATGAGTGCTATGTAATTGCAGTGGTCTGTATCGACCAAGTCATTACTGTCCAGACTTGTAATTACGACGCAGTCGTCTGCAGGAAAGTTTATTGAAAATAATTATATAATATAGCTGTTTAGCTATCTCTGAGCTCGTCAGAGCAACAACAAGATGTATCAAGTCTTGAGAGCAAATTAAAATAAAAAATGTATATATTTGGAATTAGCAATAAAACTGCATTCGAGTGCATAGAATATATGATACCTTACCTAACCATATTAAAGTGATTGAAATATTTGCTACATAAAATACACTTTGTTTTGTTTTACTACAAAACAAACAAAATAGTCCATAATAGTTTCAATATTTTATTATGTTGTTCGAACGTGAATCGTGTAGAATAAACAAAAAATGTGGCGCGCTTATGATTTTTGACATTTTATTTATTCACGTTCGTAAACATGACCAATTTAATATTAATAATTTCGCCAACCAATTCGTTATTTACGTGGCACGTTTCCATGAATATTTCATATCACATAATTGCTAGTTTGATGGCTTTGATAGTTGCTGGCAAACAATCGAATTTTAATAATGAACCAGTGCTGAATTAATTAATCATTTTAAATGCATTTGTAAAATTTAAACGATGAATGCGTTGCACTTTTCCTTGCCCATTGTAAAAATAATGTAAGTAAATGGCGTTCGTTAACCCTTGAACTGAAACAGATGCCAGTGGAGGACGAATGGTCCGAAGAACGCCAGTTTAACCCGATGAGCTCATCGTTTAGCCCAGATGAGGGTCCAGTAATCCACATTAATTGCAAAGGACATACCCGACAACAAAAACATTTCATATCGAGTGCAGAGGCGGTCGTCGGTCAATGGAGACTCGTCACGATTTAACGGGACGTTTGAGGCGGAATTATATTATAATAGAGCACCCGGTGCAGTTATTGTACGAATCCATTCCGGCTTTGACATTTCTCCAATACACGTCTGTAATTTTTCTTTGTTTTTTGCCCGACTACAATTTTAGTGTTTCAGGGATAATAACAGTAAAAATGGTTTCTAGTAATTGGTTTTTACAGTTTTTTACACGTGGTCACTATAGTGCCCGGCGATCTTTTAAAATCATCTGCATTACTTGGGAGTCATATTATGTTACAATAAATTAAAATTATTCAACGTAAACAATTACTATTAATAATGTATTAAAAAATACGCCAAAATATAAATTAATTAACAGCGGAAGGAGAATAGAAAAAAGATTTCCGAGTGTAATTTCTTAAATCATCGCTTGTATTAAATTATTAGTTGTACACCAATAAGTTTATATATTTTTAAATACTTGCAGTCCTATACATTGTCATACAAAACAAATATTGCTGAACACAAATTTCTTATTGTTTGGAAAAAGTAAACTACATGCTGTAAAATAGCAGTACCGATAAATAGATTAGGGCAAAGTAATCATTACAACCAATTTCTGAAGTTGTTTTTAATGATCCACGCACTAAGAAAAAAATCGGCATCGACGTATCCATTACGAAAAGGGTGTAGCGTACATCGAACAAAAGAAAAATTGTAGTTCACCCGTACTCGTATTCTTTTAAAGGAAGTTGTTTGATTTTGTTAGAGAGCAATATATTTACAATTACTGTAGGAATTAGTTAATTTAAAACCTCCCCATCACGTCAATTTATTAAATTTATTAAAATTTGTTGATAATATGATAAAAGATTAAATGCATTTTACGTTTTCGAATTATATTTAGTTGTTAATTCGTTATTTTACGTAAATTATATCGTACCTGATGATTTTATTCACCAATGAATAGTCAAATCAATGAGTAAATAAATTTAATAAAAACACTATTAGTTACACGTTAAAATGAAATACACATTTTTATGTTGTTTTCAGTTTATATTAAATGAATTGAAATTCGTTTTAATAGTATAATTACGATTTAAAATTTAGCAACTGTCCAAAGTCACCGAAACACCGTTGATAAATTTGCTATTATCTAAGTAAATTTTTAAATACGACTAATACGATTAGGTAACGTAAGTTGTTATGAATGAGTAGTCCGCTTGTGGTAGTTTTTTTTTCGATGATTCAATGTGCAAAGTTTGAAGATTTGATTTCCATATTTTGATATAACGATTTTTTAAAAATACATATTTTTAGAATTGTATATTTTTTGATATTTTATTTTTTCAATTTTTTTATTTACATTTTCAAGTTTTTTGAAGTTTTTAAGTATTTTTTATTTTTTTAAATTTTGGCTCTCACATTTGCGCTAAATGATTTACTGACGCAACAAAGTTGTTTGATTGGCTTGTTTTCTCTCTATTTGGTTTTTTAATTTCTTTACTGTTTCAGTTCTTGTTTTGGAAACGTTTTCTTAACGGTTTTTACTTATGAAATTTTGTTTTTTTATCACTTTTTCAAATTTTCGTATTTTAGCATTTCTTTGAGTTTTTATTAATATTTCATATTTATTTTTTTAAACGAGTTTAACAAATTTTTATTATTTCTTTTATTGCTGCATAGGTTTTGAAATATTATCATTGTTATTTGTTAATGATTTGTTGTTTTTGAAATTTGGTTTCTTCTCATTTTCGTTTTTTTTTACAATTTTAAATGTTGCATATTTTTATATTTTATTTATTACTTTTCCTAAATATAAAAACCAGCATCCTACGGTCTTAGTTTACCATTTGCAGAAAGACATTAAGCTACATTTCCTTTAAATAAAGCTCTACGCCATAAGTAATTAATTGAATTAAGTTTCAATGAGTAGTATTTTTGTGTCAGTTTTTTACTAAATTGTATCTCTAATGTGACAAGATGACAGTTTGCAGTGCAATTAATTTGAAGTCTGACACTTTTGACCACAGTCGAAAATTGTTGAAAATACTACCAACAATATTACAATTAAAATTCTTCAATAACCCAACCCAATCCAACTCATCCCAACCCAACCCAACTTCACATGTTCGGTTGGGTTGATTGCAATAAAAATGCAAGAACTGTCAATAATGTCAAACAATGTCGATTGTAAAAGTCGTCAAAATATTGCGAGAAAAATTAAAAATTACCTAAACTTAATTTTTTTAATATTAAATTTAGCAAACCTGTCAGAAAAAGTAAAATATGCGACAAATTGGCCAAACTGCAAATTATGTCAAATGTAATGTGGTAAAACTTAACGAAAATCTAATAAATCTTGAACAAAAAATATAAAGTGGCCAAAGCTTAAAGTAAAAATACTCAAAAAGTCAAATTTTTTGTAAATATGACAATCGTCTAAACCTTGAGAAGTGATTTAATCAAAAAACATAAAAATTTACAAAAATGGATAAAAAATATTTCAAATGTCAAGGTCGTTGAAATGCATAAAATTATTCAAAAATATATATCTAAACTTCACCAAAATGTCAATTATCAAATAATGTAAACGTACCAAACATGCCAAAAAACCATGAAATTTTATGAAATTATTTTGCCAATAAAAAGGTAAAAAAGTTGTTAAAGTAGGGTTAGATTCATACGATGGATGGTATATTTACAACCCTGGTGTTTCAGTTCATCATACACTATCGTGTAAATCGTTATTTTCGTATGTATTAAATATACATACACCATGAGGTGAGTATTTTTGGATAACTATATAATATCTTAGACAAAAATCGTCAAGTTGTTAAATATCGAAAAATAATAAAATATCATAGTCGTAAAAGTGTCAAGAATTTGCACTTCGATTAATTACTCAACCTGCACTATTGCACGTGAAATACGCGTTTGACATTTTTAATGAAACGTATACGACGTGTGCTTTTTAACTTTTGAAAACTGTTTGTTAATGTATCGAAGCTACAACTATTTTAAACAGGTCGTACATTTACCAGCAATAGTTGACGACGTAAATACTTGACAAACTGAAAAACGTACGTTTCACGTCCACGAATTTCGAACTTTAACGTTGAACTGTAGAAAAGTTGAAGTTGAACTGTACAAAAAGACACCACCTTGTGTACACGTGAAATCGTACCACATCGAGTACAAATAAACAAATACAAGGATACACTTTTGACAGGGCGCTCAAAGCGTCGTAGAAGGAACGTACGCTTGACGATTGACTAGTTACAACATGTTAACGACATTCAGAAAACTGGCATTGCATTAGCATGCATTATCAAGGACGAGTAAGTGCGGCTCCTCCTCCGATCTAAAATATCGACTTTTGGATTATTGACGATACCGATGGAAGGGATCTCACGTCGCGAAACGAACTACGATCGACCCCGAAAATCCTTTTCGAATAATGAGTTACCCGTACGATGTCTCGATACGCTCCCGTCGAAGCGCCGCGGGCTCTCGAACCAACGCGCGTTTGACGTCTGATTTTCGAACGTGGCGTTTAACTTAAGCGCAGAACCTATCACAAGGGCCGGGTACACTATTTTTAATCCGTTATTATTTGTTATGTAGTGCGCTTTGGCTTCATTATTGCATTTAATTTAAAATTATATTACAAGAGTTAAGCTATATAAAGCAAAGCAAAACAGCAAAAATATTATTAATTTTTCTCCTTTTACCACCGCGATCGCAATAAAACTGCAGATGACTAAACGTACTTCGTACCTTGAGTAAAAACGGAGTTTTCAATAATTACTTGAGATCGACTCCTTGAGTTTTCGGAGATGAACTTGGCTTTTCTGCTTATGTACTTTTGAGGTGATTTGTATTCTCTAGTTGCGCCCAAAGTTGACGTCATTGTAATGTTGAACACATTTCCTTTATTTGAGTTTGATTGTTTGTGTTATGTTAAAAAATGTCTTGAATGATAAATGTTATACAAGTTTAAAATTTATATTGCATTTTAATTATGAAGAAGATATCGTTGAATTGAAATAAATATACTTGCAAAGTCTAATTCAAATGTACACTTATATGGAGACACATATACTAGCATTGGCATTCAATCGATGGCAGGTATTTTAAAATGGAACAAGCATATCATGTCCTGGTCAATGTTTGCATTTTATGCAAAGCTACTTAGTTCTATTAAAGAGACCATATCAATGTCCGCAATGTGTGTTGGTGCATGTTTCATCAGTGTGTTTGCACCAGCAACATTTAATGTAAACAATTCGGTGCACACACTTTATACTAGAAGCATACATATTTGCATCGTGAAGTTTTTGATGCGATCGCACTTGCTTGTGGAATGAATGTGTCTCAAATGAATGCACTCTGCACTGATATCATGTCGGTGGTGTGGCCGGGCAAACGTAATTCATTCGAACGTAAATAGGACTAAAGCGAATCTCGTTTCGTGTACTGTAAACTACACACTTAACCTAGCACTTGTTTACCTAAAATTAAAGGGGAAGCTATACACGACTAGATTATTTAATTTCGTCACCTTGGCATGCTGGAACTTATTTATTACCTATACGAAATCAGATATTGAATCACTTGCAAGTGTTTTAGTACTTCTCGAGCGCATGAAAGCCGAAACGGAGGTTCAAAGACGTATAAAGCGTTTGAAATGTTTATAGAATCCATTGATTACAATATAAGAGATGGACAGATGCAGACATAAATTTGCACGTTTGCAATGTCATAAGCGTGTGTACCGAATACTGATAACAGTTCAACTATTCAGCGACGCTTTTTCGATTTTTTTGCTCGACTCCACTGGTATGCATTCGAAATCAAATAATCCGATAACTCTATTGAGAACACGCGTAGCTCTCATCCCCTTTTGTCGTCTATCTCGGAAGGCACGCGGAATTTCTAATAACAGTTACGCCTGCAAGTTCACGTTCGATTGAGTCGTACGACGTCGACAAATCGAACATTTTCCCGACATAACACAATCTAAAATATGAAACGTTTTGTTTGCTTTACTTGCCCCTATTCATTTAAAAGTGAAGAAGTCGTGACCATGCGACACGGGTCTCTAGCAAATAGCATTTGTCATTGCGTAAATCGTTATCAGAGTGAGTCTAATGGAATCTCGTAAGCAATTTCGCGCGCGCTCTGTTTGTCTAGTTTTCGAAGCCTCGTAATTTTACATTATAATGATTCATATATCATGCGACGTTCGCGACAGAATGGGCTCCATTCATTTTACGACGCGTATTATCGCCGGTCGTGGATTTTATGTCGTCCCGTATACTGGTCCGCATATTTATGAGAAGGCGACCACGAAATGGAAATTGTTATCTCGGACTGCTTAATATTGCATAATAATAAGCTTTCGCCGCCATTTGTGGCGGAAACTTGGCAACAGTTGGTAAAGACAAAAAAGTTCTTTAATGTTATTAGTAATTGTAAGATAGTATAGTTAGTATCGTTTTATTATTTGTAACATAAGTAGACAAATAGACAAAATTTGTAAATATCGATATTTCAATCAGTTCAATAATTGGCTGGAAATGGACACAAACCTAGAAATGGAAGACGTGAAAACATCAAAACAAAAACAACACAATAATAATAAGTAAGAGAAAAACAAACATTTTTATGGAAGACGTCTCATTTCTTCCATAAAATATTTTTGCGGTAAAGGAAAACTTGAAATGTTAAAATATTAGACAAAATATAGATTGGCTCTAAAGAGAAAGTAGTATTAACCGTGTTAGCTATAGACACCACAAACAGTTCGCGTTTGTGGTTTGAGTCTAAAGGTATGACTGGTCGAAATTGAGGATGAAAATCTAAGCGGATATAAGTACAATCAGCACCCAAACAAGAGGAAATGATACGTCTAACAGAAATATATGGTACTGGAGAAAAAGAGAAACTAATGGAAAATAAACAATATTGGCAATGAAGCTTATTTTATTAACCATAATCTAAGAGGGAAAGTGCCCCGGGGAAATAAATACCAGGAAGATTCTAACTGAAAAAAGGAGAGGCAGCGAATAAGCGAAAAAAACTAGAAAAATCAAAACGCTTTCAGATCCCAAAATAAAGGGAATACAGGAAAAAACACACATGCGAAAGAAAACACGACTTTACATTTTAGTTCACACGATAAACTCGGAGGAAACATAAAGGGAAGAAGCAAAATATAATAATCCGAGAATTACAAAAAGAAAAAAATAATAACAAATATGGAAAGATCAGTCAAAGGCACATCCACTGGAGTCTAAATGAGTTGGTAAACGAAATAAAACCGTTCAAGGTAGGTATCACAGCAGAGACGAAACTAGGGACACAACATTATCATCCTATTTAAAAGCGATGGGATAAACGAAATATTAGGAACACGTTCGATAGTACCAAAAATAGAGGAAGCGATTTAATACCATCTTAGATAGAATGTGCTCCCTACCAGTGAAAAGGTGCAAGCGAAGTATCAGTATAATCAACGAGACATCTCGGAGAATAAATATGAAAAGTTACTGGAACGTGGTATAAAAGTTTGCATAGGAGATTGTAAGGCAAAAATAAAGAAATAGGACATATATAGGAAAATAGTTCGAAGGCATAGTAAACATGCCATATCCAATGCCATAGGCCCATGGCTAGTTCCACCGTTCTTTTTCATGTATTCAGTTCCTGTGTTTTCGATCGCCATTCTATAACATTATTTTCTTCTACCCCTACTTCTATTTCCTCCCATATTGCTGCAACAATTTCTTTGGTACTATTCCTCATTTCCATATGTCCCAGCCATTTTGTTCTCTGTTCTCTTATTATTAAGAAGATTTAGTTCTTGGTATAATTCCTGAAGTTCTTTATTTGTTCGCCTTTCCCAATCATATTAACTTTTTTCGTCCATATATTTTCCTTTCCCAATTTTTTTAGCATTGTTTGTTCTATTGTACCTCGCTTCCGAATTTATTTGGGACTTAATTTTTTTAGCGATGCTCTTAGTAGATGGTATTTTTATAAATCCGCATACCCACAACTATTGCCTTTCATTATTCTTGTTTGTATTTCCTCTCCAGTATTAGTTTTTTATGATATTCCGTGCCTAGGTATGTGTACCGTTCCAATTCCTAAAAATTGTACATGTTTCCTTTATTTATTACTCTTCCCTATTCTATTGCAGTATCCATCTAGCTATGTCATGATTTTCGTTTAGTCTTTATTTATTTGTAGCAGCTTGAGCTTGAGCTTAAGCAGCTTCTTCCAGTGTTAGAACACATTCTTGTAGATCTTGTTTCTTGTGGTTCATTTTTAGAGCCAGGCTCGTCATATTAGGTTCTCTAACTCGATACTGAAAAGTTGTGAATATGAACTTTTCTGATGAATTGTGTCTTGTTTTCACCCTATTATTTGCATCAATTAATGTCAACTTTATTAATCTTAACATTTTGCATGTTATTCCTAGTTCTGTTGGTAAAATCTATAAGTGTTTTAATTCTATCATATGTTTGTTGAAAGTCAATAAACATTATATAAGTTTCTTCCATATGCGTAGCTTTCTGACTGGATTTCTCTTAACATGAATATCTGATCAAATATCGACCTGGTTTGTCTTAATGCCTGGTATTCACTTATTTCATTTTGTATAATTTGGACATACCATTTTTTCGTTTTTATGTATCAGTAATAATATTGTCACATTCCAGTATTTTGGTAATGTTTCCTGTTTCCAATTTCTTTCTAATAATATACGGATCCATTTGATTAGAGCATGTTCTCCGTACGTATATATATATATAGATCGTCATTTCTAGGAAATTTGTTGTTTTTCGTATTTTCAAATATTTATTTTTTTCGTTGGTTAATTGTATGATAGATCTTTGAGAACTCCTCTGACCCCTTCCTGCAAGGTCAATGTGTCTGTTGTGTACATTTTTAGTCCATGCAATATGACGTTATTTTTTATCTATTATTTCATGCTCTGCAAGTCATCTGCTATTTTCTCACGTTCTTTCTTTATTTCACGAGTTTCTTTTTGAATTATTCATTTTCTCTTTCTTCCTTCGCCTGTAGTATAGTCGTCATTTTATCGTTAATTATAGATGATTGGTTGCGATTATAGCGTGAGTATGAAAATGCGAAACAATATCAGGAAAGAAGACTAGACTTAGGATCATCATAGTGGCTAACAATAATGAAATAAATAATGGTAAAAATATGGCAAACTAAATTAAAATAAAGAAAGTTGTGACTTGCGCAGAACGAAAAGTCGTTATGTGTAACGAAACTAAGTTAAAAGCGATGGAGGAAATATTTTGTTTATGAGGCATCGAAGCTGACCAAACTGAAATTTTAAATAGATTATTCCTGAATGAGGGAGCAACAGAAGAACATGAACTTTCAAAGAGAGGGATAAAGGATATAATGAGAACACTTTAAAAACATTACAAAATCCCTGTCGAATATAATTTGACTATGATATGTTAAAGTTGATATGGGTAAAAAAGAAAATGCGAGAATGGAAAATAATATATTTCCAAGAGAGTTCAATAATTTTCCAAGGGACCTACATGGACTGTAGAGCATCAAAATAAAATAATTGTAATGATAGTAAACACTGTATATGAAAAACATGACCAAAGATGTCAGTGCTTTCTAACTGTGCTACAAAATTTTGATGGTAGCTACTGTATGTATTTTAAATCCATTGCTAATCAGAGTCGAGGAATTTTGCGCGTTGCCAGAAACCGTATCCTTGGAAACTAGGCGGATGTAAATTTATGTTATTTAAGTGAGGCAGCATGAAAGAAAATTGAACATCATATTTCAAAATTGGATAACTGCAAAATATAAAAAAATTAAATAATTATTTTCTCCAATGTGATGGCATTAATTTGTTTACCGTTTTATAAATTTTGCGTTAATCTTATCAACTCATAATTCCGATCTGTTCCAAAAAAATTTCAACTTCATTTCAATATATGTGTCAATGACATTGAATTTCAACACAGTTCTCAAGGTTCAAGAACCGTTGGAAAGCTACGAATTATTGCAAGAATGGTTTAAAAACTACACCTATTATGAGTGTAATGCGTCTATCTAATAGTGTACTGACATGTAAAATGTGTTCTAAAAGCAATGCCTATTTAAACACATTTGCCTTTAACATCTGTCGTAAAACCTTAGAAATAAAAATCGTTATTTTGTAAAAACGAACACAAATAAACATCAATCAACGTCATGTGACGTCTTAATGACACGGGCAACATTTATTAAAATATCACCGGTAAAATGTCAACGGGATAATGTAACTGTCCATTACATTTAACTTACTAAACGCCAGGCTGTTAGTTGTCCACGTTGGACACGTATTTAAAATTTCACGTTTGCATAAACTCGATCCGCGATGCACAATCCGCAATATTTCAATAACACCTCGCCGGTTCTTTGCGATCGCGGAGACTCAGGCAAAATCCAGAACTCATTCGGAAATTCGGGCGACCAGAAATCGATTACGGCGACCGAATTCTCTTGTCTTAATTATTTTTCTTTCGGCGACTTGCTTTTTACTCTGTGGGAATTTGCATAAGGATTGTTGCTTCGATTGATTTTTTAACGCTGTTCGCGGCAGAAATCCAATTAACGTTTGCATAAATCTCCTTTAAGATTACATCTTATTTTTGAATGCAGTTTTATTTAATTAAAAGTCCACGGTTGCCGTATTTTAATTTTCTTTGATGTTACGGTGCTTTATTGTAATTGTATTGAGTAATTATTATACATAGTGTGATGAATATTTTTTGTTAAATCTGGGTGTGTATTATTTAATCCGTTACTGATGGCTCGGCTTACGAAAGCGGATTCATTACTATCGTTTGAATTTATTTTTTATTGCCTCCCCTGTGATTTTTGCCTCGATCATATCGCATATTCTCATACCTATCCAGGCCAAAGGAAAATCGAATGCATTTGTTCTGTATCATCTGTACCTACATGATATTTGTAACCGCTGCTCCACAACCCACATGCCGTTATCGGTATTATATAATAATAATTTATTGCTGGTATTAATTATTGGACTGTTTTTGATAAAACGTTTTATTGTTTCATAGTCGCGTCTTATCGACTCCTGCATGCGCAGCTTAAATGTCAGTTTGGACTCGTGCAATAATGCAGCGTTCTTACACTGTAATTTTTGTGTGTACTAGAAATCACAGGAATTCCTAAGATTCGAGACACCACAACCCGATCAAACACAACCTACACCAAACTAAGTTACGGAAAATTATATAAGAGAAGACATCTACTACGAACTCTGTTGAACCCTACTGAGCAATATATTCTATAACATAGTTATTGCAACTTAAAACTCGTTTTTGTATATAATTCGAAAATACTACTACGTTGTTTGTTTCTTTGTAAGATGGTTATTAATGAAAAATCGAAAAATATTTGCTAAATCGGTTAATATTGTAGCTTCTATGACAAATTAAGCAGACGGTGTCCTGTAACAGTGAACTCGGTTGCATATGTACAAGGGTAACATGATATGATAATAAACCGATGTTTACACACATAACAATGATGCGTTAGATATTTAGGTATTTTTCCACGTAGACATGGGACGATAATTTCGGTTCAGTGCCCTATCATTTTCGATTTGTCCTGCAGATATTTTAGCCACATTGTGTTCGATTACGTAGTTGCATTGCACATTCTAATTATACCTAGATACATCAAACAACTTTTGACTGCACACACACATACGCACCACACACACACACACACGCACACACCGATCTATGTCTCTTTTAATTCATTGCCGATACCAAACGTGGAATGAATGTAGATCATATTTTCATTTGCATGATTCGCATCAAAACATACAGATGGTGCGGTAAACGCAGCGTGTGGCTACCTTTTGCCGCCGGCGCGTTACGCTACAGGGAAAAGCTTTATGAACACATGTTGGCTAATTTCATAATTTATTGCACTCGGCATGACGTGCATTGAAGCCGTGTTTGTTCGGTCCTATTATTCGTTAAATTAGCAAATAAACTGCGGGGATTTGCCGTATCGTAACATTCGGGTTGTTCCATAACTGGCATTTCAAGTCTGGTGCCTTCTCATGTTTATTTTCTTGTGCGATGTTTGAACAAGACGTTTTAGAAAAATGAAATGAATCGTGCAATTTTTGTTGGCCAACATAATCCATATAGGATTGAATAACTGTCGACATTAAACATTTGTAAGAAAAACTTGCTAAGCTAAAACGTCCAGGAATAGCATGTCCATGGCTGGTTGGAAGAATTCGGTGCGCGGTTCCAGAGAACGTCTAAACTATTTATAATTCGGTTTAGGATGGAATTTTTATCTCAATATTTCAAGAAAATTAACGAATAGTTAGTTCAAATTATTAAACGTCGCATGTAATAAGCAAAATTATCAACAAAGTTACTCAACTAAATTTTAATATAACTCGAGGAATACCATTACCAAAAGAATTATAATAAAAATAGAATAAGGCGATGTTTGTGGAGATCCAAAAGATTATAGATCGAAAAGAGTTTTGAATTTTATAATTCATTGCACTGAAATATATTTTACCTACAGAATAACACGAATTAATGACTAGGACCTAGAAGAACATGACAGAGCAAATAAATAAATCTATTCTTCTTTACGAATAGATCGTTTCATGCTTTTGAATAATAACGATACTAGTAATAGTTCGTATAAAACAATTCTAATTTTAGGAAACATTTATCATGCAACTCAATAAATATACCTTCGTCGAACCAAAATAGAATTTCAAGTGAGGGATACTTTGAATGTATCATCAGATGCGAATTTTTACCAATGTAGTTGACAGGTTTATGTACATAATGTAAAAATTAATGAAATAAAATTTTAACAGATAATATTTCACACAAAATATTACTCTAATTGTGAAATAGTTTCCGGTTGGTTAAGTCTGGGGTTGTTTCATGGTTCGGCACAAGTCAAGTACTCAACTCCAACTGTACCCTAATTGTTAAGAGAACTTTGCCTCTTGACCTATAAGGACCATTGTTGAGAAACAAAATATTACGCTTGAATGTTCACGTTCAAAATTTTCAAATAAGTTCCTGTATGTCATAGTAAACAATATGGTCCAACTATGTCAAAAACTATAAATTCACTAAACTAGGCGTGACAACGAAACTAATTTTCTTACATTGAATGTAAATGTAAAAACTACGTACTCGTATTACAGAAATAATTGTTGTTGACAAAATGTAGTGATAAAGCCAATTGACAAAATTCAATGTCAAACTATAATAACTAATTGAGGAATTCATGATATGCCGATGTACGGCGTTTCCAATATCAATTCGATAAAATTTGTACTAAATGTGTTTAACGATTATTACGTAAAAATAAATCTCGACCAAACCCACACAATAGACTAAGCAGCTAAGAGTTATTTTGGTGGCTACGTAACAGATTGTTGAATAGATCCAGTATTTTATCTTCTGGATCACCGATGAAAAATCATATGAGCAAATTATGCCGGAAACTCAATTCGATGAACAAAGATAAAGTAATGAGATTTTTAGTTAAACAAATTAACTTGTTAACGTCGGACACAGAAATTGCCTTGACAGGAATCTATTTTAAATTATTCGGTATCAATATAAGTTATTACTAAAATATATTATATTATTATTGTAGTTGGCTTTATGTTACTCATAATAATAGGTTACCCATCGGACATCTGGCTACGGATGTCAATAGTTAATTTACTCCTCCCATACTAAGTGTCTCGATTGACTTAAAACCGTCCATAGATATTCTAAAAATTAAATGTTAACTCCTAGATTTCGAATCAAACTCGAGCATATAAATCTTAGTTGTCACGAACATTACTACTATACAAGGAAACTAATTGGAAAATAATATATAATTGTTATTTTGTTGTTAAATTAAAGAATAAACTCGGGCAATGGTTACCCTGGGAAAACTTTAATGTGATCGACCAACTCATTGACACCTTGGATGTTATGTTATAGTTTGTTGCCAAATGTTATGGTAATGGATGGATAATGGTAAGTTGTACAAATAATAATAATAATAATAATGTATACAATTCAAAATTGTGCAAAAAAAATAAAATTTTACTCTAATTGCTGAAAATTGAAAATAAACAATATTTTAAAAATACCAACACATATCAAAATTGTTAAAAAGGTCCCAGAACTAAAAAAAAAAGCATGATGCAAACCTAAGATGCAAAAACGTCAAAAATATTAAAAATTAAAAATTATGTAAATGTTTCTCTTACCCTTCGATGGATGAAGCTCGAGTTTTATTTATCTTTGTATTAACTTTTTCAAACATGGTTACAAGCTAACACAACATATTAAAATACATCAGACAAGTATTTCGAGTCATTGCTCAGTTTCTTGTGCTCTGACGTATAGTTTATATAAAAAATTTCGAAGATTTTATACAAAGACGATTTGTAAAACGAATTAAAAAAAACATTTTCAGTAGCATATAAAAATTATAATTTTCGAAATTAAAAAATTCAAATAGCGAAAAACTGAATAAAATCATGGAAAAATCTAAAAGGAAATGAAAATTTGTTCGACTTTGGATACGCGTAGCCTAAAGTGCAAAACTAATTAACTCAGTTAATAGCAATAACGAAGAAACTACAGCACTTTATATTTGAATTTTAATTCACATTAAAACATTTTTTTAGACTAAATTCATTTTATTTTCTAACATTGTGTCTTTTTAGCGCGATACAAATATCCAATATATTTAAAATTTTTGGGTCCCTTCTGACTGCACGATTTCTCAAATTCTTCAAAATATGAGATTCAATAATTTCAGGAAATACATCGCTCGCGCTAATCAATTATGCCGCAGTGAACTGATACGATGTTGCTACGTTTACCAGCGATCGAATGCTCAATTATGATTGTTATTAAACTTTACTGTTTGCTGATGAGCTCAGAATCGATCAGTGTAAATTGAATATATATATATTACGAAAAATTAGATTCTTCGTTGTGTTGTTTTATATATTTTTTATTTGGCATCGAAACTACTTTTTAGTCTCGGGTGGTCACCTGCTCAGGTAAGATTTCGTACATTCAATTTGTTTGAGAAATGGCACCAGTTTGCCGTATCACGTTCGCAATCAAATGGGCCAACTCCAATAAGTTTACTAAGGAAAACGTTGGTCACCCTGGCACAAAGTTACGATTTAATATCTCCATCGCAACTTCGAAAGTAGCTCTACGTGGCTTGTCTAGCAGGGAACCACACGGTGCGATATATCCTGCGGTGCTACAAACATATATACATTGTTGCATCGTACACCTGGTCAGTTTATGGCCGCCACTGTATATTTGTGCACATTTCAACCCGTATCTGATATATACGAAAAGACAGTTGTGGAACATCGAACAATTCCTAAAGCACTACCTGCCATTTTCACGAATTATTACGTCGGCGTAGATTCCAGCAAAATATTTAGAAATCGCGGTAAAATACACAATAATTCGCAGTTAGCTATCCAAGAAATGCTCTCTGTAAACACAAGGAATTTGCAATATTAAAATATGTTTTTATAGGTTCGCAGATCTCAGAATTGTGTACACGAGATGTTATTTCGCTCAGTCAAAGGTAATTTATTTCCAGTTTACGCTATCACATCTGTTTGTTTTACGCTGGGTCCCGGCTACGGCGCAAAACAGCGCTTGCGTTTGTAATTTCACTTCATTGTGTATGTACCTAAGTATTATGTATTTAATGTTTAATTTGCATACACCGTTAGTGCTGCGGCGCAGCGGCTTTTACCATAAATACGCTCATCAAAAGTGCATTTTAACAACATACTTTCGCGTCGTAAGTTTGCATTATTATCTGGCGCGTCCGCTTTCTCTATCTTTCATTTACTCATTGTTTACGGCGCGTAATTAACGACGTTACCCCCGCCGTTTATACTTCAATTAAATTTGTGATTCAATTTCGCGCATTAAACTCGAATGTACTGCTGAAGTTGGCTTTGTGGCGCCCTCGGTGACATTACTTTTGATTAAAGGGCATTCATGCGCTGTATATCGTTGCGCGATGGTATTACCTTTATGCTAACCTGTAAATCTGCATTCGCGGGTGGTTAATGAAATGTACTTTTGCGTTCGGATTTCGCCGGAATTTGAACCGGTGGTAACTAGATCCTAATCATTTTATTTATGAGTATTATCGATAGTAATTGGATGTGTATTTGTGGACAGCTCTCGCCGCACTGACTCTAATTGATTATCCGTTTGAAATTAATATCATTTAATTTGCATCTACATGCTGTAATGGAAATAAATAGCATTTTAAAGCAAAGAAAAAAAACACTATATAAATGAATTTAACAAATTATCATAATGCAAGTGTCGTTCGTTGTCGAAAAGACGTAATGTGCGGACGTGTGTGGCTGGTGTTCCAGAGCAAAAAGACAGGTAACTAAATTAAGTCTGCAGGAAAATGATTACGCACCTGTTATTTTATGAAATAAAACATGTTAGACAGTGAAAATTCAGAAAAATATGTCGGTGAAATAGCAAGTGCAGCTTTTGATTCAGACATATTTCCCGTAACACAAAGGAAAAGAGTGGCGAATAACTTTGAAAGTACGTAAATACTGACATTGAAAAAGCTAGATCGCGCGCAGTTGGTCTCGCAGTTTTTTACCGGCTGGATAGAACAAATCGATTAAGTCAGTAATTTTTAGACGAACAATACGATGTAATAAAAAAGGGACAACAAAACACAAGCCAATATATATGAAAACGTTGGAAAAATATAGCTTCCTGTGCGGAAAAATGCAAGAAAATATCTTCATTGAACGATAGAATAAATGAATATATATTTCTTAAAAGTAATTCACTAATAAACTATTACTGTAAATGACTTGCTTATTCACTGTTCTAAAAATTGGCAGGTAATTTAAAAAGTTTACCACAAAATTAGCGTAGCTAGCTAATGAACAAATTAATATCATTCTTTCACAGCTATTCTAAAAAATCCACAGAGTTGCAGAGGTTTTAAATTTGAATTATTTAAGTGCACGGTAAAAATATGTAAATTTGCAATCCAACGCAACCCAACCCAACCCAACCCTGAATTTGAATAAATATATTTTAACCATGAAGTCAGTATAAAAACAGATATTGTTTTAGTTTAGATAGAATATGCTTAGATAGCTAAATAATTAGATTAGATAATTAGAGAGTTTTCAATAAGACTAGAAATTAAAAATAAAAATTTCGAACATCTGTTATCAACGAATTTTTCGAGCTGTAAATGGAAGTAAAACTTTAGTTATTAATGTTTTTCTTTAGGTATACATTCTGAATTCACCGAAGAATTTCAATTATTAATGTACGGTGCTATTATTGATGCAAATAACAATATATTTGTAATTATTATTTAACATATTTGAACGAAAAATATGCTTTCACATTATTAATCACCAGAAGCCCTTAACGATGTTGGAAACGATACGACTGAGAGGACGGATAAAGAATTTGTATGAGGACTACCTTAAGAATAGAAGTTACGTCGTAAAAATCGGAGAAAAACTCACAAGTGCAGAGAGGGTGCTGCCACCAAAATTAAAAGAATGAAGTCCAGCGAACATATTTATTCATTTTTCTGAGTGCTTGTATGATACATCAAATGGAAGACAACGAAACTGCGATTGCCGAACGAAAATAGAGGAAGTACATGCATATACATATTTGTGTGTGGAAATAGGAAACATTCCTATGGAAGAATCACATAAATAGTTTGTTGAAGCGATTAGGTTACTTTTCTGGAAATGTATTTCCAAATGGTACTCTGAAGTTAATTTATCACGCTCTGGTGGAATAGCTGATAAGTTGTACTATAACGTTATGGGCAACTGCATCAGAATATCATATAGATCGCATACAAGCCCTACAAGACAGAATTGTAAAACACTTGGTCCCAGCAGGAAGAACACCAGAATAAATATATAACACAAATATAAACATTAGAATATTATATTTAAATTATATTATATTAGAAACTTACATAAATACAGAATTATTTTGTATAATTTTTATAACATTAATTATAAAGAGAAATTAGACCATTAGCGTCTGACGAGGGCAAAGGATACAAGTTGGTTTAAAGTGCCAAGATATAACAATAATTATGGATCCATAGCAATGTATATCATAATACCAAAAATCTTTAATCAGATTCCAGAAGAAATAAGCAAACTTGATAGCATACAACAGGTAAAGGATAAACTTAGAAGTTAGTTACTGAAGAAAAAAATTGTTCATAATTTATTGACAGCGAACCACTCTTATGATAATCACAACATGACGTGGGACGAACCAAGGACTGCAATACGCAGTTTTTTGTTTTTAATTAAAGTTTTAGATTTTTTAGATACATTTATCCCTCACGCATTGATATATAATTATTTACTAGCTTGTTTTATAATCTACTTTGTTCATAATTAATGTGATACATATACAAAGAGGACAGTTTCAATCTCTTGGACATGGCAGTACTTACGTATGCTGATGTGGTGACGAGTGCGGAAGCAAAGAATCGAGTGATGGGGCAAAGAAAGAAACGTAGAGAAAAGAAGTGTAAAATAAACAATGCCACAAGAATTGGCACAAAAAAAGTAGTCCTTATGATAGAAGTATCTGTAAAATATCAGCTATTTAATTTAAATTTCGTATTAAAGTAATGATTTCAAAATCACTCCTTTCGCTGTGTTTAAATTAGAAGGTGTGATTGTGGGACAAGTTTAAGGTAGAATTAAAGTCTGTGATACCCAGCCTTGAAGTTGGGCATTATCCGATTTTGACGAGGTTTGAAACTTCCTTTCCTGTCCTTCATGCTCGGCCTCAGCCTATGGGATATTCCGACAACCGGCACTACCAATCCCAAAGTGCCCCTAATCAAGAACAAACACGAAATCCACATGCACATACAAGCAAACATTAGGTTCGTTGAAATTGTTTCAATACTAGACGTTGACTAACAAAAGTTTTATACAAGCCCCGCAAGAAGTTAAGTTGCATTTTTCAGAACAGTTACATGTTCTGAATAGTAATACTCAGTTGGATATAAAAAGGAGGACCCAACAGAATCATGTCCAAAAAGCTCAAATCTATGGCTAACAATTAAATAGGTGTTTAATTCGTTCAATTTTCAACCTGCTTTGAAACAAGTTTTGTAGATGTGTTTATACGATTTTTTTTAATAATTAAAGCGGAGAATATAAATTGTTTCCAAGTTATCCGTAACTTTTAAATTGAGTGTAAATGAGTTTCATTAAAAAATAAGAGACTATTCCATAAAATAAATCATGTAAAGTAAAATGTTTACGTGTAACGTAAACATAAAGTGGTATTTCATACAGGGGTGACTGCCTATCTACGAACTCCCACTAAATCCCCAGCGCGACCCAATTCTTCTTATTACCATGACGGAGCTCCACATTCGCCCGATACGCGGATACTATTATAAAATTGCCAGCAAACTTTCGTCGGCGAAATTTCACGACCGCGGAAACAAAAGAACGACGGCGATAAATTCGAAATTAAAATGTTAGTTTACGAGCAGAAGTTGCCGCATCAAAGCCGACTTTAAATCCAGTCCGGCGGTGGGCGATTTGGCAAGCGCGTGTAAAGTATATTTTACGTTGTCCAAGAAAGCACATAAAATTGTTGTCCCATTGTTGCGTTGTACTATCGCGATCGTTATCTGCCGCATGAAATGTTGAACGCACGCGGGCGCCGGACGCTTATTTTATGTTTGTGTGTTAAACCAGAATTATCGAAATAAATCGGACAATGGTTGCGGGGAATTTTAATGTTTGTTTGGATTCGTAGAGTGCTTAATTTGCGTGTTTCACAGATACCTTCCCCTTCTTACACATACGTTGCACGACTTAAAACTAGCTTGAAATACCTTGATTGATACTACAGCTTCTTTCAAAAAGAAGAATATTTTAACTATTCTAATTCTAATTTCTAAATTATTCGATATCCAAAGTCACAGCATTTATAGCATTTTACCTAACAACCTATTTGTCTTATTTCTTCTTGTGAAGTGAAAGTGACAACTAAATAAAAAATAATATACAAAATGCAAAGACACATAGATCATGAAATGAACTAAAGAATATTTTAAAGGAAAAGTGAACAAATGAGAACAACGAAATGGAATAATTAAGGGAAGTTGAAATTAAAAAAAGTGTTAAAAACACACAGTACAGTGGTCGTAACAAATATAAAGTACGTAAACGAGATTGACGAATTCGAAATTAAGCAAATAAAAATAAACTAATAAAATCAAAATACAAGAGCCCAGTTTTCAGCTTGGAAACCACGACAAGCGGAACCTCTGAAAATTAAGAAAAAGTTGAAGAAACAAATGATAAATAAATTGAAAATTCAAAAATAAAGAAGCTTTTGTTTGAGGGTGGTGGATGTTTATAAAACTAGAACTTCTGAAAACTGATCGAAACCTAAAATTAAAATGAAATTAAAAAAGCAAATTAAAGGAAGAAGTAAAAATCAATGCAAATTAAAAGAGAAGCCGAAATGTTAATCTTACTTTAAAATACTAACATGTAACATGTTGGATTTGCATCTTGAACGTGGATTCTTGAACGATCGTTTTGCTCTTATTGCGAGCTCCAACCAACATTTTACAATTTCTAACCATTGTTAAAAGATGGATGTCGCCACTTTCACACTTCATAGATTTCATTTACAATCAACATTCTCTAGCCTAAATGTGATAGTTAAATGTGACAGTTTCGCTCGAAGGGTTTAGTGGGATTGCAAATAGCTATCGTTCCTCCTGTTTTCGCTGCGATGGGCATTGATGAACTCACCTTATGACATTCTTCATAAATCTCCCGTTTGTCGATTTCTACCATTTACTGATAAGAAAATTTACAACATCTTTAAGCTGCTGCATAATTTCTGTACGCAATTGTATGGTCAAGATAATCCCAACCATGTTGCCGTGATTTCGGGGACACAACGTATCTAAAATTCGGTTTACCAATATCCAAAGGTGAGTGGTTCAATCTACGTTTCACATTTTAAGGCTTACCTTCCCATTGGAGTTTTTGTATTTATTGGTGTATTACTCACGTTATTTGCTCACAATCTATTTGGTATCTGGATGTCCGATCGTTAATCGGATTTGAAAATTAAAAAAACCTTAATATTAGAAACTTACCAGATTATGATGGCACGCGGATAAAAATGTTCATAACTATCTTAGAGGCTTTGAAAAAAAATTATATGAAATTATTATTTCATAAAACTGTCACATATTGGTCCATATTGCATTTTGTTTGTGGCCCTTTGTAGAATTGTTTCATTGGTGGAGAAAAATGAGGACTGTTCTGCCATAAAATTTGTCAAAAAAGAAGGACATAATCCAATGGAAATAAAAAATCGCGTAGACATGTTTACAGTCAACTTTCTCGTTTTAATAAGACACTAAAATGTTGGTCAAAGCAATTTAAACGTGGGTGGGAAACCGTAGAAGACGATGCTTGAAGTGGTCAAATTCAACCATTACCGAAGAAAACGATGAGTTAAAATCGATGTAAAATCGATGTAATTGCTGAAAATTTGCAATTTAGCAGGGAACGCGTTAGGACGGACCATCATCCACTATAATTTTTGTCATGTCAACCATGAGTGTCACATTGGTAGCGAGAATATTGGTTCCATTCGATACACGACGTCGAGATGAATAGTCATTGCAGTAGAAACACAAGGGCTCGCCACCACCAAAAATGTTTAAAGCCCAACATTCGGCTGGCAAACATATATCCACTGTTTTATGAGACTTATGATTTTATGAGAGCTTCGGATTTTGCTAATAGACTAGTTGCCACATACGAGAACAGGTCATAATGGAAAAATGCAAAGGGAAATTCAAAAAAGGATGCAGTTGTTCAGAATACTCCGAAGAATTTAGAGTTCTCAGAATTAAATCATCCACCGTGCAGCCCTGACTTTGCACCCTGTGACTTTTTCTGCTAAGTTGAAAGAGCCATTGACCGGACAAATATTTCTAAACGCCGAAGAACTAACGTTCGCGGTTGGGAAATTTTTTCGCAGAGCAAGAAAAATATATTTCTTTGATGCATAAAAAACGAGATTATATTGAAAAATGACCAACGATTTTATTGTACTTATCTCCTTCATAGTCAAGTACCTTTCAAAATATCAAGCAACATATATGTATGTGTGTTATTCCTGAACAAAAGAATGGAGAGCCAACTAAATAATATACACACAAACTGTACAAGGTATCGCCTAACAAATCCATCCGTGAAATACAAATGCTATTCTCATAACACGTTGATAATTCCGGCAATTAAAATGTCACAGTCCTTCCATTGAGATTGCGTTCAAAACTCATATACGACCTAAGCAACTACAACGCTTGAAAGTTATTGAAACTGAAAAAGAACCGGAACCAAAATAGCGTAGCAAATCGACTGGCATTAGTAATAGTTATTTAGATGTAAGAAATACTTGATTTTCAACGTTTGATCAGATTGAAGTATTCCCACGAATCGCAAAAGGAATAAGTTCTTTGGTTGATTTCCAGCAATACTAGATCTATCCCTACAATGAGGTGCTATGTGCAGAATATTATAGAATAGCTTAAAAGCATTTTTTGCAAAACATTCAGTAGTAATTACAGGAGAACACAGAGAGGATGGTGGTTTTCTGGTGACTATCGAGAACATTTTTACATTTAAGCAACTGCGTGTGCATTCAGCATGCACACATCTCATTTTTCAGTTTTCCTTTGTCTGCAACATGGCGACTGTTGTATTTTTTTATTGTAAAAACTAATTTCTTTAGCTAGTTTCCATTTCTCAATGACACACAGTTCATTTTATGATTTCCGGGTCTCATACCCAGCATTTCACTACAGCACTAGTCAACTGGTCATCTCAGGCATGCATGCACACCAAAAAATAACAAAAACTTGGGGTGGCAACATTTCTTTAAGGACAAATATTCTAAGGCAAATCTAATTCATTCCCTGCTTGTACATAATTTATTATTAGTAGAATATATTTATAAAACACTGGACTCTGGGTAATCTTTTTTCTCTAATTTTTAAAACCTCACCAATATCAAGACAATTAAAAGACAAGTATACCACGAAAGCAAGGAATGCAAAGTTGTTCAAAATTCTGCATTTTAAAATTAATGTAACATCAAATCATTGCCGACTTTAAAATGTGGCTTTACTGTCAGCTCTAAAATTGGCTTCAACGTCTCCTCGTAGTTTACTTGAATATACATATTGTTACCCTCTTGTCTGTTTCCACACTTAAAAAGCATATTTCGTTATTACATTAATTTAATCATAGCTTCACTAATTGTTCTACTTGAAGCAGAAAAAATCTAAGTAAATCTAGAGTTCGATGTGTCAATGTGGCGAGGTCAATCAAAATCTTAACATCGACAAGAAAAACGACCAGTAACAGAAAAACAACTATTCATACCTCAAAGCAAGGTCGTGCCCAATGGTCACATTCATATGACCCTTTACGAGGTCTCGTAATGCTTTCAAAGATGAGAACAGAAACCAAATAAAAATTTTCAGGCATCATATTTATATGCAAATTTTACGAAAACCATAAAAATGTGATTTCGTATTCAGTTGCTTTCGCGGAATATTACATTTCATAATTGCTCGACATATTTTAAACGTCCACAGGCATCCAAGTAAGTTGCATTAGGTGTCGGCACAATACTATTTAACGACTCAACGAATAACTTTTGTGAAAAAATTAAACTTTATTTATATTTAATGCATTGTTACAATTATTTATATATAATTATTTGTGTGTTTTATATAACATCGGTATATTTTACGTCAAAGTTTCAACCAATTTCCTCGTTCTGGTTACTACTAACTGGAAATCGTAATAAATGCATTTTCAGTGAGCTTATTCATTTTGATTCACTAATTATTATTCTAAGATCGAAGCTTTAGCGATGCTTGCAAGCAAGCACATTGCTATTGCAGTAACTGTAAGGCACCTTACAAAAATACTCTCAAATAATGACCAACAATTACCAATCAATTCTATCCGTCAAATCACACGCATCCAATTCTCATAATGTTCCCCCTACGCTTCGATATTAAGATGGAATTGGGATCATTGAATTACGCAAACCACTTAAACGCGTTTCACGCGTTAACGAACACACTGATTAGGTTTTATATTGTTCACAAGCCAATTTACACATTAGTACTTTTATCAAGCTGTTATCGCTGTTTTCATTGCGTCGGATTTAAAAGTTCGAGGTACGGCATGCATAATGTAAATAAACTTAACTAGACATAAATAAATTCCCCCGGCTATACGAATAAAATTGCCTCAATAAGCAAACTCTTTGGAGCACTTTACACGACGTTCACGTACGCGCCTAATGTAAATTTTATCGCCCCGTTCTGTTTACAACCTCAACCTAATTCAGTCTCACCTTATGCAGATTTTCTACGTACGAAAACTCGGCACATACTTCGTAATAAATTTGAAAAGCGTGTGCGACTCTCGCCCGCTATGCGTCCAGGTCTGCACCTTAACTACTAGCGATCATGCACAGCATACGCCAAACACCTTGGGAATATCGAGGCGCGCAGAAACCCCATGGGGGGAAATTGCAGCAAATGTGCAACATGCATTTTCGCCCTCCGCGTCGCAATCCCCGACACACATGACATGGGAAGCGTCCGTCCGCCTAAAAATACTGCAATCAACTTGCATATAAATCGAAACCGGAGCGCGTATTGGCGAAATGGGAAAACTGGAAATTGGAATTTTATTGTATGTGCCGAAATTCAATTTGCACTGTTTTTATATGATCGATCTAAATGGCGCGATTATTTCCATTTATTGCATAATGGAGACCGACCCGCATCTCGTGTTAATGCGCCGAATAATGCATTTGAAATAACGAGTAATATTATCAGGTACGTGAGTTTATATTGCGGTACACGTTGAGGGAGTTTATTGAGCAGTGTAGTGTTGAAATACAATAAATGGAAAATTCTCAATAAATTAGTCCGTTGTAGCGTATTACAATATTTCGCATTTCACGTTTTCATTCTCAAATATACGTCAGCTCAAACGCAGTTGGATTATACACAAGGCAAGGTTCAAACCATTAGGGTGTACCCAATAAATACTGGAAGCCAATACCACGCTCTACAATGTTTGCAATATAAATGAAGCTGCGTTGCAGTTAATGGCGTCGTATCTATTGGAAAGTGAATGCTTCGGATCAAAACAATTCAAATGTAGTTAATGCAAAATAAAGGAGAAATAATGTGAGCTCCATCTGATTAAATAATTGGATAAAGAATATAAAAAGGGATCGATGAAAGCGTGTGATACCTAAATTTTAATATATATATATATATATATATATATATATATATATATGTTCTGCTTTTTTCTCGGGTAATGAACCGCGTTGTAGAATTATCCCTGTAAGGGTTGTTCCGACGTTTCGGCAATGTCACAATTGCCATCTTCAGGTTGGTCTTCTCGGTCTAAGCGATCTAGAAGAACTGACGTTAGAAGTTACTGCTCCGTCTTTATATGCTGTGGTTTCGTTCCGGGTCGATGTGCATGCTTGGTTTCTACTCTGGCTTCGGGTCAGTGGGCCGTGTCGTTCTTGTAGCTCAGTGGGTGGTGATATTTTCTTTTTGTCTGTCACGGACTTGTTATTTGTCCTGCCAGCAAGTGCTGGTCTCCATGTTCTTGGAAGTCTTTGAGCATCATCCCGTTTGTTCATATTTTGTGGCTGCTTTTCTATTTCAATAGCTTCCCGTATTATCCGTGTCGAGAAGTGTGGTATGTTAGCTATGGTTTTCGTGTTCTCAAAATCTATGTTGTGCCCCGTGTCTAATATGTGCTTCACTAGAGATGATGATGTATCCTTTTGTTTCACTGCTCTTATGTGTTCTTTCTTTCGGATATCAATTCTTCTGTTAGACTGCCCAATGTACTTGCTGTCACAGTCTTTGCATGGAATTTCATACACACCTTGTTCCTCTAAGGGAATTTTACTTTTCGGATTCCTCAATAGCGCTTCTATCTTCAGGTGTGGTTTAAATACCGTGTCGATATTTTCCTTGCGCAAGATTCGACTAATTTTGTCCGTAGTTCCCTTGACATACGGCAAGAAAGCTGTTGCTATAGGCTTCCTGTCTGCATCTTCAGTTTTTTTCCGTCTTGGTTTAGTTGCTCTTTGTATTTCTCGTTTGGTGTAGCCATTTGCTTCTAATGCCTGGTGTATATTCCTCATTTCTTCGGCCTTGTTGGTGTCGTCTGCAATCCTTTCCGATCTTGTAATGAGCGTCTTTATCACCGAGTGGAGTTGTCCTGGATGGTGGTGTGATTCGGCGTTGAGATATCGGTTGGTGTGGGTCTTCTTTCGGTACACAGTATGGCTCAGGCGATGGTCTTCTGTCTTCGTAAGTAGGACGTCTAGGAACGGCAGCTGATTGTATTCCTCCACTTCCATTGTGAATTTAATTTGGTCGTGTTGTTCATTTAGATGGTTGAGGAAAGTAGCTAGTTCTGTTCTTCCGTGTGACCATATTACGAAAGTACCGTCAACATATCTTAGCCATAGATCAGGTTTGAGTTTCGCAGTGTGCAATGCTGTGGTTTCCAGGTGATCCATGAATAAATTTGCAATTACTGGTGACAGCGGTGATCCCATTGGTGCTCCTTCCATCTGTTTGTACCGTTGGTCTTCGTACATGAAATAAGTATTCTTCAAACAGTGTTCTGCTAAATCCATTATATGTTTAGCTGGTTTGTGCGTCTGTTTGATTATCTCTATGGCTTCTTTGACCGGTATTTGAGTAAAGAGTGACACGACGTCAAAACTTACTAACAGTTGGTCTGGCCGTACTACCTGGTTCTTCAACAGTTCAATCAAATGATCTGCATTTTTTACATATGACTTTGATTGTTCAGCGTACGGTTGGAGTTGTTTTGCAAGATATCTTGCTAGTGGTTGAGTTGGTGATCCTCTGGAACTCACAATTGGCCGTAATGGTACATCCTGCTTGTGGATTTTGGGTAGCTGGAAAATTCTCAATAAATTAGTCCGTTGTAGCGTATTACAATATTTCGCATTTCACGTTTTCATTCTCAAATATACGTCAGCTCAAACGCAGTTGGATTATACACAAGGCAAGGTTCAAACCATTAGGGTGTACCCAATAAATACTGGAAGCCAATACCACGCTCTACAATGTTTGCAATATAAATGAAGCTGCGTTGCAGTTAATGGCGTCGTATCTATTGGAAAGTGAATGCTTCGGATCAAAACAATTCAAATGTAGTTAATGCAAAATAAAGGAGAAATAATGTGAGCTCCATCTGATTAAATAATTGGATAAAGAATATAAAAAGGGATCGATGAAAGCGTGTGATACCTAAATTTTAATTTAATAAGGGTAGCTGATGTAGTGACCAATATTCATCCACGTATTCTAAATATTATAGTTCAAAGCTGGTTCGTGTAGTTGAAAATTTTATTAGATGAGACTGTCCTAATCAAATATGTTTGTAAAGGCAACCCTGAATTATTCAATGCTATTTCTTCGTAACGTCGATTCCGCATTAAGATTAAGGATTACCTCATTTCATGATTGATTTGAATACCGAATACATATTTATGAATTTAAATTCGACCCGATTAATAAAAATAATTTGCATCGAGGCTGAACGTATCGGTTTCCTTCGATCGACGAACCGTGTACGCGTCCCTTCGGCAAGGGATCCCGCTCAGTTCGCCTTGCAAAATGTAAACACGCCGCAGTGTAAACTGAAATGAGTTTCGCTCCTCGTACATCGAACGGGGGGACGGAACGCAAGTTAAATTAAATAGAGAGGAGCTCGCCGCCCAATAATCTTGTAATCTGTAAGTTTGGACTCGCCTCACGGGAAGGATTTATTTCAGATTTTGCACAACCGTCGCGTCCGGATGCGGGTTTTCAGAACTTGCCCGTCCGCAAGGCCGGACGGTTTGTTACGGAAATTTCAAACTGGGTCGGCTGCAGTCAATATTTGCTTCAGGTAATCGACTGTAAGGTAAAAGTATTTACAGAGGTATTGTAAATTAGTTATTTGAACTTCGGACGATCCTGCTCTCGCTTAAATATTGATTAGCTTGGATGGTTAGAGGTTTTGATGTTGATGTGTGATTTTAAAAGAAACTAATCCGCGTTCTAACTTTTAAGGGGAGGGGTTAGTAAATGACAGAAGAGTTGTTTGTGGGAGAGTTCTAAGAAATGATAACGACTTGGAAGAATCTGTGAGCAGATATTTATGTGTGGTCTAAGCTTGGGTGGGGGCGATTGTGAAGCTAACATGGTGATCAAATATTAATTTATTGTTGAGCAAGACACCAAGATCACGAATTTATCAGATCAGATTTATTACTTAAATAAGTATCTCCTAACATATCAGCGTATGCAATATGGTTGATATTCCTTGTAAATGTAATGGCATTACATTTATTAATATCAAGTTCAAGTTCAAGTTCATTGTTTTCCGTTCTGGTTGCTCTACTTGTTTGATATACTTGTACTAACGACGTCATTAAGCGAATAGCACAATACAATGTTGCATTACGAACATGAATGATAATAATTAGTGGTCAAGTTATCATTGTTATTAATGACAACATATTCAAGTTGATCTAAGAGGGTTAAGAAACATAATTTGCATTGTGATGCAAGTAGTCTTTGCTGAAGGATGACAACACGCATCATAAAGCAATGTCCTTGAAACACAAACTATATTACATTGAGTTTGGTTTGGGTATAACAACATATAACTGTCCCTGTGAGAAGCGATATGTGTAGATCTAAACCGCACAATTCTAAAGACTGGCCCTGAGCTTTATCGATGATGATTGCAAACAACAATCGAAACGACATCTTCACCTTTAAGTCCTGTAATGGTCGTGTCAAAATTGTTGCTTCATTATTATTTTACTGCAACTTTTGGCTGGTGATTATTTCGCAACATGATATTTGGCACGTCGACTTTCAATTGCAGTACGTGAGGTGACATCCCTGGTAGATCGAGTGAATTCAAAAATTATGTTGGATAATTAACCGGTTCGACAGCCTTGTATGCAACTCCCTCGCTTTGAATGTTAGACTGAATAATATTGTTAAGTTCGTGGACGTCGTTGTGCGAGAATAGCTCGTTCACTTAGGCTAGCCAACCGTGATTCTTATAATTACTTTGAATATTGGCACATACTTTTTGCAAAAGTTATGAAGCAATGAAATTCGTCTCGAGTTTAGATCAATAGGCACCTTTCCTGTCCCAATTTCCAGCAATTGCTGTGAGGATATCTCACCTGATCGATTGTTTTGCAGCTGGACAAGCATATTTGCAGTTAATTTCAACGACTTTACGTGTCGCCATTGTAGAGTATAAATCATACAATGCTGATAGTACTGTAGAAAAATTATGAACAAATTTAGATTAGACTTCACCATACCCAGAAATGATTTTACTTCAGTAATATTAGAAGGACGACGAACTAAATTTATGACTCTTATGTTTTCATCAGATTTATGTAATCCATGTCTGTCTACTTTCCACCTAATATTTTATTTTTACCTGGATTGAACTACATTTAGAATTTTTAATAGGGAAACCGTTTTCGAGATTTTTCCGTCATCTAGAAAAGCTACTACCCCCTGAATTTCCATCAGTAACTGATACATAATTTTTGAAATGACGCAGGTGCTGAAAATATTTCGAAAGGGAGACGAATATAAGAGAATACCCCATTGTGTGTGGATATTGTTAACAGTTTTTGTGTCTCTTCCGTTACTAGAATTGTTGGTTCGCTTGACTTAAATCAATTTTTAAATAATGTCGTAATTTGTTGGTTGTAAAACCGGATTGAGGGTAATTTTATAGTCCCCACAGATAGAAAGTGCACCATTGGATGTCATTACCGGAACTGACTGGTGTTCGCCAGCCCGAATATTTTACCGGAACTAGAATCCATTCTTTAACTAACCTATTGATTTCTACTTTTACTTTTTCTTTCATTGCAAAAACAAGGGCAAGGTTTAAAAAATTAGGCGTTGCATTTTCAATTAATTTTAAACCAACTTTAAATTTTATGATTAGACGATGACGTGATCTCTGGGTACCTTTAATTTATCACCAAGATCATTTCCTCCCATAATAATGTAGCTAATGATGTATTCGATTGTAGATAACATAGCCCCAGGTTGGATTGGATTTTGTTGGTACGTTAGGTGATTTTATTAAATTTAGAGAATCTGAGGAAGTTGTTAGGTCATTGTTCTGAGGAATTTGCTAATAACTGACAACAACATCGACGAATCCAATCATTTTTTTAAATATTTATCGTTCACAACACCTTCTAAACTAGCTAACTTTGGAATTTGAACATTGGTCGGGTTGGGAGATTCTGCTGAATTTTTGTATTGTTTGGTATTGGTAATGTTTCAAATTGCATTCACGCATGTGTTAAATTAATTCGTTAAAAAATCTGAAATCTACATCGCGAATCTAATTTTCTTCTAATAATCCAGGAAAGTACTTATTTTGTTCAAATGGTTTTGATTTCTCCTAGAAGTATCTTCACACATATATCAAAATTTTGTATAAATATGAGAGAGTACATCAGAATAATTACAATGCAGTTCTTCAAGTAAGACAAATGGAAAGAATTCATCAATTTCTTTCGTTGTGTTATGAATTTTTGAAACATGATAATGCAAATGAGTGGTATAATTTTATAGTTAGATAAAAACTATGATCAACATTTCCAATTAACTGAATAATGAATTATTGAACATTTGAAAAGAATATCTAACTGAATTGAACAATATTTTATAAATATCGAAAATATCTAATTCTGGTTGCAAACGGTAGAGTCGCTCTCGATGAAACCTACAACCCTACAATTTCAACTTTATTAGTTCAGAAAGAGCGATTTACATGTTGGCTATTTTTGGTAAAAACTTGAAACCAGTTCAAGTTGGATTGGATTGCGTTCGATTGAGTTTGGGTTGGGTTTCTTTCAACATAACCCAAATTCAGTCCAACCTTAAAACATAACAATAATTTGTATAAAAACGATAACATTGTTTATTCATGGTCCATCATGTTTTCTGATTTAGTTGAAAATATTTACGTCTTCGAAACCTCACTGATCGAGCAAGGTTTACAAGTTTAGGTATCGCAGCCTCAAAATGATCTAACCCCACTGAAGATCATTTTAATATTTTTACAGCAACCTAGAAATTGCCAACCTTAAAATCCAATGTTTACTATTGAGTGGTAAATCTATCTGTTCCGTGAGCTTAACGTAAGCAGCCTGAACCCAATATTGTTGTGCATGGTATCACTGCGGCTATTGACATCGGTAATTGTTACACAGCAAATAAAATACCAACATATATTTTCGACTTTTAGACGAAATCCTAGAAGTAACCTAATTCTAAGCTAAAACACAATATTAATATTAAATTGTCGGTTTTTGCTGGAACAGAACCAACGATATTTTCAAGTGCATTTGTATGAACGAATTCTGCGGCTATTTGAGTCGGCTAACGCTTGGCAGGTGATATCTACATTCGTAATAATAAATTACATTAATGCCTTTCACAGCTATTTAATATTAAAACAAATATATTTAGGATCTGTTAAGTGTCCGCACTGAACATTTACTTATACTTATAAATATAAATTGCCAGCAAAATGATTGTTCCATGTTTTTGGTAGCGTTGGCGAACAAATCGTAAAGTGCATCCTTTCATTAATGTGGATAAATAAATAAATTACCTACAGCAAACGTCACACTATGTTATGCAGTCAACGGAAACCTACCTGGGCTTTACAACGTCCGTACACCTTCACGTTGAATCGTCAGCGGATTTGCTTCAAACTTCATCGAAATTTAGTGTAATAGTGAACGATTGCGAGCGAACGGGCAGGAGAGTTACGCCGCGTCACCTCAGCGATTTGAGTTTTGCGGAAAGGTCGCCGCGTGCAGCAGGGCGCGCGGCGGTGGACAAGTGACCCGTACCAAACACCGCTCCCGTCATTGACGTGTAATGAAATGTATGTTTGATTTTGGAAATTTACGGCGCGTCGGCTGCCCAACTGCGGAATCGGTTTCACAAAATTAATAGATTGTGTTTGGCTGTGTTCCGGTAAATTTCGTCCGGGTGAACAAATCGCAACGCATTATTGGATTTCGACGTCGATCAAGGTTACGTTATATTCGTTATTGCGTATTTTACATTATCCATATGCATTGGAAACTGTTTGCTTTGTAAATAATTATATTCGGTAATGTTGATAAAATGACAAAGTAGTTGTCGGTGAAGACGTGGCAACATTATGTCTAATGCGCAATAAAATATTTCTGAATTTTTTTTTCTAAATGATGGCCCAGTAATATTAACAGATAATATTACGTTTGTATACAATTAACATTTGCGAATAATTTCGTCCTATTACTTCCTTGTATAATTTATAATTTTACAAATATTAATTAAAAGCGAATCGGGCTAAAATAGTGTTAGATGAAATCACTGTGTTCGCAATAGAAAGACATTGGTGAATCGTGAGGTGCTGTTAATTTTTAAATCAATATCTTAGTTTTGTTGTACTTCACATCAATTGGAATGAGGGCACTCTTTTCGGTTACATCCTGTATAATTTGCAGTGGCAACCTACGTCCTCAATTAATCATTTTTCAAATATATCGCCTAATTACAAGCGGTAGTGAAAAATGTCTTTGAATCAAGAATCCATGTACGTAGGTAGTACAGTTACTGAAAGATACTTATGTGATCCTTGAGCAAACTATTCGAGAGGTACGTAACGAGATACTTGTAGTGGAAATAACCACATCAGAGAAATTCACCGAATCCTTATGAACCAGGAATTTTAATTATCAGTTGCCAACGTGAAAGTAAAAAATTCCGCCTCGGTCTGCGAACTTTGCGTTTCACATCTAATTTATTTTTTATGTTTGTCGTTTGAAAAAGCGTTGGGCATTCTTTACAGGAATTTATGTTGTTTGCATCTTACATGTATATGCATGTGCATATGAATATACACATAAATGCAGTAGAACAATAGGAACACTAAGAAAGTTATGAAGCACACGAATATTGTAAATTAATTCCATATGGACGAAAGCCCGATAAACAACAAAATAATCTCCCACATTAGTAAAGTCCGGAAAACACGTTAAACTAGAACGTACAAATATACAGCAACACTACCAGACACTAGACTTTTGTCTGAATAAATTGAAAATAATAAATAGTGGTAAAAATCAATATCCCTTTTCGAGTTCATGATTTTTCGCATTTCAAGAAACAGCGTTCTTGATCGATAGGACTTACTCCTAAGAATTTTTAGATCATTGTAATTGGGGGTATGGTCTTTTGTTGCAATGTTCTTCCAAAGCACACGAATGTGGTTTAAGTTTATAATCTTTGGCCGGGTTGGCTCCACAGCAATCATGTAACAAACTACAAAAATTAAAACCGAGATGAAAATGCGCGAACATAAACGTCGGAGATTGGCTTAGGGGTAGCTCTGTACTGAATTTTCATAATTTGAGGTGGGTATGTGCTACATTATGAAATTATTTGCAAAATCGTTTAAATTTTGCCATTTTGTAAAAGCTGCCGAACGAATATTGAAAAAAAATCTAATAGACGTTACAAAGTTTGATAAACGTCAAATGCTTGTTATAAACATTGCAATCATAAATGAATTGGTTCGAAATGATCAGATGTATTTATTATATTAAGAAAAGGGCAGCGGTGAGGAATTAATATAGTCGTACAACAGCCCACATCGAGCAATCCACATTATCAACGAGAGCAGTGAAACTGGCAACGATAGAAAATAAGATTAACAATTTTGAGTGCAATTTTAATTAATGTGGTTTTGATTTGATTTAAATAAATATTGGATCGAGTTGGGTTGGGTTGGGTTGAGTTAAATTGGGTTGGATTGGATTAGGTTGAGCAACCCAAGTTGCTATTATGAAAAAAAACATCAATCGCAATCAAATAAACACACTATCAAACTGATACATAAGTTGATATGTAGCTTCAAGTTGCAAGGGATTTTATTTTCAAATCAAGCATAGCAAAATGTTAAATCGTGCTGACTTGGATTTCCAATAGAAAATATCTTGCAACTGTCGGATTTACTTCAGTGCAATTGTCACAGTTGCAATTATTTCTGCCATTTGGAATTCCTTTATCATTCACCATTTTGCGTTTAGAAATGATCGATTTGATTAAAGTTCCAAAATCAGCTAAACCAACATAGCTATAAGCTTATGAAAAGAAACTCGACATAAGCCAACTGGACGTAAGCAAATCAAATCTCTTGATTGTGTTTTTGAAAGCAATTTGAATTGGGTTCGTGTGCAAGTGGCGATTAACAAATTTCAATTTTGAAAATTACGTAAAGTTATTTGAGAAAATTGTTGGGTTTGCTTTAATATAATCTTGAGTCAAGCTGATATGGGTTTGTGCTGATAATTTCTCAGATTAAAAATCTTTATTTCTAAATAGTTGTCGAACTCAATCTAATCTCCAATTGCATGTTGTTTTCTACCATTTGAAGTTCGTCCCTGATATCCTACTCTATCAACTGTGGGCCTTACTCATTCCTTTATCATAATTTCCTCATGTTATCTTTTATTCTGGAATTGTTCCCATTTCCTCCCCGTATGTATGGGCATGTACATATCTTCACCTGTTTTTGCGCCACTTCGTGTTCCTCGTCCCAGTCATAGTATTGCTTTTATATCTCTTAACTGTTGGCATCTTGGTTCCATACTGCGTCTCTTCACCTTGGAAGTACTTCCTCCCTCCTAACATTTCTACGTGAATTTCAGTTTTGCCCCCCGTCTTCTTCCCATTCTATAGTCCTCGTAAACTCTATTCTCTCAAAATTTAGCAAACGGTAATTCTCATTGAATTGTTGCTATCAATATTTGGGGAATATTATCATACTTTTCACTGAATGCTTCTTCGAGCATGCCTGTTATCAAAGTTCCTTCCCACATTGATAATAGACATTTTCTATCCAGTTGAGTGGCACGATATTCCACCAACAATTCGCACCTAAAGAGCCCGTCACACTTATAATTTCAAGCAGTTAGTTATAATGTCTATCAAATATTTTGAGATAATCGTTTGTACATGTTTTACGTAATTTTCGACAAATTTGTTACCTGTGAAGAATTGGTTGTTTAAATGGACCGACAAGTTGTACATCATAAAGGATGTTCTACGCGTTGTGAGGAGCAACATAATTTCGCAAGTTTTAGTGCAGGAATGTAATGTAATTTTCGGGATCAAATTATTGTGTCAATTTATGCCTAGGAATTTCCCACGTTGAGGGTGTAAAACCGCTATTATAGATTCTACGAATTTCCTAATAACATTTTCCTAATTGAAATCATATTTTTCAACGTGTAATTTACCAGGGAGAATTTAAAGAAATATTTATTTGCTATTAGAAAATTAAACATATCGCTTGAACAGTTCACCGTAAAAATGGAGGAAACAGTTTCTTATGAATTTTACTTCGGGGTCTTAAATAGCGTTATTAATTATTCATCGTTAATATGAACGTTTATAAATCTCAACTGACTTTTATTGAACGGCTGTTGTTTTTGTTTGACAAATTTTCTCGGATATGTTTGCTTTGTTTACTTTATAATTTGAGGTTTTGCCATTGAGACAAAAAGGCGAAGGATAAAATTTTACAAAATCAATTAACGATTGCATAATTCACTGTGTTTGAAATAATTAATTCTGAGCGATGGTTGCGTTGACATTTAGTGCTCGCAACAGTGATCGATCACTTTGTCATAAAATGTCGAAAAAATTCAAAGGTTATACGATTATTGAAACAATTGCTTTAGAAAGAGTACAAAAAAATGTGGAAATAAAATTTATTATTGAAATTGATTAATTCACGGACTGAACGCCCAGAACATATATAAATTTTATACAGAATATTCAAAAAGAACATACATTGTTGGTTGGAAATAAATGTAATAGTTAAATAACGGGTGAAATTTTAATTATTTCTGTCGTTTCAATTATGAGTCAAATTTATCAAATATTTAACCAAAATTACGCACAATTATTATCATATTCAAAGCAACTTGTATTATCTTAAAGGACGAGATTAATTAAGTTACTAATTTCATGTTCTTCTTCTTTCTTAATTTTAGGTGAGTGGTCTGTTTAATCACCTCATCTACTTGCATGATGAAATCGTTTCCTGGGGCGTCCAACGTCTCTTCGTCCCAATGGAGACTTGTCGCGAGCAATTTTCACAAGTCTGTAGTTATCCATCCTGTTTATGTGTTCGTTCCATTCTTTCTTCCCGTCTGCTGTCTGCTTCTTGACTCGCTTTTCTCTCTATCCAACAGTGTGTTTCCAGTAATTGTGCGGAGTACCTTCATCTCAGCAGATTCTAGGAATCTTTTGGTTTTTGCTGTTTATGGCCTCGTTTCTGCTGTGTATGTTATCACCGGCCTCACAACGGTTTTGTAGATCCTCGATTTAATGTCTGTTCCCATACTTTTATTGCACTATATTGTATTCAGATAGCCAGCTATTCTAATTGCGTTTGTTTGGTTTTGATGTTGTTAAGCACTTTGTTTTGGTCGGTGATATTTCCATATTTAGAAATCATAAGCGTAACACACCATTTTGATTTCTGCATCCTTCTATTATTAAATTGATATATTCCTTGTATATGTGCTCTTATTTTATTGTTAGTGTATATGTTCTCTATGGTTTTGATAAGATTATGGGGATTTGTCTGGTGTGGAGGAGATGGAGATGCAGTACATGCAAACGCTGGCTTGTTGTATTCAATCGATTTCTTCATTATTTGTCTTAAGATGAACTGTGCAAGATCTTATCTATCCGTGATTGCTTTAGTTGTTAGTTCTAGAGCAGTGCTTAAAAGGTTTATTCCTCTATAACTTGATGATATTTTTTGTGCCCTTTTTTGTAGGGGATATTAGTATTAGGATAGCAGTGCTGGTTCGCCATTCACCTGGGATTTTTTGTTGATATATAATTTTCAGTATTAAATTTGTTAATTCTTCTATTAGTCTTTGCCCACGGTATTTGAGCAATTCGTTTTGTATACCGTCTTGCCCGGCACCTTTTCTATTTTTTAGTTTCTGTAATGCGTTTTCTACGTCTCATGTATTGATCGTGGCGTCTGCGTTAATGTTAGGCTCGTTTGTCGTGTTTGTCCTTTTATACAGATCGGTTAGATATCTGATCCACTCTTCCTTCCTTATGTGGGTTGGTTCTAGAAGTTCTTTGACCTCCTCTGTCTGCGATCTTGTGAATCGCCATATCTGCTTCTGAAGTCCGCCATCCTCCGGACGTTTACGAGTGTTCCAGTTTTGATCTTTCTCACTAGTTTCTTAGTTTTGTTCCTAACTTGCTTATATTCGTTGTATGATTCTGGCATTCGCAGAGTGCAGTATTTTAGGTAGGCCTTTCTTTTGTATAGGTGTTTTATGTTGAGTTTCTGTGTGATATAATCGATTTTGATTGTTTTGGTATTAGGATTTTTATTCTAATTCTTCCGAGTAGAAGATTATGATCGCTTCCTACATTTGCTGAATTGAGCGTTCTGATTTCGAGTATTTGAGTTGGGTGAAAAATTTAATTAGTTACAATGTAGTCGATTGTCGATGTGTATTTCCAAAGTTTATTTATACTGAGGTTTTATGTCGAAAAAAATTTTATTGATACGCAGTTCATTGCAAGTGCATAGGTGACTCATTAGTTTCTCGTTATCATTCACCACAATTTCGTTGAACCTTTGCTTAATTCTTTGGACTATTCCGTTGCCAATTCGTGCTTTAAAGTCCCCAAGTATTAGCATGGGTTAGTCCCTTGATAGTGAGTCGATTGTAGTTTGGAGTTCATCAAAAAACGAGTCTCTCAGTAGCTGCGGTCTGTTGCCTTCTGGTGCATATATAGATAGTACATTTATTGTTTGGTCGTCTGACTTTACAGCTACGATACGTGAGCTGATGTAGTGATCCTTTATACAATTTCTGTATGATCTCACATTCCAGGTAGCAACACGCAGGAGATCCTTCTTTCTCCAATTCGTTGTCTGTTTTCTCGCGTGGGTCGTCTTGTTTGAATCAGTCCCATTCCGAAGCAAGTGTCCGTTTCTGTTAGCTTTAATTTCTTTTTACCCAAAGAAGGGTGCTAGGAATTTTCCTCCTTTATCCGGGCTTAGGATGGCTTTTTCCGCCATACAGGCGGAGTTTACTAATTTCTGTTCTATATAAATTTAATGTGTTGGCATTCGTTGTTTCTAATAGTACGAATAGTACGAATAATACAAAAATCCGGCGGTTAATAATATTATTGCGCCCTGAACAAATAACCTAACGAATTTTCGTATGTTTCTCTCTATGTCTATATTTCTGCACAAAGTTTTATTTGGATTTCCATTTATGCTTGCAGTTGTCCTAAATTAACTATATGTCGACAAAAGAAAACTCATAAATTACATTTCAATGCATAAATGTTAATAACTCCTTATTACCCTCCTCCGTGACTCATTAGTCGCAATATAAATAGGTGGATTGTATAAAAAGGACTTCAATTTTAGGATTTATATGATGCTAATACCCAGTGAAGGGATTTCATTAGGGAATACCAATTACTGTTTACTTTTCGAATGAATTGGCAACGTTTGCAACTTTAAACACGCTTCAATACAAAAGCGTCCTTTACACGTCCCACGAAAACATTATGTGTATTCGCTTTATGTGGTTGAATCGTAAACACCACATTAATTAATGGGACTAATCTCGCAGTAACGTCACATCAAAGTGTATTAAAATTGGTATGCGATACTTAAAAAAAAAAACAAAATAAATCAATTCATATTTCGGGAAATGATTAGCCGACATTTAAGATAAGATACATTTCGCTCGGACACACATGTAGAAGTTTCCGTTTTCCATCTTCCGGATTAAGCACTCCATCGACATCCATCAATCTCCTTCAGCGATTCTTTCAGCTCGGCTCGCGAGCGCGATCCATTTCAATCATTTAATTGATTTAAATTTTTACTTTGCGAACGAATCTCGACGCTGTTAACCGGGCGTTTCAGATCTCGGCGTAAAAATTAAACAGAACCGATATCGTTTACTTTTCACGTTATGGTTATTTTTCTTTCGTGGTAAACCAGTGCAAGTAAGAGTGCGAGTAATGCATTCGTACAAATTAGTTGATATTAGCGAAAAATTCTTAAGCAACCGTGACAATTAAATCTTATTTAAGGTTTTGAGTAAAATTGCAGAAGTGCAAGTTGAGTGCGCAACGAGTTGTAAAAAAGTATATCTAATTTACCTTTATTTTGCGTTAAGCTGCTTCATTGTTTCCACCACGTGCAATAAATGATTGCAATTTGTATTTCCGTAGATCTGATAACCTATTCTAACAATAAACTTTAAACTCTCTTGAGTGAGGCATCGCTTAAGGGGGGATCCTGATTTAGGAGGCCTTAAAATAGCGTTTTTTGGGGGATTTTTTTAGGGCAGAAAACAATGAGCAAGTCTAGTGAACTTTTTAGAGCATTTTATTGCATATTTGAGCATTAAAAAAAATATATCGAGAGAAAAATATTTAAACGAACCGATTTTTATGCACATTTGTGCAACACTTTTCAATTGCAATTTATAATCGGTGGGAAAGATGTAGCCCGTAATTTTTGTCTGAAACAAAAAAAACCAAAGAAAATGGTAATTCTCATATATTTTCTTCTATGTGAACTAAAAAAAACCAAAATTTTGAAATTCAAGATTTTCCTCAGGTTTGAAAATAAATGTGATCTTTGCAGGAAAAATCGTAAAAACGAAAACTCGAGAAAACGCGCTCTAAAGTTTACGATCAGGAAAAATGTTAATTTTCGATTACTTACGGAATATCTCGTTATAATCCTACTATAGCCCTTTCGAACTCAAAATATTATTGTTTCGAACGACCGATTGAACTTTTTTCAGTGCATAGTTCTGTGTTATGTGACTGCGGGGAGGGGCGCGCGTTTCGTTTGTGCGAGCGTTCATGCGTTCGTATATTTTTTGCTCGACACCTCACTGTGTTTAGTGCTGTATCTTTCAAACTATTGCGAATTAGCCGCTATAACTTTTTATACATATTCTTAGATATATTAGGCATAGATTTGAGCAATAAAAAACAAATCGATTTTTTGAGCCTTCTAAAGCAGGATCCCCCCTTAATGTAACTTAAATATGAAATTGAAACCGTCAACCTTCTATAGGATTCTTTAGGGACCTGTATAACCCATTAGCGAGGACAGGGTTAATATTACGAAATTAACATTTAAACGGCGTTGTTTTAAGACGTTTGCCAATATATCGGAATAAAATACTTTTAACCATATGAACTTTTTAAGCAATAAACATAAATACAACAAATTCTTGTATGACAATACTCCAACTATATTTTGACAATGTTTTTCTTAACTTTTGCACAGTATGTAGAAAATCGTCCATGACACCACACTAAAACGTTATTTCTGCGGTATATCGCACGATAAAGATATTTCTAGCACCTTATTGCAAAAAGGCGTTTCAATGAAATTTCTTATTACTAAAACCATTTTACTCGACAACTGATTATCCAACGACGTGAGATAACTATCTTTGTAAGTACCTTGAAGGCAATGATTTCTGCATATTTAAACACATATAATTTTTATTATTTCACATAAAATTGTTACGAAGCCATTAAAAGTTAGTTTTTCATTTCGTTTAAAATTTGCGCATTTCGCCTAGCGTATTCCTTGAAACTCGACTATGCGACGTTTCGTTAATTATCTCATCAATTAGCATCGCAATGGCGTATTTCGATATTGTAGTATCACGTGTACTTCGGCGCTCACATCTACATAGACGGGCACGTGGAATTTTGTTCGATTCACGGAGAATTACACCGAATTGTTAGTATCGCGTTTCCCGGGGATATAATTATCCGATGTTATTTGCATTCTACGTTGAAAATAAATGATTCTTCTGTTGTACTCGCCTAGCGCTGTTTTCGTATTATGCGTTGAGAGTGCATGATATTGAGCTGTCGTTGCAAGGGCTTCGTTATAAATTGGACGATTTTCGTCAAGAATATAGCGGCGTAAACGATCCCGCTGGTACAAGGGCTTCTCTGACCTATATCCTGGCTGAGCATTTTGTTCATGTTAGATTTTCTTCGCTTTATTATTTTTTTATAAATATTGTGAAGTTGGTGATGATAACTAGAATTGTAAATTCAATTACTGGAGTCATCACAAAGCAATTATGTGATATCAAAGCACCAAAGCAATTTTCAGAATTAATTAATTAATTAATTCACACATAAGAAACAGTTCTTACCGGCCAGTAGAATTGTTACCATCTCTGACCAAGCTGTTCGAGAAATTTCTAGAGAAATACACTAGAGCCTAAATTAATAAATAATTAAATGTTCCCTTACCACACAGCAATGTACATTTCTGTCAGTATTTCGGCTGAATCTGATAACGGGGTTCCCGAAACGAACATTTGCGATCCATATAGTGCTGTGAGGTAAGGGTAATATTTAATTTATTTTATTCTATTTTTCCAACCACAGCCTCCGATTTACTATAATAGTCTAAGTTGATAGAGCCTCATTTGAACTCATGGTTATGAACACGAATGATAATTTCGTGTGCACTTTTCATGATTGATGGTAACGATCACATATCTGGCAACATCGCAGTTGAGGCAGGGTTCTCCATGGTAGTGTTTTTGGCCGTATTCGTTTCCCCCTATTTATTAATGCCTTGGGGAGCTCATGTGTTGATTATTTTGTTACGTTATTAAAGGACGACGCTGCTATTTTTTCCAAATTTTCGTAAATATTTGCTAACGCAATTAATAAAATCATCTCCTCAGAGCAAATTGATGACTAGTCTGTTTGAAAAGAACAAAGAACAAAGATCAAAGGAAGTGCTATATATATATTTAAAATGATAAACTGCTAAACAGGGCCACTGATTTGGCGATTAAATTAGCCAACAGAAATTTTAAAAACAACTTGGTCAGTTGTTATCGTGCATGACATCGCCAATGGGAGGTATCGAGAAGATAAACAAACTTTTCAATGGGGAGCCAAATTTCTCCCGCTGAGGCAGAGTGATATCATTTTTATGAACAGTTAACAGGAGTTGGTCCGCAAGAGCAGGCCTTGAACTCGTCCAGAGTAAAGTTTACAACAAAGAAAGTGCACAGTTAACATCGGAACGGTTCCTTCAAAACGACAAGTTACAATCGTTAATTAAAATCAGCTCGAAACAAGGAAGTAAATGTTCGGTATGGAATAGTAAAAATCGGCGTTAAAGCCAATTAAGTAATGTAGCCGATGATGTCAAGAATTAATTAAGTGGAAACTTCCATTTTTCAATGCCAATAGTTTTTTATTCTTTATTTTTCTATAACTACGTGAGTGGTATGTTAAAATAAAGTGCGCCAAGAAAATCGAACAGAGACGATTTAAACTCTCTTTAATTATTAGATAGATAAAGGGACTATGTACTTATACTACATGTTTCGAAAGCACTTTTCAAATAAAATTTGTTTAAAATATTAACGTTTAACGTTTACAAGAACATTTTTCGATGACTCGTACCGTTTTGTAGATATGGAACAAGATGATAAGAGTAAATCATCACCATTTCCAGTTGAGATATTAAAATATTATTATTCCTCGCTGTATACAAGTTTTAATTGTAAAGTTTCATAGTGTTGGTTTCAATCGTTTGGGCGTTAGAGCGCATAAGTTATAAGAAGGTCAAATTTAAACTCTCGACGTCTTAATTGTAGCCCGGGTTAAAATCACAAAAGTGGACATTAGCCTGCCGCATCGTTTTTTGCATACGGTCATTAGCTTATCAGTATTCGTTGTTTCACTCCCACCTGCATCCACAACGTTGCGCCGTCTCGACGCTTAATATTTACGAATTGATAACCCGATGACGTAACGCAACGACAAAAAGTCCAAGCTGGTCAGTTTTTAGCGACGCGACGCCCGTTCGTTCAGTTTCTTTCTCGCGTTCCTCGGGAAACTTTGCACTTTTCGTGGCGATTTTCGATGTATTTGTTAGCGTGTGTTGTAACTTTAGTGTGCGGAAGAACGTTTGGATGGTCTTGGAGTCCTTGGCGCTGATGGCGGCGCGTAATGAGCCCTAGAAGGTGAGTGAGTGTTATCGTACTTTGTTTGAAGAGGGCAATTCAAAGAAAAATTGAAATGTATCTATGCGCAATATGGAAATTTCATTGCAAACAATTAGTATGTTATATTACAAGAAGTCATAGTGACGGTGACAAAATTAAATGGGCTCATTCCATGTATTCTTTGGTGCGATTGTCGATACATATTTTGACCGTTCATAGGATTGTCGATGCAAGTTTTGAGTGCGTCCCGATCGCAATGTAGGCCATACGCTCGGTTTACATAATCCGGTTAACGTAAAAAACCGGTTTTTTGAAACAAAAAATCTGCAGTGGTCCCAAACTGAACTTTCTTATACTTGCTTATCCTCCATTTCTTAAAAAACCTTTTCAAATAAAAGTTGTTTAAAATTTTACAATCTTAACATATACCGTTTTAGAGAAGCGGAAAAAGGTGAAACCATCACTTCCGGTTGAGATATTGCTTGTAAAATATAAATTTTTCCTCCTTGCTATATACTAATCTTAAGTTTAAAGTTTCGTAGCTCTAGCTTTAATCGTTTGTGCGGTAGACTTTTGACAAAATGCGTGAAACAGTTCGTTTTTTGTGGACTAAATCATGAGATGCATATCAAGTAAATCCAAACAGTATACTAAAAATAATGTTCATCGCCGTCGTCATTAATCGGGTTCGCACTTTGGCTATTGAACTTAGCGCGCTGCAATTGCAGAAAATAAATATGATTTAATAAAGCAGGAGAATCATCCCTAGAACTGAAACTGAAATTTGCGCTACATTTTACTTTAAAACTGTACAGATTTGCCATTTGAAACCAACGATGAATTGAGGGATATTTTGTTTTATGTGTAAAATGCCCATTCATCGGTTTAAAGGCAAGAGATTGAAATTAGATTCCGGCTGCTCATTCTATGTCCAGATCTCTCTATTTTAAGGAGTGGGGTTAGTTGTCCTAACTCGATTTGTTGTCAACCCATACGAATAATGTACCTGCTGATCTGAGTGTTAGTGATGTAGCTGCTTGAAGAGAGATGGTAAACATTCCTCGAGATACAATTTAATAAGACTTTAAAAGATTATTCATGACATTGTATGACAAAATTGAATTAGGATTAAATGATAACAATTTATTACAGATTTATTTCATAAAAATTATATTTAACATAAATAGAGCGTATAGAAATAATAACTATTTCAGACAGAAAATTTTCTGTAAAATTTTCGTAATGAGATTCGAATTTTCATTATTTCCTAAATTACGTGCTTGACGGTATTGATGGTATATTTCACCAACGTATAGAAGGTCGCAATCCATTGGTTAATCACCCTATTCGGTTCCATTAACTCTTTCTTGTATGCATTTTATTTTTTAATTAAAACCCAACCCAACCCAACCCAACTGACTAATTAGATTTCACCTGTTAAGGTACACCCTACAAATAAAATTACGATCTACAAGTGAAATAAAAAAAGCGGATAAAACACAGCAGATGAATATCAGGGTAACTGATTAAAAGTAAAAATTCTTAAAAATTCGTATTTAATTTTAAATCGTCAAAAACCTAAATCGTAGAAATCCTTAAAATCAGCAGAATGCAAAACGTCGTAAAAATCGTCAACGGTGCCAAAGAAAGCATAAAAATTGGTAAAAATTGGCGAAAACTACTAATAACAATAATAACAATACCAAAATATAACAATTATAACACGTAACATAATGCAAAAGAATTTTAATTTACAATAGAATTACATGTCTTGCGTAACAAAAATGCTGAGAATTATAGCTATGTTGCGAAAACGATTTTTAAATTTATCATTTTAACCACTTAGAAACTTTGACATTGTTAAAAATAAAAAAATTGTATCTAAAGTAGAATGATAAAAAATTAAAAAATCGGCAAAAGTCGACAGTCTAAATATCCTTAAAACAGCACAACAATTCAAGTCATAACAATTATTTAATCGTAAAAATTATTAAAAATTTGCGGAAGCCAATAATTATATCAAGATATAACAATTATAACTAACAAAAAATTTAAATAATGTAAAATATCCAAAAATTGTTGTAAATTGACAAAAATTATAAAAATTAAAATAAAAAGTGATTTAAAAATTGATGTAATATAAGGACATATTCTACAGCGGAATTGATTCATAAACGCACAAACACCCGTCTCACTAGATTAAAAACAAACTTTCGATCCATTTTCACACCTACACGACTTTATGTGCGTACGGAAGATACAAAATCAAACACACACATACGTGCCTCACTTCACTGATTAAACTGAATGTCATCCATATTCAGACTCAAACGACTTTTTGCCAATTATTTGGTTCTAATTGGGACATTTTCACTATAGAATTAATTTATGTTTCCAGAGTGACATACATGATGAGAATTATTGCTATGTTGGGTAAACAATTTTCAAATTTTATTGGGTTTGCCAATTTAAAAATTCTTATAAATAGTATAATGTAAAAGACGTAAATATCGTATAAATTGATAAAAAAATTAAGAAATTATAAACATTGTAAATCTCTAAATACTAAAAAATGCCATTTACATTGCGTAACTATAAAACGGACAAAGCAATCAGCAATCGTTAAAAAAGCTTTCACACCTAAATTTCCAATAATTATGTTTTTTACATTTTTATCATTAATAATAATTTAAAATGCGTTATGGTAATACTGGCAGAAAAATGTAAAATTGATTGATTTTAAAATAATGCACTAATGCTACGAACAGGGCTGCAAAATTAACTCATTTGAATCGTTGGTCGATTCGTTTCGTAATTAGCAAAGTAATTAGTAATAATGAGATCAAAATATTTTTTTTATTAAGCCAGAGTAAAGAACTCAAAGCATCGGTAATACAATCAGCCGCCCTCTTAAACGTTGAACTTAATAAATAACTTAAATAAAGTTAAATATGTCTAAAATACTAATTTCAATGAAAAGCACACATCCTGGGCAAGTCATTTGCGTATTATCAAATAAATTAAAACAGATGTGAGACCATTTATATGAAATGTTAATTGATTGAGAATGTAACTGAAATATTAATAATATCGATATATGAAACCTAAAACCCCTGAAAATATATAAAACAATAAAAGTTAGATACGTCGATTGAAACTGTGAACACCAATAACTTAAAACAGTAGTGCAAAAAGCCTTCAAAATGAGCCGATTATCTATTTGTGGCTATGAAGTCTGGTTGGGTTGGGTTACACAAACCGTCATTAATAGTAGAATGATCCAAATTGGTTCCTAAGGCTGTATTCAGAATAAATTTGGATCACTGAAAACTGGACCTTGAATGTTGTTCGTTTTGTGTAATCCCACCCAATACAATATATTGAGTGGCGGCAAAGTGAGAATAAAAACGCTCCCTTCCTTTAATTATTAGGTATTAAGTAGTGATGGGAATAATCGAGATGCGATACACGAATTAGTCGATTATTAAAATCTCTCGAGATAATCGACTATGCACTCTGAAAATTAGTAGTACTAAATTAGTAGTCGTACGTCGATCACGGAACGTGTGGCAGCGGACCGAGAAGGCTGATATCTCGATATATTTTAACCCCACCACTAAATATTAATAGTAGTTCCAGGTTCGAGATATTTTATTTTAACATTGGACTCGTTCGATTGTGGCAACTAATTAGTCGTATCGCTAAGCGAAGCTTCTCTTTCAATTATTTTTTGTAGTCTCGACCGATCGTCATTGTCGGATTGAAGAATACAATAATTTAAATAAGTACAATCGTGTTGATGATATTGCGTTAGTAAATAAAACGCATCAAAATTTACAATAATATTTATAAACTGCCACAATAATATATAAAAAATATGAGCAAATAACAACAAAAGTATAATTCTCAATAAAAACAAAGGTACCTATATAATAAATTAATAACTCTAGATTAAACAATAATAATAAAAATTAATAAAAACAAATTTATAAGAATGTGGTATTAAGGAATATAATTTGATCTAAATTTTTAGACGATAGTTTGTTTCGATGTAAATTTGTAAGTTGCACGGCTTTAGAAAACACACTGTTAGTGGCATTAGAACGTTTATGTTGTACGTTGCATTAATTAGTATTAGTACAACTACTACTAATTTTAACTACTAATATTAGTCGATTATTAAATTATATCGATTACTAATAATCGATTATTGAAATATCTCGATTATGCCCATCACTAGTATTAAGATCTGTGGCTCGGAAGACTAGGGATTATTATTCTCGCGGATAGCAAATGAGTTAAACCCACTCTTCGATCTATTGCCAATCACTGAGGCGATTATCATTATTTTGGTTGCTGCTGCCAGACAAGCGAAGATGTCATGATATTTTAAATTTTATTCTTTATTACATATTTGTGTCTTACTCTATATTTACTCATTTTCAACATGTTAACTGTTTTAAACACATTTTTCTCCACCGGTGCTTGGCGTGCTAGATTTTACTTTTAGATAAATCTGTTTAAGATTTCTTGTTTTGTCAATATATTGTTGTATTGTAGGTCTACGTAAGACGTTACAACCTGAACTGTGCACTGGATTTGTTTTTTGCTTTACAAATAGAATGTGTTTGGTTTCTTATATAAAGAAAAAAGGTATCCGAATGGTCAGATTCTGAATATTTTTTTTATCAAGTATATTACGTTTCCTATATCTTTACCAAAAATCATACTGGGCGAGTAAAATAATCGAAACACAGTTCCATTAGCAGATCTAAGTTTAAGTCTAATCATAACTTCATTATTAAATTAAATAAATTTCACATATTCTTTTAAGAAAGTAACAATTCTGGAGGTCCACGCCATCTGGGGTAAATGATAACGAATTGAAGATTGGCGCCCCCCCCCCCCTTTTCTGAGAAACTAAGTGCTTAAAATTGGCCTCGAGTACAAGTTCTAGATTTGGTCCTTACATATTAAAGACACAGTGAAAACCGTGTGTAAGTTAAAATATAAACGAATTAATATTTTATCACACTTAACATAATAAATAATGTCTAATTACAAATATAATCTCAATAATATATTTGCGCGTGTTCAGTTTATAAATGGTGCTCATGCAGATGAGTTTTTTTTATCCAATTATACGTGAATAAATGTTGCAATAACCGATACACTAGTACACTTAATAGACGGCTGTAAATTTTTACCCTTGTAGCGGAACAACAAAAATGTTTTTAGTAAAATGCGAGCAATCCAGTTTCGATGTTAATTCAATTAAGGGCACCGAGTATGTCAAATCTATTAGCGTAGCGAAATCACACGGATTAATAGATTTCATTTTTTCCCAATTTTGTATTTATCATATGTGAAAAAAATCATCGTTTGAACGTTCATTCCATTTGTGAAGTTTATTTAAATGCACTTGTAAGGTTAAAGCTGTTATTTTAAATTCAGAATAAATTAACAACAGTAGCACGTCGACTCATATAATGTTCTACTGGTATTTAAACCAACTTCACATAGAATCGACTATCCAACGATTTTCCTTAAATTCGTGCATCATCGGCCAACCAATCAATTGGGTAACAAATCGTTTCATAAATTCGCACCCACCCTGATTTGACCGGCTGATCGAAAATAATAGCCAATAAATAGAACGTAACTTCCAGTCCGATAACTACTTTCATCCAGAGTAAAAAAAAAAACTTCCCAAACATTCCCGCAACAAAAATGGATTCAAAAGGCGTAAATTAGTTCCCGCAACTCGGGCCATTTAACTCACGACTGTTTAAAGACTGATCCTCGTTCATTCGGCGTAATTTCTTAAACAAACTTCGCCTCATGTTTGTTTAATAGTCGTAGGTTTAAGGCTCCGCGCGCGGGCATTAATTCATTTTTAATTAACTGGTAAAGTTGGCCGGCCCGAATCTAACTTAAATGAATTAGTTCGGCCAAGAGTTGTGTGTTCGCGGGTGCGCGGTTCTGTTGCCCCTCGCGAGCGCCGTTTCGGCTGCTCCCACCGGTAACGGCGGTCGACCGGGTAAAATTAATCCGAATTAGGTTTCTCCCACAATTTGCCCAGTTTTACATAGATCGCCATAAAAATAAACTTCGTGTGTGGTTAAAATGGATCTTCTCCCATTGTCCTAACATATGGTAGAATGTCGCCCATAGAAATACAGTTGTCCAATATTGCAAATACTAAGGAGGGCGCATAAATTAAAGATATCAGTGGTGGTCATATTGCGTATCCACAAGAATTACATTCGTTTTAATCGGTGTTTTCGAGTCATTCGTTATTAAAATTCCATTGAATTTGAAGTACCGATTTAAAAAATAACAAATGTTTACACGTAATGACGCGATTATAAAACGCATTGCATATGGATTTGGTAGTTAAGTTCCACCATTGTTATCTAATAATGTTGACTTCAAAGGCTGGTTCGCTCGGCAGGACGAAAGCAATACGAATTAATCGATATTCAGATATCCATTCACCTGTGTGCCTAATAGAATTTCGCACGTACGTAAAAAGCGCTCGGGCGACCCGTCGAAATAATGGACACCGTGCCCGTAACGAGTTTAATCAATTCGCTCTAAATCCGTTACGAATTAGAGAAAAAACGAGACGCATGTGGAAAGCGAACATGTGAATTCGATACTCCTAATGGGAATCAATAACTAATTAATTTGGCGAGAGCCGCACAAGGTATAGTTTTTCCTCGATGTATGCAACTGAGTTAAAGCGGGGCGCACGTCAAAGCGTGCACCCTTGTCAAACATCAAAATCAGATCGACCTTTCACAATGAACCTGGCAGGCGTTAAAAATTAACACCGATTTATTACGAAATTGCGGCGGCGTCAATTTAAGGGTGAAATAATATCTGTGGGAGTTTTCACTTTCGATATTTTCCCACTTAAATTTAAATAAATTTAAAAAAATACCAACGAATATTTATTAGTTATATCCCGCGTTTGTGAGTGCACAAAGTGCACGAGACCTAAATGAAAGTTTACGCAATTTTGATAGTAGGAATTTCCCGAAAATCGAAACAAAAAAAGTACATCTCAAACGTAAACAAATAAATTGGCAAAGGCGCTCTATTATCAGATTATGAAAACATCAAACACGTGAAGAATTTGGCGCATCAATGCCAGTATATAAAATAAAAGCAAATACTTGTGTGGACGCAGTTTAAAGCAGTGGAAGCAGTTTCGTGCACAAGAAAATGGAGTTACTTCTATACCCCAGGTAGCACAAATGTGTTGCCTTTAGTATGAAACAGAAAGACGGGTCAGACGGCTCAGACTACAATGAAGGTGTAGAAAGACTCAGTGGAACAGAATAACCAAACTACTGCAGAAAACTTTTAACAAAGAATTTGGAACAACTTTCAATCAATTTAAAGATAAGGTATATAAAGACGCGAGAAGTGCACGAGATGAAAGACGAAGACAACTGCAAATCTTTGGCGAGAAAAGAAAAAGCAGTGCTTCAATTCTAAGTGAAGAGGAGATAATGCAAAGGAAGTTTTGCAACTTCGTGGCATTCGAACTGGCTTGGCAGGGTGGCGAAGAAAATTTAATAAAACCTGCCACGGACGGGGAAAGCTGCTGGCAAAAGAAATGGTTGGTTGAAAATAAAATCGACGCAGAGCGATGTGCAGTTAGGTACTTTTTTATACAATCTTCAAACATTTGTGACTTTTCATATTATTTCATAAACTTGTCGAAAAGGGCGTTGGTTACTACAAAATCCACCGTGAAAACAAAAGGTTTCTAGTTTTATTAAGAATTCGCCCATCGGAAGAAACATGATTTCCAAATGGACTACAACTGTTGCTGAAAAGATTGGGATAAATGTAAAACGTAATAAAATAGAAAACTATTCTATCCGATCAATATCTGTATGTAATCTTGCGAAATGTTGTTTAGGAGAATGTGGAATTACTAAAATATCAGGGCATTTAAATATATCTTCCATAAACCTATATCTGAAAGTCGATGGAAGTTAAGACGTTTATTTTCGAATTTTCAATTAACTTCTCATCTTCTTCTTGTGCATCTGCCACCTTCTATCCCAACTGTGCCAAAATGTTTGCTTACTTGTACTAATTGTATTACTTTTATGGTCTCTATTTTTAATTTGTTGTACGATTTATTTATTTCAGTTGGTTGGATATTCTATTCATCTTCCTTCCTTATATTGCAGCTTGTTTTATTCTGTTTTTGAACATTTTCACCATGTTTCTATTCCAAGTTTTTAACTTATTGATTGTTTTAATGCTTTATGATCGTTCCTTGTGACTTTTATAGATTTTTTCAAGTTATTATTTATCCCCCATTTATACAATTTCTCTTTCTCTATGTTTGTTTCCAATCTTACCAAATAGTAACAGATAATACATTTTTATCTTCTCCTTGTGTATTCTCTTTGTATAGTTCGGTACGTTCTTTTGTTTGAATATTGTATTTGTTATCATCAGATTTTTTCTACCATTACTCTTTTCCCGCCGTCAATTTTGTTGTCTCTACTGCCTTGCCTAACCATTTTCTAATCGTAAATTGTCTTTTTCTACCACCCTCCAGTTCTACCAAGATCGGGATAATGGATGTGAGAGCTGCGCGGCGAATTATATACAATTAATCATTGGAGACATGAGCGCCAAAATCGAAAATGAACTTTGATAACTAAGAATATATTGGTAAATATAGCTTCCATCATGCGACAAACGACAAACTAGTTTTATCGACCTAGCGGCAGCAAAAACATGACACTGGGAAGCACCCATTTTAAACGAATCCATAAAACTACTTGGGTATCACCAGATGGCATCATTCAAAACCGAATCGATCATGTCTTGATTGACAGAATAACAGGAACATAAACAGGAATATAATGAACATTAGGTGTTTTAGAAGCGCCAACATCGACTCAGATCATTATATTGTCGGGAACAAATTACGCGCCTCAATCTCTAATGTCAAGAAAGGGAATAGGAAAAGTACAACGTTCCCGTGCTCAGATAAAAACAAGTAGAAAAACGCTACCAGCAGCAACTCGTAGCGACACTACATCAAACCCAGGCCGTGGATCAGTCGACTATACAAATGTAGATGTAAGATGGCTCTTACAACTGCAGCAGAGGAAATCTTGGGCACTACAAGGAAACAACCAATAGCTAACTGTTGCAATTTTCTGAGGGAAATAGTCTATGATATTTATGGGAATTCATGACATTGCGTCCGACTGCTCAGTGGTGACTGTGTGTGGTGTTTTAGAGGGAGATTGATAATATTCATTACTTGTGATAGTGGAATTTCACAAACACAACAAGTAAAATAACAGATGTACCCTACGCATTTAATACGACGATCTCGTGAGATATATAAGTAGTTAACGACAATCGCAAAATTTATATATAGTATGTCCACACGTCGATGCTGACCATTCGTAACTAGGTTATTCGAAGAGACAGAGCAATTGTTAAATGTGGTATGTTTTGCAATACTCGCAACAAATCACATTTCAAATTCATTCGCAGTTTTTACAGTTTTGAGATACTTTGAGAAAAACAATATTTACCGACTTAAATTTATCTCAATAACTCAATAACGCCTAATGGGGCCACTTTTAAACTTTTGCATTTGTAGAGACACTATTTTCAGACACATTTTTCGGTGGAACTATATATTTTGCAAGTTTTCAGGGTTAATAATTTTTGTAAATTGTAATCAAGGATGAATCTATTAAGTGATCTAAAATGAAAAAAACGAAAACTTGAAAACAAAAAAGATGCCAATAAACGTTCGCACCAATCAAACCACACCAGTGATTAAAACATAATCGAACTTGAAATCTTCCTTGATTTACCGAATGTGGATTTTCAGTAGACCAATAATGACAGTTATGCTTATTGAAAATACAATTGGTAAACCGTGTTTCATCTGGCCAAAAAAGTATTTTCCTAAGAAAATCAGCATTAGCAGTAGCAGTAGCAGTAGATACCACCTTCTAAATTGTAATCTTAAACCCTGTACAATTGTTGGTTGTATGGATGGTATTTGCTTTTCTTTCTTCCAGATTCTCGAGCAACTCCACGTACTGATGAACTTGAATTGTTTATAATATTTTGCAGAATATTATTTTGACACATATCAGCATAGTTAGCTTGGTAGTTAGCTATTTTTTGTTGGAAGTTTCCATTGTTGATTATTTTGTCAAAAAAAATTCGGTATGGTTGTGGTCTCCGGAAAGCGCTAAGCGTAACTTGTGTAAGCATCTTCATTTGCGTTGAAATAAAAAAAAATATCACAGCCTACTAATATCGTATTACAATTAATTTTTTTGTTCATATCTCTCGTATAAATAAAGATTTATTAGCCATGTTGGACATTACAGAAAAGCTAATTTTAAGAATTATGTAACGTGGCCGCCATAAGGAAAACAAAAGATAGCGCTAAGAACTTGGAAACAAATGAAAATCGGGTGTTTCTCTTAACACGAACAAATTTGTCTTAAAAGTGTCTGAACAATATATAAGTTTAAAAGCGGTCCCTTTAGGCGTTATCGAGTTATTGAGGAAAATTGAAATCGGCAAATATTGCTTTTTTCCAAAATATCTTTTAAAAAGTCCGAATGAATTTGAAATGAGATTTTTGCGAGCATTGATTTCTGCAATAACTCCCCATTTAACTGTTGCTCTATCTCTGCTAATAACCGATATGCCAAATTCTTAGCCTGCTACTTATTAAAAGAAACTCTTTGTTTTTTATTCAATAATTCGCAATATTATATATTCGGTGTTTCTAAGGTTTCATTTTTCATATTTAGACATCGTTTACGTCGAGTTTTTGAAAATTGTCATTCGGCATACAAATGTCCATTAATTTTATTTAATGTTCAGAGCCACTTGTATCTTCATAATTTGTCTTCCACCTTGTTGTAGACCTCTAGTTGTTATGTTGTTATTTTATAGGACATAATAATGTGTAAAAATTATTTTTATATAAATCGGAAAGATATAAAAATGTATAATCCATCACATTTAAGTTATCAACTAGGCTGCACATAGGTACAATTTACGTTGTAAATTAGATTTTTTGTCTAAAGAGTGTATGTGTTAATCTTCGTTATTTATTGTGTACATATATTTATTTCTATATTTAGGGCATCTATATGCAATCAAAATTTCATTAATTATTTAAATCGTGAAACTTTAACGCATTTCATCCTATAACTGAAATGGTTTATTATTAACATACACATTCACACTACAGAAATAAACAAAAAATGTATTTTGTACTAGTTAACGAGTAAGCACGATACAATTATAATAAATTTTCTTGGAAGAAACTTGAATAATCTGTCGCATATGTAATGAATAATAAATATAAAAAAATATTTCTCTAAATAATTCTTGCGAAAATGTTTTGGCGTAACCGGAATATGTATTAAATATTTAAAGTAAGCCGTCGTTCACTATTCACTGTGTAACCTAAAAGTAAAGTTCATTCCTGCATGCATTAATTCATATTTTTCACCCATTAGCGTTTTAATTAATGTTTGGATTAAGCCTTAATGGTAGGATTAATATTATAAAGCCAAAAAATCACTCGGTATGCTTCAAACCAATTGATAAATCCGTAACAAATATAATTATTTTGATAAAATAAAACCTCGTGCTTCATTCAAATTTAATGTAAATTTTATAATGATATACAATTCGCCCATAACAACGACGTGTCAAACTATTATTATTATATTATATGACTATTATTAGTGTGAACATGCAAGGATTAAATAATAAATTTTAAATTCTGACTTAAATCTTCAGGATTTAATACACAAAATCCGCAAATAATAATTAATTAAAACAATTAAAATTTTTCTTTCAACATATTTAATTTTATGAAATGATTGAAATATATCGATATAATTCTTACTGTCAAACTGTTTTAAGTCTTTAAGATTTATTTAATAGTACATCATCTATCTACCATCGTGGAAATTTGCTTAGAGTTGGTACTCTTCGTATTGTTTTATAATTTTGGGATGCCGAATTAAACCAGGGAATCCTGCTTGTAATTTATGATTAATTATATATTTGGGGGCAGCCCAAACACTGAAACATTGCGTGAGCGCCAATCTCAATTGATTTTGCTTTATTTCAACCATTTCGTTAACCCTGTATCTTATTCTTCTTGTTAGAAATAAATGTCAAGGGTGATTGAGTTATGGCACAAACTATTAAATTTTGCGAACGTTTTCCACCCCGTACAAGAAATTTGTGTTGGCTTATGTTCTCATATGCCATTGTTGATTGAATTCTAAGGAATGTTCATTTAAAACATTAATTTTAATTACTTTTGCGCACGTGTACAATTATTGAAAGCACGTTTTCACTAATATCGTTTTACAATTATAATCTTATAAGTACACATTAATTGCTTGATAATCATGCTAATGTATACATTAATTATATTTAAATATTATATTTGAATGTATGTATAAGCAGTGTAGTCAGAACTTACAACTATTGAACCTATGCCCAACCGAGACTGACTTTATTTAATATCAAATTGTAATGGCTTGGTTGGTGAGTATGATAGCCATGTTATAACTTAATGGCTGGGTAAGATCGCCATATGATAACTTGACATGCTCTTCGTATTTATTAGAGTCGTCAAGTTACCTTAGCTATTAATCTGTGTGGAATTCCACACGACAGGTGATGTGATATTTGTTTATTTCGGTGGTAACTGAACTTACTTTATTACTGTATATTATTATTATTAATAAAACTGACTGATAGGCAGTATCTATGTGTCTGTTTGAATGACTATGTTGATGGATTTAATTATATATTACATTCTGCTGACGCTAAGACAATTAATTATGTTATCGATTTTAATGAAATCGGGTGTTTATATTCTCGTTTTAATGTAATGTATTATTTTACACTGAGCTACGAAGTGGAGTATCACATGTTACGAAAATCAACGTATTGAGCTCCTTATTACATATGTAACATGTTGGCCATATATTTATTGACATATAGGAGTCACGTAATACATATAATAATATTTATAAGTAAAAATAATTTAAATAAATTTAGAATTCTGTATCTCACTCGTCATAAAGTTTTAACGTCAATAAATACGTTTAACACAGTTTTGGGCACCATTTCATGTTTACCACAAACCGTGTAACACAAATAACAAAAATGACCACACGTTGGAAATGATTAATTATCTCCATCCAACTATTATCCTCCTCATTAACAATTAAAAAGGCTTTTCAATTATGTTATGAACATCAACTTCTAATAATCAATTCCCCACCAAACGCAACAAATGAGTTAATAATTCGATGATGCGTATTGATGTATATCAATTGGACGTAATGTGTGTTCTGTTAATTGAAAGGCAATCCAATTTCGACGAACAATGGCTCGAAAATAAAACGTAAGCACCCCTCTATTGTTAACACCGCGTCGGCGAATCGAAAGAATTTACAGCAGAAAATATACACATGTGGCGAGCTTTGAATTTAGATCCGCATTGTTAGATATGTTTGGTAAATAATCATCATGTTATTGCTAAAAAGAGCGAAGGATAATAATGAGTTATCAATTGTGCTTCCGTAACGGCTAACTCCATTCAAATAAACAGATTTAAAATAAAATATATTGAAAAATCAATGGCTTTAAATTTTAAACGAAATGGTGATAGGAATTAGTTTCAATCAGTATACTATAACTAACTGCGTGCTAACTGTTTTTTTTTTTAATTTTTGTAGTAACTGAAATATTCTCGTATTGGAAAATTTTACGGAATTATTGTCATTTAATTTAAATGGCTTTACCAGAGCGCTTAACTTTTTCCATTATATTTGATTTTATATCTGACCCTTTTTGCTGGTGTAATCATTAATACAAAATGTAATAGCTATGTTTATTCTAATTCTAATTCTAATTGATAAATAAGTAGCACTGCCAGAACATACATAGCTCACATTTTTTCTAAGCAATTACATTTAACGGGCATAGTAATCCTATGGGCACTGGAAGCTCGCGTCGTGTAAATGAAGATTAAGCAATAATCGTATTTCATTATAATTATCTACGTGATGTATTCATATGTCAGTCCATGCCGTTTGTATCCTTCCACGAAAGTAGTAAATAATTATATTAATACCCCAGAGGCAAAGCTTCAGGTGGCCGTGTTCCTAAACCCGTCCCTGTAGCGTGCCGTGCATATGTGCTTATTAAATATTTCATGTTCATTTTTGGAGGGTGGCTAATGGACTCGGCGGGAACGTAAAGAGGCGGGGATTACAACCGACGGGAACTTTTATCAAATTCAAATAATCTCCTCTTTAATGACCATTATTATGAGTGACAGCGCGGGGTGCGTTTTCACGAAACCCGCTCCGCTCTAAGATGGGCTTTATGCAAAGGTCGATTAAGCGCCACGTCGTCGCGCGTCCCCACGCAAGAGGAAAAGTCATTGTTTCGGGTTCAGTAGCGCTGATTAAGAGGGAGGAGGGTGACGCCACATTGCGGATATATTCAATTTTCTCGTGTGTGCGTAGCGCTTTTTCGCTAATAGGGGGTGTGGAATTCGTTTATGGCGCTCTCAAGGACGGTCAAGTGCTGTTAAAGTGATTTATATTCAATTGTCTGAAATTAGAGAAGATCCGAAGAAATATTGCCAGCTATATTAACCCACGATTGGATTACCAATGAAGAAGTCGTGCGACACGAAGTGACTTAATTCAAAAATAAATTAATAAAATAGATTTACAATTGCAAGACATTATGCATTTTGATTGAGAGGTACATGCGCAATGATTGGGAGGTTGCGACTTAAAACACTGGCATAAATCAAAATAAGAAGCTCACTATTACAATAGCCAAACGAAGATCCGCGGGCAGTACCAATGGGGATTGTAGTCAAACATGACTTATTGATGAAAATCGAAAATGCGTATAAAGTTTTGTCGAAGTTATAACGCACTATTTCATGAATATATAAAATATTTAAATTAAACGTTTAATTTTTGTATGTCAGTTTCAAAAATTTACATTTCAAACAGTTCAAGTTAGTTTCAGTTCGAATAATGGTGATATTTCTGTTGTAAACAAGTTTAAACAATGATATAAATATAATGATTGTCAAGTTTGCAATAAAAACAAAGTCACCAAGATACTTTCGTAATCTTGATATATAAGGAGCCAACAAAGCACAATTATTAAAACAATTCCATCTTTGAAGCAGGGCAATTATTTATTTATTCAGCATTTCAGCCCTTTAAAAAAACATAATATGTACAAAAGCTTATTGATATTGATTTCGTATTCCTTCAACCACAACTGTCTTCGTCATCGTCTTGATTCTTTCTGGATTGGACGGAAATATTGTTGCCAATAAGAAATCGATACACGAAATGATATTAGATTTACATAAACCACAGATCAGAACTCAATGAACGGAATTATTCGTAAATATAAAGAAATCTATCATAGCTTTCAAAATAATTTTCGCATCCTTGCATAATCTTAACAAATACGTTTACTTGAGTGTTAATGCTAACATCGAAAAATTCATTCGATAACTTTGTATACCTTTAAGTAGATATTTCGTAAACCACACAAATTGATTTAATAAGTGATTTCGAAATACTTCGCACGATATTACTTTAAAACCTTATGTATAAATTAACGTGCACCCTTTGGTTATCTAAACGTTAAACTATGAAATAAAAAAAAATCTCAATGTGTGCAAACAAAACCGACTTTCTGACAAGTTGTATGACAAAAGGTTCTTTATACTTGACAACTGAAGCCCATAACATATGCGCATTTTTACGTTCTACATCTACAACCTGAGGTGCCCTATCGCCCCTTGCTATTGAATTGAACTTCAAATGGAATAATATATAATGTTTGCGAATCTTTGTTCACGTTATGGAAATTGCATTTACAACGTTTCTATTTGCAGTAAAAGAACAATCTCGGTTACCTCAACATCGAAGTTAATTTACGAAATCTGCGGTCGTTCCCGAAATTGTTGGAAGCAAATCGGAAGCACATTGTATTAAACGTATTGTTCTAATAAAAATAAGTACGGTGTTATAGATGTGAGACTAAATAGAGTTAAATTTTGTTGATTTCCTTCTTATTCAAGCTGCGTTTACCTAATGAACAAGAATTTATTGTTATATACTTTTTCGGATAACATTTTTACGTTGCTCTTAATTAAAATATAATGTAAATTTAAAAATCATGTATCATCTACTGTGTTTGAGTGAAACAATTTTATTATTAACAGAAATGCATTCAAATGAGAGTACGAAGTTTTTTAATGTTGACAAAGCTGACAAAGAAAGGTTGTTCTAATAAGCAAACCCATGGATCTCAAGTAAATATGTTTAATATACGACCATCGATTAGTTCCATGGTAGTTGAAATCTTAGCAGCAGTTCCAATAGTCCTATTGATATATTGTATGAAGTTATCCATTCATTATATCATGATTTGAATAGTTGCTGATCGAAAACGTCGTCTGGCATCAGAATCAACCACCCATATTGTTTTGGTTCCTTTATGTAAACTGATTTGACACGTTTATTTAAGATATCTACATGGAATATGATTTCAAAGAGTTAGTGGCAAAACTCGAGCGAAATTGACTTATACTATATTTTACGTGGTAGCTGAAAACTTAACTAAGACGACTTAAGCGGTGGTCCAATGTGGAAAACTGGTCAATTGACATAATAATTTGGAACTAAAAAGTCTTATTTTTAATTGACTAAGTAAACTTATGAATCAGGTTCACTTATATTTCCTAGATAATGAAATAGAATTTTAGGAAATATTTTTTAAGTAAAATAAGGAAACGTTTTCTTTCTAAGTGTAACCGACCCCATGCCAATGCAATTTTATTATTTGTTTTTGCGAACTAAAGATTTCACATGAAAAAGAAATGCTTGCCTGGTCCAGGTCCAGGTCTAGAGTGAATTGCCCATCACCGCAACAATTGGCGGTGGGGATTCAGGTGGAAGATAATAGGACATTATTATCTAAAATTGCGGAACCTTACCTTATTGCCAACCGAGTTTTAATAGTTATAGATCAAGGTTTTAAAGGATTATTCTTATAAAATATTATTGTATAAGAAAGAAACAAGTGTTTGAATAGAAGAATAGAAGAAGATTTAATTAACACATAAGCTTTCGTAAAACGTATTTAGGATAAAATGTGAGCTAACGACACCAACTATAGCTCCAACAAGACCGTATGGGGGGGTGGGGGCTTGTCTATAGTCTCACAAGGTTCGTATGATCGAGTAGCTACTTTGCGGCCACATTCAAGTTCTACGGACGTCTTCCTTCGCGGATTCTTGCTAATTTCTGCTTCAACAAGCCCCCCCCCCCCCCCCATACGAGCATATAAATCCAATCCAACCGAACCCAACCCGACCCAACATATATTCTTTCAATTCTTTCCTGTTTATTTCATCTTCATTTACTCCTTCATTTTTATATTCTCTCATTTCAACCTTCTCCGAATATATGTACCATCTTTATTTAATTCGTGGACATATTAGTTCCAACGTGTACTGGTCTATGTCATTGTCATGTAAATTACATTCTGATAGAATTTTCTTCCTATAGAATTTACTCCCATGCGGATTTATTTTTCTCTTCTTCTCTTTAATTAATTCCTTGAGTTTATGTCATATATTTTGTACCCTTTGTAGTCATCCTTTGTTCGATTCTGACATATTCTTTCCAATGGCACTGATAATTATAACGAGGAAGTCAATTAAAAAGCGACCTAAAGAGGATATAAAATGATATAGACAGTGAGAGTATAAGAAGCTGGAGAAAACAAGTGCACGATAGGTGATAATAGAGGAGAGGGCATAACACATCGATCCATTGTATGAAAAGGATAGAAGGGATACAAATTTTTTTCAAGGCTGTTATCGTTAATTCAATTAAGTCAATTATTTGACCGAAATTCTTGGCCACGATTCGCAGAGTTTTGCCCGTTTAATGGTAAAACTCTGCTATTCAATATGTTGTGTTTATTTATAAATTATTTTATATATAATACTGTGTTTGTACGTAAACAGGACTATGTAAATTGTTTTCCTCGTTATCTTATTTAAAAATATTTGTAAGTGTAATAATTATGCTAGCGTGTAAATGAACTTTACGAAATTTAATTATCCACCAGAATGTTTCAGTTAGTGATAGCCTGCTAGAATAAATTTGAAAATCATTGTCAATTATTCTAAATAATGGAAATGTTGATTGGTTCGAAATATCCAAAAGGATTGTACAATTGCACATGATATCTTCACAAAATACCATACACTATATCTGTAAACAATTATTGACTAGTTAACATTTTATAGGATTTGTATCCATTTTTTTTTAACAATAATTCAGTTTCTTGGGCAATTGTGCGAGTAGATTTTATAGAACCACCCCATGCACAAATGAGTATAACCTATTCGACAATCAATGATCTGACATTGACAATATCAAATATATTGCACATTCCATCCTTATTGTCATATGATATCAATATATGTACCTTTTCAGAGTGTATAATACAATAATGTTGAACTTAATTTAATTCAATTATGACATAATACTTGACAATAATGTACATATATACTGTGGTCGGCAATATTATAAACAAGTAGTTCACGATGCATATACACGTCATTCCCAAGAAAAACTTAAAATTGAAGAATAAAAACCTAAAAAAATTAATTTATTGAAATTAACATCGAAAAATTAAGGCATGCAAGAACAAATCACAAATATATTTACAGTAGGAACTGATTGGGTAGGAGTTTAATATAAACGAAATAAAAGTGAAAAACTACGCAAATAAGTAAAGCAAATTAACTTATCGAATGGTACAAACGAACAAAACAAATTACATGAAAGCTAAGCAGCAAAAATAAAACGAATTGAAATCAAATTAATGGCAAGTAAATAACAGAAGAGTAAGAAATAAACGAAAATGAAAATGAAACTGACTCGAGGAAATAATGCAAAGGGTTTCTTACCAAACATTTAATATGATTTTGTGAAAGAATTGAATAAAGTATTACGAATTATTTTTCTTAAACCATTGATAACTTTGCTAAGCCCAACCATTTCACTTGTTTAAGTTGCTATTTAAGAGCCAGAATGTTATTAGCATATTTCTCAATTCTAAGTGTTAAGGAGACCACATTTTGAAAAAATAGTTCTGTACGAACACAATAACTTTCTTAAAACATTATATTCTAACGTTTATGTTTACTCTCTAAACATGACCAAATTTAGGCTAAGCGGTTTCGACATAGATTTTATTATAGGTACACGGTGCGGTCTCTAAATCTCATACATAAAATAACAAACACGACGTTGTAACAATCCATGTTAATCCCACGTGTCGTTTTAAACGGACACGAACTGAATTATTATCGACACGAGCCTGAAGCTCATCCTCACTAACACCGAATACTTATTATTACAAATGAAGTGAAACAGATGCTATTATAATTAGACAAATTAATGAAAAATGTTTTGTGTGCCCGTTCAAAAAATGTGTATAATTTTGTGCTATTTGTATAATTTTATGCTATTTGTATTATTTAAATTATATCATAAACTAAAATATTTGTTTTAATATTATTAACTGAAACTGTTGTTTTTTATTCCAGGTATGAGCTGAACGATCTAATATTAGTGAGTACTGTAATTGTTTTAATATTTTTTAATCGAATAAATTAATCGATTATTTATTTAATATAAAACTACAACACTTGAATGTAAAAGTACATAAAGTTTCATACCTTAAATCAGTAAACAAAAATCCTAGCGGGCAACAAGAGTTGCCTCCAAAAGTTCCCCCCACCCCAAAAGCTGCTGCGGGAATATTTCAGAGTAACAACGTTGCTCCAGTCTTTGATAACGCGCTAAGCTCGAAACTAGTCCGCATTATACGTCCTGAACTTAAACCGCCGCTGTAATCCGCCGATTGCGGCGCCGATTTACATGACATTTTTTACTCGCTAGTGATTCTGTGGTCAAGTGTCGGTGGGGAAAACGTTCGCAATTGGAATACTTTAAAAGGTACCTTCTTGACGTTATATTAGCATAACGAGCATTAATTGTCTGCAGCCGTTCAAATTACGAAATAATTAATATCGCGGCGGGTTTCGCAACAACAACGATCAAAGTTTTCTAATTATTTCGTTGCGGCTTTCTTACGAGGGAGCAAATACAATTCTGCGAGACAACAATGCGTTTCTTATCAATAAGGGCTGGTTTTCATATAATTATTCCAGTTTGTCCGACGTTGATGAAGTTTTCAGTGCACTGACGTGACTGATTGAACTTGGATTCCTGGTTGAACTTCTCGCCTTCGTGTCTTCCCGCGTTTGGAATTGTGGCGTATTTTTAGTCTTAAATTTTGAGCGGGTTTATGTTTGAGTTGTAACGAGCAACGTAACGTGTTTTTGCTAACGCGAGCTTTCAGTGCGAGTTGGACGTTTGTATTGGCAGGTGATTCCCACGTGTTTTTGTTGCGCGTTCTGTATATCACAGGGAATGTAGTAATGCATTTTATTCGTTGAGATTAGACTGTCTTTCATATATGGCTAAAGGTGGACTTAATTTTCTAATTTAAATAAAAATTATTAAACAAATAATCGATGCTTTTAGGTTTTGCTGAAAGAAATTATTTTGAAAAATAACAAAATAACAGTAACTATAAAAGGAATAACTTGAGATATCAATAGCGATAATAGATGAATAATTCCTTTGTATGGCGATTTAATTTGCATCTTATTATATTCGATAAATTCTATTTATACAGATCTTTGCGGAATGGAAATTCTCTGATCTCGTCCGGGCTGCCGAATCGGAATTCTATTCAATTTCGACAATTAAAATAAATCAATATTGTTTGATATAATCTTGCGTCTAGTTGCTGTTGGCCCCATATTTTAATACAATGAGAAAAGCAAAAGGAAATTTTGCATTTGTTCATATATTAGACGATTCATATGCGGAAGCTATACAACATCGATAGGTTTATTGTTCTTCCATTACAACAAATTATTGTTTCGTACTAATTTCAACTGTAACGATATAGGAAGCCGTCAAGAACAAATCACAAATATATTTACAGTAGGAACTGATTGGGTAGGAGTTTAATATAAACGAAATAAAAGTGAAAAACTACGCAAATAAGTAAAGCAAATTAACTTATCGAATGGTACAAACGAACAAAACAAATTACATGAAAGCTAAGCAGCAAAAATAAAACGAATTGAAATCAAATTAATGGCAAGTAAATAACAGAAGAGTAAGAAATAAACGAAAATGAAAATGAAACTGACTCGAGGAAATAATGCAAAGGGTTTCTTACCAAACATTTAATATGATTTTGTGAAAGAATTGAATAAAGTATTACGAATTATTTTTCTTAAACCATTGATAACTTTGCTAAGCCCAACTATTTCATTTTGTATTGGCAGGTGATTCCCACGTGTTTTTGTTGCGCGTTCTGTATATCACAGGGAATGTAGTAATGCATTTTATTCGTTGAGATTAGACTGTCTTTCATATATGGCTAAAGGTGGACTTAATTTTCTAATTTAAATAAAAATTATTAAACAAATAATCGATGCTTTTAGGTTTTGCTGAAAGAAATTATTTTGAAAAATAACAAAATAACAGTAACTATAAAAGGAATAACTTGAGATATCAATAGCGATAATAGATGAATAATTCCTTTGTATGGCGATTTAATTTGCATCTTATTATATTCGATAAATTCTATTTATACAGATCTTTGCGGAATGGAAATTCTCTGATCTCGTCCGGGCTGCCGAATCGGAATTCTATTCAATTTCGACAATTAAAATAAATCAATATTGTTTGATATAATCTTGCGTCTAGTTGCTGTTGGCCCCATATTTTAATACAATGAGAAAAGCAAAAGGAAATTTTGCATTTGTTCATATATTAGACGATTCATATGCGGAAGCTATACAACATCGATAGGTTTATTGTTCTTCCATTACAACAAATTATTGTTTCGTACTAATTTCAACTGTAACGATATAGGAAGCCGTCTATTAAATTACTTGTAAAATAAAATAATTAGCTGCAAATATTCTTCTGATAATTTTTCATTAACTCAATTCGTTGTCAATAAATCAATATAATCACAAAAATTAAATATCAACACATTTTATTAAAGTTGTCGTTCATTTAATTGCGGGGAATTTTTATTTTCTTAGGGACGTGAATAATTTATGAGCTTGCAGTAGCAATTATGCAAAAGCCGCTAAATTTCTTACTGGTCGCGCAATATTAACGATCCGGGAATTTAATGCTGACGTTGTTGCCCAGAATTAACAGACTTAGTTCGTAGTTTCCTCAATTTTCAAAAACAAAGCACCGTCAATTCAAACTTATTATTTGTTATTTATCTAATAAAAAACATTACAGGCTGCACGTAGATTTCAATGGCCATATTGGTCAAAGAAAATTATATGATTCATTATCCATTGAAAATTTGTTACAACTCATCTTTGATTTCGTCAGTGACATCCTTTTTTATTTTACATATTTTTAAATCTGATACTAATATATAAATGTAGTTCCAGTGAGACTGAACATTGAGTTTATAAAATTTGGTTAAATGTTACCACAATGTGCGGCTATTAAAAGTTTAATATGTTCTTTAAGTGGTGACGTGATACAGCATACCGGCGAGTTGGTCTAAATGAAGCCATAATTAATAAAAAAATTAAAAAAGCGAATACATCGAGTTTACGTCCATTAACAGTACAAAACAGTCTGGCGTCGTAGATACTGATTATATATTAAAGCGACACAATATGGGGAGTAACTTCTATTTCCTTTGATAGAAATGTAGATGTTGACGAACTTATTCCAAAAAACATGCCGCTCCTTCGTGTATATGAGATTCTTTATTTGTAACCGTCATAGACTAAATATGTAGATATAGTTTGAATGCAGTTATAGGAAAATTAAAATTATAGGTATAACATTTATTGCATATTTTAACTCTGAAGTTGATCGAATCAAAAATAAATTCATTGCTGTGTGAAGTTAGATGGACATAGTTTATCAACTGTAGTAGAATAATAGAAAGTATTATTCCTTGCTGTAGTTAGATTGGAGGGAAATGTGAATGATTAAATATATTCAGAATTTATTTTTGTCCGTTCCTTGGGTATAAAATTATTATTAAAACAACGACGGCACTATATGGATTAACTATGCTTAATTGTTGTTTGCTTCCGCCATTGTATATATTTACTAAATTCCGCTAACTACAGGGCTTGCATAAATACCGTACATATATTTATTAATTAACGAAAATTGGCTTTTCGTACTGAAAAATATTTTAATTGCGTCGTTTCAACACAACTGTCTTACTAATGCGACTAAATTCCTTTATTTCCTTCGTATAAAAAACCTGTACTGGCAAATTATAACGGTATGTCTACCAGCATCCCATACTAGCTACCGGCAAACCAAATGACCAACACCAGCTTCATCTCCCATCCAAGCAGAATTGTGTATTTCTAATTTAATAGAATACATTAGCCGAAACAAGTACAACACTTTGAAAAACCTAAATAATAGTCACATTATTGCTGGTTTACACTTTACAATACGATAAAATAAATATATAAACGTTATACATATGACGAGACATTTAAATACAATTCAGCTCCCACAAAGATGTCACTATAGAATTTTTCCGCATTTCCGCACATATATGCGCTTTCAATAAAACGTAACTACCTGACGTGAAGAAGGCACGCGACATTTTATGATATTAAGTAGGACAACGTAGCCAATTTTTTGAGAATTAAATTATGAAGAAATTCAGTACGATGTATCTCTCCCCGACTAGACAACGATTCCACTTAATGACTTTGAAGCAAATGTTTATAATAAATATTTTACAAATCGGCGCTGGGTGCGTTCTATGGCTAGCTGTTGGTGTAGTGCATGCGACATACGCATATACATATCGATATTGATCTTCAGTTTACTTAAAACGAAGGCAAAATACAGATATTTGACAAAAACATCATTACTAAAATATTTTGATGATCGCATCATACAGCATAGATACAGAACGACAAACACTATCAACGTGGTCAGCAAAGATTCGAATGTCACTCCAAGATCCTTCATAATGCGTGGCTTGCTAAGATGATTCCAATCAATCGTTTATCCAGAAGTTAACAAAACAATTGCATTCCATTTGCCAATATTTAATTTTAATTTGTTCTTCCTGCACTATTCAAAAATCTGCCGAACTCCAGATGTAGAAATAAATAATTTGCCCGATTTTCTAGATAACATAAACTTAATTAGTTTGAGTCCAAAAGCACCGAGTTTGCCGAGTAAAACAGGTGTCAAATGCTCGGGAAAAATTGGTATATAATACTGTCATCTAGAGCTTCGGTAAAATGTCGAGTAAAGACCGGCAGGTTGGTGATGGTTGAACGAAACCATGTTGATGCGGAGAAATATGAATCCGTATGTTTCCGTATATATTACCAAATAGCATCTGCTCAAACACTTTAGCAAAAAGTTGAACGATTGTTAAAGATCTGAATTATTCTAGCACGTTTTCAAGCGACAGGAAATGTAGAAGTATCTACGGCTAAATTAATAATTGTACAAAGTGGATTTGCTAAAACAAATCTCGGATCCTTCACCAGAAAACTGTGCACCAGACGTTTGCTGATTTGTTAAAGTGGCCGTAATGCTTATCAAGATTTCCCCTGTTACGGGTTGAATGTTAAATGATGATAGTCGATTATGAGTATAAGGGATGTTTGAATAAGATTGTGAAACAGTACTGTACACTTTGGAAAAAGCTTCATCAAACGCATTGACAATTTTCTCTAGATCATCCAATTGGCTGTCACTAGACAGTTTCCCATGGATTCGACTTGTTGCTTACCTGTTACATAAATAATAAAGAATTCAAAAGATCAATGGATACATCAAGAGGCACGTACAACGCACATACATAAAAAGTGTTGGTTTTAACCGACACTCGCATAGTATAAGATCAATTATTGAGACAGATTCAGATATGTTAAACATATACACAATGCTGTAAGCTATTCCATTAATAAGACTGAACATCAAACCTATGCCTGTTGACCGATTAACAGCAGAACACTGTCTGATGTGATGAGAGTATAGTTAGAGGAAAAAAAATCTCAGCTGTTAAGTGTGTCAAAAATCCATGTTTCAGAAATTACAAAAATGTCAAAAGAGTTGAGGTAAAAAGATGTGACTTTGATCGCAGCCCTCGATCATTCTGGTAATAAATGTCCAATGTAGCCAGGCTCAACTAGTTTCCGAATTAACGATGGTAGGAATGTCATTTATATATTTTATCTTCAGGTTCGTACCACTGTACGCTACCCGCTCACAAGCTCCTTCTTAACATTCCTATATCTCACGCTACATGAACGTACGGTCACGAGAAAGTATTACAATTTTCCACTGATTAAATGTATTTAACTTATTAGAACATTTAAGACCCGTCAACATAGTCGATTCAGATGACAACTGTATTTTAATCCGGCGTCGAATGTACCCAGCCTTACAGAATTATCAACAGTTTCATTTATTCCTGTACACGAACATTTTGATCAACAACAATTTGATACTTGCTTGATTAAAATTCTAGATTCTCCATACAACCATAAATAAAAAAATTTTTTCGTTTACCGCGTTCAGATATCTCTTGTATTTTTTTGGAACTTGTTGAATTTGTAGATACTATCCCATGTAGATTTTAGTACATTTCTTCCGACAAAATCGCAACCTATAAACTGTTTAAGTCATTTCGGAAATCAGCACATGTTGAGCATGTTCACGATAGCCCCGATTATCAATGAGATATAAGATATAAGACATTTCTAGAAGGAAATTATTGTTTCGTATAGAATAAGCAATTCAATACCATCAGAAGGGCATATTCTTCCAAAGTGACCGAGTGTTTTAGCTTTAATCAGAGAGGTTGCCACCACACGGCGCACAACATTACAGACGAAATACGCTTGTTGAGATTAAAAGTATACGTTTCATCAAGAATTCAGGAGCAATTATAATTCCATTTTGTACATATAGTCGGTTTACATTAAAAATTTATAAATTAAAGTATCAGAAATCTATGCACATCAATTGAACACTAATATTAACAATACCCAGAGATAAGTGACATATACAAATCACTATAACGGTATTTTCTGCCAATTATAGAAAAGCTGGATGAATTTGCAAACAGGATTAATTTTGATTATTGGCACTTGATGGTTCAGATAATTGCATGCTGCTAAAGATATCATAGATAGATATAGATTGATAAATAGATAGTTTATTTGCTTCACACCTTATTGTAAGTGGGAAATTCTTGAAGCATTAGACCCCATATATCCCATAATGTGTACTAATAGCATTCAAAAATCTCTTAGCACTAAATCGCAACATTAGTTGCGTAAATGTGTGTTAGTTTGTTTCTTTCATCACTTTTTTCAAATGCAGCACTGATTTATGAACATAAAATAAACTGTCATAATTTCGTATTTTTCAAAAAGTCCCGCACAACTAGATCCTGGTGGTACACCTTCTATTATTCTCAGCATATATTGTCGTTTTGTCAGTACGCTACACATGTACCCGAAGCAATCCAAAAAATAACGCCGTACAGGATAACCGATTGTGGCAGCTTTAAGCACATATGCTTTAATACATTGAACGAAACTGATGGAAGTAATTTTTCATGAGGAGGTCGTGTTCCTTACAAAACTACTAAGTTTGTCCAGAAGTTGTGTTATATGCTTACGCCATGTTTATTATTTTTGTTTATTATTAAGGAACAGTCCTAAGATTTTTTCCGACTACAATTGAATGGTAATTTGCTGTTGATTTTTACTAGTGTGTTGTTGTCCATGTTCATCGATTGGATAGAATCTGCAAATTATGAAATTGTCAATTATAACTAGAAATAATAGAGGGTCGAGAATGGTACCCTTGGGTACCCCCGTTCTCTTGAACTTCAGACAACAGGCCATTTACAGACACCTGCTAAGACCTGCCAGACAGATACGAGCAAACCCATTCGCTCGCTATTCCTCTTATACCCTTCGCCACTAAATTGTTGAGTAACAATCGATGATCCACAGAGTCGGACGCTCTGATCATATCAAAAAAACACCCCCAGTATTTTTTCCTTTCTTTCCAGATCATAACAAATAGTTTTGATTACACACTTAATTGCTGATTTGGTTGACCTGTTTTGTCGGTATCCGTACTGTGAGTCATTTATTTGTCAAAAACTTTCGAGGAAAAGTATAATTCCTTTCGAATATTCTGCAACTTGACCAAACGACGAATATTCTTTCTCGAAACAATAAAACATTGCAGGGTACATCTAATATTAAGTTAAATTTTCTTTTTTGAATAGTCGTTTCATGTCTTAATATCATCGACCTTTGCCTCGAGTTCGATTATGATTGCAATCAAAATATCATTCGCGTTTTCATCGTGAATTCTAACTACCTTTATTATGCGCTTCATTCATTTCGGCTTATGTACTGTGTACTCATTGTAGGTGCAACAAAGGGACCATTGTTTCTTCTAAATGTTTTGCATTATAAATTTTGTCTAATGAGGTTTTGGTTAATTGTTCTCGATTTTCAGATTTTAAACAGAATTTTATTGTGATTTAATGATAATTATGATTATTCATAAGATTGGTTTTAAACTAATTTTCTCATATTTGTCATATAAAATCCAGCATTTTTTGTAAAAAAAAAACTTTTAATTGAATGAAGAATCCTTGCGTTGTATATTATAGTTTTACTAGCATTTTAGCTATTTCAAAACATTATTCATGATTATGAAATGTAAATTAAAAAGTGCGAAACGTCACGATTATAATTATTGTGCATTTCTAACAAGAAAATAAATTAATGAATATCCATTATCCAATATAAAATATGTTTATTAAAAGAAAAGAATCTCAGTTTGTTATATACTAAATAATAACGGTGTCACACCATTATGCATCCAAAATTATTGTTATATATGTATGCTCTATCATGATTTATCCTCATGAAAGATAAAAAAAAACAAAATGCGCATTGTTATTCGACACGGAAACGGTGCGAATTCTTTCACATTTTTGAAATTGTGCGACAGCTCGTTAGCGATCTCTGTCACCCAAACATATCAAAACCAGATTGGTCTCGCGTTATGCAAAATAATGAGACCGTACGCATTTGCGTCGCATTGTAGTTCCGTAGTTCCGCGATCGACATTTTTGCCTTCAGGTACCTTCGACATTAATTAAATTCGCTGTTCTAGCTTTGTATTCGCCCGTATAGAAATGCCTTCTGGATCCGTTTTCGTCAATTAACGGCTGCAGTTGAATAACGGTATTGCAGCAAACATCGCCGGTTTGTGTGTTTGCAATGTTCACCTAAAGTTTTAGACTGGAGTTAATTCGGATTGATTGGTTATGGTGCATGTTCGTTTTCGCAGACTCTTACCTAGCAATTAAATACCGGAATTCATGTTTTAAAATATCACTGTAGGAATTTGTAAATGTTGTGATAAAGGACTTATTCTTTAATTATATTTTTAATAAACATTTTTAGTTTTAATACTATTATTTTTCCAAAATCATTGTAAAAAGTATTTTTTATTATGTTATTTTCGTGTACTGTCTAGCCCACTGCACTTTCATATAGTTAGATAAATTTCTCGATACATTAGGTATATGAAAGTAACACATAACATGAATCAAGTGAAGCAGCGCTCTAGTAATTGCCTATTTTTTTATGATTGTAAAAGCTATACCATAAATGTTTTAAATAACTAATTCATTTTAAACAATATTTCTTTACAATAAAATTGAAGAGAAGTACCCATGTCACAACTCACGATATAAAAAAAAACATGTTTACAACTTTAGAAGAAAATATCAAACATATAATGTAATCTTTCATACAATTTCATTCCTCAAAGGACCCATAGTTGTACCTGCAAAGAGTCGAATCTAATAGGGTGAGTGGGAGAGGACTAGAATGATGCAAGTTTAGCAGCAGACGAAACGAGACAGGGTTTGTTTCTGATGTGAATACAGTCGTGGCCTAGGATAGTCCCGAGTTTCAGGAACATATTATGTAGTTTTAGTTCCACAAATTCGCTTAGTTTGTCTCAGGAATAATCTTGTAACCTGGTCGTGCTAAGTAGGGTAGTTACCACTGTGCTGTTTGTGTCAAGGCTCTTTATATCAAGCCATAATATTTTTCTTAAATTTTCCTTTCCTTCTTTGAAGTGAAATTCCATCCATGCGTCAGGTAATTTTCGGCATGCCATTATAATCGATTTATCATCGTGGTAATTGCTCTTCCTCTTTTGTTAACCAGTTCCAACTCTTCACCAATAACTTGCTAGTCTTCGTTTCCATCACTCGTATTCCTTAATCAGACTATCTTTGTTTATACTTTTTTCATAGTGGTCAATTTACCTTTCTCCTCTTCTGAGATTTTTGTATATGTATGTTTTCTCGTTTCTTTATTATTAGATTATCAACGACGAATACTATTCTGTTATGAAATCATGTCGTTTTTTATTGATTTCTGCATTATTCTTTTCTTTTTTAAGATATAAATTATTAATTCCTTTAAGATAGTCGATTCGTTTGTGTTTATTGTCAATCCTCTCATTACGCCGTTGTGTTTCTTTTCCTTTTCCAATTCCACGGTGTTTCTGGTATTACGTTCTTAATATTCAAATTTCGTTTAAATACTTCCATTCCTAAACTAGATCGTGCTATAAATGCAACAATCAAGTAACAGTAAAAAATGGAAACCGCTGTCCGTGTTTTTACGTTTGAAACCACCGCACTGCGCAACTTATAATGAGACCAAATGCGCATCAGGATAAATGAAATTCTAGCCATCCGCAATTTAACTTCGCGCAGTAAGTACTGGAAACAGCGTACATTCGCATTTATATATTTATTGGGATGAGCAGAAATGGTTGCGTTACGGGACATTCCTGTGCGTCAATTAGAAAATGATTCTCGTGATGATTCAGTAGGGTTTACATTTTCTTGCCGAAGGTTACCTTTCAAAATCATGTAAACATTGAAATAAACAAATGGAAAAGAGTAGATGTATGGAAAATTAAAAATGAGGACGGAAACAAACTGAGCAGGTAATGTAGAAAGACACGAGAAAGGAAGAAGATACTATTGAGGTTATTGTTGAAGTCGGTATTAACATTCAAAAATGTTAATTTGTGTATATTTGGTGATTGACGAATTTATATTTTTTCGTAATGTTGGAGCAAACACAGGGCAGCTCCTTTAAAACTAAGAAAACAGCTAAAAAAAAATTTACCAGAAATATTGTATTGCATTAAATCCAATGTTTCGTCTATTCTATGGTCTTAATTGGAAAATTATTTTTTTACTAATACCACAATTTAAGAAAGTGGAGCTGGTCGGTTTTTGAACAAAGCTCTTCGTTCTTGAAACAATTTTTCTAGATAGTCACCAATGAAGAAATTTCTGGTATTGTGTCGTTGATCCCTGAAACTTTTCTTAACTTTATTTCTCAAATCCAGTTACTTCGTGTAATATTGTTGGCTACATACCTTGTTCCTTATTTATATTTGAATATTGGATAGTATTCTATAGTTCTATATTTAGCCCCTTTTTATGTTGTCCCTATTAGAGAGCACATCCCTCCAAAGTCAAACCAACCCAGTTAACCATTTAATAACGTTCTTTCCACGATTAATATTAGTTAATTTATAAATCACTTTTTTCACTGTTTGTTCTAATCCTATCTTCGCATTTACGTTTCCATCAACTCTTGGACAAAAGCACACTATTATTCATTACTAAGTACAAGAAATACATGTATTCCGCTTCGTTTATTTTTCTCTGTTCCTCTTTATCCTTGTGTCATAATGTTCCATGTAGTTATTCTCAATATATTCTCTGTTTCATGTTCTTGTTTCGTTTTGCCTCCATTTCTCATGTCCTACTCCTTTGCTTGATTAATTTGTCTTCGTCCTCTTTTTTACCTTTTCATACATCTACTTTTTCCATATAGCATTTTTCTATTTGTATTATTTTTAATTTATTTGAAGTTGCTTCTTAAATTTCTACAGTACGAATTTCATCCATTCAAACTGTACAAAATTAGCCATCACACGGCACGGAATCAACGCAAGAGAATACCCCCGTAACGCAACCATTTCCGCTTATCTGAATAAATATATGAATGCGAAAGTACGCCGTTTCGAGCAAACATGCTCGACCCCGTTTGCGCGAAGTTAAATTGCGGATAGCTAGAATTTCAATTATACCGATGCGCATTTGGTCGCACTAGAACTTGCCCCATTGCAACCCGCGGTGGTTTCAAACGTAAAAACGGTTAACGCCACGCAAGCAGTGAAATTATTCCGCTCGGACAGCAATTCCCATTTTTTCATATTTTATGCTCGTTCGTTGTATATATGGACGATTTAGTTTAACAAGGGAAGTATTTAAACGAAATTTTAATATTAGGGACATGATACAAGAAAAAGAGGTAAGAAAAACAATGACGTAACGAGGGACTTGTCAATGTAGTTCACTATTTTAAACGAATGAATAAATTATATATATCTTAAACGCGATTGCAATAATTGATATCAAGGTTAAAACTGGTGAAAATTGGAGAAAAGGGTAGAGATTCAAATCCATGTAAAGAAAGTAAAACCATGACTAAATTATTTCACAACAGGGATAGTATTCCGAAATGATAACCTAACAATAAAGGAAGGAGCACAAATAAAATAGCATCACAAGAGGAGAGAGGTAAAGGAAGAACAGCAAAGATTCAACGCTATAAAACCAGTGCAGATAAAGATATTGTGATTAAGGAATACTGAAAGTGAGTGCTGAAAAGCTAAAAAAACAAGCCGGAAAACAAAATTAACAAGCTATATGGGTGGAAAAGAGTTGGGAATGATTAACAAAAGTGGGGCGGGGCGATCGAGCAACAAACAGAAAAATAATTAAGCACGATGATAAAACGACCATAATAGCTTAGTGAGAAATAGAAGTCATAAAAGATATTTTACTACAAATCATTCACGTAGCAGTCACATAATTTAATTGATAAATTAAGATTATTTTACTCGTGGACTAATCATAAACGAAAAAGTTAAAGAAAGGGAAGGATTTTCACTTTTTGTTTTTGTTGTTTTTGACATGACGTGATTATACATTAAAAAGTTGTTGCCAATCGAAAATACACGATTTATTATAGATTCTAAGAAGCTGGAAGAAGAATGAAAAAAGTGGGGACAATAACATAATTGGTCACTATTCCAATACCAAGAGAATTACGATTAATACAGAATTAGATAGGACAACATTGAAATCTTATACAAATATATATACACTGGAATAACATATTGTGTATATAAATTATAAAGTGCTACATTCGATTAAGTGCTACTTAATTTAAGAGAATTTTGTACAAATTTGTTTCAACATTTTAAACATTTCGAACAGGAATATGTCCGGTATCCAGAGAATACGGATATTTTAATAACTTAAAGATCAAAGGGGGTACCGACAATTTATTTGGTAATAAGATAAAGAACGCAACGGCGAATCCACATCCACCAGAATCATAGTGCAAACATACCGGAAGAAAGGAAACTGCCGATAACCCCAAAAGTGTATCAGGTATTAGTTTTATTTTTGTAAGATTTCAAGATCAGTTTATAACAGAAAACACAGTAAAAATTTAGACAGCACACTGGTTATCTATATTATCGGGAAAAACAATTTTGTTGATTATCACGGACACACGACATACTCAAAGTGTTTACGTAATATACTGGAAAACTGCTAACCTTGTTACTCATTTCATCTGTTGTCCACAATCACCCCAATGTCTTTAATGATATTCAAAACACTTCAACCGATTCTTCATTTTTGACATGGGCATAATTTTCATTTGACAATGAATAAAATATTGAAATTTTTTAATGTAGCTTTTCTATTTTCAAATTTGGTTTTTATTTCCTGGCCATCTTATGCCATAATACCGTTCTGAATTTAATCTCCATTGCTCAAACTTATATAATAACTAAAGCTGAAATGCCTGTTAAACAATTTTGTGAAATCTTTGGATACTCTTTTCCTCAATATAATGCTCATATTTTTTGAAACATATATTTTTGTAATATTTAACATTGAGGAAGGGTAACTTTATGAAAAGTTTTAATGTGTTCATCAAGGTGAGTAATTTCTTGGTTATAACCATATTGCCTTGGAGTGACTTTGCACTTTTGCATTCATTGCAACTGCATGACTTTTCGAAGGTTGTGTATACTTCCAAAAGCTATGAACATTGCAACAGGTTTTTTAAAATCTATTTATTCACCCTAACTTAACTCTAATGAGAAATGAAAAAAGTTGTTAATGCTTGTAATCAATATCACAAAATTGTATCAAAATGATCTCACTATGGGCATCTACTTTGGTAAGGCATATATTTCGAGTTAAAAACTGGTCCAATTGCACTTGCAGACACTTAAATTACTGTTTTGGGTTGATATTTGCTTTGGGTTTGCCATTTTACAATTTATTATTTTGACATTGATTCATTACTGTTAAACAAAATAAACAAGAAAAAAATCAAGGAGATTATAGGAATCATCACTTTGGTAACAATAGGAAAATCTTAATAATAATTGCAGAGAAAGCTAGAAAAATCAGGCTACCAAACGTATATTCTCAGCCAAAATGACTACATATATGCACATATACAAAATGAGAAGAGAAGTATGGGAAACATTGAGAAAGAGGTTAGCAAAACAAAGAATTAGTAAGGTAAAATCAATGTAAATTTCCGAAATTTATTAAAAATAAAGTTAACTGAAAACGGGACTGAAACCGAGATGCGTGCTAATTCCACCATGATTGTCAATATTATTTGAGTAAATGCAAAAAGGAGAATGATGCCTTACAAAGTAGAAAACTGGCGAATAAAAAATGTTAAAATAACGTAGATAATGGTGACATAATATTTGCTGATGTAAATATACAGAACTTGAATTAGATACCTAAAAAAAATACGCGCACTAGTCATGAACACGTCCAGTAGTAATGCAGGAGAGGCAAGCAAGATCGTTAGGGCATATTCATAGACTTAAGGAAGAACCAAAAGTAAATGGAGCATAAAATACTAGGCCAAAAGGTACCAACATAAAAATAATGACCACTCACCACAAAATTATATTTATTAATTTAAATATATGCTACAAAATGTAACACGATGTTTCGTAAAATCAATACAGTGGTTATTTCAATATTGCACTATAAATTTGACATATTTTACGGAACACGTTTAAACGACAAATTAACAATTTAAATCCTCAAATTATTAACGACGATAACGCAGCGAGTACACAGAAATAATGTTGCGTGTTGTTAGTTTACCTTATACAATATCGAATCAATTAAACATTTGCTTTAGTTGCAAGTGCAAGATTATTTATTTAAGTTGCATGACTATCTGTTTGCTGCGTTATGAACCCGAGCTTGTTTCTTGCATTAGGTTTATGATTTAGCGTGCACTTTTACTCAGTGCCGCATTAGAATAAATTTCGACGAGCGTGCAAAAGCATACAGAATCCTACGCTCCGTTATTGCTGTTCGAGCAAACTTTACATCCATATGCATTTTAAGACAACGAACATGTATTCGCCTTGTTTCTTAGACGATCCAGATTCATGTAGGTTTACGATAACGATAATGGCAAACAATCTAAAAAAGGGTTATGTCTTCGGCGACATTTAACTTTTACCGTAAGTTGGCGTAAGTGTTTTCGTGCAAAATGGAAATTCGATAAAATATCCGCTCAAGAGCTGAGTAATGTTCTTTAGATAATGACATCGCAAGTGGTGTTTAAACGAGGTTTTAATCCTTTATGGGTTGTCGCTCGTGCATAGAGAGATACAGCTCAATTATCTTGTCATTTTAAAACATAATTAAAGTTGTTTGGATAATATAAAAGACTGAAGGGATGTTTTATAGCATCTGAAGCTTTGTAGAAGACATCACGTGTTTCAGACGAGTGATTGAAATTATAAATCCAACAAATGTGTTCCAAAGAGAAATGCGCTAATTTTAATTTGGCAAGGATAGGCGTTAGGGAACGGGTCAATGAAATCAATCAAATTCATCGCAGACAACCATTAGAATTTAAAATTGTTACTACATGCGAGAAACTATTGCTGTTGTTCCAATTCCAAATCCAACATGGGCAATGTTATATAACAATTTCATCCGATGTAAATAATGTGTCATATTATGAATCCATAATAGATAATTTAATAAAAGAATTTAGGTCGATCTAAATCGACTTCATTGAAAAACATATTAACATGTTTATGTATGTTGTTTAAAAATCCGGTCTCTTAACCAAATAATTTATAAATTCAATTGCTCCACACTTCCAAAGTAGAAGTCACTTTGCCCCCTTCCCCCAAGGCGACTATTTAAACATCTCCAGGTATAATTAACGGCATCAATCGAGCTAATTTCCACTGAAGTGACGATTAAAGCCTACATCATTTAATATTCAGCAGCCCGCGCAGTTTCGTTTCGAACCAATATTATTTTAGTTGGAATTTGTAATTGGAATCGCGATTTAATATAGAACGTTATCGAATAATATTACAAAAGGGGTTCATTGCGTACCAAACGCTTTGGATAATCATCGAACTATTTAATGATCAAAACATTTCAATTTAGTTTAATGCACACAAAATTCGTCACGTCGTCGGTTGCCCATTCGTTGATAATACGTACTGATGTGTAAAATGTTTAAATTTAACAAGCAGAATTAGTTCAATAATGATGGATAATTAATTCGTTGAGTTACAATTGCGAGCTTTCTTAATTAGTGGATTCATATAAACATATATTACACCAATAGGAAATTGTAAAAATAATTATAACGTTAATATTTTTATATGAAAAGGTACATAGGTAAAAAATATACTATGTGCTCAATATATTTATGGGTATATATTTACAATATAGAATTTTGGTAAGGCAATGTGAGTCGGGGATTTGATGACGTGATGATATATAGGGCAGGCTAAGTTAACATTGGCTTTCTAAGACAAAATGTTTTTTTTTTGGTTTACTTGTTTAAAAAGGAAATACAATTTAAAAAGTATTTTGCATTTAGTTTCTTTGGTGCAAAATCAACAATTGCAATTTTGGTTTTTCAACGTTTGTAATGTGGCATATTTGCTACTATGAAGGGTAAAGTGGCCAGTGGTGGGCATTTTTTCAGAAATTTACTCACAGTTATTCACACCCAAAACCGTCATCATCATCATCGCATCCAGCATAAGCTTCATGAGCCAATTTATGGTAACCGGGACATTTATCCATCCTCCATTTTCTGATTCTGAATAATTCTTGTAACAGTAAAGACATCCAGTCACTATCTTCAATTTATCCAAATTTTGTTCCAGCAATTTTCGTCAAGTTTCAGTTTGTTTTTCATTCGCTTCGACATTTTGTTTTTCATCTGGATACGTTTAATTTTCTTCATTTCATTTTTTCTTTCTTCTTCACCATTTCTGAATTGAAAGGACTTGCTGTTACCATAGCAGGTTTGTCATTTTTTCGGTTGATTTTTCTTTTAGAATTTGCAGACTTAAGTAAAGAAAAAAATCACTAGGACTAACAGCAAAATATGTGCTTGGCAAAGGATCATTAATTTTTCCTTTAAGGCAGTTGTTTGTGGTTTTTTAGGGAGTAAGCCAGCTGGACTATTTTCTTCTTCAGTTGTTGTGGGGCCATGGTTTGTGATGTTCAAATACTTTCTTATTTGTCTACCATACCTTCACTGTTAACTACAATCAACCCCTCAATCTCTGTATGCAAATGAATATCCGTCCCCCCCATGCAGCAACAAACTCCATGTCTGCGAAGACTGATGGATTAAGTGGAACTATGTCACATCTGCCAAATTCATTTTTAGCTGTTGCACAGCCGCATGAGGAAAAGTTCTCTCAGAAGGCCGCTTAGGTGGAATTGGGAATTGGGAATTTTTTCAAGGTTGTTTGGAAGGTACTTTTCAATAGCATGTACGTTAAATGTATTAAATGGACACATAAGAGTTGTAACTTGTGCCTGGATTGGGTTGGGTTGGGTTGGGTTGGCATACAGCATACAGCTGTTGTAAGATGTTGTCCTGTTTTCTCAATGAAATCGATAACCTTGACATGTATTGCATGCCCATTTCACTTTCACAGTAAAAATGTGTGTCTGCATTCATCCTTGGATAGCAGGCAAATACTGTGACGGAAGGTGCTCCATGTTGCAATTCGGTTTTCATGAGTTGTCTTGGAAAGATAACAAAAAGTGGGATAAATGTTCTACTAGACGACATGCATGTTGCAAATGAAGAGAAAATTCCTCTTTCAGCTGAGGACCTGTCGTTTCCCTTTCGGTGAAAATACTTTGGTGTTTTTGATTGAACAGTAATTCGTCTATATTGAAAACTGTAGAGGGTAGAAATGTTCTTGGACTTGGACTTCTTTCAATATTTCAAAAATCTTTCAATAATAAAGTAGATTCTGGTTTTTCGTAGACTCAGATTTGAATTACGCTTTCTAAAACCTACAACACGGGCATCCCGTTTTCTTTGTAAAATCTATGAGGTAAATTGTTCCTTTCCTCTAGCTGGAAGGTTAAGCGACGTAGGTCTTTTACCGCTGTTCTAAGGCCAAGAAATGGTCTACAAATTATTTTTCCTAAACTTCAATTTCGTCTATATTTTTATCTAATGCTCGCCGTTTAAATGTTCAGCAGCAAAATACACGTTGTCTCTCACAGCTTTGATGCCTTGTCCCATGGTAGCAGAAGCCCAACCTTGCTGGTTAGTTTTTCTTGGTAGTTTGAAACCTGTAGAGAACACACTATATCACAAAATATGTAAGTAAAATAATACAAAGATTAAAAATTTATAAAAATAAAAACTCATTACACGCAATACTTTTGTTTTCTAAATATAAATATATATATATATGTATATATATATATAAAAGCTCTGCAGTTAATATATGTTAACATAATTTAAGAGGTCGCATGCCCCGTTATGAACCTGGCAACTTGACCCCGATACACGCCATATCACTATATCAACAACTACAGGACTTTTCAGCTATCTCAATTTAAAAATTGAACCAGTGATTAATAGTAAGATAAAATAGTAAGAATGAAACAAAGTACTTCATTAAATCAATATATAGATCATATATATATAGATGAATATATATGCGTATCGTACTTCATAACCTGAAAGAAGTTTGAAGCAAAACAGCGGCGTGCGAAATCACAATTAAGCAACATTTTTAAAAGTTCTAAATACGTTTTCTTTGTTGCAAACAAAACTACAATCTACTTTCAGGGTAGAATGACGACTAGAATAGTTAGAATGGTAAAAATATTTAACTGAATGCCTTCTTCCAATTTAGGCAATTTATAAAATACCAATTTGAATGTATTGACAAGAAAATTTCAAAAGTAACCATAATCAACACTATGACTTACAGCAGACTGAAAGCACGTCAGAACAGAATCGCTTTTCAACCCCGGACGATCAGACTTGGTGAAGTAAATTTCTTGTACATTGAAGTATTGCAAATTTATGTTTTCTCGTGTAATCACTCTCGAATTAAGTAGGTAAATTTATTCAAGTTATTCCATTATCTTTGATCGTTCATTGTTGGGAGAATTACAAAATGAGCACTTGCAAATATGAAATTTTCCAATGATCCATGGAAGAATTGGTTCAACGAGGATTTCACATAATCATCCTGAACGATTCGCAGTGACAAATAAGTTTGGGCAACCTCTTGATTTAACTTCGTTGGTCGTATTTAATGAAACGAGAAGAGTAAATTTATGGATTTTGTGTTCATGTGAAATTTCACAGATTGTAAAAAACGTTGTAATAGCTGAATAATCGATATGGAGGGAACAATACCTGACAGAGGGAGAAATGAACACAACCAGAGAGAGAGACGGCGAGAGTAAATAAACGTAACATATCGATATAAAATCTCGTCGATGATATTGAACCATCCGATAAGGGCTTATTGCGAATCTATAACCCAGTATTTGAATCACATTAGTTTCAGGAAAAGAACCAGATCTGAATTAATATAAAATAGTATTTTGCGCCACTCGGACAGAAACTGCACTTTTGCAAGTGCGAATAATATTAGAGGCAGATGGCCCCAAAATGTGAGCACTTATAAAATAGTTTTTGACCGCTTGATGTACAAGACTTTTTCGGCCGACATTTTCTTATTAATTAAAACAAAATAATTTATTGTTAAAATATCTCCCATTAGGTACTTTTTTTTTCTTTTATTGACGGTACTTACTCCACGGTGAAGTGATTTGAATTTAAAATTATTTTATGACATTTATAAAATTAAAACGAGAGCACAATTCAATTGAATTTGTTAAAAAATGGATAATTTGTTTAGTTTAGAAGAATCAGTGAAACATAATTTATTCCTGGATTTGTAAGAGATTTGATTTTTCGGCTATCAACGCAACGTCGCATTGTCCTATAATATTTTAAAGGCAGTGAAAGCGGAAAAAAATTGTCATCACATTTCATAATGATCATTCATTCTTCGTTTTATCTATATATTTATATTTACCTATAAACAAATGTATGTTTGTCGAAAAATTCCATAAAACCTAATATTTGTTGGTGTAAAATTTCAAATATTGTAACGTGGAAAGAACTGCAAAAAAACTCGATTATCATTACGCTTTGACTCAAATGACTAATTCAGTGACTGATTGTGTTGCGAACTACTAAATTACATGGACGGGACAATCAGGCCATTGTAAGATTTAGACAATCGATATGCTTTCATGCAACAATTCGCTCGAAATGAATGTGTAATTATTCATCAGTGAAATAAAGTAGATGTACTCGAGAGTAAAAGCTATTGTTGAATGTGTGTCAGACTACTGATGCCTTTAGCGGCGCGCAAGCTTTCTGCAGCGGTGAGATATACACGTCGGTAAAAAAATCACGTCCTGGGAATTTCCGGTGCCCAGATGCAACGTCAGCATCTAAAACTGCATGTCTATTTGAAGTATTGCTACATATGATGTGCAATACGTGTATCTCGTATATGCCAAACATTCTGACTACTTTAATTTATCTTTATCTATTAATAAAATTCAGATATTTTCAATATGGTACAATATCTAAAATTAACTATCTGATATCGATGTTTACACATTATGGCATTTATATGACAATATATATTTTTTTAATTTTCATGAAAACATTTTTTTTTTGAATTTATGTTCCAGGTCAGGTGTATAAATAATCAGTGTTCTGCGTGCGTACATTAACAGATTGGACGTCAATTACAATTTTTGTATTATACAAACGAAATATTAAGGTCCACACGAACGATAAGCGTTATGAATTTTTTATTTGAAAACTTATATTGTAACGCAGACAGAGACAAACTTTTCAGGGAAACGGCTGCAATGTGCACAACGGAGATATGATAACTTCTGTACACGAATCTGGTCCGCAGAGACATGGGCTCTCGACGTCAAGCGCTCCTGCACAAAATAAAAAGCACAGTGAGCTGAGTAATGCAGTTTATCTGTGTGAATAAAAATTTTATACGTAACTTTTATTTGATGTGAAATTTATTAGCAGTCACTTTTTTTACTACGTACGTCATTCAGCTACATTTAAAACTTGTTTTATTAATAAATTAAATAATTTAACTATTTAACTTAAATAGTTTAGTGCAATGTACTAATAGCTGTGGTAATGAATAGTTGTGGATGTGCTTAAAATTTCCCGTCGTCAAAAAATATATACAAACAAGTCCAAGTTGCAGTTGGATGTTCGGTAATAAAATTTCCCCAATCCATGACTGGAAAAGTTAGGAATGGTTAAAGCAAATGTTACACGAAGTACATAGTTGACCGAATTCAAGGAAAGTTCATCCGAGCAGTGGTTTTTATGGAGCCCTACGGTTTCAATTACTTGATTGAATTGTGGCCAGATCCGGCGTCGGTCTGAACAATGTCGTTCGTTGTTGCCTCTCATTGCGTAACAAAATAGAATCATTAAATCTGAATCAAAATTTCACAACTTTTGCGTTCATAATTAACCAAAGGATAATGATTTTCTTATTTTCTACTCGGCGTTAAAAAGACAAAAATTGTTCTAATAAACATATATTATTCATTACATTTAAAATCTGAATTAATTAAGAATAAAGCTTATTTGAAATGCTATAAATATAAATTGATTTGAGTTGAATTGATGTTGATTGGACGATTACATTTAATGGCTCCTACGAAAACGTTTGCAGTTTACTAAGCGAATCTCAGACAAAAACATTCGTTTGGACCCATTAAATTTCTCAACCATTAGTTGTAAGCCAACTTGATGATGTTCAGAGGTCTAACGTTAAAAATCTTTAGTAGGAATAATCAACCTCATAACTTCCCATTTGTCATATTCGTTAACATACAGGCATTTATATCCGTATTTGATCATTAGTAATTTATCACGAAAAGCACCATTTAAATATTAATTAGCACACACACATTTCGCATGAAACTTCTTTTTGTGTTTGAGTTAATTAATAATTTTATTCAATGTTTGATAACATTTCTTGTCAAAAGCCTTTTTGAAGCGCATAAAACAAATACCATGCAGATGGAAATTATATGCTCGAAAATACACATGTTTAAAATTACGAAGTTTGTATGTAACATATGACACTTAATTAGAAAACATACGCCTTGTTTATAATATGTATAATGTACATACATATATTTTTAATTAAAATCTTTTGACAAATAGAAAATACACAGCCTGTGTCAACTCATTGTGCGCCGAAACGCATTTCTTTGTCGTATTCACTTTATTGTAGGAAATATAAAATTTTGCTTTGAAAAAGATGCAGCCCGGCGAGGAAAACTGATGCACACTGCAAACTAATTAGAGGCGGCCATAAGCGGCGGATGTCGAAGTTGAATAATTAACTATTTAGTCGATGGCGATTAATTTGGATGCTTGGGTGCAGTTGTAATGGAATTCTTCAGATATCAATTAACTGCGGTTGTTATTTGATGACCTCTTGCATCAGGCGATTCCAAGATCCTAGCCTGGCTGCGGCAGACTCGGTCGCATCGTAATTGATTCCGGTCGCTGTTGCCACGACACACTATCAAGATAGAGGCGTGTGGGACTGGATAAACATTGCCGCTCCTGGCACATTGTCCTTATCCAGTCGTTTATTACCACTGCTTAGGTTTGATTACACGATGGCGTAGTTTTGTTCCCAGTGTTTGAGGACGGTTCGCAAAACCGCCTATTAAACAAATTAATTAATACAAATGATCGAATAGATTCTTACTATATTTTGTTCGCAATTAATTTGGTTGCTGATAAATTAACATATCACTAAAACCTAATTATATAATAATTAGAACCATATAAACTAATAACTAGATTTAGAACATATCACTCTGATTATACTGAGTATAAAGCGTTTAGACAAAAGATTAAAATTGGCCAATCATGACTCATACATCAAATTAAACAAATTTATCTGTATTACATTGCACTGAAACATATTAATAAAATAAAATTAAATTAAATTAGGTCAAACGAAATTAAATTACATCATATTAATTTATATAAAATGAAATTGCATTAAACAATTACAAAATGGAAACTAATGCAATTATGTACGCGATTGACGAATTTTAAATCGTTCTGAATGTATATTTTTACATGTGGAGCTTTTTATTTTTATAAACGCGCCACCGCATTCGCTTTCGTTGTGAATCTTTGTGGTTATTTTCGCATTGGCATTTTTACACGTTATTTTAAAAAAACCGATCGACACGAGCATCGTTTTCACTACCACGAATCAAATGCAACTAAAGTGGACACAGTTGGAGAATCAATCATTTGGGTCACATGTCACCTTTTATGAAATGTTCAGGGTAACATTGTTGTTAGTGCCGTTTCCCTTTTACAATAGTGATAATTTTGCCGCTAAAATATTAATAAAATGTCATATACATTCAATGGAATGTACTAAACTGTTTCATCCAGATATTTTTTGTCATGCCAGTTATTCGCGAAATCCTTATAGTACAAAATTTACTATGAACGATAATAATTTGAATTGCCATTACCAATTAATAAAACGATCAATACAAAAATATATAATCACTACACAAACCGGGCATTTGGTTTTGGGTCACATGAATGTTTCTAAACGGTTTTATGCTCTTAGTCATGTATTGAGCGATTTGTTATGAAATGAACTGTTCAAACGGTGTTTTCAATAATTTTATATTCGCGCACATAAACTTATTTTAACAAACAAGTTTGTTGGCATTCTTTGGTGACAAGGTCAGATGCGAGCAAAACAATTTCATCCGTGGATCATACCGCGTTCTCTATTTGATTATTTGTTTTATTAATGTTTTACATTTAAGATTACGTTGTTACCAGACTTTTACAAGTAGTGTGAATGTTGAGCAATAGCGCAAGTCTTACCAGTACAGCTAAATAGAGTTCTTCGTAGCAGCTTCTGAGACACAAACGATTGAGCGCCACAAAATGTCATACACATGTGCTACATAATCAAAACAAAGTTTCGGATTTGGAAAAATATGTTGGAACAATTTACCCAAACGTTAATGACTGTTTCGAAACCAACTCAGGAATACCCCAAACCAATCACAAAATAAGAATTATCGTCAAATATTTTGTACATCAAAAATACACTATATATTGAATGCATTTGTGTTGTGCAAGTTAAACATATTTAACCGATTACCAAATTCACAATTTACCTGTAGCTATTTAAAATAATTGACGCTGTGAATAAATTTCATTTATATTTGCAATGAAAGAGTTAATGGAAATGAAATTTAATGCTTTATTGGTTTATTGCGCTACATAATGATTAGTATTTTACGTTACGTTTATAATTATAGCTAAATTTTTATTTAATACGTTGCCGTCACTCCAAAATAGATACAGAATGAATGCATCGTGCCTAATAATAAGGCCAGGCAAAATAACACCAGAATTAAGTTTGAAATGGTAGAAAAGTATTGAATAACTTTACCAGTTCCTCCGAATTTTACGACTTTAACAGTTCTTCAGAATTTTCACTCTCACCCTGCACAACGTCTCCTCATATATTTGTCCTATTAGCTACTATTATGATACCCAATGGAAGGCGATTAGTTGTATCGGTTTGTGAAAAAGGAATTAGGAAACGAATCAAGAATCTACAGAACAATGGAAACAATAAAACTGTATGGGCAGAAATGTAACTACGGAGGATATATCGAATATATGAAGAGACCTTTACATTGAAATGCCTTCTGGTCTGTTGTTATTAAATTACTGTGTACTGCTATGGGAGAATCGAGAAAGTTGTCGCAATGCTAATGAATGTCATGAGGAAAATGCTGGACATAACGAAGTGGGACAGGGAGACGAGATAATTGCTTGTCGAAAGACTTGATCGTGACAAATAACAATGAAATTAGTAGAGAATCAGTTGGGTGGGTTTGGGCGCGCAATGCGTATGGGAGAGAAGACGACAGCACGGCATACATGGTAGAAAAAAATAGAGGGGGCAAGAAACTTTGGAACTCCATCAAGGATATAAGAAGCTAGGATAATTGAAATAGGAGATAGGAGACAAATCGATAAAGAAGAACATGAAAAAGAGTAGATACGATTCGTTGATGTGGACGAAGACACACAACCCGATGATGTGTTCTTTAATACACACCATAAAATTTTTGTCTTCCTGTGTTAATTTGAAATTTCCTATAATCCTCAAAATTACTGGTGACCCCTTCGGACTCTGACTTTTGTTTTTCACTGCTACCACATGAAGCGAAGGTGGAACATCATTTTCATTTAAGGACTTTGACCGAAAAAACTGTTCATATATAGAGCGAAAATAAATGAATATCAGTGAAATAAAATCTCAGTCAAAAATATTATTATTTATATATACTTTTTGCCAAGGAGGCCGTAAGAATGGTCGAAGCAATATTTCAGCATTTCTTTTGTACGAATACAATTGACCTGCTTGTAGATAGATCAAAGCGATGTTATAATGCATGAGGTGTAAATTACTTTGGTTATTTGTTACGAAGAGCAACGAATATCAGGTGTTTATTGCAAATTTAAAAATTTGCCACCAACAACTTGTGAAAATGAAAATAAAAAAAGGAGGTCTCAACTAAAATTATTGAACATCTAAGAGTTGGTAATGTCACTAGATCTACGCAGGCGTAGTTCTATGCAAATATTCTTAACATAGTCTTCAACGAGATAATAATTTACATTTTCAATTTCATTTTCACCCCATTCAACCTGTGTGAAATTTTATTTATAATTTCCATTTAAAATCTACGATGAAAAATAATAATTGCTCTTTTTCGTCTTCTTCTATCCGGAAGCCTAAAAGGCTTTTTTACCCGTCCTCATTTCACGTGCTCTTGAAATTCTGACGACCAGCTGTCCTTCCATTTCTTTGGTGGTCGTCCTGGTGGTCGAGTCGATGCTGGTTTTCCGTTTCGCGCGACTTTCGCTAGTCTGTGATCTTCTATCCTAGAAATGTGTTTATTCCAGAAGCGCCTTGGCACTCGTGTACACCTCACCACATCTTCTGTCTCGCATTCTTCCCGAATTTCTTTACTTCTTCTTTGGTCGTTGGTGTGTTTCCCATTATTGCTCCTAGTACTGTCATTTCATTGGTGCGTTCCATCCTTTTGGTATCGGCTGTGTCTGCTCGTGTTTCTGTTGTGTATGTCATTACGAGTCTTACACATGCTTTGTATATTGTGACTTACTTTGGTTGTAGTTGATATGCATGCATTTTTCCAGATAGTTTTTCTCAAGGCTCCTGCTATTCTGGCTGACTTGTTGATCTGGTCTCGTACGACATTCTTGAGGTCACCATAAGGTGATATTGTTGTCCCCAGGTAGTTAACGTTAACGTGTTCTATTATTTTGTTGTTTAGTTCTAGCTTACATTGCATGGTTCCCTGGCAATTACCGTGCTTTTTGTTTTATTGGTTGATATTTCCATATTAACATTTGAGGCTTCTTTGTTGAATGCCTGTAAGAGCCATTGCAAATCGTCTTCTGTGTCCGCGAATAGCGTTGCGTCGTCAGTATAGCAGATAATCTTAAGTTTTACCATCTTGTACCCATGGTTTACCTTACGCACTTGCTCTATTATTCTGTCTATTCTGATATTGAAGAGCAGCTGAGGCTGTCGCCTTGTCGTACTCCCGTGTTTTGCTCTATTTTATATATGGTATTGTTTGTGTTGAGCTGTCTGACTGTCTCGATGATGCATGGATGGTTTGCTTTGCATTTTAGCTCATTCGGAATGTCTTCCAACTTTATTCTGTCGAACGCCTTTGTCAAATCTATGAAGCACAGATATGCTGGTTTATTGTATTCTATTGCCTTCTTCACGACCTGACAATGAATACTGCGTCAACCGTCGACCGGTTTTTCCGAAACCCTTGCTGTTCTTCACTTATAATGATATCTCTGAGAATGCGTTGCTGCAGAATACTGGCAAATAATTGTAATAATTACATATTTTATGTTGAAATTGAAATCCAATATTTGAAATCTTGGAAGAATTAGTTTCTTTATTTCTCTATTGGCCTTAATTTTCATGATATCTTTATTTCTTTATTTTATTTATCATAAACTTTGCGTTGAGGTATTTCAACATTATAACTAATTCGACTCTCCATTCCCAACGTGCTCTCCATATTTAAATTCAACACCCTTTCAATATCTGTGGGGGTGATCTTCTGCATTTTGGACTCAGTTGTTGCCTCCTGACTATGGCAATCATGGGTGTCCGTTTAAATGCACTTAATATTTTATTTCATCATACGATTTCTGACTTTCAACGCGTTGCTTTAATGCATCTGTTTAGCGTTATTGTTTTACTTTTTCATGATGGTTATAAAATTAAATTATATCGGGTGAATAACATTTGAGGAGAGAAAACAGAAATTGCATAATAAAATGAACGATAAAACGCCAATTACGATTTATTGTATTATATATTGTATTTATTTTGTAATAAGATTTCAAGTACAGTAATAATTCAGCAGCAACAATCAATTCCTGTCTAGAACTGCAATTCGATTCCTATAAGAGCTTTTCAGTTGGTGTCCGTAACAACCAATTGAATATTATTCGAAAGTGCTACTTTGTAAGGTGACTCCCCCGGTGCGGGTTCAATGCAACGGACATGAATAAATCGACACGATCGAGTTTATGGTATCATAAAGCAGTTTACGAACGTTGTAAGCTCCGGTCATTGTGTTGGACGGATATGTGCCTATTAAGTTCCGACACTGGGGCATAATCGAATTTTGAATTACGCGGATCGGAAAACACGTTCGCAAAAACGATTACGCAACACACAAAAAAAGTTTCACGACCCAGAAAAGTATCCATTAGTCAAACTTCAGTACAAAATAATCCAAAAAATATAACCTATTTAAACAAAAATAAATTTACAACGTCGCGAGCATCTGCATAAAGCCCTTTCTTTCCGACAAAAATTGCAATCACTTCTGAAAATGTGAAGAGCGTGTTTTAATAAAGCACATTTGTGTCGCGTGTTTTGACGTTTTGCTCCTTTTGCCGAATAATAAAACATGCTGGGCTTAACATCCCCCATTTATAACGAGCGAAATGACTGTCACGTAAGCCTATGATCCCGTTAGGTTCAAACGCAACCGTGTTTTATATTCAACTTTAATATCGCGTCACTATTAAAGTGAAAAAGTTGAGCGTCTGTCTTTATTATGAATTTAAATCATCTTCGTACGCGTGCGTTTCGTTTTCTTCAATTACTTTGTCTATATTAATACGCTGCACCGTTTCAATGCGAATACACTGAGGGGGATGGCAGTCAGAATGTGATGTTTTCCCAGCGCTCTCGGTATTGGTATGCTTTATATTAAAATATAAATACAAATATCAAAAAGAAAATTATCTACTAACACAATTTAATTGCAATTGCAATGCTCAAATATTCTAATACTTCAGATATTGTAATTCATTCATCGCAAACAAACATTTTTTATTTATGCTGCAAACGATTCTACTAATCTTTTAATTTGCAGGTCATTAAGTTTAAAATAAAGCGGTCCTTCGAGGCTAATTTGACAGGTCACGTGAACCAATTATTTCCTTATTCTCTCAATAAATATCGCGGAGCTCCGTTTAAATTGGGTTTGATTTTGTTTGCTGCCAAATCCTGAATGAATTCGAAATAAACGAATTAAAACGGTAAATTTATTTATTTTTCGATATCATTTTATACGACGTATTAAACACATTATTTTCGCGTAAATATGTAATTTGAAATTTATTGAATTCTTTCAACTGGCAGTGCAGTCGCAATGGAAATGAACGAATTCACGGCCGAATTTCCGGCGAGCGAAAATATGATCATTATCGATGGCTTTAATCACACAAATTTATAACGAAGGTGGATAACAATATTTGGTTTTGTTTCACTAATTGTTGTGGATAATGTTGTAAATATCGACATATTTTTGTAATCGATGCATTGTAATGATCCCACTGAAAATTAATATATCATTGGTGTTGGTTATATCACTTATATTTATAAAAAAATAGATAATTTCTACAACAGTTAAATATATGTAACTAGATATCCACTGTATTAACTATGTATTTCACAACGTACATATAATCAAGGAATTTTTGTTAACTAAAGCAATAATGGCAGAAAAAGTTACAGCAGCAACTTTTTTTTAACAAAATACTCTGTCTGTCTGTAAAGTTAAGCATGTTCTGCATGTGAAGATAAGTTGCTAGCATAAAGATAAAATGTTTGTGCTCGAAAATGCATTGGGAAACAATGTTAGAGTGTTTGGTCTCCAGGAAGTATCTGTCGAAAATACTAGCGACAAAGTTATTAAAATATGTCTGAAAATTTTAAAATAAACATTAATGAATGTGATATAGTTAAACAGCGATTTACAATTTTTAAAAAATTTTAAATTGCATAAGTAATTGGAATGATACCGCCAGCACAGACTGAACTGCTTGTTAATTATGAATGATAATTTTATATAGATTGCACACATTTATAAGATCCTCACCATTGAAAATTCATGATTTATATCTTTTTATAACAGACAATAATATTGATGTATTAATAGTAATTAAAACATGGCTTAATTACCATGGACGGATATGATTTCATCAGAAAGGATAGAAATGGAGGCGGGTTAGCAGTACTTATATATTAATTGATACTGATGATTCAATTGAACAAATCTGGTTGTCTATTACTGCATATAGTTTAGAGTGTATCGTATGTACATACGTGGAAGGCGAAATATAGACATAAGAAAATGGTTTATAGTTGGGATTACTACAAAGCTTTAAAAATCTGACAACATTGACGTTCAGGCTAGAAAAGGCATATTTCAACGACTTCGCCAATACGCACGACACTAAGATGATATTGAAGGGACTTAGTCATTTGAAGTTACAAGTAACTAAGCATACTACCACACCTGAAAATTTGAAAGATGTGGAACATGTTAATAAAACTTTATGAATGCAATTCCTAACATTAATATAAACACATCGTTGGGCATGATTTATAATAGAAAAGAATAAAATGATAATTCCACACCGTTTAAACTAAGAAATATGGTTGATGGTACGTTCACTAGGATTTTGTTAAGTATAAAATCTAATGCAGTCTGGGTCTGGTGATGTAAATATTACTCTACTACTCTACTATATACTCAAAATGAATTTCTCAACAATAATTTCTCATATTACGCATATAATTAATACTTGCATTGAAAATTCCATTTTTCCGGATAGCTGGAAAAATTCTATTATTCATGATCTACCTACAATAAATAAACCTGACACCATTATTCTAACAATCTCGAAACCAGTCGAGTAATTCAGTAAAGCTTTCGATACAGTAAATCACTGAATATTTTTACAAATTTTGGAATATGCGGGCTTTGGGGGTAACTGCGTTAAATTGCTTCGTAGTTATTTAACCAATCCAAACCTCAAACAAGTCCCTGGCATTAGTGGAGTTAGAAATCTCGGTCTGCATTTGGATAATACCTTCCGATTCCTATTCAAATTTCTAATTATATTAAAAATTCTTACATTTATTTAAAAAATAAAACAACTTTTAATTAATTAATTAATTAACAATAACAATCCTAAATATAAATTAATAAAAAAACTACTTCATTCAACAACTTGCACATATAAATAAACAATTTAACAATACAAAAATAAACGAATACAAAGTCAAACAAATCAAATACAACAAGAAATAACGACATAATAACAATAACAATTATACAATAACAAAACATTTGTACAAAACATATCAGACACAAAAACATGTAATAACATAAGTGAAATATTACAATTATGACCTATGTTTGCCATAGAATACAACATAACAATACAACAATAAAACAAAAATATCTACACATGACATAATAGCAAACATAGAAGCAGCAATAAATAACGTCATTATGAAATTGTAAAATTACACTATTCTAATTTTAAGTATGAAATGTAAACCAAAAATAAAATTAAAAATAACTCCTTAAACTTCTCCTTCGTCTTGGTCAACCACGACCTTGTTATTTCTTTAATTCTTCTGAAATTTCTTAAACAGTTGATTTCGTCAGGAATGCTTTTGGCACCACAAATGACAGAGATCTTGCACAAAACTTATTATTTATACTGTTACTGTGTATGCCTCCATCACGAGGAACTATTTTTAACTATAAAAATAGCAACACAAAAATAGATAATGTGCAAATAACTGATGCAATAAACAAACAGCAATTAACAATAAACCTTATATAAACTAAAAAAAAATCATTAAGAGTAATCCGCAAATCACCACACTTAAACCAGATAAAAGTAATAGAACACTTATAACGCTAGCGATAAAAAAATAAAAATGGAACAACAAGTAAGTGACAAGGGACCTATAAAGATCCCATGAAAACTGTACAAAAACTGAAATAAGTACAACACTTAAAATACGCAACGCACAACCCCTGGTAACATAACATATGATCAACCCAAAATACATAAAGCAAACATCCCTCGTAGACCAATAATATCCACACTACAAACACCAATTAATAATTTAGCAAAATATCTATGTATACCAACATACCAACACAGATAATTAAGAATATCATACAAAAGAAATAGAATAATATAACACAAATCACAAGACATTTCTAGGTGCAATAGATTTAACAATAAGAGCAATATATTTTCAATACAATAAGAAATACTAAATAAAAATACACTAATTTAAAATCCAATGTAATACCACAATTAAATATAAAACGTCATTTGTTCAAAAGATGGGTAGAGGACTCCGTCATAGCCCTACCAGCTGATAAAACTAACTTTCAATTTAATAAATACCATGGAAAATACAATTCACTATTGAAATTGAAACATAATCAAACATATTTTTTTTAGATTTAACAATCATTAATTCTAAATTAATTCCCAAATGCTATATAAAACCAACATGGATAGGGCGATATGTACATTACCACTCAAGGCAACCAACATGCAACATAAAAAAAAATTAGTAGTAGTAGTAGTAGTAATAGCAGACCGAAACATAAAATTAAGTAGAACACAATAAAGAACAGTTTCAATTAATAACGCAAGAAAAAACATTACTAGACGATAATAGAATACAAAAATACTATAACAATAATAATATAACAACAATGCTATTACTAAGAATTAATTTAAATATATAAAAATACGATATGTCAAAAAAAATTTGGGATTTTTCAGCCATATTATTAAACCATACAATTTCACCGCAGCATACCAACATACAAACAAAATAAATAATAACATATACACAAAACCAAAAATAACATACCAATTATCAAGCAAACAGATTGCATATACCGTATACCAAGTCAAAATTGTGACAGATTTTATGTGACAAACTAAACCATACTACTAGAAATTACTAGAAAATACAGGACATAAGTTTCACTGCATGTTGCAATTAAATCACCAAATTATCTACCTATTGCAATAACCCTCATTACACAACCATACAATTTATGCTCGTATCATAAAATCAATAACAATATTTGTAGTTTGTAACAATTTTACTCATGAAGTAAAATGTTGGTAACTTTCAATTTTCATTTTCCTTCTCCCAGCAGGGCGTTTGTACACTAAACACTGGGTGGAATAAAATATCAAAATCTAATGAATTGGCCACAATTTATATTTCGTTACTCGATTGAGATTAACTTGCTAGGGTTGTCGCAACTAAACTTGTATAAATGGATTTTTATTTACACAGTAAATCGCGAGCTCTATTCTTCACATCGCAGTGGAAAATAAACCTATTCGCCATCGTCACGCTTTAATTTCCGTCCACATCTTCCTTTGATAGAATTCCCAGTATCATTTCCGAGAGTCGGCTTTACCCGTTGCTTGTTCCCGCCAAAGTTAATACATTCCTTTCTCGAACAGTACACACCATTCACCATTGACGTTCTTTCACTATTCCGATTGATATTATCTTGTTTATGTTAATTTCTCCATTTAGACTTTGTGTACGTCTTTGCGATCACACATAACACAGATTTCTATGTGATCAGGATATTTGGGCGCTGTTTCTGATACCATTTAAATAAACCGCCCTATTTACTGCACGAGTGAATATACGAAAGTACTCTAAATAAGATTATAAGTTTATAAAATGCGATAACAAATAATTTAAGATCTATTTTTAAAATGTTGAAATCTATTCGATTACTAAAACGTAACTCAATGATCTATACTAATAATGGCCCATTACATGGCGAGCCTGGCAAGTGCATTACAACGAGCTTTATCGTGCTTTTGAAACATCGTCTATCGCATATGTAATCCTATTTTTATTATAATCAAGAATTGTAAGGTGTTGAATCCAACTACTAACGATAATTTACGAGTAGCTTCATAACCGTCTCCGTCTGGGATCATATCAAAACACGATCCGTCGTGACGCAAACGAAACATACACGAAGTTTGTTTATTCAATTCGTGCGAAATTAACTTATCGCGCACAGACGAGCATAATGCAGCGCACAGATACGGGGAACCGCCGTCGCTCGCACACGGCAACAATAAAATTAACAAAACAAACTATTGAATAATTCAGAATCTTTGGGCGCCACGTTCCACGGCGAGTGCATTATTACGAAAGTTATCAAGATGAGCAGCCGTTCCGCTCGACAGTCATTCAAATCTTTACTCGCATCTCTCGTGAACGGCGCACGTATCTGCATCTTGTCGAATCCGGCCAGTAAGTTGTTAGCCACGTTAATGAAGGAAGTCTACTGGCGTGTACTTACGGTTGAGCATGAGAATTTAACGAGATCGTGCTGGTAAAATTCGAAGTGAAAATCTCGTTTCGCCGTTGCGAAGCTCACGTGCATTGAACGTTAGGTGGTTTCTAATTAGGAATGGCGTTATTATAAGGAATTTTTGGAATATTATTTGCGAAATTAATGCAGTTATGCCTGTAATATATACGCAACGTTAATGATGAACAATAATTTTAAATCAAATTGCATGAACAATGTACTTTGTATGTCAAACATTGCATTTCCAGAGATCTCAATTACATATTGTAATGTGCTCAGCTACTCCTACAGATTCATCGTTAATGAAGCAGTCACGCACAAACAATCAAAGCAGTATCGATTCAGTACAGTTTGATGTTAATGAAATTGTACGTGCAAGTGTACACGTCCGCTATTATCGTTTACAGACTTGTTTCCCTTGGACGCAACGTTTTATTTCATAAACTATATTAGTAAGAATTTTATTGCAATTTTGCTCATATCAAAGAGTCGTGTGCAGTCAATTAAGGATGATTGAAATCTCAATGAAAGCACTAATGATGGATTTTTTTTTAATTGTAAACATTCAAAAGATCCTTTCTCACAACAAATATTTTAACACCAACGAAAAATCTTCTTTAATTTTTTACAGCTTTTTAAATTCCAGGGGATACGAAACTTGCAAAGTGCTGTTAAGTATGTTGTTTATACCTCGCAAAAGAATCAGCTGCGGCGAGGGCGACCAAATGTTTTATATGCTTGTACGCGTCAGCTGTTAACTCTAAATAAACTTTATAAACTAAGAATAAGGTAGATACATTATTCTTTCTAAAATTTAGTTTTAAACTTGGTTGGGTGGGGTTGTGAAAAGAATCGCAATGAAATAATGATTTCGGCCAAATGTTACCATTATGAATCACTATGGGCCGTTGTAATTGTTTCGCGGTCGCTCCCTTAGCGATTTAAGTTCAGAAAGGATTAAAACGTTCGCGCTACTTGTTATTTCATCACCACGGCCGTATTTGCATACTAAATTTGAATCGTCTCTCGCGTCTCTATCAAGGCCGCGTTGTCGCAATTTCAAGGCACGACTTTCCTAAAAACGGCAATAATTTTAATTGCACGTTGTGCTTTCGCGCACTTAACATCTCCGGGGCCCCATTGGTTCCTTTGTGAGTCAAGGTATGCGCTGGTAAAATTTGAATTTACTAAATTACTGCCACTTACATTCCACGTGGTTTCATAGCGAAGAATCACGTATATTCTTAAAATAATCTGGATAGTACAATTCGGCTATTGAAACAAGTATTTATGTATATATTCATGTATATATGTAGCAAATGAATCAAATTACTGTACGTATCCCCTCAACTGCAAGTTTCTCTTAAGACAAGTATTTTCGATTTGTACTTCGATGTAGCAAGTTTACCTGCAGCAACTCATAACGCCTGATCAAGTAATGTGAATAATTCCAATGTCAATTTTTGCAAGAATCCATATCGTTTCCTGTCTATTTCACTGTGAGCTTGAACAAGGAAATGCATCAAAGAATTACCATACATTGTCACCTTTAATTTATAGAAACGTCACAGTTTCTACACATCTGATAAAATGCATTATTCCGGATCTTTATTTTATTCAAAAACGTGGAAATAACCTCCTTTTATAAGAAGAAACAATGTTTGACTTCGCTGGTTAAAAAAAGTATTTAAGAATTTTTCCCTTTTGAATAGTGTTTCTACATAAATGAGTTCCCTCTCCCTTAATAGTATTTTAGTGATGGGAACTGTGGTTAGCCAGTTAGCTATGGTGAGATTTCTCTTCATTCACAGGTTTTAAGACGTGAAACGATGTCTCTTCCACTGAAGCTTATTTCGGATCCGTCATGTTGTCCTATGCAAAGTTCTAGTATCATTGCATACATTCTTTGGACAAGGACCAAGGAAAGGAATTTCAAACAATACCTGGTTTATTAATTCGTCATATACTGAGGGAACACGTATTCTTTCGAAAACTACCAAGAAGAAGACTTCTCATTTTGTCCTGACTTCTTCTCAGAGTGTTATATCAAATATTATAAAAAATCTGGTCACAGCTTTGTCTAGCGTTACAACAATCATTGCTTTTATTTAATAAGAATGGGTATGTCTTATACTGATGCATCTATTATAATATTGATAGCTTCTTGAGATGACAAAAAATTCAGAAGCTAACTACCTAATTTACACACTATTAGGAAGTTAATTTCTCCTCCATATTCTTTCATCATTTTGCACAAATAAATGTTATGTAAATCTTCATCAATATCGCCTCGTTCTGTAATATCGTTGTCTGAGGTGTGAGCTTTCCATAACATGATCTTCGTCGTCTTCACATTTTTCCTCATCATTCATCGATGCAGCTTTCAATACATACATCCATTTAGGGCATATAATTGGATCTTTGGTTGCTTCCGGTTTTTTTCCTTTTCGCCGCATAGAAAATCTGATGAAATTCAGAGCTATTTCGATTACATGTGCTTAGTTCGACTAACGAAGCGTCAATCCAGTACAAGAACCTTGCAGTGCCTCCAATATGTGTGTATGTAGTGCATCGAAATCTTTGGCCCGCATCTCTGAAACTGTAAACGATTCAAACTTGACACATGGGTTATGTTGAAGACAGTGAATTGAATGTTCCTCCTGGACGATGATCAACAAAAAATTTCATTATTACTTCAATTAAGTTTTAAATCATTAAACATTTTATGTAGGTGGTCTACGATATCTTCCGTCAACTCCAATTGTTTCACTGGTGTAAAGTAACATTTTGCAATTTGTTGTTTATAAGATATTTAACATTTTTGAAAACGATTTTTGAGAAGTCAATAAATTCAGTTTTAGTAGTGATTTTTTTTATTTAATGTAATTGACTGTATGAAATAAGTGGTCCAGTCCAAATAGAGTAGAAGAATTGAATTATCCTCATAAAGAGAAAATAAAACCATGAAACCGGTAACAGTTAGATAATCAACAATTAGTCGAACAGTTAAACGTTTCAATGAACCCCAGGAGAAGGTCGTAAGAAGTCTACAGAAGACCAGCTGTTGCACCACTGCTCACCAGAGAGCATAAAGTTACTAGATTGTATTTTGTAAGAGAACAAGTAAATTGGACCATTAATGACAGGAAGCGAGTTTTGTTTTCCGACGAAGCAACAATATGTATTAATTCAGCAGATGGCCATCATCGAGTCAGGTGGAGGCCTGGAGAGAAGTTTGCTGCCTCCAATCTATCCCAGGATCCCATTTTTTGTGGATCAATAATGTTGTGGGGAGGATTCACAAATTAGTAGTGATAAGCACAAAATTCAATTCAAATTATTACGTTTTAATTTCAACTTCATTGTTTTTCATTGTCACCGTTTGTTTTCATTACATTTCATTACATTCATGACATTATTCTGTCCTTCAGTTATCTATTCATATCTTCTTCTATAATACCATTCGAATTTGTCAAACATTAATTGAAATCATTTAATTATAATGTCACGTATGTATTTTGGTTTGAAACTGCAAACATGAAAATAATAGCCACAGGGGCTGAACTTTGAGAGAAATCAACGCGTCCTGGTTTCAGTTGACTGTGCGGCATTAGCCCCCCCGTGGCTATGTTGAATGTTCCTACACATATTGTAGATATTTTGACTGTTGTCACAATGTGGTGGCCGGCTGCTTGTTGTTGACTCCGTATTGTTTTGTAACCTACAAATTTTGTCGATCTTTTAACTTGGCTATGCCGTCCTGATGACGACTAATAAGTCAGAAATACGTGTCTGCGGCTACGTGTTTTTCATACGGGTATCTGCCCATAAAAACCTTTCTCATATATATAGTGTCCACTTTTGAAAGGTTGGTCGATTGCTTGTGTGCATAACTTTTATTTGTGTACTCATTTACCTTTAAGGTAACCCATGTGAACAAAAAAAAAACGTAATATTGCGATTGCAATTTTCAGTCTGAGACCGCTCCGAACATATCAAATAAAAACCACCCTAATGGCGTTATTCAATCATTGACATTTCAGCGACTTAATTGTTGTACTGGAATTTAATTCTTGTTGGATATTTTGATTGTTGGGTATCTTTTAATATGAGAATTGCATATTACCCCAGCAACGCTTCATTTGCTACGAAAGAAATATCCACAGCTGGCGGGGCCATCGAGTGTCAAAAATCAAAATTACTCAATTTTTATAGTTCGCTATACGGCTGAATGCCTGAATTTTATGATATATGGTTTTTAGGTGTATTTGTGCTGTACTTGATAATATCATCTAGGATATAAGTAAAATGTATAATTCTGAGCGGCCGTGATGAATATGTTGGAAATAGTAATGATGCGATCGACTGAAATAAACAGGAAATGCAGCATTTGTACGAGGATAGGATCAAAGAAAGACTTGCGATATCTTTAGCGGGTCGTATGCATTCCCATTGTATTGTCTCGTGTTCTGTGGGAGTAATTTCAATTATTTCGTATTATTGCTCATCAAGATGGCTGGGGCCATGAAGATGGTTCATCAATCCTTCGGTTCTTTTTCAGAAGTGTAATAAAAGATATTGTGAAATTGTATTATTTTTGTAATAAATTTTTAAGGCATATCTACAAAGACAACATTCTTTCATAAGAATATTTCCCAAGTCTGATAACGATTTACCTGGATGTGGATATGTTACATTAAGTTTTGATTAACCCACTCTAGCACCTTCTGTCTTTGTTATGAGATGACACAAATATGTTTTAGATTAACTATCGGAGATGTGGCGTTAAATATATGATAGTTAGTAATTTACTACGACAACACAAGGCATCTCTACAATTAAGACACAGCTATAGTTATATAAAACTCGCTGATAAGAACGTCAAGAGTTGGCGGAAAGGTTGCTTTTAGATTTGAAAAAAAAATATCCTATAACCATAAAAATACAAAAACATGAATCACACATGTTAAATAAATTAGAAACAAATAATTTCGTGTTAACATCGAATTTAATTTTCAATTTTCTTACAAATACTGCCGGAATTTGATAGCGCAGCCAATAAAATATGCGTTGAAAACAGCCATCGATTTTCAACACAGTTTTAAATTTGTTTTTTTACTACACTATCTTTAGTTTTTTTAACAAATTTAAATTTCACTGAAAAAATTGTCTTGTAAATATGGAAAGATAAAATACTTATTTCGAGGTGCAAAGCGTGTGCACGTCATAAATAAATAAAAAAATGTTATGTAAATTAGGAATCCTACATTCAGGGCCGATGGGACACGGGATACTGCGGTAAAATTCCCCGTTTCCGGGATTCACAGGGGCATCATTTCATAATTTGTTTTTTTTTACGCGCTAATCAACTATGGAAGGACTTATTCGGAGCCCACGTATATTTTACCACCCGGGACCGGTCATATTTCCCGACGCCCCTGCCTGCATTTCGAACCATATTTATGCCTAAAATGGGGCGAAAAAATTGAATGTGCGAGTACGTCTACATTTCGAATCGTGACAATAAGTTTACGTTAGTGGTTTACAGTACACAATTCATCATCGTCCATGACTTTAATATGAAAGCTAATTTCCATATTATTACTAAATAAGGTATTCATGTATTTGTTATAGTTTATCAATAGTTGCAATTTTCACTTTTTGCTTTTCATCATAAATCATGTGATATAAATACAGTGGTATGACCTTTCATGTGCTTAGTTAACATAACGAGACTGCAATCTGGAACATGCACGTAGCTGAAAAATTCTCGGCCTATAAAACAATCCAGTCTAAATTCTTGACCATTTGGAATAATTTAGAGATATGTGATATACCAACGAATTAAACAAATACATGTGTATTTCAGAACCATATTGATTGTACAGTTTCGCTAGTGGTAATAACTGATGCGATAATTAATAACAATGTTTAAAATAACAATTCCATACATAAATGCATTCCAATAATTGACTACACCGTAATAATCACATGGTAATTGCAAACCAATGCGAGATTTCATAAATATATTCTATAGTGTAATCCATGCAAATCCATTAAACAAAGTGCGAATTTAATACTTCAACGGACAGCCTGATTTACTGATCAGACATAATTTATCCAAAAGCCAACGACTGAAAGAACCCACTGCGTGCATGTTTATTAAAATTCCCCCTTTATCGAGCAGTATAACTGAACACTTCCGCCATAAATAAGGATACGAATTTGTGCTTACCGAATAAATATCAATGAAAACTATTTTCGTCTTCGCATAAAAAGACGCTTCGCCCGACGGCGACAACAAATCGCTTATGTCTGTGCTTACAAAACAATTTCGTTTTTATTGAAAATTCGGCAAGCAAATCTCGTTTTATGGGCCGTTAAAAAAAGCGAATCGGCCGATTCGAGTTAAAAGTGACGCATTTACGTCGTTTCCGGAGATCCTTGTAGGAGACCTTCGGTCAGTGGCACATAAAGCTGCGATAACAAAAGGGATATTGACGAAACGGATTTATACACAAGGTCGGTCGCCTTCCACAAAAACGCAATGCTTACACGACCATTTGTTCAAATCAAATATGCGTGTGTAGGATCTTCCCAAGCGAATATTGCCGAGTAAAATATTCGGTCGCACTGCGTAAATCAACGATTTGTTATTTGAATGTCACACCCACCCTTCAATAGCAAAACAAGATATTTCGCAACAGCGTTTATTATTGGTAATGTTATATTCTTATACAACATTTTATTATACCTTATGACTTTGTAAAACTGAAAAATACGGCATCATCCGTTATATTAGATGAGGTTTCGTGACTAGGCATAGTTTGTCGGTAAATTGTGTATTTACGATCGTATTATGTGACCCTATTATTTCTCTACCACATACGTTTTCCTAATCGTGTAACTTACTTTGCATTTTCACACAACCTGCGTAACGGCGACATTTTGATTTAGTTCCTAGAGGAAATGAACTCCGTGCAACTTCCACGTGCACAATAACTCAGTTTTCGTATCGTAAATACGATGCTTAACATGGCCAAGCATAAATAATGTCCTTACAACAAGTTGGATTGTATTACGACAGCAGACAAAGCACTTTTCTTATTGTATTTCTATGTATTTTCTGTGAAATCATATATATATATATCAACGAAACGTTGCGATAACTTCCATTAGATAGCAATAGTTATTTATGTATCAAGTCTTCCCTTTTTTTAACATGTAGCTTGCAAGCATCGAAAGCCATAAATGACATAAGGCAAAGCATATTAAGTTTTTATATCACCAACGTTTAATCAATAAAATGCAAATTTAATTGATTGCCGTTGCTAAAGAAGCTGGAGAAATAGAAAATGTGTTCATATTTCACTAAAACGGCATCTGTTTATGAAGGTTACACCAATTAAACAAAGAAAATAAGGAATTTTGCTACAACAGCAACGCAATTGAGATCCCAGACTTGAAGATAAAAATAATTATTTGGTGGTATCCATGCGGTAAGTTAGTAAATTTTAATTAATTAAAGATGCAATGGTTATATAATATAAGGTAGTTATTGGATATGTTGCTAATAATTATGATAAAACAAAAAACGTGTGTGAGCCCCCCACACACTCCACCACGTACACAAACAATGGAGTTTTCGAAAAACAACCATGTGGGGTACTACTTTTATACAATTTTGTGCCTAAAGTCTCGATTTTAGTACAACGGAAGTAACCAAGATATAACGGAAATGAAGGGTGTACTGGCGTTACAGTGATCATATTCAATGGAACCACCGCCGCAATGTCCACATGAACACAAATACAGAAGTTAATATACACCTTCTGCAAGCCATTAAAACTAATTGTAGCCATATTTAAGTTCAGGAGATATAACGAAGAAACTTGATGGTTCCAGGATATTTTTTGACTACCCACGTAAGACTAGAGACAGAAAATAGACAAATATGTAATTCATTGATTTATTACCCGATTTACATTAGCTTTAACGAATTTTGCCCAAAAACCACCCCAATTATTACCATATGCATGCAGATCTGTTTAATTTATGAATAGGTTCCCGGAGTTGTATAATATTATTTATTGTCATATCTACTTGACAACATAGCGAAGAAAATCAATTTTTCCCAGACTATATTTTGATAAACCACGCCTCAACGGCAGCACATAGTAACAATTAATTTTTAGTTTCTTGGAGTTGTACGAAATTATGCATTACGCAATTCACATTAATTGTGATAAAAGTAACTTTATTGTCTTCACGACCCTTGCGGAGAAACTACCCCCAGAAGTATCACATTAGTGTGCAAGCAAGAGTTTTGCTTTCATCGCGACGAATGTAAATCTTGTAATAAATAATTTTGTACGACCCCAAGAAGCAAGTAACGTATTGCATACTTGTTCCTATGCTGCCATGGAGATAGTTCAAAGATAGTTTATCAAAAATGGCCTGCAAAAAATCAACCTTCTTCATTACATCGCCCTGGACGCAATTATTACAATACATAATTGGGTACAATTATGGGGGTAATTTTTCACAAAAATCTTCAATACAAAACAGATTGCCTTCTTGTATAACAGCTCTAGCAAATGTTGTAATAAATTATTCCAGAAGCCACTAATTAATTACATTCTTGCATACGTTCTGACATGGAACTCTTAGATGCGTAGTTTATAAAAAATGGCCTAGAAAATATCAATCCTCTTCGTTATGTCGTCGTGAACGTAAAGATAATAATAATTACTTTAATACAGCTTTCTGAAGGTGTAAATATATTAATCTCTGTGTTCATGTGCCCATCGCGGGGCTGATTAAAATGTAGTCTAGAAATTTCGTTAATTAGCACTGAATCGTGTCGATATATTTTTTATTTTCCTTGTTTTGATTTAGTAGACCTACTAACTCTAAAAATATTTTTGGAATGCTGTGGTAGTGACTGTTAGTGGTTCGATATGAGCGCTCAGCTGTTTACACTGTTGGCAATCGTCAGACTTTGCCATACATTTTGATATATCATCTTTCATATTTTCTGCTATTGCATATGAAAGTCATTCAGGATCAATTATCTCGCCTTCGTGCAGTTTTTTTATATGAATGATTTATAATACAGATTTTTATTCTTGTCTTTCAATCGATAGTCGTTTTCGATGCATTTCAAAGAGCATTATTGTAGGATTTAGTATTCCTCATATATTTTTTGCACGAACCTCAATTCTGCGTGTAGGGTTTCTGTGCTTTGTATAAATTACATTTGACTTTTCGTCATATAATATTACCCGCTTTAATTAATTCCTGTGCATTTATTTTAGATGTAGCATTCTTAACTGAATCTACATATATACAATGCAACCGTTCCTGGATAGCCAATCCTATAGTGATTTTCATCGTCTGAAGTTCCCTTTGATTCCCAATCATATTATATTTTTTTGTAAGCTTGTCATAACACACATTGTTTGGTATTTATTTTAATTTTTCTGATTCTATATGTATCCTGGCAGGATCTCATGTGATGATCTGTCTTGACATCATTATGCTTTTCTAGAGGCGTAGCTCCTCGCTGTGTTCCGTTCAGCGGAATAAAACCCCGCATGCAGCTCTGATTTTATTGTTCAACTACATAACAAAGCAAACGTAGCACATGCGTGTGATATAATGGGGTAAGTCGCCTGACTTACGACGACTCCACGGAAAGGCTAGCTACATTATAATTAGTTCTGTACAATATTTAGCATTTACATTACAAGCAAAACAAAACTACAGAAAATGTTTAGCAATCAAACAAATATCCTTTACCTACATTACCACATGTTTGATTATATTAATGATATGTATAACTAATTGTACATTGACCAGAAATTTAATAACCGTAGCTGCACGGGATTTATTCTATAATAAGACAAAAATTCTGGATACTGGCACAGCAGGGAGTATATAAAAACCAATACATAAGATGGTAACTAAGGTGGTGAACTAGGTACTACAAATCTCCAGACGAAAAACGTCAATGGATTTGTGTGGATTTATTACATATGACGCTGGCACTGCAATTGATGACCCCTAGAGTATATACTTATGTATGTAAGAATAAAAGAGCAATCTACGCAAGATTGGGGATCCTCTGACTGGCCAGAGCTTGTTGTTTTCTGTTCAACTTCTCCAAACTAAATACTAATTTGGCTATACCGCTCTGATGAAAGACTGAAACATGTGTCGATAGCTGCCGTGTTTACTTTCGGGTTGAAGATTATTAGCGACTAATATAGTTGTCTGTCCACAGTTTCGACTGTTCTTTTTAATTCTATGAAAATTATTCCTATTATTTTTTCATTTAGACAATAATTGGAAACCAATGCAATGTTAAAACACAAATGTATGAGGGAACATTACGTGACACAATAGAAAACATGAATATCAACTTTACAATGTAATTCTCAATAGAATATAAAGGAAATTATAAATCCAAATTACATTGAAAATAAAATGGAAGCAGCATGGAGTTTGGTTGAAGGAATGACAACATAATAAAAGTTTCAACTTTGACATCTAAAAAAATCATTATCTGCTTGTAAATCGCTAAACGATCAACCCTTGAATATTTAATAAAAGAATGCAATACATGAACCATTGTGATCTGATGAAGTTTCTACTGAAGTATTTACAAAGTCCAATCGGAACATTTAGCCCTACCTATTGTAGAAATTATCAACATGATTTCGTCATCCAAGTAGATCCACTCAATCCAACATAATATGACTAGGCTTGACCAACCCAACCCAACTTAGTATTGATATTAAAAAATCTGCAGTGGTCCGCACTGAACTTTCTTATACTTACTTACATTCCATTTTGCAAAAAAAGGTTTTTAAATAAAAGTTGCTACTTACTTTTGTAAGCACATTTTTTCGATATCATGTATCGTTTTCGAGATGTGGAAGAATGTGTAACTTCCGGTTGAGATATTGCTTTCAAGGTAGGACGTTTTCTTCCTTGGCATATACAAACCTTACGTTTAAAGTTTCATGGTGTTCACTTAAATAGTTTGGAACAGTGTAATTTTCATAACATTTTTAACCAATAAAATTATTAATTTTAAAAATGATATTTCAAACCACGTGGGTACGGACATAAGTGGTTAATTGTGTTGTAATTTATGAATAGCATATAAACTAAAATATTTGTATCTCAATAAGTCTGTTATGAAGCACGTGTTAAAATGTGCATCGATGTAAAATGTACACATTGCAATTTACCACTTTATACATAAATAACTATTTCATGACCACCGTAAATTGTGACGTTTCCCAATTTGAATTTTCAAATGTACCACTTCACATGTTTAAATTAGAAAAACTTTATTTTGTCATTATTAATGGTAAACACTGTGACAGATTTTGCATGCTGGTCATTATTCTTGTAACTTCACAAAAGTGGCTTCGCGCAGCATTTTTGCACTATCAGTACTGGCTTATTCGGATATGGAGATCAAAACGACAGCGCAACCCGGACCACAGCCCCGATGTAAACCGATTCGTGAATCTAGTCGATGACAATTCAGAATGTATGAAGTAGCAATGACATAACGTTTAAAGCGTTTGGTTATTATTTTATTCAGTTACATGACGTTACAAATAGCGGTGAAATATAAAAATATAAAACAACATTTAGATTGACTACAGTAAAATATTGAAACCTAGTTTGTTAGAATCAGAAATGGCATATGAAATTTACCAGTTATTGTGAACTGTAAATAAGCAAGGAAAAACTTTGGAACTGTTTGTAAGAAAAGTGATTTATATGGCGCTGGGATCAAAAGGGCATTCCGGTGAATTTGGTTCAATTTTTTCATTTCGCGAAAAAATACTGAATGTAAAAGAAACCTGTCCAAAATCCTACTGCATGCTGACGATGTAATAATCACAGGAGAAAGGAGTGAAAAAAACACTAATAACAGTAAATAAATCATAAAGAATAAAAACGAAAGTTATGAGTATGAGGATGAAGTGATCAAGAAACCACTAAGTAAGTGCATAGAAATTGTGGAGAAACCAGTAACGACAATTGATTCTAATGGAAACACTAAAAAAATAACACATGGAAATTTAACAAAAATATACTACCTTTTAAATAAATCGATAATGCGAAAGAAGGTAATAAGTGTGTATGTCAAGTTGAATAAATTGTAGTGGCTAAGAAAGGACAAGAAGGTAAAATGACGAACATTGAATACTTGACAAGAATAACTTAAAAGGAAGACAATGGGGAATAACAGTGTTTGCGAAAGAAAGAGGGTTGGCGCTGACGCCGTAAGGCTGCCAATACATGAAGAGATGAAGAAGATGAAGCTTTTATGTCAAAACTCACATGAAGCTATGTAATAACAGAATACATTGAAATGTATATCCTTAATAATATCGTCAATTGAAATAACTTGGAGCTAAATGTAGAAAAAAAAACAATTTAGAAATTTTCCTTAAAACAATCTTCATACGGCGTAAAACATGATGATTGTATGATGAATGTTTTTGGACATCAACATGGATCAGCAACTAAATAATTAAAAATGCTACGGTTCTCGAGATTAGAAAAACAATACTGATGTATGACCCTGTGGTTCTCTTGTTTTATTATTAGTCATATTAATTAATTGTTCGATATTTCTGCAAAATGTACATTAATTAATAAAATAATAAATTGCAATGTTAATTTTAATATTTTTAATTATAATTGTAAAAAACTAATTTTTCACAAAGATTCCATTTCCAAAGAGTGGATTTAGTGAATTAATATTTTAGTCATATATGACTGTGATGAAAAGCTTCTTTATTACGTGCCGAAAATGACGTACAGGGAGCGAAATTGCGTGTCCGGTAGCATGAGAAGAACTATACTATAGGCGGTACGTTGTAGTCGAATTCGCATTTCTTTGTATCTCTATACGAATATTTGTCCATAAAATATATTGTTTTACTGCAACTAGTTTCCAATCGTCAATTTCGTATTTACCTTTTTATTCATTGTTATTGATTTATTTTCACTGCTAGAAAAAAAACAAAATTTTCATCAGTGGCATAAAATATATCGCGTAACACTATTTATGTTTAAAACAATGCAAACAATAGCTCCGCGTACAAAAATATGCATTAAAAACTCGCTAATAAAATAATGATAGAAATCTAAAACGATTTTTACAACAATAGCCTTTACAAAATATTTATGTATCTGCAATAAAAGCATTGTTAATTAAATCTGCCCGGTCATACAAATAGATAAAACGTTAATTCTAATTCGGAAGTAATGTAATGCATGTTTTACATTAAATGCTTGTTAATTTGGTTTCTTTTCGTTTTCCAGACCCCTGGGCAAGATGCGTTTCCTGACGTTCCTGCTGCTGACGGGGATATTTTACGTCAACTTCACGCAATGCACGAGAAAAGACAAAGAACGAAAAAAGGACCGTTTTAAGACGTACACGACCAACAATCCCTGCAAACGGGACGGGGTTAGTGCACCGATGGGCTGCTTCTGCAGACCCGATAATCACCCTCACAACGCGACGAAAATCGAGTGCTGGGTGTTCACCAAAGAACTGACGAAAGACTACGGCATATGGGGCTCCTTTTCCGCGGTGCCGTTAATAGAAGACATGAACATCGTCGTGCGATCCGGCGGTCTTATCACGTTCGTGCCGACGAAAGCGCTGACGCACCTCGAAAATCTGAAGACGTTCGAGATTATGTACGGCGCAATAGACGAGATTCACCCGTACGCGTTCGCGAACTTGACGCACCTGCAGGAATTGAAATTGACGCGCAACCAGATCGTGAGCCTGAGCAATTGTTCGTTTGCCCATCTTCCGAATCTCGTGGAGCTGAGCCTCGACGAGAATCGCATATCGGAGTTGAACCGGAACGTGTTTGTGGACTTGCCCAGTTTGCAAAAGTTTTACATAACTCAGAACAACTTGAGCATCATACAGGAGACTACGTTCAGGCATCTGACGCATTTGTTAGAGTTGGAGATGTCGTCGAATTATATTAGTGTGTTAACGAAGGACATGTTTACCGGGTTAAGTGAACTCAAACGGTTGGATCTTAATAACAATTCAATTAGTTATCTTGGCGAGATGACGTTCGCGGAGCTTTGGGTGTTAGAAGTAAGTACTAAACCATTTACATATGCAATTTTTAAAATCCACTAAGATTATTGTCGTATTATTGTTTCATTGTTATTATTTTATGTTAACAGAGGTAGCCAGAAATATCACTTGTAATGGATGATAGAGCTGCCACGAATGATTGATGATTGCAATTCAAATGTTTTCTTCAATAAATATATACGAGAGTAATATTGAGCTGCTTGCAACCTAATTGAATATTTTAAGTTTGTCACGTTTAATTATATTAGCAACTAACATACGTTGGTAATACAAATCAATATATTATAAACTACCGCAGTATTCTAGAACTAGCTATATTCCATCATATGTTCATATCTCGAATAACCTTTTCGACGTTTCCCTGCATCCTTTACATTACTTACCAAAATGAACGCTTTGTAATTAGATTAGCCCTGTGGGGTTGACACACTGGCGTAGAGACATAAAGAAAACTAAATTGAATATTCTAACGCTCGAATTAAAAGTAATTTTTATGCGCCATTCGAAGCAGCTTGCTAAATTTGTGTCTCTAGTTAGTAAAGTGTTATTACCACCATGATACTTAACTATGTGCTAGGAGAGATATTATTAAACGATTTTATAATAGAATTTTAACCTCGTATCTTGGAAACTTATCACGTACTTGTAATGGAGAAATTTGCATGTGTTTTTGCTATATCAGCTTAAATGGATTTTTCAGATAAATTGCGTTACAAATCGGCTATACGATCGCATTAGACTTCAAACGAGTGTATTAGTAGGTTGTTTCGTTTTTTATAGTATGTATATATTTACTTTATTTTAAAACAAAAACGACGGTGGCATATTAGTTTATTTGCAGAAATATATTTATTTTACTTCATTGAAACATCGAGCTTAATTAAATTGTTTCATCAATTTTAAAACGATATATTTACTCTCTTTAAAACACACATAATTGCATTCGATCAAAAATAAGATTATACAACAGGTTCTTGTAATAGGTAAACGTCAACTTTTACTTTTACAAATATCATCTTAAAATGTATAGTGTAATATCAACAAATGTATAAAACTGGCTACTTGCAGTAAGGACTTAAAGACGATGGGATAACACCAATCTTTTAGAATTATATTTCGCTTTTAACTCATTACTTTATAATAAGTAAACGTCGATGAATTGCTTCTACGAATTCATAATACTTTAGTTACCTTGAAACATAAAATTATTGTATTATTGTTAATCATTGTTTATTAGTAGGTATGAAAATAGTAACATTTATTGTCCATTAATGTCTAATAATCATTTCCATTTACGAAAAATTTAAGCAGCAGTGAAAAATACCACTGCTCATTGTTCGTCATATGCGGTATGCGATTCGTTTTAAAATACGTACTGAAATTTCACTTCTTACGAAGTACTGCATTTCACTACGTCCTACGTAAGCTGGCATTATACAAATTCGCTGCCTTGCTTCTTGCCTGAAAATATTTCAAATATCTTTAAAGAATTTAAAAGAGCACTTTGGTGACATTACCATACCGTACATGCACATAATGTGCATCGAATAATATTTGAACAGTCTGGAGATTTTCAATTTCCTTCAGCTGTATACGGGTTAATTTCAACCGCTATCAGACAAGCATAACCCATAAACTAGGCAAGTTTATACGCTTTGTTCGCTTCATTTCATATTAACAAGGAGTTACTGACTCTCGTAGGATATCGGTACAAGTAAAACTATTCCACATACATACGAGTATAGCTCTCTGGATGTGTCATTATATGCATTATGCAGCATATAGCAATAATGATGTAATAATTTTCGTATTGTTTCAACAGGAATAATTTTTAACTACGTCGTACTAATTCAATATTGTTGTGTTTATAAATTGCTTCAATAAATGCATAATGTTTTCTAAATGAAATTCTTATCAGAAAGGAACTATCGCTCTGGATAATATAATCGCTATGTCACCACATAGCGAGTCATTTCGTTACAACGCTTAGGTGACCGGAATAATGATGCCGCTATCTTTGGGGTTATTTCGAATTATCGCGAGAATAGGTTTCGTTGCAACAACAAGGATGCATGCACATAATTAAGGACTCACAATTTATAAGCGCGTCTGACGTTCGGTGGCAATTTATTGGGAACATCGTTAATTAATGCAACAATGCCTCTGTAACTGAAACTCATAAGTACGCGTGTGTAGTAGATAATATGTTTTTGCATACAAGTAACATGTTATTATTTTATTTTCGAATTTACATCGTGAAAACTAGTTATTCGTTAGAATATATTGTCAAGAAACTGTGGAACTCGCAAAATGCAGTCACATGCATGCATTAACTCCACAAATTAGGATGGCGCTGTAGTTTTTAGCAAAGTAATTACAACCTGATTATAAACGCGCTGCAAGGTATTGTAAATAACTTAATTAATAATAAGTGTTAATTAAATAATAGAATTCTTTAAAATGCCCATTACACCTGCTCAGCAGGATGTAGACCCAAGCAATATCTTCTTCTTGCTTTATGCTTTCTAATTCGTTTCCTCCATTAGTCCTGTCCAGTGAGCCAATCCTATTGCATAGTCTAAAACTATCTTACGCCCTTCTTTGCGTTATCCTCCCATTCCAACCTTGGTCATCACAGCTACGTCTTTCCTCTTAAATCAGATCTTAGTATGCAAATGTTCTTTCATTGCCCAATTCTTCCACTTGCCTATTCCATTTGTTTATGTTTTCTTTTCCCCTTCTCTGCACTCGACCAAATATCCTTGTTTTCCACTCAAATGTCTACAAAAACTGTTCGTGAGGCCTTGACAAGGTCCATGTCTAGCATGCCTGTGTCAACAAGGGTCTTATCATTGTTTCGTTCCCCTTTAGTTTTGACGAGTTTGACCCCTTTCGAGGTTTCTTATATGTTGCTGTTACCTCTACAATTTCTGTTCAATCTTCTATTTGCAGCAAATAATTTCGTTTCTCCCGGAGATTCCATTTTACTCGTTTGTGCTTGGTCTTTAATATACAAGAGGGCCTACTTTATTTGGTTTGACGATTTTCCAACTATGTTAATTCCATCTGCAAAGCCTGTGCCAACTTTATTTTTATAGTTTTGTTCCCATCTCAGTCATGCTCTTATCCTTTTCTCCTGAACAGGGTTGCCGCCAATAATAGCGCATTCATATTTAATTCGTCGGTGAGTTGCCGGAAAACTCTCACTTCATAGATTCAACCAATAATTTTCATTCGAAAGGCGGTGGTTTAGCTTGTGTGGTGTCTCAAACTCCTTCAAGATTTCAAACAAAACCGCTTTGTATATACTATCCAAACCTTCTCGTATATCTCTAAAATAGGAGTGCCGTACTCTATAGGCTTTTGCGAATATAATGTAATATTTGATCACTGTTGGACCTACTCTTCGAAAATTTTTCCTTCTTATACTCTACACTTAGTAGGATGTTCCGCGGAATTTCCGGTGGTTCAGATAACTGTGTTGTTTAAGAAGAAGACATATACATATACTCATATGTAATTTTTCCTGCTTCCATATTTTGGCCCATGTTTTCTCACCAGTAGCTCTTCTGCATCTTAAGCTTCAGAGGGGTCTTATCTGCTCCTGTTAATTCGTTACTTTTTAATCATATCCTGCTGTTTTGTTGTATAGTGTCCTTGCTACTAAGGTTCGCATTTTGTGTGCTCGTGTACTTGCCCCATCTTCGTTGTCCCTCACTTAGGAGATCCGTAAGGTATCTTTTCCAACCAGTATATATAGAAATTATTTGTAGTTTCGACGTGATGTATTTTTTGCACAGTGCCCTTTTTGATTTATATCGTAAGTGTATTGCCATGGTGGTATCTTCATAAATTCAAAAATTGCTCGTTTCTTTTCTAGCCTGCTTCAATCTACGATTTATCTCGTTTGTCCCTTCTGTAGATTTTTTTGCTATTCTACAGATTCCATTACTCAGCATTGATTTCTGCAATATTTCAGGACTGGCCTTATTTTTTTCAATTTCCTTGCATTCTTCATTAAATATAAATAGCTTGTTCAGCAGCTTAGCTTTCTTTGATATTTGTTCACATCACCAGATTATATCACTCACACGTTATCGTTTTTCATCAATTTTTAATTTCTCATCATGCATTTATTCCCTTTATTATTGTATCCATATTATTTATTTATCCCATGGATATGACCAGGTTGTGATCATAATCTGATTTTTCTTCTCTCATTGTGCACAGTACGTTAGTATGGTATGTACTCACCATCGCATGGCAATATGATGACCTCGACGTTGCTAGGTGGCGCTGGTGTTTGTGAAAATGTTGCGCTTTTTATTACTAAGGTTATGCGATGTCTGGTGTACTGATATCGCTGTCATTTAATCTTTCTAGGTAATCGAATAATATATCATGTTCATCCTCCTGTAACTTATATAAGGGGAAAAAATTATGTACCAATACCTTACGATAATAACGATAAGCTTGTGCTCGTCGCAATCATAATGCCAAAGATATATGCCCTTATCTTCAAATAAAAGTGCAAGGGAAATTAGACATACTAAAGAAATAACGAGTACGACAGCATATAAAAGGAAACCAGGAAATGGAGAACGATTTTCAATAAGAATTGTAGACAAAAGTTGAGGAAGTGGAGGAATTTTATTGTCTAGGGAGTGTTATTCACAGAACCCAATGTAGCAGCAGATATATCACAGAAACAATAGTGCAAGTACATAAAGCTATGTTGTAGAAAATATAGTCGTCAAAAGTTATTACATTGGAAACAAACCTCTATTTATTTACAAATATCAGGGTGTAAAAGAAAATATCGAATTATAGATGGAAATGTCAAGATGTTATCACAGTTGCAAGCTGGACGCAGACTGAAAAAACCAATTAACTAACACACTTACTTGAATTTAATACACCAGCGAAGAGAAAACCAAGAAGATCGATTGATTCGTGGAGAAGAACATAACAGCACTTCAGGAAACGTGTAATAAAATATTTGGCCCAAAATCATAGAAGAAAATAGAAGCGAATGAACAATGCAGTATAATTAGGGCCATCTAATATAATAAGTCTTAGAAAGATAAAAGAAGACGTATACATAACGTAAACGACTTGCCCGAATCAAAACAGTTAAATTCTGCAACCGCTTTGCTTTAATTAATATCGGTGTCGTTTCACATTTTCATCTATTTTAAAACAATTCGAATTATTTACAAGTTTGATTTTTTTTTGAACTGTTGCCTTGACACTTTTATCAATTTGCATCTGACTAGTTTTTATTATATTTTAATACGTTCTACAAAAATAAATAAAAAATGGCAAGCGACAAAGAACTTAAAAACTTCACAAACAACAAATTATCTAAAATGCAAATATAAAATTTATGAAAACAAAAACCGAAGAAAAATGTAATAAACATTAAACATTAAAATATTAAACTTGACAAAATTGGGGTTACCCAACTCGAAAGCTATTAAATAATGTAATTTTGTAACAAATATGACTACTGGTTGACTTAGTTTGAGGTGCCTGTTGGGTTGTAGTGAAAGTAAGCTACAAAGAAGACCGGACCAAATTGATTCCAATTTAATTTTTAAGTTCTGTAAACCATGTATGACCAAATATATAGGTTTAATAGTTTTTTCAAGAATTTACAACGGTTTTAAACACAAAATATAATGCAATAAAGAAAAATTAACAATTATTATAAAGATACAACCGGCAAGGTACTTTACGAAAACTGTCTTATCAAATTGTTAAATTGTTGTCCAATTTTCATTAAACTTTTAACTCAAACGTTCTGAACTTTTTTCCTAATTGTATAGCTTAATTAATTAATTAAAATTAATAAAACACGTTTTGACGCTCCCTATGCCTATTCCAACATATGTGTGCGCGTGTGTGTATGTGTGGGTCGGTGTGTTGAAGCAAAATCTTGAAATGTATGATTCGTATATAGCAAGGAAGGAATGGTCCTGTTTAAAAAGCAATATCTCAACCGGAAATGATGGGTTACTCTTATCATCTTTTCACATATCACGAAAATAATACGTATCACCAAAAGTTCCTTCGAAAAATGTACTAGACCACTGCAAATTTTTTATCTGCTTATTTGCAGTGAATATCCTTGAATATGTAACATCGAAAAGTCAAAGTAATTCCACGTGAAAACTTTTTAAAAAACATCTTTCGACGGTAAAAGTTTACTTAAAGTATTAAAACCATAACTGATGAATTTAAGTAAATACCGATCAACATATTAATCATACAAATTACTAGCTTTTAGCTGGGTATCCACAAAATCGCTTTGCAGCAGCAATTTATTCTATCACCGTGTCCCGGTCTCTCCTGCATATTTTATTGTTTGCTTTGAGGCTCAATTCCCAACGGCGAACATGGTTTTAAATTCTTATTGTTGATATTCCTCGGTTGGCAAGCCACTTAGTACAACCGAAATGTTTTGGACACAAGTTTAAATTTCACAAAGCCACGATCGCTCGCGTTTGACTTCTGTTTTACGTTTTCCCTCTTTTAGTAAGTCAATATATCGCCTATTATTATTTTTGGTTTTAACCAACACCACTCCATTTATAGACGTTATAAGTAACAAAAAATTTTAAAGTAAATTACCAAATTAATTAACAAAATGAAATTTAATCATCCGATATCTTTTCCGTGCCAATTGAACGTTATCCTGGATTTTTTTTTTATATCTGCTTATTGAAGCAAACAAACTTTTCCCGAACTAAAATATTTATGGAGCTTCAGGTCCATGGTTTCATCGGACGTAAATGTTGAAGTTGATTTACGATTTTACGTGCCATATACGCTTTAAATATTCAAGCGGCTTCTTTTCTAGTTGGATTTTGTTCCGAATGTCCAATACGATGACGTGTCAATAAATAAGGATCTATCGCTTTTGAAATATCCGGAGGAGGTGAAATGCAAATTGCCATCTTTTAAGAGCAGGCATCTTGTATGACATATTATGCTTTATGAAATAACACAAATTAAGGAATTAAAGGATGATGCAAGGGAGGAGTTAAAAAATTTGTTTAGCATCAGAACTACTAACCCTATAGCCTGATATAATTTTTTGCGAGTAATTATTTACATAGTACTAACAACAACTCCCTTTCGTTCGTGACTAACAATAAATTTAACACTATGTTTAAACATAAATTCCAATCAGCTTTTTTGCTATTAAAACCTTTCACAGTATTTTAATTTAGCTTAATCTACAAAGGCAATCGGAGATGGGGTTAATTGGGATAATCCAGCGATTTTGTTTTATTCAATATACCGAACGGCAATGGCAATCACATGTTTTATATTACCAGTAATAAGCTTTTAATAAAGCAAATATTTGCTCTGATAATATTCCAACGGCCCAGTAAATATTTAATTAAAAACCAAATTACTCGTGTTTTTGTACGTTTTAATCCCTACGCCGGCATTAAATTACATGATACATAACAAAATCAAAAAAAGACAAACATCAAAGCGTCGCATCGTGAATTAATGTTGTAATCTGTCGACCATAAATCAAATCCAGAGAAATTTATTTGCGTTTTTCAGTGCAAAAAAGTCGCCCGTTAGGAGTATTTATTTATGCTGAAGAACGGGGCCCGTAAAGCTACAGAGTTTTATTGCCGTGCATAATTGCTCGAGCCGCAAAATAAATAAACTCATTATAAAGCGGACTTCATAACGGTGGATATATAAAAGTTGTCTTTTATTTGCTTTTATTGTTCGCACAGTCTGTAATATAGGGAAACTTCGATAGATCGACGAGAAGTCTGGTTTACGAAAACTTTGTTATTGCTGTTAACTTTCTTGTGCAGTGAATCATTTAGGTGTTTATCTGAGAATAGTTTTACAAGTTGATCGATTGAAGTTGCTAAAATTGTACAAAATTTTGCAAAAGCTCACAGGGGAATTTGCAAAAAAAATTTGGCTTCTAAGAATCTAAATGCTCGCCTTTGAAAGTTTTTTAAACGTCCCTTTAGATTTTGAGGTTCTGAGTTGTATTTTGATCGATCCAACAGAAGGCATACACTGCAATATAGATAATGCAAATAAATCGGATTTAAGTCGTTAAAAAAAACAGAGCAATTGCACAATATATTCTGATTACTGGTTTTGCTGCACTTTTCTTACTCAAACGCTCTTTGCTGTTACAAATAGATATATCAAATTAATTTTGTTTCGTTGATATATTTATATTATTTTACACGACATGAAACATTATAAAATAGTCTTAAAAGAACAATGTGCATCAATACTGCCATACTTTTATTGCTACGTCAGGATGGCGCTGATGGTCGCACAAAGTCCTTATCACTGCTCCTTGCATTGCTTGATCCATCTTCACTGGATGTATGTACATACGTTTGGTGGTATAATGAGCTGAAGAACGAACATTAATACATTCCCTGAGATTTAGTTTCGACAATAATTTAGCAGTCATTTTGGAAGTTTGATATTATTTATTTGTGACATATTTTCCATTATTTTTAACGACGTAAAAAATATCTTGACCGTTTATCAGCGATTAAGTGAAACAATTTATGTGCAAGTTAGACATTATATTTTAATTTCAATTTTACAAGTAATCGTTTTCACAAAATGTATGGATCTAATAGATTGGCTTAGTTTTGCGAATTTTCTCCTTACTCATGCACGCATCAGTCATCATTGTGACGTTTGATACTAATTTTAGTTTTATATACAATCGTTTTTACAGATGTGTTTTCACTCCTGTATACGATCGAAACCATCCATTTTACTTAGTTTCATGTGACATTCAATTCATTTTTTTTATCATAAATGTTTCACATTTGTATCACGAATTTAAGGATATTGCCAACATTTTTCATACCTACACAAGTAGCCTAAAGAAGGGTCGTTTATTGTAATTTAAGATAAGTGTAAACAAGCAGAGATATTCTAAAAATATATTTTCTGAGATGAATCAAATTTAAAAAGTAAAAATAATTTAACGACGTTTAGAGATTGATTTTGGAGAAAATACATATAAATGCAGAACCTAATAATATTAATAGCAGAACAGACGAATATGATTTAAATGTAATTTACGATGATTTGTGGTAATGTTTCAGTTTGTTTTGTCTATTTAATGTAAAGGTTTTTTGAATTGTCTCTGTGTTTATTTATATTTTAAGTTCGAATTTATAATTTTGTTTAATTTGTGTTATTACATTGAATATGAGGAGCGTAGTTTTAAAGTCATTGTATTTATGTTAACAATTTTTTTTTGTCATTGTGAATTATTTCAGAGGTGCATGATTTGTTTTTTAATTTCTTGTACCGTTTTGTAATTGAAGTCTTTTTGTTTGTTTAATTAGCTCTGATAAAGCTTTTATTAATAAAGGCAAAACGTATTTGTTTTGTTGCGGTGTGACTTAATACCAAATTTGCTTCTTCAAGACTTACATACTTGGAATTAATGCGGAAATTCCACCAGCAAACCGAAATTAGACAAATTAACACGATGTCCAAAGTCAAGCAATAAAACATAGCACTTCGTGACAGACATATTAATCTCAGCCACTGTGCCGTCTGACAGATGTAACATGTACCACATACTGCACATGGTATTTTATAAATTGTCTCTGACCTGTAACATTCTTGAGTTTTATCCTTAGTCCTAGTAAATAAATTATTAATAGTTTTCATATTATATTTAGCATTGTACGGTAATCTTTTGTATACAAGAGTTCGATCCGGCCAATCATTAGAAATCTAATTGGATATTAGAAATTGAAATGTTAGTTAATGTACTAATGTGTAATCAAACCAGCCAGGTACATCAAATTATCATTCAAAATAGTGGGATTACTAGTTTTTGATATACTATTATTGTATATAAATTCCTGGACAAAATTAACAAACAAATTAATGTGTTTTACTTTTAAGATAACGAACATGATTAAGGTTACTTATTTTTTTAACTAGTAGGGATGGATATTCTTAGGTAATCTAGGTACATGCTGTGAAAAAATCGTTTGATTTAAAATCATAAAAATCATTAAAATCATAATTCTAATGTCCGAAGTAATTTATCGGTCGAGGACGCATCAACTTTACTGGAAAAAGGATATTCCATGCGTTATGTTGCAAATTTATTAGGACGAAATCACACCACTATAACTCGCATGGTCGAAGGCTTCAATCAGACAGTATCTTACAATCGCAGGCCAGGACAAGAGTGCAAACGGTCTACGAATGCAAGGGATGAGCGCTTTCTGAGGCAGCCTGCTTTTAGAAACAGGAAAGTCACTAGTACAAGGTAGAAAACCTACCACCAGGGAACATAGAGTTGCAAAACTACGTTTTGCTAGAAATCATCAAAACTGGACGGTTGATGACTAGAAGAGGGTTTTGTTCTCTGATGAGATTAGGTGAACTTAAAATCTTTGGATGGTCGAGAGCTTGTCTGTCGAAGGCCAGGAGAGAAATTTGCGAGTTGCAATATTGCTCAAAAAATTCCATTTGGTGGAGGCACTGTAATGTTTTGGGGGGGAATCTGTTTTAGCGGTAGTACAGAGTTGGTTCCGCTCCGTATGACATCCATGAATGCAGATTATTATCTCGAAAATATCATAGTTGAACATGTACTGCCGTTAGCTCCCTTCATCAAGCCTATTTTCGTATTCATGCAAGATAATGCTCGTCTCCACGTGGCTAGACAAGTGACTGAATACTTAAATGAAGTTGATCATCAATTATTGAAATGGCCAGTCCCGATTTAAATATATCCCATAGAGCATCTATGGGATGCTCTTAAAAAGAGAGTTCGCAGTCATAGGCCCTCACCTTTTAACCATAATCAACTGGTAAAATGTTATAGAAAATCTAATCTGCAGTACGCCAAGGCGAATGAATGCCGTAATATGAAGTAGAGGAGGCCATAACGTAGGACCAGTTGAAACACGTTGATGAAGTTGTTTACGTTTTTTTGTAGTTCATTTTCTACGAATTTTTCGCATTATTAATTATGTAAGGAAAAATTACTTAAAACAAGGTCTTTTCTCATCAGTCGAATGCAGGAAACCTTATTTAATTAATTATTGCGTTAATTTTGTCCAGGAGTTTATTATTCTGTTACAATGGGTGGTTCGATTGAGAATCGGTATACCTACCCGACGTAGTTGGTTTACAGTACCAGTTAAAAATAATATGACTATTTTGATTAGAAATAACGGCGGTACTGCACAAATGACATCATCCACATATTTTTTTACGAAAGCATGCTATAAAGAAGAACACGAATCATATTATCAAACATATAATACAATACTATCTGAGCAATGACGAACTAAGTAGGCAACTCAAAGGTACACCAAAAATTCATCTATAGAAGTTATTTTTAAATGTGAAATATCAATTATCAAAACGCAGGAAAAAAATAAAGGGGCCAAGAGTGAAACCCAATTATCTTCAATTAAATACCACTAATCTTTGATGACAATAAGAACTAAGTGTAAGAGGAATGTTGGTGAATTAATAAATCGACCAACGTAAATCAATCGTTTACATTGTACTCTGAACGACCACCGAGAGAGCGTATTAAAATATCTACTAAATGCATGAAAATGCATACGTTGAGGAACCAATGAAAGATACTATAGCACGTATTGTTATGAATTTTTGGTAGCCCGTAAATCGTCGATGGTGCAGTAGGTATATCAATTATCATTCGAACCACACATTCAAGCAGAAGATTAATAATATTTTGAAATTAAAAATAGAATTTCAAAAACATTTTTAATTGTAATTAGAAGTAGCTGTCTGGTTTGATTTTCAATAAAGTTGAAAATATTTATAACATGGCTATAATAAACACATTGTAGACAATCGTGTAATTCATTTGGTTAGGTGGTGTCAAATGTAACCCAATTTTTCGAAGTGTCAATATCCAACCTGCAAATTGTTAAAAACATACTGATAGGTACCTTTGATGCCAAATTTTTATATGAACAGGGACAAGTATTTATAAAATCATTTATGCTTCATACACAAATAACTTTGACCGAAATTTATTTTTCAAACTGTTGACATACATTAACATTGATAATTATGCACGGTAAAAAAAACAACTCAACCTAATATAAAGTAATGTTAGTCGTGACTCAAATTTAGAATGCAGTATGTATGCATATATGGTTCAATTTAATGTATTATATGTAGTTCCAGAGGAAATGTCCATAATTTTTAATATCCCTGGAAACCCGACACTCGTATATCTAACAGTGAGCCGGGGGTATCTAATAATAATTTATTTTCTAGGAGTAAGGATAAAAGTCCTGAAGGTTTTCAGGTCAAAAATAATTTTTATGATACTCTGGGAAGTATGCGTTAGATGTCACATAGGCCAGGAAGCACAGTGGCTGACTAGAAGTATCCACCATAAAAGAGATTGCAGACTTGGCAAGTGGTCGTGCTTTACCTACGTATTGTTCTGGACGTTTTGGAATCTCAATCGAAATATAAGAATCGTTTTTTTTTTAGAAATATGTCACATCAACAAATATATTAATTTTAAATCCGACACCAACCAACTTAGTGGTATTTATTCACATTTGTTACGATTCGATTTTGCAGAGAAATACTACATTCACTGATGAGTGCCGCTAGTTCATTTTCTCTGTAAAATAAGAATACAAATGTTAATTTCAGTAGGTTTCCATTTTGTGTTTTGCTTTGTTTTTCTTATTATCTTATTATCGTCCGGATGAAGTGCAGATCTGAATACTGAAAAATAAATTTATTAAGAAAGTTAATTTTTTAAACGGACTCTTGATCTTTATATACTCATTATGGCATTAGGCGGTATTGTGCGCCAGTGCTTGCGAAAGTACTCAAGTCCCCTTACAGCCAACAGATCAGACTTGATCCTTTGTTCAATGAACAATGCTCGAGTTAGGGTTAAAGTTGCCTCCCCACTCTTTATGTTGCTAAGATGTTATTTTAATGTGGGGGACGCTCTTAGTTATAATAAGTTCAAATTTGAACTTTCACCCAATCACGTTTACGTCATTAACAACGCCTCCGCCAAAAACTTCTTCAGTGATTTTTGAGATAAAGTTTATTATTGTTTTAAATTGAAGGTCAATGGAATGTACTTGTATTTATTCAATGATGATCTAGATGCAAAAGTACGTCCATGCAGTATATTCTCGAGCTTCGTTAAGTAACTTCTGGATTCGTATGAATGCAGTCAAATTGGTAATCGAATAATCATTGCTATGAATGTTTTAAGCCTTACCGACACAAAACGTTGCTGAGAAAAACGCATTTCATATTTGATAAATCTACATGAGTAAACAGTATAAACTTAAACTAAACTTATGGTACTTATGTTAGAGGAACTAGTATTTGAGTTGGGTTAATGCTAATTTACTATTTCACACATCAACATTTAGTTACAATTTCGCTGTTATATTCATTGACATTATATATTCACAAACAATAATATTAAAACCCGTCTATTCCTCGGACAGGAACTGCTGCTGGAGTGGAATCAAATTACGTTCATTTCTGAACGTGCCTTCGTTGGTTTGACGCATCTCAAGCAGCTGAATCTCGCCAACAACCGCCTGAAAACTTTGTCAAGAAATCTCCTCGACGAGGTACCTGCTATCAGCAATTTGGATTTGCGCTCTAACCAACTGCAGACGCTCACGTATGACAACGTGAGGCCGATATTGCGAAACCTTTACAACTCGACTAGTAATTTCTACATAACGAGTAAGTACATTTATCTTATATCTTTAAAAGTGGGTAAATTATGCGACTTGAAACAGTTTAATTATGAACTGTATTTGTTCACATAGTCGCAGTGAGTGTAAATTCCAGGTTTGCAACACCGTGACTTTTCAAGGAAGTTGCTACTGTTATTATCATTCTTATTATTAAGAATCTGTGGTGGCATATATGTTGACAGTTAGCTTTAAACTGTTGGGTGTTAAAGTTTGCTTAAAATTAACAAAATTTAATTGAATTCAAATTCAACTTCACATGCATTTCTATATCAATGATGCGAATCATTTGAAGTCGATAAATTCAATTTTAGTCTTATTTTTGAAAAAGATTTTGGTGGATAACATTCACTCTTGTTTTATTAAAATAATTCCATATATTAAATATGTTTAGCGATATGGATGTTTTTAGATTTAACGAAAAAAGTTTTATATTTTTACAGCTGCACCGAATTAATAAGCTAAAAGCAAACTATGCTTAAACTGAAAAATATGTACATTTAATTGTTAAGAATGCCCTTCCACGTCCAAACCCTGATGTAATTAAGTCAAATTAACAGGTAGAGTGCCAGGACGGTGTCTGCTGTTGCTCTTATCCGCCAGAGCTACAGACATCATGGTGGGAAATACTGCTTCGTACTTTATACTAAAATTAAAATTTGTTTGCGAGTATTATTTTAAAAGGTCTGTCAACTTTTTGTGCACTGTACCACAGTACATATGACCTCTCTTGCTAGTTAGAAAATTAGCGCATGCAGTATTTTTTTTCAGCTGCATCATTAATAAATAAATTCATCTTAAATAATATTGCTCTAAAATTATATTAATTTAAAATTTATAAATTCCATATTTTTGGGCAGAGCAATTATTCATATTTACTCTGCATCTTTCCCGGTTTAATAAATATTTTCCTGCGTTGGAACAGTAGCACGCTTTCCAATTAAAACAACGTTACAATTTGCACGCGCTTCGCTAGAACAAAGCACCGCGTAATGTAAACAGCGATAAAATTCACTATGCAGCCTTGTACGTTGTCATCGCGGAAAAGAAAAGGTGAAAAATGCCGAACTTGAGGATTAAATCCGGTCTACGTAATCCGTCCAACTTATGTTTTCTTTGCGTGTTTTTAAATACCTAATTAGATAGTCTTTGTCACATCGAGCGAGACGTCCTAGAATATTCTAGGGTCCGTGGTTGCCTTTCCAGGTTGGTTTCGGGATCGCTCGACCGAAATGGATTTAAGAAGTTAAATAAAAATATAAGAGACTGAATTTATCTTGGTTTCGTTTTTTTTAAACTTAAATATAAAGCACCCGATAAAATGTGAAAAAAATAGTCTCATATAATTTTATAATTCGTTTCATAGCTATTTTCCTACAGCTGTTTCTTTAAGCTATTCGTTGGAATGATGCGTTATTATAAATGACTCGTTGACGCAACGGCTTATTGTTAATAAATAAATTTACAAAAGATTAAAAGTCAATCGACGTTCTTGAGCATAAATTTATAGTACAAACATTTTATATTTTTCGTCAGACGTTAAATAGCCATGAATGACAACACGATACAAGATTTATAGAAACTTTTCTGTTCTTAGTTCACGCAGAATATTTGTAGCAAATCGTTTCAAATCACATTTAATTTCGAAGGTTTTGTTTTTTGACGCTTCTTCTTTGCTACTTAACCCATGTATCTCACACATTGACATGCCCTACACTATCCATTCTATATTTTTACAAGAAGATGATAGAACTATTTTGGAATTTATTTAAGTATTTATTTCAATTCGTTAATGAGTATAGTTGTTTGCACATATTGCGTCAACGTCATAGAATTGTGAGCTGCTGCGTTTCGAAGACGAATTACTTAATTGACTGTGTTTCTGTAAATAGTTCTTTTTCTAATCAAATTCGTCTGGATTATAGAATATGCAAAACTTTCAAGAACTTAACTTGCCATCTCAATGGATTAAAACCTGTTATAATGAACTTGCAGCGAGAAGCAACTGCGTCATAAGAAACTATCAATTCTCGCACCCACTCAACTTCATCTATGATTGATGTGGAAGGTCGTCTACGATATAATTGAGAAAGAAAAGGGCAAGGATAACATTATTATTTATTGCGTGCGTGTATATACTGGTCTTCTTGGATGTATGTGACGATATTTCTTCTTCCGTAAGCTTGGTTCAACTGTCATCAGAATCTAGTGTCCTTGCTCTCTTATTCGTAACTTAAAAAAACACTAATTGGTCTAATTGATCTAATTTCTATCTTTCGAGATCGTACTCCAATGTACAATAATCTGAATTATTTCGTCGTGTCGGGACAGAGCCGAAAGAGTGGATTGGTAAAGGCGATTCAAACTTGCATATTAAATATAAGAGTGGTGCTCCTATAATTATTGCGACTAAAGAAAACTAATCGTGCCCAACAATATAAATTCTACAACTAATTTGACGATATATTGTCAGAATATACGGGGCCTTCGCACGAAAACTCATTCTGCGTACGCTAGTATCTTGAACACTAATTTTGAAATTATAATTTTTTTCTCAAATTGACTTAATAGATCAATATTAAATGCTGAAATAGTTACCGATGCGTTTTATGTTAGTCGTAGTGACAGGAAATTTGATCTGGTAAACCTTACCATTGGTGGTGGTGTCTTAGTAGTTTTACACAAGGACATTAAATATGAAATAATTATTACTTCCATTTTGAAAACATTCTACTGTCTTAACGTTAACGATCTTGGAGCATTTGTCTAGGCATGCTTCTGTTGGATCACCCTGTGTTACTTATTGGTGATTTTAATATAAGAAATTTCGCAAACTCATCGCGCGTTGATTCTAGAGTAACAGCGATAAATAATTTCTCAGCCGACCTCAACAAAATACTATATCTTGATTTTTTCAAAGATTACTCGAGATGTGGTTGTTGAACATGACAATTTGTCTATAATTCCGGACGATGCCCGTTGACCCATACCTTTCCGCCCAATAACAATAAAGGTCGTAATGTTTATAAAGCCAATTACGTTGCTTTGCACTATGAACTGTATGCAGCTGACTGGTCTAAAGTATATTTTTTCAGGACGTATATAACTGTGTTGAAGTTTTTTACCAATTATTATATACTACAGCCCGCCTTAGCAAACATGAGAGCTGAGGGGGCGTGGCGAGAGCGGCACTGCTTTTCAACGTACATTGAGGTTAAAAAATAGCTCGACGGCAAATTTAAAAGGTAGTGTTGCAATAAAGTATTGTCACAATTTAAAGTTTAATAACGAAATGAAGAAATTAACTATGCTATTATAAAATAAGCATATAAAAAAATACAAAACTCAAAACCTGTCAACTACTGTCTAGGTGTCTATTTGCACCTTAAGGAGGATACTTCTTGCATACCTTCAGTAATGCATGATGATATCGTATATTACTATCTACTCGACCATACTGGTAAATGACTGCGAAGTTTTTTTTCCAGTGACTCGGATATGCATAGGACTTCTAGAGATACTGGATTCTCTCACTCTCTGTCACAGCATTTGTAAAATTAAATCCAGTTACACTGCGGGCTTTGACGATAACCTCCGCTTCTTATAAAAGGCTGTCGAATGGTATTTGTGACTCCGCTAAACATGATTACTAATCTGGCGCTTCTAACCAATTTCCTCACAAAATAGAAGAAAACAAGAATAAGTCCTATTTTCAAGAAAGGAGATTTGAACAAATGTTGTACAATGCCATTTATGTCGTGGGTTCATGACGGGACGGTAGACGGTAACAAATTTTATGTGCATTACCTGCCTTCTCGCGACCATTCAATACCATTGATCACCATGTATTGTTAGACAAGTTACACCAATTCTGATTTAATTGAGTCTTATTTATGCCATAGTTGATTATGTGTGTTACAACGCTTTCGAGTCAAATGATTTTAATGCTTCGTCTGGCGTACCGCAGATCCAATTTGGGACCGCTGCTTTTTCTACTATTTGTTAATGAATTGTTTAAGTTGCTAACGTGCTTAGCATTGGTCTATGCTTTTGACCTAACAATGTGTAGTCGGATTAATAGTATAAATAGTGCACCACACTTCCAAACTATAATTGATAATCGCAATGGCGTTAATAGAACAAACTTCGATTAAATACTGACAAGACTTGCGTGGTGCGACATTCAAAAAGGGATGATGGCATATATTTCATGAGGAATACTAAGTGGCTGGTGAAAATTTCAGGCATAATTTAATCAAAAAAATTGACTGTTCTTTGTTAGTACAACCAATTTATTTTAACGCCCCAATACTGGCATCAAGAAACAATGTAGCTTTCTTTATTCCAAGCTGCAGGACTAATGCCATGTCAAAGAGCCCAGTGTATCAGATGTGTAGTAGCTCTAATATGTATTTTGACGACATATTCATCAATTTGGCCACTGTTTTAGGTTGTTTTTTTATACTCTTTACATAGTTATTTCCACTTATTGTTAAAATATCTATGTACAAGATAGGCTTTTGTTGATGTTGTGCATTTTCTGGTTTATAAATTTTGAACGCAAATAAATACTTATTATTATTATTACCTGGCATGTTTTCACTTATTCTAGTCGCCTTGCAAAGCTGTGTTTTCGTTCCACCAACCATCGTCTTTGTTTTGCTGTGTATTTATAATTGTTTATAATCGTTCGATAAGTTCTCACAGATGTTGTTAGCATATCATCAAAATCTTTAAAGTCTGCACCCTTGCTTCAAACCTACTTCATAATAACCTTTTCTAATTTTTCATTTCTACTCGTCACGTAGCTCTCTGTATCTGCAAACAAACTTTTTTATTTCTATAGGTTTCCTATTCGTCAGAATCTTCCGCAAGTCTTCCCTTCTTATCCTGTCGAAATTTTTTTTCACACATTCGGAGCATATGTGAATCTGTGTTCTCGCATATTTACCTAATAGGAAAACCAAAAACCACTTTGTGTATCTTCAATTGTATAATCTAAGTAAAGTCTTTTCTAATCAATTCTTATTTGAAAAGATTTTTCGAAAAATGGAATATAAGTAAGTTTATGCAAGTTCAGCGAGGGCCAGATTTTTTCATTTGCTTTATTGCACCCTAAAAAGCTTTATGTGTCGTGGCATGTTTTTATCTAAATTATATTTTGGTACTAATACCTTTTGTCTCTATAGTTACCTATAGTTTTGATATGCAGGTATACTTTCTACATTTTCGTTTTTACTGCTATGTTTATCATTATTACACTATGTCTTGTATGTCGTCGCATTCCACCCAAGAGTAATGTAATTTTGTGGACTTCCATGGCTAGTTCGTCAATCTCGTTACTTAATGTGTGGACTATCCATGATCCACAATTATAAGCAACCTGTTAAACCTGCGCCTATTGGCATTTTAAACTTTGCAAGCCCATTTAACTTAAGTTTTTTATATTTGCTAATTACTAATATTTATTTACTTGAATCAAAAATTCGTTATAACTGAACAATTGTTGGACATAAAATGTAATCTACTAATAACCCAGTTTGTAAATATTTTGAGTTTCCACGAAAGCTACATAAAACGCACGTTTCCACACAAATGTTTCAATAACTATTTCATTTAAATTTGGTCCACTGGTCGGATCCAATAGTGGTGCACTAATAATTATTGTTGCGTTGATTCTCTTGACCTTGGCCCTTTATATGTACGACTTTTCAATTAATTTTTCAATTTAATTCACTTGACAGACTCGCTGTGTGGTAAAGAAAACATTTTCAATAATAATTCTGAATTTTTGCTAACCCATGCAGTATATTTATGCGTTATTGGTTCGGTATGTGCTACTTAATAGTATTTATCTGCAATTGCGTACTATGTACATATTTTAAATGGATATGACATACATTGTCTATTACATAATAATGATTGAAGATGTCTGAACTCCACTGAATAGGATTTATATGTATTTGATGTTTAACATAGATATCCCACTTACAATTTTAATATAAAATTACTTTGCCAATAATTAACAAAGCAATTGTCGAATGTACTGAAATTCCGCCCATTATTTACTCGCTAATAGGTATATTTCACAACCAGCGAAGCTTCACGTCGCGGAAAAACGTCCTAATCATCAGTGCACTTACGAGATGAACAATTATGCAAATTAGGTTAAGCAATCCACACGATAAGGAGTTGTTTTGCATGAACGTTTCGTCGCATCGGATTATTAATTAATCATTTTAAGCCATAAACGTTGGCGTCAGCAGAATCTACGTGTACGCGAATGCATGTGTGTGAGAGCGTAGCCAGACGCGTAAGAAATTACAGTAATCAAGAACCCATCAGTGTCGTATCGGATTGCATAACATGCGGCTCGATTACGTGAAAATTTATTGAAGTGACGCGTCGCTGCCAGATATGCAATTCAATAATAAATACGTGTAAGCACTCTTCGCGCTCTAGCAAAACGCCGAACCCGTCTGGCGGGCTTCGCTGTTGCAGCGATCGAAGTTTATGCGAATATTGATGTTTTTCCTTCGCGCGTGTTTCCGGTGTGAATGATCCCGCGATTCGTTGTGTATATTTCCAGCGTGGAAATTTATTATTGGCGTTTTTGCGTTTGTGATAATTGTGCACATCGCAAAATTAAAAGCTCTTCCTGTGAAATCGTTTTATAAAAAGCTTTCCATCAATTATAATTGGTCATTTATTTAAAACGAATTGTATTGGATTTTCGACGGAATTATATTTTTCTATTTCGTAGATATTGAATAGATATGAATATTGAAATTGGTATTTGTCCCAATATATTTACTAGGAAGCGAATTAATTGTAAATATCAAAATGTATTCAATTAATGTATGACTTTCCAGACGTTAATTCGTTTAAATAATTGCTTGTGGACGCCTTTCAAAATTCAGCTCCTGATCCAAAGTTTTGGTAAATTTGATTGCACAAAAATATTTCATCGAAATGGCTGGAAGTAAATTAAGTATCATCGGGAAAACTTTACTACTCATGATGAACAACAATCAGTATAATCGTTGTAGTTTCATTCTGGATTTTCCTGGTTATAAAGACATGGTTTGCTTTGTCTTTTAGCCCCCACCGGTACTATAACTGCAAAAAGCCATCACCAGCGAGTTATTCAGGAAAGTCTAATGTTCTTCTCTTTTCACCACTCTTCTTTCCCCCTTCTACTCGTTAACCAAAATAAGTGGAATTTAATCTCTCTTGTTAAATATATGCGATCAAGATGGGTATGATAATTTTAAGTCAACAATTAACCACCATAACTAATGTCAATAATTTTCTAGACATAAGCAAGTGATAACTTTCAACGAGTAATGTTAGGCAGTAATCCACATCTATAAATAAAGACAAGAATAAACATCACGCTGGCAATCAGTGACTCAGGTGGTCGTCAAATTTAATTCATTGCGCTAATAAGGATTTTTTGTGAATTTTGCATCCATGAGGTGTTCACACATTAATTTTTCTGATGCACATCGATGATCTTAATGTATCTAAATCTATCGATAATTGTAATGATTGCGATGTTTTGTAAGTGGACCTTAATCTACGTGATGAATACTGTCGATTGAATAATTAATCTATTCTTTAATCGCAAGATGTTTATCCATACACCAGAAGCAGATCATCAATCGCTTTCGATTACGTTTTAGGGTCACAACTTATTGCAAGGGTTGATGAGGTGAAAGATCTGGGGGTCACTTAGATAGCAAATGAATATTCCTTAAATGTCCTAGATTTATTGTGCGTTCAGTAAAAAATGAGTAACATGCTTTATGTATTTTATGTTACGCATGAATTTATGCAATATATACTAATATATAAAATGCATGGTTTGTTTAACATGCGCTATTTTATTTGCCTCCTCTAATTCCTGTTCATCTATTAATAGATGTTGATTTACTTATGTACAATATGCACTTCAACGATATATATACAACTCGTACGTAATCTGTTCAACTAATGAGCCTGCATCGGCCGAATGCAAATCACTAACTAAATTCGTCGATTTATGTGTGTGTGTGTTAATACCTAATAGTTTATCGAAAATTATATTTTCATATAGATTAAATTACAGACCAACTGACTTTTGTAATTTGTGATTGTCTTCGGATATCAAATAAGTTAAAAACTAAAGTCAAATTAAAATTACTTCCTATTTCTACTTTCAAATAACACAAGATATATACAACTTTACCTATAAAGTTTTATCTCCAACTACATTGTAACCTTTTGACTATACCTACGGCAGAATTTTATTAAGATTTTGAGAGCTGTCTAATGGCTCTTCAAAGCTTCGTTTGACGTTTCAACAAATTTTCGAGGCTAACTTTTTATTCCAACGTGATCTCCAAGTATGCATAGAAGACGATTCGTCAACGTACAAGATTTAAAAACTTTATTGGTCAATGTGAACCTCTCCTTTACAAGTACCTGGCAACATATGTGAAAATTGTCCCGCGTTAATTACAAATTGCATACATAATTAATAATTAAACGACAAATATTCGATGATTTACATACGTGTTATTAAGCCATCTGACATTTGTACAATTAAATCAATTAAAACCTTAATTAAACATATAACAGCGAAAATTATAAAGCCTTTAAATTTAATCATTTATCACCTGCTTACATCTTACAAAACATCTACAAACGTTGAACTAACGTTTCTCTTTTAATTTTCTTTTACAATTTTTATCGCTAATATAAATCTTGTTCGCACTGTGTTAATACAGATTATTTTCGTAATTTGAGTCTCCAATTAAAACCAAGAAATAATACATCATCGTGCTTTCTTTATCATTTTTTAATAAAAAAACTCAACACATGTTCGAATTCTATTTTGAACGAAACTTCACGTCGTTGATGCTTTTCAGTAAGCATCCATGTTCACTTAAAAACTAGATCTGATTTTACGTGTTAACAATAAAATTAGTAATAGAAAGTTATCTGAATAATCAATGAGATAGTGTAAGATTAACAATTTAATATTTAACAAGTGTTAAGTGTCCGAATAGGGAGTATAATTTTACGCCTCATCAATAGGGTTCCGGCGTGATAACAATATGAAATGTCAACGTCAATGTCAACAATCGTAACCACATTGAATATTGCAATCTTTAATATATGTGGGTAACAAACTACGAAATGGCTTTCATATTAGATTTAGTTGGAGAATTAGCGAAATGCAAATACTTCTCAGTGTAACAACAACTTAGCAAAGTAAACAATTTGAACCGCACATGACGACCAGGCAGACGCAATTGTAGTAGTGCCCAACTTGTTATCTTCAGTGCGTAAAATTTGCAAGTCAAGAAGCCCATTTTTTGGCTTCTCAGACATCGTAACCAAACTCAACGTGAACCATTTTGTTGTTTGAGTTAATTTTTGAATTTTTTCACAACTATCGCATCCTCGACATCTCAGCAGTCTTTTACGCCTGAAAAATTGATCTTCCTGAAAATTCGAATTGATTTGATTATCATTTTTTGCAAAACTTTAGAAGTATTTGCTTATTTTAGCAATTACATTTTTTTGCGTCGTTGACAATGTCGAACATTTTAATGTTAATAATCCTTAAGCAACGTTAACAATGTTATATTTTTCAATTTGATTTAAATTTTTTTGCAAATTCTTTGCATTTCTCGTATATTTTAGCATATTTTTAGCACGTTTGCAAATATGGAGACTTTCAAACAATCCCGACTCAACTGAAGTCTTGCATCTTTGTCAATTCCAGAATACGTAATAAACCCAACTCCTATTTTTACAAGTTTCGAATTTTATTTAATTTTTTTTTGTAATTTTGACATTTTTCCAATTTCATCAATATTTTGACGTTTCTTGCACCTTTAACAATTACAGAATTTTTATCATTCTCAACCCGACCCAAATTTTCGCACATTTTGTACATTTTAATACTCCTTTTTAACACCTTCATATCGTTTTGAATTCGACTTTAATTGTTTTTCCCACATTTAACTATTAGATAATATATTATATGCGTTTTTATAACCAATTAATTTTCATTTTGCGTACATTTTGACTCAGTTTTTGAATCTTTGTCAACTGCACACTTTTAAACAATTCCCACTCAATCCAAGCTAATCCAATTTTTACAATATTGCTATTTGAATTTGATTAAATTTTTTTTTATTGTTACTGCAACAGAACCAAATCTACTATTGTTTTATTTAATTCCAAATTTTTAACTAGAACTGTTACCAAAAGCTAAGGTTCTATATCCATCCAGTAAAACGATATAACTTTCTTAACTAAAATACGCATCACACGTGGATAAAATGCCCCGCAATAGAATCACTGATTGTTGCTGTAGCTAAGTTAAAACCGAAGCAACAATATTGCTGTTTGATGAAATTAGTTCACTGTGAGCTCCAGTATAATGAAAACTGCAATGAAATGCCAATGTGCATGGAATATTTTGAAACCTAATTAAAAGTAATGTTTTCTTAATTCTACATTCCTTTACATTTATACATTATGTCAATCGTTCGTTCAACATTTCTTTGTCCTAATCACACAATTGTTAATTAACGATAAAAGAGATATAAGGATTCCTGTGTCTACAAGTACGATGTAGCTACAGTGACTACACCTGGTGGCTAGTAACTCAACTAAGTTAACCGTAGCGTACAATAAAATTAAGATTATGTCATATGAACTCTATGGTCATACGTTTTACAATATGCACGACACAAGAATGAACTGAATTAAAATTTACCCCTACAGTTATGAACGAAGTTCTTGGGGTCAGTTCTTTATTCCTTTATCATCTTACAACTAACTACGTTGATAACATGAAACATGTGGAAAATTTATATCAAATATAGTTCTCTAAAAAATTCAATTTAAAATTTACACAAACACGTAATGAAACCAATCCCCAGATTGATGTTAAAGCGCTTACAAGCGAACAAGATACAAAGTTGTAAATTGCAACCCGTGATAGGATAATTTTATCCTGCGACGCGTACTGAAAATGTGGTTCGTATTAACGATAAATGGTATGAATACGCCCATCGTGCAATGCGCAAAATTAATTAAAATATATCGGGTAATGTTGTGAGTGGATAATTACACGTTTGAATTAGATTTAAATTCATTGCAAACTATCCGTTTCAATTGTACTTTTAATTAATAATTTATTTCATAATCGAACCCATTAAAATGGAAATTGGAGATTGATCTTGATTCGCAAAGCAACGCTCGGTTTTTTTACCTGCGGATGGTTTCAGATGAATAATTAAGTGCATTTATTTGCTCGTTAACAAAATGTAGCAATTTCGGGATTTATTTTCAATAAGCGCCACCTAATGTTACAAAAAGTTGTTTTTGATACATTTCGTTGCGTTTTCAATTCAAAATTATTGGTATATGACAATGGGTTTACTCAGCGAATGTGTTCGTGAAAAGTTGTCCGTGAATATCTTGATTCATGGTGCCACAAAGTTGAACGCAATATCAAAATTAAAAAAGATAAAAGTAGGTATACTTCACGAAGCATAAAATGGCAATTATCATACACTTCATTGTACCCGCATTAGGAGGCCTTAAAATAGCGGTTTTGGGGGAATTTTTTTAGAACAGAAAAAAATGAGCAAGTGTAGTGAACTTTTTAGAGCATTTTATTGCATATTTGAGCATTAAAAAAAAATATATTTCGAGAGAAAAATATTTAAACGGAACCGATTTTTATGCACATTTGTGCAACACCTTTCAATTGCAGTCTACAATCGGTGGGAAAGATGTAGCTCGTAATTTTTGTCTGAAACAAAAAAAAAACAATTAAAATTGTAATTCTCATATATTTTCTTCTAGGTGAACTAAAAAAAAAACCAAAATTTTGAAATTCAAGATTTTTCTCATGTTTGAAAATAAATGTGCTCTTTGCAGGAAGAGAAAATCATTTCAACTTGCTAAAAAAGTTGTTTAGAATTTTTTTTTCATTAATCTTTTTAGTTCAAATCAAAGAGAATGTTACTGAAGCTAACAAAAATTTTGTTTCGTTTTGATTGCTTGTCTAGTTTTCTCGCAATCACGCCCCCCAGTTTAGAAAAATCGTAAAAACGAAAACTCGAGAAAACGCGCTCTAAAGTTTACGATCAGGAAAAATGTTAATTTTCGATTACTTACGGAATATCTCGTTATAATCCTACTATAGCTCTTACGAATTCAAAATATTATTGTTTCGAACGACCGATTGAACTTTTTTCAGTACATAGTTCGGTGTTATGTGACTACGGGGAGGGGCGCGCGTTTCGTTTGTCCGAGCGTTCGTGCGTTCGTATATTTTTTGCTCGACACCTCACTGTGTTTAGTGCTGTATCTTTCAAAATATTGCGAATTAGCCGCTATAACTTTTTATACATATTCTTAGATATATTCGATTTTTTGAGCCTTCTAAAGCAGGATTCCCCCTTAAAGTCACCATACGCACGCGGCGTCCGATTTTATATCGTGCGCAGTTGCACAGGAAATGATAATTAATGGCGTTGTTAATTCTATTATAGAAATATGAAGATTATGGTCAGCAAATGGCCAAAAATTCAACTAAATCTTCTATACATAAATCTAGTTATATTTGAGTGTTTATACTATAAATATCTACGTGCGCCTACACTCCATCCCATAATGTTACTTCTCGAATTCACATTACGGTATTTACTTTTCAATTCAGACTTGTCCCCAAACCGACAGAGGCTAGGTTGTAAATCGATAAGTCGAAGCGCTTGGCTTCAAATCTTGTGCTTTCATGCTTACACCGTCCGCCCGACGGAATGTTTATCGCATCTAATTACATATAAATTTCATTATATTGCCCGTATCCGACACAATCTAACGAACCTAATCTGTTCGCATGGAGCACTGCCCTTATCATGGAAATTACGGCTCGCCCAGCTGGCGTTTTTAAATGCACAAGTCATTGGATGTATGTGTGTGTGTGTATTTTTACGCTTTGTCACCATGCTCGGTTGATTCGTAGTCGCTTCAAGAATTAAAATTTTATTAAGAGCTCGAGACTCCGATTGTAGGGAACATCATACGATTCGATAACATAGAATGATTTGTTTTATTCATGTCAACTGATCAAATCCGACAAATATACCTTCGAATATATTAATAGGTATATTTTTAACCTCTTAAAGCATCAATTAATATTCGTTTGGCAGAATTAAGATATATGTTAAAAATAATTTTATTTCAAAACGTGTACCAGAACATATTTCTTTCATTTCTTTGAACGAATTATCATTTTTTAACCGAGCAATTATTTGATTTATTATGAACCACATGAACAAAGTCGGATTAAATAACAAAATTTAAACTCGCCGCCGTTGTATTTATTCGAAATATTAACACAATACCATTTAGCGTAACTACAAACTTGCATTTACAGTCTATGTCGTAAATAGACAATATTTTGCATTGCGGGATTAACATTAATATTAATATGATTCCACAATGTAATCCTAATAATTGGTTGGTTGCTCAACCTGGTAAGCTCGAAACAGGCTCCCATAATAATTTACAAGAAGCGCGGCGTTGACTGAGGTGCGTAAATCGTCGGATTAGCATACGAAATTCAAATAATCCCGAAAGTTTAATTTATAATGCCGGCTTCTATTTCGCGAGAAAGTCAAGTTCATCCGATATTGTTACTTGTAAATCGTTAGTGGAAGAGGCTATACAGATAAGCGTAGTTATTAAAGGTGTAATTAGTTTAGATTAATGTTTGCACAGTGCGGTACCGTGCATTGGTTGGGTGAGATATTAACGATGAAAGTTTAACGGTAGACAGATTTGGTTATTTTAAGCAAGAATGTGTGAAAGTTTTGATTTCTCCTCATTTGTTTACTTTATTCGATCAAGTTGAGTGACGCAGCATGTTTAGTGAGTTTCTTCATTGAATTTAGTGAGAAAATATTACTAATTAGTTTGAAAATTAAACACCAAATAAGAGTTATTTGTGTGCTTAGAAGGTAATGCTATGTTCTTATTGAGGTACAGAGGTAAACAACAAAACTAGCAGAATGCTCCAAAAGTTAGTATATTGACGACGTAGTCCAATATTTGAAAGGTACGAAATGCCTTCAGGATACTAGTTATCAAAGTAAAGATGACAACAACAAAGTTTAAAGGGCATTCGTCTTTAAAGCAATATGTGCCACTAAAGCCTGTAAATAAGGAAATTATGTTGTGGCTTAGAGATCCCTTTACTGGACATACGTACGAGCAGTCTGCTACAGAATATGCAGCAGCAGTAGGAATTTGTAAATAGAATGGAAAAACACCTAAAATAAAAGATTAACTGATAATAGGTGAACATGTGTTTAAGTGCAGCAAAAATGGTTGTTTGTGAAATCGCAAGACACAAAAAGTCCATATGTTGATCAATTGCCACAATGCTAATATAATGTCTGCCCATAGGACGATCAAAATCAGTGTTCCTTGTCCAAGAATGGTTGCATCATATAGAGACATTTTAGGAGGAGTTGATTAGCAAATCAAGCAAATGGTGGAAGAAGATTTTCTGGCGCCTGCTTATGATTGCTGTTTTATAGATATAAAGAGAAGACAAATAAAAAAAATCCGTTCTTGTAATATCTGTGCCCATGGTGAAAGAAATGATAACGTTTATCGAAGAAGGAACGGCCATCTGGGAAAGACAGCTACTCGAAAATGTATCTGTACTGTATTATTGTAGAAGCTACAACAAGAATAATATGCAAATGTTGCGCGGAAAATAAAATTCAAAAGCACACAAAGACAATTCCTCAAGACTGAGATATTCCTCTAAATAGTTTGCAATATATCATTCGTAAAATATTTTGTATTATATAAAATAAAAATACTTGACATTTTTTCTCCATGACTGATGGTACATATGTACATCACGTACAATACAACAGACAGGAATATTCCTTTTATATTACTATTACGCAACCGAACCTGAAACTGATTTGCCATTCAATTTTGATTTACCAGTGGGAAGCGTAATCAGCTAATAGAAGTAAAATCCCGCTGCATAAATTCCAATTTTACAGGAATGTAAATAGAAATTTACGATAACATGAGGAACAAGCTTTTCGAAATAGGGTCACTTTATTACATTCACTTAATAGCAATGCAGACGAGGTTTCTCTTTAACATTGTATGCAGATAAAACGTTTATGTATTAATGTAAAGAAGAGTTTTCATGTCAGAGAAAACAATCAGATCGTGAAAATAAATAGCAATACGAGCAGAAATGAATGAACGGAAACAGGGGCACACACTTTCTCAATATATACGCACGACAAAATATTGTAAGTTTTAAGTGTGTTCTTATATATTAAATCCATTAAAGCCAAACAGTTAATATCCCAGTCCCGCGAAATATAATTGCGGGAGTTGTATTCTTCATGAATAATTAACTGTGTACTTTTCATGATCCAAATTTGGCGACCTATACAGGCATACGATACAAGTATTACTATAGAAAGATACGGCCGAATATTGAAAACACATTTCAATTGATAATTCGCACAGTTGATTTATGTTGCGGAAGTCGTCAGCTATTGCATCCTTAGCACAAATCGAGGTAGCTCCGTGTACGCGGTTTTGTTCAGTAAAAGAGATTATCTGCAACAACAGAATATTCCTGCAAATTTCCTAGCTTGGCGTTGTGTGCATTGAGGCCGATTTGAGAAAATTTTCTCCACATAAATCCCGCCTTTTAGGAGACGCAAACCTTGTTACCACAGCTCCCGCAGGCCGGATGGTTGCATCGTAGACGTCTTTGCAGTGTTCAATCGGAAACGATACTTTGAAGGATGCCGCGTCTTTGGTGTGTTTTAGTGTCGCACATGCAAACTTGATTGTTGGAGCATTGTGAGATTCTGTTCGCTGGTACGAGGGGTCATTCTGTATATATACATGTGGACATGCAATTAGCTTTGAATACATTTTCCCACGATCTTTAATTTAAATAATTATCACGAAATGATACAGCAACTTAATTTTAAATTTGAAATGCATGTAGAATATTACTTACATGATATACATAAATTAATAAAAAGTAGATGTTTTTATTAAAAAAAAAAAATACTTCAAGTAAAGTGTTGAAAGTGGTGCCCATTTTCCGCAAGGCACCGTCATTTTTTTCATTTTAAATAATGAATAAATATAAAGTTCTCAATATAAATTTTACCTAGGTATGAATAAAATAATAACATAAACGTAAAAAACGTAAATTTTTATAACAAATTAAACTTTAATCAAACAGACGTTTAGTCGCCTATCTAATATTTTACGATTGAAGTTTTCTTAGATAAAAGACTAGGTCATGTGCTGGCCACATCGTTTTATAGCAATTCTGTCCTAGTTTATTATAAGGGCTTCGCACCATTACCGCCCCGATTCGTGTTTTTACGTCCACGTTTCCTTTTCTCATCGTTTCGTAGCTGTTTATATGTTCATCTACATTAGACACGTGACCGTCTTGTATGTCGATGTTTAGGGCGAACGAAGGTTATATAGAGTTTGTTTTGGAAAAATAGGTATAAAAAAGACATGCCATCTCATTCGATGGACGTTAAATGGCCAGAGGCGAACGGTTTCTTACGAATTGCTTGATATTTTGTAACTTGGAGGTTGGTTCTCAATGATTTTGATAGCATTATCTGAAAAGCTGATACGGTGTGGTTAATAGGTATCGTCATGAATTAAAATTAATTGTGTCACAAACACAAAAATAGATTAGTTCGGTTTATGGATGATTGTTTTGTTCTTATTCAGAGCTCATCAGTGAGACACACCAGTGTTAAGTGCCAAATCACAAAGATCAAAGGAATTAAGTATAAATTTAATATAAAGGGCTTTTGGATTTTAGGGAACATTCCATCTTTTGTTACAAGAGTAATTATTTTTCTTTGTAGCAATCACTGATTGTTATTTATTTAAAGTAGCCCAGCCGTACTCAACTTATTAATAGTGTGGTTCAAGATAACCATTTTATTTGTCGATTTTGAATAACTGGACAAAATTATGGCGACAATCACTTCAATAAATGTTTGCGACTATATGCGTAGTAAATAATTTTCTCAAACCAGCGGGACTTGGTTACAACAGCGACTTAGTTGCAATGGTAAGAATAATTTGAGTCGAGATTCGCAATCTTACGTTGAAACGGCTTAATAACTGAGAAGATTATTAATAAAGCAATCGCAGAATAACAGTTTGTATTATAAATATAAATTGTTTCTATAATATGGTATCAAAGTGAAAAAAAATAACTGTAATGTCTCTTTGTTAAAATATGATAAAAAAATTATTGATGCAATATCTAAACATAATTATTTCGATGCCGTTATTCACATGCTATGGTACAGAAATGCGTAATATTTTCACTAATATCGATGAACATAACTTATAATTTTATTATTACTAATATTACCTTTACATGAAAATCCTCCACTTAATATAAGAATATACCGAAAGAAAATTTTAAAAAGTAATACATTTTATTTAATCAGAAGCATGTCGTGGCATGCCCACGCATTTAAAATATGTTAAGGAATTCTTCAGGTCACAGAGATTAAAAAATCTGAGCAAACGATGATTAATGTCTAATCGCCGCATTGTTGCGTCGAGTTCTCAGCATCCGTGTGAAATTTGATGGACGTACACATACAACTGCGCGCCGTGCGGCAAAGAGGTATTTTATTGTGGCGCATAAAGCGATCTCTCATGTAAACTTGCCAAAATTAATGCGCGTCATGAAACGAAATGAGGTTGCATTGTAACATCCATGAATAGACAGAATTCTGCATAAACAGCAAACTGTATATAATCTTGGGATAATTACGTTGCAAAGGAGAATATGAATTGCAAAGTTGGGAAGCGCCACCATAACAGACTGTGTATATACCGTTGCGACGCCAACGCCCCAAAGTTTATGTGTTTGTGAAATGAATTGTTGGCCTTAAAGAAACTAAAGTGCACATAATTTTATATTTAAGCCAGCTATGCTCGCCACAAAGTCCCTAATCGAATAACAAGGCATGCAGTCAAAATGGTTATCATGGGCATGTCTCTACATAAACTTATAACCACTTGAAAAACTTGCTCTGGTGTATAGATTCTTAAGAAAATTGTGCTGACTTCGTCCTTCATCCATCCCAAGCTAATAAATTGAAATAGAATTTCGTGGAAAAATCTATGTACCAAATCTGATTATTTCGCTTAGGGATTTTAAATACCTGCAGTTATGTATACAGATATCAACCAATATTACATGTGGGCGATTAGATAGAATACCAAGTAAAATTTAATGCCGTTAAATTTTAAAGCAGTAAATATGGGATTACATAAGTACGCGGTGATAAATCATATTTCCTCGTCATAATGGCGTTACCTCAACTCGTTTTCTCGTTCTCACTTCTCCTTTCGCCTCTATTAAATATTAATAAGATTTCTGGCTCGAGGCCCTATAAAAGGAAAAAGTGGCGTATCTTTTAAAGAGGAAAGTGTAAGGTCGTACGAGGCTGAATTCCCTTATCTACTTCCCTCGTCGACGTTTTATCGGAATCTTAACCTAAGAACATTATAACATATATTTTCCTTATCGGCCTACGGCGAAGCCGCCTATAAATTTTACCGTTACGACTTATTTTAAAATAAACCCACATAACAAATCGTCTCCTTTGTAAATCTAACGAAAAGGAAATATATGCGTTCGTTGCTGATTCGTAGATTGATTGTAAATGCAGGGTATTACCTTTAATCTTCGTTTCTAATATAGTTGAGCTAGCGCATTTTTTCCATCCATAAAATTTTTTTTTTCAATATCCCATTAACCAGTGACCAAGAATCTCTTTGTTTTACAATGATTTATACGACAACTAATATATTTGCTATCACAATGTGCATCTTGTTCCCTACTACAGAATTCTATTATTTTCTTTAAGATCGAAATAAATGATCTAATTAGCAATTTACTTCAAGTTACTGCATTGAACATTCATGCATTTCAAATGTGTTTCAATGTTGGCTATTAGCATTCTCATTCAGAAATAATGAAAACTAAGCATCGACATTCGAACTTTGAACACGAATATTTTATTGTACATTGTGCATGCAACTTCAAACAGAATGGAACAATGGAACGGCGGAGACGTGAAAAAGTCCTGAAAGCAATCACGTATGGGCCTCCATTACGAAAACAATACGATCCGAAATTGTCCGTTGCGCATTCAATCTAAATTATCTCTAATATTGTGCATTTGATACAATCTAAATTCCCCCGTTCGGCGAACGCGTTATCAATACACTGAATAGGAATGTACGAGTAAACGTTATTAACCGATCGGAATATCGTTCCGGCGTTTAACGAATGGTAGGTGCGGTGTCGAGGTATAGGAGACGGGCGCATGCGCGAGACTGCGTTCGGGATATCAAAAGCTTGATTTACATTCCTATTGCGCGAATGTATATTCACAATAGATTCGAGTAAAGTTTGATTAAGCGGATTCAAATTGTGGATTGAAGACTTGTCTCTGGAGAACTTCGTATCAGTTTAATGGGTTGAAACGAATCTGCAAATTCGCTTTGAAAATATTATAATTTTGTATTTATATCACATTGTTTTAATTTCGCTCAGAGCAATTTATTCTCGTGTAACGACAAATTTATCCCAGTTAATTTCGATTTGCACCGCAGGGGGTAATTAAACATAACTTTAAATTACTGTACCTGTCACATTTTTATGTAGAGCAAAGCTTTAGTATCTAACATATAATTTGGAGCTTTTAACATCTTTGTTAATCAACGTCTTGAATGATTTTAAGCATTTTGCTTCGACGTATTTTTGTTCATGTGGGGCATTTTATGTGAATGTACGAACGCTGTCTAGATGTCAATAGCCTTACACTGAAGCTGCTTTTTGGTTGCATAGTCTGACTAAGTCGCCACTGTCGGGACTTTGCTGAAAATACATTTCAGCGGATGTATCAGGTGATGACAGCTGCTTCGTCCTTCAGGACTCATCAGGCCACCAACGATCATGGCATTAGTACCCTCACACAAATATACTCGCAACTCATTTGTGCATGACTACATGTACCTCAGCGGATGTATCCTTGGTGATCTGATCAGTTCCGAGGACGAAATAAGTGTCATCATACATCCACTGAAATTTATTTTCAACACATCTATCTCGACGGTACCGACTCAGTGAGTCAAGGTAGACCTCTATTTACGTAAGTGAAATAAATTTAAACAAATAAATGTAATACGTTCGAGATATGCAAGAAATTTCTTTTTATGATAAACGCACGCAAACATTAATTTACTGTTGTGAATGATTTTTATTGATGGAATTAGCTTTGACTTTTGACTTTGAGGAAAGTTTGTTCTTAACTGAAATATAATATTTTAAATTGTGTGTGTCTATGACTCACTGTGTTTAAAATAGGAACATTTACCTCTATCAAAAATAATTAAAGTTGTTAACTAAAGAACGTGACTAATGTTAAACTAGCGAGGACAAGCCATTCGAGCCAAAAATTCGTCTTATTAAATGACTAACAGTAATAGCTCATCGCCACCACAAAATTAGAAAAGGCAAGTAGGTTCATTCTTTGTTGATTTTTTTAAAGAAATTTTATATTTTCAAACTGTATACATTAATCCCATTTAAAGTTTTTTGTAAATATGTAAATATCTCAATCTCAAGGTGGTAAGGTACTTGTTTTTTCTCATAAATGGTTTTAAAATTTTGTAAAAATATGTAAATGGGGATTGGGACTCGACGCCTTCGCAGTTTCTGTTCAGAAGCCAACAGTCTGGGAACCCATCTTGCTGACACATTGCTCATGCCCAATTTTCCATGCAATATGTTTATAACGCTAGGCTCAGATATTTCCAATGCTGTAGCGATGGTGGACATCTTCAAAAGGCGTTCCTCGAGAACCATTACCTCCACTTTCTTGCAAACTTTGTCGGATTTGTCGCTTCTGTAAGTCTTCCACTTCTGGCATCATCTTCGATGGACTTCCTTCTCCAACTAAACAGTTGATTCAAATTTATTGTGAGACTTTCACAGACCTGTCACTGTTTAACATTAATCGCACACCCTTGTCAATTGTTTCTATCATAGCCAAGTAGATAGTTTTTCTATTTCCCCTCTCTGCAAATATTTACCTAAAACTGCATGTTTCTAGTTAAACACTGATGTACTGAACTCAACGACCACATTCCGTTGGAACGCAATGCCACTTAAAAAACACACTGCGATTCGCCAACCAGTCAAATCTCGTTAATTTTCGCGATGTAATCAACCAATGATAATGATAATTATCCTTAATTATGATTTCTTTTCTGCATTTAACACTGTATATAAAATCATCTATATCTTTCTTGTTAGTTTCAATTCCCCCTTATTGTTGCCAAGGGGTGTAGTTCTACGTCAAAAGTAGGAGCTTCATACCCAAAACTATGCTGTGAACATTAATTCAATAAGCATGCAAAGCGAACGTTCAACAATATGTAATTTTGTTTAATTTTTGTATGTCGACAGTTCTGTCTTTGGACGCCAATGTCTGACAAGAAGAAAAACTACCTGAAAATTCTCCAAAAATACTTCATATTTCTTCAATAATTAATTATATTGTAATGATTCTTTGTACTTTCAAAATACTATGGATTTGTGGATGAAGTAGCTCTGTAAAGTATTCTTAACTTATACGTCGACGTAGCCAAAAATTTTCGATGAAATCAGAACTTAGAAAGTTGAGCACTAAATAAATAATGTTTGCAGCAATTTTTCAAACCCAATTTGAGTGGTTCTCACTTGTATTTGATAAGGAACTTGTCATCAAATTGCCATAGACCATATTTATGAATAGCAATGGCCCAATATGCTACTTTGAGGAACTCCAGTGGGTGAATATTTCCCTGGGGTATGCACGATTTGCTTTGCACAATATTTTAATGGGACCAAGTCATGAGTTCTTGTTCGTTCATTCATATTTCATAGAATTTAATCTATTAATGTCATTGATAACATCATTGATCCGACGATGTTAGTTATCGATGACATCGTGAGAATTTTTCTTGCAAAACCATTTTGTTTGATATTGGGTTTAATCTCCAAATAACCATGTCATCGAGTACTTAATAACTTAAATGTGTCATCAATGTGATTACAAACATTTAACAAGAAGTCGTTTAAAGAAACCCTCTAGAGTGATTGTAGGAAAACTAAAATCTGCATTGATTTGGGGTTGGGTTGGGTTGGGTTAAGATGGGTTGGGATGTGTAGGGTTGGCTTGGATTGGGTCGTTCATTTGAACTAGCCTCCTTGGTGAACTATAACATTAACCGCCATCCTAGTACTTTTTAATTTATTTATACAGACTTCATCGTCAACAATCAGCTCGAATACAATTACAAGAGGTTCTTGATACTCTTTGATTAGTATCCGCGACAGATTTATGGTTGAAACTGCCATTCACTGTGAATGATGAAGGAAAACCTTAGCCCCGGAACCCGACAGCTTCAACTGAATTCGAAATCATTATTATTATAAAAATAATCAAAAGTCCCGACTGAGATTTGAACCTGCAGCCTCACGAACATTGTTCTGCGATTATTGGAATAAAATTGCATAAAAATTGAAGCCATCACTAATTGATTGCAAAACGTACCCCAAAATTTACTCGCACAACGACGTCCATCGATCCATCTCTTTATACAATTCGCTCAAAATCCTAGATAAATATAAAATAGTTTTATTTTATTACGTGATTATTTTATGTGAAAACTGAAAAAAGTTTTAGTGGATTGTTCGTAAAACTATTTCTTCAATGTAATCATAAATACATTAATGTAACTCAATGCATTTACTTCCTTCCTTATCCTAACATTTTTTGATTATTTCTTTTACAAATTCATAACTTTGTTTTCAATACAGAACTATATCTGCTTTTTAATCAGCAACAAAGTTTCCTTGAAATAAGTTAAATTAATTTGCTTGGAATCATAAAATTATTAGAGCAAATAAACTATGATTAAAATAATAACAATTGAGAACGTTATTAATATTATTATTATTATTACATTAAGAAATCGATATATAAAAATGATATACACCTCATTTTTTATATACCTTGCATATAATAAAGCAAGGTATATAAAATGTAATGAGAAAAATAAAATATATTGTCATGGTGAAGAGTGAGATGACAAAGATTAGGGAAACAATATTCTCACGTATACTGACATATGAAACATATGAAACACAAATCGCATGTAACTGAAAATTTAAGCGAAAGCTCCTATAAATTGCACCGCCACAAATTCAACGGTTCGATACGAAGATGACTTATGTGTTCTACTTCATAAGACGCATTAATATGCGGTTAATTAATAATTTTGTATATTGTAGTTTCTCTCAATTCACATTCGCTCGCATTGCAGTATTCCCATATTCACGCACGAAATTGAAAATTAACGTTCGTATATACTAGAGCTCCAAGTACTTCTTGGTGCTTTAAATTGGCTTCCATACGCTCAACATACTAATGAGGTAATTTACATATTCCCTGAATGTCATTACATCAGCGTTTATATTTCGCGAATAACGGGATTTCGCTGGTAGTTTACCTGAATCACAATTTGAAACCGAAGTTTCTCTTTGAGCTTACGTTACACGCAAATTCCACAGTCCTGCATTTTTATTGGTACGAATCGTCACAACTCGTTAATAATATATTCGCTCGAAATTTTGGATTATGGTTTTCATGGTTTTCATACTTAATGGTATTATTATCAGATACAGATTGTCTCATTAAGTTTAAGATGCCGCAAACTGCTGCCAATTTTATCTTCATTTATAATGTTATATAACTAACCTAAACAACAATTCATTCGAATCCAAAATTAGATTTTACTTGGGAAAATCAGAAATCACAATGATCAAATCGTCTGATCTTATCAAATTAGTAGAGCGTGTGTACACCACTTAGTTCCAAAGATTATCAAGTTGAAATCTGAAACACAAGCTTTTTCTTTAATTTTACGTAATGTATTCAAAATTTGCGTGACCCGTATTTTATGTGTAACATCGACCGTACAACATTTATTTTCGCAATGGAAGTCACCAACGAAATTACCAAATGGGGAATTTTCATTGTCCGTGTCAATCATTTTCATCGTACTGTCAACGGATACGTTGAACTCGTAACGTCGCGCGTCGTTGACAACATCCAATAAAGGAATGAAACAGCACGTGCGTACAGTCGTCATGCTCTGCCGTGCGGGTCGTCCTGTTGTTGTTTTCGCGCGTCATCGCGAAAGCATTGGATATTTTCAACACGACTAAGCTTCCTGAGTCCCCGCTTGGTTTATACGAGCGTGAATATTCCCCGTTGTTAGAATCTCGGTTGGATTGTCTGTGTGCAGCGCCGAGCTATCTCGGTGCACGGTCGCGTTCCGTCTTAAATGAATGTGTTATGCGCTTTACATTAATTTAATGCATGGCAAGCGCGTCGGATTGTATTAATTTACACGCGAGAGGAGTTTTTAATGCCGAATGATTTACGAAAGGGGACATTTTTGTTTTAAGTATTCCAGTAACACGTTCGAAGTTTTCGGATCATAAATCATCCATCATTTTTATAGTCCTCGTATGTGGTCTGAAACAAACCACCCATAACCCAATCTAACTACACCTAATCCACTCCAACCCAATAGAATTTAATTTTCTGTTGCAACGTACCAGGTATGAAATTTAACATCAACACCATATCGAAGCTGAAGGGAGATACTGGGGTACTGTCCGCATCAGTCGTATTGCTAAAAACGTCATAAGGCACCTAAAATGAAAAAAAGTTTTTAATGATACTTAAACTCAGATAATTAATTAATTAAGAACATTCAAAGTCGTTGGAAGTATTTGTTATTTGATCATGTTTATATATTGTCGTTCACCGAATTTATGCTTCTAGGCTGGTTTCTAATAGCAACTATTAGATTTAAATTAAGACGGTCAAGAAAAATGTGAAATAACTTTTTGCTGTTCCTGTAAATTATGTAAAGTGCCATTTCAGTCAATGTTATTGAGAAAAGTTTGTAATCTGACGAGTTGAATGAGGACGTCTTGTTAGAAAATAGAAGTATTCTAAATTCGCGTCGTGTCGTCCATGGTAGGTAAAATGTAGTTTTCCAGCACATCCAAATATGAATGTTGTTTTAAATTATTCTCAAAATGTGGCCTCAATGTCGAGCATTTTGTGATTTTGCTTTGGAGCCAATACTAGTCCTTATCATCGTTCACTGCAACAATCATATATTCTTTTGACGTAAGAATTGTTTATGATTTAGAAAAGTGACCCAACACAACCCAATCCTCAACCAAACTCGAAATTATGCACATGGTCTTCTGGTTCAGCTTTCAAAGTCCACAATGTTCCGTTGCAATGGCTTTGATCGTTTTCTTTCTGATTTCGTACAGTTGATCACTTTTTGATTAAAAGAGTCAATAAATTTTCAAAATGAAGAAGAAACTTTGATTCTATGATGATTTAAATATGAAGTTAGTAGCGTAAGTAAATTTTCAATCTTCACAAGGAACTTAGGAGTGGGAGGGGATTATTTAAAAAAATATTATTGGAAAAAAGTTTTCAACCGGTGGAAGAAAGTTAAGTTGTCGAAGCAATTATACAATTTTGACGTTTAACACAAAATAAAACACTTTTTGAGAAAGAGGAGGGGGAGAAGGAGGAGGAGGAGGAAGATTATGAAGGAGAAAAATTTTAAAATTTTAAAAAGTTGTTTCTCGAAGAATGGAAGAAATTTAAACTGCCTTTGTAATACAAATTTTTAACCAAACCTAACCCAACCCAACCCAATATTTCAGTGTGTGAAATAAAATGTTAGATTTGGTTGGACTTATTATAATATATATAATTGAAAAAATTCACGAAAAAGTAATGCACATAAGATGGCAATGAATGACAATTTACATAACTCATCGATGTATTTAAGCATTACTTTCAATATTATTTCGAATGATAGTAGAGTCAGCTCTAGGGCAAGTAGTGCCTCGATTTCAATAGTATTTTTGTTCGGGACTTTTTATGGTAGCAATAGCTTGTTGTCTAAAATTACCGACCATCGAATTATTACCAATCGAATATTTAAAATTAAATTATTATAAAAAATTCAAAATAAGAGATAGATTTTTGTTTTACGGCGCTCTTATTAGACTTAAACTCGACTCGGGATAAAGGCTTCAAGGGGCCATGAAATAAAATGCTTTTTTAATATAAGAAAATGTAATAAAGATGAAAGGACAACATATGCATGACCAGTAATAACGGTATTATGTTTAAAATGAACAAAGAACGCAGAAATAATAATTACTTATCGATATGTGTTCTGTTGATGGCTCTTGGGCTTCCCATGATGTTAGTCACCGTGCCGACGTAACTTGTACCGTCAAACAAAACCACATGGTGATGTGATGTATGTATTTAAATATGAATAGCTGATTAGCAGCCGTTGTACATTTGCACAAGAATTCGTATACGTCGGACTCGTATTCTGTGTATGCCCATTTTTATACCCGGAAATCGTTTCTGTTGCAATTTTGTTGTATATTTGTTTTGGTGCGAACGTTTTGGTTTCAGTATCGCGATGTGTGTAACGTCCTCGCATGCGATATACTGGAAAATTGTATCTATAAAATTCCTTGTTCTGTCAACCATATAGTGCACGATAAATATTTATGCACAAGGGTGCGATTGCAGTGGCAAGCGCGGTCGTGGTCACCATGGCTGTCAGATGTGGCTATAGCCATCTCGACCGTTCAGTTTATCTAAGTATTAGAAGTTCAGTGCGAAATACTGTACTTTTCTTTTGGCATTAAACATGTTATATAAACATTTCACAATAAAATGTTAACTACGTAAATTAGCAGAGGGGACGTCGAGTTATTTTTGCAACTTGTTAGTAAGCTGCCGTGCTTGACAGTTGCTCATTGCTGCCTTGTTCCAAATAATTTAATTATTAACAAACAACAAAAATATGTGAAATACTATAAAATATTTTCGTCGGCATTGAAAAACCAACATTTCATCCAGATTTTAAAATTTAATACATAAATTGTAAGAAAAGACGTAGAGGTCTCTTCCTGAACAACTTTCCTTCTTTATTCTTGATCGGATTCCATATTAGTTCATTTTACATTCAAATGTTTTTAACTACTTCCCACGATTTTTCCTTCGCTACTCCAACTAGTTGCTGAAGTTTTATTCTTTGGACCATGTCCACATCGCACAAGTTGTCCATCTTACTTAGATTAATTACTTACTTTAATTAATTCATTTTAATTTTTCTCTTATTTTCTCATCCTTTTTTTTACTTTGCGAATGGATTCTTCAGTTTGGTAGTTACTTTTTTCTAAGTAACATAGAGTGGTCACTGTATATTTCGGGCCATCGTCTTACTCTTACATTATTAATCTGTTTCTTTGTATGTCGCTCAGCAAGGATGAAGTCTATGAAAGGCTTTTCGTTTCTGCTCCTAACTTCTCTGGTGCACATGTGGGAGTTTGTAAAAGCTATAAATGGGTGTTAGTATTCCACCAGTATTCTCGCCATTGCGATTTCTTTTTTCTTTTTTCCAACCCTTGCATTCAAGTTACATTGTAACATTATTGTCCTTATGTTATCTTATGAGTTTTATTTTCTACAGTGTCATCATCATTGGATTCATATGCAATAATCTCTGAATAATCGGTAGTCCGAACTACTTTATAATTCGAACAATATCAATGTTAATTTTGGCATTTGAGGAGTACTGACGAGTTCTTTGTACGTACGTCTTCATTTTATTGCATGCAATCGCTCCGAACACAGAAATTGCTTAATTTTAATTCGTCGTTGATTATTGCTATGCTGCAGGTCGAACACACAAAAATCTTGTTGGGCGATGTAAATGTTTTTAGCAACTTTAAACTGTAACATTAAAATGTCCCCTCCGCATATTTACAGCTGCTATTTATACACACCAGCGAATAACATTATTTAAAGAATATTTGCCCTTTCATTTGATTGATAGCCACATAAAACGCTTCTGACCTGTCATGAAAATTTTTACACATGTTCAATATAAAAGGTGCTTTAAATCAAATCATTGTTGCGTGTTCTACTAATAGCATTGAGATTATTTCACATTTGAATGGTCGTTAATTTGTTTGAGACCTTCAAACGTTGACATGCGCGATTTCACTTGAATGTACAATTGTATTCCACAAAACGAAATCCTTTGATCTATATAAACATCATTACAATATGTTGTGGTTTCCATTATTTCGACGCGATCTACATCTCCTGCTGACGCTCAAGACCGGCGAATCTAATGCGAAATTCCCCACTCAAATCGCAAGCTTAAACGTTCTTATTTCCATTGCAATTCGCTAAAAATCCCATCCGATTTTTCCGCTCGACTTTTCCAATATCCCAACGTAACCTAACTGCGTCACCGTCGGCGTATCTCACGCCAGATTCGAAATTTTCGCGAGATATTTCAATATTGGCGACCCGAAAATGCGACATTTTTCGCACATTTTCAAATAACCTGCGCCGATGATTTTTATTCGCGTTATTTATGTCGTGAATGGTTTATAAATAGAATATGTTGGATGTTATTTGTCAGATATTGTGCGACAGAGTGCCTGTTAAGACGTGAAACGAAATAAAACTTTTTCGTTTTTATTTGCGTGGGAGCTTCCTGCGCTAAGTGAAGCAGAAACGTCCGTGTCCTGTACGCACTTTGGTGCGCTGGCAGGGAAATATATCAAAGCGATCTCGAGCACGACAATCGCTGCTGTTAAGTGGGACTTAATGCTAAGCTATTATCTAACTGAGATGCTTAATTAGACCCGTGAATATACCTCCAAATAATAATTAAATTATAACAACGATTTATAATTAATAATAATTAAGAATTGTTATGTAAGCAGAATTTACGTTACACATAAAATTGCTGTGATAATAAATGTTCCTGTTTTATTTCGGTAAAGATCACTACGTGTAATACATTTATGTCAACTTTAAAGGCAATATTAAAAGCTCTGTAGCTGTAGTAAATAATATCAACTACAGTTTATGTGTAATTAATGTTGGTAATTATTTTGTGATTATTAAATTCTATGACTAACAGTTTGCAAAGATAGTACTTAACAACATATTGAATAGGATCGTAACCACGTCAACGCGATCGATTTCAGTAATTTAATTGTTAAGCTCTGTAATGAAATCCATACATCAACTCCATCCCTTAGTTTAAAGGTGACAATATCAAAACTATATTTTTTCATTGATTGATTGTTTACTGTAAATGATTGTTTAATGAAAATGATTACAGTAGCACTTATTAAGTAATTATGAGCTCCAAGGTACCACGATCCATTATAGAATGCACATAAACACACGTCCGTACGACGTACACTTACCCAATTACGCGGGCGAATTTTACGATCTAGTTACATAATATGCATAAAGGTGGCGCGCGTGCGGTTTTTGCGGCTAAGAGTTTCACAAAGTTGTAAAATTATCCCCGTTAAAATTAACGCCAACCGCCACGGAAAGCGCAGCTAAAAGGTCGCAGCGGCAATTTTAAAGTTTGAACGTGTTCGAAATGCAATTTACCAGTCAATGGAGGAGTCCGAAATCCTCTATTCATGTACGTGAAACGATTCGTTGTCGATAAAAGACTGTAGTTAAATATATTGTCCATCAAATCAATTATACTACTGGGGAACAGTTGGCCACAACGGAGTTTCTGTTTCAATGACATTATCTTATGCTTAGGTAACCAAACATTCATATTGGTGGATGTTCAAGGTAATTAATTAACACGTAAGCAAGTCAGGCATCAACTATAACAAACGTTGACAAATATAAAAATTTTTGGTAGACTTCTGTTCGCGTTAAGTATAGGAGTAGAAATTAAGTACTTTTAATGTTTGGCTTTAGTGTTATAATGGTGATTCAGTGAAAAGAATATCTTCAAATATACCTCACCTAGAAATACAATGTTTGACACTTTCTTTTCAGATTTTACGGATAATAGCAACTTATTACTGAAATTCGTATTTATATTTATTTTATTTTAATCATCCTCTTCATCAGCACTCAAAGAGGGACGTAATATGACGTTTATACCCCCAGGGCGTGTAAATAAACCAAAATCCAAAATACTTATTGAATTCTTTTTAATTTAATTCAATGCAAAACATTATATGCAACACGTGTATATTCAAGATAAGAGCCCTCGAGAAATTAAAAGCTCTCTGCTTTCACGTCGGGCTTTAAACATTCTGTCAGCCTATAATCTAATAGATTATGTCCTTAATGCATGAATATCTATTATGAGCAATCAAGTGTGGCATGGTATTTTTAATTTTATAGATTTTATATTTACAGTAAAATTTGTTAAAAAAATAGGTTAAGGAGTCCTTGGTTTAATAGGCGCCAATTTAAAGTAAAAGTCAACATAAATCGCACACCATACTAATCAAAAACATTCATTGAAGACATTGTTGAAATGTACACAGTAATAGTTGTCCAATTTCATAGTTTTTAGTTGGCCGAATTGACGGTCTCCTCGAATTTTTATCGTTTGCAATTTTGTTCATGGCTGGTTTACAAAGCACATTTTGTCAATCAAAATTCGATTGTTTTCAATTTCCTCATTTCGGAACTTTATGGGTCCATACCAGAAATGTTTCGTTCCAGGTTGTGGTCATAATTTTGTCTCAATCAAGTCTCAATCAGTACTTAACGTTATGAACCTAAATTAATGTTACAACGAACCTATGTGGTCTTGAAGAACGAGAAATAAATTGTTAAGATTCCATGTCGCCAACACGTGCAACGTAATTCTGTAATCAGTCATCAAGTTGGGTTGATTTCATCGAACTTGTTGGACCTCACATTGAGCGCCTATGTTATAATGTTGGTCAGAATTTGGACGACAACTTTAAGGAGACAACTAAGTTCGACCACGCTCATTTCTATAGAATTTGTGATCGGGGACTTGTTGAAACCCAAATTATGAAAAATAAGATCAATACCCCGCTACATTCCAACTGTAGGAGCTAAATTGAATCAAATGTATCGTAATGGGTGGTAATCGATATCATCGATCGAAACTTTGTTAGAATTGACTGACAATGATCAACAATTACATATCTGTCGTTCTTTTAATACAACATTTTACAACAATTCTTATAGGTTTCTACTTGCATGTACAATATAAAACAATGTTGGTGATAAAATTACAGAAATTGAATTAGCAGATAAGATTGAGCACAGTTACTCAATCATCAAACCACCATAAATTTGCTAAATATTAGTTTGAGTTGAATAAATCATAACCACAAATTGTAAAAACAAATGTGTAAATAGTGATATAAAAAACTTACACTACATATTGTAAACACCACACGTTAATTTCCTCAGACATATCGGTAATTCAGCGCGACAAATAGACCATGTAATGTAATCTAAACGGGCCGCTTTCAGGGAAACATCGATCCAAACACATATACATCCACAGTGGAATTATTTAGAATGTGGAAAGTTATCGATGTCCGGCATCATAAAACGCGGAAAAGAATTAATGGGCCCGGTCATAAAGTACGCTCATTTACATATCTAAAACGATTCAATAAACCAGCGGACATTACACGGCATTGGCGATGCTTCAAGCGCCCAAACGGAACAAAAGAAAACGCGCCGTTAAATTGTCATCGTATTTTAAAATTAACTACACCGAACCCGTGTGCATGGATGTGCTTTATCGCGATCGGCAGGATGCACGTCAAAGATGTAACGTTTTCGACTATCGTCGAGATACTTTAACAAATTTGATGTACTGATGCCTGTGATTTCATTACGAAGTAATATCGAAGACGTTAATCTCTAATGATTTTCGGCAATGTCCTATGAGACTGGTTGTTGAAACTCTGATACAATGTTACAAAGGCAAGGATCCGAAGCGAAGAAATTCGAATAATTTTTGCTGGCCGGTTCAAATTTCATGGCACCTAATACCAACATTCTCGTCAGTAACCGTTACAACTTTAATGAAATAGATATAAAGTCATAAATATAATATGTTGAACCAAATACTGGAATACATAATACAAATTTATTGATGCGATCGCAATTTGCAAATAATGACCAAAGAGCAAATATAAAAAAAATTAAAAAAGCGTTAAAAAAGTGTACATAGTATTTGTAAATATTTTAAGTGGTTTAATATGCATTAGTATAAGAAAAAAATAATAATCAAGGATGTAAATAAATTTATGCGGATATAAATAATTATGTAGCGAAGTAAAGTTTAACTAAAAAAAATAAATTATGATATTTAAATTTTCATAGAACTGGCAAAGACAGTTCGCCAGGATTTCACCCAAAGCAAGTCTAACAAGTAAGTGCATATTATAATTACCAAGAAACATATATATTAATTAAGATAATATGGGAGTTAGTAAGTACTTTTACTTTTTTAATTTATCCCTAAATACGCATGCAAACAAAAATAATTGAAGGATTAATAAAAAAGTGAGTGAGGTTAAAAGTTAATGAACTATAGAATTATTTAGGTAGTTGGTGATAATTTCGGGCAGACCTTAGCAGTCCACACAAATCGAATAAATTGTACCAGTACACCAGAGTCGACAAGAATCAAACAGAATCCACAAGACTCGACAACAAACATTGCAAGTCAGCAAACAGACAACCACTAGAGCGATATAGTAATTCCTAAACAGAAAACTTACTTCAAATGAATCTTGAATATTCATTATTTCATGACATATGACACATAAATATTTAAGCAATGTTTTAGATTATGGCCTGTGTATGACTATGGAGAACAATTTAGTAGTATTAACTTAATTTATGATCAATTTTATAAACAATTCTTAAACAAAATAAATTTTAATACAGATCTGTTGTTATATGTAAGGACTCGAGAAACGTAATAACTTCATAAACAATTTCATAAATTAAAAATTTCTCGCTGCATTTTGTCGTCTAAAGCAAATATTTAAGAAACAAATGTGAAATGTGAAAATGAAACTTTTCCTTGCCGCATCGTAAAAAAGAAAATTCGGCAAAACAATTTAATAACAATTTAGTTATGTACAATTGATGTTTTATTCCTGGGGCTCGGGAAAAATAATTGGTACATACGACATCTGATACAGATGTAGTAGAAATGTAGTAGAAATCTTTCGAAGCCGTGAAGTCTTCAATAACTGTATTTACGTGCACTATTTTTAAAATTAAGTAACATTTCTTATAATGGAAAGGTGTATAGGTGAAATATCTTCACTCGCATCATGAGCATCAAGGACATTGCGCATTAATCGTAAACTCTCAACTGTTTGGCACTAAACAATCGCAACAAAGCGGACCACTGTAAGAATCCAAACTAAACAAAATAATTATTTTTAAATTTTAATCTTCCTGCCATGCTTGATAAAATTCTGTTACACATTTTATATACACAATCTAAAGAATTGATATAATTAACAAAAAAAAACTAATTAATACGTAATTCATTTTTAATTGCCATTGAATTAATTTTACCATACACATGAAAAAAAAAATTGCATGTACTTAGATGAATTTCCAGAAAACTGGCGCACATGACAAGTAAATTTTTCGAATGAACTTTTCAGTGACACACACACACAGAGACGTCCGAAAATAGTCAGAATAGGCTGAGGGAAAGTCATAAGTGCATTTCCGTTAAAACCTTTTTTATACATAAATTAAAAGATTGAGGAATTATAAAAAAACAGTTCCCCTATATCTATGCATACATTCGTCCTTCGCTGTCTATAACATCCTGCCGTCCAGCCTTTCCTTTGTTTAGTTTGTTCCCCACTTCTTAAAGTTCCTTCCAAGTGATTTTTGTATGATGTCTTCGCTCTTAGATATTTTCCTCTCTTCCTTCTTCGTCTCCTGAAGACGCATAAAATAACTTATCAGTTCCTCTCTTGCGGTGTTTTTTCATACTCCTAGCCTTCTCCCCTTTCTGGCATACTCTGAAATTTCCCTCAGATTCCACTGTACTGTTAAAATTTTGGAAATCTCCACCATGCTGTCAATATTTTGTATATGTTAATTAGAGCTGCACGATTTGCACACAAAATCATGGTTGGTTTTGTAAGTTTGACAATATCTTGTTATTTCTTCATTTCTAGAACGAGACGCTGCCGAGACTTCAAACTATTTTTATATTTAGTCGATGATGACATACACAAGTTTTTCTGGCTAATACGATTTTTTTATTATAAATATATATATAGTGTCATTTTAACGATATCTTGATGAATTCGTGACAAATGAACTGTGTCACGAAATGGCGTCCCTGAAGAATTGAACCTTACAAATCCAACATATTTGCCATTTTCTACTTTCGATGTATTGTACTCTTATTGAAATTTGGTTCGCATGATATTAAATTGCAATTTTTCAATATTCCAAATGTTATTTTTTTCAGTACAATTAAATAACTTCGTCTGCCAGTGTCTTCTGTTGACACCTCTTTGAATTTATTTATGACAGCCTTTCATTTAATTTAATATATTCTACGTAACCGAGCAGGGTTGGAAATTTGGGTAATATTTTTTATAAATATTATAACTTTATATTTATGTAAATGTTAATCATTCGTACTGAGAAATATAGGTATTTTCCTTTTGTTTGATTTCATCAACACGCAATACTTATTCTACGTAATTAACCTTGATGTTAAAAAATCTTTATTCCGGAAAAACTAAGTTGTTAGCAAATAAGTACAAATTTCAAATAACTTGAAAAACTGTCTATCACTAGAGAAAGATTAAATTAATTATACTTATATTTTTGTTAATTAAGTATGAAGTATGCCATGAACAGGATTAAGTTGGGTTGGGTTTTTAGAATAATGTTGGATCATTCGACAATTTTGTTGTTCGTTTTTGAATTTTCTACCATTATTCACAACAATAGTGAATTTCATATTGTGCAGATGATAAGATAACATTTTTCAGTACACAAGTATACAAATATTGTAAAAGTGCATTCGTTTACCTAAAAATATTTGAATGTAGTTCATTACAATGATGTACCACTAATAAAGAAAAGTTTGATGAAGCCTCGAACAGGCCAGAACACAACTCAACATTAGATTTAGTTGCATAAGACATTCATAATTGTGTATGTATTGTAATCTAATACAGTTAGTGTCCTTGATAATAAGTTGAAAAATTAAAGCCCAAGAAGGAAATCGCGAATTATGGTATATTTTTGTTACTCTTGTGTCAAATGCAGCGAATTTTATCATATATTTTATTTAAGTTTAAGTAATGAAATGATGAGCGATCAAATGAAACCAAAAGAGACCGGACCACCTTTTTCTAAATCGCTAGATGTTATCAGCGGGACCCACCATCACCTCAGGTGAAAGAAAAATCAATAAAAATTGGAGAGATCGCCCAGTGAATTATTCATTCGTATGGGTTGAAGTAAATTGTGGGTAGAAAATATTTTCGATAATATTCGCTACCCTAAAGTCCTTTGTCGACGATCCGAAGAATGAGCATTTTAACTCCCTTTTCCTTGAGTGCTCAGGGTTTTGCATACGCAGTATATTTCATCTATCCTAGTATTGATTGCAAAAGAAATTTTTTATAACTTTAACTGTTATGTTAGTCTTCTCTACGATGATGTTTCGATAATATTTACAAAATAATATTTATAATAATAATACCAACAATATTGTTATTGTTATTATGATTTTGTAAATATTATAAAAGCACCTTTATTACGGTATATAACATAATGAGCCTCGCTCGGCAAGTTTCTACTGGGTTCCACAATCATTAACGCCGCCCCTGCACAATAGCAATGTACGTTTACAGCGGTTAAATATATCATGAGAACAACCAGAAATTATTGTATGCGGATATATTTACGTTGTAACGAATGTGGAATTATAAATATTTTCTTGAATCCCTTAAATAACTAAAATTTTATTTCACGTACGCAAAGAGTTTCAACTCGATATCAAAATAATTTTCGTCTTGAAGACACTTAATTTTAATGCAAATTTAATGATTTCAGATCGAACTTAACCCACAGTGTATAATACGGAAGGGTCCATATGTTATGTAATGCCCTATTAACACGAGTTAACACATGTATTCATAATCGGTATGTATGTATGTACTTATATACATACATTAATGCATAATACTTGGATAGATTCAGGAACTAACGCGTTCTTAGCAAATATTGCTATCGTCAAGGATTTGCTGCGATATAAACATTATTTATAAATATGCGATATTTATTACCATGTGTTTCAAATATTTGAAAATGTCGGGGTTTCAGATTTTTACATTTTTTAAACTGATGGTTTGTGAATTTGTGTTGCGTTGGGCTGGGTTGGATTGGCTTCGTCTTGGTTGGTTTTGGTTGGTGGTGTCGGTCAAACCCAACCCAACCCAACCCAACCTATTACTCCAAACTTCACAACCACAAAAAAATTAAAAATGTTAAAATCAAACCGAAAATTTTCTCAAAATGTGTGTTGTGGATATTTTTCGCATCTTTATTAGTCAATTTTGTTGAGTCCTAAAGTCCTAAATTGCGAAAAGCCTCACCATTCTTCGAAAATACTTTGAATTTTCTAAATGTTTGATTTTTCATATTTTAAAAATTTAAGAAAATGCACCTAACTCACCCGAAAAAATGGGAGAAAAAATTAATTAATATCATTATTTTCAAAAATTATCACCTAAAATTTAATAATTTTATAAAATTCAACAACTCTCTCTGGGAAATTGTCATTTTTTTATTAACCCTTGTGTTGCCACCCAACACAACTCACAGCATCTGCCGCCCGGGTACACGGGTACCCCGCCTACGAAATTCTTGATAAAAGCCCATTTTAACTAAAAATAATTATCTGCATTCGATTAATATTTAATTATTCATATTCTAGGAAGGCATTCCTACCTGAATATAACAATTATATTATGTACAGTGACTAGCCATGCCAATGCGAAAATCATGCAACGCAAATCGCAATCGAAAGTTACTATGAAAATAGTAACAGAAGTGGTAACTGATAACAACTCCATGATTTTTGGACAACAATCACATTTCAGAATGTTATGAAATTTTTAAATACTATTAAATATATAGAAATGAAAAAAAATTATGTGGATAGATGAGAGAGCTCATAAGACACCAAACACAAAATTTTATATTCGTTGTTTTAAAAATCTAGTTATGGATTAGCAAATAGTGAGATTAAATAATAACACAATTATTTAGTTTCAAAGATTTAATGTAGACACTACATATGTTTCTCCACACAGTGGCTTCTTCAGGTGATGACAAATGCAATTTGCAATACTTTGACTTATACACATACAGAGCTAGAAGGGGATGGGTGTATCTTCACAGTTTTAAATTTAGTAGGGGGTAGTGCGATCGTTTTAAAACCATCACTAATGCAAAACTAGCTACTAGAGAAATCATTTCCAAATTTTTACATTTCCAGTTTTAACTTAAAGCCTAATATCAATAAAAAGCACCTACCAAATTTTGTAGTAGAAGCTGACTTAGCAATAAGTAAACATAAAAACAACTCTAATCATAAGTGCCCAGCAAACAGTATTATCCAGCAAACGAGGTCTAATATGAATAATGATGATAAATAATAAAAACGACCAAACAAAAATTAGTCTAAAACAATATAATTTTCACAAAAGCTGATAAGGGTAACACAGTAATTGCAGCCCCGGAGACAGAGTATGTACATAAAGTTCGTGAGTTCCTCAATAACAACTCATTTGTTAAATTAAGATCCCACCACAAAATTTGAAAAATAAATTAAACAATTCATAAATAAAGTTGAAAGCTTATTTACCTAATATGAATTAATTAAATTACGCAAATAAAATATAACTATACGTCATGTTGTTTCGTATGTGAAGCTCCTTGCAAAAATATTTTGAAACACATAATCACACGAATTTACTATATTTAAACAAAAATTTGATATTAAAAATTACTTTGAATTAATTAACAAAATCGCAACTTTGGAAATACATAACAACAGCAAGCTTATGTTATGTATATTGATATCATAAATCTCATCCCCTGTATACCCTTCAAGGATGTAACAGCCTTGATCACTTTAAAAGTCGAGAAGAATAACACTAACCTCATCTTTAAATCATTACAAATTACATTAATACCCTAACATAACATTCACGGCAGAAATTAACGTTCCTATGAGTAAAGATAACTTCGAGTTAGACAGGAACAGAAATTTTACAATAGCATTAAACGATGGTTTTTCGTCATGACATGGTAAATGACGTTTTAAAAAAACAAAGTCTAAAATGCTAAAATCGAAAGCAATCGCATTTAAAACTAATAACTCCATGCAGAATTCCATTAAAAATAAAAAGGATAAAACGAAAAATGTTGAACTCAAAAGTCTACACTCTAATTCGAACAGCAACCCAACTTGCACAATAGTGTGTTTGCGGAATATGCAATTTTTGTGCGTAACACAAAGCGACAAGGATTCTTAGTCAGTTATCTTTTTACTTACTTATACTTTATGTATAAGTAAGTATAGGAATCATGAAAAATTTCGACCTCGAGATTTTAACGGATATACGCGTTTTAACCTCCCCTGAATCGTGTCTGACTATTTTCGGAATGACGTATGTGTGACTGTGTGTCTGTCTGTGTGCCTGTGTGTCTGTCTGTGTGCTTGTGTGTCTGTGAGTCTGTGTGTGTGTCTGTGCGCGCCCTAGCGTCCATACGATTATCGCTAGAGCTATGAAACTTTAAATTTAAGATTTGTATATAGCTGGAAAGAAAACGTCCTATTTTGAACGCAATAGCTCAACCGGAAGTGATCGTTTACTCTTGTCACCATTTTACGAGCTATCAAAAAAATGTTCTGATATAAGTTAAAGACATTGAAATTATAAAAAACTTTCATTTGAAAAGTTTTTTCGAAAAACGTAGTATAACTAAGTATAAGTAAGTAAGTTTCGTGCGGACCACCGCGGATTTTTTCACAAGGTTTTAAAAAATTCTACAAATTTATTTTATAATTTTCCACATATTACGTAGCTATTAACTTTAATACCCACCTCAGCAATATTTCAATTTAAACCATAACTAGACAAATAAACAAAATTTCTCAACGTGTTATTCCAAGCAACCGTTTGCTAGCGTAACGCTATGCAATTACCTGCCGAAAATGTATGAAGTCGGCGATTGCATCTACCCGCACGTATTACAACATATAACTCCGTGAATGATATCACGTGTCGCTAATTGTGATTATTAAATTGTAATAGATTATACATTCGAGATGTTATATCGCCCTTACGTGTCGTTCTTGTGTACACCATAACGGAGATTTATGCGAACTGGCGGCGTCCTGAATATTAATTTTTCGAAAATCCAGAACCTTTTCAAGGTGGTAGACGATTTTAATTAACATGCTCTTCGTGCTCCGCGAAATTAATTTAGATAGCGGTCGGATTTATCGCGTCTAGTATTTTTCACCCCGCGCGTTTTTCGAGTGGTCTTTTTGCCGCGCCGAAGAGCGGTGGCCCCTATCAATTCTGTCGGCATTTCTATTAGGGCACTGGCGGAAAACCGTTTATGTATTTCAATTGTCGCGAAGGGAACGTTGTTAAAAATGCGCTTTTGCTCGTGCAATCTGACGGCGAAATTACTTTTCATTGTGTTGCAATTTTTTTTGGTCGCTTTAGCGAGAACAGGGCTTTATTTTTATTTCGTTATTTAGGTTTCTTAGTAAATGTTTTGATTTGTTTTGTTTAGAATGACAAGTTTTGATATATTTGATTTGTCTCCTTTTTTATTAACATTTAAAATTGAAAAAACATTGGCATTCGTCAATAATGTAGTCAGTTTTGAGTGAAACGGAAAATCGAACTGCAACAATTAAACTGTTATAGCACACGCATTTTACCGAAATAATTTAATACTTGTGGTTAAATACAAATAAACATTGATCCATATGTATGAGCGATATGTGTGTATGTGTGTATAACATGTTAAATTCGAATATTTCATAGTCGATAGTAATCGGGAAATATATTTATGATTTTACATATTTTATGTACGCCAGGTTATAATTAAAGACCGTTTAATTTGTTCGGTATCGTGGTGCATGGCAATTTTACAAATGTTTGCATTACGCTAATGGGGCGTCGGTTAGAGGCCGAAATTGAACATTTTTATCATAAATAATGAATCACGTGTGGCGTTTAATTTTTCGTTACTGCAAAATTTCCAGATTTATTAATGTTGCACAGATAAAATGGACGAAATCAGGCGGCTTATTTCTTTGCCATTTTGCTGATATCAGCTTTAATTTTAACGATTTCACATTGTTAAGCTATTTTAGTGTCAGATTTATTTCCACATTATATATGGATTCTTGTACTACTAGTAACAAGTTAATTATAAACATTTTTTACCTATCATACGGAGTTGTAATTCCTTGCTGTTTACAGTAAAAGTAATATAGTTATATATAATTTTTCCACATGTCTCATAATCTCATAAGTAATTAAAAATAAAAGCGTCCTGGGCGGAAATTTATTAATTGCTAATAAATATAAACTGATAACTGGCGGACAGTAATTATGCGAAACAAATTTAAAATCAATACATTTTAATTCATTTGAAACCGAATATCAAAACTATATGAATAATTACGTGTACGATAATAAAATGTTGTATGCGTGAAAAAGACTTTATGAAATAGGTTAGCCAAAGTGAAACAGAAAAGTCTGGTCCATAAGAACTGAAAGCATACAAGATAGAATATTTAAACAAAGATAATTGTCGAGGTAATGGGTTGGAGATGGAATGATAGAGAGAATAGTTTGATGGAAAGGGCAAACCCAAAATATGAAGAAGGTGGGCCGAGTGATTGGCGATGCAATAACGAAATACAAATTCGAATGGAAGAAAAATAAGAAGAGGCATTTTTTATTGGACGCTTACAAAAAGCAGATTTAAGAACATTTTGAAAAATACCTACAATACCAGTTTGCGAAACGAATGGCAATCAAACTGAATGGCGGAACAGGGATTCTTTTAAAAAGAATTTCAATTAAAAAAATAGAATCTATAAATAAGAAAACATGACTTGTTCAGAGATTATAAGCTCCAAAGGACGAAAGTTACACACCTTAATCTCAGGTAGATGATAACCAAAAACCTGAACCGGGATATAATGCAATACTGAACCAGATTAAGACCGAAGAACGAAAGCTTATTACGGATGAAACTAAAATTATACAAAGTAAAAAGATAAGAACAGCAGAAATAGATCCATATGATGACATTTTTATGGAAATCTCCACGAAAGCTCAATAAGATGTAAGAGAACTATGGCAAAAATATAAGAGCGTTTTGAAAAAGCTGCGAAATCTCCATACCGAATGGGAATAAGCTAACTGAACGACAAAACGAGGAAGAAAAAACTAAAAATAAAATCAACGAAATATCTATCTAAGAGAAATTATGATTCAGGTAGATATTAAAAGGTCCAAAGTGAGAAAGATAAGCAAAAGTAAATGATATGAAAGGTATGACAGAAAATGGTGATTAATAATAAACAACAAAAAAAAACTGGGAAGAGAAAATAAACCAATTTTGATCCAGATTACGAGTATAAAAAATGAACTTGTTATAAAAAAAACTAAAAAGCTACCAAGGAAAATCTTACAGTCGAAGAAACTACAAAATCAACGGAAGACGTCGGTTGAATAGAAATGATAGTAAAAATATTTAACAACTAATCAACAACGAAAGCGATACGAACCAATTAAGAAAATGAAAAGTTTATATATATATATATATATATATATATATATATATATATATATATATATATATATATATATATATATATATATATAGTGTAGTGTTATTTATAAACATCAACAGATTAATCCTTAAATAAAATCGAAAGATACCAACATTTTACTTAAAATCGTTAACCTAGGTTAGCAAGTAACGTAAAATTTACCCCGACCGTAAATAAATCGGATGTATCCCACTTGGGTTTAAAAGGATACCACAATAGGAAAATTTATTAAAAGAAACAACACAAACATACAAATATCGTATAGCACAGGTAATTCTATACAAAAATTCATTAAAAATAATAAGGACAAAACGAACAAGGGGTCAAACTCTGGGGTATATAGGCTGGATTGTACAGATTGTACCAAAGTATATGTAGGACAAACAGGAAGGACTTTTGAAGAAAGAATGAAGGAGCACGAGAAAGATAACTGACAAAAGGCTAATATCATAGCAAAATCAAAAACTCTAGTGAAATCAGAACATCATAACGAGCGAATACTCGGGTGTTGTAATTAATAGCCAGTACATGTAGAGCTTGATTTCTAGCTTCAAGGAAATAGTGACAAAAACAAGAATACTTATGAAAATAAATACATGAAATAGCTAAGGCGGTAACATTTTAAAGAAGAATTGGAAACGGAAATCAGATTCATTCAAGAAAGAAAAATGTACGATGGGAGCTTATCTCCCTAGCTATGAAGAAAAAGAGTTAGAACGAAAGTAATATTTTATTTTTTAAAATGATCCACTTTCTGTACTTTCTGACTGTTTCTTTATAGATTTCTCCTGTTTTGTACACCCTTCTTTACATATTGAATTATTAAGATTCCTTCTATGTCATACAACACGGTCGACATAAGTATTCCCGATGAATTCTGTGTTCTTGTAGTTTGGGGTGTACATACCTTGTGAACCTACTGTATGGATTTTTGTTTCACTAGTGGATCCCAGTGACATACCAATGTCATCATAATATCATCATAAAGTTCTAAAAAAAGGTCTTTATCGTCAACTAAAACCTTCAAGACATTTATTGTGGACACTCTATTCATTCCTATTAATTAAACTTATATTTCTCGATCTGCTAAGATCAGTTTTATGATGTTTTATTTGATTCTTGCTTCGATAGGCCTTCGAAATCTTGGATCAATTTGTATTGGATCAGTACCCTATCAAAATTGTTTATAAGATAATTTGACAGTAAAATATGACGCAGCATCTTCCCCATAGTTGTTAGCCTCTGATGAACATCCTTGTCTCAAGGTCCATCCTTCGTCCCTACGTTCCAGTTAAATCTCATTTCTTGTCAGCATGCATTAAAATGTCACAGATACTTAGGCAGAGAATTTAAAAATCTGTCATCGCACATGACAAAAATACACCCAAAAGATGCCGAATAAGAATAACCACTGCAACATCGTTAATTACCGGATAACCAGGACGAAGTATAAATAGTTAACACAAATATTTATAAGCCAAACAAAAACAAGGCAATAGATTCTTCGTTAATGCTACAATTTATATTAAAGGCTTGATCTAACCTAGTGCCAATTTTATTACAATTTTCTTCTTTATATTTTTTTATTTTATTTGCTAGTAAATCATTTAATATTTATCGCAACGAAAGTGGCTTGAAAGACGACAATCAGCGAACCTCAACGCCGTATACAGGTTAAGTTAATTAATTCTTTGCAATGTTGTTATCAAATGGCACGCTCTTGCACTCTATTACTTTAAACTGCCATAAATTGTTTCAAACGGCCCCGAATGATAACCGGGCGCAATAAAAATGATAAGTGGTGAAGTGAGGTCCCATTCTAAGACAATTACTGGTTTCGTCGGTGGAACAAACACGCTATCTGAAACAACATCAGTTGGAAAGTACTTTAGTTACCGCTGATGCCGCCACCCCATCGGCCAAAGCGCAGATATCGGCCACTGTTTTTCACATTAGTGCCGTTATGGAAATGAATTAACCTTCGCAATAACTGCTTCGTATTAAGAACACTTGCCCCTTGATTTATCGCCGAAATATAAAAGTTAATGTTAACGCGGCGAGCGGGTGATTTACGACCTAAATTAAACATCAACAGACCTCGCAAAATGTATGTTATTTAGTGGTTCTATTTACAGAAATATTAATGTATAACGAATCAAAATTCGTGGAAGAAATATAGAATAATAATATGAAAACAGTGCTGTGATAGAGACATTTACTATTTTTAACTGTCGTGAACGTTATGATATTTATCAACATGGCATTATTTCTGTCACGTGTTTTGAAATAACAAGATATAACAAAAACGATAAATTCCAAACACGTAAGAGTACACTAATCTGTTCACGATAAACGAGGCAATTTCAACTAATTTGCTCATTGCCAGAGAAGATGAAGAAAGGGGTGTTAGAATGGCGAATATCAACGAACTCCAATCAATATGTTTTAAATAAACAGCGGATAATCCAGCTACAAACTAAAGGTTCTTCAAAATATCATATTTCCTTTTGGAGTAAGTTCTGAGATTATTCGTGAAGGATATCATTTTTGCACATTTCACTACGTTGTTGTGTATTAATTAATTGCAAACATTATTTTTTAATAACCATAGTAAATTTATCGAAGGCAATTTATATATGGCTCCAATTATAGATTTGTCCATTTTCAAGCGAATATTCAATTTCGTTTCACCTAAGGATATCGGCTAAATCCCTTCAAATACCAATAAAAACTTCGGACCGAGCTGCACTAACTTTCGAGTCTTGTCTGCTTCGTTTTTTACTCGCGAAAGTTCGAGCAGTTGTCGTTCCAGATATACGATACTCGTAAACATTTGGTGTTCATTACCGAAGTATAAAGAACACCGCCTGCGTTTCCGCGAAATTACTCGACTGTTATCGGAATTATTGCTCCGGCGAAACTCGTAAAAAGTACAAATAGAGATTGAGACATTGTTGCTATGAAAAGGCATATTGCACGAACGTCGTTTCGAAATAATTTTAAGGAATTAGAGGAGTAGTAGCTTTACTCTAGATTTTAGCTAATTAAGAATTTAAATGTCAATGTCTGTTATTCGCGACGTAATAAAATTGAGTTATTTAATTTGCGTTTAAATTCCCGCCTCGATTATTTCCCAATGTCAATGTTGGTTCATCTTCTTTATGCAACCCTTATTTGCATCATCTTCAGTGCTTTCCTTTTGGCACTCGCAAAACGATCCGTCAGAACCGCCGATATGGTAATCGCTATGGGCGACCTCCACTTTGTATGCTAATTCACCACCACAAAGAAAGAAACCCATGAAGACACGTAATCATTTTATTGCAAATGAAATACGTGAACTAGAAGCTCATTCGCGCTGGCTTCATTTCAATGGGAGGAAGTTTATAAAGTTTCCCGCTGTCAAAATGAGACGTACTGCAACGCTTTTAAAGCAAACTGAGTCCCTCTTAATTTAGTGCATTAAAAGATTTTAATTTATATGAACGGATGGTATGTTAGGGTACTAACATCGTGAATGCAGAATTTTAAACAAGAAGCAATTAAATCGACGCGTTTATAATTCATTCAACGAACGATCTGCTTTTAATACTAGGAAAATTTCAGGTTAGTTTTACTGCAGGAAATTTTTATGAGCCCCACTTAACGATATATATTTCCTTCGCTCTCTAGACTTCCTATTTAAATAATCATTCGGTTCGTTTTATACTCGGCGTAGAAGCAATACTCCTTCGCATTTAATATCGATTATCCGCGAGGAATACTCCGACGCATACAATATCAATCGAATCCAATTCAGTGTTCCTTGTTTTATTTTTACATAGGAAATTATCGATTCAAGTCTTCGGAGATTACTGTAATCCGCTCAAATTAGCTCGATTGGTATATACTGTCAGGTATTCGGTTTATAGGAGAATTTAATTAGCTATTATTTAACCAATGGAAAATGTTATGCATCAGAGGAAAATTATTTAATTGCATTGATTGTTGATGGTTGTGAAATTGAATTGTAGTTCAGTACCTTGATTGTGTGTAAGAGAACGCTGATGGCTGCGATTTAAAACGAGAATATAATTAATTATTAACGTGAGGTTTTCTCTACATAACTCACAGGCAAATACAAGAAATAATAAATGCAAAATCCGAAACTTACGTGTCCAATAGTTCGATTATCTTAAACAAGTTGTTTGCGAAATCAACGTCGATGATAAAATTACTTGTCATCAAATTTCACTTGATATTCTGCTTCGTAAGATGAAAGGAAATTTTCAAAGAATATGCGATATTTAGATAGATTTTTAACAACAACCAGCAGATCTTCATCAGATACTTTTTCACCCAGAGTAAATCACTGTTCTTTTCCCAACATAACGAATAAATTTATTCAGGTAACCATCGGAACTACACAAGCACCATAACTTGAATCCAAGTCGTACTGGTTTACCTTTTATGAACATCTTGGAATATCTACCGAAAAATGGCATCGTTTCCTCGACGATAGAGAAGTTGTGTGAAAAAATTCCAAATTGTAGATTTTGATCAAGTTTGCTATTATCCGATAATGTAGTAGTATTTGGTACACCTGATAATGATATACCATTGCTTGTTTACCTTTTTAAAGTAATTTTCTGTCTGAATATTTTTGGGGTTCTTATAATAGTTGGGCATTGACAACTCAAGACTGTGACTGATATAACTTGTTTTATATCCAGTTCGGATCATCAAGTTTTATTTTATGTATTTTCGAGCATTGCAACCCAATATAACGAACCAAATTATGCAGAGTGTATCTTTGGTGTATGCCAAAGGTGTTAAGTCGTTCCCTGTGAACTTAGATGCACAACGTGAAATATGATCAGGTCAAAATTCACGTCCTTATAACGATAAGGACTTGAATATAGCTATATGAACTGTACTTCCAACATAAAATTCCAATACTCACCTGGGATTTGAACCTTAGACGTTATGTTTACAGCACTATGACCCCTCGACCAACAATTGCCATTAACTAAATTAGTATAAGTACATCCGTATGCGTTTAAAATACGCTATACGGTTCGCTCTGTTGGCGTGTTAAATAGTTTTTGCTGAAAATTCCTTTTCCGAATTTAATTAACAACAAAACTAATTTAGTGGGCCCGAAAACTCGCGTGCTCAACACAAACGTAGCGGTATGACAAAATTCATTTCCGAATTAATTACATGCACCGGAATAAAAACTTTCCGGATTAATCCATTAATACTGAATGTATTTATTTTAGATCGGGCGCGTGGAATATTGAAATGCAGTGTAATATATAATGTGATCTAATGAGTACGTTTGTGCGCATTTCTAAATGAAATTTTATTATGCTTTCAGCTGTTCAAGATTTTTTGCTGGTTGGTACAATAAATACGAATTATTATTTTTTATTTATATAACTTGATGCAGTTCGATATTTTATTATTGAGTATGTTAGGGGATTCTATTTCATATAATTCTACTCACTGAATTTCAGTTGTAGAATTAATATTCTACGTCAGGGAATGTCACACGCCCTCAGTCACTTCAAGTGTTCTCTCCAATTTCTCAATTTCTCTTGAGATGTATTTTTAAGAAAAATGTTTTTCAATGTTCCTTTTTCAGTTTTTCAAATTTTTATTTCTTTATACTAGATATTAAAAAAATTATGTTTGTATTTTAAAATAAAGAGCTATATTGCGATTTTTCATAAGCAAGACGTTTACAAAAGTCACAGTAACTGCCAACAAGCTATCTATCTCGGTTCATCCAACCAACTGCACACATACACCTAAAATATTTCAGCGTCCCTAATGAAATAAAATACCCATGAAAACATCTACTGTACATTAAAAAACGATAACGTCTCCCGTAAGCAAATTTTAAAACACCAAGAATATTTGCACCCTCCAAAACCTAGCCATATGATTGGTTGGGAATAAATACGTGTCATTCGATACCCCGCGCAAACGGTAAAATTGACGCCCAAAATGCACATAAATAATGTTGTATAGAATTAAATTGTCTAACAGAATCCCCGTGGCACATACCCATCTAAAATCGTTTACGATTGGCGAGCGTTCAAAGTTGCACGAAATATTTTTCGACGCTCCCCCAGTTCTAAACTGTTATACAGCTATCTTGGGATTTCTGTTAGGCAATTTCATTCTCTTCTTGACTTGTTTATTTAATTTTATATTTCGAGCGAATAATACGGCGCGGTTCGGATGTTGTTCAAGCAATAAATGGAAAATGATTGTTGCTTTGATATATTAACCTATGTAACACACTACGTAAAACGCAAAAAAAACGAACGTAACGATAGGCAGACGATTCTATCTCAGGAACGCATACTTCGATTAATTTGAAATTCTTCATAGCTTAGCTGAAACATGGACTTGGAATTACAATATTCGGACTACTCATTAACATGACATAGTTCACCTAGTTATATCTTAGTATATACAAATTATTATAAACAGGTGTCTATTAAATCAAATCAATGTCAGTGATGAAAATATTGGTAAACAAATTTTCGCGTTTGGCCCGTAAACATTTTGAAAAGAATACACGAGCATGAAAATAAGGGCTGTTATGGCGTCAAAACGATCACATTCCGCTCCACTCCGTACCGATACATATAACGATAAAACCAGGGCATCGACGAGCGGGGATTCGCACAGGAACACAAAGGGATGCCCATCAAAAATAGCAATTTGAGAACTACCAACGCAGTTAACACCATTAAGAATTGAAGTAAGAATAATTGAATTAAATTCATTTTATTTATTGATAATAACATTTAGGCGTGTAAGATAAGGGATATGAATCAACTCGAGTGTTGAACTGACCGCTGAAGAGTGCACACGCTTGAAATTATCTTATGAATTTACGGTGTAATAAAATAAGACATAATATTAAGTGTACTATGTGTCATTTCGTAATAAAGAGTCTAGTGACACAAAAATGAATTATATGACTAAAATTTTTGGTCAGAAGGAATATTTACAGCTTTCAACCAATAACCACCTCCATAACTTAAGAAAATTCAAAATCAGTTATTTAAACAATAAGAATGAAGAACAAAATTATGGAGTTGACGGTTCTGCAGAGTCACTCAATCTTCCTGAAGTCGTGTGCCTGACTGAAACGTGTGTGAAAAATATAGAAGTTTCTGCCATAAAGATGAAAGGATATAATTTTATTTATAACCGACTACTGTAGATATTCATTGTCTGTAGGTGGGGTTGCGATCAAAACACGTGAATTTTGGATTTTAATATTAGCAACTTCAATGTTAGTAAATTCGATTCAGTTTTTGAATACTCGTCGATTGATGCCATGACGTCTGATACTATTTTTTAATGTTGATTTAGATATTATGCTGAATGATTTTAAAAACTTTCATAAGCCCACATACGTTCGTGGTGATTTTAATATTAATTTTGACTCCTAAAAGTGTAACAAGAATGGTACTGACATTGTTAATCTGTTTGCTTGTTACGGTGTTACAAATGTAAAATATATACAATATACAAGAGTTTATGGTAACTCGGGTAGTATAATTGAGATATTCTCCAATGTAGAGGTCAGGTTACTTTCTCCTCAAATAATATACGCAGATTTATCTGATCATTACATGCAACTAGTATCAACAGACATGGTCTTCCCGGAGGGCAATTTAAATGAAACAGTTATAGCAAGATATTTCAAAAACTTAAATAACATATTTCATTTTTAAATTGCCTGTTTGGATTTGGTATTTGAAGGACGATCAGCTTAGTGCTGACGAATTATTTAATTCATTCCATGATCCATTTCTTCAATTAATTGATATAGCTTTCCCATTGCAACGAAGAATTTCTAAATGCCAAAAAGAAATATTTCGGCAACATGATGGAGGCGTCAGTTAATAAATCAGCAACTATGTGGAAGATAATAAAGCATGAAGTTAATGTGAATCCAAAGGAAAAATTACCCATGAATTTTTTTGATGAATCTGGTAACGTCATACCATTCGAAAATGCCGCATGCGCATTTAATAACTATTTCATCGATTCTATTAGGGAGGTAATAATTGAATTTAAATATTAGTCCAACCAATGTATGTTGCCATTACACTTAATTGAGTATGTTTCTTAATCCTATATTTCTAATTGAGGTTATTAATATTAAAAAGAAGTTATCTAAAAAAGCATCTAAAGGCTTTGACGGGATACCATGCTCGCTACTAGCGCATGTTGGAAAAAGAAATTAGGGTTCCTTTGACGAAATTGATATATCGTTCATTTCAAGAAGGTAAGTTTGCACAAATCTTAAAACAACCAGCGCTTGTACCAATACACATAAAGAGAGCAGGTAAACATATGCCAAACGCTCAGGGTAATTCTGATTTGCTTATATTGCATAAGCGAATTGTCAGGACAATTACATTTAAACCAAGAACATACTCCTGTAGAGAGTTTTTTCGAACTCTAAATATACCTACCGTGACGTTGCTAAGGATAAATTGATCAGCTTTGAAGATAGAAACATCACATACAATCTAAGGATCAAAAAAGGTTTATTACTGCCGAAGAATCATAAATCGTTAATTGCAAAGGGACCACTTATAAAGCCGATAAAAATCTATAATCATTTGCCACTCCACATAAAACAGCACCTCCACTTTTTTCTCCGCCGTTTCATTGTGTTTACCTAAATGTCCTATCTGGAAGAGATACAATGGACCACTGGACTAACATGTCCAAGCTAAGCGGTCATGCTGCTTCCATGCGTGTTGCAATATCTCTAGATTTCTTGCATTTGCATACACAAGCCGCGTACCAACAATTCGATCGAATCGTGGCAATGTGCCCTATTCCGATCCCAAGACGCAACGTCGACAGCTACTGACTTCATATTTCGATAACCTTTAAACAACGGGCCTCGTTGCTTCTGATAACAACAATTATAACGACCGCATCCTCAACAGCAACAGTAGCAATGCCACATTGTTCGATCTGCCGCCTTCTACTGGTAATTACTCGCTCAGTTGTAAAGTACTCAAAGCAGTTAATACACCTTAGTAATCACCCAATCATTCTAGCCACCGTTCACACCAATCATACTTTCGTCATAATAATTACGGCGATAAACGCTCGCCCGTTGTGTGAACCAACATTACCTGTTACTTCCACTGATTTTTAAACTCCCTAAATGTGGCCAACGAAGGGACAGGTAGAAAAGTCCTGATCGGCTTCAGCAAGTCGATCCATTAACGGATATCACCATACGTCATACGTCATGAGTTTGAATTCGAATCGTTAATAAATGGCTATTTTTGTCTGCCTTATGTTAAGTTTAATTTCTCAAAAATATTTAAACTTTATCATAATTCTAATTGCCGTAATAAATATTGTTGTTTAGAACTGTCAACGTACGATATTTGCAAATTTCGAACGTATTAAATTGTTGTCGTATTGATGCGAACTTTTCGGTCATGTTTTCTTGAAAACTACCAAATTTATTTTGTAATAATCGATAAAGATTTTTTTAAACAACGCCATCTATGTAATATAATATATATCAGCGTGAACCCAAGCCATAAGTGATTATGTACTCACTGGTGCCACTTATTTCTTACCCTACTTTCGTAATGAATTATATTTTATTATTTCCTCATTCCATATATAATTTGTACTTATTTATTTATAAGAAATTTTATTTCTAAAGCCCTTTATATTCATAGCTTATGGATTATGATGTTAGTCGAGGGCAATTTAAAGTCAGTATATGTTGAAATTAATGTACATGCCCTTGTAAAAAAATGGCATCATAACGCCGTTCAAAAACGTACAAAAACAATTTCAACGCTACAAAGCACGGGGTTGTTTTTCCTAAACTTTCATAAATAGAAAACCTACATACACACACAAAACTGACAAAAACTGTTAAATTAAAATGTAAAATAAACATGGAAATTTTCATTTTGCGAAGTTCGTTTTACCCGCGACTTATATTAGTTATTAATTTGCATATGAAAAAGTGCTTTCGACGTGGAGCTTGTTACTCCGTAATTACGCCGGGGCAATTTTTTTCCTTCGACAAATATTTCATACATTCCGTTGGGTGTACGAAAATATTTAGAGAGGAATAATTGCAGCCGGCAATTCACGACGTTCGTCTGCATGATTTGAATAATTATTATAAAATACGCGGTAAGCGTTCGCTCCCCATTTTGTTTACGGAGAACGATCGGGATGGTTTTGTAACTGTGCCGTAAATAATCGCAGTTTTATTGCATAAATAAAGTGGAATGTGGTTAGCAACGGCCTGTTTATGCATTTTTAATCTATTGTTGCGGACTCCTATTTAGCGTCAATACATCATCGATGGCACTAACTAAGCCGAAAGGCATCCAAGTTCACAAAGTTCATCTTTGCAAGTCCAATTTCGTAAATTTACGACGATCGCGATCTCCATCATCTATCGTTACAATCATCGTAACGGAACGGGCCCCATCTCGTTGGGAAATAATGGTATGCGTTCTAGTGAAGTCGTCACTGCACTAGACGATATATCCATCGACTACGAGCTTTGTGTGCATTAGCGTCAGTTAAGCGAGATGAAATTCTGATGTCGCGAAAGTAGCGATACAGAAGATTCCACGTTCGACTTTATCAAAACAAGTAGTGCTAGAGCAAACTCGGAGGCAATCAGCGATATAAGGATGAACGTCGCCGGCAAGATACGAGCCTGCAGCTTAAAGTGTTCGCGATAAGAGGCGTAGTTCTTTCTCCGTTGCGACGGAATGAAATTCGCTAGACAATCTCGGATGGGTCGCTAGTTAATGTTACTCCGCGGTTTACAACCACGGTTGGCTTTGTATTTTAAAATTCGTTTAATATCATGAGATATGTCAGTCATCTAGAATTTAATACGAATTACGTGTAACAAGACATGCATTTAACGTATAAGAATGTGTGCAATATTTGTAATTCGTCTTTGTTGATAAACTGAACGAATATTTGAAGGGAGTCGTTTATGTTTTTATATTAACATAAGCGTAAATCTTATCTTAACGTGCATGTGAAACGTGAGTAAAATTCTCACGTTCATAACGCAATAAAAGTAAGTGAAAACTGTTCAATGTGCTAATTGGCATTGAACCTTGGCCCTTACCAGACAAGTGACGTAATTACCAAACTCACACTTTATCCAGCCACACATAAAAAAACAATTATATTACTTGTTGGTCGTAGATGGAATATAAAATTAAAACATCTGCGAGTTTATGTCCAGTAATTAAGGCAGCGTTTAAAGTAGTTAAAAACAAACTCCGCTATTAAAGTTTCGTTAACCGACTGTGACTGCCTAATAACGAAAACACTAACTGTCTTAATTTCTGCCCCGTTTTAATTGCACCTTCGCTGGTGTTATTGTCTTCGCCGCTGCCAGTAGGTGGTTATTTCTATTTGTTGGCCAACATCCCGCATTTAGTTAGTTAACGTGAATTAAATTACGGGATTTAAAATGAAATGCAGATTTTATTTCCCTCCCGCACAGAGAAAACAATAACATTGTAGATAAACATTCACTTCGTTGACGCTTGCAGGTATATGTTCATAATCAACTTTTTTATGGTAAACATTACGTAGTTTCTTTAGATTAATCAGCATTAATATACGTTGATGCGTTCAAAAATCGTACCGGCCAATATGTGAGTCACAAACCTTAATAACTAGAGACTATTGCGCTATTCGTAATATTCGGCTCGTTGGACGTAAGGGTAACCTATTTGCCATATTTTATCTTAATCACTTTCAAAGTACTCCTCATTCATTGATAGGCATTTGTGAAGACGTTTTTTCGAATGTTCAAAACGATTTTGGAATTGAAATGACCTGATGAGATGAGATGGGACGCACGAAGCAAGCTGCAAGTAGTATGGTGGGCGAGGACAGAACAGTGTGAGTTGAAGCGTTGTTGTGATGGAAAAATCAATCTCTCGTGACCCAGAGGTCGACCCTTTTTTCTGATGCCCTCTCTCAACCTTTTACAATACGTCCAAATAAAAATATTGGTTGACTCTTTTTCCTGGAGACACAAACTATGCATGAATGATAGGCGTCATCAAAAAATTAAATGAGCATAGTGTTGATGTTTGATTTCACACGGCGTGTTTGTTTCGCGCGGGGAGAATGAGTTGGCTTGATTTTTGCTTCGTTTTTGGGATCGTAAAGGTACTCGTATCGTAGGTCCTCTTCCAAGTATGTTCATCTGACGACGGGCTTGCAACCGTCACTCCTTTTAGTCCTGGGTTGGGTTGAAACTCCTTTCATGCTCAAATGCTCAGCCAAATTCTCTGAATTGAACTCCATAACATTCCTATCATTTCAGACAGTTGATCAATCGTTCCACGATGAGTTACATGGATGTGGGGGTTGATTTTGAGGTGCGCCATGAACGTTGTTGGTCATCAATTTAAGTTTCACCATTTTTGAATCTTGAAAACCAATCATAAACTCATGGTTTACTCAAAGCACTGTCTATGTGCAGTTTGAAGCATTACGTCGCTGTTTTCCCCAAAAGAAAACAAAATTTAATTGCTCCGCGCCATCTCTTATATTCACCGCACAGAAAAAAGTTACCCTTTTATACTAAATGCCACGTTAGAACAGGTGATCTCTCAGTGACGTCTCTATGCATACTGACCCATCAAGACCCCATCTTGAAAACGCCACCGTATTTTGCCTCCACCCTTCCCTACTAGTGAAAGCAGTGCGATTCTCGTTACTTTACCTCAATAATCGCTCGCAAAAGCAATTGGATGGTTTCAGTAAAACTTTCAACGAAAGCAATAGTCTAACTGCTGAAGATACATTGCGACGACAATACAAAGAAATGAAAAAGGAAATGGAACAATACCAGTCTTTGCAAATATTTAAACAAATATTGCATTTGCACTCGCATTTTAAGAAGTTCCATTGAAAGTTGGCTGCGGCTATGGAAGAAGACGTGGCCTGTGAAGACTTAAATAGGCAAGAGAAATTATCCGAAATACGATTGGGTGATGTAATTCCCGACGTTACAAACGACGTTCCGATGCAAATTGTTCGTTTTGAAAAGGAGCTATCAGACACAAGAGCTTCTCATTCTCGATTGATTGGAAGAGAAAAAGCGGCGTTTCATAAATCGCCTTCAAATGACAGGCCAAAGCGTCAAGAACGTAACACGGCAGCCAATAAGAAACTATTTCACATCGTCATCGTCTTGCAAAATGTGAAAGAAGAATATGAAGATTTTGTAAATGATAACGTTAAAGTCCTGCTGTTCCTCCAGTTGTTTAGTAATATCACACCGGAAGAATTTCGTTTACAACGACTTGGTGCACCGAAGTTAGGATATACAAGAGAAATTATGGTAACATTTACAATGCGCAAATATGTATCAATATTTTTAAGAATGAAAAATGATGTACATCATACAGAATAAGGAGATATAAGAATTTGCTAGTAGCCTATGCGTAATATATATTTATTTTAATTGAAAAAATAATACTTCACGAAATTCAAATTAAAATAAAATTATGGTGGAAAATAAGTTTAATTTGTGTGGTTTAGTTAAAATTCGCTGCATTGCGCTGGACTTTTGATGATTCCACAAATTTGTGCTCATATAATATTGCGGTCGTTTTCATTTATAAACGTTTTTAGTATAACTTACTACGTATGAATCAATGAGAGAAAAACTTTTTTCACGATATTAACTCTATTTTTCAAATGTCTAGTATTATTATTATTAAACACAAATGTAAATATAATATTAGCAATAAATAACACTATTTACTCAGAGCGTTGGATTGGGTTGGACATCGAATTAAACCAATTTACTAATAATTTTGAACCGCAACAAATACATCAAATTATTTGCTCCAAGCTCTCTGGTCCAAATTCATAAAAATTTCCAAAAGTACATTTCCGGACGTAACGCTTTAAGCACTCCAATTTCATTTGCGGTTAACGTTTGTTTACAATACTGCGAGCTTTATTGCCACATTACAGAGATTGCACGGCAGCATAACTTACACTTAAATAGGTGAGCGCACCATAACCGAGTTTCGTATGCAAGCCTTCAAAACTGAACACAAGCACTCTGAAACGTATAACTTGCCAAAATGGTTATATAGCGGCCAATAAATCACGTTTTTTTTGCGCCGGGCGTGCACAAAATTCGCTTATAAACCAGTGCCACGCTTAAATAAGAAAATATTTCAATTTTGTCATATTAAATATTTCCTGCTTACTTGCGGAGAACACAAAGGCGTCTATATAGGAAGTAATTTCGTCGCTTTTATTTGTTTTTTCTTCGGGTGATGTTTCATCGTAAAAAGCTCGTTTCGAGAATTACCGCGCGCTATTGTTATGGCCCGCTATTCTCTTGCATTAAATTTTTAATCAATTTGTTGCATGTGTACGGAATGACAACGAAAATTATTTTTATACTGTCAATATTTTTTTTAGTTTCAATTGGAAATTAAAAAAAAACATTTTTAGCCTTATATAAATTGCCCTTTTAATCGTGGAATTAATGATAACAACGAAATCCACCCACACAGTAACCTCGAATGTGGAAGAGTCCTTTCAGTATAGTTGCGTGTGCAGACGTCTGGATAAATGTATCGTGGAAAGGAAATTAAGATATTTTTTATTGAATGAGTCCCAAATGCTTACCAATCTATCTTTTAATAATTTCGCAGAAAGCACTCGTGTTTGTGATCCTCAATTCTCGGTGTTTTTTCCTTTACAACGTGCGAGAATTCAATAAGTTGTCGGAAATGTGATCCCATCATGAGTTTTGAAAGGCTTTCAAGACGTCCTTGCGTATCTGATTTTTTTCATGCGTGAAATTTGATTTCTTTTTATAAAGCATGCAGATTCTGCTATTATAAACATCGTTTCACTTTTGTGGTCTTTTATTCGTTATTATTTATTCATAATGTGTGCTTTTTGACAATTGATGATAGTTATTTTTCGTAATTAACAAAATCGAAACCAATAAATAAGTCGTGATGTGTGTTTTGGAAATTATAACTTTGTCCTTACTCATCCATAATTATTTTTCGCAAGTCAATATCCTTAATTCGGCATTATCCAGCATAAAATCCTTTATATGTTCCAGATGGAACACGAATGCTAATGGTGCAGTATTTGCATTCACGTACAATTAATAAATTGTGCGTCGTTCCCTATGGCTACGTTAAATAAATGACCCCATACTAAAAATAACACAGTATCTAAACTTGTTAAAATCACAGTATACAAAGCCATATGACACACAAAATAACAAACAATAAGTCACACTCACGTACGTTGAAAACCCATCACCAAAAATCACGAAACAATTTCAAAAAGTTGAAAAATACATAACAAAACATATAGCACCTTAAGCCTGATCAAGAACGACAAAATGAAAAGCCAGGAGTTAAAAAGGTGAACTGGAAAGTGTCGAATTCGTCTCGCCTAGATCTAGAAATAATCTTGGCGGGGGTTGACCTGTCGTGGTATGAGGAGCTTTGCTATATTGCCGATCAAATTCATTCAGATTCTGCTGCATGTCCGTTTTCATAGCATACATGAAAGTAAATTGTGGGCCATTGTCAGAAAAAATAGTGACTGGCATACCGCAGGCAGCAAATAATCGATCTAACATAGCGACTGTGCTGTGGCTGTCGAAGATATTGGCTTAGTTTCTAGCCACTTACTACAAACGTCTACTATCATTAGAACTACATACCACCAAATGGACCAGCATAATCGATGTGGAGTAGATGCGCTCCTAAGGGGCTTTTGAATTTTTCCATTAATCTTCGAGAAACTAATCAGCTTTCACCTTCGTAGTCAAAATGTATCATAATCAATGCAATACGGTTGATACAAGTACTAGCGATGTCTTCTCTGGATGCAGAATATACGTCTTATGGTCTGTAATGATGGTAAACTGATGGGTACACAAGTAACGAAAAGCATTTTAACCAGCCCAGGCAATAATAGGCTTACGAACAGGAATAGTAGTGAGGAATCGTATGGCATGAGAACTTATGGTGAAATGACCAAGTTTCTGATGCACGAAACGTCCCTTCTCCAGCAAGGGTCCAAGCAGAACAAGGAGACTGTCTCGGAATGGCCGAGTTCTGGTGGACAAATCAGAAATAAATAGGTTATACCATGGCTTAATCAAAAATGAATTCTTCAGGAGACATTGGTTTTGTAACTCTCTTGTTGAATTCTACATTCTCTACATTATGCGATCCAACTGGATCGATTTTATATCCCACGGCTTCAAGAATTATTGTTCGATTCAACTTTGGGCATCTTTCGCGCAGGACTCGAAAATGGTTTTCGAAAAACATCGCCATTCGACATTGCCACACGACCGGGACATTCTCTTTGCCATATGTTGCTTGTTTCGGACAAATGAGTCCGAGTGCCTGTGTGTTTCAAATTAAGGCATAACTAAATTCGTCGTCCATTTCGATGTGATCTCTAGATGGCAAAATAAATTGAAGCCTTCCATTCTGTTAAACAGATTTTCAGATTTTAGCATTGGATGCTCGTTGATTATAATTCGCGGGTACAACGCCGGATAGTAATTATCCGTGATTCGAATATTCCCTTTTTTCTCTGCTACTACGTATGTCATGGGAATACACTCAGAGTAATTCGTTATAAAATCTCAATGCAATTTTTGTCTCGATTTCATTTACATGTACCCCCCCGAAGAGAGTGTGGTATTTCATGAGCCCCAGTAAATACAGGTTTCAAGTGCATTTTCACTGGTGGCCTCTTCAGCTTTCCCAGCGAGTTACTAAAATTGTCTTCGAATTCCTTCAAAACATGATCAAGTTGGTTGTTGCTATGTACGCTCCAGAAGTTACTTTCCGAACATTTTCTGTTTTAGAAAAAATTCTTGAACGAATTCTGCGATCCATTCGTGTCCAAACAATGTACCATAATCGTCATCAACATCGTAGAGATTCAGCTGTTTGGATGTGATTCCTAGGGTGATGGGCATTTTAGATTATTTTTTTAACTATATAACATAGTTCTTTTATCTAATTCACTCGTTCGTTCTTTCGATATAATAAACCGCTCTAAAGCATTCGTTTCGAGGATTCATGTTTAGGTTAATGATAATTTTTTTCAACGAAGGTACATGATTTTAAAAATAATACTATTAAAAAATTAAAATGTATTAAACTACACTCGCCTCCAAATAAATTACTCATTCATAAAACAAATAATAATGTAAAAAAATTATTGTGCATTGTGCAAGTAAATAATCTTATATAAAAATAATAATTTTTAAATTCATTAGAGTTGACATTAGTTTTACTACCTTCAAACATATCGTTAATTGAATTAATTTCAATTTAAATGTAAACACATTTTCGGGAGCATTTTGTTCCCTTAAGAGTAATAGCACCAAAGAGTATAGTCCTGAAATTTGTAAATTTGCATTTATTATTTTATGATATGGCGGTTTGTTTTCCTTTCAGGGTAAATGCCGAATATTAAAAACCTAATAAACCCTGAATTTTTTTGAAACAAATACTGCCAATAGATGTTTTTAAGTAGAAATTAACAAAGCTTTTATACTTTCGACAATATTTATTCTACTACTACTACTCTTTATTCAGAAAAATGCCCCGTCAAAAATAAAATGCAATTTACAGCCACTATAATACACTGGAGGGTCAATCGCAAAGTAAACTAAATGCTCTATTCAAATTATTCGGAACATAAATTACTCGGAAATTTGAGCGGACATTTACTAACGAACATCCACTAATTATTTTAAATATACATACAACCAGAGACACTGCAAGTGGAACCGCAAATAACTGATAATGAAACCACGAATGTATCAACCAGATCTATACCTACATCAATCGATCAACAATCCACTTGTAAAATATTCCCTAAAATTCGACGCCAGTCAATAATTACTGATATGCATATACATGAAGATCGACTTCGTCATTAAAATCAAAATCCTTTGAAATGCAACTAGTAAGAATGATTGTAAAACCACCCTTTCTCTTTAGTAGATCATAAAGAATTTACGAAATTTATAACGATACTATGTCCAGGATAACTCTTCCTTCCAACGTCTCTCGAATAGACTTACTCCACACTTATATCTGGAATATTTAAATTGTGAAATCTAAATTGAACGATCATCAATAATGTGAGTTTTATGGTACGCTCATTTCATTAACAATCTTGAGCTACATTGGCGTTATTAGAATGTATACATTTTTATGAAAGTGACACAGCACGCAATATTTTTATTATAAAAAATGTATTTTAATATTTTACCTAGAAATGTATAACACTATTGGCAATTAGCCAATTTATTTTATATCATAACCCATGATTTCTGCAACAGAAAGTTTGATTTAGTTGTTTTTACCATTGATTTACCAATTAATGCAACTTCACCGGAGTCGAGTTCCATTTTTGACTGTGGGCCTACCAGATGAACACGTTGACTTTGTTTCGGCGTTTAATTACATTTTGGCAGGGAGCTAGGAGTTTAATTAATTGATGGGTTCCACATCTTTTCGTTTCTTGCAAACTTTAGCGATACATCTTCTAATACCACAACCATAATACTTCGCTTCTCTAAATTGGAAAGGATTACGCCCGTGTGGTACTCCACATCCCTGGCAACTTTGGTGGTGATTTCCATCACGCTTTTCATTACGTCGCAGTATGCTTTATTTCTTGTTGCTGTCGCGTTTCTCGACTGGCAATTCACTAATTTATTCCTTTGTTCGGCCGGAGTCTGTTTACATCTTTGACAGTTATGTGTATTTATTTCAATACAACTTCTGACACCATTATTGTGTTCCTTCGGAATAAAAATTGTAGAATACGAGTCGCGCACAGGCATGACATCTGTTAGCAGTGACGTGTATCAATATTACAAGTTCCAGCAGAGTTATACATTATGATTCATTCATAACTTATTTTAGTCATGTCATAGTTATCACAGCTTCTTCACATTGTTGCAGAATAGCACATTCTTGTATTTCCAGTTCATTGACATTTCCTTCTTATAAGATTTATTGCGAGCATCACTTATCTATTATGTTTCCTCATCCTCATCACATGTGCTTCTTACGATTCTCTATCTCTATTTATTCCCTTACGATATCATTTAATCTTAATGCGAAGCATTTCCATCGGCGTCCATGAAACTAAACAAGTTGAACATGAGAATGGAAATGATCAGGTTAAAATTAAAGGCATTATTTAATTGAAACATTGCTGACATTTCGTATTTCTTCTAGAAGATCTGTCAAACCTTGTTTCTTAATACAACTAAATAATAAATAATAATTGAATTTTACAAATTCCAACAATATTTATGGATAACTGGAAAATGCATTACACAAAAACCTATATCAAAGACAAAGAACCACAACTCACGTGAATTTCATGCAACTTTAATAAAGATATAAAATTAGACGCGATTTATTTCATCGCATCTCACGGGATGAGCGCAACTCGCGCGAGGATTAAAACACCAAAGGATTCCAGAGCAGTCTGTGCACTCCTAAGCGTAATAAATACGAATAATAGCGCTTATGCGCGAAACATGTTTGGGGAATGTCGTAAATACCAATTAAAACGGAAATTACTGAAACGTCCCGGACGCCATCGCCGAGATCTTTAGAAAAATCCATAGCGCGGTGCGTTATTAAAACCGGAAACCGATAGCCGCCCGCGGTTCCCCGTTTCTTGAAATTAACCACGCATAAAGCCGGCAAGCATGTTTTAAAACTCTAATGATTTTAATTGGATTTGCGGAAACGAAAAAAAAAACATTACGGCGAAAAAGTTGTAAAGAAAAAGTTTCGTCCTGCGAATTCTCAATGAGGAAATTCGTCTTATGAATAAGTTTTATACGTTTATCCGACGCTCGTTAAAAGCAATTACTTAGTGGACGAAAAACGTTGGAAAATTGTTGCGTTAATGCCCATCATCGATAGGTGTAATATAAATCAAGCAAATTATTTATTTTGATTGCGTAATAAACCTGTAATTGTTTATAATTAAAGGAAAACAGGGGTAATTCGACGAAATTGCCTCAAAAGTTGCGCCGCACGAAATCCCGCAGGAAACGAAATATTATATTATGCGGTAGTTTAGCCTCGCATTCGTGCTCAATAGTACCTAAATTATCAGTTAGAAAAGACTCGTTAATTAAATTTTGATGATGTTGCAGTATGAAGCTGTTTATTTTCGTAAGTAGTTCTGTTTGGTCGCGTAATTATAAAATTAGTGTACGTAGCAAGTAGTTTAATCGAATTTGCATACGTAATTAAATTGCAATTTTTGTTCCAAAAAGGGCGTGTCCACGTGGAAACACATTTCCGTTCCACCTACATGCTAGCACGAAAGATCTATTACTAGAATTTAAATCAAAGAAATAATTGGAATTCACTTTTGTCCTCAATTAATTCGTGGGTGGCACATAAAGCTTTATTATAATTAAAAAAAAAATAAGTACTTTTAAGTAGTGTTAAATTTCATACAGAAAAGAAAAAATCATTAATAGGATCTTATACGAGACGAATCATTATAAAATAATCAAAAATTCTAAATTTTATACTTTCCCCTATATCAGTCCGAAATATTATTATTAAAAATATATATAAATTATAACATTGACAATTAAAATGTTTTAAAAGAAGGTAAAAAAAATATATATTCGAATATATAAACTAGGATTGCCATAAATTGTTAATCCGAAATGGGCTGCGTGTAGTAATATACGGTATGTTTGACTTACCCAAATAAATTAGGGAAACAGACTTTTGTTGATGTTTTTCTACTGTAAATTGACCCAATTGATAGAATGTTTTATCTTAGCATCTTCACTTGGCTGGTGGCAGCAACAATCATAAACATTGACAACCATCATGTTATTTATGGAACGATATTGGCTAAGTTTCGGTGGGCCAAATAAGTTCCCTGACGGTGGTATGAGGGCTGCAAGCGTACGTTTAGATTTTCCTAACAAAAAAAAAGATAAATTACTGTAACAGTAATTCTCCAAATCAGTTGGCAGTGCCATCAATTTGAGCTACTAATGATCAATTTAAAATTTGTTATTTATATATGTATTTACATTTCGAATATTTAAAATATTAGGCAATCAATATATTAATATAAAATATTTATATTAAATATTTAACAAATAAGTGGTAATGGCAATATTGTACGACCACTTTCCGTTACCATTTCTTCTACACCATAACTTACACAACTTACCAAATTGCGTTCACATTAGTATCTTTAAGAAACTGAACAATACATTTAATGAAAATAAAATATTTATTACGTACATATACATCGCAATGGCGATCATTTTTAATTTATGGGATCATTTTTAAGTTATACAAGTATATAGTTATCTAGTTCTTTGAGCTGATCAGTTTATTACAGCAACACAGATTACTGCAAAATTATTTTTTGTCGCAACATGTTCCGAAAAATATGTCAATAGTTTTATTCGACTACAAATTATGTCGTGCCATGAGATAAATATTGTCCCAAATATTTTGCAGTCAAGAATGTTGTTGACAGTATCAACATATATAGGGTGCTTCAAATTCGATCCTCACCACAGTATCTTATTAGCAGAGACAGGGGTGTGTTTAAATTAGACAGAGTCGTTAAAGGAAAATCAATACAATTGTAAGCACGAAATTAATAGGACAAAACTTCTGGTTTATGAAAGAAGTCCTTTGAATCAAACAGTTTGTTTTCAGTTATTTGTCATGTGTACCATATGCTGAATATTATTTATAAGCCATTTTTTTATACAAGCCAAGATAGCTCCGATTCAAGTTTGCACACAAAAATTATAATGGTATTTAGCAATATAATTTGACCAGCTTATATAAAAATATTAGACCTTACGATTAATGCACAAATGGAAAATTGCATTTATTTTTCTTCGCACTAATTTGTCAATTATAACAAATTTTTCGTGGCAACGAATTAAAATGCTTTAAATTAATAGCAAATATAATATCCATTATAAAAAAAAATTAATAAATATTTGATTATATTTTAAAATATGTAACTAAGTTAAGTTTTTGACTAAAAATCTCCACCTTTATTTAACCTTTTTTTGAGTTTACGCAAGGGGTTTTGGTTTATGTAAACTCTAAACTATTTTAGACACAAAAAGGGATGCCTCAATACCTAATACAATAAGTGACAAATTTAATGTCGCCCTACATGTATTTGAAACTGGATAGGTTTAGATCATTTAAAAATGTTGAGATAATGTGCCTTATAAGACTCAGTCAGGTTCATCTCATCTGAAAGTATACTTATTTTGAGAAATAAATTGGTTGATGAATTCAGTTTATGGGCCGAAACAGGAATTTGCGTATGTTGAATGTTATTGGAAAACGATATACGTTGGTTTATTGATTATTTTCAGTTTTTGTGTCACATGCACATTATTTTGCGTTTTCACATTTTCCTCTGAAATGGGCTAAGACAACTCCGCCTAAAACATTTAGATATATATATATATATATATATATATATATATATATATATATATATATATATATATATATATATGGTACTTATCTTGTATCATGAGCAGTCAGTCGTTGAATAAAACACTTTTAGCAATATTAAAGTTTATTGCGACACCTTTTTTTGCAATAAGGTGTTTCGGAAACCCTTGTCAAGCAATAAACATTAATATGACAAATGACATTAAATAAAACCTATCGCGGTAACAAGGCCGACTTTCTATTACCCCAGTATTTACTGCAAGAACTAGGGAAAACCTTGTAAAAACCTAGTTAGGGTATTCGACCAACATTTAATTCACTACAATACAATTTAAAATCACAACGATAAAAAAAAAATATATATGATAAGATAAAAATAAATTAACCCGCAATTGTAATAATAATGATCAAAAAATTGTATTGTAATGAATGAAATATTGGACACTTGGAATTTTGTGACAATATTAATTCAATATTAATAAATCAAAATTAATATTAGAAATTAATATTAAAGCCACAAAACTCCCATTGTGAAAAGGCTAGCTAAGAGAACTAATAATAAAAATCTACTAGAATGACCAATGATTAATTCATTTAAAAAAAAAAAAAAATAGATTTTTATTATTAGTTCTCTTAGCTAGCCTTTTCACAATGGGAGTTTTGTGGCTTTAATATTAATTTCTAATATTAATTTTGATTTATTAATATTGAATTAATATTGTCACAAAATTCCAAGTGTCCAATATTTCATTCATTACAATACAATTTTTTGATCATTATTATTACAATTGCGGGTTAATTTATTTTTATCTTATCATATATATTTTTTTTTATCGTTGTGATTTTAAATTGTATTGTAGTGAATTAAATGTTGGTCGAATACCCTAACTAGGTTTTTACAAGGTTTTCCCTAGTTCTTGCAGTAAATACTGGGGTAATAGAAAGTCGGCCTTGTTACCGCGATAGGTTTTATTTAATGTCATTTGTCATATTAATGTTTATTGCTTGACAAGGGTTTCCGAAACACCTTATTGCAAAAAAAGGTGTCGCAATAAACTTTAATATTGCTAAAAGTGTTTTATTCAACGACTGACTGCTCATGATACAAGATAAGTACCATTTTAAGTGATTTACAGTCGAGAATTTGTACAATAATATATATATATATATATATATATATATATATATATATATATATATATATATATATATGATGTTGATACGTAGATTCTGGCGGGTAAAATCTGTTCTGCTTTTTTCTCGGGTAATGAACCGCGTTGTAGAATTATCCCTGTAAGGGTTGTTCCGACGTTTCGGCAATGTCACAATTGCCATCTTCAGGTTGGTCTTCTCGGTCTAAGCGATCTAGAAGAACAGATCAGTTCTTCTAGATCGCTTAGACCGAGAAGACCAACCTGAAGATGGCAATTGTGACATTGCCGAAACGTCGGAACAACACTTACAGGGATAATTCTACAACGCGGTTCATTACCCGAGAAAAAAGCAGAACATATATATATATATATATATATATATATATATATATATATATATATTTATATATATATATACAAGATAGTTTGTAAAGAACTATAAAAAATTATGACATCTTTCCAAAGAATTTTTCTCTGACTTGTAGAAAAGACTGGTCAAATGTAACTTCTCTGTAATACTACAGAGAAGTTACATAATTGTTAGATTAATAGATTAAATAAAAAATGCAGTTGCTGCAATCCTTGCGACTTGTTAACTAAGAATTATTGATACACAATAATAATGCGTTAATAATGCATTTTGTATATAATTTTGGAACATGGCAGTACCCACGAAGCAAGAAAATTCAAAAACAAAAATTTGTTCGACATTTTTTTCCTGAAAAAACATATTTCACAAAAACAGGAACAATAAATTTTGAAATTTTAGTTTAGATATTTATTTAGGTTTGTTTTGTCAGTAGATTTACTTTATTACTGCGCTGTACTTATTAGCGTAAACGTTTTGATTCATTGTAAAATCAATAAAACTACCCAATAAAATATATTTTGCCGCCAACACCAAGGAGAAATATATTGTAATTCGATATAATCACGATTGCATTTTGTGTCAAAAATTTCAAAGTAAAATAAACACATATACACAACGCATCCAATCAATACGACGCCGACGGTGAAACTCACGTTTAAGACCCCGCTGCCGTGAACTAAGTGAAAGTTTCGTAGATAAAATCGGCGGACAATTTTGACTGCGTGTCTCACAATAAAAAAGCGACTAAGCGTTTCCGTAATTTATTGAATAAAAACACGCGAATCGCAGCTAAAACGTTCGTTAGCGGCGCGAAAGTAAGAGCACTTCATTAACGAAACTATTACACGAAATTAAACAATTATAAAAATAAAAAACGTAAATCACGTGAACGCGCCATAAAAGCTCCACGACTAGCGATGAAAGTATGGATTTTATTAAGAAGCTCCGACCTAAGCCCCTATTAAAGCACGCTTACATATTTTTATATGTGAACAGAGGGTCGAATCTGTATGAAGCATGGGGCCCCGTCGATAATAAATCTTCGCCCGAAGTTTTATTTTCCCTCAGTCGCACACACACGACTTGATCCCGTTTATTTTTTGGCGTGGTTGTTTCATTAAATATAAAACGAGCCGGGGATTTATTCTGAAACGTGTATTCATACGCGAATGGTCGGTATTGTGCTTGATGCTTTTGTTAATATTTCGCAGTTAATCCGGGTTCGGATTACGCTACTTAAATCGAATAATGGCGCTATAATACCTCCGTGGCGATGTGCGCGTTAAGTGCTATATTTCGAATGGGCATGGATGTTCGATGCAGCCACATACAAAATAGCAATAATGCATCACGATATGAGTAACGAAAAATGGCCGTGTTTTGCGGAAAGGAACGAAAAAAATATTATGGGGATACGCTAGTAAAGCTATCATCGGTTTTAAAGCACTTACACGTTAATGGCTTGGTCAATAGTATTTTACCCTGATGACAGGGTTCAGTTCCATCATTTTTAAATCTCCAGAACAGGACACAGAGAATAAAAAACCTTATTAGTATTAAAAATTAGTTAATCACATACATTTTGAATTTTCCAATATATCCATTTTTACGCTGCAAATTTAAATCACTTCCATATATATGAAGTTGCATTTTTGAATTTATCTATATAATACGATATATATTAATTAAGGGCCACAATGGACGAAACAGGTCATATATAATTATTAACACAGTTAACAATAAATACCTGTACCAATTTCACTTTCAGAAATTCCTTTGTCCAAAAGCAACGTACATTGTCTATTTCCACAAGATACACTTCAATGATATAATCGAGGAACAACTTACATTAGATTGAATTTCAAGTCATAACATTTACACTGAATGTCAATAAAACATAAAAATTAAAAATTTCGATAACGAGGATTCTTTAGTAAGAAAATAAATTCTATATGTAAACCGCTTTTTAATTAAGGTGATCCTAAGTTGAGTACATTCGAATGGCTAGCTCTGAAGTAATAGTCGCCGCAAGTTGTCTGGGTCAGGCCCAGTTCAATCAGAGCTAGTGAATACTAGAATATTTGGAAAAAATATCACCAGTTATGGATATTTAAATGGGTAGTAAGGGAGCATCAAAAGCAAAAGTAGTAGCAGGACACCTTAACCATATAATCTGATGTAACAAATAGATACGGAAAGAAACAACGATTAAACATTTTAATGACTACACAATAAACAATATTATTTAATTAATTGCTAAAACATAGTCGCGATAATAATGATAAATATTTTAGAAAATTTGGAAATTAAAAAATGTCAATTCGAAGAAAAATATTGTCAACGAGAATACCGAACTGGGAGGATACCGCTCTTTCGAATACACTTCCCGCAGAGAACATCTGACCCGTTAACCTAATGGGTTTTTTTTTTGATTTGTTTTAATTACTTTTCCCAACTTCGTTCGTTTATTTGTATATAATTTCATAGTTTCCCTACCTACTTTTAGTTGTTTGTAAGTCTAAGAGCCGAAATAATTATCGCCTTATATTAAATATTTTGTGAGCATTAAACCATTAATCGTTATTTACAGTAATTGAAGTTACGTAAGTAACGAATCTCCAACTCTCAGTTTCAGCCGTTGGCATAATATATGCCTATTTGGAATAAGCGTCTTCAAACTAGCCTTAGATTATTTTATGTATTTTGAATCAAACACTGCTATATCGATAAATCGAGATATTCCAGCCAGATACCCTTAATTTTTATATTGAAGACATCTATGCACTCTTGGATTTATTTCCAAATATTATCAACCGTGATTTGCTCGGCTTGATTAAGCCTCTTGGCCCGCGCGAAACTTTCGAAAGATAAGATAATTGAAATGTCGGCCGGAAAGTAACATGTATCGAAATAATGTATGTACGATCCGCATACACTACTCTGTGCCACACCATGAGTTAGGTGTACCGACTCTGACATTTTATCACCAACTTTAACTTGCTGATATCTACCAGATAAGTAATTGAAACTAAATTTCATCGAATGCTTACGGTAATGACCACACATACATTCGCTGAAGGTATATCAAGTCATACAAACATGAGTGACAATAAGTTTGTTTGTGAATATGACCACCATGTAGACGTGAATACCTACAAACTTTACTGCTACATAATTGCAGAGATCTTTTCCACCAACTAATCTGGTACTATAGATAGTAATGTTGGAAAATATTACGGTATCGCGACTTAGACCTATGAATCCAAATATCGAAAGTAAGATGCCAACAACATTAAAAGAGTAAATTAGTAATTGTAATTATCCTATCTCCGGATAATAATGTCGATAATGTGAATCAGTACTGCAAATATGACCTGGCCTAAATCCGGATTAAGTCACCGGTAGAATATTATAACTACTTATCAACAATTTTCTCGAGAATTTTGAAGCTGTGAAGCTTTGGAATAGGTGTAACACAAGCGCCGCTTTCCATACACTAGGGAACGCATTTTCTACCAAGCAATAATTTGTTATATGCAAAATGTATGTAAGAATATCCGGGCTACATAATTTAACGATCAAATTTGAAGTGATGGTATTTAGAACTGAGATAACTTCAATAATCAATAACCAACGAGTTTAGAGCCCTCCATATGTCTTTCGAGATTTTATTATTAAACTGAGTCTAACATAATTCAAAAGCGTTTTATAATTTTCACTGCATTTAATTTTGTTATTTCTAGCCCTCTTAAAATTTTTTAATGCGTTATCACTCACATTAGGATGCGTAATTTTTATAATCCTTTCAGGTACATGCCAGTGAAATATTGCAAGCAAGTTACGGTTAAAACTTTTCATCAATATTATTAATGTGAAAGATATTATCCTAAGGAACAGAAACTATGTCAATGTGAAAAGAATTATAATTAACATGAAGTTACTGAGGGTAGAAATCGTTATATTTATTGTACAATAAGAAACAAGAGAATGGTCAAAAATATTATTAAAATATGTAACTCCACGATCTTCAATTTCCACAGTGTCCGACACAACAATGAGTGAGGAAAACGTACGTGCGATGCGTGCAGGTTAGCTAACTAATTGCTTTAAACCGTAGGCATTAAAAAGTCAGTTGAGTTGTATTAGACTGGGTGCATTTATACAAATTGATATTCCAGTCATACTGAGCAAAGATTTCGTCGCACTGTGGTAGTTGATAAGAAATAGTGTCACAAATTACATCAAGAAAACTTTTATAATCAAAACTTGGCGATCGATAAATTCAACCAATTGAATTTTTTTCGACCTGATTCAAGCAAAACCCATATGTGTTGGATTGATGTGTTGGTATCCGTTTTGCAGTATGCTAAGCCATCCCTGGCATAAATTCCCACGAACTTATCGGTCAGTTCTCAGGAATCTCAATCCTTCAGTCCCCACAACATCGTCCGAAATACCATGGGACAGCTATGCCTCAGTGACACCAAGTACACTACAATTAGAGTGCGTTATGTACTCGCTGATATATCGATTTTTGTTAATCAAGGGACGTATATTTACGTGAGCATTTGCCAAATCAATAGTAGTAGGCATCACAATATAAGATTAGAAAACTGTATGCAGATAAATAAATTAGAAGAAATAATTAGCGCAAATGCAGCGTTTGTTCCTCGTCCAAAAATTGTTAGTCAAGAAAAGCAAGAATGAACTAAGAAGTGGAAGAAAATTAAAAGAAAATGAAATTCGATTCAAAGAAATTGTGTCTTTTATTCCTTCATACGTAACGGTACGTAACATAGTTTCATGTATCTGCAATTAGTAACTATTATTAAAAGTAAAATCTCTTCGCGACGCCTTTGTTTTTTGTACCATTCACAATGCAGACTTACTTGCGACCAAACTCCTTTCCTAGTTTCTCGTGCGAACTCGCATTTCAGTAAGGTCTTCTTTGATGACCGTTATGACATTAGTTTGCTTCTTGCTTTCAGCACTTCCGGCATAAACTTGCGATTAGCGAATTCCACAATAATAGGACCACATGTGTTGTTTTTAATTCGCCGGATACGATGACGAATATGGATCGGCGCTGAACTAAACTTTAAATTTATTTATTCGTGTTTAGTTATACGGAGATTATTTCGTCGGCTGTATTGTTCGACGCCATCCATTTACGTTCTTTACTTAATATTTTCAATTTCATTCTCCAACTTATTAATTTAACATCGTATTGTTGTGTGATTACCTCCATCTATTGCTTTATAACATTCGAAAGGATACTGGACATGAAAGATTCCTTTTAAAACGCCTAGATAGTAATTTCTTCATGAACATCAAGAACGATGATTGATTTTAACTACTACGCAACTGTAGTACCACGAAAATAATAATTTAAACGGTAAGACATGAAACATCGTGCACATTACTATTCGCCGGCCATTACTCGAATAATCAAATACCCTAAAGCGTTGAACAGTGGACCAGTATTCCAGAGCAAGATCGCAAGACATCGTTCCCTCCATTATTCAGCACCTGACTGTAATTTCCAGATAAAACAAACTATTTACTATTTCGAATTCGCAACTTCCCATTATTATGGGCCTACTACTGCAAGTCCTTTGTTTATAATTCATGCTGACCAATGTCTTAGCTTTTCCCTGGTTTATAGTTAGCGCGGTTCCTCTTGTTCATTACTTCGACTAATGGAAGCCGATCTAAAGAAGTTCATTTCTTTCAATGATGTTCACATTTATTATTATTAGTCAATACATATTTATGTCCACGATGTGTGAGTGAATTTACATGATAAATAAAAGAGCCGATGGGGTTGTTTATATTAGAGCGCTTGTCCCTGATTACTATTCTTGACACTTCCGGGTATCTGGAGTTAATTACGAGTACAATGAATCATATCTCATAGGACTAAAGGCAGCGATTACACACGGCAGTCAATTATTATGTACATTAAGTACCTATCTATGGTATTTTAAAATAAAATATTAACTAATATGATTGTTTAGGAAGCCAGGATGAGATAAATAAATAAACATGAATGGCGTTGTAATTAAATATGGGTCCGTTGTTGTAAAGTTAATTCTATAAGTAAATGAACTAGGTAAAACTAGATAAGTAATATCAAGTAATATTTGTATCATAAACGAGAAACAAGACTAATATGAATGATATGAGCGAATGACAAGTTATGCATACAGAGAATTAAGAAAAAATGTAATGTTTACAATGCGTTAGGTCATTTTTTCCTTCTAGGGAAAGGGAAAGACGTATTGTAGACAATGAAAGCCATGAAATTTAATATATTGCAACGATACTTATATTAATTTTATTTTGTTGATTATCTGTGCCACAACAGAATTCTTTTTGCGTTGGAAAATTAAATAAAGTGATAGAAAAAATACTAGGGATAATGAAGAAGGATAGAAAGATAAATGGGGTGGTGTGGGTACGTAATGGGTATGGGAGTGGAGAGAACAGCACATATGAAATTGATGCAATAAAAGTGTGAAGAAAACACGGTGAAGGAATTGGGAGGATAAGTTAAGGAAAACAGGAGGAAGAGAAGATAATGAATGAAAAGATTTCAAATCTCTATGTAAATTTTTATTGATGTTAGAGAGTTTTTAAATTAATTTCATCGACTCAGCTGTTCAACTTGAAGAAGTCCTATAGATTGACTATATATTATGGGAATCGTCGCTTTTGAAACCCGTACATATTATTATTATTATGATTATTATATTAAGTACATAACCATTATTTTTATCATCATAATGGTACAAAGTTAATATCTACACACTAACTTGCTTCTTACCGTCTAATCAAGGGCTCGAACAGTGTACGAAAAACCGATATACAATTCTTCCCAATTACGCGGATAAATTCCCTGACGAAAATTCTTTACATTTTTCGTTTCCTCGCCAGCATAAATAATAAACAAATTTATCAGACCCCACGTTTCGCTGATAAATATTTTATAAATCAAGTCCGTTTTAACACGAATACATTTGAATTAAATACGACTTGAAAACAAACGGATCTTCCCCTCGATACATAATTTAATATATAATAATAATGAATCAAATCATCCACTTCGCTTTTTCGGTAGCATAAATCGGATTCACATCTTAAATATAACTTAACGCCCTCCGCATTAGTCATTCAAAATTATCCTCTTCTCATAAATAATGGATCATGTTCTTCTCATCTGATTCATCCTTTCTAACTTTCATAAATTAAAATAAATTTAATTTATGAAGTATAAGGAAATAAAATGATGTGGCATTCGTGATAAATCTAAAATCTTCGCTGCTTTTTATTTTAGTGAATTAAAATAAGTTTACTTGTATATTACATCAAAAATATATTGTTTTACTTTAGTTAAGAAGTTATGTTACGTCTATGTATCACAGACAATTGCAGGTAATATATCGATGTCGAGATAATTATCATGACATATATTGTTTATATGTTATATGTTTTTTTTTCATTTTCATTATTTTTAAATAATTTCAAACACTACAACATGTAGTACGCAAATATGTAGATATAGATGTAGTATAGGGCACTATAGGGACTATAATACAATAAAAACTGTCATTGTCGACCTCAATTATATCGTGGTATAAATAATCTGTGTGCGTTGTGAGGAGTTGTTTATATTTAGATACTCCCTAGAATAATTATGCATTATGAAATGTCTTATGATCCCACCGACAACGACTAGAACATGAATACTAATAACTAACAAAACTAAACTAAGATTTTTCATTGTTTCGTTGTTTAGTATTGGTATTGAGTTGTTCAGCAATCAATTGCGAAAAACGACAGCTTTCTTTTCGGACCTTATTCGATAAATGATGTGTTAAACGTATCGTCTTTTAAATCCCCCCTGATTTCTCTTTAATTCGACATTTATTGCAATTTCATCTTCAATTTGTTCCAAACTTAACGCACTGTCACACGGTAAACTTCGGTGGCGCTATAAAACAAACGACTTACGTAAATTCCGTAGTAAATTTTAAATGCTAAGCATAAAGCCCCACCTACCGGGCCTCGTAAAGTTCCGATACACAGACGCAGGATTCGCGATAGGCGGTTTTCAATTCCGAAGCGAAACTTGCACGTTTGCGGCAACATTGTTCATAATTAAAGCGACGCTTTGGAATTCGGTCACTGGCGGGAATAAAATTGCATATTTTATTCAGTTCGACGAGTACCGGTTCAAAAGCGACGCTTTCGGTTGTGTAAAGTGCAACATTAAGAGATAATATACGCCCGGGATAAGGGTGATGTCAACTGCAGACAGGGGTCTGGGGAAATGTGTATTTATACGAAGTAGTGTGGTACTGAGTTGGGGTTGGTTTATTGGTCAAGCGCCATTTACTGCACGCGCTACCGGATAGTCGGCTGTTTATTAAAAGCCAATCTGTTTTCGAATAGTTATTGTTGTCGAAATTCTATAGATGAAGAACCACGTTGCGAACAACTTTTGATACAGCATGTTCCGGGTGGTTAATGTCGCCCAGTTTAATTTAAAATTGAATGTGTCGATTTAAGCTCGTAACGCTTGTTTATAAAATTGCTCGTTCTTGTGCAGTATGTGCTTCAATGAGGTGGATTAATTAATTTAGTAATTGTTGAAGGACTATGTTTAATTCATCCCTGTCTTAGGTCGTGCTGCTCTGAAATATTATTAAACGTTAAGTAGAACATTGTTATATATAATTGAAGGATATTGCCATCTCATAACTTGATATTTAATTCTAATATTTATAAGTACAAGAATAAATATTCGAATTAAATATCAGAATTTATGCAAACTTTTCAATTAATCTAACATATTGTTGCTATATGACAAATAAAAGTACAGAATTCTATACAAATTTACATCGTCGGTAATTACATGCGTCATCGCTCCACGACCACTTTAACAATACACCATCACTAATTCCACTGGGCGTTGATTGGAGTCATGGTGTGAAACGCCACCACGGTATCAATCATTCAGAATTCTGACACGTTCCTATTTAAATATGGTAAATTCTTTTACTATGTGCATATTAAAGCTATTTCATCTATTATTGTATCCGACCCGCACTTATTTCATCCCACGCCGATGTCCCGTGCACATTAAAGCTAATCTGCCTATTGATTTATGTTTGGTGCATACCCGATTCACTCCGTCGTGTTCATTTGGATTTATTTATGAATTATGCATTGAAAAAGGCGAATTAAGACCGTTGCTTTTTATATATTCGACTCCGGAACTTTATTGGCTTTCATCGCGATGTTCACGTTGATTTTACTTTTATGGATGCACGATCTCGATACTTACGACCACAAATTTCGCCGACAGTGTGTTTATTGAACGTGTAAACGTATAAAAGATAAACTGAAATTAAGCGCGCACCGTCTGTGTTTGTAAACATTGACGTTAACGTGGTTGCTGGACATCCCGATGGGAGCGATGCAGGTGGAATTAAAGTTGCTGGCTGGTTGATGCGCTACATAGTAAATGTATTCTGCTAACCTACTTTATTATAATATTGCCCACATGTAATTGCTGATACTTTTACAGAATAGTTCGTTTCGCCACGGACAAAACTGACACACTTAGTGGATTTTTCTTTACTGCATTACGTCGCGCGTTCTTCAAAGCATCTGTCGATTGGTTTCGATGTACAATATACAGCATTCCAACCCAGTCCGCGGTTAAATGTCAACAATAATTTCATTATCGTAAATTAAGCATTAATTAATTCATTATAAAATTTATATTTTGATTCTAAATATTATTACAACATTATTAACTATTTGACTTGACTTATTTATATATATATAGAGAATACGTCATGTCATAAATGACAGACAATTGTCCCATCTGCCATCTTCAGATAGCTCATCTCGGTCTCACTGACTTAGAAGAACTGATGTACGGAATTACTTGGTGGTCCTTATATTCCGGTCTTTCGTTTTGCTCGGTTGCTTCTTACTTCGATTCCTGGTTAATGGAATGTGGTATGCTGGTTGTACGATGAGCTATGGCGGTTTCTTTGGCGCTGTCCTCTGTATACTGATTGTGCTGCATTGTTTCAGTACTGCTATCTGTCTTGCGGGTAATCGTTAGGCGTCATCTCGTGTTCATTTTTCTGTTTCTCTATTTCGATTGCTTCTCGTATTATTCTGCTGCTGAACTGCTGTACGTTAGTTATTGTTCTGGTGTTGGTGAAGTTGATGCTGTGTCTCGCTTCTAAGAAATAGCTGGCCAAGGAAGGCGACGGATCTCTCTGTTTTACCGCACGAATGTACTCTTAGTTGCTAACTATTTCTCCACGCAGTTTCTACATGGTATATCGTATACTGCCTAAGTGTCTAATGGAATTTTCGCTTTTGGGTTCCGTAGCATCGTTTCTATCTTCCTGTGTGGTTTAAAAGGGCCGATGTTTTGTGTACTACTTATCTTGTCCGCAGTGCCTCTAACATATGGTAAAAAAGTTGTAGTTAATTGTTCTACTTCTTCTTTTTGTTCTTCCTGTGTTCGTCTGGGAGCTTTATTTCTTCAATCGGCTATCCTTTTTGATCGTAGTGTTAGGGTTCTAGCTACCGAGTGGAGTTGCGCTGGGTGGTGGTGCGACTGCACGTTGGGATACCTGTTGACATAAGTCTTCTTCCGGCTACTGCCTTGTCTCTTTGTTATTAGAACGGCCAGGAACGGTAACTGTTTGTCTGCGTCCACTTCCATTGTGAATTTTATACCTGCATGTCGTTCGTTAAAGAACCTGTTAAGTTTTTCTCTTCCGTGTGTCCAGATTACGAAGGTGTCACTCACGTATCTCAGCCACACATTTGATTTTAACTCGGCTGTCTCCAGTTCCTCCATGAATAAGTTGGCTATGACAGGTGATAGTGGTGATCGTCTGGTTTGTGGGTAACGTTGGTTCTCATAAATGAAATAAGTATTTCTGACGCATGCTGGATTAGTTCTGTGATGTGTTCTTACGGTTGGTATTTTCGTTATATCTTCATCAACGCTTACTAACAAGTGGTCTGTTTCCACTGTATGGTTGACTTATGACGCTGTTTGTTCGTTGAAAGACTGTATTGGTAACCCGATTGAATTTACTATTGGGCGCAGTGGCACTTCAGATTTATAGATGTCCGGTAGGCCATATATCTTCGGATATTTTGATTACTTTTCTCTTGGTATAATTAGTTTCTTGCTCTCCGGATCCGGTGGCGATGCTTCTATTTTTGTTTTTGTCGTCTTCTCCAGGTGGGTCGTTGGATCTTTTGCGATTGGTTTCTATGCTGGATGTATGGCGGCCTTTTTTCTTTTGTAGTTGGCAGAGTTCATTACTACTGTGGCGTTGCCTTTGTCCGGTGGTAAAAAATGATGCTCTGATTGTTTTGTAGCTTCCTTGGAGCGTTGCATTCTTCTTTAGATTTATTTTTTCTTGGTGTTTTAACTCTTCGTAGTACTCTAGATGCCTCTTGTCGGATAATTCGGCTGTGTTTTTCTACAGTTTTTGTACAGCGTCTCTGAAGTGTGCAGGTCTGCATGAAAAATTGTAATCAAAGTTGGGCATTTTGACATAAAGCCCCAATGAAATTCAGCTTACAATTGTTAAACTTGGATTATTTGATACATTATCAAATATGATTTTTTAAGGGAAGTCAGTTTAACAAAAGCCGTGGTAGATAACATATGCAACTAATTCTCCATCGACTTGTTCTTACAACGTTATAATTAGAAAACAATTCATCAACGTATCTACCCATAATATTATAGAATTTTACACCAGGTGGGTAATCAGAGACTTTGAACAGGGCCTGACACTTCTGGGATTCATTTTTCTAAACCACATGCTATTATTTGCATCAGGGAAGTACGACCTATATTTTCATCTGATGGCAAGATTTCAACTATTTTTTACCCCCTCCATGTGTACTGCTGTTGGTGTAATTATTTTGAATTCAATTACCTGGTATTCTTGCCTCTTTTATCCCGGTTTGAGCTGGTTGGTGATTATTTGAAATTTCATGCAAGGGAATTCATCTGCACTGTAACCATACCCGGTTGGTTTTGCTTAACAGCAATAGTTATTATTTTTTTGCAACTTCAAAAGCAAAAAAGGCAATGAAAATTAATTATTTATTACCTCCGAAATGAATTGCGCAGAATAATATCGGAATTACCAAATTTTCACACAAGTATCACATTTAACTGGTAGTTTGGTGCTTAGACTAAGTAGCAAGTAGTAAACGGACACCATTTAAGGATTCTAAACTTGAGATAGTGTCATAGAAGTGCGAACGAAAGAAAAACGTTGGGGTATAATATAATATTAATGAAGATATACGAGTAAAAATAAACGCGTTCAACAATATTTAATTTACAATCATAGATAATAAATGAAAGTGTTATAATATATTCCAGTGGGAGAGGATACGGACACCAATGTACTCAACAATGGATCTAGGGCAACGGTTCAAACAAGCAAATAAAGTATCTTTTTAATTTATCACCTCATCCAAGCCGACGAGCAAACCCAGTATTATTCAGCGTCCAGGGCCGACTCGCCGGCCGATATTAAATCGGGGACGTATTTGCATTTCTACGGGATTACATCGACGAAAAATCCCAGCGCGGCATCGTAAAATAACTTTTTACGCGACTATCGGTGTATTGGTTTTCATCCTGATTTGTGCAGTGGTTTTTTGCGTTCGTTATTTCTCATTTAACTAGTCTGGGTCCGCGTGGCTGTAATGTCGGTAATATGCAGTGAAATTTGAAGGCGTCTCTTCTAATTGACTGTTTGATCTATCGTTCTTCCTTCCGTTGTGCAAGCAAATGTTTTTAGTTGTAAATTCTATGAAGTGATTTTTCACCAGCATTGTCAATTCATTAGACTCGTTCAATTTTACTAAATTTCAGCTAGAAATTTCACCTTAAATTGAAATTCCATATCGTGGAGCTTCTGAATTATACCCCGCGGCAGAGCCGTATTTTATTATCCTTTCTCATTTATCGCTTTATTGGCGATATAAATAAAATGTCGCATTTTCCACCATTTATTTCGATGAACGACGCATTAAGCACACGCTATCATCAAATATGTCGCTACGCATCCAACACACGTCAGTTTTTCAAGCACGACAGTTCAATTTACAACGATCGACGAGAAATAGAATCGAAACTCAACATTTTATAATTAATTAAGTAGAAGGATATCACAACTGAAAAAATAAATCATGTTTACATACTCTCCTGGCAGTCAAAACTATTGGTAACACTAAGAAACAAAATATTGTAGTTAAAACGTTGGCAAAATACAGAGAGATTTGTGGAAATGTTAACGGGTGATAAGACATGAACATATGACGATTAGAGATAGTAAACAATGTGAAACTTATTTAACCGTCCAGGGAACGGGTGCTTAGGTGTCACACCAGCGCACCGGTGAAACATATCAGGAACATTTGTTTAATAGAATAAAAAACGTTGCTTAAATATTTAAGTAAATTACTTGTGATTATTTCAAAGCACATTTAATTTTGGTTTATTGTGTATAATTAGAATTTTTAAACAGGCAACGGGATAAAATCATCAAAATCACTAAGTGTTTTCCCTATAACAGCATATTGAACTAAAAAAAAAAATAAGAAAACAAAATTTAAAAAGTACTGAACACAAAATATGGGGTTGTAAAGTTGACTAATTTCCGTCACTGCAGTCCTTACAGCATGCTACAATATGTTCCATATAGAGCCCACTTTTACAAAATTTACAAAAGTATCATATTTCCTCCTTTAGCAATATTCGCAGTAGCCTTTTTTAGGTTCGGGTTCATCTTCAGGGGTTGGAATTCCCGATAAACGTCTAGTCGATTCGCGTATGTCTATATGCAAATATCAGCAAGTTTCTGTGAGTAAATGAATTGACAATTCTTTTATAAACAACCTGCGCCTTTTGGTAAATTCGGTGTTAGGGTTGTTCGCTTTATAAACTATGAATGCGTTGATGCCAACTGCATTCAATAATCCATAAAATATTACCATTGGCCAACGTCGTGTATTTCTGGCCACATTGTTGGACGTGTTCTTTCGATCAACTACATAGTGGTTGAAAGCGTTACAACTATGTTTTTCAAAGTTATATTACGTTTTATATATTGGTTGGACCCACAGGCCTCACCCGTGCACTGGAGGGTTAAGGAAAATATTTTGAATTTTTTTTTACAAACTCGTTGTTATCGCTAGACAATGCCGACTTTATCACAATTTATTTTTCGACATATGAACAAGAAGTGGAACTTTGCCTTAAGAGCTTAAAAAATACAAGTGCTCGGGACAGATATGAAATGAATACTGCTATTGTCAATACTGCCATTAAATCCGTTAACAATTCTATGGCATAAACTACTCCACAAGAAACTATATTTCCGGATATACTAAAGATAGCAAGAGTTGTTCCGGTTCAGAAAAAGGCAAACTATGACGATATCGACAACTTCAGACCAATATCGATATGTTTTCCTATATATGTGAATGTTGTAGAGTTCTTTATTTCTGGTTGTGATGTTATGTCGTCGGTGGTTTGTTGTTGTGTTTTATACTTCAATCGTATTTTGGTTATAACCGTTGTCGTTTGCTATTTGTTTAATGCTATTTAATGCCTTGTGATAGTTCACCTTGTTCAACGGTATGAATTCTAATCTGTTTATTAAATCTTCAGCAGTATACTGAAGTATAGTAGTTTTCGAAATGTACATCTAGTGTTAATAAAATACTGTGAGGTAAGGATAAGTATGTTTCATCAATTTATTCGTTTTTATTGTTTCTTTTTCCCTTATTATTTTACTCTTTCATTGGCTGCTAGGTATCTACTTCTTTCTTGCATTTTCTGGTAATTTGTTTATCGCTTCTTCTGTTTCTGTTCTCAATCATCGAAAATACTATTCGAAAACAGGGACGAAGCAGAAACAATAGAAAATACTATGAAAATAATAAAAGTGCAACCAAAAAGTAGAAAACGAAGCATAATGAAGATCATGGAACTATATAAAGAGACATATAAAAACAATATAATCAAAGTACAAACAAACAACACATCAGACACAATAGTCTCCCCACTCCAACTACTACTGAAAACGCAGCACCATTTCCACTATTCTCTTTGAAAATGACGATAGTACTCAATTCTCTTGTCAATCGTAGTATGCTGCTTATAGTCATCTACGAACCTTTTACACGTGTACATGTCTTTCTATGTCCACAAATAAATTTGGTAACTCCAAGTTATCCTTCAGTTTTTTAAATTTCATGATATGAATCGATCGCTATTGCATACCTCCATTTAATGTTACCAGTATTTAATTTACAGCTATAAGCAAATAATGATGATGCTTGTAAACTTCACCTGCGTACTTTCCTTTAATTCACACAGATTTTTCAAACCTAATATGGCAACATACAAATCATATTTTATTCTCGCAGGGTCTCCAAGTCACAACACCAGAAGGAATACCTAATCCCTTTGCAACCTTCTGGCTGACTAGACCTTGATTAAATTATTGACTTATATGATTCATGTTATATTTCTGCTTTTGTTCATTTAATTGGCCTGGAAGCGGCAACATGGCCATTCAAATATGTATATCTCACATTACAAATGTTACTAAAATTCGGTTTTCGGAATAAGCTACATACTTAATTTATCTTATTAATGCTTTTGCCACTAAGTCTCAATTTTTTAGATGTTTCATGAATGGCTTGATGGAAATAATGCATCATGATTTTCCTCAATTGTTCAATGCATAAGCAGTAAGCAATGTAAATGTCAATAAAATATACTCAAACATAATTAACCAAAATATCAAAAATTAATTAATTTCTTCGACTTAAAATAGAGCCTTGTTATCCTTATCATGTCGCACTGTAAATGAGTTCATGTTGATATTATTTTTATTGTAGTTTTAGAAACTATCAAAAATTTCAGAAGTCTGTGATAATATAGTAAGAGGTTGTTAGGCCGAGTATTTTAAGCTGCGAGTCTTGCAAGTTAACTTTACAGACATGGAACGTACACAATATTCCTGAAACAAATATCGCGATGTCCAGGCAACAGATCTTTGTCAGTGTAAGAAACACTGTCACTGCTGCGGTTTGTATAAAATTTCGCGCATTGAATCAGTTTTGCATTTTTGACATTACTTGAGAGTATCAGAAAAAAATTATTTATTCAACGCACTGTCCAATTTAATTTGAGTAGACTGTATAAGTGATAAGAGCTTGCAGTACTATAAACTGAGTTCATAAAATTGCATTTTTTTTCAAACCAATGTTGCTGTGGAACGTTTAAAAAATCAGCTTACATTACTTAAAGTCATGGAAATGGAAAGTTCAAAGTTCAAATTCAAATAAATAAATACAAATTGTTCATTTCAACGACCAACGTTGGCTTATGACTGACAATACCTACAAATTTAGAATAAATTTAGAAGTAATACTTAAGTAATTTGCAAATCAAACTTACTTAAATATGTATAAGTCGAAAGAACAATTTTTTGTCGAATAACACAATATCCTAAATCTAAAACGAACCGTGCATACACACACAAAAGTAAGCATTCGTTTTCCGTCGAATTTCAATGAAAAACTGACGTTTTTTTTTCATCCAGTACCCACCAACACTAATTAGTTACTCATTTAAATAATTTGGGGCGTCGCGTCGTCATTCAATTTGCATGGTAATGTGAATATTGAAATATTCAGATGGTGCATACGTTCAAATCAATAGGTATTAAAGTGTATTGTGGTAAATTATTTATGTAGATCTACCATTAACTGGCATTATCGAGTACACAGTTACCCTGCGATTTATGTCAGCTGCATATTATCAATTCGTATTGCTAAATAATGTATGCCCAATTCCCAAAGATAATGCATTGTGTACTGACTTCAACATCTAATTCATTTCAATATGTCGGTCGCAAATTATCAAGGCGTACGTATACGAAATGAACTGTCCGATGTTTCCGGCCCGATCCCTAGGTCTTACGTAATTTATTTGGTTATCAATTAATTATAGATAACGTGAAAATTAGAATTTATTACACCACATACGCGAATTAGTTCGATTATTCAACGATTTGCTGACAAATGAATTATGCACGCGCCTTAAAATTAACATAAGATAATTTGAATTATGCTAATAGGATGTTAAATATTAGATTCGATCGAACAACAATAATTTCATTATATTAGTTATTTAAAGCACTTAATTTGAAAGCAGTTCGCCAATCCATCTTATGTATTGTTGCACCGATAACCATCGCCAAGAAACGAGGGACTTGATAAGCTCAATTAGAGTTCTTAATTTTTAAATCTTTGCTGTCTATCATTAACATTGTATAACATAAAAAGCAGATTTAAATATTAAAAAAAATTAATTGAGTTTTTATTTGTACTCAAAGAAGTTATTAAATTTTCAGCGAGTTTAATTATCTAGATGGCTCACCTACAACTTTGTCTCAATTTTAAAAAGGCTTTAATATTTGCTTGCTCTTGTATCCCATCACATTGCAATCGTTTCATTTTATGAATAATTTCGTCGTCAAAGTATCGCATAAACCACGACGATTTCGATTTCACACTAGAATAGGATAATAACCTAGCTTGTTTATATTTTATGTTCCTGTAATCTCATGCGCACACATCATTCGAAATATGTCCGAGATTTAAGCGAGCGCCCTATAAAAGGAGAATGTTGGCTTGAAAGCTGATGTATGGCACGTCCGTACGTTACATTCGTAGTCGTGTCTCTCGACAGCCGGATGCCGTCACATTTTACGTGTCGTTTCGCAGGACATTTATTTTACAAGATTACCCTCCTTAGTAAAGCTCTCCTGCTGCTGAACCGTCGCCGTTTCTTACCTTGAGCTCTTATGTACGTACAGCGGTGATGTACGAAATCAAAATAGTTTTAGTACGAACGTTAAATATTCAAGGCAACACGTTTCGTCTTCAGTTTGTGCGCCCATGGGATTAGCTGAATGCGTCGTCTTAAACAAACTGAGCTTGTGAGCCTCGGACGGTTGTAAGTGGGTGAGTAATATTCGAATCTGGAATTACGGCAAGAAATAAACAGGAATAAATAATATATAATATAATATAAATATATATATAATAGGTGTAGTATATAAAAAGAAATCCATTATTTTTCCAATAGATGGATTTTGTGTAATGTGTATCTCGTGTTGTATAAGTCCGATCGGGTTACTACAATTTAGAAAGATGAGATTTCGTACTAATAAAACTTTTTTGACAGTTGTGATTAGTTGACTCAGTTTTGTTTGAGCGCGCGTAAAAGATGGACACTAGCAAAGAGAAAATACGCTATATTTTCAGTTTTACTTCGATAAAGTCAAAAACGCAAGTCAGGCAGGTGAAAATGTGAATAGTGAATAATGATACTGTAACAGCCAATCATACGCAATTTTGGCTTCGTCGATTCCGTTCCCGTAATTTCGATGTCAAAGATGCACCATGCACTGGAAGGCCAATTGTCGAAAGTATCGATAAAATCATGGACATTGTCGAGTCCGACCGTTTCGAATGCTCAAGAGCTAAAGATTGCACAAAAAATCGTTTGGAACCATTTGAAAAGGCTGGATACATAAAGAAGCTCGATGTCTTGCGAGTTAACGCAAAAAAACATCATGGACTAAATTTCCATCTGCGAATCGCTGCTGAATCGCAAAAAATCGACCCATTCCTGAAGCGATTGGTGACTGGTGATGAAAAGTGGATCACTTACGACAACGTCAAACGAAACCGGTCGTGGTCGAATCGCGGTGAGCCGGCGGAAGCGGTGGCCAAGCCAGGATTGATGGTGTGATTGGCAGGAACTTATCTACTATGAGCTGCTCCCTTACGGTACAACTCTTAATTCGGACCTGTACTGTCAATAATTGGACCGTCTGAACGAAGCAATTGCCAGAAGCGGCCAGGCTCGGGCAATAGGAGAGGAATTGTGTTCCATCAGGATAACGCCAGGCCACACACATCGATAGTGACTAGCCAAGAGCTCCGGGACCTTGGTGGAGGTTCTTATGCATCCACCTTATAGTCCGGCGCTGGCACCAAGTGAATACTACTGTTCCTGTCCATGTCGAACAATTTTGCTGGTGAAAAATCCGACTGTCTCAATTTCTTGCCAATAGGGACGAGGGCTTCTATGAGAGAGGCATAATGAAATTACCTTCAAAATGGTAGCAAGTTATCGAACGAAACGGCGCATATTTGACCTAAATCTGATCATTGTAACTATGATAAATAAAGGTTTGAATTTCATTTAAAAATAATGGATTTCTTTTTACTACACCGATATAAGTCTGTCCTTACACGTTGGGTGACAAATATTATGAAAGGGTTGCTATAGAATGAAGCCGAAATTGTACGGTTTTGTTTTTAGAATAAGGTTGACGCGATTGTGTCCTAATGTTATGAAAATGGTTGGATTTTATAAAATTTTTAATAAACGTTCCAAAAAATGCAGAGCTATCATAAACTGTCACTGACTACTTATTATATCCTAACTAATTTATTGAATGTTACATGTTTTAAAAAATCAATCAATCAAAAATTCGAAGTAAACGATGTTTAAATATGAAAAAATAAACCGTAGAAACACGTAGTACAACATAAAAACAATAACTGTTCGTATTGTATAAGATAATCACTAAAGAAATAAAATGCATATACATTAAATTAAACATAATATAGGAAGAAAAAAATCATCAAAACTCAATTAAAAACTATAAGAAAACCAAGTATAATAAAAACAACTACAACTTTAAAATGTAAGAATGAATGGTACTAAGTTTCTGAATGTTCGAACGAGAATTTATAGTATTTATGTTTTTTTCGATATCAAACATTTCTTAGAAGATGTAGAAGAAAATTTTCTCTACTGTCAAAACGGTAGTATTATCAAAGTCAAATTTATGCCTGAAATTGATACAGCGTTGGGATAAAGCACAAATGAACTTCACGATCCTACAGACACTCTTATGCTGTACTAAACTAGTGGTTTAACCGCTGAATAGTTACATTCTACTTTTGGAGGAGAACTTTATCTTCAAGTTTTGAAAATAATCCATTTAAAGAGATTATGTTCTATTGTCCTATTTTTTAAATTCCACCTGTTAGATATTTAATTAATTACTTATGAACGATTATATTTTACATTTAAGGTGACCATATAGAAATAGCAAAGAGAATTTTTAAGATTTTTTAAATAAAAAATATAGGATCTTAATTGTAACCATTCTATTCATCATCGCCTTTACAATATTAACTTTCTGATGAATAGAATGATTCGAATATTTAGGTATCATTTCGAAGAAATAGGTTGTTCATACCAATCAATCAAAATTTTATTATCACTGTTTCTTATTATGTTGGTGTTTAAAAAAGGAGCACAGCGATCAGTTTGTTCTTCAACGTTAAATTGATGCTACTATCTACAGAGTTAAAAATAGAAAAATTTTTCATTTATTTTATTACAAGGTACCACACACACAAATAATATCATCAACATATTTAAAAATAGAGGGAAAGACAATTTTGGCAAAACATTATCTAGTACAAAGGGCTTCGTAATTTGGGCAATTATTGGACTCAACGTTGATTCCATAGGAGTTCCAAAAATATTTATAAAATTTATCTTGGGAGAAAAAGTGACAATTAACAATATGAATTTAATTAAAGTAATTAAAAGTTCATTCAATTATACTAACAACCAGGTTTAAAGGAAAATTAGTAAATAAACAAACTACATTTAATGAAATTAAAACTAAAATATGAGGGAGTTTGGTGTCTTTAACATCTTTAACACGAGAGAGTCCTTAGAGTCTTTATTATATGTAGTTCGACTACGTAGTTAGTTAGTAGTCGATAGAGGATATTATAGGATATAATGGAATGTCACTGCTGTGTATCTTTGGAAGGCCATAAAATTTAGGGGTAATAGAATTATTCACAATAAGTTGTTTATAAGTTGGATGGAAAAAATCTCTATCAATAACCCTGTACACATTGCGATATATATCATTAATTAAGTTTTGAAAAAATACAATTTCATTAACTGTGGTTTTGATTCGAAAATTAAGTATTTTAGTACTCAATATTTTATTAATATCATTGATCTGATTTCTGGTTCTTGATATAGCACCATCAAAAAGTCCAAGTAAATTTTTACCATGTGTAGGTTACATATTAACGTTCCAACGTCGAAGTAAACAAATCTGGTATTTGTTTTCTTCACAAGTTTACTGTTTGTTGTTACCCATTTTTTCATGATGATTACAGTCAGACCACTAAATAATAGGAAGCTGGACATGGTGCTTGATAAAGACCCCACCCAAAAAATGTAATGATCTTTTAAAAAATGCTAAAAATAAGGGATATTGTTTTCATTCAACTTATAAACAAATTGTGAATAACTCTGTGACATTTTATGGCCTTTCAAAGATGCACAAAAGTAACATTCCATTACTTCCTGTAGTATCGACTCTGCTTTATACAAATTGACCAAATATTCGTCAGATATTTTAGCTACCTCTGTAGCTACTCGAACTATATGACTAAGGACTCTTGTTCGAGATATTAGAGATACCAAACTCCATCATAATTTTGTTAATAAAAGTATGATTATGATTGGTATCCAACACCTACTTGTTCGAGAAGATACATTTTTATTCTAATCATTCTATTCATCAGAACGTTAATATAGGAATAGAGTGGATCACAATAAGTGATCCTATATTTCCTAATAAAGATTTAAAAATCTCTTTTTATTAATAACGGCTATCCTACATCTTTAGTTAACAAATTAATTTATAATTGTTCTTCACAAGTTCCTTCTGTTTCCAAAGAAAATATAATTAATTAATTAATTTGTAAAACTGATTATATGGAAATAGAGCAATATAACATAATTTCTTTAAATAGTAAATAGTAATACATATTTATTTACAAATATGCAGAAACACAAGTAAAATATACACATTTTATGAATTATTTCAATCATTTTGATGATTGGCTGTTTATAAGTTCGTAGATGTTTATAATTGTTTTTTAAGATTTATGATTGATTTCCGGTATTATGTTTGATTGAGATTCGAAGAACTTTTATTGTCCTAATATTTTGTATCGACTTAATTTCTATGATCATTTTTTTAATTATTTCTTAACCAATTAATACTACTAATAGCCTTAACACTATTATTTGTACGATTCATCATCATTTTTGACGTTGGTTCTAATCTTCTGACTGTAAGTATTTTTAGAATGTTTGTGGACGTCACGTATTATATGTGTCATCCATTATATGCGTCATAATTATTTTTGTACTTATTCCTGACGAAATAATAAATAAAATTACGAAATATTGCATCAATGTGGATATATTTGCATTAATAAGTCGATTGTCTTTACGTTATCGTAATTCCCGATATTTTTTACAGTAAGTATATATATATATAATTAAAAACTACTGGAAACAAAACAGTTATTTTCGAATTTGCATCTTTAAATCACGTTAACTGATTACGGCGCGTGATTAGATAAGCACACCATATATAAGATATAAATTGAGCATCAAAATAGATACGTCTCGTTGACACAGTCAACGCCAGTGTAAAGAAATGAAAGTGTACTGTTGTCAGGCCGGCCACCAAGATCAATGCGATCAACACGGCCAGTACGGCCAAGGCATTGATTATAGAGTTCATGGTGGACCACTGCAGTTTGGACCACATCATGAATTACCACATTTTGGACCGGCACATTTCAGACGGCCACATTTTGGACCAGCACATTTCAGACGGCCACATTTTGGACCGTCACATGAACCACTACATCATGACGGGCCATCACATCATGAATTTCCACATTTAGGACCGGCACATTTTAGACGGCCACATTTTGGACCGTCACATGAACAATTATATTATGATGGGCCACCACATCATGGACCGCAACATCATGAACCACCACATGATGGATCACCACATGATGGATCACCATATGATGGATCACCACCTAATAGACCTCAACATCATGGACCACCACATGATGGACCACCACATGATGGACCACCACATCATTGTACACCACATCATGGGCCACAACATCGTGGAAGACCATATCATGGACCACCACATCATCGCCACTGGCCGCACCATCGCAAAACTTGCCGCAATATGGGATACTGTTCGTATGGCATGATGTTATAATTTGTTTGCTCAGTGGTGCAGTAATTGATATATTCATACATATGACAGCTAATTACCACCATTGTATTTGGTAAGCACTTAAACTGGCGACATTTGTATTCTGCATGTATGGCACACTAATTTAATTGTTTACTGGATTAATTAAGATTAAGATATATATGTATATTATTGATAATAAACGGTGGCACAATTTATAGTTTTAATCAGCCCACAAAACATAAAATCACACATCCTCGGAATTAGTAAAGATTATTAACCAATTTTAACTTTGGTTAATTTTTATGGTCGAAACTCGCAGATGATAGTTCTATTCAGGTCAGGCCTTTTGGTCAGTGGAAAATATACAAGAAAAAAAGCCATATATAATAAAAAAATAAAAATAAAATCTTTGACTGCACACATTTCTGTAGATTTGTTTTCGTGTTTTTAGAGTTAAAGTCTTCATTGATACGCTGTTATTTTAATATGTTTGTTTTTTTGAATTAATTATGTTGGTTTTGTTCTGAGTTATCTTGATATTTATTGTAAAATTTGTCTTCAAAAATGGTTTTTAATTATTAACTTGTTTTACATTTTTGGCAAGTTTATATATATTGTTCTCAAATGAAAAACATGTTGTGTTTCTTTCTTTGTAGTCAGATGGTGCTATCTAAATAATAAGTGAAACGTTACTAATGTGATTAATGTTTTGAGTTAGAACACTAATTCCATGTAATATTTAATGTACAATATAACACAATGTCGTTTTCCATTGGTAATGTGTAGCACATAAGCACCTTGAGTAATTTAATCCCTTTAATTATTAATCAATGCGTCATTTAATGCGTGAAAATGACAATAAACTATCAAGGATATAAATAACAAAACCAACAACGATAAATATTCCCTATAACGTAACATACAGATACAAAAACACAATACTCCTACTACAGTTCGTTATATATTCCATTATAGAAAATTCAAAAGTGCATAATTTCATGCACGCAGCCAGCCATGAAAAATTTATATCGCAAATGTAACCGTTATTCGTAATTTCCCCCAAACGCAATTTAAAAACTATACCAGTTTTAATGGCGTTAATATTTTATATTAAAATTGCAAAATGTACACAGCTCGTGGATCTTTTTATTGTGACAGCGGCGCAGAATTACATATAAATACATTTTGAAAGCCCCGGCATGACGTCTGTTTCGCGGAAATGATCCTAAATGGAAATTACATGCCACTGAAAACGAAAATGAGCATGACGGTAGTTTTTAATAATAGTTTATTCACCGACGGTGACACACTTGTTGCTTTTTCGCTACTGACAAATAAGTTTAATTTATATCGTTATTTTTTACAGAAAGTAAGAATGATTCCCAGTTTCCAGATAATGAAAAAGCTATTTACTTTGTCATCTTGTATTTCTATGAAAGCGAACAAGATGATTTAATGGAAAACTAACTTGTTATTTCCAACAACGAAACTAAATTTAATTCTAATTTTCCGTTGGAAGGTTTTTGTTAACTAAAAGTAGGTCTGATTTCCCTATGGGATCGTTTCTGTGGAACGTACGTTATAATATGTCATGCTGCCAGTGTTTAGTACAACGAAATCCATTCGCATAATAAATTTTATTTATCGTAACCCAACATAATGGAATAATCAATTCCGATATATGTTGAAAAATAAGTGGTTTTATTGGAGAAAATAATATATGACGGAGGACGTGTATGATATATATTTTTTTTGTATAACCTAAAAATTATAAAATCTACTGAAAAAAGTTGTAAATCAATCCACAATTGTTATTGACGGCCAGCCCTATAAGGCCTGGCAATATACTGTACAATTGTTCTTCCAGGTGAATACCAATTCATCGTCTATTTTGTTCATTATAACTAAATATTTCACCGTTCCCAAAACGTTTTTGTCAATTTTAATGGTTTCTTACGACATACGTAGCAATATATTTTTTATAATTCAGGAATATTTTAAGTTGTACTTTCAGTAATAATACTATTGTTGTGTTGGTTTGCCACATATTGATTACTCCATGACTTCAAACAGATTCTTGCAGGTAAACATTTACGAAACAAGTTTGAAATATTACCTGTGTAAAATAACTTTGCTAATATTCCGATTGTTGTCGAGTTCGGAGCCTTCAACTGCATATCAATTGGGGCCCAAGTTTTAGGATAGTTTATTGAGTTTCAGACAGTTATGCAGATCAATATCATCAATATTTTGGAAACTCAAAAGCAGAGCAATGCTATACCACAATAAGTTCAACTGTTATAATGACATTTATTCCACAGTTCACATTAGCGTATTTCCTTTTGATTGGACTTGTTTCAAATAAATATGATATGAAGAATTCATCACATCGAATACGTCTACAGATACTTTAGCAAAGAGTCATAATTCGTATTAATTCAATTAAACGTGCAACGTATTAAGTAAAAACAAATTGTCGTTTTGATCAATATGCTAATCGAGCAAACTGTACGTTTTCAATTAAAACTGGTTAGACATTCGAATAAAATAAACAATTAAACTTTTGCAATTAGTCTCAATTACAAATTCATTATGTAGCGCTCCCCAAGCATCTCGTAATTATTTTCATTACGTATTAACGGGATTGGAATCGAGTACTTAGTGTATTCAGTGAATAAATTATGAATAATGTACGTAAGTAGGGGAAAATTTGTTATTCTACACTGCAACAAAAATAAGCAAGCGCCGTTTCTTTAACTTTAATATTTTCTTAAACTTTGTAAGCGAACATGTTACGACTTTTAATGATCCTTAACAACAGAAGTTATTAAGAAAGAACTAACAACTTCATATGCAGAATTTTTAGGGCGTGACTTTATCCTTGCGATATTTTATATGCAACATTTCGATTAAATTTGTGCTCAGTTATGCGATTAAATGAGTAGGAAATTTTAAGGAGAATGTGTGGATTGATGAATATATAATTCAGAGATTTTTGTGTGAAAATCTAGATCAAATATAAATTTTGAGCGCTCGTCAACAATGTATTCTCGATTAGCATGAGTCCTCGTCGGTTCCTTTTTATTTGCTTTACCCATGGCGGAAACACTTACCCTCGCCACTTCGGATTATACTCAAGTACGTCGTCATCTACGAAAAGTTATTAATTGGCGCTTCCAGCTTAACCCATAATGATGCATCGATTAATCTGCAAGTTTTACTTGTTTTATTCCTTTGTTTGTTGATTAATCATTTTAACGTTTGATTTATAAACGTTGGTGAGTATTATCTTTTCCATTTCTTCAACGAAATATTCGGAAAAATTCTCCGAACGTTTTTGGAAACAAAACGTATAATAGCCCCAGACGTCTCTGAAGGGGTGCATAATAATTAATTACATGCCAAGACATTGCCTTTTGATGTATTGTGGTGGCGTATAGCGCCGGCGGTTGAATATACCGCATTCTATACACTACGTGGGAGTACATCGTAACAAAAAGGTTGAAATATTTGATTTGTAAGCCCACGCCTAATTTATATGTATCCGGGGAGGACGAATAACGAATCACCCGTCCGGATGTTTTATTTAAAGACGACGCCGCCGCCTGATAAAATGTTTCTGAAGCGAAATCTGCCATTTCATAAAAGTTTTTTTGGTGATTTATCAACGTATTAATAGAATTTTAATTCGTTGGTTATAAATATGACGCTAGAATTTATATTAAACTCGCATCATTTAAAAAACACATTAGGGCATATACGGCTTCGAAATTGATGACCGCGAATGTTTTGATAAATCCTTCCTTCAACGTGTTACGCCGCATACATTTTTCCAATCAGTAGACATCAATAACATGTGATGTGATAAAATGTCGTTAATCCGACGCGATTATCGCATAACGGATGGCGTGGGGTACGTCGGCGATGTAGGGATAGAGAGGCGCATCCCTTTCCTAATATTTACGATGAATATCTGGCTGTCAGGGCGGCTTATTTTCAAAATACATCATTGGGTACGTTACACGCTACACGCAGCATGCATTAATAAAATCGCGACTTTAATTTGATAGACAAGTTAATAATTAAGGCGTGAAATAAATATGCATCGGCAAGTGATTTATGTCGACGTATAAAAACCAGAAAACTTATTGGAACGTCATTACCTCATTAAAATAATTGCATTTTAAAGAAATAAGTAACAAAAACAGATCAATATATGCTGGAAGCTGGTAAGCATGAAGAAGTTTCGGAAACTTAATAAATGAAATGGGAATAGAAAAGAACACAAAATAATATAATCATCTTTTTCATTTGTGCATTTGTATAATGTTGACTTATAATTGTAATGCAATAATTTGTTATTATATCTAACATTTTATACACATAACGCAACTGAAAAATAACCCTGATATTTTTTTTGCTTGAATAATTAATAACGTCAATTATTTCGTGCGTATGTGGAGCAAAATTTTGCATTTTTTGTGCGACACACTTGCATGCTAATTAATTTCTTTTGATTATATTATTTCATTTTTAATTGGGTTTCATGCAAATTCGTTTAATTAAAATTAATACACGGCACAGTAGGTACATGAAAGTGGTATTGCATCCATTCGTGGAATGTGCGCGCGTCAAACGATTTTTTTTTTTTAATTTAATTTGTCGAATATAATTTTACACAATACTGTGCAGCTACAAAATTGCGCGGAATTTTTCGATGAAACTATGACTGCGCATGGAAGGGTTTATCAACAATATGTTGCGTGCGATTAACATGATACGTCCAAATCGCAATTAATTATGTATCTGGGTTGCCGATGGCAGTTTTTAAAATTTTAATTTTATTTGATGTAATAACTAATTGCATGCTATTATGATTATAAATGTTCTTTGGCAGGTTCACTCTGTTCCAGTTTTGTAAACAAGGTTTTATTTATTTATTACATTAATTATGTATAAAATCCAGTCTAATTAATGTGATATTGAGGATATTTTTATAAATTTTTTCGCCAAACCTGTATCAATTTTGACGATATAGAGATTTTAACATTTTAACAATTTTGATATTATTGAAAACTTGTTTTAGTCAATTTTAGTAATTGGACATTGTTGTGTTCTAGACAATTTTGTTTTTTTTTTGGGCGTTTCGTCAATTTTAGTTTAATTAATTTTTTAATTATGCATTTGAACGTTTTTCTGTAATTTACACATTTTTGACTTTTCCATAATATTACAAAATGTTTGAAAATATTTGGAATTTGGTTTTTGCTCGATATTAAAACGTGTATTGTTTTGATCTCCCCTAAGCCTACTCTGGTATCTTCGGAATAGCGTGTTTCTCTGTATGTGTGTCTGTTGAAGCTGACGCTATTTCAACTTAAGATTTGTATATAGCAAGGAAGAAAACGTCATATTTTAAAAGCATTCTCTCAATGGTGTTTTCTCTTACCACCTTTTTCTATATCACAAAAATTATACGATTAATCTAAAAAAAATGTCCTTATAAAAGTTAAATACATTTAAATTAGTGATGGGAATAATCGAGATGCGATACACGAATTAGTCGATTATTAAAATCTCTCGAGATAATCGACTATGCACTCTGAAAATTAGTAGTACTAAATTAGTAGTCGTACGTCGATCACGGAACGTGTGGCAGCGGACCGAGAAGGTCGATATCTCGATATATTTTAACCCCACCACTAAATATTAATAGTAGTTCCAGGTTCGAGATATTTTATTTTAACATTGGACTCGTTCGATTGTGGCAACTAATTAGTCGTATCGCTAAGCGAAGCTTTTCTTTCAATTATTTTTTGTCTCGACTGATCGTCATTGTCGGATTGAAGAATACAATAATTTAAATAAGTACAATCGTGTTGATGATATTGCGTTAGTAAATAAAACGCTTCAAAATTTACAATAATATTTATAAAATGCCACAATAATATATATAAAATATGAGCAAATAACAACAAAAGTATAATTCTCAATAAAACAAAGGTACCTATATAATAAATTAATATCTCTAGATTAAACAATAATAATTAAATTAATAAAAACAAATTTATAAGAATGTGGTATTAAGGAATGTAATTTGATCTAAATTTTTAGACGATAGTTTGTTTCGATGTAAATTTGTAAGTTGCACGGCTTTAGAAAACACACTGTTAGTGGTATTAGAACGTTTATGTTGTACGCTACATTAATTAGTATTAGTACGACTACTACTAATTTTAACTACTAATATTAGTCGATTATTAAATTATATCGATTACTAATAATCGATTATTGAAATATCTCGATTATGCCCATCACTAATTTAAATTATAAGCAACTTTTATTTGAAAAGTTCTATGGAAAAATTGAGTACAAGTAGGTATAAGAAAGTTCACTGAGGACCACTGCAGATTTTTTTACAATAATTTTCGATTTATTAAAACGATTATCAATTTTTACAATATAACTTTAACATTATTTGTGCATCTTCAAAATTTTGATATTGTTGATAACGTCATGGCATTCGTTTCTTGCCAACTCTGGAATTGGAATTTCATTGAATTTTAAACAAGTTTGCACTTTTTCACAATTTAGGCAATGTCGCATGTTTGTGGCTGGGCAATTTTGACAGTGTGATAATTTCATTCTTACAAATTGATAGTTTCCATTTTTTGTTTTTATATGACTTTAGTTTTGTGATATTATTCCATGTTTTACTTTTCTTGCATTCTTTTGTAATTTATGCAGTGTTGGTATTCAAAATGGTCAAAATTTTGCAATATTATTTATTGATAGGTTTGAAAATATGTATTTCCAGTTTGAATGTTTTACCATTTCTTGCAATTTTGATTTGTGATTTTTTGTTAATGTCATAATTTGGTATTTTTCACTCTTGGACCATTTTTTGCATGTTTTATAATTCTTCTCGTAAAGTTTTATAATTATCAACTATAATAATACTTTATTAATTTGGCCACTATACTATTAATTATTATCATGGTGTTTTCTCCCATGTAGTATTTTTAAGGATTACTGCGGAAATTTTCTTTGGCAACATAATTTTCGATTCCAAGGGCGTTAAATACTAGGCGAACAAAGCTAATAATTATTTCCGTCGCAAACTTTCAAAGCTTTAATAAAATGAGCTGTCAGATTTTCAGCAGTTAATATAAATTTTCCTCAAAATGCAACCAGTATCATCGATCCACCGAACCATCCATGATCGGCTCGATATCTGCAGTCTGACTCACTTTAGTGGTCTTCACTGACCTACTAGCGATGTGCTTTATTTCACTAATTAAAATAAATTTCTCTCCAGAAGTCAAAAATTAATCAGCATAATCGACCCATCCATTCATCTATGATCGATGTTCGAATATATCTGGATCCTGACTTTTCAGGATTAGGTAAAATTGCATCGTTGCACAGGATGTTTGACTCTTAGATTTTACACGTATCTTTAGATAAATATATTTTTGGTACTGTGATCAAATTCCTATAAAAAATGTTGTGTAATCAACAGAGCAAGACGTCCATTGTTACGATTGTGCATAAATTAAAGCAAAAGATCAAATAAATTAATTAATGTTAATTGTTATGTTTAATCTATTTTTAACGATTAATTGCATTTCAAAACAGTGACCAATTTGATATAGCCTGCATTGTTGATCACAGTTCAAGTCTAATAAAACAGTGTGGATGTTTAAGATTATTATAAACAAGAAAACAAGAGGAATTAAATGCTCCATTCCATTCAATTCCTCTTGTTTGTTGTTTATAATCATCTTAAACATAAGGGATAAGACAAAGGACAGAATGGGATAGAAAGAAACCTGGACAAGGTGAGCAAACGACTGACACAACTACCTACTCAGCCTCACACCCGTAAGGATAGAAATGCAATAAGGATTAAGTAAGTAAGAAAGTATGGACGATTATGGGGAATAGAAGCACCACCACATTGGGTCTATTGAAAGAGCAACGAGGCATGTTAAGAAAATGATAGACATACTTAATCCTGTTGCAAATTAAAATATTTATATAGTTTGATTGGATTGATTGATTTGTTGCAAATTTTTAATTTGAACAACAATAGAACAATTCATATTTTCATTGAAAAGTGTACACTCAATCAAAGAACTAGAAACAGATACCCCCGATCAACAAACAACAAACAACAAAATGAAATCCACCATGATCCAGGAATAATTATGTGGTTTGGTACAACGACCAATTTACACAATCAACGTAATCTTTGTTGCCAATTCCTAAAAGTGCACGTAATTTGGGTTAGGTTGGGTTGGATTTAGATTTGGATTGTAGAGATTGGGTTGGGCATGATAACTCGAGGAATGGGTGTAACCAATGGGGGCGATTGAATAATATGAGACATGAAGAATCACATCTGCGGTGCATGCAGAAAAAATATTCGTTTGGAAAAGAGTTTAAACAACGTAATTGTAAGTAATTTGTGATGGGTTAGGTTTGATTGGGTTGGGTTGGGTTGGGTTTGGTTGGGTTGGTTCTGGATTACGATCAGGAAACATGTCATTACCATTGATCATTGATAAAATATTTGACAAACTGAAATACAAAAATTATTTATCGTTAATAAAACAAAAACCAGTTGTTGAAAATATAACGTCATAGTAATGCACGAATGTTCGGGAATATATCATTATATTTATTGCAGGAAACTTGGGAGAGTTGAATGGGTCATAACTGTTATTTTACACGAATTTGGTTCAAATAAAATTGAGGAAAGGTGCGAATGGTAACCAATGTGTCAGGTGAATCAAATTCGGGGGAAGGGAAATTTCCTTTGAAGTTTACTGAAATGTATATGATTTTTTTAAAGGATTTACTAAAAATCCAGCCCAAGTCAACGCAACCCAAACCAGTCCAATCTATTTGGCAGAGTGCCTAAATATCTAAAATTCAAAAATGCAAAAACCGTTTACAAGTACAAAAATTTACAAATTATCGATTATATTATGACACTGTTGCTATCTTTACAATCTTTACAATTTTATAGCTTCATTGTGTTTTTGTCAATTTTCACCTTTTGACTCTCTTTATTTTGACAATTTTCATCATTTTCTCACTTTTTGGCAATTTAAATTTCTACTTTCTTGCCACAAAGCCAACATTGAAATTTTTATCAAATGTTGTATTCCGGTGCTATTGATGAGTTTGACTATATCTGTAGGTTATCGCGACAGTTATCCATTGAAAGAATTTCTTCCGGGTTTGCACCCCAGTGTGCCTAGAAGAGAACCACTGCTAAGCTCCCAGTGTCAACATGTAAAAGGATCAAAACAGTTTAAGTTCATAAATATGTTTCTATTGTCAGTGTTTTGTTGTTAGGTTGTTCCTTGAGGGTTCTACATATAAAGGTGTTTAAAACTAAAGTTCTTGGCATTTGCTACTGATGAGATGAAATCACAACAAAACCATATATTGTAGAGCGATCCATCGCTTTGTCATTATGGACCTGTTTAATTACTGTTCACGATACCTTTTAGGTGTAAGATTAGTCCATCTGTAAAGTAAATTTTACCTTTTTCCCTCATTTGAGATGTACGCCATTTGAAATAAAATATCAATATTTAATAATATATTTGAATTATATAATTACTGTATCACACAATACTATTGTACAGTCACATCAAATTGGTTGTTAGATAATTTATTATTGATTTGTGTCAGTTTTCTTTTTTTCTTTATTTAAGAAGATTGAAATTTCTGCTACGCTTATACTATTATTACGACGAAACGTCGTTTTACGTGATGCCTACACGCCGCTTTGCAGACGATTTGTAATTTTTCGCTTTCCGCAATTTCGGCGAAACGCAATATCGCCACGAGACGGAATTTTCGCGAAGCGCCCGCGATAAAAATCAGTCGCGCCGGATCCAGGAGGAGCCACAGACGACAATTTCCGCCGCTCGCTTTACGCCCACACCCGTCGTGTTTCGATTCTGGCGTCCTCAAACCTCAATAATTAATGTCCCAATGATGATGTCATCATGGTGACGACACGCCCATTTGCACCCCACGGTTTCCCGAATCTCGTAAATTCGACGGGACCCACCCCGCCGGTACGCATAGAAATGAACCTATTAGAATTCCAAATGGAATTGATTTGTTATATTGAACGCTTCGGAACCGATTATCAGCGTGTCCCCCTCGCGAATGGTCGAGCACGTCATCTTCGATGCCATATGGTGCGCGGTGTATATAATAAGGGCACATGTGTGGCCACAGGACGTTTGATTTATTCAACCGGACAGATTTGAGTCGGACGGGAAGGGACAACGGTGGTAAATGGCACATTGGAAATCTGTATGTAAATTCGTGTGATATTTGAAATTCATTGAATGATTTAAATCCGATAATTTAATGCCATCGTTTTCAGACGTAATAAAATCTAATAGCTGGCGGTTATTATTTATAAAATTAATACACCGCATATAAATTATATACTCATATAGAGAAGAATATACTCTGAATTAATTGGATTATATTAAAATAAATTCAAATTTACATTATGAATATTGATAAGTTTTAAATTCCCTAAATAATATTGCAACACGATTGACTGCGATTGGACATGATATACGTAAAACTAAAACGACAAATAAATCACCCAGCGCAACTAGCCACCTACGACTATATTTACATCGATTACTGATTTATTTGATATTAAGGGATGGACAAGAAGGGTCAATTGCAACAATAGGTTTCATTGTGAATATTAAAACTTTCAGCATTTGCTTCACTTCGACTACTAAAATTGATGCAACAGGTCCACGTTTTAAAAATTATAAGTTATAAATCTTCATAAATCAAAGGAACGAATAATAATAAAATATTATTATATATAGATATACAGGTGTTTAAATTAAATTGTTGACATTTAAATAAATTATCATCAACGCCACAGTTATAAAAAAAAAAAACACAAACAACCTGCTACATTTACAATTCCATATCCGTAATATTTTCATTTACCCTTTCGAACTTCCCCAGTGGAATTCTCGACCGCGTATCTTCATGACCCTTTAAAAACGGCGTAATATCGCATGTGTAATTCGATAGGCGTGCGCGCCCAACGTTTACGGCGTGTTGGCCCTCGTAATTAAGATATGAAATTTGTAGTAAATTACGGTATGGAGGGGCGGACTGCTAAGTAGATTCTACAATATATATGACCGAATAATTACTACGCCATCGGTAATTAAATAACACATCTACCTGTCCTTTATGGCCGCCAGCACTTTGCACGCCGACATACTTTATATTTAATTACGCTTCGACATATTTAAATTGTGAATTTCGCATTTCCGACTACGCCCCACGGTTATTGTTGTTATTTAATTAGGCGCCCTGCTCGACCCGAAAGTAATTTTAGATTGCTTTTAGATCGATTGCGTTTTATCGCTAATAAGAATAGCTTTTACGGCAATTTTATGCCTTTTTTCGCGACGAGAGTAGTATTATGTAACAGTCACTTTTGGTCGCTTTTTATGGCAATTATTTTTGTTAATTTTATATTCATTTTTGGGGTGAATACTATCAGTATACAAATTCACCACGAAGTATTTAAAGAAAAACTTTGAGACAAAACTTTGATAAAATGACCATATCATTAGCATTACGATATTTTTTTTGTATTCAATAATGCACCAGAGAAGCAGTGATCTGGTGACTGTTAGTGAACCATATCTATAAACATGTGGACAATTGTAGAATTAAAAATCGAAAACATCTAATAATCAATATAGAATCTATAATTCACCAAGCTAAAGTCACTTTGAGTTTCTGCATAGACTTGAGTTTAACTCTAACAGTACTCGTATTATTTAAAAAAATACAAAATAAATGCAGAATGATAATTTACTTCTTCAACAATTTATTATTGCAAATGAAAACAACGTAAAATTTAAATTTCATGCTCTCCAAAAACAACTGATCACTTGATCATGCATTGATTCAAATGTACATGAAACACAAAGTTAAATCATCAGAAACTATTGGAAGTTTCACGAATTCGCAATCACCAAAGGCTTTATAAGCAATATACCTCATGGTTGACTGATAATTTAAAATAACTCATGAAGTTGAAAGACGCCCTTCAATTCGCCCAACCATCTTGTCTTGTCCATTGGTGCTCTTATATTACATTCCAACTTCCTCTTATAAATATATTACTCTGTAATTAATTGCAATATTGGACAAAATATAGTTCCTGATTGCTGGAAACATTCTAGTATCTCGCTCACCTAAACATAATGAGCCATCTAGGTTAAAAGATTTAAGACCAATTAGTAACTTTCCAGTTATATCTGGTGATATTTCATTGCCACTTTTCTTAGTTGAACGCCTTCCTCAAAGTTCCATTTTAGATCCTGTACTTTTTAAAATTCCTCGTTGTATTACTTGTTTAGGACAGGGTCGGGTCTGGTTGGGTTGTAAACCTAAGCGCGTGTAGACATTAAATTGGAACTCTGTGAAGCTTTTCGGCTCTTTCAGTCCACTTATAGAGCCAGTTGATCCTCATCATATACAAAGAAATATCAACATATCTCTCGCAAGATAGTTAAGTGTCAGTGGCGTAATATTAAGAATCACAGAGAGCTTCAGTGCTTTGAAAATATATTAATGATTCAGTCACCACCTTATTTACATCAAAAAATAAAGTTTAGTACGTAGTATGTTCAAAATATTACTATTATTTTTCGGTTATTAATAGCACAACCGGTCCACAAAACATCACTTTATACGAGGTCCTTTTCCATTATAGAAAAATTATATAGCATTGGTGTATTTAAAAATGGAGTTGAAGAAATTATCTTTCATAAACAAATTATGTCTTTTTTACTGTTTTTGGTTTTTGTTGTCCGTTTTCTCTAATTTGTGGATTACATATTTAATTAAGTTTAGCCGCTGTAGGAATCGCTAGTCTCATTTATTTTTCCACGTTGTGGTGAATATCAGATTTTTCTAATGAACCTGAATCTCGTCTTATGTCTGCCTGAATTTCTGTATATAATTTTTTTATAAAGATAGTATTATTATTATATATTTATATATTTGCGCGGGTAAACCCTTATGACAATAATAATTTAGTTCATAATGGACTACTCCGGTGCAACACTTAGTGATATAATAGCAATTTATACAACTATTTCAAAAATGAACTGACGTGTGGTTTTCTAGGCTGCCGCCTCGATAGGAAATATTTCCGCCTCGTGTTAAAAAGCATTATTTTGATATATGCTTTATATGTTTCTTGTGTAAGCTGTAGGACACCTTTGAGGTAGGTCGTCAATTATTTTCATTAATAAGAGGAGTCCAAGAATGGTACCTTATGGCACTCCCCTTCCTATCGATCTTTTATAGATAGTACTTCGTTTGCCCACACTTGCTGTGTTCTGCCTGACAAATATGAACCAATCCATTTATTGTCTATTCTAGGACCAACTGATGGTGTATAGAATGGAATTCCCTAGTCAAGTCAAAGAAATTCCCACTATATCTTTGCTCTTTTTCCAGACCATCACAAATAGTTTTAATATTTGCTTGCAATTGAAATGACATGTCAAAAAGTTATCATTTAGTGATAAAATTTCTATTTCAACTAGTTTTATACACTACAGAACGAGATTTTTTGTGAGTAGTTACAAAATGAACGTGGTATTTACCAGTATTGAACATATAACTTCATTGATTGTCTAGAAAAAAAATAAGACTAAAGCTACTCATATCCCTATAGGGCCTCCGAATGAGGTTTTTGCTCCTTTCATATTAATTCATCGATAATATTCTACGTTAAATGGATTTCGCCAAAATGTAGTTGCGAAACAATTGAATTTTAAGACGTCTTCGCACAAAAGGCGACGTTTGATTTCCCAGATTTCCGGATCATTATTTGTGCTCCGACCGTGTCGTTCGTGTCCAAAATTTAAAAACTACATTCACGTGAATAGTCTATTTGAACAACGAAAAACTTTGTAATTTGTTTACTTAATTGAACAAACACACAACGATGACGCTCGTTCGCAACTATTTTCTCTCGCGGAGCTCAGTACATACAATCAGAATTCCATTGTGAGCCGATCTTCAGTAAACAAGTTTGCCGCGAAAACTTCGCCAGCAATTTCTCCAACATGTGGCGGCTAATGACGCCACCGTTTTAGTTATTCTCATAGTTCAATCGCCAACTTCGATTCCAACTTTTAAACCCGTTTAATACGCATCGCAAAGTCCCACGGCGAAACTTTTAAATAACGACGTACATCAAATGCAATTATCCGATAATGTGATTTTCAATTGCGTTACGAAATTTTAAAAGGACTAATTGAGAAAGTTTCACACTGACAAATAATTTCCAAAAAGGGTTAGTTTCTGAATCGAGTTTGTAAATTACTAAAGCGACTGCCCTCTGGTTGCAGTTTTATTCATGAATCGTTAATAGGTTTTGAAAATATTGGAATTAAATACGATCGGGATGGCCGTTATTTTAATTACGATAAAATTTTCCATTAATTTAGTGCTGTTTTAATTTTTATGCGGATTTAATTTACCCTATTTTAAGGTTTGTCTCAGAAGAGAGAATAAACATCCGTTCGAAATAATTTCCATAACGTCACGTTCTACGAATCCAACCACGGATTTCAATTTCTCAAGTAATCATTACCTACTAATAGACTGAGTTAATCGTAATCAAATTGCATGCTTGGTAATGATAACGGACTTACACAACATAATTTTAGACAAAAAAAAACGATGTACCAAACAATTAAAACTTGAGCGGATCCCATTAAACTTTATTATTACATGGGGGTTGATTATCCGGTTATTGCGTAATCAAATACTGGAGGGATTACGGACCGTGGCTTTCGGTAAAAATGTTCAAAACTAATTAAATTCCGGTAAATTATTTTCTGGATAGAGTCGGGGTTTGTGCGCGAGCGTGTGTGTTCGATTCACCCATGACATTTGCAAAATTCGATTAAAATAGAGCCGCGATGATCCCCTCGGCCGATGGTAAGCAGATTTGCGATTTTGCGCGCGGGTTTGTCATTAAATCATATATTCAAAGTTAGGTCGGAACCGCAAAATCGTTGGACTAATTTAAATCTGATAGGAAATCATCTTCATTGATCCTTCATAAAGTCTACTGTGGACAATGTGAGCTTATTTATGGATTATGAACGGTTTTATTACTTAAACTAAAAATGAAGATAGAATTAATAGTAATATTCTAAAAATACGTATTGTGCATTATGTTAGAGTGATCATAATTATTAGGAACTTATTTTTATTTCAAATTTACTGTAAAATATTTACCCACCCATATTTCATTTAAATTAATTGTCGCTTTGTTACCAGCGACCACCATTAAACTGTGCAGTCATCAAATTGTGCATTTTTAGTAAATTAATTGATTTGCGGTTGATTACAGAGCATTTGTTTGCAGATCGGTTGATTTATGTAAGGGTTTAAAACAATCGCGTCAATTCTAAATCGTTCGGCGTTGACTGTCGGTCAAATATTTGCCCGCAGAATGATTATCGGTGAAACGTTAACGAACGAAATTTGAAAATTTCGATTCGTCGTGTTAGCGCACGGGAATAATTTCGTTACAACCAGAATGAGAGCGAAATTAGTACAGTGTGTTGGTAAATAGAGCAATTTTATAAATGCGAGACCATTGTGCACTAAAACCGCCATTTCGAACCGAAATTACTATTGATTTGATTTTATCTTCGATGTATACATTTTATCGAAATCCACTGTGCAAGCGTCTCGTTCGTGTTCCGAGACCAATTGACTAGAATTCACCAACAACTTTGATCGCGATTAAAAGAAATGAAAGTTGAGTGTTTTCTTTAGTTTAATCTACAGATGTTTCTGATGTGTATTTTTAATATTTCTTTGTATGAATCAACTAATTATGCACGTTAAGAGGAATTCATTTGCGCTCGCAATAAATAATTTTAGATCAAGTACGACGACTTTAAATGAAAATGGCGGAACACTTAAGAATTAATGGAATTATTAACCCAACGTAAAACACGCAAGTAGTCCACCGTAAATCAGTACAGAAAACTTAGTTTTCAGATACATTATGTATGAATTTATAAATATGTTTGTATTGATTATAACCCAGCGAGGAAATTATACATAATTCAAGTAAAATTGGTACGATTTAGTCATGCGAACCGTTCGAGCTTAACTTCGCTCCGATATTGGCTCGGCGAATTATTGTCTCGCAAGTCCCGGTACTACATACATATATCATGCTGGGCGCATAAATTATTAAGAAACTCTGCTCTGACATATCACTTTAAATTATTTAACTCGATTTTCGCCCGCGACAGCCCGTAAATTATTCAAAAGCGCGTTCGATATTAACTCACCAATAATATGGGTCAAAATAACAGGATAAAGACGTACAATTTTGGCGCACGTAAGCAGGCTCAGCGTGGTCTCGTTTCCCATCACGACACTTTTAATAATGCAGGGCGAAAAAATACGTTTAACTCGTATAATGGTATTTAGAGCGACGCCGCTTTATGCATTATTCAGGGCGTAAATATACACAAGATCAAAGTATAACCCCGGGGTAGGTTGGCGAATAAAAATCGCTCAATAATTGATAAAACAAACAACGTTTTAAAATGGTTTTACTCGTTGGGTGATTTTACGAAAGGAATTATTTTGCTGCGGAATGAAAATAAGTTTCTCCGGACTGTTGTTACGTACATACTTCAATAAATCTTGGTGTAACACATGTTTTCTTTAAGTTTGCAATCCTCATGAAACATGTATCGGTATAAAAATAACCGACGTATTGTCAAATTTTAATTGATTCGGCGAAAATACAATTTCACGTAGCGCACTAAATGGCATCGTTGAGATATGTGAAAAATATAAATTTGTTTAAATATTTATTGACACTGAAATATTCTAATACTTCTTCTTCTTCCTATGGCACTACAGCCCTCCTTGGGCTTTGACCTCCTATAGATTCTGCCTCCATGACGTTCTATCTGTCGCCGCTCACCTCTAGGATCGGATTCCCATAACTTCACGCGCATCCGCCTGTATCTCGTCCTCTCATCGTTTTCGGAGTCTCCCGACTGGCCTTTTCCCGTACATTCGACTGGGGATTATTTCCTCCGACCATACTCTTGTGACCAGGGCGTGGACATGTTCCGTTAGATGATTCCCACCTAGTATATATACTTCCATCAATTCCTGGCACTTTGTTGTTTTTTTGCGCCTTGATTGATTCTTTGACTTCCTCTAGTGTTGTGGGGGTCTACCCTTACCTCCCCTTCTGCTCGCTGGTTCACATCTTGTCTGGTCCCATCCACCGCCCGCTTCCCCAGTACGGACTGGAAATGTCCTTTCCAGATATTGTTAACGTTCTCAGGGTCACTTTCAAGTTGCCCCGTTTTATTTCTCCAGGAGCTCGTTCCTCTTAAATCATCCTCCGTAAAGTTCTCTTCCATCCTAATAATAAGGTCGTTTTCGTATTTTCTCTTCTTCCTTCTGCATGTCTTATCTGCTGTCGCGAACTCCTGTCTTCTTCCTCTTATTCTTCTTTCTAATAGATCTCATATTTTATATTCCTTTTTTCTATCTCCCTTTTTGATTCTTCGTCAAACCAGGTTGCTCTTTTCATTTGCTTTCTATTGCCTATTGTTCCAGTGATTATCTATTGATTGCGATGGTTGGCTTTCTTGCGTTAGTTTCTGCGTGCTTATTTGTTCAAAGCTTTTTCTTATTTCCGATAACTTCAGTTTCTCTTTGTCCATTTCTTCTGCATTTTCCCACTTTCCACTTTTCCTAGATATCCCACATCTAAATTTCATTTGTACTAGATGATGGTCCGACCCACAGCATGCCCCTCTTCTTGACTTGGCATCCAGTATGCTACTAGTTAGTTGCTCTTTTATCTATCAGAATGTGATATATCTGGTTGATTGTGCTTCCAACCGATGACAACCAAATACCCTTATGAATGTCTTGGTGTGGGAAACATGTAGAGCTTACAACCATATTCTTGCTAGTGGAGAAGTTAATTAAGAATTCTCCATTTCGCTTGTTTATGTAATGAGTGCCTTCCTCTTTGCCTACCTTGGCATTCATATCTCCCAGAACAATTTTGATATCATTTTTGCGAATTGCCATACACTTCCTCTATGAGCTGATAGAAGTTTTCTTTTGTTTCTTCTTCCTGTTCCTCTGTAGGGCAGTGGATATTTATTAGCGTGACGTTAAAGAAGCGGGTGCAGAGCCGCAGTTCAAATATCCTTTCATTCATTCCTAGGAAGTCAATGGTGCTGTTTTTTTTTTACTTTATTGTCTACCATGAATGGCTACACCAGATTCTTTATTACCCCTATTTTTTTCCGCTGGACAACATTGTGTTTTCGTGTCTCTGATCTCCTTTCCTATCCACTTTGTTTCGTGTACTGCTGTGCACCTGGTTTGTTTAGAGTCCTTACATTCCATGTTCCAAATTCATAGTTCATATTTCTTTGCGTGAGTCGCCTCCGAGAAATCCGTCCTTTGATCGGAGGCTGTTGTTCAGATTTTTGAACGGGTTGTTTCTACAGGGATGGGTAGTTGGCCCATTGCCCAATCCTCCTCCTTTATCCGGGATTGGGACCGGCAAGTTTACTACTAGACTACTCAATCCACCTAGCAGCTCCCCATGCGGAGTTCCCTCTAGTACTGAGCAAAGTGTTTACTATGGGTTGCAATTTTTACTATTAAATTCTAATTGTTCGCTTATTCTTCTTCACTTCTTAATAAAACATCAAGACTGTTCAAGCGCAAGACCCAAGAATCATTTCGCAGATGAGCACGGGTTTTAATAGTAATATGTGTACGTAATATCGTAGAGATAATAACAGCTCACAAATTGATGATCATATTAATTCAATTATTAAGAATACGTTTTGTATGAAGGTTCACAACTTATTTGACCGATACTGTTGATTTTGTTGAATGAGATAAGAAAATAATAATAATAAGAAAATGTAACATCACCGCCCATTTGGAAATGTTAGGAAATTTCCAAATAATATATATACATCTGTTGTGTGTATAAGGAAATTTACGAATTTACCAATATGGTGACTGGAAGAATAAATCTGGCAATAAGTGGAAACAAAATAGAATAAGGTAAAACACGTACTCACTTGGATTGTACATCAAACAATAAAGGAAGTGTGGAGAACCAATGGGATAGAAGGATATTTGCAGGAAATAAAGCCTACCATACACTAAAAATAATAATCTTGCACAATAAGCTCTACATTATGATAAGTATAGTTGAACTGCCAGCAAATTAGATAAGTAAAATATATGAATATACTCTGCAGCATAAGTAGTACACAATATATTGATGTGTTATTAATGAAAATAACAAATTCCTGAAATTACGAATTACACTCTAAAAGTTTAATTTAGTATATAAAAATCGTTCACTCTGTGTAAATATTTGAAACAAGTATAGATAAATATCCATAATATATTGCCATAAAATAATTTATTAATTCACATATAAATTTGCTACGTTGTGTACATATCACTTTCCTTGCTAATTAATTTATGGATAGCTACGTGTGAATGCTACAATTTTATAGTTTTTAGTTCAATTTGATCTGACATAAAATAATTTATTAATCCATGTATAAAATTGCCACGTTGTGTACGTTTCACATTCCTTGCTCATTGATTTATCGGCAGCTACGTTTGGATGCCTGGATTTTGCTACAGTTCTTTTTTACTTAATTGACAAATTTCAATATTCTACACAATTATTTACATTTTATATTTATAATCATAACCATTCAACACAGCAAATAACACAGCAAATCTAACAACACACTAATTTGAGTTCCAAACTGCAGTAAAATTCCCAAGCATGCCATTAACGATCCGGCATAACTCGATCTTTTATATAGCAGGGCGTTAACACAGGTGGTTAACTAACACTTCAATTATGCAACCAGCAATCACACGACTAAAAGTCTGCAACGTTTTATTGTGCAATGGGATTAAATTGTTTGCATTATCATTCAGAAACGTATCAGGCACGTGATGAAATCAACAAGGCTGCGGTTAAACGTCGAATGAAATAAAATCATAATTAAAAGTAAGCAATTGTTCAATAGAGTAGCAAAATTGCGCTGTATCAACGCGACCAAAAATAATAATTCCGCGCGTACGTTGTTTATCGCGTCGATTGTAGCGGATATTTATATTCAATTAATCTGAAATGGATGGGTCGTTAATTTATATGCCGTTTGATACGGATAGATTAGGTTCGTAATTTGCAAATATTGGGCGTTCGTTCTGCGGTATCGACAACGCCACCGTAATTCATGTTATCGGTCCGGTTCAAACGTGAACATTTATCTGCACGTTTCGTTAAATAAAAATCTTTTGTAACGTAGAAATAGAAATCGACAAATGAATGAGTGCATCGGTCATCAGTAGGTATGGTAGTGAAATTGCAGCACACGCACTGTGACCTGACGACCTATGAATTTGTATTATTTTCATTTTGTTGAATTATCTTGTGATGTAGTACATGGATTCAGAGAGACAGTATATATTATTAACTTGATTTGACTAATAATAGTTAGATGGTGGCACTTGCACACAGCTCGAAACCACACTTGGGATGTAGCTCAATGGGTTGACAGTGCTATACAGATAGTTTTATACCACTCTGTCTGGTTGTATGTACTTTATTGGTATTGATCACATTCGTCTCTGCAATAAACCTAATTTTGGAAAATGCGGTGCAACAATTTACACAATTTTTCTTTTGCTTTTTCTCCCATGTATTTTAACATATCTGTTGTGATTTGGTCTTCTCCAAATGCCTTTCCTGTTCTCAGTTTTTTGATAGCTTCTTTAATTTCTTCTCTTGTTATTTGTTGGATATTACTTAATCTAATTGTGTTTCTCCATCATTTCCGTGTTCTTCGTCATTTCCTTCGGTTAGCTCCTTAAAATATCTATAAAATATTTCAATGTTTGTCTTTTGTGTTTTTTAACTTTGGTGGTTGTCTTTGTCCTCGTTGTTTCAGCGTACTGTAACAATATCTGATTTTCTGAGTAATTCTTCAATCTTATGTCCAAATTCTTCCCATGATTGCGTTTTTGCATTTTTAATTTGTTTCACATGTCTTTTATGCTATATATTATGATCTTCATCTGATCCTGTTTCTAGGAATTTTTTCCATTTTATTTTCTTGTATTTTACTTGTCATATTTCTGTTTTCCACCATCTGCTTTTTTGTATAGGAATTCCTAGTTTTTGTCACTCCACAACTAGCTTTTGCTGTTTCGTGTATAGTTTCTTTGAATTTCATACATTTCCGCCACCAGTACATCCGGTGTTCTGTTTTTGCTTATTATGTACGCTCTTACCATCTTCATTTCTATTTGCATGTTATCCTGTAGGAGTTTCTCTATAATATTCTTCTAAGTTCCCACTTGCATCCATACTCCCATTAATAATGCCCTTCCTCATTTTATTCATTTTATCTTTTTCCACTTTATCCTCTAATGTTTTTATTCCATCTACAAGCTGTTCCATTTCTTTATCTCATTTTTTCTTATTTCCTTTTTAATCTTTCTTACTTCGGTGTTCAACTCCTGGGTATTTTTGCCATTTCCTGCATTATGTTGTGTTGCTAATTTCCCTTATTACCACTTCCCCTACTTTTTTTCGTTTTTTGGCTGATGTTTATCTTCTATTTGTCTAGTACGTTTTTTATCCGACATCTATCTCGTCTTTGATAGTTATATTTATAATAAATATATGTGTAGCTCTATGGTGCTCTGGTGATATTTTTTCTCTGAGGGAGAAAATCAACTAACTGAAACTAATTCGGCAGTCCAAGATCGCAATACTACCAAGACCAGTAGGTAGCCAGATAACATTAAAAATTAATTGACCAAAATACGTTATGACAACTTTCCGGGATTTCTCCACGCGTAAAAAAATGTGTTTACTTTATGCCAGAAAAGGCACTCCGAATAACATTTCGCGCTTAGTTTTTGCCCCATAGATTCGCATTTGCATTTCGGCTTCGACGATAGCTACGTGTCATTTAACGCATTTATCTTTATGGTACGTTAAGTATGGTATATGAGCAATTTCCCACGTCCCATTTCGTTGTTATTAAAATTTAAACGCTCCACCAGAACCGTATTAACGCCCGGCGGTTTACGACAAACAAACGAAATTAAAAATCTAAAGCTCTCCTCGTTACGAAACCGCGTGGGATTTTTATTTCACAAACGGCACTAAATTTTACGTCAACGTTATTAAAATATACGAATCGCATATGTGCGAAACGGATGCTTTGCGTCGTTAAAAGGGCGTTAAACGAAACCGCGCCCGTTAACAAGTTAAATCCGCGTGATCTTTTCAAATTGTATTGAGACGCGCGGCTTAGCGAAAACGCTCGCTGTGTTAATACTCGTAAAGTTCATTTCTAATTGGAATATCTGATGCGAATCATGCCAATCATTTGCGTAAATCGAAAATGTAGATTGGCCGTCGTCAACTTGCAATAAAATCTCAAAATCGAAAACAATGAAACGGAATGAATGAAAGCAGAAATATATCTTTTTTCGATTGACGTCTTTAAACCGGTATTGAACGTTTTGCAGCGGAAGGTCTAACGCCGTTGAACCGAGACAAATAACCCCTCCAAATTTATTGGGGACGTATGTTTTTCGGATTGCCAAATTTACGACGTCCCGTCATATATTACGGCAAGGAACAACAGGGTCTTTGAGACTGGTCGGACGATAATCTTACCCGACCATTTAAGCTTGTCGGATACGCCTGACGTCGCGTTTTCTGGGTCAGATTTTTCTTTTAGGCCCGCGCATAAATTCTTCCATCCTGGCAGCCCGCAAAATTCCACTCTGCAAGCGGGGATAAATTTAATTAATTGAATGGTGGACGAGGGTCGACATTATTTCGTGAATCTTCGTTGGCGTTTATGCGGTACCTATCAGGACTAATTATTTTTGCTGTATTAAAAAGCTTATTATATATTTTGTATGTTTTCGTGGTACAGCGGAAATATTTCACTCGTGGGTCGTTATTAGAGACAACCAAGTCCTTTCATAGGCCACCGGACACATTTAGATCTAATTTATAGATTATAGGGGAGGGTCAAAATCGACTCAATGTTACTACAAAAAACTCATAGAAAAGCGAAAAAGGGAGAACCTTATAGTTTTCTGTATTCTCCTAAACGAAATTTCATACATGTACACTTACGTAGTCATTTCCTTATAACTTGAATACCCACAACGCGTCGAGGTTTCCTTACATAATTATATTTTACATTACTTTTCTTACATTTTACCTTATCTACCATATTATCTTTTACAATTTCTTCCATTTTTTATCTCCACTTCCTCTTAGAATATTTTCTGCCGTTTTATTTCACTTTCTCTTAAACCTTCCACTTTTGTTTTCTCCATAGGTTTCGCCCCCGAGCGTCTCTGAACTAGCCTCTCCTTTTGCATCCTTACTTGATCTTCAAGTCAGTCAGTTTAATTTTTTTCCATTATTTCTTCATATATATTTAGTTCTCCTCTTATCGCTTCTTCATTTCATTTCATTTCCGCTGCTATTTTCTGCTGTCAACTCACCACACTTCCTTGAGAGTGGCGCTCGCAAAATTAATACAAGAATGTGCGGTAAACGGGAAATAGACGATATATATATGTTCGTGTTACACAATACTTTTGGTGAAATATGTTAAATGTTGCGCCGTCCGATATAAATTTATATAGCACTGGCCAGATAATTACAGTATCGACTTGAAGAAATAAAGCGCTTTCTACCTTTAAACTAATAACCAACATTTGTTACAAGAAAAAAATGATTATAAAACCGGCGTCCTTCCCCAAAGCGAAATAGTATTAAATACAAAATAAACAATTGATTGAAGAACTTGGACGTCCAGGCCAGGACAAAGGGAAATTAATGTTACACAAAAAGAAAATAATGGTTAGCTAATCGTCGAAAGCATAAGGGTCGAAGAAACGAAATAAACAACGTGTAACATTAATCCCAAATAAAATGGATAATCGCGTTGCGATAGCTTAAAAGAATTTGTTCGAACTGGCTATACAAGCCCCCAGCTCGAATCAACAAAACAAAATGCACATCCTTGGTTCGCGACAATGAATACATTAAACAATAGTCAATAGACGACCAGACATTAAATTGACATCTAAGCACGAAAGTATTACTTAATCGTTACTTAAAAACAAATGCAAACATGAAACCCACAAGAATTAAATGTTAGTTTACCACAACAGTTAGGTTAAATGCACCACGTCAACGTGAATCGAAAAAGGCAAAATATTAACTAAACAGAATTAATTACACGTTGACTGAAAACACTGATTAAATTAAAGTTCGGCTGCTGGTCTGAAGTAATAACATCGTATTCGTTATACACAAGTTCATCAAATGGTATCTTCGTTCGACAAGGAAAGATAACCGGTCGCTGTCGAATGCGATCGAACCCCGCTCGATAAAATCCCTCATGGGTGGAGATGTGGCTGGCTTCTCGGACGATCTGAGACACAGCAAAAATCCGAACGTAAAAATCCAATCATAAAATCCTTGATTCCACCATAAAATCCAGTGCTAAAAATCCGGTAGTAAGAATCAGGCAGTAAAAATCTGACGTTGAAAGTCATGTAGTAAAAATCCAGAATTAAAAGCCTTAAGAAAACGAAATCCGTAAATTAGCATAGACTTTTCCAGAAGAAACTCATAAAACTCGGAAGAAAAATAACTCGTTACCGTGGTTGACGGCGGCGTGTTGCGGTGTACAAAAATGATATTCTACGTTTTCTGTAAAGCCAACATTATATCCCCACAACGTAATTGGTTTGCCAGCGAAATCTTGAACACACGATGCAAATCCCCACACAACGGAAGCGAAACTCAAAACAACAATTACCCCCAAAATGTGTCACTAGTTCACCATCGAACTTTTCTTCGGTCTCTAGAGAAGGTCCACTACGATCAATCCAGTAACCGAGAAGGAGACGAAGGCTCACGTCGAAAGCCCAAGCTTGAAGATTAGGGAGCGATCTGGCCCAGCCGCCTCAACATAGCTCAGCCGCGATCAACATAACGCGGTGCGTACGTTGACCGCGCAATTCTTGCAAATTGAAATATTATACATATCATTGCCTTTTTGTGAATTGCCAATTTTCGCTCCCATGTAATATTACTGGTTGGTAGATTGTCTTATATACAGTTGTCATTGTTTTCCTAGATATTTCTTTATACCCCATAAATTACTTGTGTACTGTCATTTACTTTATCGTCCACGCTTCCTTCATTGTTAATCATTGTTCCAACATATTTAAATCTATCTAGCAAAGAACACGCAAAACTCCGCAATTTAACAAGGAAAGAAAGGGGTACAAATAAATCGTTACTTTGATTCACGACGGTGTACGAAAATGGCGATCCACATTTTCTGTAAACCCGAAATTATATCTCAACAACGGAATTGGTTTTCCAACGAAAGTTACACCACAATGTCTCACTAGACCACCATCGTAGTTTGCTTAGGTCTCTAGAGAATATCTATAACGGTCAACCCAAAACGAACGAAAGAGACGAACGCTCAGGTTCGCAATGCACGTACCTTGACATTGAGATGTGTGTCCTTTAAAAAACCTTAAGCGAATTTTGCTATAAAATCATTAAAGAAGCCACTATTTGAATATCTGAATGCCTTGAAATTAACATACGATTTCCTATGTTGCGTCCGCCAAAGCAGCTCCCTGTATAAATAGTAAGAATCCGAGGTTACGATATTTCGATCTTTATAACAAAAAAGTTTTCCTGTGTTAAGATTAACCTTATTTCTTTAGCACAGCGATGTCGTCTATGAAGATGAATTGGGACAACCACCGCTATATATTTACGCAAAAACATCCCGTTGGATTCGCGAATAGCGAAACGAAACGACATACTGTTTCTGGAACCGCGGAAAACGATAAAATTAATGTTTAATTTCATACACTGTCAAATGGAATTTGAGTGTATTTTGTTGGCATAATATTCGCATAACCAATGAGTACATGAAAGTTTTTATTAGCGTAAATAAAATGTCGATGTCCACGGTAAGAATTTCGTATCAATTCACCGTATGAACCAGTGATGGGCCCTATTTCTTTAACAAGGCGATACGACTATATAATCACCTTTATCCACATAAATTTATTTCACTAATCTCCTGACGTAATGTAACAGCAATGTTAGGTGCTAGGTATCTGATACGACATGAGCACTAGATATCGCATGAATACAACAATCGACATATAATATGAAAATCAATAACAATTTATACATTTTTGATGGGTAATAATAAACAATATCATCTATTCAGTGTTACATTCCGTCATTACTAAAGCGTGTTAAAACTTTAGCTTGAACAAACGAAAATGACATTCATGTTGTAGAAATTATTATAATAAAGACCCAAAAAATAATTAAGAAATATCTTAGCAAAATATTGTGTTCTCTGAATCGACAGTCAATCAATCGACAAAGTTGATACTGTGGCAATAAGTCGTGGAGCTTTTGGATTTATGATTTACCTTCATCAATGCCGGAAATTTTACAGGATCCGAGGACCATGTCTTCTGCAGAATAAAAATTATTTGTCTATTGCAAAACTTATGGAACAGTACTTTGATCGATGCAATCTCATTACCACTTATCGTTCATACATGGTAAATGATATCAGTCATGAAAAAAATATTAGGGATTGGCAGACTATTATATTTGTAATGCTGCTCTGCCTATATATCACATCTAAATTGTGTTAATCCTTACATAAAGGGGTACAAACGTCGCAATTTTTCGAGATGTTCCCTTCCAGTTATTAATCATGTTGATGTGTATCGACCGTTGCACTTAAGCCAACATAGCCTGGCCTTTGTGCGGACGATAGACTTGTATTACTTGTGCGTTAGTGAGTTGGGTTATCGTTGTACTTGTTCGGTTGAGTAGGATGACGGGGTTAAATTATAATAATCTCAAGTTCAAGGTTCGATCGACTCCTACAAACTTGTGGCCTGGCTTACGCGATTTATCGCATCGACTAAACAACGTTAAATTATCATAAAACAAGACTAAGGAAGAAAACTTTAAAAACATTTTGAAGGATATAATAAAAAGAATAATGCCTTTTATGTGAAATATTCCAACATCATAATTATGCTAATAAAATGAACAAACAATATAATTGATATATTGGTGAAAAAGTTGAAAATAAAAAAAATATAGGAATATAGCGTGGACGTGCGAAACTGCCCCAACCAAAGCAATAAACACGTCACGACTTTTACTTACCTATTATCTCGGTAATTATGCAAAACTTTTGCATTGCAATGAGGCAATGTGTTTGAAAGCAAATAAACGACGCACGTGAATATTACATTCGCCCTTTCTCAACTAGCAAAAATAAAACTAAAAAGTCGACAGGATCGCGAGACATAAAAAGGGCGACAATAAAACGAAGCCGTAAAAACGTCATGTGCAGGTGCATTTTAGTTCTGAGACTGCTTAATTTCTAATATAATATTCAGCGGTATAAATAAAGCGCTCCAAGCAGGATTAATACGACATATTGTTACTCGAACAAAGTTCGGTATAAACCCGAGCGTATCGCCCCGAATAAATAAATGAACGGCGGCGCGAACCGACGCCGTCGTTGACCAGCGTCCTCGAATAAATTGGTCTGGGTCCGCCTTTTATAATTCACAATATTCACAAATATATATATGAATGTCGTTTATTTAAAAACATCATCAGAATTCTATAAAGACAGTTAAAATTAATCCTTACTAATCGAAACATATTAAAATTTTTGATTATGATATTTTTGATGTTTTGAAACAAAATTAAAACAACAAAACAACAGAACTCACCTGTTATATTATTTTTGCACATAGTTTCTGATGTATTCTTACGATAAAATATTTATAGTCAATATAGTTGATGTGTTTAAAATAAATATCTTTATCTTTGTCAGTTGGTACGTTTTGTATACCAGTTTGTATAGATTTTGCCTTGGTTTTGTTGTTTTATTGGGATATCTAGGACGTTTTGTTGTATTTTTTTTCTTTTACCATTGTAGAGAATATTCTAGGGTTAAATTATTAGAATTTTTCTAGCATGTCATTTATTTTATCTTTGGGTAGCCATGTAATTATATCGTCGATATATCTTTTATAAAATGGTAAAAATTGTATTTAATTTTTTTAAGAAGTTTTACTCAATTTTTTCCATTACTAAGTTAGCAATGTGGGCTGCAATAGGGGCAATGGCTAAATATTTATGAATAGATTGGTTACATGTAAAATACCTTAAATATGTCACTAAAATGCGTGGACATCACTTAACCACAGATTCCTGGTTCGAAAATAAGACGATTTAACTAAACTTATCTATATGCAATTACGTTTCGTTTAGCTAGTACACTGCTTCAAAGTCCTTTAAAAAATATATATTTTGTCCATAACGACAGAACGCTTGGATCGATTTGGATAATATTCGGTATTGTACTCCTCACGGATGTAGGTGATCTTTTAAGGTGATATTAGTTATTATCAGTAGAGCATTAGTGTACGAAACAATGGTAACGCGGCATAAACCAGTCAAAAACTTTTTAATGTGAACGCCAATAACTTTCAAAAAAATAGTTTCAGAAAGAGGCGTTCAATAGTATTTTTTTTTGTTACTTTGTAATTGATGATATCTGTTAAGGTTTAGACACAAAAAAATAAAATCTGAGGACCGCGCACTGCATTTCTTAAAACAAATGTAATCTAGCAGTATGATATTCTAAGAAATAAATGACGATAAGGCAATTTGTTATGATATTTATTAGTAACAAGTATGTACTTTATTAGATCTACAGTAAATGCTCAATGTGACCACCATCTTCCTGGATACAAAGGTTGATTCGACGCAAAAAATTGAATTGTACTCGTTGTAACATTTCTGCATTATTCTTAATGGATTGTGAAGCGTTCTGTATTCCGGCCCAAAGTTCGTCCTGTGTTTATAGGACGAGAATACACTTTGCTTTTTAGAGCTCCCCACATAATAGATTCGCAAATATTTAAATCTGGTGAACGAGGTGCCCATTTTGCAGGAGCATCATCTCCTCTGCCTATCCATTTGTTAGGAAACTGTACATGAAGATGAAGCACGCCTCATCAGTGAAGAGAATTTTCGTATGAAAATTGACATCTTCAGCTCTTCTTTCTTGTATGAATCTACAAAACTCAAGACGCGCGATGGTATCAGCTGGCAAAAGCTCCTGGACGTTTTGTATATGGTAAGGATATAGCAATTGTTCTTTAAGAACCCTATGAACAACATTCTTTGAAACGCCTGCTTGCAATGCTAAGCATCGACTACTTATTTCTGGATTTTCTTCTACTATTTCCAGAATTTCTTCCTCAATCCTGGGGGCGCGAATTGTACGAGCACGTCCACGATCAGCTGTGCTCGGTGCAAATTTTCCCGTTTCGCGAAGGCGTCTTTCAATGTTTCCAAAAATTTTATGATTAGGCACGCGACGATTTGGAAACCTTTCGTTGTACACTCTAACACTTCTGCGACAATTTCCTTCGCAAAAACCTAAAACCATTAACATATCCCTTTGCTCAGCGTTAGTGTAGTTTACAGCCATTATTACGGAAATAACGAAGAATATTAACTGCTAAAAATCCTAGCTAACACCAACAGAAATTTGAGACACTTCACAATTGATAAACAACAGCTACTGTCATTAAAAGTACGCTTACTTGTCACTAATACATATCATATCTTCATTTATTTCTTAGAATATCATACTGCTAGATTACATTTGTTTTAAGAAATGCAGTGCGCGGTCCCTCAGATTTTATTTTTTTGTGTCTAAACCTTAACATCAACATCAATTACAAAGTAACAAAAAAAATACTATTGAACGCCTATTTCTGAAACTATTTTTTTGAAAGTTATTGGCCTTCACATTAAAAAGTTTTTGACTGGTTTATGCCGGGTTACCATTGTTTCGTACACTAATGGTCTACTGATAATAACTAATATCACCTTAAAAGATGACCTACATCCGTGAGGAGTACAATACCGAATATTATCCAAATCGATCCTAGCGTTCTGTCGTTATGGACAAAATATTTTTTTCTTGAAAGAACTTTGAAGCAGTATACTAGCTAAACGAAACGTAATTGCATATAGATAAGTTTAGTTAAATCGTCTTATTTTCGAACCAGGAATCTGTGGTCCACGCATTTTAGGGACTTCCTGTATATAGATATTAGGCAAAGTTCAATTTTTTAGTATTGCTATATTGGTTTGTATGTTTGTATACAGTGATTTGCCGTCTAGATATATTAGTTGAGAGTTTGATGGAATGAATTCGTGAATGTGTTTGGTGAACTTCCATGAAATATATTTTGATAAATTGTATGTTGGATACTATTGGTCGTAGAGGAATGGCTGATTGGTATATTTTACGAAGACCGTATATGGTAAGAATCTGGCTGTTTAGTGTATATAAATATTTGGAGTTAATGTTAGTTTAGAGAGTATGTATTGGATCTAACTTTAATATATTATGTTTTCATATTTTAATAAAGTTAGCATTTTTTTTCGTATTCTGTTCTTAACATGATGATTGTGATATTGTCTGCAGATCTTGATTTTAGTTTAAATACATTTTAGTTTCTTTATGTAGTAATTTGTATTCAGCCTCTTTAGTACTGTTTTGTGTGTGTATTGATGATTTTATTATTTTGTATTTCTGGAGTGTGGATAGATATGCATGCTTCGATATTTTTCATGAATTTATCAACAGCTATTATTTTGATAATGAGCAATTGTCACCTAAGCTTAAGAAGTATTCTACATTATGTGGCATTATCTTTTTTTATTAATATTGATTTTTGTTTGTTTAGCAATTAAGGTTTTCAATTTTTTGAAATAACATAGTCTATTCAGAAATATTCGGAAATAATTTACTAGTTTAACTTTTACCCTTTTATGATAATTAGCAAACCTCATCCTTTCAAAATAAAAAAAAATAAAAAAGTCTCCACACCCTGATAATATATGAATAAACATTGTTAATATAAACAACCAAAAAAATCCATAAAAAAACTTATTTGAATTTTTATCTCAAGACCGAATACGTACAGCGTTTGCACCACAGCAAGTGTGTATAACAGTATTGTTATTATTATTATATTTTAATAACTAAGATATTCACACAAAAGTTTGAAATGAAAGATTCTACAAGTACATCATTTGAAATGTTAATAACCATAAAGCGTTTGAAATCTTTTGAAATATAAAATACTTATTTAACCTTTCAGTACTGTGGTGACTTTTTTTAACATTAGTGGTGAAGTCAGTCTCAAGGACTACTTTTTCAAAATTATATTTTGGGCTGGTACATTTTGATTTGATTATCCGGAAATGCACTCTAGGCCTAGTTATCCTTAAAATAATGGATAATGCGCAATAAAATGTGTCTTGGTATTAGTAGCCATTTACATTTATTTTAAAAGGTCATTATTTTCTACACAGCTGTTATTTATAAAGAAACTGGAAAAATAAAAAAGATTCACTAACTATAATTACTTATACGTCTAAATAACATCGAATAAAAAAAACAATTTAAAAATATGTTACACTTGTGATGGAACTTCTTTCAAGTGTAGGCCTTATTTTGTCGGTGGCACCCTTCACATCTTACTGTGATATGTTCCAAACACATAATTTTTAGCAGTCTATGCATTTGTATCTGTTGGTTTTCTGTGTTTTGATGAGCAGTAATTGCAACGACCAAACTCAGCTGCCGTTGGTAAAGCTGGGTCCTCAGTATCCATACCGGAAATTTCTTTTATTCTTGAGCGCAGTGTTCTAGGAATAGCCTGGGATGCAGCATGTTCTTTCAGACGCCGAGAAGTCTGATCCGGGTTGTGTTGTGTTGTGTTGTGTTGTGTTGGGTTGTGTTGTGTTGTGTTGTGTTGTGTTGTGTTGTGTTGTGTTGGGTTGGATTGGGTTGGGTTGAATGTAATGCATTGATCCTGCAGGAGCTTTTCTGTTAATTACAAGTTGTGGATCAATTTTCGGTTGTAAGATGTCTACCCTTCTCCGAAAAGAGTTTACAAAGGCGATCAACGACATCATTAGGAAAATTGCTAACGGAATAGTGTCCCTCAGGTTGAGTCCCCATATATATGTACCTCTAAATTACTGGTATAAAAGATTTTATTGTCTACAAGCGCAAACATTTTAATACCATACCTACTGGGTTTACTGGGAATATACTGGTGAAACTCACACCGGCCCCTGCAAGTTGTTAATTTTTCATCTATAGTTACATAGGGTGTCATATTATGATTTTTTGCAAGTTATAACAAATAAATAAAATAGTTCTCTAATGGCAGCAAGCTCATCGGGTTTAGCCCTTTCTTCTTTAGTTTCCTTGGCATCAAATCTGATATGTTTTAGTAAAAGTACCGTTAGTTTTCCATAAGTCGATCGCATTGAGAGGATTTGTGTTTCTAACACTTAACACATAAATATAGCAATCCAAGTAAAGGATTCATTTCTAGAATATTAGTTGCTCCACCATTACTGGATTGTGTATAAAACATTTTTAAACGTCAATAGCAGATGTTGATTCAGTAGCCCGATGTCTTACGCAAGTTGTTGTCCTCTTCTTCATCGCTTGCAGTTTCCAATTCTTGGTCTGACTCACTATCGCCCTCCTTTTCTTCTAGATGATCATTCTCAACATCCTCTTCTTCATCGTCGTATTGGACATCTGTGAAAACTTCATCAAATACACGTTGAAGTCCTGCTTGCCCCGTTTCATAGTCTCCTTTTTTTCTTACTTTTCATTTTAAATGTGTGTTATGTACTACATAACAAATCAATATATTTTTTAAGAAACTGGCTGATCCTCCACCAATATAAAATTTGCACCTTTACAAGGATATGTGAGTGCGTACCATTCTAAAATTTATTCGGGTTATATAAATGCGGTTTGTTATACTTCGACCCTCGAAATTCACATTCCGCTGAACAAATGTACGTGAAACTTCGGAGAATTAATTACATAATGTTCCGCCGTAACCCTTATCATATGGAAAATCGTGTCACGACGCGCCTTTGACGTTTAAGCACGCCAACTTTTCGGAAACTTTACCGCCCGAGATAAGAAATTCACTACACTAATTTCATTATTACGGCGGCATTAAATCCTAACGCGGCTGGATGTCTCGCGAGATTCTTATCGGGAACAATATCGACAAAAGTTGGGGTCCCTTAAGTGGAAGGCAACGAATCTAGTGACTCTAATTTGGCACGATACACGCATTCAGAATAAACGACGTTTATAATTTGATAAAAAATTCTTGTCAATTGCCCTAACGGCATTCCTTAAATAAAAATGCAGAGGACTATAGAATAGCGCCAATGTGCAAAAGATTAATACGCTTGATTTTAATTATTGGCACTTGATAGTATTTTTTTACTTTTTATGTATGGCTTAATGTGCAGCAGCTTATTGCTAGGTCGAAACCGGAACTGCGTTGAATATTGATCGACGAATACATTAGTAAATAGAGGTGGACGCGATTGCTGATAAAGACTGAATTTCTATTCACTGACGTACGTATTTGATTGGTTCCCAGCTTCCGATATTACTACCCTATTTCCTGCCACGTGATCTCTCAAGGGTATCAATTTTTAAATTTACTTTATACACTTGTGGAGGGTGCAAAGTATCGCTTAGCGAAATCGTATATCTTCGCCCATATTTCGAATACGTATTTGCCATTTCCGTGTAAATTTAATCGCATGGCTCTGTTCACACTTACAGTGAACGGGGACCTAGTTACAAAGTTAGCCATTCCGGTGCCTACGTGCTCGATCTCTCAGAATTTCGCAAATAATCATTATTGCGGCAACGGCTTGCTGGTTCGGAAAAAATCCTTTGATAAATTTAATTAAACGTAACCGCGTTAGTGCCGAACTGGTTGAGCTGGCGCCGCAGTTTTAAATTTTTTGCTACGTTTCTTATTAAGATAACCGAATGTTGAACAAATTATATCAAATGGTATTTATAATATTACGCTGTAACACTGGTTCGCATTTTGTATTAATTTCCAAGGGTATTACTGTTCTCTGCTCTCTCTAAGTATTAAAATACTATACGCGGTGTGCTAGTTTAACACCATTAAATGTATAATGTTCCTGCTTATGACAGAAGCAATTTAATATGTAATTAATGCATGCGGTTAAATTTCCTGAAAATAGATTCGGTCTTAATTCATCACAGTGCAATTAGTGTATGAACAGGGAATACAATAATAAATGTGGTATGGTCGAAACTTGTTATAATTATTAAAGCTCTGTTCTGTACATCCACGTCACTGCATTCCGTAGTGAGCAATACGTTCGGTTGTGGCGCGATATGTTTTTGTGTATGTACCAAATTGCGATGAGCGATCTATCCTCAATTTTGTGTGTCTTATTACTAATATTCCGCAACTACACTTTCATACATACATTGAAAAGCAATCTCGAACACGATGGTTCATTACCAGTCCCACACATTTTTGTTCCAAAATTCAGTTGTCAACACTAACGGAAATTACTTTTGCTGCGTAACTCATTAGTTTCGCAAAATACAGTCAATCAAATCTAATGAACATTTCGAATTGTATTATTTCATGTTCAGCTGAAGGACCAGCTAAACTTTCCATCTTATATATCGTCTACTGCTTAATTTTCCATCTAACGACCACATCGCTTTTATTACTAAGCCAGCTGTCTCGACCCTTTTTACCTCAAAACGTGTGTGCTTATTAGATTGAATGAGATTAATTCGAGGGCCTCTTATTTGCCACCTCGTCCGTATAAATTCCGAATGGATTTACTTTTTGCCCCAAGTTCACCGCGCCAAGCCGTTAAATATGATGGTAATCCAGGCAATTTTAGGTGCCTGGAATCGTAAAATATGTCGTAGGAAGGAGATTTTCTTTGTGAGGAAATAACGCATCCGAAAATTTTGATTCGTGAACTTAATAATTAATAGTATTTCGAAGTATTTAAATATAAAATTATTCTATAAAACGACAAACAATTGTCCGATGGAGTATTTGAATAATTGTTATTGTTCTCTGACACTGCAATGTTAATAATAACTGTGATACAATTTCGTGGAAATGAAGCTCTGATCCTTTTAATTAACGACAGTTTGCAGATGAATTCGATTGGCGTAAATAACTAGGGCTAACTTCCGAGACAAGACGTTAAGAGCTGGCTCGGATAATATCAGTCGAGACGGAATCGGATCATTGGTGATTCCGAACGATATGTTGGGACGGTTGGCGTCTTAATTCGCGCCTAGCGACCATATAAAACACTCCAAGAGCTAATCCTCGCACACAAACAAGGTGTCCCACCGCACACGTTCGCCAAATTCCGAGAGACGAAACTGACTTCCTAGCACGGAGTGTAATCCAATTAGTGCATCCTGTGACGCTTTTTGTTTTTGCGACAGTCTGGAGTAATTTACAGAGTCTACGATCAACGAGTAAAATCAATTTGATTTCATTTTAACAATATTATTGGCATTACATTATTTTAATATAAATACATAACTTGAAACAACATCGACTTTGTAATTCAAAAATTTTAATTGCGAAAACAATTCTTTGCAATTACGAGCGTAACTCGGCGGAATAATTCGAATGGCTTGTTTACGTGGAATGAAACGATTTTAATTTACGTAAATTGGTAATTTTAGTTGCATGCTGGAAAAACACAACACGAGATATGTACATAATAAATAATTTATTCGGAAAAAGTACAAAATGGTTATCTACATACGCGTGGAAAAACACGCCAACTCTGTTTTTGCCTCCACAGTGTAACGAATTACATTCGCATTATGTCTCCATCAGCATTAAATTCAGTCGGCCCACATGCTCAACGATCGCACGCATGCTGGCCGATACATCACGACAACAACATATCCGTTAATGAAGGTGGAAATAAAGTGACCTCTATATAAATCCCTGTTGAACCAGCTATTTATAAAAGTAGGTGCAAAATGAAATTGTATCAAGAGACAAATACACGAATGTTCATTCGTCAGGTCGTTTTACGTTTTAATTTAATTAAATTAAAATTTCTCGTGGTCAAATTAAATTGTAACAGGTAATGATTTCTTCATTTGACCTGTTCAGCAAATTTTATTTTTTATTATATTAGTTTCAAGATGTAAAACATTCACAAAAGTTAGTTTGTTATGTACCTTACAACCGTATTGGTAATGTAATAAGAGTATTGTAATATTTTTACAATATTTTCTGACGTAGAGGAAGAGATTTAGCAATCAACAATTTTTCTGGCAACACTGATCTTATGTTGCGCGAATTCTTCTACATATGATTCGGCGATAATAGAACTCATCCACCCACCCAATCTTTTCAGATCTGTAATATTGTCATCCTGTTGAATATTGGCCAAAACTATTGCTGAACTATGCCTAAGAGAGTGTTACGTGGAGTGTGCTGCAGTCTCAAGTTCTCAAATTTCATCATAATATCAACATGATTAACGAACCACCAGGGACGACAGTAAACATTCGGGATTTGTAAGTTTTCGATTGATTAATTGTCAAAAGTATTGCTCAACTATGCCTAAGAGAGTGACCTGTGTATCTTTAAATTTCCGTAAGTCCCAAGAACGTTGCAATTAATTTGGGAACCAAAGAAATCTTATGTATCCACTGAGTACTACATTTTCAACGGTTGTAGAAAACAAAAAAGTTGTTATGTGGAGTGTGCTGCAGTCTCAAATTCTCAAATTTCATCACAATATCAAAATGATTAACCCCCAGAGACGATAGTAAACATTCGGGGTTTGTAAATTTTCGTTTGATTAATTGACACTATAAGAACATTTCCCTCACTCCCAACATCATTTACAGACAAATTGTAGAGCAGCCCCAAATAACTCAAAAATGGCCACTACCTAAAACAACGTTAAACGCCAGACATGTATTTTAGACATTGACTTATTTCTACCTCGCACATTAAAAATTGATCATCCCCGGCGATCTTATGGAAAATTTTCAGGTTATCACTAGTCAAAACTTTTTTTGATGCGTTTTAAAAACGCATATAGTTTGCCGAATGATTTTATGTCTATGTTCTTATTGATACTGATAGTGTTTCTAAGCATTGAATAATAGACCCACAAAGATGAAGAGCTGTGCTTCGTTGACTAAAAATTAAAAAAATCATAATTAAACATTACGTGCGATGTTAATGAACTTATCAGTTGTTGAAAATATGCCAAAAAACATTTTCATTAACTATTTCTGCACAATTATTAATTTGCTGCCAGTGGTTGAAGTCAGTATAACATTTTACGTATCTCACTTTTGACTTGCTTGGAATAATTGCTCGAATAGCTTCTTCAGCACTTTCTATCACGTTTTCAGTCAAATCATCGGCACTCATTTTAAGAACTTAAATGCTTTTTAATAAATAAGCAATTTTGTGACTAACTAGCAACTAAGTTGCATAACGACTTTGAGTTTTACGCACAAAATTGCCATGAATTTCTGATTTATGTTATGACTCATAACAGTCTTAAATGTCTGAAAATGCATCTATGAGCTCCGATTTCAACCAGACATCTGCCGCTGTATAAACGTCATAAGATTCCTAGGTATGTTAATAGCTGGTGCCGGCGGATTATTATAGAAATTTTATTTTAAATTGTATATTTGTTTATTGATTTTAAAGCCAAAATATATAATATATTGTATGCTATTGCAGATGTGTACATGGTATACAAATATTGTGGTATAGATTTTTTCAATTTCAATAAAGATTTTAAAATCGTTATCAAATGTATTTTGCGAACTGTCCGGTTTCGTACAAAAACGTTATATTACGTTCATATTGTTATGGAAAATATAAAAATATATTAATCGCATCGTTCGATTTTACAAGAAATGTGTTAGACTTTTCATTCACATTCTTACAATACAAATCCAATATACACACGTTTACTTAATTTTGATGAAAATTAAACTGTTTTATTTAACACGTTGTTAAAGTCCATTCTGCTGCTCACTTCTGCATCAGTCCCTAATCGTACTTATTGCGTCTATACCTAGACGCACACCACAGTCACCGTGGAGGTGGTCGTAAATGGTATTCTTTCAGCATGATAAAATTTATTAAACAAAAAATGAAACCTACGCACAAAAGTAAAGCAAGCAATCCGTCGCGACTTCTTCTTCTCGCATGGAACATCTGGGTGATTTTTTGAATTTTGTCAACTCTAACAGAAATAAATGTTATTGAAATTGACTGCATTGACAGAAACTATTCCATCTAAAAGGACGCTTAAGCCCTGGCCCTAATGGCATCTCTGAATATTTTTTGAAGATGTGTAGTTCCTTCCTTTCGTTTCCTCTTTCGACTATCAACTTTCTTTATCATCTGCTTCTTACTCAAATTAGCAGATGTAATTCCGATCTTCAAATCTGGTGATATCCTTAGCAATTAATTACCGACCCATTTCAATAGTATCCAATATATACAAACTACTTGAACATGTAGTATTTAAAGTTATTTACTCGCATAATACTTGTTATGATGTAATAGACTCGAACCAACATGGTTTTTGCGCTGGCCAGAGTACTCAGACAAACTTGCTCAAATTTTCACAATTCATTAACAGTTCTTTGGAAATGGGGCCTGAAATTGATACCATCTACTTTGATTTTCCAAAACTTTTGAACAAATCGACCACACATTACTAATCGAAAACCTCTCCTGGTATGGCATAGGGAGCACAATTATTTTATGGCTCGTATCGTACCTAACAAACCGCATCGATATTGTAAAACTGTCGACTTCGGAATTTGAACTTATCCATGGGAGTCATTTACACCCTATTCTGTTTTAACTTTTTATTAATGATATACCAATTATTACTTCATTGCTAACATATCGCTTATGCCAAGATTTTTCGCTCTGTGTTGTCCCGGGCAGCTTCTCCAAATTTAACATGATGCTGCCATACCTTGGTGTAAAAATATCAATATGACTTTGAACAATAGGAACTGCGGCTGTATTACTTTTTCTAGGTAGTGGAAACCAGTAACTTCTAATTATGATATGAGTGATAATTTGGTGGAGCTAGTTGACCAAATAGCTGATTTCGGCGTTACGTTCAATTCACATTTAATCTTAAAGTAAACAAATTTCTTATATTATATAGTATCATCAAACGTTCAGGTGTAGCGATTTCACCAACATTATATCCATTATATTTCTATTTAATTCCTTTGTGAGATCAATATTAGAATATTATTGTGTCCCAATTGCAATAACCACATCAGTTGAATTGAAGGAGTACAAAGAAATATGGTAAAAGGTCTTTTGTTTAAACGCCATATTGTCAGGATGTGCTATGATTAAGTCGTTGGAAGGCAGAAGGCGGAACCCGGTCCTAAAACTTGGGTTTGAACTAGTCCACGTTGGATTAGACAGTCCAGAGCTATCACATCTCTTCTTTCGCATTCCATATTCTTTGGATACCTTTCACATTCGTTAGCATCGCACAGAATGTGGAAGACACAGCCCAATCGATAGTTCGCTGCATATATGAATTCGAGAATATTCATTTAAATAATTAATTGTTTCATCAGCTTTTAATATTATTGTGATATGTATTATTATTTTAACAATCATAATTATAATCCATCTTATTAAAGAAGTAATGATTTTTGTTCAAGTGAAGAATGGAAATGGCTTTTGGTGGGAGTGGATCAAGGAACTATTGGTGGACACAAAGACAATAAGCTGTAATCATAGTAAAAATGAAATAAAAAGAGATGAAACGAAGTTAGAACAAGTCAAGATGTTTAAATACTTGGGAGTAAGAGTCTCAAAAGACGACAACTTGGAAGAAGAAATAAATGAGAGAACAGCAGCAACAGGAATCGAATAAACACCACATTTCTATCTAAAGAAATTCCAAACCAGATAAAACTGAAATGTTTGAAGAAGGTTGTCACAGTAATTCTTACGTTCTTACATTGGATCAGAAGGGTGGACTAAGTGCTAAAATGAGATTCCTTAGGAAAATACAAAGAAGAGTTGATAAAATACAAAAAACGATATGTAGAGAAAATTGAAATACAACACCAATAAAATATATAGTATATGAAGGACAAGATGGGCAAGCAGATAAAATTGTAAGAAGATAGTATGACGTAGAAAAAACTTTGATTTAGCATATCATTTGTTCATATGTTACATTAATTGAACACAAGAAACCAGCTAAGGCAGTAGCTGGTAAGTCGATTTTTCATGTTCATCAATTCTCATAATAGTTTCCAAACTGTTACTGTTACTGTTACCACGATCAGTAAGAATGTCGTCAGGGACAGTACTAATAGCTCAAAAACTTATCTATTTATTATGAACTTATTTACATAGTTATTATTGCAGTGATTTAACATTGGATATGTTCCTATTCCTATTCTCTTGACTTTTAAGTAGAGCATCTTTCCCAGGAACCTTTCAAGTACATATTGCATTGTCTCCTTTTGTTGTTGTTTCATTTGTCGTTCCTTTCAACATCTATTACTTATGCGAATTAGGTAGGCGTTTATTTAGAATACTTAATTAATATTAATTGATTATTAATGGGATGCAGCAGAATTATCGTTAATTAGCATGGCAGCCCTGTACCCATTCATTGACAGAAAGCTTCCCGTACACACATATATTGTAGCGATTATAACAATGGCACGACATGAAAATATAAATATCACCTCTTACAATACACTGAATACGACACATAGAGTTACTTATAGAGCCCCAGATCCCACATTACCTATCCTATCCTTGCATTTGCACTTTCGCAGCCGTGGTAAGCTTTAACAGATCTTGGCATGCTAATGTACATGAAATTGTGTACTTGACGTAACTTGCGGATATCCTGAGGTGTTACAGGTACAACAGTAGGCGTCAGTTACCATATCGTAGGTATTGCTTGGCAGGCAGATTTTGATATTAGCATACCCTGTCTTCTGGACATACACCTCCAAAAGTACTGTCACTCACTCAGGAACAGGTCAGGGTTTATCGCAGGCACAACACAGCATGCAATTCGATTCTGATTAACAGGATAAATCTGCGAACCACTCAACGACAAACAACATAACACAAATTTCACAAACGCCCCAAGGGGATTATGATATCATACAAGACAACAATTACACATAACACACAAATAAGATCGTGCTGTCTAACATGTGCATCGACAATTTATACTACTCACACAAATATACGAAGTTATAGTCAACTCATTTTCACATGTTCATAACACACCCTTTCGCACTCCAGTGCACTTAATTCACGTAGTCTCAAATATTCGTTTCGGTACACAGTGCATATCAACCCTTTATTCTTATTTTACGTTATAATTCGGGTGATACGCCCCTACTCAATGTCTAGACGGTATAGACAAAACTGTGTATATTTGTATACATTGTATGGAATGTAAATAAGACTTGAAAATATGCATTTCTATCAAGGCCTTTGTTTATAAAAAGGATTAATTATAACATCAAAGAAAATAACAGCGCTGCATGAGAATATATTAAACAGCAATCTCAAATCTATGATTCGACAGTCAATGTTATTACCCACCATGCAAACATGATTCGTCATCAGTAGTACTACACTCATCATGCGTATGAGTTTGAAATATAAAAAGTATCACGCTAGTGCACGGTAAACATAAAATGGGGGTACCAGCGGCGCCGAAACGGCGCAATTATGTCAATTACATCCACGAATATGCGTGCATTTGCGTCTGGACGTGCCCCATTCCCCGTGTCGCGTCCTCTTTTTTCCACGGATAACTCACGTGTAATGCGTCCGGATGCAAAAACGCAGTTGTTTTACGCCGGCAAAGTTGTCGTCCATCGATAAACGCACACACTGGCACGTTAATTATAGCTTTGCATTTTCCTTATCGAGATACGCCGGCGAGTTTGTATTAAAGTATTACTGTCGCGGCGGCGTTGTTCGAAATCATAAAACTGATTTATGCACTAGCTAACGTGTACGACTGTGTAAGTGCTATCGTACGTGCCCGGATTGGCAATAGCTGTTTGTTGTGTATGCAATGTGTACATGCATCCGTAGGTGAACCGGTTTGATCTATTTTGGTGTTAATTTCGTCCCAATTACTTTGATAATGTCATTAATGATGATGGAAGTGCAGCAACAAATTGTAGAATGGGAAAATGTGGGATGATCCTTTTGAAATGAAAACAAACTAGTTTTCGATGAATAAAAATTGGGGAAATTTTCTGACCGAGAACTGGAGATATCATATCTGATTGTGGAGTTAGAAGCATTAACCTATTAAGGTTACATTTATCACATAATCCTTGTGATAAATGTCTGCAGTTCGCTGCCCTGAAATAGAAAGAACGCTACGCCAGAATTCCTAAACTGCTAGTCGCATATACAGTCAACTACAACCGTACGTTCATGTCGAAGATTGCTTCCATGATCCACACTAAACATTTCAATGTGTACTTCATCGGGAATCGTACCAACGTCAACCACAAGTTCATGAGACTTTAAATTTAAATTGAAACATGTTGAATAAACTTGATTGACTATGCGACTGTAACACGATTGCATTAGGTTCGGTGTGCCTATCATGTTTGGTGGCTTCCAGAAATCTACCACCAAAATATTGCAGCCAATTATTCATTTATGATGTGTTTCATCCTGAATAATATAAACAATGCCAACTCTACGTATTCTAGAATGTAAAGGAAATCAAAAATTGAAAAATAATGAAGACATACCAATCAGTTTAATTCTCCATGTGCATTGTTAAAAAGCAATCATATCATTTCTTGTTTACGTTATACTGACTAAATTTCGCAAATGATTCCAAACTTTAAATATAAATCGTACTTATAAATCCTAATTAGAAAGACTTCAGAAAGACACTAAGAGATTCCCTATTCTTTGTATCATATAATGATTACATACAATGTACGGAACAATTTGTCGTTTTACATGAATCATCATGAACTTTAATGCTCTATTTTACAATTTTTATAAATCCATCCATTTATTCTAATAACATTTATATTTTATAGTTAATGACCTAATTAAACTAATTAACATTTTTCACTTGGGCTGTCAATTTTAATAAATACCAAGCATTAACAATTTGGAAAGCAACTGCACTAATTATAAGCCTGTAGAACTCTAAACATTTTTTTGCAAATCGTCTAAAATGGACGCAAATTATTTTTCGTTCAGTTATCATACATAAAAATCTAGGAAAATTGCTTGGGCAGCTGAGAAGGGGGGCAATACCTCACAGCTATATTTATTGCAAAATAATCGCTGCATGCGTCAAAGAAATAATCCCATAATCACCCAAGCATTTTACTCGGCACAATTTTCAAGAAATGTTAACAACCCAACCTTAACGACTATTTAGTCACGTACTAAAAGTTATGCTATATCAACTGTAAAACATGAACATATATTCATGTGATTCATACAGGAATTCAGATACAGCAACTTTTCTTTAAATTTTTAGACGAAGAAAAATACTGTTTTGAACCATTCGCCTATGTATTTAAAAACTGAAAGAATATTTACAAAAATTATAATTATAAAATGAAATAATAAAGATTTCTACGTCTCGGTAACTTACGATCTGTTGCTGCCTTCACGTAAACCAAAAGTAAGATTCATAACTAATTGCTGACCTAGGTGTACAAAAATAGAGCGTGACCAGTTGCTCAAATGTGTCCATGTCCATGTACTATGTAATAATATGGACCTATGTACATCGGTCCATATTATTGTTAGTTAGTTCTTGATGGCCATCTTCCGCGGCGATTTGATGTCGACGCTTGATGTACTGAATATCTGTCAGTTGGAGTTAATATAGGTGCAACTTGCCACGTTTTTGTATATATAAGTCAACAATCAGTTAGGAACTTTAGTTTAAGTTTACCTGAAGGCGTTAGTTACCAAACGTCGAAAGCTTTACTATTTCATTTATTTCATTTTGTAATTATCTTTTTTGTAAATATTTTTTTCAGTTCTTAAATACATCGGTGAATGGATGTCTAAAATAATGCATTTATCAGATACAGCAATATTGCAAAACTAAAACATATCAATTTGATGGGCAATAAAATGAAAAATAATAGAAAAATTGGCCTAGTCACTTACTAGAAATTGATACATCGATAGTAATATATACTGAATTATACTCGTGATTCAATCCTGAAAGCAGTAAAACTATGAAGCGATCGCTTTAAAAAAATATATCACCACCTTAATGGTGTAATATATTAAGTATATTTATATATTCTATTGCAGTTGCAGTTATCTTACGAGTAAGAGGATCCAATATTGTGGGATATGCAACCCCAAGTAAACCCAATCCAATCTAACCCAATCCAATCCAACCGAGTCTAATACAACCCAACCCAATCGAACCTAACAAAATGAAAAAAACCAACTAATATATTAATTCCAAAAACAAAAGCAAACCCTAAACGAAAACCAAAACCAATACAAATGAACCCAACAAAACCAAAACCAAAACCAAAACCAAACCAATATGTTGTTTCCAAAAACTAAACGACGCCTGGAACAACAAAAAAATCAGAGCAGAAAACCAAAACCAACCAAACTTAATGTCAATGTAATGCAGAGAAAATAATTTGGCATTCATCGATTTTTGTTGACTATTGTTAATGATTTCTTTGTTCTTCCTAATCCCAATTTACTGCTTTTTTTGATTTCATTATTTTGATGGCTTGGATCATTTTTTTCTAATTTAATTTTCAGTTAACTTTTTAATTATCAGGGTGTGTATAAATTTATTAATTTATTAGAGAGGAGAGGAATGTTTTTTGTTTGAGCATAGTTTATTTTTATTAAAAAAATTGCTTAGTTTTGTTGGGTTGGGTTGTAACATTTTAAATAAGCACTAAGTCTAGGTACATCGCATGCAAATTAAAAACTCCACCATCATCATCCACATTACTTAGCCCAACACAACGCTGTTTACGTTTACATTATGCTATTCATTTTGATCTTTGACATAGAAAAAGAAAACATTGTTCCTAGGTTTAATAAATTAATAACTAATAGCATATTATAAACCTAAATATCGTTGGGTAGAGTTTGGTAGATAAAGGTTTAAAAGTTGGCGATGATTTACGAATTCATATGAAAATGTTGATTCAACTCGTTTACAACAATCGTATACAACAAACATTGTTTTTGAGTTAATTTGAGGCAATTTAATCTTTTGCAATATTTAAAAATCCAAGTCGACGTCAACTATTAATTTGCAAATAATGTCATTAGGATTAGGTTGAGGAAACTTATTACAACAGAAGTCCTAAAGCATCTAAACACCATTTCTGATAGAAAACTGTCAAAGACTTTCCTTTTGTTCAACGTTGAAATTGATGCACGATTTCATGATTTAACGTCCTTACGAACAGGTTGTATGGGGGTTAAGTTTGATTAAGATTACAATTAGGTTAGGATGATGATGATTTGTGTCTTAATTGACTTTTAAATTCGGTTGGGTTGGATTGGATTGAGTTGGGTTGGTGTGAGAAAGTGAGGACGAAATATTCGATAGTGGCTGCCCATGGTTTTAATTTAGATTTAATTGATGCGTAGATTATTTAAGACTGTTTAGGTTGACGTGATTTGAACGTCCATATTCATCGAGAAGTTTTTTTATTGAAAGCATATATTTGTGGATATTAATCGAATTTATTTGGAGCATTTGGGCTTAAAATCACATTATTGCAACGTTTCAAATTCATCGCAAATTCATCCTTTCAGGGACGTAGTTATTTTCATTCCAGTGTGGTAGTATAGCCGATTCGTAGTTTGTTAGTTAAATCGCGAATGGTCAGTTAAAACTCTCAGCATTGATTTCCAAACAAACAAAATTTATAGATTAAGTCGATTAGGGATCTGTCATATATTCTAATGCCAATGAAATTTCTGTTAATTACTATAAACAGTTGGCTTGGTTTGCGGTGTTCTGTGAAAATTTCAATTTATCAATGAAAAGAAGCAACAATATGTGGATTTTAAGCTCAGGAAGTCTACGAGATGTAACTAAAAATGTGAGACGGAGAAAGAAAACTAGTTTAGAAACTGAAAGCGTTCAAAAAGATGAAGGGTTAATTATAACATGTTTTCACATATTACACCTTATAAAGTGAAAGAAACACGAATTCGTGTCCTCAAATCCCAACTAGTGATCAATTGTCATCCTCGCGAACCCATGACTTAAATTATAAGGATTGCGACATTAAATAGCTTATAGTTTTCGGATGATGATTACAGATGCAGATTAACAACAATTTGATTGACTGATGTATTTGCCAAGATCTGGTTTCCAATCGACGAACGACAAGTTGCAGCAGAAAGTATTTGCACTTTATCGACTAGAAAGACAACCGACAAGACGGTCCAGAAAGCAGAATATTTATTCAATTAAAACAACGATATGGGATTTCTTTCGCTGATTTAATTCCTTACCTTACCTTCACGAATTCGAAATGTGTTACATGATTGTACATGATATCATTTGAATTAACCATTCGAATTCTGTGAGTACAGATTTTATGCCTTTTTCCAACTTCTTATACTTACGATCATACATAAAATCTAGTTAAACCCATCAATAAAACCTTATGATATGATGCACAGTAATTGTGTATCTATAGAGCTTATCGATATATACATATAGGTTTCGAATGAAAACGTGTTATTTGGATACACAATAAGAAATTAATAATATCAGTAACTAATAGCAACCATCTGTTTTTCTCTAACCCTACTTAATGATGTCGTTTTATTCGCAGCTTGCACGTGCAAACGACGTCACCAACTTTGAACTATCTAAATTTTCGTTCGCCGACAGAGCATAGGACAGTTATTGTGATTGCTCGCCCAAGTGGAAAAAATAACCATGTCACTCCGTTATCGTGCCTTTCCGATACGCCCGACTCTCAGATGTCGCTACAGCCACCCCTGAATTGAATAACAGGACTTCGAGTTCGATTGTTATGGCAGTGTAATTGACCTTACATGAACAGAAACAAGGAATCCTTTAGGGAGATTAAACTATCCTCGCCGTCTGTAACTAACCTAGATGATATGCCACAGCCAACTGTTCACTTTACAAATTTCCCATTACTATTTAATTGGTCAACATATTGATACTTAACAGCGAAAACCAATCATCGCATCACGTTAGAATAAAATGATTGCATATATTTAGGCAGATAATTTCAATTCACAGCCCATTACGTATCGTGCATTGGTGTGTATAACGGAAATTAATATTGTGCTGATGTACTATAATCAAATGTACTGCAGCTTTTAATTCACAATGGCGTTTTAATTCATTACGTAATTGGAGAATTTAAATAATTAACAAACTTATTCGACCCGCAGTTTAGCGCGAAACTGCAACGTAAGCCCCAATGCATTATTTATATATTATGCATTAATTTGATTGTTTTTTGTTGACGCGGTGCTCCGAATCGAAACTTTGACGCTGTTTCATTTCAATTACACTGCAGTCATAAATAGTGCTGCGACCGACAAACGTGAAATGATACAAAACGATAATGAAAAATGTCTATTTAATACTGCTAATAACGTTTCCAGTCGAAATATACAAATCATAGCTTTTAATGCTCGACGGCAATTTACAAAATGAAGCATTAAAATGTGTTGGTTATCTTTTATATTGAATGTAATCAATGCAAGCATTCGACGTGATTGATTTAGATTAGATTTACGCCAGGAACCCCTATACTGACACCTATTCAGAAACGTTCACATGTACCTTACTGATCGGATCTTCGCCCCTAATCACTTACTATTCATGTAGCCCAACACATATAACACTCTAATTTGCATTTACGTGCCAACAATAGTTAGTTACGTTAAGTGCGATTAATAGAAACGTAAGGTGGCCAAAAGAACAAAATAGTGCATTGTTGGAACAAAGCATTTTTAAGATAGAGACATGTTAGACGTAAAATTTTTGAGCTATTTTATGCAACGCACTAGATAATTTTAAATCAATATATTTCCGTGCATAATCTATTTACGATTATTGCAGGTTGGCTGTTGAAAACCCATTATGTGTAACGTACGTAATTGATGGGCGTGTTACGTTAGCTGATCCCAACGGACAATTTTAGGGTCTTGGTGAAATTCCCAAACGGATCGTAATCACGCGCTGGATGGGGTTGGTCTATATACTAAATTAAAAACTAATTAATGTGGTGTGTATTTAGGGAATCGTTTCACACGTGCTAGTTTCCGGTATTTAATTAAATTTTGGATAATATCGAATAAATAATAGATAATGGCAAGTTATGTATGTAGATAATCCTATAATAGTGACATTAGTGCGCAATATTAGATTACTTTAATTCGGTTAATAAACAGAAGCATGGATATTAGCTACTAAAAGTTACATGATGTCGCTATTACTAAACGAAAAGCAAAATGTGTCATAGTGTCACTTAAATGAATGTTTGCAATCTCAATTACAAAAATAAATAGGACGTTACAAGTACATTAATACCATCTAGACATCTTTATGCAAGTTAAGGGGTTACATTGTTCATTGAATGTATACAAGGACGGGCGAAATCGAAACGAAAGATTAATACAAGCATAACAACAAAAATGGGTACAAATTGAAGAAGAATAAATTATTCTCTAAGGTTTTAGAAATTTCCAGAAACAGCATAGTATGAAATAAGTAAAGACAACATATAATAGAATAATAACAAAAACAGAAGAAATAATGAAAAAATATTTTAACCGAGCCATATGAAATAAATAACAAACATGTGGTAATGAGCTCTACGTTGTGTATTTTAATTATGGAAGACGTTCTTAAAGAAATAGGAAATACGATCCGTAGGGCGCATATCGGAATTAATGAGCTAAAATCAAAGTACAGGTAAGTGGCCTAATGATATAAGGATGAAAGGAAAGTAAATATAATTATGTGATAGTACCGAAAGGAGGAGAAGATAATATTGAAATAAATGATGTTGCACGATGTTGCACATCAAGCCCTAAATAAGACGTTCGTTAGAAAAATAGAAATAATTAGGATTATAAAATGAACTGTAATAAGGCTATCGTTAGAGCAATTTTAAGCCACAGCAAATCCACAGTAAGAGAATAAAAGTTGTAGAAACAAAACGTGGAATGGCACAACCCAAGGAATGTAACTTGCAATTGTATAATGCAGTAACAATTTTTAAGAAGGACCAAGAAACGATAGAGAATTGGCAAGATTAGTACTTTTAATAATAATAATAAAGTCTAGTAGAAATATACGTTAATAGACTTCCATGAAGAGAGAGAACACTAGTAATAAAAACGATGTAGACAAGCAAAGAAGGAAGATAAAAGGACAGGCACTGATGACAGACAGGTGAGAAGCAAGGAAGTAATGATAAAAAAGCACAAAACAATGAGAGAAGAGTAAATGGAAAAGAAACAGCAGACGTTAATAATAAGGATAACGAGATGAAGAAAATAGAGACTCAGTGGGTTGTTTTGCTATATAGGCACTCGCAATGTCTCAGTACCCGCAATGACAGAAAATTAGAAAAGAGATGGTGGATGTATTGAAGTAATGGGGGGGGGCATACTGATATACAGTGGCGTTAATAGAAACGATAATACTAAAGAAGGGGTACCCTGCTTAACCAGAAAAGAGAATGCTAATAAAATACTCACATGGAAAGCAGTATGAGAAAGAATACTGAGCGTAAAATAATATATAAGGAACTTATTAATTTCCGAGTAAAGTAGAATGGAGTAGAAGGGAAAACAGGATCGCCGATAATTGTCGGAAGCCTAAATGGTCGGGTAGTGTAGGTAATGGCGCATTAAATGGACAGCTTGATCATAAACACATACATAAATATACAAGGGAAGTATCTGTACGGGAGAGAGCCGTCAATAAGATTTAAGACCAGTAGAAATTTAATAAATCAATGTTAATAAACGTCAAAGTAGTAAAAAGGGGAAGTGCTATAGGTAGTGACCATCACATAGTTGAAATGAACCTGAAACTAATTAGAAACCAAAACCAAAGAGTAGCAACGTTAGAAAAGTTAGAATACCAACAAATCAAAAGTTACAAATTACAAGAAGAAACGAATACAGTTAAATTCCAAACCGAAACAGAAACAAAAATACGAAGCCACACAAGAAATAAAAAATATAGAGCTAAGTAACTTGTGGAATTACTTTGAAGAACTAATTAAGAATGTAGCTACAGGCATTTGCGGCATGGTGGAAGTATACCATTAAAGAAGTGGTCGAAACGAAAAAATTCTATGAAAACTTAGTTAGGGAAAATCAAAAACACAGAGCTAAGTAACCTGTGGAATTACTTTAAAGAACCAATTAAGAATGTAGCTGCAGAAACTTAGTTAGGGAAAACCAAAAACATGGAGACAAAATGAAAAAATGGCAAAAGAAACAAAATGGCGGTTATATGTTTAGAGAATTGAACTACAAGAAAGAAACGAAGAAGAAAACCAAGAACAAGAACAAGAAAAATAAAACCGATAACAGGTAGAAGAAGACATAACAAGAGAAGAAATAAAAATCGGAGAAGTAGTAAGACACTCAAAAAATTAAAATAGGAAAGGCACCAGGGACAACGAAACACAATTGGTATGGACATATAACAAGGATGAAAGATGATCGACAAGTGAAAACGGTGTGGGAAATGAAAACTGATGGAAAAAGTGCGGGAAATTGAATGCAGGAATTATCAGAGTACTGGCAGGGAAGGGTAAAGGAATATATTGGCACAGGATCGAAAACCACAGCTATATATAACAACCTCTACACCTTTGGCAGAAGATTGCACGCTTTAACAAATGCAACAGTAACGTAGCGTTATGCGTAGCAGACATTGGGCGCCAAAATGCATCTGGCTTAATTAATACACTCAGGATTTTATTGCATTAACATTATTAATGTTAATAATAATAATATTAGTGTAATGCTAAATTAAATAAGCGTGAGTGTATCATGTTTGAATACACCGTACCTTTAAACAGTTGAAACTTATTGTAAAGTGAATAGCTTACCGGACCTCGAGAAAGCGGCGAGTTGATTTGAAATATATCTATATATCAGCTAGAGTATAATTTAAATATAATAAAAAAATGTATATAATCCATTGCAATCATCCTTATCGTTGTTGCTCCTTAAGAGGTACGGAAGGGCGCTTTTCTGTTGTGACCAATTCAGAGTGAAATCAAAATTATGACGCTTCCAGTACACGAATTTAAAATTACGCTATTATAATCTAGTGCTAATTAATTGCACGATACAACAATTAATATTTTTTTCAAAATAGGATTTATTTTACATGAAGCTTTTACAATTTCGCGAGTTTACATATAGAACCAGAGACACTTTCAATGTAGATATTTCGATTACGTAATTAATATTCGTAATCAAAAGGTTGCACAAAAATAATTGTCAACTAACCGTTTGTCGTCAAATTGATATCATCTTCGCTGAAAAGCAAAAGACACAGAGGGATGTAGTGTACCGTTTCATTGACAGAAATCTTCCCAATATAGACATAACTGCTCTAAACACATTGATACATACTAGCAAACTTCTACACGTATTTCGTTATCGTGCGAATTCGCCAAATGTAAATGCTGCAACATTTATATCAGACAATTAATTAGCAACAGTTAGTTGTATAAATTGTTCAAGGCATATGTATACCTCCTTTTGATCTGTTAATCTGGCAACCACGTAAAATGTTGTTTGTCGGATTTACTTGAATTTCCAATTATCATAATATTTTGTGTTTTACTCAAATCCGAATATATCCTGATTTTATGTTGCACTTAAGATTCAGCCATTTACTTAAAATTTGCCACATTGGTAGCGCACATCGGAAAATATATTTTACAACAATGCCTTTGTGCAACTCGACAGTAAATATTTTCCTTTAGTGCCGTAACATTCATACGTCAAGTATGACATGTCTGCTCCGAAAACGGGCACATCTCGTGTCGGAAACGTGAATAATATAAATGAATTGTTGAGAAGATAAAATTTGACGTCGCATTCTAGATAACGCAGACACGTTCCAACCCGAAAATTGCATATTTTATTCCGACGTGATGGGAACGGAATAGGAGCGAACATGGGTCCACGTAGAGATACGTGTGTCCTCGCAGCGCGACCTTTTAAATACAATTTCGAACGCCCGCTCTTCGGGGACGCGGCCGTATTTTATTCGTCGCACGGCGCAATAAATAAATGGCACCGCGATATAATTTGCGCACTTTAATTAAGAAAGTGTCAAACTGCGTAATACCGTGCAGCGTAGTATAACAAAGTATTTCGCTGCAACATGACTTTTTATCGCCGGGCTTACATTAAGGACTTTATACACGGACGCCTGCCTTATTAAAACTTCATAACTAAAGCGGTCGGCAATTTTAAGATATGTGAAAATTTCACGAAGTTACGCTATAATCCGCTTCGTATGTGCGCGATAAAGTTAACTAATACACAATGTGGACTGGAAATTGCAACGTCGATAGCTAATGCGAAAGTTTGAATGAACTGTATACCGCATATCAGGCCACTAATTGATTAATATGAGAAATAATCTTATACCCTGACATCTACTCATATTACTGGTTATTCAATTACGTAAATTACACTAATCAACAAATCAACAAACATGACATAGTTCTACAAAGTAACAACTACCACTGGTAATATACAATAACTGACATTTTATTATGAAGGTTACTATGCGGTTAAATAACAGGGCATACAAATTTTATAAATTTTTTGAATCCTCTAAAATTCCTATAGGCATTCTGTAGTATACATTTGATAATACAAAACTTGACAACTGAGTCGTATTTCTTATCTGGTTTAAACGCATTTTCCAAATATTATTACTTTCAGGAATATAAACAAGATAACTTCTATGTTTCTTTTGAACAATACCTTTTATCCAAGATGGTTTGTTTAATATTCTGTAATCACTGCCTGATACCAAATCACTTACTGCACATTGAAAAACTTGGTGTATCCTCTAGGGATAGCCCTAGTTATTTTATGTTGGGATATATGGCCGAGTAGGTCTTGCTCATTTCCCACAGAACGAGCAATCGGGACTTCTCCAATCTCATTTAACGTGGGTTCATTTAATGCTTGTACATTTGATCAGGTCTCCTAATCAGTCCTTATTATGTGTTCATAATTAAAAAAGTTTACTACTTTACTCTCATTTATTCCGTAGATGATTATTTATATCTTTCTTTGTCGTTTTATTAGAATAATCAACAAGCCGTATTTCTATGCTTGAAATACGCATTGCATTATGTATCCGAAATCCAATGACTTAATTTTTAGACATGTTTACAACGAGTAGTAGATTAAAACCATAACAATAACGTTGACTTAAATTCTGTGTTTCATCTGCAAATAAATATTTGCTAACTACTTACATCCCCTTTACTAATTTATAAATTCATTTCCGAATATGGGTTACAAATCCACCGGATCAGGTCTCGAGAAGCGAATGCTTCCACTTTTTACGGCATCCAATGTAATTCTAGAAATCAGTTAAATACCCCTCTCAGCACTCAAGCGGGTTTTCATCGCGCGGACCGGAGATATTCATTAAATGAAATAGGTGCCGAACGGTCGCCCAGAGGTATTAGTGATACGAGTTCGCCTCGCGCAATAAAAAACCCTTTGTTTTAGTGCCGCGCAACTCGGCGACGCTAACGCGCTCGATACCCGGTATTCCATAGGAGTTTCGAGATATACGAACTAAATAGAAACCGCCGCGCGGAATTATTTGAACGTGTTCAATTATCCGGAAAGATAACTTCCCGGCAACCACCACTATATTGGTAGACTGCCGCGCGTTTTCTAGTTTTGTTTTGCACGAATAAACATCGCGTGTACTTTGCGCGTCATGGATCGCTACGCGATTGGTTTTATTGGCGTTGTAATGCAATTAATGGTGGGGAAAAATATACATAAAATTAGGACCGTGCTTCTGATTACGCTTGGATTCTTCACTATACACTTACGTAAGTGTACAGTAAACTGGGATTACTCAACTACGTACAATAACATCCTTCACAAGGTGAGGATTATCTCCACACATGGGGTTCGTCTTCGTCTGATGAGAAATCATAAATTAATACAGCAGCATGGAAATGATAATTTCTCTTAGTGTGACCATCCCAATCCAATCCAACCACGACTTACTTGGTTTCAATATCAGAATATTGTATCGAAATTTAAGATTATTATCTAGCTCTACGGTCCATATTTCCTCAGCGTTGTGAGTTCCTTTCTTTTTGAGCTTTTTCTCGTTTGTTTGCACGTTATATTTTATGCACGTACTGATTATTCTGTTGTGCAATTATTTTTGATTAATAAATTAAATGTATTAATATGTGATATATGTGATGTGATCCTTGATTTAATTTCGATTTAATTCGCTCTATCATGTTTCTTTTGCATGTTATCGCGCAAACTTTGTTTCGATTTTTGTTATTTAGGGAGTGTTTCATTTCGTTAATTTTGGAATGTTTGATGAACAATAATGAATTTAAATCTCACGTACGTATCGTCAATTAAAATATGTCGCGGCGGATCAATGTGGAGCATAAATAGAATTTGTTCTCTCTATCTCATTGGCACATATCGTGTTACGCCATTAAATATATTACCCACATTGACTTGACCATCGCAACTTTATTGATTAGCAACGATTTGAACAGGGGATTAGGAACACTGGAGCAGGAACGTTGTAAATTACATTCTCAATCTCGTAACCATTTTCTTAAATTGTCGCAGTAATCTCAATTTACAAAATATCTCATCCGACCGTACTGTCGAAAATACTACTATTTTTTTTTTAATTATTTAATGTAAATTTTGAATAACTTCCTATATAAATATAAAATCTATATAGTTAAAAAGCCCTACCACACTTGATTCTTACAAATCTAAATACGTATACGTATACTAAAATTATAGTATACAGCAAAAAAGGAGGGAACAGGAGGGGTGTGAAAGTAGATTGGAAAGGAAAGAGGATTGAAGAGGTAAATAAATGTTCTTAAAGTACTTAAGCCGGCAATTATTACAGTGAACACTTAAAATATGTGGGAAAGCAAGAAAGGCAACGGAAGGATTGACGAGGAGTCTGTGGAGGAAAGAGTGTAAGTTTCAAGAACGGATGGTGGTATGCAAGATATGTGTGAAGAGCATATTGATGCTTGAAGAAGTTGGTGAGAATTAATGTGAGGTCCTGAATTTGGAAGCATGACGACGGGGGCAGAAATGAGGGTGGTTAGTTACGAACTGATAGCAGAGGTTGGTAAAAATGGTACTGGAAGAGTTAAAGACAAAGGAGGCCAAACCAACCGAATTATCGAGATGAGAAGGAACCGGATAAAAATATATGAAAAACATGGATGTCGGTAGGGGCAGAGAGGCGGGCGGAAGAAGAGCAGGACGTGAAGCAAAGATGGTGGAGAGGTGGAGGCTTAGGAACGGGAAGGTAAACTGAGGTATGCAAGACACAATGCAAGGTAAATGGATATACGTGAGTTTCTAAGAAAACCGGAATATTTGAAGGGTGGAAAACGGGAGTGGAAGAGAGAATGATTGCGAGGTGTAGATGCAACAATGAGGAGGAGGACAACAAATATTAGATGGACGAAGAGTGCAAGACATGCGTGTATTGTGTAAATGGGACGAACGAATGGAAGAACTGGATGGACGAGTGTGAGGAAATAGGTGATGTGGGTGATGAAGGGAGAGAATATTGCAGAAGTAGTTACAAAAACAGAGAAAGGACAAAAAAAACTTTCATATCACGTCTAGTTTTATAGTGGAAATTTTTTTTTTTCTGAAAATTGGCTACATCAAACATTATTCTTCATGAAAAAAATATATTTTTTTGAACGATTGGCCTTCCTTTTGTAATATTCCATCAGAAGGGACCAACAGTAGTCAGCAAGCATGGGTGGCTCCCATCTGCGTTGGTAACGCTTCACAAATTCTGCGATTTCCTGATGGAAGCGCTCCACATGCTCATCGCTAACAGAGCCCATGTTTTCGGGAAAAAACTTAAATGGGAATGGAGACAATGAATTTTCAGGGACATCCCGCATCCTATTTCTTGGTAGGCTATTATCATTAATTTAATTTTTTCATTGAAATCTGGAGCTTTGTAGCTGCCAAGAAAATTTTTGTGACGTCGACAAAAGCCCGGCATGCCTGTTTTTCTGTAGGACTAAGGCTGGCAAAAAAAGAAAATATATGTAGCAGTGTAAACAACAACCTCTGGGGACGCACGTTGTATTTTTAATTACGGTGTTAAAATAAATTTGATAACACATGTCGATTAGTGGAGAAATTATTTTTTTTTTTCACTTAAAGGCATGAATTGACCACAAATATAGAAAAATAAATCATTAGAATTGACACAAACACGTGAGATTTTGTAGATTTTTGAGCAAACTAAATCTTTTGACAATTGTTGATAAAACATCAACTTGATGTTTTTATCAGTATGGGCAAAACAGTGTCCCGGAGCACAATGAAAATAAAAAATTACTTATCTATGTTTTGAGACATGCTGGTGAAATTAAATATGGATTTTTTCATGTTGCATAGTGTAATTAGAAATGCCAGTAAAATTGTATATTGAAGATAAAATTTAAATTATTCTCAGTGTTGGAGACAATTATAAAACATGTAGAGAAGCAGCAGATATCTTTAATAATCGCCACTTTTCACAACTGTCAGATATGTAAAAAATAATTTCAAGATTTCAGGAAGTGTTGAATATAAATTTAGAAAAAAAACATCGGGCATGGATTCACTTTGAAAAAGATCCAATTTATTGAATGTAAGTAAAACTACAGTTGCACGATATTTAAAGTCAAATAAATTTGAACCATACAAACCCCAATTTACCCACGCTTTGGAAGCAGAAGATGTTGAACGAAGGTTCGAATTTTATGCTCGTATCCAAGGAGAATTGGAAGATAAGAGATTTATGAGATGACAAGTGCTGTTCTGTGACGAAGCAACGTTTACGTCCATTGGTACAGCAAGTTCACAAAATTGTCGATGGTGGAGCGATGTTAATCCCAATTTCCATGTCCACACCAGAGATCAATTTTCTTTTAAAACTAATGTATGGTGTGGCATTTACAAAGACTTGTTGGACCATTCTTTATTTCTTTTCGAAATAACATTAATGTAGAAAGATAATGTTAAATAATCAATGTCTGACTTTCTTGATCAACTATCAGTAAATGAACCAGGAAAATATGGCACCAACAGGATGGAGCACCATGTCACTGTAACAGGATTTTCTCCTCCACACTTTTAACAGTTTTAACGGTATAGTGATCGGGAGTTTCTTTGGCCTCCAAGGTGGCCCGACATTACTCCTCTAGACTTTTTTGTTGGGCTATTTAAAAGAAAAGGTATACATTCAAATGCCATTTTATGATGTTGATCATCTAAATAATAATATCTTGTAATTCATTTTGCCCTCCACTACAGTTTGAACGTAATTTTCTTTCACTCCAAATAATGATTTTGATTTTCCATTCCAGCCAAATGTTGTATTTAATTATGGATCTGCATGTCATGCAGAGTTTTTATCAGCAATATTTTGTCAATTCTTAAGATAACATTTATGTGTCCGGTTCGTCTCATACAATATCAGTCTCCTTTCTTCTCATTACAATTCTAAACAGCACCGTCACATGTTCTTCTTCTTCCATTATTTCGCCGTTATTCCCATCTTATATTATATCATTATATCTGTATGGATATTTTTTGAACATACAATGTTTCTAAACCAAATTATAAATATTATTATTTAGTTAATTAATTATTTAATTATAATTATAAATTTTCAGTTCTGTATTTTTGTTTCCATAAGTTGATATCCGATTCGTCCAATTTTCAGCTTTAATTTATTCAGGATGATTATTTAACTAGACAAATAAAAATCATTAACAATCTACGGATTGTTTCGTTATACTATAGAATCAAACTTATTAATATGCAATTATTTATCATAAGAGAATTTTCCACTGATTTCTCTGGTAATTTGCAGCCGGACTTAATTAGTGCCGTTTTAATGCGAAATGCAATCCGGATAATAAATTGGGATTATTGCTAGGTTTTGCCGGCCCCGACTAATTATTGTGATGGTTTATTTAATTAATTTTGCAGAGGGATAATTCAAATGGCTCGCGGGAATGAGCCGCTCGGAAATTTCGCTTTTTCGTTGTTCGGTATATTAATAACTAAACAAAAAAAAACTGCAGCGAACATCAAAGAGCTTTTAAAAACAATTCCAATTACAAGAAAAGTTTGTTAGTATCTGGTTGAATATGGGGCGGGGACGGTTCCGTAATGCAGCACCCGAGAGCATAATTGACATTCGTATCAGCGTGGATTAGTAAAAGCTCGCGCCGGGTCCTGCTAACACAAGGGAACAGTAGAGTGGCAAAGGACTAGTACCAAGTCGTTTGCTAATGACCGCTGAGCTTAACGCACTTAATATAATGATTAATATTGCATGCTGATTGAAATTCGTGATTAGGATCTCGCTTATTACGCCTTTATGCCAGAAACAATCGGCCTCTCCAAGTGATTAACGGCCATCTTTAATTTTTCGGCATTAAAACAATAAATTATTATGTTTCATGGATGATACAGCGCGTTGTTATATCGACGTGCCGTTAATGTTATGCCCATTTCAATGAGTGCGCCGCTGATATATTTCCAATCACTCCGTATCTATCAGCATTAATCCTCGTGCTCTTGTTTCATCTCTGCTACTGTTTGCGCCATTGATTTAATATCGGCAAATGGGCAGATTTACAGTTGGATACTGCTGCCTCCGTACTCGTATTAGGTGATTTACGGTATCTGTTCGCGACGCTCTAATAAGAAATTTCGTTGTGATTTGTGGACGAATTCACAATTCGCCACCGTAACCGCTTTCCTAATGTCCCTTCGGACGGAACTTTTAATGATATAAGCGGTTTTAGTCCGCACTATTTCATAGTTTTATTCTCGCGGACTCGTCGGGATCTCAGTGGCGTTTTCCACTGAAAATAACGGCGGGCGAATGAAAAAGCTCCCCCACTGGGCGAACAAATTACTTACGAAAAAACTTATATAGTTTGCAACAAAGTTACGAGGAAAGTTAAGCGTCGTATTAGGGGGGATTATTAAAAAATAGCCGTGACACGTGCAGTTTTCATCAAGTCATACTTTAATTAATGTCATTAATATTTTCATAATTGTTTGTGATATTTTTCGCTTAATCTTTACATTAAAAGGCACGTATGAAAAATATGAAAACATATATATTTTTTAAGTGTCGTTTACTCTTAGTTGGTTAGATCTTTGGGTCATTTCGTCTTAAAGCGTCTGGATTGAGGTTACTATCCGCGGAATTATTGTTAAGGGTTACAGATGGGCAGATGCTTTAACGTAAATGTAACAAGTGCTGATTAGTTTTCGTTTGCCTTGATTTCCCACTTATGTAGCAAACATTCAATTTGGACAAGATATTGGTCTGGTTTCCATTACATGTAAGTAATAAATTTATACGGAGGTCTGATGTAAACAACAGATATACTATAGGACTTGAACACTTCCTGCACTCCTGCTTTTATTTCTTTGATTCGGTATACTTGATTGCCAAGTTTTGTTTGACAAGATCTGTTTGTAAGGTATGAGTGTAAGAGGAGGCAAAAATTCATCGGAACGTGTTGATTTTAAATCGTAGTCCTGCACGTCTCACACGTTAAATGTCTACCTAACGTCCAGAAAAACAGCAATGTAGAGTGTTTTATTTTGTAGAGCAGTTTTGGTGATGTTTGTTATAGTGGCAATGTTGAGTTGTTGAATTAGTTGACCAAGACCGAATTGGTGGTTAGCCACCCACGCCTCTTACAGTGAGTTTTCGTTATTCTCTTTGGTAATAGTTTCTCAAGCTGATTGGACGACCGTAATTAATTTCGATGGGTTTGCCAGGTTAGGGGTTTAAAATTATCTGTGCAAATTTGAGTTTTAGCGACCAATATGTAAGTTACAGGATCCCATCAAAAATTTATAACAAAGATTTATATAATAAGAAATTGATTCCTTGTGCTGGGAGTGTGGCTTGTCTTGTCATGGAGCTTTGCTATTTTTGTTATATCGTTCTCGATTCCTTTGTTGGTAATGGTTTCGTTTCGTCAGTTTTAATAGTGGTTGTAACTCTTCTACTTTTCGATCTATTTCGTTGGAATTTGGCTGGAAGGCATCCGCTAGGTAGTTTGCAGTCGATTTTTTAACCATAATTTCTATTGGTTACCTACTGGTGGAATATGAATTTGTTGTTGCCTGATGCCATTGGTGGCTTTCCATACAGAGTAATCATGAACAGTGAATGATTCGTTCCTTACAGATTTTAATTTGTTTCCGAGTTTATTGTTTAGATGATTGGACCTTCTGTTGTCTTCGACGCTGCGAGCGTGTTTCTATCTGGCCCATACCGGTCTTTTTCCTTTTAAAATTTCCATGATCTCACTTCGATTGTCGTGGCTGCTGATTTTTTGTTTTTCTTGCCTGTGGTATGGAATTGAATCCCGCTCCCTGAACCGTAGATATGAATTGATTGGTAGCATGTTCTATTATTTTCATCGTATTTAGACTTACGTTTCCATTGCGATGTTGTTTGATGTATTGTTTGAAGTTGTTCGAGTCAGTTTTCCTGTTACTGGTCGAATGATTGTTTTGTAGATAATCGATGTGCTAATTGTGGCAATTGTTGCAGAATGGTCAGACATAGATCGTAGTTGGTATGTAAAAAAGTCTACAATGAGTAGATGTGCTAGTTGGAGGCAGGAGGTTGAATTTGTTGATGCTTTTTACGAGTAGAGAAGATTAGGTTGGAGGGATTTGATTGGCTAAAGTGGTTGTCGGTAGCTTCGTACTGCCGTTGTTCTGCAAGGGTTGTTTTATATTTTCAATCAATCTTGTTTTCTAAGTATTTTTAAAGAACAGAGTTTTAAATTTTTTCAGATCTATCCCATGCGATCGAGGGTGAACGACAGATATATTACCTCCTTTAAAAGCTGTGTTTATTGGTGTATTGGCCTAGATTGTCCAGGTACTAATCGTAAGAGCGATGGTTTACATTTCATTGTGGAATATGATTTGAGTTAACGGTGCTCGTGATTTGGACCTACGATAAGATTCCTATGTGGCCCTAATTCGCTTTAAGCGAATGCTGGTTACCCAATGACAGCACACTCTCAGTTATTAAACTCAACCAATTAAGGTGTCACAACCGCCATAAATAAAAATAAATAAACCCCACCTAGATTTCTGCGCATTTCTGCTACACGCTTTCCGACTTAAATTAAATTGCAATTAATTTAGATGGAGTGCAGAAGGTGATATAAACGAACGTTATGGGCACATAACGAAATCCGGGCAGGATACCGGCAAACGCTTTTCCCGTCGCAGGTTTTCCGTTAAACTGGTCATTAGCATAAATAGTTAGCGCTGGCCGTCACTTGACAATCCGGCGGCGCGAGTGAATTAGCTCTAATTAGAAAATTGTTTCCGGCCGACCAGGTTCCACTTTGGCAGCGCGCATAAAGAACATGGCGTGATGCTTTCGGTTTTAATAGTCATTTCCCTCCCGTTGGCGGCCCGGCCGCGCATTAAAATGCATTTATGCGGAATTACACCGATCGACCGGCGGTCGTATTAATAAAATTCCGCGCAGCACACCGCTCAGGCAGGCACGGACTTTTTAAAGTTTGAGCCGCAGGTGTTCTTAGTCTATATGACTAAGAAATATTGAACGATAATATCGCTTGCGCTATTTTGAATAGTTGTGTAGTCAGTCGGGTTTCATTTCTCGTAGAGAATTATATCAAATGAAATTTAACACGTAATATATGACTATGTATTTAATTTTGTACATTCGTAATAGGCACATGCCACGCACGCATGAAAGCAGTAAGAATTTATTATTTTAGTTTGCATTAATGTTGATCAAACGATCAACGCCAAGCACCAATGTTGCTTGAAATAGGAATCGCTTTTAATTCTCTTCCTGTTGGCATTAACTATCGTCATTATGTTTTGCAAATCCGAGGTAATCTTTCTTCTTTCATCGATCCTCCTGATAATTCAGCTCTTCGTACAATCAAAACGTCCTCTACATAACATTGTTGTAAGTAGATGTTTGTCTGTCTATCTCGCATCGATATGCCTGACAATGGATGCTATATTTAATATTGTGGTTCTCTGTTGCCGCTTATTGATTCTTTCTTTTTTGCATGCAATATTTTCTGTTTCATGCCGACAACACTTCTGAACAACGATAATCATATTTGAATTTCTGGACTATCCGATTAATCATTTGAAAGAAATATAGTATAATAATTTGTATTTATTGGCTATTGGCTTCATGTTATATACTTCTTAGTGATGATCTGTATTGTATCAAAATTGGAATGGAAAGATTTGTGGCTTGAAAATTGTTGCAAGTGTAAGACCTTATCTAAGAAGTTTTTGTTTAATATAGGAATATCTGCTTCCCAAACCCAACCCAAGTAAACCGAATAGGAAGTCACAAATTTCGAATTTGATGAAGGGACAAAACGGTGGCTATAGAGCTTCTAAAATCATAAGCAAGTTCTAAAACCCATTTTCCCAAAGTATTACAAGCTGCAAATTCTTTATATTTACTTGGCAAACTGCGTATTCCTACCCAACAAGGTGGACTCATGTGGCTGCTTTGCTGATGCTGAAAATTTTGAGAAGTAGATAACAGCGTCTCCGCCATTTTACTCCCATTCATATCATAGCTTGAATAATCATAATTTACGTGCTCTCTAAAGTAAATTCCACAAAGTATTTGTGGAATTTATTTACATTTTAGAAGCATATTCTCTCCACCTCAAATTCGCTACAAATATATGCAGGGTGTAAAAAGAAGTGTCACAAACTTTAAGTGCTGATAGTATGGCCCAAAATATGCCGAAAAGTCATATGCCCGGTTTCATAAACGATTGTCAAATGGTGAATTAGTTAACAAGCCTTTAACGACTCGTTATTATTTGTGAAATCCAAAACAATGGTAATTTTTCTTTTAACAGTTCTTCAAGGTAATCAATCGTCAAATGTTTGACGATTGATTAAAGACAATTGACAAGCTGACAAGCTGTTAACGACCGATTAGCGTTTGTGAAACCGGGCATTAATGAACATAGGTCCACAAATGGACGGTTTTGGATATTTTTCTTATAATATTTCCACAATACGCATGTGTGGGCCGGAAGTTCATGCCCTGTATTTGATGGGATCTGCCTGGCGCAGTGTATTATGAACTGCTTCAACCTAACAAAACCATCCCATCTCTACCATTAATACGATTGAGCCGCGTATTGAAGGAAAAATTGTCGCAATACGAGCAAAAACAGAATAAATTTATTCTTCGGCATGACAATTCTCGGACCCACGTCGCAAGGCCAGTTAAAACATACTTGGAAACACTAAAATGGAAAGTCCTAGCCCACCCGCGGTATTATCCAGATATTGCTCCTTCTGATCACTACTTGGTTTCTGATCACTACTTGCTACCGTCGATGACTAATGATCTGTCTGAGCAACACTTTACTTCTTATGACGATACCAAAAATGAGTCGATTCGTGGATAGCTTCAAAACATGAGTCGATTTCCCGACATGGTATCCGTATGAGCCAGAAAGATGCGAAAAACTTATGGCTAGTGATGGACAATACTTTGAATTGATCAACTTATAACAACTTTTAAAAAATAAAGCGTAATTTTATAAGGAAATCTCTAAAAATCAATGAACGGTACCACGGTTTTCTCTCCAAATGTTATCAATTATATTGGTTAACATGGTTTAAGGTTCTGCAACATATTTTTACTTTCAATAATGCGGTGTACCCCTTTTCAAACAGGGTTGGATTTCGTCGCCAAATACGTAAACTGCAAAATTTGAAAGTTTTTTAATACCTTCTAATAATATCTGATGGGACTAGAACACACTACTAAAACTTATAATATGTATGGGGTATATAAGGACCTGGTGTAATAATATCTCAAGGGCAGGAGTTAAAACAAGTGCGAAGATATTTTATTAACGATCGTGTATTAAGAACAGAAATAAAATAAAATTAAAATCCGAAAATGAAAAAAAATAACTGACAAACATCCCAAACATTGCCCAAAAAAATATTTTTGGTCACATTTGAATGGGACAGAGGAATGTAATTTAGCAGAATAAACAAATATTCTGATCCCTCGTTATGGGGGGACGGTGATCAATGGTGCAATGTATAAACACATTGTAAAAATAATCTTTGATCTTTGACAATAAATTGATATCGGAATTAAATAAATGCAACTCATGGGCGGAAATATTAACAAATTACTTGGTTGGAACGGAAGGAGGTCATGATCCGCTAAGGCCAAAAAATGTGAAATACTTGATCCCAATAACAGAACTGAAAAAATAATAACTATACTTACTCATCCGAACGGAGTGGTGCCAAAGAACGACCACAGTAATTGAAATAACGATGTTGAAAGAAATGTTCGCTTTCTCAAATTGAGGGGGGGGGGCATCTATGATCTACCCTTGATTATTTTATATGCACTTTTAAGGGGTAAGATTAGTCCATGTGTAAAGTAAATTTTACATTTGTCTGTCATTTTTAACAATGACGTATTTTCAATAGGTAAATACAGTTACTCTGGTATATGTCGACATTAGACGTTTCACATTGGCTTGGCTTGGCGAGTATTAAGGGAAAATAGTCCATAATATTGCTACTTCAATGTCCAATGTTATTTCCCGAACACTTTCCATGGTGAATGGAATTTTGTAGACAAATACCCCAGCAACATGAATCCAATCCAACCCACAATTCACACAGAACATTTTATGGAAGGATGAAGCAACATTAACACGATATGGGATGTATTCATAACAAACATAACTTTGGCGACAAACATTCTCATTTATCAAGCCAACCAAATTAGTACTAAAGCATGGGCTGAAATTATTGTATATTTTGCCTGATCGTTTAAATGCACCAAATTTTCTTGAATAACGCTGGGAGTTGAAGTGGCTAAATCGACAACATTCGGATAGCTCGTGGTGGTCCAGTTCCGTCGTTTACAGGAAGTCATTTTGAAGTAAGAAATAAGTTTTCTGATTTGAATCGTAAATTAGTTCAATAATTTTAGAGATAAATAGGTAAATACTTTCAATTCAATTTCAAAATTGTAGTATACAATCAAGGATAACTAAATAACTAATCCACCCACAACTTAGATTGTGTTGGAAAATAACGAAATAAGAAATGTAACTACAACAAGTGTAGAAATTATTCGTCTAATTTAATTTTATATAGTGTTATTTGTATGCTATACGTTTTCGAAATATAAAATTATCCTACTTACTATCTGCGTTCATTTAGAGAATTTCAAATGTTTTCCTTCAATTTTCTTACATCCGTGTTAAACTGCATTGAATGCATAGTAGACAAAACCGCTTAGCTTTGTGTAGGTCTCGTTCGAATCACATTTTCGTAAAATGCAGTCAGCGCACGTCACCGCTTTGCTAATTCAATTTAATTTTTTGTGGTGACATAAATACCCATTAATACGGTCCTGCGCGTGCAACAGGGGCAAAAGGGAACCTCTGAAATTACTTTAAATAAATTTCATTTCGCGGTTTTATTAATTGGGGCGCTTTTAGCAGCAAAAAAACCAAACAAACGAACGAACGCGAACGAGTGTGTGTTCAAATAATATCATCGCATGAATATAAATTGTGGGGTTTGCGTTGCTGGTCGGTTGGCGTCGCGGCGCCTGAAAAACCGTTTTATTTATGATCGCAACGTTTATAGTAATAAAATGTAATTAATATATGTTGGGAGTGATACGAATTTAAATTTGTTTAGTGATACTGGGACGGGTAAAAAGTTGGTTGAAAGTGTACTACGGTACGATTAAAAACGTGGTTTTTTTATTACACTACGCTACATCGACCAAAAATATCAATTTACGATATTTTTGGTCGATTGATTTCGCCTTTTCTGTTTTTTCGGCTATAAATTTTGCTTCATCCAAGTTGTTATGATGGATTCTAATAAATAATTTTTGCACCTACACACTTTTCCTTGCTGGTTGGCCGACTTAGTACGTCACACTTTTCCACTATATTTCGTACGTTTCTAAAGTCACATATATCAATAAAAGAAGATAAACGTTCAGCTTAACCAATTCCACAGAAATTTAGATATAACATGACATTTGGAACGTAGACATAAAATCAACATAAAAATAAAGGAATAAATTCACACAACGAATATAAATTGATGTTGTGTTTTAGTTAATTGTAAATAGGACTTTCAACAACTAATATATACGAACACAAAGCACAAAGCGTCCAGCGCTCTGTCCTTATGCATTGCCAGCAATATTTTTCACATTGTTTGTTTTACCCAATGCGGCGACCGCAATTATTCTCATTATTAGATAACAAACGTGATGCGATTTTTAATCCAACTAGCAAACGAGTTGCTCTTGTTGCGTCCGCGTAATTTCAAATTCCGACTAATCGAGTTTGCGCGGAAATATGGCAATATTTTCGAGCGATAAACGGGCCCGCTCGCACATGAATGCGAGAGCAACGGCGGGTTTGGTTTTAGTTCCAATAGCCTCGTGCTATGGAATGGGACATTTTTTAATCCGTCGCGAGCCGGATATTTCCATCGGTATAATTGCGTTTCTTCGCGAAAAAAATTAATGCCGATAACGATAATTGCTTCGGCACGGCATTAGATCGTGACCTACGTACGTAGCAATTAAAGAATCGTGGAAGAATTCTGGGGCGATTGTTAACCGGGTGCATGTCGCGTGCGGCATTGATTGAAACATAAATGCTACGGAAATATTTCACTCGGACATTGTATATTATTGACAATGTAACGTGGTGGTAAGATCGATAAAAACGGGGTTTCATATTATTAGGAAATATTTTTAATATTTCATAATTCTAAATAAAAGATTATTTTTGTAACTGCGTTTAATCTTCAAAAAACCCAATCTGTTTGGTAAATGAAAAATTTGTCTTTTACGACCATTCCAAATATTTTGCTTCCTTTCTAAGAGCATTCATTCCCGAGGCGCCCATTATTTTCAATGTTATCTTCATGGAGACTTCCATATTCTGAACTCAGTTCTGGTGGAATTTTAATTTGACTGCTGAGACTGCTGATTTTTTTATTTGACAATAGTTCTATACATTCTTCTTCCTTCTTATAAGGAGAGGCTAACTGGACTGTTCTCAAATGGAGTTTTAAACAGTTTCCAGACACTTAATATAATGGTTTCGGCTGCAATCCCATGTTGACTATTTGTCTCAGTTGATATTTTAAATATTAATTTTCAGTTTACCCTAATACCATAACTCACGACAAATAAGTTTGTTTGTGAATTGTACCGCCATCTCTACGTAACATTTTTACTGCTACATGATGGTACTCTGATGAGCTCAAATATAGAGCGAAACAGCTGGCACCATCTTAATACATTGGTTGAAATTTATTTTCAACATAACTCATGGCAAAAGAAGGGCCGTACTGACGTATTTTTTTTGTTACAGATAACAAATTCCTCTGCGACTGTCGCCTAGCATGGATGTACAGCTTCAAGAACGAGACGAAAAACAAACAGATCCGCGACGTCCTCGAAGAACTGACCTGTCGCCTGGACGTCCTCAACGACATCAAAATGTTAACGAAGGCGCCCTCACCGAGCATAAACGGCATGGACGACGATACTTACGGGTTTGAATACCCAGAGGCCAGCGATTTCAACCAACAGGACAGTTCGGACGACTACCACGCGAAAACCCGGGACGAACATCTGAGGCACCTATTTGCGATACCAGAGGCGGATCTGCCATGCCCACGAAAAGACAAACCGACGGAACTGCCCATCAATTATCTCAACACGCCGGCCTACGCAGAGATCAACTCGGGCTCCGGTCGCACATCGCTTTTGTTCGCTTGCCAATTCGTCACGATCCTCCTGCTGTTGCGTTTGACGTAAACAGGCGAGGCCGTTAGGGATAATTTTTTTAAGGTTTCGAATTTTACGGGATATTGTTTCCGATCACCACCCACACCAGAGCTGTGCTTTGACGCAAATGTACTTGAAGTAGTATTCGAATTGTGATTAAATGGTGACCCTATTGGCACTTGGTACAGTGGCTAAATATTTAAAATTACAGTAATTGTAAGTGTTATAGTAGTTATCGTCTACTTGAAGTATTTAGAACAAGGCAAGAATGTATTTAAATGCGTATTAAAGATGTCTAAATATGTCGTCGAAATTTCGAAACGTAATAACTCAATCTCAATCAATTTCGTTAAATAATATCCTAATATGAAAGATACATGATGATAAATATTAATTGAATGGCTTGAAGTTTTTTTTTTACTCATATTCGCTCCAATACGATGTGATTTTCACTTCATTTAGACATCTTTGATATTGCTCAAGCCTTTGAAGTAAGTATTTGAAGTAGGTATTTTTTATGAAAATTTGCAGAACCAGGTAATTGTTGTAAATTATTGAGGCTTCAAGTACAATATGAAGGCTGTTTGCAGTTCTGGTTCACGTTTTCCTTTCGGTGCAAAATTCTCCTTCCTCCACTCTCCTTCGTCGGCATATCGATAAATGTAGTACTTTATTTTACGTGTACATACGTGTCTTTTAATTACTGTGTTTCGTGGCTGTTATCTTCATGATATCACAATTTCGGGTTTACATCTTTTGACGTAGCCCCAAATACCGACTAGCATTAGACTTGTTAACGGTGGTTTTTTATCCGACGCGAAATTTGTATTTAAACTTCATGGCCTTTCTTAGCTTCGTCAAAGGCTTAAATAATTAGCCAGCATTAATTACGATTTTTCAAATCAAAGCAAACGATTTCGTGGAATTAAATATTAAAGTCTCCCTCGAGGTAATTATGCAAAGTGTTAGCGGATCTTTAGACAACTTCCCTTCAAGTTTAGGTATCGGATACCTAGTATATATCCGATATTTTGTTTGCCGTCATACAGTAAGTCTCCCCCTTTTCGACCCTTTCGTAACGAAGGGATTTCGTCCCTAATGTTTTCATAACAAAACGTAATTCATTCGCGGATTAAAATATATTTGGATTCCATGTGATGCATTCAATATGGGCTTATTACGTTAAAACCCCTTCTATGACCAAAGAGATGGGGATTAAAATTGCTCACACTTCGAGTTTCGATTCGTCGAAACAAATCTCCTGACGAATTAACAATTCCCATAAAGTATTATAACACATGAGTTGTAAATCCTCGTTGTTTCAACATATGTGTTACTATTATTTTCAGTGGGCCGCAATTATTGCATTAATGGATATTTTTATGTAAAACTGTCTTTATTTGTCACTAACTTCCAAAATGCTAAATATCGATGTACAGTCTGTTGAAAGAGAAACTGGACTCTGTCTACTGTCACTAAAAACTTTTTCAACGTACTACTTGTTTCTCGCTTTTAAGCAGTTGACAAAACCTAATCTGAAGCGTAGTCGAACTCCGTTGTGAACTACAATTACATTAAGGAGCCATCCAAACGTTACGCGAATGTGTCAATTCGATCCTCGTCAACTTCATGTATCTCTGGTTTATTTCATACGTCATGGCATCGTATAAGAAAAACCTACGCTAAATGGATTATTTTTGGTATCTCGGGTTGGATCTGCATGAATACAAAACTAGGTTATGTAGCAACATGTCTTCTACATTGTTCCATATGCTTTTCCTCTGGTGAATTAAGGTTTCTTAACGCCACAGTAAAGCATCGTATCATCTCATACAAATTTCATAGTTATAAAAAAAATTAAGCAATACGATAAGATTATCAATGAATAATGAACATCAAGCATTACAAAGTTCTAAATTACTACGTCTGCAAAGTACACAACGCCGGGGGTGCCGCTTCGACTCGCCCCCCGCGACAGTGATGGCGTAACGATAAGCAACAACGGAGTCTAATTTCCTGTTGAATTAAGAAAATATCGACTTCCCGTCAAAGCATCTAGTCTTGCATAGTTTTCTATGAAATTGTTACCCCAGACATCGCGATGTTTTGCAAAACGGCAATTCAGCGGAGCTAATTAGAACCCTAATACCTTTAAATATCCGCGTTTACTTTGGCTTCGTATTTGTGGAATAAGAACAGAAGCGCATTCGTCATTAAATGTTGCGTGTTCATTTTTATTTTCTAATATGTGCTGCGAAGTTTCACGCCCTTACGCCCGCAGGGATCCAGCATAGAGACCCCGACCGTCGAAAACCTGTTGCCGGATTTTTTGAACACCCCGTGGTTTCGCCTATCCTCGCATTCAACCCGCCCGACGTTTCCCAATAATGTAATTACATCCATCATATGTCACAGTCAGAGAATGCCTTCAGGGAACGCTATGTATTACGTCTGACAGACAGTTTGAAATGTTTGGGCTTAATAATATGCGTGTACATCAAAACAGGCCGCCGGTGGCGTTATATTCTGTTTGGTGCATTCAAAACATCAAATTTCCTAAAATAATCCAAAAACATTCGACGCATTATTGGGAAAATTTAAAATGTTCGCGTTATAAAATTCACGTAAGTTGTGTATTAAGTTCTAACGAATGTTTTTCAGTTTAAAGCAATGTAGAAATTTATTACAATCGGAGATTGTTACTAATGTGTTGCAATTTTAGTTTGTCCACTGGTAAATAATTCAATAATCTGACGAAAATATGTGAGCCCTTTACGTCCTCTAGAAACAATGAACAAAACAAAAGTAGAAACCTACAAAATAGAAACTTTCTTGAAAAATGTAAAAAGACTGGTACTCCAAGTGATAAATAACGATAAGAGAACGAGCTGACGATTTAGCACAAACATGGAATGAGGATGTATAAAAGGGGAGGGACGTTCTCAGAAAAGGTGGAACATGGGGATAAATAGTAACAGCTTCTTAATGCGAACGTTGTTGTTCCTCTTCGAACACATATGAAGCTTTAAAAGGTATTTTAATAAATGCCTATTTTAAAATGAAATCGTTTACTTGTCCTATGTCCCATATTTGGTATTTAAATAGATGCACATATTGCCTAACATCTCAATTGCCCTATTAGGCAAATATAAATTTAATATACGATCCATTGCAATTCATATTCTAGTATTTCAGGTTGTGTTGAATTAACTTTTCACTTGAATTTTATTTCACTAAGACAAATAATATCTAACACTAGTCCATATAATCGATTTTGTCTTTGAAGAAAAACCACCAAGAAACAAAACAGTGAAAATAAACACGAACCTAGTATAGCATTGAAACAGAAAGATTGATATTATAAAGATAATTTTTAAAATTTGTAAAAAATAAAGTTATGATAGTGTAAATGTATTTTTAAATATTCGAAAATTAACCATTTAAGCACTCTAGCCATTTTAATATTAAGATTAAGCATATATTTTCAATAATCTCCATTGTGAATGCCATATTAACCTTTTGCAATGTCCCACAAACTAGTCATCTATTTATATTGCTTGTTATTAAAAAATAAAAGACGACACTATTTAGTTAAGAAACCAATAGTCTTAAAGTATAGCGCTGAAGAACTCTATTTCTCTATTAAACTTGGACGTCATCATTCGAAACCAAACTTAGATTTTTAGAACAAAGACATAATTATACAAATAGTTGTTGCACATGTAAATTTTGAATGATGGCCGACCAAATGATTTTTCTTAATGAAGGAGTGTATTGAAAATATATAAATGTTACACTTTAATGTTGAAATTTAATGAAATGTGATCATATTTATTTTGTAAGCCGCAAAATTCATGAATTAGTGTAAGTTTATCAAGTTTGCTTGAGTCGTAAACAGATATTTGTAATTTTAAATGTACCCATAAATAGTCCGTTGATTTACGTTTCGCTGCAATTGATTACCGCAAAACGTAGGAACCATCTAAGACGTAGGAACTTATTATTTTTCGCAGTTAATTTCGTGTCAGTTAGTATAAATTACAGTTACAGTTTCGCGACGATAAATTCAGTTTGCGTATGCCTCGTGCCAACTGAGCCCCACTAATGGGAACTTAAATCGAAAGTAAGTTTTGACAGGACAACAAAATAAATGTCTGCGCCAAGTTTACCTGCATCGCTGCTCGGCGAATGTCACCTGTACAATGCAATGCAATTTCGCAAAATATAATTTCGTTTGAACGACACTTAACAAATGTAACTTATGCTGATGCAATTTGACGACAACTGGCGAATTGTTGTTTTATTTAATTTTAGTCCTTCATACCATCAACAACGTTAGTTTAATTTATTGTAATAATGTATTATTACTGTATATAATTGTCCTTGATATTTATGTAAGTAGAAATCTTAGATGGTACGTAAAAAAGGTACCAGGAATTAGAAAAGGTGTTTGTTGATTCGCTTTCTGGGATTTACTTTTAAAATTCATCTTGAATAATTTGAATATACTTTCCATGGTCTATAGATCGATTTTCAGCACCTATCGTCTGTTTGTTTCTCCATTGTGGAAATAAGAACCCAACAAGATGCGAATTTCAAACTATTTCTGTACATGAGCAGGTAGAAAGTAAATGAAATAAATTTTAATAAATACCAAGAAACTTTTACTACAAATAACACTTTGTAATTGTCGGTTGATCTCAGCGAAACACCTGCATATAAGTTTACAATAATATACGATGCGATGCAATATATACACTCATAGACATTTGAATGAATTTAACAAAAAAAATTAATAAAATTTCAACACGTAGTACATTCGAATAACCTTGAAATTATTTTATGGATTCGTTACATTTTCCAGCAAAAATGATGAAGTTTGTATTGTTCAGCAAAGATCATCTAATTCTCTGTACCTTTAACCATTTTTTTCATAGTCACCTTTACTTACGCTTTCAAGTTTAACAAACTAATTTTAATATAATTAATATTTAAGAAATGTTTATTTTGTGTATACTCATTGTAAGATTTCACAATTCCATGTGTTTTATAATAAAATATTTAAATTTATAACTAGTTTTGATTCTTTTGATTTTTGGTTCATCATCCATTCAACCAGGTAGGTTAGGGGATTGATGCTGAAATTTTGTTACAAAATCTAACGTGCTGTAATTATAATCGAAAACTTTTTGAACTAAATGTGAAAAGTACAAGTACTAAAAATAAATTTAAAGCAATTTGTTGACAAATTAGAGTGGATCTCATAAACATTTCACAATTTTGATATTTGAGGGTTACAACACAAAAAATATATACAAAACAACGAGAACAGTAAGATGCGATAAGGTAAACGTGTTGACTTTTGCCGTCATATTTATCACATCAAATTGCTTAATAATGCTAAGTAGTGTGTAATTATTAAGGCCGTCATAATGTAAATGTTTGTCTGAATATATGCACGATAGAAATCTGCTCGATGTGTGAGAAAACGCAACGCAGTAATTGGCATTTAATTAAAAATATAACTTTGTTCCACAAAATCAAAATATAAAAACGTCAACATTTTAAAACTTTCACATTTAAGATTACAATGTTTCTCAAGATACACAACCAACAACTATGTTAGTGTAATCAATTATCCAATTTTCTCTCAAACTTATATAAATACTAGACTCATATTGATTGATTCTCGCAGTCAGTTTCAAGTCAATTTAGTTAATCATAAATTAAAAAACTAGTATTTTAAAAAATCTGCCAAGGTCAATGATAACGACAATTGTGGCCTCCGAAAAATGTAAAAAAATGGATTGAACGTAAAGATGTTAAATATATGGGCACAATAGGTACAACAACTTAGGACTTATACTTACTAAACCTTTGAGTATTTTCCTTATATTTAGAATAATTCCATGAGTAGAGGAAGTAACACATTTTCAGAAATCTGTAATCCACCCGAGATAGTAGAAACATAACATGTACCAAACTGTACCTTGTCCTGCATCATTATTGCGACTGTTTATGCCAAGAAAATAATATAGAAGTTGCTAAAAACGATTTGCACTAGGAATTAGTTGACAAGTTTTTGTTGTGTTGTATGTGTTATTGAAAAGCTTCTGCAGTAGTGCTTGAAAATGGTTTAAAGGCGAATTGGAAGATCGTTGGGAAGATTAGTTGATGATGAAGTTTCAAATAATAATGAGAAAGAATGGTGGGGATAAAGGCAAATAGCTCTTGCTTGCAATTAATTAATAAATTTGTACCCTAGTGTCTTCAGCAAATATTTAAATTCAGTGTTGACACACGCACATTTAGTTTTCCTATTAACCAATTTAAATTCCAGGTCATACTTGAAAATATCGCACTTCCTCTGGTTGTAGTTCTAAGAGTTTAGGAACCATCCCTACCGTGCTCAATCTTTGACTATTTTGAAAGGGTGTTCTATTTTCAGCGTTTCAATAAAATTCAAAGCCACAATAACTTTTCTATCAGGAGTAAACCCCAATTCGGCAAGATATGCACGTAATATGACCTGCCAACAGGTTTTCATTTTTACCAATAACGCGATAACTATAACGGAAGATGAAATAAAACTAAATTACCTACATATTTTAACTTGTAATTTTTGTTCAAGAATGTGGAGGGGCGGGAATCTCCAAAAAATTTACCACAGCATCTCATCTTTATTTCATAGTTTGACAACTTCCATACTATACTATTCCACTATTATATCCACTTTACCAAATATAATTATCCTGCAGAAGAACAATCTAAAGAATTTGTCGCAGTAAGACGAGTGTGAAATATTCAAGGGGCTGCATACTCACGATAAATTACGGTGGTTGAATTGATCGACTACGGAATTACAGAAGCGTACTAAGGTACTAAGTACGTATTTGAATTCATGGCAGAAAAAGGATAGATTCGTTCGTAGAAACCAATATGGTAAATAGAAAATAAAGAAAAGGGCGTGGTTAGAGTAGATTGTGTGGTAAATTATAAGAACTGAGAAAGGTTTCAGAGGTTACATGTGCACCAAAAAAGCCGCATGTAAAAGATGTTAATTGGACGTATGACGAGAAGTTCGAAATTTCTCTCCTCCATTGGGACTGCATTGAATGGATTAAAATTATGATAGGTAATGGATCGCAAAAACAAGTTCAGAAAGTTAATGTACAGTACAGTAACAAGATAGAGTTTGGGGAAATTTGTGGCTAAAAAATCAGATAGATAAAACGAAATAGAAGCAAATTAATTTCTGGAAAAGGGGGGACCGGATACGAAACGGGGAAGAAAGAAAGAGGGGTATCAGTTAAAAATTAAAAGGTAGGAACTAAAGAAAGATGGTATGAGGTGTGGGGTGGATTACGATGGGTGCATCCATAAATATAAAAAGTAGGTAATTTAGACAATAAACACAATAGGACAGGGAGACATGCACCTTAGATGAAAGTTGCAAGATTGACGCAATTGTGCCAATATCGGCAAAATGGATAATACAATAATAGGAAACTACTGAGTTATATCGCTAATATACTAGATACATCTTGCCCTAAGGCAAGAATGCCATTGCGGCTCCCGAAATGGTGTAATAAATTTGCATAGAAAAATAAACATATTGTACACACTCTAGGACAGTGCCGATAGCATGAATATTTCTACAGAGAAAAGGTCTTATGCTGAATACATAGACGACGATAATCATTACCTTGAACAACGAGGTATGAAGAGGAAAAAAATATGTTGGTTGGGAAGAGAAAACATATTGATCAGGTAATTGACTAGATGTATTTCGAGATGCAATATGTTTATGAAAAAGTGGGATTGAGAAATGTGTATTAGAAGAGATGAGATTTATGATGGTGATTAGATGCGTGAAGAGCAGACTGATGTATATGGAAAAAAGAAGAATGTGGTAATGAAAGGCTTATTAATTAATACAAATGATGAACTAAAATAAACGTTGTCGAAGAAAAACTTGAAAGTAAAAAGAAGCAATGAAACTATGAGAGATATTCCTGATTGAACTGGAGAAGGTGGAAGGCAAGAAGAAGGTGATGGCGATATAAGTCAAAGTCGAAAGACTTAGGAACAGATAAAGTATTCATTGGCCACAACCGTACAAAGAAGGAAAGGAGACCGCGGAATAAGATAATAGAGGGGATACGTAAAAATAGGATACAATAAAAGTACGATATAGGGAATTGATGGCGATTTTTAAAGAATTTTGAAAATTTTCACATTTTGACTATCGCCGAAAAGTAAAGGATGTCAAATTACAGGTTTGTATATTGTTGTGCGTTTTGAAGATTTTGGCAGTGTTATTCTGTTATTCAGTGTTTTCTCAGTCACGCCCCCAAAAAGGGGGCTTTATTTTCATTTTTGTCGGTTTTTGTACATTGACATTTTTAATTTTATTTGGTTAATTCTGATGTTCTGGTTAATTTTGTTCAAATTTTTATTTTGTCCACATTTTGTTAATTAAACCAAATGTGGACAGTTTTGACAGCGTCGTCTTTCAACAATTGTAAGTTTTGCAAATTATTTTCGTCAATATTTAGCATCGCACGACGAGCAATTTTGGAATGGTTGAAAATTTATTTAAATTTTTTTTTGCCCATATGTCAAAAACAAAAAAGACTTAAAATTTTGTGAATTTAATGTTTTCTGTTTTGGAAATTTTGAACTTTGTCGGTTAATAAAAGACTAAAAATAAGGAAGATTACATTAAATTCTATTAAATCAACGTATGGCTATTTTTACGCAATTTAGGAAGCAGACTTCTATAATTGCGTAGCAGCACGCGTGTGGGGATATTGACTTCTAGGTGACGTCAATACTCAACTTTAACTAATGCTTGCACGATTTGCATCCATTTGCATTGAACGAATATATGTGTAGTGACTTGATGAGCCCACAAATGGCGAATGGAACAGAAATAAGGAATAACTATAGAAAGTGGAGGTGGAGTCGAAAGGGGCGAGAGAATTAAGTCAAAAAACTAGGCACAAAACAAAAGAAATAGAACTGCCAATGAATATGGTATATAAAACTATAAATGGAATAAGAAACGGAATAGAACCCAGAACTCAAATTAAAAAAATAAAATGGGAAAGTAGAAGGGCGAGAAAGAAGTACGGAGATTAGTAACACGCAATGTAAGAGGAATACATGGAAAAGAGATTGTAACTCAAGGGAGTTACAATGAGAGATAGAATAGCGAACGTTGATATAAGACAAGAACTAGGGATTGCTGCAATACTGGATTACATAGAGGAAATACAGCTGGGATGGTGGCGACATACACAAACAGTGGAGGAGTCGAGGTAAACAAAGAAAATATGTAGAGGAAGAATATGAGAAAAGCGACAAAGAGGCAGGCCGAAAAATATTTGGGACAAATTGCTGGATGAAGCCAAAAATCTAGCACAAAACCGAACGAATTGCAACAAGAAGTAGGAAAACAAGCTTCACACCAAAAGCTAGAACGAGAAAACGATTATATGAAAAACAGTAATTAAACAATTATGCTTCAGATTGTAAGATTAATTAATAACAATGGTCTAATTCATAAACGATCCTTAAGACGACCTTACCCTCACCTCATATTTGTATCACCTCGCACTCAATAGCGCGTCCTCACTTCAGCCTCATAGGTCGTATTCAAAGACAATTCCTTATGCGAGTACCGCTCAAGTACATGGCAAGCGTTTACGTCATCAATTGCGTCATAACCAAGCAGAGATTTTAGTGGTTCGCCGTTAATGCCATTACTTACAATATGGAAAGTAATCGTCAGTTTTTTCTCCGGCGACGAAAAATAGTTTTTTAAAAGAGTTCGTCAGCAATTACAAGGACGTAGTTTGCAAGTGAAGTTACGTTAAAATATAATGTTGGGTGAAAATTTACGAATTTAATGGCATTATGGGGAAGTCACATGTAATTGTTCTTTCGAGGGTTATGCAATGAACTTGACGACGAACAATTAAGAAAATGTTGGGACAACATGAAGACAAGAAGGAAGTAGGAACTTGCACAGAGCATAAAACAGCGAATTCCCACAGGTGGTGGTACTTGCGAACCACTTCCAGAAGATGTATCTAGTGTCGACGATGTCTTGGACTGTGTGGATATCGAGTTTACCGATGTTTTGGATAGCGACATATGTGAATTGACTTCAGAACTTTCGACCAGTGCTGTAACTCCTGTTTTAATTATATTACACGTACGAAGTTAATTTGCCTTTCATATGTACTGGTTCGTATGACAGCTCGATGTCCCATCGACGACACTCCGGGGGTGCCGCAAGTACTGGCCACACCAAGGACCACACAAAGGAAGAAAGTAATAGGAAATAGAAATAGGAAACTAGATTTTTAGTAATGGTGGTCAATCGGAAAATTTGGAAGATGATGTCAGATGATCTATGATGTCATAGAAAATCTGTAGCAGTGATTGAAGAAATGCATGAGGTGTATATATAGAAATAGAGTATGTGCAGAACAGGATAAAAGAAGAAAAGAATGTAAAAGAAGGGAAGGGATTGGTATGGCTGTTCAAATGGGGTATAACAGCATACAAGAGGCGAAATATTGTGGAACGTGCATATGGCAAAATGGCGAATAATATGGCAATAATGCGAATGGGAAAAATCCTCAATACCGGAATAAAAGAATAAGTAAGACAGAAGAGTGAACAACTGCGATGTCCTGGTGCTTAAATACATTTTTTTAAACGACCTAAAGAAAAATACGCTAAGGTAGTGATGGACATGCAGTCAATCCACAACTTTTGCATATGAATCATGCACGAGTTTGTGTCATTGAATCGTTTATTAGCGCCACCACTGATTAAGGCAGTCGTTAAAACAAACTTTAAGCACTTTAAATCCGCCGAAAAAAAAACAATGAAATAAACGACTCTCGAAACTTTTAGCGTCCCACTCGGAACTTCGTGGGGGAATTAAATCTGCAAATGCGGAACGAGATAATTGCCCTTCCTGTATCAAAACCTCGGCGTACCCCCCGCATTAAAATCCGTCCGTTCGCCGAATCGTTTTAATCGAACAAACGTCATGCACGTGAGCGATTTACTCGACAAATTTCAAGATAGAGTAGATGCTCTGAGCATACAAGCGACACGTCAACAAAGCACGAGCAACAACGTACAAACAACACCGGTAATTCGGCTAAATAAATACTAATTTATGTGCAAATGAAACGGCCGATAAATGTACCCGAGTCGGCGATATAGGCGCACTTGCAAACTGTTTGGTCATTTTGTTGTGTGGAAGTTGCTGCGATGGTTGTCGTGAACGCTATTCAAGGTGTGATGGGGGCGAAGAAGCGGGACATATTCATCGTTTTGAATTTTCAACTGGTTTTGTTGATTTTGTTTGGTATTTTCGCACGATACGACGACGAGTATGAATCCAGAAAATATCCAAGTGAGTGCTTTTGTGTAAATTCAAATCAATTTATTGGGTAGTTTTTTTCTTTAAAATACACCCTTTTCCGTGTGATGGGATGTAGAGTGCTTTGAGTTATACATAAAATAAATTAAATGGGTTTGGAAAACCTAGTGGTTGAAAACATTTCTGAGAGTTGAGAATTCTTGCAGGGAGTAAAAATAAATCAAAAATCAGATACATACAAAATGTTCCTGATTTTGAGTTTATGAATAATGAAATTCTAAAATTACTACATCAATTATCATATCTACTAAATGGAGTAAGATATAAACTAAAAAATCTTTTATGTCCTTAATTAATTAACAATTTCGTTTCAATATAGTTATTTTTAATTAATGAATTACTACTATTAAAATATTATATACCATTGTTAATATTTATTTCAGTATATTCAGAATTTCATCGCAAACAAACCCGAAATCAGAAATACAATGAAATCATAAAAAGCTCCAAACTAAAAATATTAAGTTTTGGTGCCGAACTTCCTATGATTCTTCACTTTTAAATAACAATAAGCTCGACTATATTTCTTGCATTCATAATGGTGACGTAACTGGTTTATAATTTATCTTAATATTTCAATTTTGTTTGTCTACTTCAATTTTGGCTTATTAAGACTTCTTAATAGTGTAAAACTTCTGTATTTTGTACCATTTTTGTTTAGCATAAATTTTGAAATAAGCAAACGGCGAGAAGATACGGATAACAAGGGTACATTTAGTATGATGCTTAATATAACTTCTTAGGAGTTAATTAATAAATATAGCATTATAGAGATTATTGTATTCCGTCAACTGAGGGCACTGATGGTAGAATCATAACAGGTATGTGACGCCCAACGTGGGGCCAAAATAATATGTACATATACAGACATTCAAATAATATCTGCAATCAATCTGAGGATAAATAAACGTATTTTTCAAATATTTGATGAATACATCAAATAAATAATAAACATAAAAATATTTGCGTTCGATTATTGTCTGGTTGTGTCCGCTCTGGAAATAGAACAGCTCAAAACATGTGTTTTTTACATTTAGCATTTTAGGATTCCACTTGTCGTGCTATTAGCATTGCCGCTTGGCGCCAACTCATTATTTAACACGTCAAGTTCACGCACATAATGAACGGTGTAAATAATTGTTTCGCGAATGTGTATTAGATAACGCGCTATTTGTTTGGGCAAATATTTGTTTTAGTTATTACATATTTGATACTTCAAAGGTAAACTGTGTAGTGCTGAGTCTTGCCAGTAATTTAATAACGTTGAGTGGAATTAATTATCCATCATCAGCGTGTAATTATTTATGTAGACGAAACAGAAATTTAACTATTACAAGATTCAACAATTAAGGTTGCAATTTAATTATTCCAGTTATTGACTGGGACGTAAATTATTTACCGTGTTGCGAAAATCGAATTTTCGCTAATAAATAAAATGAATATGCTTGTTGAGGTTAATTTTTGTCAAGAAAAATCGTAATTGAGAATGTATGATGTGCAAAAAATACCAAAAATGTATAAATTGTAAAAATGTAAAAATTGCAACCGTAAATTGAAATTCTCGAAATGTATGAAACGTAAGAATTGTCGAAAATTAATTAATAAAACTCCAAAATAGCATTATTTATAAATATCAAGAAATATTTATGGAAAAACCACATTCGCACCTAGGAAAGAAATTGAGGTAATCTACACCTCCTCATCATATCGTCAGCCCTCCTCATTTTCTGTCTGCCCTCCGTCTGTCTGCCCTCTCGTCAGCCCTCCTCATTTTCTGTCTGCCCTCCGTGACAGCAATGAGTAAATTTTTGAACGTCCTTTGCACAAGATCGTTTAATTAAACTAAACCTTCGTTTTGTTTGTTTTTATGTGGGTTGGATATTCTAAATTGCGTTGTGTTGGATTACATTTGTTGACCTCCCCAACTGCTCCTACTTTAGACAACGTCCCTTGTTCAATATTCAAGATATCGTTGACAACATTTACTAAGGTGTGAAAGCATTTACATTTGTTATTAGTGTACCATTGTGTATTTGTATCACCTTAACCCAACGTTCGCAAAAATTTAACCAACAAATCCCAAGTCATACACAAGTTTCATATCTTGTCAGGTGGAGTTAGTGAAGCACTAGGATTGAAGAGAAGTAGTACATCACTCCAAACTTAAACCAACCCAACCCAACTCGCCAAGTTCAAGCCAGCTCAAGGTTTTAAATATAATCAAAGCAAGATTCAGAATACAAATTCATATTTTTGGAAACCTAATATCAATTGCCACGATCATAATGAATTTCATAAACCATTCTGTAATGGAAAAAATCGTATGAACATTTCAGGAATACAGGTCGTTAAAACGTTTGAATGACTGGCAGAAATTGTTCGTAATTTTTCTTGTAACGTGTGCTTTTCAATGATTTTTAAGTTTTGAAATTTTTTCATGTGCTAATGTATTAACATAAGTTAACAATTCGAAACTTCAATTAATTAGCGTCGTACGGCACGCGCAAAATCAGTTCGACATGAAACATGAACCGCCGAATAACGTGAAATATAAGCGTGCAGCGCCACATAATTCTAAATTCAAAAATCAGAGGTCCGGTCACGGCATTCGAAACGCTGGGTTGGGTTAAATACATTTTTTTTCAAGATGAATTTTCCTGCCATGAATTTTCCCACGATGAACTTTCCAGATGTTTTCCTCACGGAAAATTCATCGTGCGAAAAAGAAATTTATCCCAACCCAACCCAATTTAATCACAATTTTAATTCTCCACAATGAAGTCCCGTGATTAATTTTCCAGGCGATGAATTTTACCTTACGATGAATTTTCTCACGAAGAACCTTCCAAACGATGAATTTTGAAAAATAAATTTAACTTAACCGAACCCAACCCAACCCTAGCTCGACGCCACCATACCTTGACCCATGTACCCACGCGAACCCGATATTTTTCGAAACGCTGCAAAAGCCGCTCGACATATGAAAAAATATATATAAACAATATCGTAGAGAATTAAATTTGCTAACAGAATCGAATCGACGGCGTATATCCTTCTCCAGTGGTTTCGAAGCAGGAGTCCAAGCGTCCAAACTTGAAAAACATTTTTGCGAAAAGCCGAGTTTCTAGTTTGAACTTGCCTTTTTGTAGACGTTATTTTAGAGAATTCGATTGTCCACTACTTCATTTACGTGAAATTTTATCGTATCCGGTGCCGGTGTGACTATCGAAGACACGCGGAGATGCATTTTATGGAGGTACGGTCGTCGCCGAACGCGGCGAAGGCCCGTTATCCGGACAGAAAGAAAGTTACGTTAGGATGAGGCATGAACGATCGAGTTTATCAACTAACGCCGGCCATCTTGATCTTCTACGATGACGCCACACACGGAAACGTATTTGTGAAATAAATTTCGAGATTGCGAAATAAAAAAATAATCTTATGCAGTGTTATATATGAATTTGGGTATAGAAAATTATAACCTTTCTATTATATGACACTAGACCAGTGGACATACATAGGTCTAGCAGCTAGAATATGGCTGGAAGTATTAAGACAGTATTAAAGTATATAAAATATAAAACTAGGTGTGTTACAAAAATTACATTGGTCAAGGGTGGTCATGGATTTTAAAATGATTGCCGAAGCTCCCATCGTACATTTATGTCAATCATTTTTTCAGTGTCAAAATCTGTCAAGTCAAACTTGTGTATTGAACGAAACGGGGGATATTTCCAACAATTACTGTTATTTAGTTTTTCTTATTAATAAAAACGTTATTAGTATTTCATAACTTGTAGTTCATTACTATTTTACAGCTGAAATAAGTAGGTAACACATTTGTAAGTTATTGATGATGTCAGTGTAGCTTGACAGTGGCAGAATTATTGAAAAAGGATGATTTAAGCTAAGACAACCGTTTTACATTCCATGGCAATCTTTGACCAAAATAATATTTGATATCACGGTATATTTAGGATAAATAAGTTGAGGTCAATATGCAGGTGGTGTTAAATAATTATTAATCTATCGAAAAAAAATGAGTATTTTAAACCAAGCTCCAATGTTTTTGTAACGAAGAGAGAAAAATAAGCTTTGGCTGTGTGAAGTAATGATTTGGTGATCATTAAAAATAAATTTGTACTGTGTTTTGCAACATGACATTTAAGTCATGATGCAACTTTTAAGAAACAAAGTGAAAAATACAATAAAAATATATTTATTAAACCGCGGAAAAATAATAAACATATTTACAAGTTTAGAACTTTAAATGTCTTGCAATGTATAGATGTAAACGTCACTGTTATTAAAAAATCGACGGCAAATGCCTATAAAAGTAAATCGGGTTCAATGTGATGATTGCTCATATATTTGACGCCTCATATGCCGATATATCTTAAAGGTGCTTTAATCACGTTGGACTTTTTAAGTCAACGAAACGGAACTTCGTTTAATATCAGATTAGCATATCAAAATTTTCGTAAAAAATGGCCGTTTGTTTTTTCCTGATGGAAAGAATTAATGTTTAAGCCTTAGTTTATAAAATTTGGAAAAAAGTATTGAATTGATTAATCAAGCTACGGCTGTAACCAATTTTCGATTATGGGTATCATACTTGTTATCTAATTCTGTTATCGAAGCAGTTAGTAAACAATACAAACTTTTACAATTATGAGGTTAATTCTGTTGACATTCCTTTCCCTAACTTGGCATTTCAGAGTTGAATTCACTCTAACTAGTTATACTCCAATTCAAACTTCTACATGGATTTTAATTGAATCATGTGCACGAATGAAGGATTCTGAATATTTTCGTTTTAATGCTAAGAACATTTGGTTTCAAACTATATAACTAAGTAAAATCAAGAAGTTTTGCTGTTGATGAGATTGACGATGAATTAATGTAAAAATCGTGGTATTGCAGTACAAGAAAATGTTTACTGGTAGTAAAATTTGTTTGATGAAAGGCTTGTGTGATTCCTTTACACAAAAACTTGTGTGCAATACGTTGATGATTGCCCCATCTTCAAATATACATGGAAATCCGGGCCAATAATTTACATGTTTACATTATGCTCGTATACGTAATCGCGAGACGAACAATTCGAACGACGTGGTTTGAACATGACAAATGTCCAATTATCCTTTTACCAACGACTGTTTCAAACGAATTTGAATGTTCACAAACAAATTTACATAAATGCTCAATTATACTGCAATTTTAATGTGGTCAAATGCTTGATTTGCTGTCGGTAGTTTACGAACATCCATCAGTTTCATAAATTGAAAGGTAACAATTTTGACAATAGTTTTCTTAATCATTTCCGATTATATTAATTGAAAATATTAACGGGAACCCCATGTAGGCTAATTGTATGCAACTTATTAACATAACGACATGCATAAGTTTATAGCATTAGGTAAGACGTAGTGGCCCAAAATATGACGTTAAGAAAACATCATTGTAGCTTGGGTATGTTTAAGTTCTAAAAGCTTACTTTCCATGTTTAACTAAAACATCTACAATCATTAATTTCGTGGAAGAGTAAAGGTATGGAATGAGTTAATGGAATTTAATATATGTAGCCATGTTGTAATGAACCATTTATAATAATATTTATAAAACAATCAATTCTAACAAAATTTTGAATACCATAATTATTTGCAAAATAAACAATATATAGACCTGTGTACTGTTATATCGACTGTAAAGGAATTGCGAATGTAATTGGGCGCGTTTAAGAGAAAATTAGAGGCGGCAGATTCACGACGCCGACGCCGACGCCACGAAATCTTTAATCGCGGCGGGTAGGATTTGAAATTCAAATTTTCGCTCGCTTCTCGGAAAGTGTGGCCGAACTTTGACCGGGCATTTACGAATCCATACGTTCATGGTTCGCGAAGCTCGATTTCACGTGCATAAAACAAAGCCGTTTCAAAAGCACAAAGGGGGGCGTTGGAATTGGTTTGAATGTGCTATGTAAATCTACGGCACGATAAAAATGAGGGTGCGTCATGTAAACTGCATGGGATCGCGATTGCGATTAACCTCTGAATAACTACGGTTTTTACATTTCTACAAAAATATCATAAATAACAGAAAACAATGAAACGTACATAAATAATGAGCAAAATGTTCCAGTACATAATATGGAGTTTCGTCGATAATAATACTCATGAATAATCTACTAATCGCGAACACGCTCTACCAACATAAAGATATATATGAATACCAAATACAACAGAGAAACTCATACTAGACTATATTATGATAGCAAATGATGGTGAGAGTGATGCGGGGGGAGCTGAAATATACAGACCATTATATTCTAATTGCAAAAATTAAATTTATTATAAAGTTATGTTTGTACGCTACCTTTAAGGTATGTACATCACTTTGTAACTGATGGGAGCTCCCATATCTGTATACTTGGTCCTTAATAAAATTCATCCTAAATAAACAATGCAAGGAAAAATGCTATAATTAGTTTTTAAATGCCTATTTGCATGTTCCAAGCACTTTTGTATTCCCTAGTCGAAAGGGCACGCCTCATTTTAAATTACGCCCCTCCACAAGTCTTTTATTTCGCAGCTTAAATAAATTCAATTTGCAAACTTTTTAACGGAGGGGTGGATTCTAATTCACAATTTCTGCAATTTCGTTTTAGCAACTCAATAAACATTTTTGTGTTTTAGTGTTTCAAGACGTCCACGTAATGATATTCGTCGGCTTCGGTTTCTTAATGACGTTCCTCAAGCGATATGGATTCAGCGCGGTGGGATTTAATTTTTTATTGGCAGCCCTCGTGATACAATGGGCAATCATTTGCGAGGGGTTCTTCCACCTTGGAGACGGGATAAACACAATTAAAGTGAGCATTTCAAGGTAAGCGACGCGGCAGGTAGAATTCATCGGTAACCTCGTAGGCCGAACGCTTCCTTCAATATCAAGGAAATCTATTAGATATTCGCGAGAGGAAAAAATATAAAGAAACTTCCCGGTGTTGAGCATCGACATGATCGATGATATCATTTATAATGCAGATTTATAATCCGCGTGAAACTTTCCTTTCGATGAAACGAAGCGCCTCGAGATGGAAATTTTCGTTAATATTTTTTCTCGTCGCTGTTTCAGTCTTCTGAGGGCTGATGTGGCGGCGGCCGCCGTTTTGATTTCAATGGGAGCGGTTCTGGGAAAAACTTCGTACATCCAACTGCTGGTGATGGGTGTCATTGAGATTGCTGTGTTCGCCGGCAATTCACATCTTGGATCGGAAGTTTTTAAGGTAAATAAATGTGCTACGAGGACTATGACGAAAATATCTTGAGAGACATTATACATGTTTGCTTTTGAGGCAAACTGTATCAATAACAACATATATATATATATTACGATATTTATCTTGCAATGAATTATAAGTCAATTTTAAATAAAATAATCATTCAAGCTAGGAAACCTTCACGCATTTCATTATGAAATAAAATCCTCAGCATGTCTACTAATCTGCGAAATGGACTGTAGTGTTAAACCATCTATTTGCTATATAATATGAAGTATTTTTGAACGACTAAAATAATTTCCTAAGCTAAAATTTGTTGTATTATATTAATCAACTTCGTCACTACACAACCAACGTTCTGGAAAAGGTAGCCTCTTTTCAGTTTCAGTATTACTTAACACTAATTGTAGAGCAGTCTCAATGATCTTTAAAATTAAAAAAAGCAGATTTTCATTTCGTTTTTAGAAAATTAATTTTTCACTTTACACACGCCCACCCACACGATGTCAGCTCAACGTTATTCCTTGATAATCCAATTGGATTACGCGTGAAGCTTATTTATGTGATATTTTTTTTCTGGTAGGTTATTACTGAACAGGTGGTAAATATCAGATCTGAAAACACTCCATTGATGCCACAAGCATTGATATAATGACTGCACAGGTATCTTGGTACTAAGGAATATCTATTTGATAATTATAACCAAGGAAGAAGTGATGTGGAATTGCTATTTCATCAAAATCCTTGCTGATTCCTAAAAAAAGCCATTAACAGGGAACCGTTTCCATGTTATCATGACGAGTACAGACTTTTCTTAACCGTAATTTTTATACAGGGTATTAAAAAAAGTGTGAAAACTTTAAGGGGTGGTAGTATGGCCTAAAATATGCCGAAAAGTCTTAATGAACATGGGTCCGCAAATGGACGGTTTCGGAGAATCGAAACATTTTACGTTTACACCACTTACACCACATCTAGGTGGCATGGACTTTCAAACTCTTTCGAAAAGACCTACAGTGACTCGGATTCAATGGCATCCTTGATATACTCGTCGTTCCGGGCGATCATTTACAGGCGTAGCGTGCATTAACATTTTCAAATATCCCTAAAGAAAGAAAGTAAGGGGGTTTAAATCGGGCGATCTTACACGTCATGATACAGGTCCGCCCTACTCTCTAACGGCAATCGAAAAATGCGCCGGAGCACCACATTTATTTGTTATTTATTTGGTTCAAAGGAATCTCATCTAAAAGATGCGTATTGTGGAAATAAAAAAAGTCGTATATCCGAAACCGTCCATTTGCGGACCCATGTTCATTAGGACTTTTCGGCATATTTAAGGCCATACTATCAGTCCTCGAAGTTTGTGACACTTTTTTAACACCCTGTATACGAATAATAATATCATTAGGGCGTTTTAAAATTAAATTAAATTTAAATTGTAATGATTTATGACATAACATTGCAATATCTTTCCCTGCCCTGTATTTAGTGTAACATTTAAACATTTTGTGCTTTTAATTAAATTTGCAGAAAAGGAAAAATATTATTTAAAAATGCCTAAATTACCAATTTTAAGTACAAAGCTATTTTTATTCAAAACTGACATATATGACAATAGTGGGGGATTCTTTGTTCTTAGTAAAATATATTGGCACTGTTTGCTAATTTTGCAAATACTTTCGCACATAAGTAAAATAAAATAAAAATCTATCTACGAACTTTTTCCGCAGGATGCTGGGAATATATACAAATTGTAAATTTGTTTGTGTATGCTAATCGATGTCATTCCTTTCTTCTCTAAAATTCTTCCTTTTATATTTTCCCAGGTATCCTTTGATCTTCCACGTTTCCTTTTTCTTGTAGTTTTTGTTTCCCAAATCTGTTTTGTCGGTATTTTGTCAGCCATCCTCTGCATGTGTCTCCACCATCCTAGCTGTTGTTTTTGTTGTTGTTTGTTTTTCTTTTCCGCCTATCTCCCTTATTGTCTTTGCTGTTTCCATTTCTTCCGTTGTGAAATCGTAATTAATACATATTCTTTCGTTTTTCTTTACCTTTAACATTTTCTACTTCTGCATAATTTCTATCATGTTCTTGTTAATTTTAAGTATTCGGTCCTAATTTGTGATCGGTTTTAACGTCAGCTTTTATCTTGATTTCCTTTTCCAGCTTTTAGCTTTTTATCTACGTCTAATAATCAAACTTTACATAAACATAGCTTAGGTGAAATACCTAACTGGCAATAACTTTGATTAATGCAATAATTTCATTTTAGTTTATTGTCCATGTTTTTGTGTGAAACATAAAATACATATTTACAACATAATAACCCTTAGAATCCCGTGACGGGTTTATATGAACAGCGCGCCGTCCATTAATCACGCATAGGCGTAATTAGCAGTAAAATTTGCTTCAAAAAATTAATTAGCCTTTCGTGATAACCTTGCCGATATAATTATAGGTGCTAACTTTCATCTACTAAATAGTCTAATTATAACGTCGATATGTAATTTACACACGTTCCCTTATTAACAAACGGTAGTATGTCTTCTACAACGTGCACACTTAGTTTATTGACTTAACGTGATTTTATGCTACGAACCCAAAGTGGCCACATATTGCGAACATTAACTATAACACGAACCGAGTACGCTGGCGATGTTTGAAAGTAGCTAGCACCAGTAAAGTTGCACAAAATATAGCAAGACAATAAATTTGTTAAATTTAAACGTCTGAAAACGTATAGGGCCGTGTGTACTAATACACAGGTCAAAATACAACGATATTAAATATTGATAAAATAAATATAAGAAGCCCCGCATTTAATATTAGCTATGTGGCATATTTTTATGGTTTCATCAGAGCTACGTAAAATTACTTTTTTTTTATCTGAAGGTTGTAACTATTATTTAAATATGGGCAATATTGCGAAACGTTTTCATTTCTCATTTTCGCATAGCTTAACACTTTGCAAATAAAATTGAAGTATTAAATGTTGTTGGTATTTAGGTTGCGGGTGTTTGAGTTAATACCCATTTATTATACATGCTCCCCTAAAGTTGAGTAGACCTTGAACGAATGGAAAATTTTATTTTCATTGGTTTTAGTAATAGTTACTTATTATCATTATTACTTGAAGAGATTTGAATTAATAAAGATAAACAAACAAAGATAACAGTGTTTTAAATCATATGACACAACATTGCAACATTTTTCAAATCACACCAAAAATATCTCTTGGTAAAGTTTTATGTGAGCGCTAAACATAAAATATTCCCTGATCTCACAACTTTAAACGAAAATCGAATACTGTTAAAAACCGGCCTTTTGTTCTAAAATAAATTGCGTAAGCACGTATGAGCGCCTCCGGCCTCACTAAATCACATTTCATTGCGCCCGCCTTCGGACCGGAAGCGGCCTGCTGATTTTAAACACAAATTTATACAGCCGAACGATACAATTTCCGCGATTTTCTCTCGCGACAAATCGTTTTGTAATAGGATTTAATCGAAATCGTATTTGTTGTTTTTCTGTCGACAGGTTGCAGACGCAGGTGACTCTATATTCGTGCACGCTTTTGGCGCCTACTTCGGTTTGGCCGTCAGCTATGTGGTCGGTAGGAACAAAAGAGGAACGGACGCAGAAAATTCCATGGAAGGGTCCAGCTACACGTCGGATTTATTCGCCATGATCGGTAAGATTTACGTTGCTAAATTCACTTAATTGCGTGTGATTTATTACCATGTCATATTTTATTTTTCTGAAAAGCAGTGGGATGTTAATTCCTTTTTATATCATGTTTGTTCTTTGATTTCCCTATGACCAAGGCATTTTGGTTGAAACTATTTTGAATTAGAAACCTTTAGGTTCCATGAATTCTGGTTCGCTTTTTCATTGCAGTCAATGGAAATCAATAGAATTATCTTCATATGGTTACGAAATCCTGAAATATTCAAGTGAAGCTAAAGGACATAATGACATTGAAAAAAAATTATGTGTCTAGTTGTTAAATATATGTGTGTTAAGTAGGCACTTCTATCGAATATTAATATAATCATTTCGTGAAACAAAGTGCTAGAAAAGCAATCCTCCATGCATTCAGTGGCAACAAAGTCTAAAAGCAATATATGGAACATACATAATAGCAAAAGCAGTGGCTGCACCACATAAAAATATACAGAACACTTTTTACAATACAGGCAATACGAGAAACATAATTTCGTCACAGCTGACACTTTGTGGGGGCTAGTACCGTTGTTGATTCTAGTAGTATTTACCATTACCAAATATATTCTCGATCGAGGCTCGACGATATTCGCCTCTTATCTATCGCCCAAGAACAATAGCAGTTCGATTCTGCCTGAAAATTTAGTAAACGTCACATCGAAGAGTTCACAGTACAAATAACAGACACTGCATTTGCAGAAATATTGCACTACTGTATTGCTCTCTAAGGTGTACCTCCCCACCATTTAGCACAAATGACAACATCACACATCTCAAGCAAATCCCTGTCGACTAGTTAAGTCCACATGTAATTAGCAACTGCCTGTATGTCATGTACACCTTACGATTTACGCCATACAGCCCTTCCACTCAACCCTTAGACGATAGGCCACCAAAACTGTGTATATACTCAATTTTAACAACGAAATAAGAATTCGAAGAAGAACGAGAGAAAACAACTTCATGGCTAAGAAAAGATAAAAATGAAGTAACGTATGATAAATATTTTATATTTCTTTTTGCCATTTATTTCTAATCTTATAAATGATAATTGTTATATAAATATTATAACAAATTTACGTCAAAATTTTTGTAACTTTTAGTTTAGTTAGCACCTCATTAGTCGCTGTTGATAATTTGAAAATTAACACTGTTAGATTCTAAAAATACAAATTAACCTGCAAATATTTGGAAACGTTTCTTCGATATATTTAGGTATAATTTGCAACTTAACAATGCGAGTTTTGGAAAGCTTTCTTAGTTACTGTCTAAGGGAGTTAAAAATAGTGAGAATGAGTAGAGTATATTACAATTTACGCAAGTGGCAACATTTTAATATCTTAGAACAGATTTGGAAATAGCAAATAAAATTAAGAAACCGACAAGGAGCAGTGGAAATAAATCAAGACGATATGAAGGAATGAAACACATAAAGTCTCGACAAAAATTAATTAAATAATTGGAGGAAGCACCATTGATAGGAAGACAAATGACCATGTAATGTAATGGTTGGGGCACAACAAATATGAAGGAAGAGATGGGATAGTTTCCACATGTAACATGAATGACACTGAACCTCTGGGCAGAATAATAATAATAATACAATCACTAATTATACAAAAAAGAAATGTTGGAAGAGGAAATGAAATAAATAGATGCTAGCCAATAATATAACATGAAGAATCTGAGTGAAAATATTCTCGGACGCCATAGAAACACCATGACGTTAGAGGGAAAAAAGAAAGAATCGCCATAACTGTTATAAACATAACTGAAGCTTAAAAATACAATTTGCCTTCTGAATTGGTTCAGTGGAATCTAAATAAGAAATCATTAGTTCCATCCAACCGGTTTAACATGCTCACCAACGAGGGACAGGGAAACTGTCTGCAAATATAAAACTTTCACGATATGACAAACTCCCATCCGTAAATTTCCGTTATTAAATAGATTTCCGACGAAAAAGAATGATCCACGTCAACGAGGCAAATTACTCCAGTTGCGAAATTTCGGATCGGAGAACTTGCGAGCTGAAATATGCGCGGAAATCAATTTGGAAGTTTCCCGTCGCCGATCGGGCTCAGTAATTGTTTCATTTCGACGTTTGTTTTCGGCGTCGGTGCCTTAGAGTTTTAATCATATGACCCGCAGAGGGCCACGCAAAGTTTCCCAGCTGTTATGGGCGCCGAGACTTGCGCCCGGATTAGTTCAATTACTTAAATCGCAAATTCTAATACGCGCGCACATTCTGGAGGACCCCTTTACGACCGCGCGAAGAGGGCGCCCTTTGAATAGACAACTCTATGACGTGTACGGGGCTGCTTGTTATGTAATTCCGTCTTCCGAAATTCGCCGGAAACTGCGTAAACTTGCGCCACTTTCTACGGTCGGAGACGTCGACGACGGCGATGCCTGTAATTTTATTATACTCCCGGCACTCGTCGACGTCATAGGGCATTATTAGGGGAACGGCTTGAAATGTCGATAATGCATGACGCTTCCGCTAATACATAATCTCGTAAACTATGATTGATAAAGACATTGTGAAATGTCATGAATTTAATAATGGGTCGCATAATGTTGGTGCAAAACTTTCACGACGTCATAATAATACACTGAAAGAAATATAAACTTCGTTCGTCTTGTATGTAATCTATAGTTCAAATGTCACTTACGTATCGTTAAGGCGAAGAACAAAATTGTAATATATATTTCTGTGTCGAAGAGGCGAAGGGGTATGTGTACTTAGGTTGTGTGTTGAGAGAGAATTACAGTTATGTGGAATAAAAGAGAATGTACGTTTGAGGAGAGGATGGTAATATGTATATATATGTAGGTATATTAAGACATGTGGCATGCATGAGTGGAAGTATGGGGTGTGAAAGAGGAGAAGAAGTTGGAGAGAATGTTGCAGGGGGGAGGGGGTTGAAGAGGGCGTTGAACCTGGAATACGTTTCAAGAAACGTGGCATGAAAGGTTAGCAGTGAGAGCAGGGAGACGGTTGGTGAGGTATGAATTAAGAGCGGCAGAATGCCTGGGGCAGCATTTAGTAAATAAAGCGTTGGGGCAGATGAAGGAAACCGAAAATAGGAAGAGCGAAATGTCGAGATGAGGAAAAACCAATTAAAGTTATACAGAAAGGCTGAAACACGAAGAGCGGAGGGGGAAAGGGGAGAGAGGAGAACGACGTGAAAAGTGAGATAGTTGATAGGTGGAAAGAAGTAGTGTGCAGGAAAGGAAAGAAAAATAAGTGGAACAAAATATAATACAAGGTTTGGGAATAAAGCTTGACGAATGGAAGAACGGGAGAGGAAGAGAGTGTGGGAAATAAATCTTGGACTGATGAGAATTATACGCGTTGTAGGTTTTGCGGAATAGGGGTTGTTGTATGACAGCACTGGATGGTAGAGTGTATAGAGGTGGCATTGAGTAAGGACTTCTTCATTAGAAGAACGTTGTCAATTAAATGTCGTTATTTTCATTCAGATCTTCAGATCTCTTCTTGTTCCATTGTCGTGACCATTCTTGCCAGTAATTGTAATTAAATATTTATCATTTATTGAACGAGCACAAACAGTATACCTTAATTCTATTTCTGACAGTTCGCACTAATTGCACTAGTTGCATCTTCTTTATTCTCGATCCTCTATAGCCTATCAGGCACTACAACTAAGGTCCGTCGCAGCAGTCGTCAATCTATGTTTCATGTCATGGCACTGATTACCAATTTACTACCATATAAGAGAACATATTCTACCATAGACTTATTTGACTTATATGTTTTATTTATTTTCCAGTCATTTGCTACATCATTTCTTTTATTCTTTTATTACTACTTCAATTATCCAGAACTATTATTGTTCATTCTCATTTATGTCAATTCCGCCTCGAGCATGATAAGCACCATCTCACGCGGCTTTGCTCTATAATCTGCGCTTTTTCTCCACACTCACGATCATGATCTTCAAGTCATACTCGGTATATTCCAACGATCTCGTGCTCGGTCAAAATCTATAGTTGATAAATAAAGGCGAAGGCCACTACAAATGGAACGTGTTGATAAATACTCGTACTTTTATTTTCAGGGACTATCTTCCTGTGGATGTTCTGGCCAAGTTTCAATTCCGCGGAGCTAGAAGGCGACCAGCAACATAGAGCTATAATAAACACGTACCTATCCTTGGCTTCATGCTGCGTTACAGCTTTCGCCGTATCATCCGCATTCACGCCGGGTAACAAATTCGACATGGTTCACATTCAAAATTCGACCCTGGCCGGCGGAGTAGCCATTGGGACTTCCGCGAATTTAATGGTACAGCCATATGGTGCTGTGATCATCGGTATCTTGGCAGGGTCTTTGTCGGTGTTTGGATACAGCGTTCTAACGGTATGTACATTATTGAGTTGTGTCAATGGGATAACGAAAAAATAATTTAAATTTTGAACTTTAACGCCTTGGTAACTCCTACCTTTACGTTATCTGTCCAACTTGTTTCTTAAACCAACCTCTAGATCCTATTCTAATGTTCCCAAGTTTCTTTCCGATAGATCAAATGCACAATTTTATTATCCTGAACCTGATAAATAGTATCTTGGAATTTGCAATATTTTAAGGACAACGAAGAACATAAATGATGAAGCACACTATAGTCGTTAGTACTGTGATGGCAGTATACATTTTTATTTCCACTTCATAGTCCATCTTTTCTAATATGGTTATATTGAAGGCATAATTTTCGTTGCTCTCTTTGCTTTATTAGCCATCTATATTGTCATTATTTGCGTACTTATAATAATCGTAGGCTGTTACATTATCTAGATTTGATTTTTATATTTAATTACTTTAAAATATTTGTCTAATCCGTTCATTTTCTCTTCTAATATGACATTTTCTTCTTGGCATAATTCTGTCCCTCCCTCTCTGTTAGTTTTATTCTTCCTTTATCCCTTCCTCATTCTCTCCCTCCCTCTCCATTTGCTCCATTTCCATCCCCTCCCTCTTATTCTCCACCCTCCCCAGCTCCCAACCCTCTCTTTGTTTGTTTGTTTCTGCGTCTGACATAACTCAGAGTTTAGGTGTGAACTTCTCTAATAAGTATTCCTTCCATTCTTCTTGTATTTTGATTTAAATTTCATCCAAATTGACAATTTTAATATTTTATTGCTCTTCTTCAAACTCCTCCCATTTTTCCCTTGATTTTATTTTCTTGCTCCTGCTACATTTTCACATAATTTTATATCCTTAGCCTCTTCATCATCCTCCAATGATCAACTAGTTGTGTTGTCATCTTCATGCCATTTCTCTTCCATACGTCTTCGCCATAAATTCCCTTACACCTCAATCGTCTGTATTTAAATTTGTACAAAGTATATCTTTTGCAGCCTCGTATAAACAAAAGCATGAAGGTGCACGACACATGCGGCGTCCATAATCTGCATGGCATGCCTGGTGTTTTAGCGGGACTAATCGGTGCCTTGATGGCGGGAATAGCGACGGAAAACACGTACGGCGCAGACCTCTATGCAATATTTCCCGCTAGGATGGACGCTAACATATCTATGGCGGACGCTAACAATTACACTTACTCGGAACATCCGCTTTCGCCCACGGGCTATGGAAGGTCGGCATCTCAGCAGGCGGGATATCAAATTCTCGCCGTCGTCGTTACGATACTCGTGGCCATTGTCTCAGGTCTTATAACAGGTTAGTGTTTCTAAGTACTAACAACCGAGATTAGTTGCTGCGGAGTCGCCGCTGGGAAGTTTCTAAACTCGATATTTCGGACATCGTTATAACTTTATAATTTTGGTTACGATAGTTTATTTTCAACTTTTTTTACGTAACTGTAGCCCCATGAACATCATTGGAATTGTTACATATAAACGTTAATTAATTATTATAAAGGAACATTCCATAACATGTGTTTAAATGTTGGTTGGTTATGTTAAATAAGTCCAATTTGTGTGCCCAATGTCAATGTTTTCAGCTCAAAACCTGCACAGCATTTATAACTAATTATTTGCGCATAACTAAAGGATAAAAGATCAGCCGTTATTATTATCGCTATTTTCAAAAAAATTACACAATGTAGTTGTGTACAATAGCCACGTTTTAACAATTTTTTCTAAAATAAATCTTTTAGAGGTAAATATCCCTCGTGATGACCGAATAAAATCTGAAACTTCAACAGGCATTGTATGTTACGGGGGCAAACAAGTCTGAAGTTTTAATACGAGCAATTATAATTTAATGTAGGAAAGAATTTGAAGTTGCAATCGCGAAGGAAAAAAAACATGATGCTTAGAGAGAATATAAATTTATATTAAAGCTCGACGTTCTATTAATTAGTAGTGGTAATTAGCGGTAGGCTAAATAAAGTTGTAACAAAGGTTTGATTTGAAAAAAAAACTAAGTTCTTTCTTTGACCAAAGATAAAGGGGTGGCGATATAATGGAATGAAATCGTCGAACTGGAACAAACACGAGGAGCTTCGGCGATTTGGACAACTACAGCAGTGGAGATATCGGCGATTTAGACGCCTCAATCAGTGCAGAGGGACGGCGATGAGTACAATACAAGAAAATTATACAAAGATTTACACATAAAACTGGCACATATAATAGCGCCGCATAAGTCGTTGAATTATATGCATTATTGGCTGTTAATTAAGTTTGATCAAACCAATTTAATTCAATATTTTATTTATTACAAAGCAATTATTTGGTTACACATTTCACATGTAGGTGACTATTTTTACTTATGAAAAAAATTGTCCGAATATTTTAACTAGGTTTTTTCTAGTTTATAGGGTGGTGCTTGTTGATCTTAAATTATTAAAAATTTTCAGATGTCCATTTTTTTATTCATTGCAATGCAGTATCCGAGAGCAGTAAGCAAAAAGCAGTAGAAAATGCTATATGTGAACCCAATAAAAAATTAACAAAACAGGAAAATGCTGAGAAAAATCATAGTGCCTATAGATTCGCTGTGCATCTAAGCGATAACTATTCGAACATTAAAGCAAGAACTGCATAAGCGACCTTCGCAGTTATTAACTTTTTAGGGACTGCATTTCTTCCACGAATTTGAGCCAATTATGCAACTTCTCCCCTTTCTTCAGAATACGATGTACCACCACTTGTGGGTTCTGCTGATCGCTTTCTGCTCCTTCTGACGGAAATAATAGCCTGATTGGTCCACTTTCTGCCATTGATTAATTGTACTGTTACGGTACGGCTTTGGCCATCATCTCATTTTACTACTTCTGTGATTATACTCATTCTCCATAATCCTCGACTATTTTTCCTCGGCGATGAGAACTAGTTCATTTAGCCAAGGCTCTAAGTTGGTAGTTCCCTCGGGTTTTGCTCCATTTGCGTTCGTTTCCGCAACATATTTAGGTTGCTGAAGATTTCGAAAATCGCTTCAGTAACTTCAGTGAACTTATCAATAGCTGAAGCTGTCTGTTGTGGGATAATGATGGCTGGTATTCTTCTACGGTATTCGCTATCTCCGCCTCACTAAAATTAATATTATATTCAAAAATTCTTCAATCCTTTTTTATATATGGCAGTGCAGTTGTTCTACCCATGTCTTCTTTGAAGTGCCTGCTCACGTATCTGATTATTTTTCTATAGTCATCGTTGGTGCTAGGTATTTCATCCTCGTCAATTACCACAATGCATATTATTTACGCAAGAGCTTCGTACATGGATAATACTTACCTATTATGAGGTTGTCATTTATTTTCTTCTATTGCTGGCTTTAGCAGAGCTGCATTAAAAACCCTCTTAAAAAGTCATCTAAAGTGCCACATTTTTCGTCCACTTCTGACGTCGCTTATAGCGCAGCGTAAGTCATTTTACTATCATGCTATTATCTTGATTATTGTTTCAGTGATTATGTAAAATAGCACTTTGTTTTGTAAAGATATCATATCGTCCTTGACCACGGATACCATCTTATCTTGATTTTGGCATTTCTTTTAGCTGTTCCAGCAATTCATCTTCCTGGTTCCCATCTCGTTCATTTTTTCACTTGCTTTGTTTATTTTATTTACGCTCGACTGGTTTTTTCTTCCATTTCTTCTTTTGCGCTTAATAAAATGATTTTATCGTCAATCTTTTTCGACATTATCTATTTTCATCTCACAATGATTAAATATAGTTTTTCATTACTTGTGTGGTCTGTTTATTATTTTTATTGATGTTATTGAATGGGCAATTTATTTAACACTAGCTGTTCTTCAATTACAACCATCAAACTGTTAAGCAAAATTTCATAGATCCCATCACAGGTGCGCATACTCATACAAAGTATTGAAACCAACTGGGGTCACGTAAAAACAGAAATTGTTCGAAAATGCAAGGCAACCAGCCAACTTGTTTGCAGGGCGCAATATTTTCATGACATGATTGCCGAAATAATCCGAGAGTTTCCACTTGTTTAGCTCTATTTGTTACTAGTCTACTTTTGCTGTTCGTTTTAACTGTTACTTTCTTACACTTGTATTGAAAATACGTATTTAAAAAAAAACTTAAAACAGATTATATGTTGTTAGTGTTCTCTCTCATGCTGATACTGAATAATTAGTTTTGTTTTGTGATTTGATTCTATTTTCTTTGTTAGAGTTTCAAAATATGTTCTTAGCTTGGCCATGGTCCAGGCGTATTTGGTGTATTATTATTAATCCACCTTTCAAAGACCACAATAAAGTCATTATTGTTATTATTTTCAAGGGCATTCTCCATATTTTTTTCTCCAATGGAATCATCTGTTCAGGTGTACTAATAGATTATCAAAACTCTTGTCGACTGCTTCAGTAATAACTGAACTATTTCAAGTTTAAGCTACAATTAACGTCGAGTCTGGGAAGACATCCCGATTCAAGAATTTGCTCCATTAGATACACATTTTAGGACAAAAGTGGAATTTCTATTCAAAAATTGCCGTCCATACAAGGAACTTGATTGTAAATCCCCACTCACCATTTCAAATCAAGGCTATTCAAGCCAAGTCATTTAAATGTAATTTAGCAGATTTGTTACTTATTTTAATTACACTCGATTTAGGCATAACTGAAAAAATTTCAAGCATGGGCAACTTCATTTCGTCGCATTTTGACACAAGTGGATAAAATATCGCGACGACAAGATCGATCCGTTCGGTGTATCGTACTTGGTAACTAGAGTTACATATTTGATGAAATGCACTTCAAAAGTTCCTAGTCAAACCGACGGTTTATCTTGTAACGTCTAATGAGACGACGAAGTTCCGAAACAATGGTCGATTTAAATTATACGTAATTCGATACAAGTTAAACGAGCCTCCGTTCGTATATGTACGTGTATTTTCGCTACAGGTCTTGCTCTGTCTTCGGATTTCGTGCAACCGCCGGAAGAGTGGGATAATTACTATGACGAGCCTTGGTGGAAAATTGAGGATAACGACTCCGTCGAACTTACAAACGCAAGCATGTTTGTGGTTCGTCCCCTTATCAGACCTGAGGGTGTTTAAACGGTAAAATTAGTAGCCATCTTGTTTGCAGAACCACAAATGTGGAAGTTTGTGTGTGCACCGGATTAAAAAAAAAGCTTTTGCACAAATTCAAATGCCCTCCTTGTTATTGAAAACACGGAAATGCGATAGGAAGTAGCTTAAAAGATCGCAATTGTTATACGGGCTAAACATTTGCTGGATATAAAAAAGAATAAACTCATATAGTTTATTATTCAAGGAGCAACGAAGATTTGCTCATATCACAAAACATGTCTAATGAATTATTACCCACCACCTGTAAATAATGGTTGTATCACTTATTAAAAATTCCATATTAATGACCCAATTTTTCCATAGCCACATACAAAAATAGATAATAAAAATTAAAAGAAATATAAACAGACTAACGAAAATGGAAACGCAATTCATCCACGCTTACGCCAACGATTGAATACAAATCATTTGCAACATGTGCATTAATTAAAACCTCAGCTATTATTGATTTGAAGTTTAACTGCATAATTACTAAACAAAGTCTGCAGGCCATTCGTGCACGTCTGTTAAAACGTCACTGTCGCTTAAAACGTAACGATATTTCAAGGAAATCGCACGTGCTTCCGGCCTCGCCACATTTTTTCACGTGCCGCTCTCACCTTCCAATGTCGAAGACTTTTCAGAAACGTAACGTTTTCCACCCAGAAATGAATCAAATCTTGTTACGAGAAAACGCCGCGGTAACTTTTCTACGCACGTACTGCAATCGAATTAAAACTTGCCCACCAATTTCAAAAGCAATTCCCTGTCAAATCTCGGCCATAATTTATCGATTAGAATTCAAATGCTGTTTTTATCGTAATTGTGTTGGGATATCAATTAAAAGCGATGCGATTCATCTCACGCGATAAAATAAAATTACGGAAACGAACGATCGTATGAGCGGATTGTGGAGTATGATTTGTGGCGAAAACGTCGCTTAAATTATGTGTAGAGTGTATGGAAATATGAGAAATGTCAGGAATTATGTTTGCGTAATTTGTGGGTTTTTTCTTTTATTTAATGTAACTTGCGCTACATGGATTTTGAATAATTGTGAATATTGTTTCAAGGATTCCTAGTTACTGGGCCATCGACCACAAGTATCCCACACCAATATGCGTACACGGACGACATCTCATGGGTAATACACGAAGGTGTACACGTGGAGCAGCTGAAGAGCACGGTGGCAACGATAGCGGGCTCCAATCCTAGTTCAGAACCTCACGAGCAAAATTACGCTATCGATTCTACAGCATCCATTCCTGTGTACTGATTTCCTGCTTATTTATTTATCACATGTATATATTACCTTGTACATAAATGTAACAATAAAGAATATAATTATATAAAATATGATGTAAATATCATCCTTAGTTTATCTTAGATCTTTAGAGATCTATAGATTTTTTTAATTTCTCAAATCCATTACAGTATTTTGTTCAAATATTCCCCGAATGGTCGCTTCGACGTTTCGCCAGACTCCTATCTGCAATGTTCATGTAGCTTTTCTTGGTCTCACAGACTTCGAAGAACTTTGAACAACAATTCTTCCAAGTGAGTGAGACCAAGAAGAGCTACACAAAAATGGATGATGAGATTTACTAAACGTAAAGCATTGATTCGCCGCGCTTACTAAACGAATATATCTCCTTCAGCTCAATAAATTTGATAATAATGGAGTTAATTTCTTATCTATCTTTTTAAAAATCAACAGTAAAAATAATAGCTTGAGAGGCAGACATACCTAGGGTGCGTTGCATTTTTTTAATTTATTGTAACAAATAGGCAGGCCACACCGTTTCGTCTTTCAAACTTTTTTTCAAATTTCGAACTCAATAATAACAATAACATTAAATTATAAATTAATAATATTAGCTAAAAGAAATTACAAAGTACTTAGCATACTGCAATGTACTGTATTGACCGCAGTTTACCACCTACACTTTATTGGAATTTCCCTAGCTATACAAATACAAAGAAAGAACAATTCTGAAATCGACACAAAATTAAAACTTCGCCAAATAGAATTACAGAGCACAACTATGGTGGAGCTATTTTAATGTAACTGATTTTTTTATTAACTCAAATAATCTGTTTTATTGGATTTTATTGGATCATATTACCAACCTCGGATCTAATTTGACGAACTACGTGTTTGCTTTGAACTGGTGGCAGCTTAAAGTTTAAATATTGTTCGAAACAAGCACTGAGAGTTTTGAGTGAGTATCGGCGATTAACCGGAAAGACCGGGAGAACAAGGCGAATTAACCATTAAAAATCTAGGAATCGGCTATGCTACCCCGGTAGAAAAAAAGATTGCTGCGTCTCTGAAACGAAGACCATTCGACCGTATTCCTGCAAGACTGAAATTCCGTTTACTTTACGGGGATAGCCCGTGTCCTGATTCGCAGTAGTAACACTAATTGGGCAAGTAATTGAAAATTTGGTATACATTTACCTGACTTGGTTGCATTCAGTTTGTATAATCAAATCATTGTAATGAACTAATCATTTAAGTGCTATAATAGTAGTCCGAGGCTCGATCCTTCCCTTAGGGCGATAAATATGAAGAAGAAATCAGTATTTCAATGGAAAAAACCGTTCCTTCGCTGGATACCGCCACAATTTATTTTTTAAAAGATTTAAACGGCATTTTCAAGTATACTGTTACAAATACAGCTGTTTGCTGATACCAGGGGAATGACAAGCTTTTTTCTAAATAACCAAAAATATTGATATGAAACGTAATATTGCGAAATAAAGATCCATTACATGCAAAAACTTTAAGCTGTTATAATTATTTGGACGTTGGTGATTTATGTAAATATGCTGGTATATGTGTGCGACCTATCAGTGTTGCACACATTCAGTGTTCATCTTCCAAAATACATTTTTTTATCAAAATGTGATCGGTTTCTGTTAAAATTTCGACAAAGATGTAAAATAGTATAAAATATTTAAAAGACGTGTGATAATGTGATATAAACATAGCAACTAGTACTGCTTCACCGCATAAAAGCGACTGAAATAATGTGTAATTGACTTGCAATAACGTTATTGTCCCTGTTTTCCGAAAAAATCACTACAGAAGTTGGAAAAGTGTTTTAACAAATGGGAAGCAAATTTGATTTCTGTGGTTCGTTTTCCATCTTGAAGATATCTTAATTGTAAAGATGAAAAGAAAATGTTGGTTGCATTAATGAAGATGTGAAGATAATGATGTCTCTCCGTGATAAATCCTTACAAAAAGTTAAAAGGAAAAAGATGGCCCAATCCTTCTATTACTATTACTACTATAAATTATTGCGAAATCTGACATCCACAGAAATGAAGGCCGAAAAATTAGCGTTTCTTGGAGAAATTTTAATGTATGAAATATTTGTTATAAGGTACTATGTCCAAGATGTAGATAAAGTAACCGTATAAAGGCAACTAATTGTTGACCTATTGAACCCGTCAAGTCTAAATCATTTGGTTTTCAAGTATGTCACGACATATACAAAAAGTGTAAAAACCCTTAATTATAGTGATCCGAAACCAATTAACATATAAATTTTTTTCTAAAATTGTAGAAAAAGAAATTCCGGCATTAGGACATATAGCAAATGAAGTAACTAAAACTGCTAACAAAATACAGTAACGTTATTAGTACAGCTAGATTATTCAAAAACCTTGGATGATGAATGTTCAAATGCAGTAATTTGAACATCGGGCGTACTCTAGGGTTCCATCCTTGGATTCTTGTTATTCTGTATTTGAACATATTTTTTTTGCGTTGACAAATTAAATAATCGAGTCTATTTCACATGACCATACCATTCAAAGCAATCCTTTAAATCGTGCATGATTCTGATTGATAGAGCATCGCAATCAGCCATTGCCAGAAATCAAATAGTAATAAATTATGTATGGCTTGCTCATAAGAACAATACAAGGAATTTCAGTTTATTGCTGAATACAAAGTTATGGTTTAAAATGCACATCAGTGCGTACATTAAAAAGGTTTTTCGTAATTTAAAAATGTATCAGAACAGACATTTTTCATATTCTTTTATGGGACACTGTTGTGTATATGGACCGTGTGTAGATGCTGATGTTAGACGTATTCAAGTAATGAAAAACACTTGTCAGATTTGTTTATGGTATAAGGAGTAGTTCGAGCTATTGAAGGTTGAATATGGAAAAATTAAGATTATTGCACGTCATTTGCCTAGGTCATACAGGGTGTTAATAAAAAGTTTCACAAACTTTGATAGTATGGCCCAAAATATACCGAAAAGTCTTAATGAACATGGGTCCGCAAATGGGCGGACTGAAAACACTTTTAAATCGATCTGCCCAAGTTAAATTAAATCAGTTTAAGGTACGATGATTCCCACCCTGTCTGAACGATAACACTAAATATTTGATAAACTTACGAGACAAAGCTTAGAGCTTCAAAAAGTCTAAAAATGAACATAAATGGAAATATTACAAATTACTTCGTAATTTCTGTAATTCAGTGGTCCAAAGCGAAAAAAACACTTATTTAAACTACAAATTTCAAAATTCTACCTTAAGAGATATGTGGAATGAGTTTCACAAATCTAATATCTATCATAAAGGCTCTACACCTGTCCCTGAGCATCTCAGTAATCCAAATGACATAAATAGCTTTTTATCAACAGCATACCCAGTGCATTTTTATTTACATTATAAACAATCTAAGTGAAAATTTTCTATTTCAAAACGCAAATGAATTCGGTATTGTTAAAGTCATTAACAAAATATTATCGCATGCTTCTGGCGTTGACGATATTAATATTACCCTAATAAAAATGTGTTGCCCGCACATAATTCCCTTTATAACTCAGATCGTTAATGTTTGCATTAGCTTCCTGGAAACTTGCTCTAATTACTCATATCCCTAAGTATAGTGATATGAAGAACTTTAAAGATGTGCGACCGATCAGCATTCTCCCGACACTCTCCAAAGTTCTTGAGAGAGTAGTAGCCACTCAGGTACGGCAATATCTGGATAATAGATAATATTCTTCCAGAATTTCAGTCTGGGCTTAGACCCGGCTATAGCTGCAATGCAGCTATAATGGTATACATCGATATCTTAAAACATTATCTATTGACAGGTTTAAGCTATCATGTAAGAAACTTTTATATAGCAGCAGGTGTGATGACATGTGCTATTTGTTGACCCAATGTTTTTCTTCTAATGTTACACTTTTTAAACACAATTATTTATCAGTTATTAAGAATGTTAATTATTGATTATGTTTACATGTATGTCTCATCGATTGGTTATATGCTAATGAATTGCTATATATTGTATAAGGTTACAAAGTGTGTCGGCAGATCAGGTGGTTGATACTGAAATTACACCTTCAGATTTCCGCTATATATATTTTTTGTGTTATCCATTTGTATGTTATTTTTTATGGAAATAAATTTATTATTATTCTTATTATTATCCTGACTAATATCATTATTAATATTTGTATATAGCAAGAAAGAAACGTCATATTTTGAAAGCAACATCTCAAACTGGTTTACTCAAATCGCCGTTTTCCATATCTCGAAAACGGTATGCGTTATCGCAAAAAGTGTTGAAGATATTGAAATTTTAAACAACAAAAAATTCTTTCAAAAGATGCAATGTAACTAAGTATAAGGAACTTCTTAAGCATTTAAATTTCCGAATGGTGACTAAAATAGTAAAATGGGCGCATTCGGTACTAGAGTGTATTGATTGATTATACGTACTAGTTTCGCAATTAATTAATTTTTATTAATAAAGTTAAAGGTTTTTTTTCAAGCAATGTTCCTGAAAATCGATGTTTGTAAGGATTTAATTGGTATTTACGAACGAGACAAGTCTCGCATTCATTAATTATTTTATTTGTGTTATTGTTCATGTATGGCCAATAATATTTTTGATTTCTTTATCTAAAAAGTAAAGAATTGTGAGGCTTATTTTTATTCTGAAAATTGAAAAAAAAATGAAATAAACACAATGGATCCTCAACTGAAATATACCACTAGTATTGCTGTTCGTTCATTAATAGACCCAAGCAAATCTACTTGAAGTCAAAGGAAGTTGGTTAAAACTATCTCGACCCCAACCCAACCAAAAATGTAACCAAAAAAGAGCATCCGAACGAGATGGCTTGTATTGGGTATTTCCTTTGCTCGGGATTCGCTTTGAAGAAGCCCAACTAAAAGTCAAGTTTATGTTAAATTTAATAATAAATTTAATATTAATAATAATCCTGTTGTATCTAGGTGGACATAAACATTGTCAAAAAATATGCACAATAAATTAAAGTTAAATAATTAACATATATAATTCGTGTCAATAATCACATTCCTCAAAGAAATATGTCTTTAATTCTTTGCTAATATTTCGATGTTGACTTTTGGCTTCAGCTCTCATAGAACATTGTCTTTAATAGATTTGAAAGTGACAAATGTAGTTGTGCAAAGTAATGGAATATGTTTTGCAATTCCTCCAAACCAAAAATAAATAATTCGATGGAAATATTATGACATCAGCATCAAAGTCAACCCATTGCATATCCACCCAACCCTTATAGTTTACAAACCCCAACAAAGTTAAAGTTACTGCTCGTACGAATAATAAATTAATATGTAATTTATATAAAATAGTAATTTGTAAATAAGCAACGACGAAGAGACAACTTTAGCTTCTAATCGTCGCCGGTTCACATTTCAAAAACGCTCGGTAATTACTTCCCCGAAAAAAAAAAATCAAAGATATCGTTGTTTAGATGCAATGGGCAGTTTTCGCGCTAATAAATTGATTATGACTTATAATTGCGACACGTACGCGTACACGCAAAGTCCGCGATTTAAAAAATTAAAGAGCTCACCCCAACAGTCGCCTCCTCCGATACGACTCCATTTGGATGCAAGATAGACGTCGCCATCCAAACAGTCCATTCACTAAACATTTAAAGTTTCTCAGTTCTTAACGCGATTGTGCACCCACTAAACGGCCGCGTTTAAAGTTTCCCAGGTTCTTTGTCGACGCGACGGAAAATTATATTTTAGTTTAACGCGAAACGTCCGAAACCTAGTCACGCGCGTCAAACAATGAGATGCACAATCACTTTTTTGGCGCAAAAAACTGCCCATTGCACCTAAGCGACGTTATCTTTGCATTTTTTCTGGAAGTAATTATCGAGTGTGTTTGATATGTGAGCCTGCGACGATTAGAAGCTAATATTGTCTCTTCATCGGTTGCTTATTTACAAATTACTATTTTACATAAATTACATATTAATTTATTATTCGTATGTACGAACAGTAACTGTATTTGTGACTTCCAAATCTATTAAAGACTTTAATGTTATATAAGAGCTGAAGTCAAAAGTGAACATCAAAATATTAGCAACGAATTACAAACATATATCTTGGAGGAACCATTTTTCGCATGGCGAAAATTACTATGATATGATTATTGACACGAATTATATATGTTGATTTCTTGTGTATATATTTTAACAATGTTTACGTCCAACTAGATACAACAGTATTATTATTAATATTAAATTTAATCTAAATGTATATAAAATACTATTCTTTATGATGTAATACAAGTTTAAATAACAAAATTCTGTTTAAAAAAGTTAATTATTATTACAGCATATGAAAGTTGTTCATTATTTTCTACTTTATCACCCATAAAATACAACAGGTAATTGAACAATTGACTAGATTAACTATTTGCAGCCCAATGTGGTGTTCAGAAGTGCAACTCATATTGTCACAATTGACCAGAGCACCTACTCACCCTGTATTCACAAATAAAAATTTTCCAGCTCATTTATCAAAAGACGTAGAAATTTTATAAGAAATGTTTATTAAAGTATACAACATTTACAAAATATACACTTTTACAATTTACATCATCTTAAAAGTAACTTACGCTATTGTTCTACACTTTCGTCTATACAAAAAAAATCGTGGTCAGCTACGGACAAAATTGTGCATTAAATCTCTTGCTTCGTTACGTCCTGCATCGACGACAAGCAAAAATAGAACGATAAGCTACAAGAGGAACTGTTCGTAGTAGTAACTTGCATTATAAATATACAAATCGGGATTAACTTAAACCTAAGCTACAACTTAATGAATAATTTACCAATAACTTATAAGTCGTGAGATTTATGTACAATACATCGTAAAAACGGCGTTTAAAATTGATTTGTTAGGTTTGTGGCATGTTACATTCGAGTCCTTAGTTAACGTTTGCAGTCTTGTATGCGGTATATTTTTTAATCATATTTCGAGATTACGAGTCGGGAAGTGGAGCACACCTTAGTGTTGTTTTTATTTTCCTCCATGTAGTTTTGTAGTCTACAACAAATCAATTTTAAATGAATCAACTCGCTACAGTAATAAAGAATCTTAACAATTATGAAGAGCCTTACAAATTAAATGCTACATGAAGACACCCACGATATTACACATGATATCGCCCATCCAAAATTGCATTTTTCATATTCGTATAAAAGAATGGCAGTCGTAATAAAAGGTATTTGTAAAAAATGAACAAAATATTATAGTCTCTTGTGGGACATCATTGTACATGATTGTTTCAGTCGTTATAACTTTCCTAATCTTAGTCAAACTCATTTTGAGTTTCAATTACGATGATACACTAAACAACAATCGAAGTATTAGAAAAGTTAAAAGACAAACGAGTTAAGGGTGGACTATCCTAAAATTACACTATATGTACATTTATTCTTAATTTATTACTAATGACTACGTTTGATATCACATTTATGTAATACATATAAACAATAATTGTAAGAAAAAAACTGTGTAATGGTTAGAGAGTACGACGTGTATAAAAAATTATTTTATAAGTGGTAATTTGGTGAAAATTTGCCATGTCTTTGGTGTGGGATAGGTAAAAAAAAAAAAACTTAATAAATAGATCGAGTTTACAACAATGCATGAAAATTTACATTATGCGCAATGAGGAAAAGATATGTGCGAATCTGGAGTTAATGGTAATTTTGTGTGCATGTGTTACGGTAGGATTATAGCCTCGACACATAATTGTTCAATCCAGAGACATTACAAATTATTAATTAATATTAACTAGCATCCATTTTACTACTTATAGTCTGAAGTCATTGTTACTAATAGAATTTTTTTCAGCGACTGCATTGTCTATGAACAAAAACTAAGGTAATCAGTGAATGTGAATTATAGTAATATCATTCCTGGTTGAAAAATGAGTCGACAAGTACACATACTTATGCTTAATTATAAAATGGGGTAAAAAAGATGAAAAAGTTACGAGTACAATACTATGATGTTCAAACAAACGATATCTTCATCATTCACTGATTATTTTGCAACGCACTTCACTATAAGTGCAAAACAATAAATTAGTTTGATCAAATAATTGCTAATGTTATAAATTAATTTGACGAGGTGTATACTGCAAAAATTATGAATCTGTGCTCTCATTACCATCGAAAAACATTGGAACATCAATATGAAAGTTTCAGGCTGCATATACATCTTGAAACAAAACAACTATAAAGATAGACGGATTGTAGATAGGACAAACTCATTACATGGATGTAAAAGAATACGAGGTGTAGGCATTAGTTGGAGAACTATTTTCTAAGTGGTAATTCGGAGATGAGCGGCTGTGTCTTTGGTGTGGAAAGGATAAAAACTTATTCGGACGGCTCGCATCGCCAGAGTACAAACTGACTTCGTCGTCCGATGCATTCCAATGAGCACAATTTTCAGTTTGTGCAGCCACTGAGAGCGCGGGTGCATTGTAGACCCTCTCCTTCGTATTCATTCGGTACTCTTCGCCCTCTCTGCTATGATAAAACGAAACTAATCTAAAGTCCTGGCCGATGTGAGACTCTAGCTTTTCGACGATGTACGTAAATAGGGGCCTATCATTCGGTTTCCACTTCCAACATGCCTCCATAATCTCATATAATAAATCAGGACAATCCACTGGACGTACGAGTGTCCCTCGGCCGACGACATATTGTAGAACTTGCTCGTTCGCCAATCCTTGATATGGTTGTTCCGCTAAAGTGACCATTTCCCAAAGAACAACGCCATAACTCCACACATCCGAATCCGAGGTGAAAACCCCATCAGCTAAACTTTCAGGTGACATCCATCGAACTGGTAGCAACCCGGCGGTTTCTTTTCGATAGTAATCAGTTTCGTAGATATCACGTGCCATTCCAAAGTCGCCTATTTTGACAGTGTAATCGGCAGACACCATACAATTGCGAGCGGCTAAATCCCTGTGGATATATTTCTTAGCCGCTAAATAGCCCATCCCATCAGCGATTTCAGCCGACATCCTGTACATTTCAGCACAAGTAATGTTATGTGAAGATTCCCGTGATCGACGCAAATAAGTTTTTAAATCCCCCCTCGCCATCAACTCCATTATAGCCAGAGGGGGTTGACCTCTCGAGACAACTCCCAATAATCTAACGACGTGGTGGGCATCATTAAAGCACTTCATCACCGAAGCTTCATTCAAAAACTCCATTTTATCAAACATGTTGAAATTTTCATTCACTGTTTTCACGGCACACGGGATATTTTGTGATTTTATATGCCCACTGTAAACCAACCCGAAAGATCCTTGTCCTAATACTTTCAAAATATCAATGTTGCTGCGTTCCATCTCCCATTCATCTTCCACATACATGTAATCAGGGTTAACACTCGTTATCAAATGCATTTCGTTATTGCTTAATCGTTTTCTGTACCAGAAATATCCGTAATAAATCACCCCTATAGACACAATAACAATTATTGAGCAAACTATTATAATGGTTACACTTATTCTGCCCAACATTTCGATGCTGAATTCATGGTGGGCGCTGAAATTCCCGGGGCCCGCCATTGAGACAGCCTGCACACGGATACTGTAAGTGCCCGGTTCCAGTGATATTCGATAAAGGTATTGATTTAACTCGTGTTCTCTACGTGTGATGCACTTAACATCAGCCTTTGCGTGCGTTAAATCTGTTCGTTTAATCTCAATAGTGTACGTCACTATAGCCCCGTTGGGATCTTTTGGTTCGCGCCAGTAAACTGTAACAACATTGTTGCTTGTAGTTTCAACTTTTATTCCACCGGGTATGTCATCAGCATCGTCTTTTTTCAATGTTCGCACATTCTCAGTCATAATCATACTGCACTGCAGTCTACCACTTCGTAAGTCAGGTCGATTGCAAGCTGACAACAATAACACGTACAGAGTAAAATGTTTCAAATTAAGAATTTCCAAACTTGTATCGCTCGCATTTATTTCCCTTTTCCAACTTTGTTGCACCTCAGTTGTATTTGATAAGTTCGAATATAAATGTGTGTCGATAACAGAATACTTGTACCTCTGACAACTCTCGGACATATCCATAGAAATGAATTCATTTGAACCTGACACATAACATACATTTTCCACATCGGGTTCTATGGAAGTAGGGACATCTGTGCTGCACGGGCAGGATGAATTGCTGACTGGCGATTCAGTCACAATATCAATTTCCTTATCAAACGGTGTTGTGTCCACAGTTTTATTGCAAAAGTTCCTATTGTCCAATGAAAGCAAGTTATCTTCTTCCACATACCCAATCAAGATGTACTTATCCAATTCCCCGTTTGGAGACTTCGGTTTCTTCCAAGTTAAGAGGACACCGTCACTGCGATTCGAAATTATTTTAAAGTCAAGAGGTGGTGATGGATCGTTCGGTAACGTTCGAAAATATTTTATGTTTGTTTCCGCACGCACCTCGACGTCGTTCGTGAACGTTTTGATGAAAAACGCATATTTGGTGAAGGGTTGCAAATTAGTCAACGTCACTGAATTATTTCGCACTAAAATTGTATTCCAACCTTCGCTATCGCAAGCGTCCCTACTATTATATATCGTTATGTTAAATCCGTTTGACTTCTTATAATAAATCCAATAACCAATCAGTTTTCCTTCTGGTTTATCCGTGAATTTTTCCTCCATCTTCTCGAAATTTTTCCAAGTTAGACTAACGGATGTGGCGTTTTCATCTGTGACCGTTATGTTCAAATCAACAATATTACAAGCAGCCTGATCGCCATTCGAATAAATTGACACATCAATTTCATTGTTGTAACTCTCCATTCTCAGTTGGTTAATCGCCAGGGCTTTAATTTCAGACAAGCATAATTGAGGATTGTAATGGATGGAAAATTTGCCAGGCGCAATGTACAATTTGGTTCTGTTTAAATCGAACAGTGTGTGTAGATCGTAATTGTTGACAATTGTTAAAATCGGCATGTTTTTTGCCAAGCCTTCCCCGAGAATCCTTTGCAAATTCTTTAAAAACGACAGTGACTTTATGTGATACGTATGTTGTATTTTTAGCTGACCACGTATTTCCCTAATCTCGCCCAAGCTCTCTTCCAATTCGCCCACTATTTGCTTCAAGTCCTTTTCGAGTGTTATGAGCAGAGATCCATTCACATGAGTGCATCCTTTTATCTGCTGCAAGCTGCTGATGCTGTTTACTGTTGTGCCATTGCACTTATTAATACAGTACCCATCGCAACGTTCACAATCGTCCGTCTTGTTTGGAACCAACTGATATCCCAATGGACATGTCTGCACACATTCCCCATGAAAAATGAAATTTGTTGTTTTATTGGGCAGGGCTTTACATTCGTCTTCAGTCAAACACTGTGACACCAAACGGCTACTGAACCTGGAGCAAAATACATAATATTAATCTATATACACACTCTAGACAAAATGTTTAAAATACAAATATACATAACAAAAATCGCGAACAAAGTATTGCCTCATAGATTTATTTATAATTATTGATAACACAAGAATGTGTACTTAACAAATAAAAATTAAGAAATAATAGTTATTTACATCAAAGTCTGGAGAGTTGTCTATTGCAGACGAGGAGTATTATTGAGAGCACGAAGCCTTTACGCAGAGTCTTGCAACTTTAAAGACGTTGAATGTATAAATATTTTTCTGAACTGCAAAAGTCGTCTTAAAACGAACAATTAACAAACGTACAACTACGTGGAAAAACTCATTCGGATCTCCATTTATGGCTATAAAAATAAAGTCTTTGAACTCAGATCTACCAGCTTGGTGATATTGACTACTAGACCTGTTGTAATCCTGTTGTAATTTTATTATGTGCACTAGTGTATCATATTATTTGAAAATAATTATGGATTGACGTACTTGCCCTCTGGACATTTCGAGACACATTTCCCGTCATCGGAGTGGTGTTTGCAGACCGCACATTTATTGAAATTATCGCACACTAAGCATTCATCGGAGCAGTTCGTATACGTTTGTAGTTGACACGAGTGCTCGTTCCAACAATATCCTGAAACAAACCAAGCAAAAGTTAATCCGTGGTGCCCATTACAGGGCAAATACATTCAAAGTTAATTGAACACTGGGGACAATTAAGTGAAATTAAAGTCGCCAAGGCAACTATCATATTACAAATTTATTAATAAAATTATGTAAATTTTTAAAGCAGTTTTATAAAAAATCAACAGGTAGATAGACCCTTAGGCCGAACATAGCGTTATGCAGATAGCTGACATTCAATTACGAATATTTAGTTACGCCAGCTTTAATTTTAAATTCTAATTTCTAATTCCAAATAAATTTAATAAAATTTCATGAAAAGAAAATAGGCACTAGTAGAATTCGTAACGGACTAGCTCTGCGGACTGATAGTGTTACGAAAAGCAACTATTAATCAAGTAAAATTTCCGAAGGTAATGTAGGCCATTGAAGACTTATACACACGTATTTATTTATTTAATAATAATTTGTTCTTGCAACAAAGTGTTACGTTACATACATACATTATTCAACGTATTATTATTATTAGCATTGCTATTGGTTCTGTGTTAGGAATGTCATTATAGAAATGGTTTAACAAGAAAAAATTAAATAAACTTTGTTTCATACAAAAATAATTTCTTAGCAACATATTGTTCAAATTCCTTTTTAAAAATAATCATAAAAGACGTGCACAAAGTACCTGATTTTAATGGTCGGCCGACAGGGCTCTTTATATATTTTTTACTCCTACATCAACGACTGGCACTAATGATTGTGGGGCCAAGGACAAGAGTACAGGAGCGATGCCCCTTGTCTATAGGTACAGGACAATGTGGAAACAATGTACTTATAACATCTACAAAACATCCTTTATGCATAAGGAAAATAAAATTACGTCTTATTTATTTTTTTCTGTTATACACGCATACAGGAAATAATTAAAACATCAAAAGCAAAAAATAGGGCGATTTCATTACGGTTCTGCGTACCGCAGAAGATAAAAACCGAACGTTATGGGACCACTCGTTTCTCCAACGATATGCCTGTCGAATTTCTCTGGACTAAATAAAATTTTCAATGTTATGTATGTCATGCATTACTAACACGCATATGTATATATTCTAATAGCCAGAACCTAAAACTATTTTCCAGTAAATTTGTAGATTTCACAAATTATATAAATCGCCAAATAATGTACTTGATCCTGTTCATTGTCTTGAATTACAGATATTATTTTACAGAAGTAGCTTGATTCCAACAATGTTATTTGATTTGAACCCCCCGACCCTACTCAACTCGACATAACTCAACCGTTGCGTTTTTTCGTGCGAGCTACGTTCATTCACGAACTCTGCAGGACTATTTTACATTGGTTGGAACTTTTACAAAGTTCGTTCTGTATCGTTATTTTAATTCTTTTACGAAGGATGTTAAACAAGAAACACAAAATTAATTAAATAAAACTAAAACCAAAGAATCAGTGAAGTGTTCCACACGCATTTTATTTATTCGGTACTTCTCGTAATGACTTTGTCTTAATGTTCAATGGCTATGATGGGGTGCAAATATATTACGTTATTATTTTACTTAGACTACTTTCATCATATGGCCAGAAAAAAAGAAATGCTTGTTGGTAGTAACAAAGTTTGTTTTTCTTTTTTTGTTAAACGGTTTCTTTTCTACTATTCATCAAACACAGGCGACTATTACTTTGACACCGATAACAAATGTTTTGCAATGTGCCTATAAATAAAGTATGCCGTTGAAAAATAACGCAGAAAGTCCTACCCTATATAGGTACTCTCAAGTGAAAATCATCAGCAACATGTTGATGCGCATCGATATGTACAAACAAAAAGAACATTCACCACGGCTCTTACCGTTGCATACGTCCGGGCATGGTTTGCACTGCGATGGATTCATGTTGTAATATTCCAGTTGACCGGGACCTATTTTCGACCAGTCTGTTGTATTAAAGTAGCACAAGTGCGGGCACGTGTCTATCCGGATCGACCCTCTCGCTATGTATCGTAAATTTGTTAATCCAATCTGCAAGTAAAAATACACGTAAATTATTCTGGTACACGTTACATTTTATAGTTTAAATGTAACAACATAAATATTTTCGGGACCGTAATGTTTAATTTTGTTCAATAACTACGGCGATTTGAAAATAATTGGGTTAAACTTGACCAAAACAGAAAAACGTAATAATTATTTTTAGCTTTTGTCGTCGCATTAATTTTAAATTAGTGGTGGAATAATATTTATTTTTGGTCACGTGATGAACTTTCATATTAATAACAAATTGTCGAAAAATATATATAAAAATATTACGATAATCATTAACATCAGATAGACTTAACATTCTTAGGGAGAGCCGTTAATGAGATTGTAGTAATTTAAATTAAAATTCTTATACATAGAGATGTATATTGACTCATACATACATACTTACATACATATTCAATGACTCATACATACATTTTGTAATCTCGCTCTCGTTAGTTTTGTAAAATAATTATTCATAGTATTCCTACACTGCATTTTATTCATGTAATTGTTGGATTCTATTTAATCGATTACATATAGTTTATTTTTGTAGAGAATTTCGAGAAGTATTCCACCAGCATTGTCGACCAAGGGAAATGATAACCATATGCAATAGGCAGGCTCTATGGATGGGTGCAATGTTTACATTTATCTGTGGTCGTGAGAACACGTGGTTTGTGATTTTTTTATCAAACATTTTCTCTTATTATTGTAAACTTTTATTTTTGATGTATTGAACTAATTTACTGTGAACTGTTTGAGTTAATTTTTAATATAGCTTAACAATTAGTTTTCATTCGTTTCAATTAGTTTACATACGCCAAGCAGTTAATTGAAGTTAATTCAAATTTCCAGCTTGCCCAAATGAAAACAAAATTTAAATAAAATTTGTATGAATCGTGCTCATGCTCATAGATTTATTTTTAAAATGTTTTATCTGTTACATTCTTTGTTTGCTTTTTCTGTCGCAACTTTATTTGCTTGACCATTCTTGACCATCCTGGTTTGCAGAGGATAGTGTGCACTTTTTGAGATGGTGTCTTTGGTGTTTGTAGCCGCCTCCTGGATTAACAAATATTTCTGCTGCTGATGTTTAGAATTTTTTTTCATCGTCAATATAACTGCTGAATGATTATAATCAAAGTCAAGGTCTTTTTCTACATTTATATAGCTTACAATTTCTGGATGAGTAACTTTTTTGGTGTTCCTTGCAGACGCCTCCTAAATTAAGAAATATTTGAAGTTCTTCCTTTGTGTAGTCGTTTATCGACTGATTAGATTGATATTTTTTGAAGATCAGTTCTGAAACTATCCCAGTGATTATGTTTTGTAGCCACTGTCAAAGTAACTGGTAAATGATTAGAATCAAAGCGAGGTCCTCTTCAACATTTACATAGTTTTCAATTCCTAGATGACTAAGATTATTTGTGTTGTTTGTTGATATTTCGTAAATTAATATCCTCTTCCAACTGTATAGTCGTTCTTCAATTGATGTTTCGATTGATATTTTTTTGAAGATAAATTCTGTAATTTCCCCAGACTATAATCTTTTGTAGCAGTAGTCAATAGTCATAAAATAATTAGAATCAAAGTCAAGGCCCTTTTCCACATTTGCCATTTTTTCCATTTTCTGGATGGGTAACTTCCTTTGTGTTGTTTGTAGTCGTCTCCAACTCTTCAACCGATTTAGGATATATTTTTGAAGATCAGTTCTAAAACCGTTCTGGAACCATCGTCAAAATAACTTCTGAATAATGAGAATCGAAGTAAATTTCCTTTTCTACATTTGCGTCGTTGGGTTGGGTATGAAATTTCCCCTGAGGTCCAGTTGGGTTGGGTTGGATCTGCTTTAACGTAGAATGAAAACTGATCCTGTTCCTCTGATACCATTAAGTCGATGGCATTATTTTAGTCTAATTTTATTTTCTGTTTCAAAAACATTTATTTCACGTTCGTTCGTTTATTTTATTTTGATTCTATTCTTTATTTTCGACGATTTGAATCTTTTTTTCCGTAATTTTCATTTTGTTTATATTTATACTAAAAACAACCCAACCCAATCCAACACAACCCGAATATTTAACGTGTCTTTAATTGAAATAAATTGCTATTGTGCACATTTATTTTGGATTAGTATTATTTCAAATTTGCCTTATCGTGCCTTACATTTATTTGCTTCTTCGCTTTGACATTTTCAGCTTTTCTTTTATGGTTTCTGTTCTCCAACATGTGCTATGAGCATGGTTAGGTTGTGTTGGGTGGGGTCTACGACTATGATGAATTGGTACATACATATTAATGGTGAGCCCCGTATTAACAATGACGGTTTCAATATAGCTTTTCAATATATGCAGAAGCTGAAAACGGCTATGTTGCATTTCATGTGACGAAATGTCTATTAGGAAACACATTGAGTTTGATGGAACTAAAAATCGAGGCTATGTATATTTTGGTACAGGTCTAGAAAGTGAAATGTTATTTGCCTCTAGCAGGGAATGTTTTAGTATACAGTAGCTATAAATGGAAGTTGGAAGATACGAGTCGCATATTTTTTTTATTGATTCCTAAACATTTTCCAATCCATCAGCAAGGCAGGCTTATGGCTGCATATAAGCGTCTGAGTATTCACCATGAACTTGTACCTGCAAATAGTAACCGTCTTACCATTGATAATACTTCTATACTTAATGTTACTATTACATTAACTAAGTCACACTGGTCAAATATATCTTATGAAGACATTATAGCAAAATATAAATCATTTGATGATCGTCAAGAGGATTAACAATAACCAACTAGACTTGACCAATCTTTCAAACTACGTTGAAAACGCCTTTTGTCGGTGTTATCGATTGTGCCTTCAAACATCTATATTAATAATAGGTGCGAGCACTCAAGTGCATTGGACGAGAATTTCCTATATTGATTAAAAGACAAATCTGATTGACATTACGTACAGACCATTGTAACAGGGACGGACAAAAAAAAGTATGTTAAAGTTAATTAAAGTTCGTATCACTAATTAGTACTAGTGTTTTCATGTTGCTTGCTGTATTATTTGTATTATCACACATTCATATGAAAGCATTGTTTGGTGAATTGTTGGTATAGAGAGAGGAATTTGGTAATGAAAACGTACACTTGACTTGACGTGAATGTGGAAGCGTCTGTTATCAGATGCCACTAATTAACAGTGTACTACGGGTAGTTCAGCACAGAACGTGCAATTGATAAAATCATTACAAGCCTTCCGAGCTGCCACTTTTCCTTATGCATTGTTCATTAAAATGATTACGCGAACTGTACGAAAGATTGAACCCATTTACAGTCAACTCATAAATAGTTGTAAATGAAATTATACAAATTACACACACACACACAAACACATTAGTATGCCCCTTGCTTTATATTTACGTGTTGAATATGACATGTGGTGTCTTATAGTCAACTCAATTATTAAAATATTCGAAAATATTTATGTATATTATTCCACACCATGCTAATAAAAAAACTTCAACCATCAACAGAGTTTTACAAAATGTCCTACAAGTTAGAATTGCTGAAAGGTATGCGTGCCATTATGCGAGAAGAACCGAAGACTGGTTAAGGCAATAAAATATGCCCTGTGTACCTAAAGAGGATAACTCCCCGATTGTCCACAGGCGCGTCCTATAAAAGAATATTGGGCTTTACTCGGTAGAAAAGTTTACGACGCTACGTGGGAAGCCGAAATGAAGAAGAAATACGACGAAGAATCTAACCAAAATATTCGAGAGTTTAACCCACTTACCGTCCAAAGGCTGATGAGAGGCATTCGCAACAAATTGCGAATTATTGAAACCGATGGCCCTTCAGCTGCTATGTGATATATTACAATTCTTTTTGATTGGAATGAGTGCATCTTATGATAGATAAACGATAATATACCCAGCCTACAAGATTTCATTGCTTTCATAAAACTAGGAAATAAATTAGAAATAGTTTTCTTAGTGTTCCTATAATTTATTGGCGCAGTGTATTTTCAGTGTATATAATTCATTGCTTTTATACCAAAGTACTTAATGAAAGTTTCTGCTATTTGTTTACTCGTAGTAGCTTTTTAAATCCGTTTCGTGACTTGTTCATTTATTTTGAAATAAGCTCTTAATGTATTTTTATTTAAATAGTAAACCCACATTATAATTTGCTGCAAAAAATATTGCATCTAAAATTAGTAAACAATTATTTATTAAATCAAATGGAGATGACCTTTCATAACTATACGTTATATGACGTTGTAAAAACTAGACATCTATTATTATGAGCTATTACTTGTTTATTTGCAAATAATAAGGTTCCATCAGCTTGTCTACAAAGCGGCACCTCTCACAATACACGAAAAGTTATTTGAAAAACGCAATTAATCAAATCAATTGGCGTTAAACATTACTCAGAGAACTCGGTTGGATCGTAACCAGAGCGCTGAACTTGTTTTACAGAGGTACAAAACCTTCTTGGAACAAATGTGAATTATAATTAAAAGAAACCAGTCGAAACAAATTACTATAATACAAAAGTAAAAATACCGGTAACGATTTTTAGTTTAAATCATTTGCCAACATATTCATGGCGGAAACCATCGACGAAGTGTATAAATTATGTTCTTACTCCATTTACAATCTATTTAGTTTCTGCTCCATTTATTGATATCAATGTAGTAATTTACATTAAGCATGTAATTATCAGTGATGACGAAATATTTTATGATTATGTCCGTATTACATTAACGTCACAGATGAGTATAGTTTTAGAGCGAGGCGATTATTTCTCAGTTGTACATAATTCAATTGCAAAATTTGTTATAAAAATGGCAACTGCATTTAAAAATCGCAATAATTATTATTGGGAAAATTCATACAGGAGAATTATCAAAAATATTAACACAAATTAGTTCGTAGTTTATATATTTTTTTCAATCGTCGTCAATCGTTTTAAAGATTTGTTAACTTGGAAACAAACTGAATTAACTTAATAATACTACTTATTCTTTTACCTTATTTGGGACGCTTAGAAAACAGAGGGGGATCTAAATTATCGTTCCACTTGTATTGAAAACTTTTGCTGCTAATTCAGAGGCAATCAGAAAGCCCTCGTGTTTTCTTACAGATCAAAAGAAACTTCGTATACAAAATCGCTAGATTTATTGCAATTTAAACACTTGATAAAATGACTTAGGATTAGAAACAGAGTAACGTTTACGTTATACAGTTTTCACAATTTCAGTGTCTTATAATTCAAAGTCGCCATTTGGTTCTCATTTCCTTATATTTGTTCGCGTATGACTGGTTGGAACCTTGAACTGAACTCGTTGTGTATTTTTCGACCCCGTTTCTGTTATTTTTGCGGCGCGTGTTGAGCGCGTAAACAAAATTGTAAATATCGGTCATTTGACACGCCCGTTGCCTTCGCAAATACAATTCGCTCGTTCTACCCACCGGGAATAAAACGCAATTTCGAACGAATAATGTAAACTCACGGTTGAAGCTCACGGAAATAATCATACCCGACCGAGGTTAATATTGTGGATTCAGCTCGGCACGTGCTGCTGAAAGGAACGATGCACACTTTCTTTCAAAATATTGTGTGGAATATTATGAATAATAAATTATGCAAGGCTCAACGCTTGGCAGCAGATAGTAAGGAATTACCCAGGACTGCAATTGCAAAAATATCGGAAAAGAAACAAAACGAACATCGATTGTATACTGAAACGGTTTATATTGCTTAACCAAATTAATAAATATATAACAACAGAATACTAACTAACGAAACCTTCTCTAGTACATTGCTATGTCTAAAAAAGAAGGACTGGCAAACGTCCAGTGTCAACATATAATTTGTGAACTTAATTGCAGTTATCCTTTATAGGACTATAGTAAATCAAATATATCACACACCGACCGTCTATTATTCACAGTTTTGTCACTAACATTTGTCATATGTGGGTCTTCTCACTGGCAACGTAATGCCAGAGATATTTGCGATTAATTGATATTCCATGATCCATTGCGATCTACATTGATCATTTTGAACAACCTATTCTATTTATTTATTTTATTTTATTTGGCCGAATTATACTTAAGGACGTGACTATATAACCGTTGTAGGGATATTTCGCCAGAAATCCAATAGCAAATGCATCTGAGTAAAACAATTCGGTGCCAAAGTTCGCCCATGCTGGTTATTAACGACGAACATATACTGCAATGTTTCAACGGAAGTTTCGTGTCCTAAATTCTATTTAAGTTTTTTACTGGAAAATTGATTTACATGGACTGCCTTTTGTGCAATAAATTATCTTGCAACAGCAAGGTTTACACATATTGAGTGTGGTCTACTGGAGATTTCAAACGAGAAAAAACACGTCCGATAGTATCCATTATCAACATTTTCATATGTAAGGATATTTTATAGAGGAGAACGCAACTATGAACTTATATTGTTTTCAAAGAACGTAATGGTTAGTAAAACATATTATGATATATGTCTGGGCCCCTCTGAATTATACCAGGCTGACAAATTGAAATTTTAACGTCCATGCGAGATATTTGCCTCACAAAAGTGCATGGGAAGGCCACTTAAATTATTGAAGTCGTTTCGTTCCTATTTACAATGTACTTAGATACAGGGATTTAATTTTTATTTAATCAAACTTCTTGAACTATATACATACATAAAATATATAATAAACAAAGTACAGTGAGTTCAAGAGTTTGAGAATTAAATCCGTTATCATGGAACTACACAACGTTGATGCAACTCAAAACGGGGCATTTTCAATTGAATGTACGCCCAAACGGTCGCGAACGCACAATAGCAAATCCTCCCCATTGTTAACTTTTCTTTGCGTGATACGTCTATGAAAGTCACCCAGTGACTCTATGAGAGCTCGCAATATAAAGCAGTTGCTTTGGCAGAAGTAATGCCAATTATTATGATTTCTTGAAGCACTTGTTAAAATGTTTACAACTGAACAAGGTAGTTATTTTTCATTACCTCTTGTCTTTATGCTGTCTATTAAATAATTTTGTAACGAAGTATATTTAAATGTTTAACAGACGAATTTTCACTAAAATTAATAAAACAATGCAGACAGAAGAGAGTGGTAAGTAATAATTTCTCAATAATGTAATTTTGATATATAATATTTTACAGGTAACTCTATTGTGTTTTAACGATAGTTTGCGTAAATAATAATTAAAAAGAACATTGTCAGCGGCAGGAGCTGCACGTGAAATAAACCATACGTTGACATTTATGCCCAAAAAATAAGAAATCGATGACAAATGACATTACAACAGCATTGAGCACTATGTACATACATCGCGTGCAGTTAAAACGGGTGTACTTTTACATCAGCGATGGATTTCCTATAATAAGCAAAAAAATATGTTTGCAACGACTTTTCGTAGAATATGCGCTTAAAATATTTGATAATATTCCAAACATATTCCAAACTTTTAAATTTAGTTAGCATCGTATTCGCTATGGTGATCTACACCATTATTCTGGTTAAATATATTTTTTAAATCCCAAGAGATATTCTTTTACATCTCATGAAACTTCCCCAAGGATAATGTGACGGATTTTTTATTTACTTTAGTCCATAAAATGGCTGATATAATCCTATAATTATGACACGTGCAGAAATAAAACTTGATATACCACAAAAACTTTAAATTAATATATATGGGGCGTCCAAAAAGTCACATTGTACGCCACTGCTCTGGTATAAATGCATTTCTTCTAGAGACTATAAAGACGATATTGAACAGTTTCCAAGCCCTCTAGCAATCGCGTGTACGTTGTATAAATTACACTTTTTAGTTTCCAACGGAATTACATTCTCACATTAAAATTCCATGTACGCAGTGTAATATACAACATGTTATCGAACTTTACACGGGCAACAATATTATATGAGCCTTGTCGTCCCGAGTTTCCTACATTCATTAAGTTCCGCGACGTAAAATGTATCCCGTGTCTCTGACGACGAAATTGCCTTCTCGACAACGCAATTTATACGACGAATTAAATAGTACGTACACTTTTTTTTACTAGCGACAAAAATTATCTCGTACATACACATCGTTTTATCGCTATCGAAATATAAAAATAGCAGGTTGACTTTTTTAACTCGTAAACAAGGTCATTCTAAATGTGGATCCTCTGATTTTCTGCCTGGTTGTTGGAAGGTGTACCGTATCAATTGGCTAATGAGGGTTGCATGCGCAACGGTAATAACGAACTAATTTGATGCGTTGGTGGTTTGGATCGATTTTTATTTGCTGGAAATTTAATGGCTGGTGCTTTTCAAAATGGCATTTATTTTTGTACGAATTACGTTTAATCGACGTACACTCGTATCACGTCATTTATCAGTCTGTTCAATAGGTCTGTGATTGCCTGTCGCGCGTGTATAGTTGTGCGTCATAATTGTAATAACAAAGACGCACCTAGAGAACATATAATTTCTTGAATAAATTAAAGATAATTACAAAAAATATGTAAAAACAAGAATAATTCAATAACAAAGACGAAAGAATAGGGAACCCCAGGATGAAAGTTCAGGAACGTCAATCTACGTTCATCTAATTCGCGACAAGCGAAAAAATAAATAATATTTTTCGATCATTATACTCGTTACAGTTACAGTTTATTTCATTTTTATTACAAATTTATATATATTTTGGCAAATACAAAGTTGGTAAGATAGTGTTGACCACCAGTTGTTGGTGTATTTATTGGTGTATGTATTGTATAGGAGTGGTGGACTATGAATCTGAATCGAATAGCATGCTATTATTCTTGTTATCGGTGAACCTCTACATGTCCCTGAAAAGGTGACAGTGTTTCTGCATTCACATGTTCAGAAGAAAATGTATGCTAATATCTAAGGTTGTCTGTCGAATCGTCGATTCTGAAGTGCAGCATTGGAGGCTCACGACTATTGGTTCTCCTGTAACTCCACGGCAGAGCGACGAGTACGTCAAGTGTTCAATTTCAATATTTCATTAGTATGCGAAGACATGAAGTAAATAATAAAAATGTCCAAAGCTGATAACACGACTAATCAAGGAAAGCTACTGAATGCAACATGGTATTCGGCAGGCCCCCGAATGGAGCCCCGTAGGTACACTGTGTATCGTATCGGCTGTGTTGTTAAAGGCGCGATGTCTCTAGCACTTTATTTGACGAAATGGTATCAATTTGTCAATGAAATTTGAGCTGAGTATTATTCTACTGGAACCGTTTCATTATTAATAATAATTATAATCGAAATAAAAAAATCTACTTTGAATCCAATACTTATTTGAAAGTGACAAAATTTGTATTTCCAAAGAAAACTTGGAAACGATCCAACCACTGAGTTAATTCATTTTGATGATCAAAAAAAAGAAAGATTTGGATTTATTAGATAAAGTAATGGATACTTCGCTATATAGAAACAAGAAGTTTATTTCGATTAAATATATACGTTTTTAATTGACATAAATAATTTTCTCTGCATTCCCAATAAAACAACAGCCCATTAATATCAATTAAACAGCTCCACCATGAGAGCAAATTATTTACAACACCGCACTCTTAATATCGCCATAATCATAAACAAACAACTTCTAGTTTCCAGTTTGCAAACAGATCGACGCGATCGCTTTGGTACAGGAAAGCTATCAAGTTCATAAACAATCTCGCGATAGTACACAATCTTCAATTTACTTATTCTCGTAGCGCTAATCAGATTCACTTTCGAATACAAAAACAACGAAATGACGCACAATTTACGACGCTATGTCGGTACCTACGAATAACCGAAGGTTATACTTGTGATAATAAACAATGGACGTTAGCAGGCGAATCGACGAACTCGCCAACGTTTTTAATATTTGCGTGGAAATAAAGAAACTATGAATGGGCTATTGTAACGAGTCGCCGTCTGGAAAGTCGTCGATGTATGTAGTACATTATGGTGTGTGGGTTAAATTGATTAAATGAGGCAACTGGTAGTTTATCTTTTGCTGGTTATTTCAATTTCATTTTGCATTATCATTCCTCCGGGATGAAAAATCCCACTTTCGTGTCGAGGTAACACGTGTTTTTACGTACTGGCCGATAAAGTTGTACAGTTGCCAGTGAGAACAGGTTGGTGCCGCGATTTTATGTACTGTTTACAACATTGTCACTGGTAGAAATTACAAGTAAATTTATGGGTACATGGTAATCTTAAATCCACTGTATTTCATTAAAGGATTTAATTAATGCGCATATGTCCATGAATTTACAATCAGCCGTTGTAAAATTAAACGTGGACGATTACATAACTAAACGAACCGATTATATATATATATATCTTGGTTCGTAGATACTCGTAGGTAAAATCTGATTTTTCAGGCTCTCGTAAACCACCTATTTGAACTATTTGAATTGTCCCAGACCGGGTTATTCCTTGAATCATCCCCGACCGAGTTATTCCGACGTTTCGGCAAAGTCACATTTGCCATCCTCAGATAGATCTAGGTCGAAGCGATCTTTTCCTGAGATCGCTTCGACCTAGTGATACTACTACTAGTTATATATACTGAAGAGATAGCGCACATGAAATTACGAGAGTATATTGAAGTAATTAAAATTAACATGCGGTTCATGCCAATAAAAATTTTCATTGGCACGCACATTATGTAGCACTAAAATCAAGATAGGAAAAGCAGCAGGAGAGAAAAGGAAAGAATAGATAGAAAAGGATGACAAAATTGTTAAACCTATCGGATAAAATATGGAGAGGAAGAAATCTGGAAGAGAGGAGGTAATGGGCAGTTAGGCACTATATGGAGATTTGATTTATGGATGTGGCCAGATCTACACTGGAATGCTAAGGAATAGGTTGGAAGAAGTTGAGAGGCCAGGGGTAATACCAGAAGTGCAAGCAACGTTTAGGGCAGTCAGGGCAACAAGAGATAACTTGTGTGTCCTCAATTATCTGGGAGAAAGGAAACGGTCGAAGAAGAGGGGAAAACTATATATATACTCTATGTTCGCCGACTTGACGGAGATCTTCGACAGCATGTCGGGAAGACGCTAATGGAAATAATAACGAATAATGGCGAACAGATGACAAGAGTTCATAATAACGAAAGGAACATGTTGTGTATCACGCGGAAGTGTGGACAGTGAGAGAGGAGAGTACGTTGGAGAGAATCTTGGGAGTTAAAGGAGGCGTCAACGCCGGAATATGCGGTGTCGTCAGAAACAGGGTGTGAAAGGCAAGCAGTTGAAGCAGGGAAGCGGCTGGTGAGGCACAATGGGGCTAGCAGAATTTAGTAAATAAATCGTTGGGGGAGATGAAGTAAAAATATGAGGAGCGAAATCGAATCGAGATTGGAAGAAAACAGATTAAAGTTGTACGAAAAGGCTGGGCCATCAGTGACGGGGGTGAAAATGTGGAGAAGAATTTAGTAAATAAAGCTTTGAGGGAGATGCAGTAAAATTAGAAGGAGCGAAATATCGAGATGGGAAGAAAACAGATTAAAGTTATACGAAAAGGCTGGGACATCAGTGAAAATGTGGAGAAGAGAGGAGAATGACGTGGGAAGTTAGATGGTAGATAGATGAAAACAAGTAGGTGGACAGGAAAGAGAAGGAAAGGTAAGAGGAGTGAAATATAATACAAGGTTTCGGGATATATGTGTGTACGAAAGAAAGCCGGAATAGTTGACTAGAGGACAAGCAGGAGAGTAAGAAAGAACCGTAGCTAGTTTTAGGTGTGGTAACGAGGAAAGAGGAAATAAATATTGGATGTATGATAATTAAATTTTGTGTAATATGTGTATGGCAACACTGGATAGTAGAGTGTATGGATGTGGCATTAAGTGAGGAAGAGAGAAAAAAGGGAAAAAACTGGAGGCGATGTTTAGATGAGGGAGGGGGTGGTTTGGATGTATTGAGGAAGACGGAGGCACTACTGGACGAGAATAAGGTAAGGAAAGCTGGGGCGGTAGAGATGTAGAGGGCCGTAATAAAAGCTTGTTCAAATTTGCTAAATTTGTTTTAACAAATCTGGAAAGAGCAATTTATGAACATATATTTCTGATTATGAACATAGCTTTCAATTTTGTGAAAATGCATGAAAATGGGCGACTAGGATGTTACGTCGAATAATATTCTCTTTGCAATATTAAAATTTGGTAGTTTCAAACCTAATTGATGAGAAGAACTAAATGTCTAATTTCTTGAAGGAAATGTTGACATAAAACATTTGTAAAATGTGCTATGTGCTTCCGTTGTTAAATAAATAAATAAATGTTTATTTTTGCATTAATATGTTTCTGCCAATCAAAACGTGTCGTTTTTACCTAGTTTATGTTAAAACTTTTCCTTCATATTTCAATTTTAACAACCGCAACTTCAAAAAGCTTACAGAAGCTCGAAACAGGAAAATAACCAATGATTATTTACGAAGAATAACATTGTCTGCGTTGATACGAGAGTATTTTCTAATCAGCAGTCAAAAATAATCATCTCACGTGCCGATATAGTTTCAGACCATTAAAATACTATGTAGATGATGTACTCTACAAGATCATGCAACCCAACCCTTTTCATTGTAAGCTTTGTAACAATAGTATCGTCGCATACCCTTTTGGACAACATTAATACATCCCTGGGTATTATCACTATTTTCTTGTCAAAATATCAGTATATGTGGGAAATAACCATATAAATCTTTTAAATTGCTTTGTACTACATCACATCTTCAGTGATTAAAGCTTCAAATATCTGCTAGTTATCAGCAATATTACATTGATCAATAATCAGACAATTGTAAAAAAAAACTGGACACCATAAAATCGCATGGTATTCATCATAACTTTGTTCGGAATGGATCAAAATTATTGCATTATTAAACTTGATCGTGAATATGCAAAAAAATTTACCCAAGAGTAAGCAACACCCTGAAGGTGTGATGTATGTATGCCATTCCCCAATTTCAACGAAACTGGATCTTAATTTGAGGAGTGAAAATATCATCTAATGAACGATATGGCATTCTCAGTCGATTTGCTCTGGGAAGGCACTAAAACTCGAAGCTGTTCAAAATGTAGCAATTTCTCCTCGATCGATTAGAAATAGATAGCATGAACCATTAAATATAGACATCACCATTGGCACCGCTACTTAAAACATAACACACCGTTTCTAGGGTTAGATTTGCAAATCATGTTTCTAATTGAACTGCCGACGATTGGAATAAAATGTTTACGAATGAAATAAGAGTGAGTTTAAAGACTCCTGATGGACGCGAGAAAGTTTGAAGACGAAAGGAGGAGCGGGTTTTTAGAGAATCTTTCGGTCGATTTTCAATAATATTTTGGGGAAGAGTTTACTTTTATGCTAGAACTGAGTTGATATTTGTGGAAGAGCCACACGTTCTATTTTTTTTATAAATCCTATAAAACATCTAAAGGATAAATTGGCTGGGTCAACAAATATCTGCTCCTAGGAAACTCAGAGCTTGAAGAAGCCGTTATTAGATGGAAACAACAAGAAACGCAATTTGATCAGCAAATTGAATTTTGAAGAAAAATTATTTGCAGACATATATACCAGAATAACAACATTATTATTGTTTGGTAAGTTCGGTGCACAATCTGTATTTGAAATGAAACGGTGCTCATTCGGTGGCGTTAGGAAATATATTTAACTGAAATTACATCAATTACTTAGTATGTACTGATGGAACATGTTATGTAAGGAACTTCAACAATGTGATCCACAGCTGTCGCCTTTACGATGAACTTTTCATGTTAACACTGATAAATTAAATCTACGCCAAAACTAAAAACTCTAGGGATCCATCTCGGCGTTCGACAGCAAAATCGCTCAACATTAACCATATGTAAAAGAAAATAACTCACGAGTGGAATAACACTAAAGTTGAAATTAAAAAGTGCAAGACTAATCAATCTTATTTTCCTGAAGCAAAGTAGTATATTTCAAAGTTTCAGAAATATGCACCAAATGAAACAAAAATTTCACCTTTATCCACCCTGGAATCTTTAACTTTTTGAATGAATTCCAACGAATTCTAAATTCAGAAACTATCTATAGTCTAGATAATCCTTTATCTTTAATTCTGTATAAGGTCTTTCTGATATTAAATGTTTCACTATATCTCTACAATCAGCTTTAACCATATTTACTAAATGTTCCATTTGTCTGCATTTGACTATAAACAGGCTTTTGTTCTGAGATTTTTAATAATATTCCATTCTTTATTATATGATGTGTTTGTGCTGCTGTAAGTTTTGCCCGATTTAATTCGGGCACGCCTCTCAAGATTTTGAAATGTCTTCAAAATTTTTAGCAGATGTCTCGATCCCTGCTATAATCTCCTCAATATTCGTTTCACGGCTTGGCAAACAATACTTTAAAACTTTGTTTAATAAATTTAGTTCGTCAATATTAAAAATATCAAAAGACAAGTGTCTCTTTCATAGAACGATCGTTCTTTAATTTATCCTTTCGTTATGGATACAGTTGTTGAAATTTTGTGTTTAAATTACAAACTTTGTTCTTAAATATATGATCCGTGATACTAGGAACTTTCTATGAAAGTGACACCAATCCTTAAAGTCAAAACTTAAAATTCAAATAATTCAAAAGCACATTTGAGGTAAAAAACGTATGGTTACTACAAAAATATAATTGTGGCAAAATACAAAAAATGCCTGTCATACAAATTTATTAATGTAATGTGACTATATTTCCGTTTACTAAACATATTTGCAGAAACACAGCGTTATCCAACCGTCACATTTCCGTTGTTGACAAAAAACGTTTGCATGGGGTGAAATAAACCCTCCAAGGTAAATCGCCGTTCCGAGTCCCCCCTAAACGTTACCACGAATGGGCTTCATAATTGTGGGATATTCCCGTTAATTTATTTACGTTTTCGTTCGCAGTTCGATCGACGTCAGAAAGAAAGTGATATTGCGTGTAAAGTACGGCGATTCTAGACCAATCAAGTAGTCCAAGGTGTAGTGAAATCATATTTATCCGTCCAAGAGGATGTTTACTCGCGATGCTATAAATTCCGTGCGCGCTCGGGGAATTTTGTTATTCCAAGTGGGCCGCCTCGTTAATTCTCCGCGGATTCAGTTTACACATTTACATACGCAGTGGCCGTTAAATCTTTGGGGTCGTTGTTTGTGTACGTTTTAATATTACCCGACATGACGTGAGTAATACCAATGTCGGCACGATTTAGTTGTTAAAGGTCGGTGGTATTCAAGCCATGCGTCCAGGAAACTATTAAATTGTGGATGTTTTATCAATAGTTCTAATGTGGTCAATTTTTTTTTTGCGGGTATAATGAACATTTGATGTAGAGTGCTAATAAAATGGATTAATTTGAATTATGTTCAAAATTATTCAATCAAATTAACATAACTATGATGAAAGCCTAGGGATAATTAGTATCCAACGACGAAAGGACGTTCCCACACGATTATTTTGTCATTATCAGTGCCGAAATTGCGTTATTATACCTGATAATTATTGATCACCTGTGTCATTGAATATTCGTATGCGCTTCTAATTATCGTGAAATGGTATTACATTAGCCCACATTTGCTATGGCGAAACAGTAAACGACACAACACATTAGCAATGAAATATTTGGAGACACTTAACACTTAACCCAGAGTATCTGACATTAACAAAATTAAAGGATTATCAAAAATATAAATCAATAATTAAATTAACTAAACAAATGCTACAAAAGACAATAAACAGTAAGTGACAGGCTCGGAGTAAAAGACACCTTTTTGAGATTATTAGGAATTCATTTTCTTTTTAACTTCGCTAGATATAAACTAAGATATGGAAATAAATATACAATACATATAAAAATACTTAGATCTAAAATAATTCCCGTTTTTTAGAGATTATTTAAATTGTCATTTATGGACAAAATTGCTAAAAACTGTAACTAGAAAATTATATCCATCATTTTCAAATATTATTTTTATTATTATTGCTATGCACGTTGGTGTACGTAATTGTCGATCAAGCCAGTTCAATGTAAAAGGTTTCATAATTATTTCAAGACTTGTACAATCTTTAAACGAGATTCCATATAACAAGAGTATAAACTTGCATCGAAGGCGTGGGGTAAAATCAGACCCATATGCTTATAGACTGGATGGTTGCATGTTTACCTTTAGCTGCGGTCTTGAGAACGTGCGTTGTGAATTTTTTATTAAACATTTTCTGTTATTATTGTGAACTATTATTTGTAGTGTATTGAACTGTTTGTGTTATTTTTATATAGCTTACGATGAGAAAATAGTGTCCCTCAAATTTCACCTAAATAATATATGGTTGTATTGTTTTTAAGTTTGTTGTAAATAGAAGACAGCATAATGGTAAACAGGTGCAGTATACAAACCTGCAAGAATAACTCCTTAAATAAATGGGAACATACCTACATATTTGTTCACATAATGTAAGACATATAATTATATTTAAATTTCCAGCTTGCCCAAACGAAAACAAAATTTATATAAAATTTGGATGAATCGTGCCTCACCATTCATAGATTCTTCTATGAAACAAATTTATATATGTTCGGAACATTTTACACCTGTCGATTTTGATAGGACCGAACAGGCTGTTCGGTTAAAGATGGGCACGTATCCCTAAATTTTTACGAACCAGGTGTTTTTATAAAATAATTGGAAACAATGATCGTTATATTGTTATAAGGATCTATTTTTATTTTAGTTTTATGAACCAACGGCAGAGAGAAGGTATATACATTTTATTTTTTTGTTATTTAAGTGGTAGTAAATGGAGAGATTTATTTGTGAGGCTTGGTACTTATTTTTTTTTATTTGCGTGAAGCTTAACGTTTTCTTATCGTTGCAGTGGTAGGATGTATTCGAAATAAATAATTCAATAAATACTTAAATAATCTAAAATATTCAAGACACATAAACCAATTAAAACAATAATAGTCACAATATTTGTTTAAATGTGATTGATATGTAGACTACATGAGCTTTTTGATAGAATTGCTTTAAATTCAAAGAATAAAATTACAATTAGCAAGTATTCCAAGGATATAGGTACATATGCACTTACACTCAATTCGATATCGTCTGAAACATATGAGTATGTAAGGGTTATTTTTTATTCTCTGCCCAATAAAACAACTTTGATAAATTAGTACACACATATCAATCGTGAGCCTGGTATTAAGAGTGAGGGTTTCGAAGCTTTTCAATATAGACTGGCAGAAGCTCAAAGCACCTATGTTGCACTTTCATTTGACGAAATTCCTATTAGGAAGCAAATTGAGTTTTGGAACTAAAAATCAAGGCTATGTATACTTTGGTACAGGTCTGGAAAGTGATCCCTTAACATCTTCTCAAAAAGCATTGGTTATTGGTAAAGTATTAAGCACTGGAGTGAAACTTATTTCAATTACGTGTCCGGCAACAAATATATCAATGGCTCAAGCTTTTGGAATAAATTTAGAATATTCTTTCCTGAAATTAATTTAAATATATTTACTGAAAGATCTTCAAGAGCCTGAAACTTTGCATTTAGCCAATAAATTAACAAAATCACACCTGCAATGGAAAAGACAGTGCATGAAACCGAAATTAGCTGTCCATACACGTTCTTCAAGTGCAGCAGATGCTGCTGATTTTTGTTGGGAAATATTACAATTAGCGGAATTTTAAAATTCTCAAGCTACAACGAAATTTATTAGAATTTGTGACATGTAATTATTATTTCAACCCGATATGAGATGTGTTGTTTCAGGTTACTTGATATATGCAATTCAAGAGAAACCCAATATGCAAAACTATCAAACTATGTTGATAATGTTATGTGATATGTTGATAATATAATATTGATGGGTTTGTTGCTGGACAGTTAAAAACAAAAATAACTTGGTCAGAATGCATTTTTTCGGTATTATTGTTTGTGTCCGTTACTTCACATTTAATAACACACAGTACTAATGGCAACAAAAAATAAACGTCCTGTGACGAAAAACATTTTAAATAGTATGGTTAACATAGTGTTATATGTTATATACCGTGACACATTTATAAATTTAAAGAACCATTTATTAAACTTGGAATTTGAAAATAACCATATTATACAATTAATAAAAGAAATAAACAATATTAATTTCTTGTTACTCGGGCTTTCTTTTTTCGTAAATTCAAACACGAGAAATTAATGTATATTTATGATCTAAATTCCTTACTGTCCTCCCACTTGCGATCTTAGTTTTAATCTACAACTAATTAAAAATCTATTTGCCTACGCGACAAGAAAATTTTAAATTTAAATAATTTAATCTCGAAAACCAGTCCTAAAACACGTGCAAATGAAGCACTAACATAACATCCTGTACAATATAACGCAACGAAAAGGTATAATCAATGGCTTTTTGCACAATGTTATCACGATGGTAAAAGTTGACAGCTTTATTGCCTACCGAAGATTATCATCTATCTACTTGCACTGCATCATTAACTCTAACTTGCCCGCCCACCTGTCCTGCAATACCAGTCTATTATTACAATGTAATAAAATGGAATCATTTGGCGATATGTGCAATTTTAAGCCTCGCCGTGGGGCATTTTATTACGCACAATTACAAGCGCATTGCATAAGAATAATTTTACGAAGGATTGAACGCTCTATTGTAATCCCACAACTATTTCTGATTCCGATTTCATTAGGCATGTCATCGGCGTATAACCACTCCAAGGACGCACGATTCCTATCACGCACTCCTACACTTTTCGTTAAAGAAATGCGTGCGCTAACGACAATAAATAATCGGTTTGCGTTGCAAATGAAGGCGAATGCTAATGGTCACATTAAGGTTAAACGATTCGAAATATTAACTACGAATTATGAGATTTAAATATCGCGTCACGTAAGCCACAAGAATATTCAGTGACGGGCGAATTCTTCAGTAGGCGATCATCGAAACGGAAATGAATCGCAAAAACAAAATTGTGTGATTAGTTTCCGTTCCGGTAATTCGGGATAGCTAGCAATATTAAAGCCGTTTGTAACCAAAATTAAATACAAATCACATTGTAAATTGATAAATTGACTAAATGTTTCAATCATAATGATTATGCGATAATTATGGCAGAGTCTACCAACCCTCTAATGGGTAATATATGTAATTAATATGAACTGTATTACGGAGACAATAGAAGGTGTAAATCACACAAACGTTATTGTTCTAAGACCATTTTGGAAAGGTCGACCTGTTTTGAATTATCTGCACAATCTAAATATTTGTAATTAATTAAATAATATTTATCAAACAAAAAGTAATTTAACCTAAATCAACAACAAGGCATTAACGTTCCAAACAATATCTAAAAAACGTAATTTCCAGTCTGATGTAACCAATTTTCAGGACATTGTGAACCCAACAAAATGAATCTTATATTTCAGTTGTTACATCTCAATAACTGATGGAAACTGAAACCAGTTACATTAATTTCATTAATTACCAATTAGTAAGTATTTATGTAGACCACAATTTAAAGTTGGGGGGGGGGGTTAATATTTGCGAGAAAACGTATCGATATCTCACCTCTATCCTGCAGTATAACATACAATGAAAAGGAATTTGAATACTGCAGAATTTGCTTGAAATCCAGGAATCAATTTATTACACGATATGTATTTATAGATAACATACTGGAGATATAAGAACGTTGCTTGACAGTTTGGTAGCGAAAAATTAACCCCCATCAACTCATAGTCAATTTCAATATCAATTTTAGTAAAATGAATAAAATTTCCAATATGTAAATAACGTCTTTAAGACTTTTAATATGACATCACATTCACCAAACCACAAAAGACGGCTACAACTTTGACTATAATAGATAATATCTTTTGCAACGTCGATGCCGATGATATCGAGTCGACAGGTGGTACCAACTAATTTCCCTTAAGGATATTGTTAAAAGCAATTATAGCCAGTTAATTACATTCAACAATTTCAGCCATATCTCAAGAATGAAAATTGGTCAGATATCTGTAATTATCAGATGCAAATTTGACAATAAATTTTATTTTATTTTCAAATTATTCCATTGAAACAAATCAAGGTAAACGATAATCGTAAATTGCCGTTGTCTAAGAGTTCACGTAACTTACATATACTTAAATATATACATAATTAAAGACCCTGAATAATACTATAACCAGCTACTTGAGCTTCCATCAAACTAAATAAAAATATTCTGGAATTGAACCCACTAGTACGTCCTTCCGTCATCTCAGACCACTGCTACCAATTGTTTTCCGTAAATGTAAGCACTAGTCGTGAAAATCCTTTAAATTAATTTTAAATTAAATTAAATTAATTAAATTGCATAAACGATCATTTAGCAATCATACGCAACATTTTATACTTTTATACATTATATTAAAAACCAATGTGTAAATTCCCTGCGCTAAAATGAGATCTGATGGAATTTAAGGTGCTATTAAATAAATTAGTTTCCTGACAACAGCTACTTAAACGTCTACAAATAAAAATTATGGGCGAATGACCATGATGGCGAGTGTTTGCTTGACCGATTTAGAAAAAATGTGAATTACGTCTGCTAAGTCTTGGCACAGGAAAACTAAACAAACTCAACAAATCACGAATATAACTATGTATTATTTTATAAACAAACAACATTTTTGAATCGGTTCTACGCACTTTCAGTGATTGAAACCCGAACGCCGCTAATAGAGCAGTATAATCATAACCGTGTTGCAAATAAATACCATATTTTCGGTAATACAAAATTTCGCTGAACACTTATAGCAGCATCACTATAATTTCAGTAAGAATTATTACACACTACAAAACAGTATTCAAGTTCCAACAGAACAAAAACATTATATAGATTAGTCACTAATTCGTTTCCAACAAAGGTCTTGGTGTTTCTGATCAAGAATCCTAACATTCGAAACGACTATATACAAACTTCCCGTATATGGAAATTGAAAGTAAGATGTTCGTCAAAGACCACTTTGTGAACTTCTTTACGTTGCAAAATTTCATTATCAATTTTGCACGAGTGGATGTTTCATTTCTTGAAAAAGACACAAATTTTCAATTCCCGATATTCGGACTTAGACAGACATGGACTTGGACTCCATTCATGCAATTTTGCAAAGCCACGCAGGCATTATAGCACGCTATTCTCTTGTATATTTTAAGGTCATCAGAATACAGCATGCATTCCGATGAAATTCAGTTCACAACATCTGACAAACATTTATTCAAATGATTTAAAACCTCGATACTGTGCAAAATTCATTCGCTGCTTTAAATACGAACTTAATACTTCAATCAAGTCACGTGCATCACTAATTTTGTCCGCCTTTACTAGAATCAATTTGTGCTCAATATGATCAAACCCCTGCGAGAAGTCTGTGTAGATTGTATCAAGTTGGTAACGATTATCCAAAGAACCAGATATCTAATGCACAAATGAACATAGCGCCAGAAATACTTCAGAAGCTGATTGGAAAGGAAATTTGAATAAAAATAGAGCATGACTGGGAACTCAATATCATCACTAAATCGTAAAGACCAGCCTAATGGCATCACGGATACACATATATCACATGATAAGGTTTAAGAACTACGAAAATCGTGCCTGTTCATAAAAAGGTAATATATTTCGAATATAGATAACTAGACCAATCTCACTTTTCCCATTATTTTCAAAGATATCTGAAACTGTTACAAATTTCCGACATTAGTCGGAGATTTTTAATAGTTTTCTAATTGAATATAAAATAATTTCCGAGAATTAATTCGGCTATATCGAATGGAACTCGACGGAGTTGGTTATAAGCAATCTTTAGAGTGATTTATTGCGCTGTTAAAAAGCAATGGGTATTTTTTTATCCTTCGTCGGTGTCCGAAGAAGGGCACTGGAAAAAAGGTTATAAAAATCATGTGGGAAAACGATAATAAATCGATATGTACTCGAGTACTACGATATTTGAAAGCGGGGTGCCACAAGGATCAATTTTCTGTCCTACGATTTATATACTATACTCTAGACTAGACCATGCTTTATTCACTTTGCTGATGACATATCATGTATAGTAAAGCAACACAGTATTGCGGAATTATCAATACTAGGTATGCAGATAAATACAGAATTAGAATAATAGTTGATTAAAGGCATGATCTCTTATTACTTTGAAACACATCACAACAAAACGATTAAGATGGACTGATCTCTGATCTCTGATCTCAGTCAGTTCTGTAAAGGATACAGATTTTTGTGTTCACAAAAGAGAATTATTCACAACATGTTGAAGATGCCTGCGAAAGCACCCACGAGGCTACTTTTCAAACAATCAAATAGGCTACCTTTGCCATCAATCTATATTCACGAACTGTTCGTCTTTGCATTTGCAAACAAAATATATCTAAAAATATGCACGATGATTACTGAAGATTGTCGATATATTTCGGCTCACATCATTTTATAAACCCGCACCCGAATATACACCAATAAATACATTTAACAAAATAAATAATAAAATCAGTTCGGTCAAGAAATATTTTCAAAAAGTTGATAAAAACGTACCTGCATGAAAAATGTTTCTATTCATGCGACGACTTTCTTTTTACTCATAAAATACTGAAGGTTGTGTTTGTGCCTTAGTACTAGCTGACGACACATAATAAGTGAATGTGGTTGATGTAATTTGTAACTTAATTTATAATTTGTAACTGATTTGAATGATGTTTGCTATTGATTTCCTTTTACAATTACGTTTTATTATTGGGTTTGTACGCACGTGTGATCTATGATAATGAAGTAAATATTATTATTATTATTATTAGAATTAGAAATGAATTGATTGAAGTAAGGAATACAAATATTGTTGTATATAGCGGATCTGGCCATGTTGCTAGTGATCCTAACGAGCTACTAGACTATTTCAATAATTTCGGAAATATGTTGCTGTCGTGAATATGTCACACGTTTAAATGCAAATAGCACTTCACGGACCAATGAACTTTCCTCCTACCCACACATCTTGACGAAATCAAAAATATTACTACTGATGTCTCTGTAAAAAAATCTGCCGGTCTTGGTGACATTCTTGTTTTCTATTATTACATATGCCCGACGTATTTCCCACGATCGTCTTAAGGTGGCCAAGATTATAGCACACCACAAAAAAAGTTAATTGCAAGGAAATATGTGTAAGAATAAAAACAAATTGAAGTTATTGTGTATCAGTCGAAAAGAATATTTGTGTTGGGGGTTGTGGGTTACAGTAAATGAAAGAAAAGAAGCATTAGACTAATTTTGGAATTTAAAAGCTTTCAATTTGCAGAATTCATATATGTATGCATTGATGCAAAAAAACGATCGGTCTCGTGCAGGTAAGTTTATTATGAAGACCCAATTAGCGTGTAAAAAATATTTTCTGATGCATTTCAAATAAGTTATGGAAGATTACATCAGTGCCTCTCGAAAGATGATGTTTCTCAATCTAAGGACAACGTGGCACAACTAGTTCAGGAATACCTTGATGATTCTGATATTGTTGCCCATATCCAATTTTCCTCCATATCAAAGCCATTATACATGAAAGAGTAATGTTAACGGAAAATATTTAAATCATGGGCTAATCATTCGACCTTTGTAAGGAAAAATGTGAGACTGAACCCGAAAAATTGGGCAAGGCTTGCGATGACTTAAATTTGTAAGTACAAGGAGCTGATGATGAAAACACTAAAATTAGTTTAAGGTCCAAAGAGAACTTCATCAACGAAAAGCAGATTTAGTAAGAGAAAATTTTCAGAATGAATACGAAAAAAGTTGATGAAGCTAACATACTAACTTGTGATCTGCAGAAATGTTTACACTATCCAAAATAAACTACTGGAAATCTTTATTTATACAATCTGCGACGAAGTTGAAGGTGGATGAGGTTCTCATGTCACATGTCTCGCTAACCACTTAAAAACTCGTGTGGTATTACAAAACTATGTCATTAAGTATTCCGATTCTAGCACTGGGCAAAATTGAAACTTCAAGACAACCCTTTCTCTCTTAAAGCTTGTATAAGATCCTGATACTAGATTGACACCATAGACGATACATTCTAGCTACCTATACATTCTTATCTTCCCAATGATGAAAATAGGTTTCTGTAAAAAAAGCAAGGAAGACACTTGTACAATATTCGACAAGACCCACTCCATATACAGCAAGAAGACCATTAACTGACGCAAAAAATAAATATATATATTGGCTCTACTACCATAACTTCCACCAATTTACCACCAAATACACACTCGTTCAAACACAAGTAATGTTTGTGAGCTGTCATCTGATGACTGAATGAATAGTTTAATTTTTTCCCTGCCCACGTTTTTCAAAAAACTCGTTATTTCAAAATTTAAATTCCAAGGAGATAGTTCACGTTTACAATGAACGACACATAACTGTGACATTTAATGTCAACACGAAATTGCAATATTCTGTGCATGGATCTAAGTTCTACGGAAATGATCCTTATTATAAAGCTACTAAAGCATTCATTCAATGTACCCCGGACAATCTAAAAGTATTGAAGAATACGAGAATTTAAAAAATCAAATGGAAATGTTTCTTACATAATTTTAATTTCTTTGCTTGTTGTAAATCTGTATGTTATTTCGTATTCATGTAGTCGACGTACGTATTTTTTTATTTCACTCTGACAATGCTTATATCTATTTTAAATTTACTACAATGTATTATTATTATTATCAATTTATAATGTTAATTTAATTTTTAACCAAGCGTACTTTTATCAAAGATTGATAGTCAATAGTCGAGGCCACACATTTATTGCAGATTAATCAAAAGTCATCATTAGCTGAGATGGACGATGAATGACGCCCCAAAAGGAAAACAATAGCGACTAAACAAGAAACAATATATCCTGACCATTGCGATATCTATAAATCTGTCACCACGCCATTCATCTTCATTTTCTCGATAAATAAATCGGCGGCATTTATTTTTAATAAATCGTGAAATTTCAGAAAGTCAAACAATGATAAAAGGCGAAGACGCGATCGAGGAATAAACAGATAGATATAGATTTATTTTATTTACTTCAAAGCTTCCGAATGCGCATATACAAACCACCAACGATTATACTGATATTTTAACCACAGACGCGCGATTATGTTGCCAGTTCGGCCAAATGTTGAGTAATTTTGGTCTCGTTGCTGTATAAAATTAAGTGTTAATAGTATATACTACACACACTAATTATTTTTTTTTCGAAAGTAAAGCTCATTAATTTATAATTTATAAAACAAGAAAACTGGGGCTTGACGCCTCACTGCTTATTGATAGAGAATAAGCAAAATAGTTCTTTCCTAAAAATATGGATCAAATTCACTGCAGAATTGTAAAGCTTTGTGGAAGATTGAAAAACTCAGATAGCCGAGCCAAGTGGAATTTATGTGTCACTTTGATCTCGTTTTTCGTTTACGTAAAATCCATGAACTTATTCCTACGAACATTACCGTCACAAATGGTGCCACTGCTTTACTTGCTCTCGCCATTCACAAATGTCGTTAGATCAAGTGGAATAATAACGGTTTCGAACAGCGTTCAATATTATTGACCAGTGACGTTAACTAAATCTTCACGCGCATTATTCAAGGACCGAGTAAACAACAATTTAAAATTTTCCTCAAAATCGTCCGACGATAAAATATAATTGCTGTTATTCACGAAGTGCAAAACAGTTACTGAAACGGTAATTATTTGTTTTTACAATCAATTAAAGATCAAGGTCCTGCACCTACTTACATTACGTTGCACGTATTCGTTTGCCATAAGAAAACAAGGCCAGGCACTAACCTGAAACAAATGAAAAATATGTAAACAACTGCCGGGGAAAATTGCACGCGCGTATGCAAGCAATTCGCATAGCATGCGGAAAGTGAAATTGGAAATGTTTACGTGCAAAGTTTTCCAGTAAATGGACGTTTTCAAATCGACTACTATATATATAGAAATCAATGTACAATTAAATAGTTACACACATATTGTATTCGGAAAGTGTCGTCATGTCGTTTTTCGATTTCCGCGTAACAATTTGAAGAACTCATCGGCTATGATTTCGAGTTGTTTTCGGATAATAAACTACTTTCAGAATCAAGCCACCAAGTTACTCAATTATATTTTGCAAATGTAATGAATTTTACGTATTGCAATTGCACATTTAATCCTTCATACCAAATTGACACCAAATTAATGATAATTAAATGAATGATTGAGCTATAAACAACAACTGCGTGAATTGTTATTTTTAGTTTGACATTTAACAATTCCTAGAATTATTGTTTTTTACGACATTCACTTAATTTTATTGTCTCTCAACACAGTGTAAAATGTTAGTTGTTAGTATAAATAACTAACTATTCAAGCTCATCTTTTAATTAAAATTTTAGCAGTAAAAGAAACACAAGAGTGTTTTGGGACATCCATGAATGCAAATCTATTTGATTTGCTTCAGACAATTTGCTGAATGCTGTTTCGTGGAAAATGACTCTGAATATAAATTATAATTATTAGATATGTAAGAATTAAAGTAAGAAATTGCCATGTTGGTATAAAATCGAACTTTTTTGGTAAAATGTGGAAACAATGGTCGTTTTAAAATACATGATAAATATAAATGATAATTTATAATTTATAATAATTTATAAATGATAAATAAAACATGATCGGTTAATGAAAATGAAAACAACCATTGCCCATTGCCCAACATCAGATTACGAAATTATTTAAATTAAATTCTTAGAACGTGTGCTAGAAAAGATTTTAAACGGCTTGACAATCAAACCATGTTTGTAGAAATAACTGAGGGACCATTTAATAAATAAATATTCTTAAGATTGACTGGTCGCTGGGCACTTGATGAAACATGTTTAATAACTACAAGAATAAGCACACTGGGTTAAGTGTTTATTATTGTAGTTAATAATAAATAAATGTCAAATAGCAGAACTATGTTCGACCCTAGATGAAAAATGGGGGAAAAAAAATCACATAATACAAGAAGATGCTGGAAAACATGTACAGGAAAAATCAACAGATATATGCAACATACAAGGAACAAAGGAAAAAAGACCAAGGAAACGTAAAAACAATCAAAAACGACTCTTTGCAGCATTAGCATATGACAAAAAAGAAAATGTGAAAATTATAAAAGGTAAATGATCGATGAAGTGAAGAAGACACAAGAAGATGATATAATACAATGATTGGGGGAATATTTTAGCGAATTACTAAATGATGAACCCATGGATAAAACAGAAAGAAATAGCAGGGAATATAAAAAAGAGAAGGAACGCATAAATCACATGAAGAGGAGGCAGTGATGACAATAACCATAGAGGAAGTAGAAGACACAGAGATGTTAAAAAAAATGAAGAGCATGATGTGACGAAATTGAGGCGGAGACGTTAACATTTCTTGGCGCCAAAGGGAAGCAAGAATTGAAAGTTATACAGAATTTTGCATGAAGAAATAAGAATATACCCAAATAGTGGGATAGCAATTAATAAAAATGGCAATTGTGAAAAATGAATTGTGGAATTTATGCCTATGGGAATTGCCTTAAAATTCGTAGGTGTAATTGGTGAAGGGTTTATTCATACAAGCACAATTCTGTATAATAAAACAGCGAAGTGTGAACCTGCAATAAAACTTTAAAGTAGTTTGACAACCTAACTGAAGTGACATAAAGTGGGGTGCGGAGTTCACTACTTTATATATGTAATGAATGAACGTGACGTGAAATAAAACCCTGGTAGGACAGAAAAACATACATGTGGTAGAAATTAGAGACTTGGTAATAAATTTAAATTTCTCGAAACGCTTAAAAGTGAACATGGAAAAAACAAAAGTAATGGTAATGGGGTATAAGATGTACAAGGAGTAGAAAAAAGATCATATTCGAGAGAGGATCACATGCAGATGATATCGAAAGTCGGAAGTAGGATCAAAAATAAATAAATAAATAATAAAAAAAGAAATTACCATTGACCAAATGCACAGTGCATCAATATTTAACATCAAATATTAACGGGTAGTGCAAAGAACTTGGTATTAAATCAAAGAAGAAAATGTCACAGGCTCAAAGCTAGCTAACTACATAAGAAATGTAATGGGGCTCAGACAATTAAACAAAGACGAAATAATAATTAATACAGAAGCATTGAATGAAAAAATAGTGTGGAGGCCTGTGGGAGCGTGCGTGTGTCGAATTGTCCAGCAGGATTATTCGGACGTTTCGATGAGGTCACATTTGCAATATTCGGGTTGGACCTCTCACGGCCCGCTGAGGAGCAAGACCATGATAGGCCACTAACCAGGAGTCAGAGGAGAAACTTCGACCAAGAACAGTAACCTGAAGATGGTAAATATGGCATTAATTAATAAAACTGTCCATGAAGACTAACTGATGGATCGGTAGACAGTACTGTTTCTGTATTATTGCACTTCATCAGCAGCGATTATGAAGAACTTTACTTAAAATAATAAATAATACCACTCTTTATTCATTAAGACAAGATCGCGACGATTTTAATTGTCGTCTCCAACAGGGCACTACAATAGTTAACATTTTTACATATAATGAATCATTTTTTTTTTAATATATTTACATGATATTTGAAGTTATTATTTTACAATGTTCATTCATCTATTAATTTAATCAATGTTGACGCTTTAACTAAGCACTACTACAATTTTCCGAAAGTATAAATCTATTGTGTTGATAGCTTAGATTAAGTGCACTATCGTTTTTTTTTAATATTTTACATGTAACGTGTTTGCCATGTGTTCACTGCAATGATATACCCGATTTGTTACCAACCTGTTTTCTTGCTTTCCTCTACTTAACACATCTATTTATTATTTAATTTGAAACTCAATTATTATAAATTAATATTAAAATTTGAATTGAAGCCCAAGAGAAATATGTATATATTGTTTTTGTTTTTAATTATGAAGTTTTTATTTTTATTTTTTGATACATTTCTAGAAATCCACGTTTGTTCTTAACTTTATATTATTAACAAAATGTATGGTGTGATCTAATTCAGTCACGTGAATTGCCTAAAGCGCATATTTGTAACTTTTTTTAATGTAACTTTTATGTCCAATTACTCTATTTTTGATTAATTGTGATGACTGAGCTATATAACGTTTCTCACAACTTGAACTTGACATTGACATTGAAACTGGGTCTTGTATCTTTAAGCTTCCTAAAGATATTGTTAATTATTTTAATATATTTTCAAATTATTTTTATATTTTCTTGGCTTTATTTTTTTATGATCTTATTCCTCAAATCTGTTATATTAATAATTGTATAGATTTTTCCCCTATGTTTTCTACATCTTCCTCATTTTGTGCTTTGTTTTCATTATTTTTTATTGAAGTAGTATCATTATCTCTATTTGTTGTTCTATATAGTAAATTGGTTACTAACGTTCTCGGATATGAGGGTTCCATCAATTTTTTTCATATTTTTACAAATTGTTTTCTAAATATTTATCATTACTGATGGCTGTGATACGTTATTATTAGCAGATACTGAACACATTTTAAGTAATATTGAAAATTACAACAGTGACATGTGTAGGGCTAATTATTCTTAATAACCAATCATATATTGAATCAACAAGAGATAAACAACAATAATCAATTAAATATAACAAACAATATACATACAGAATTAATTTAAAAAGTGATAAAGGATGTACAACAGATGTAATGTATAAGGAAGAATATAATAACAAAATATTGAGATAGCTGGAAGGTGAAACGTTTAAAAAATTAACAAGAATCCTACACAAGTTATACAAACGAAAACGGATAAGTTTGTTACAGAAATAGAAACAAGAGGTAAAATAACCAAAGAAGAAGGGAAATAACTCAGAACCCACAATGCACTATGTTGTATGTTTTAAAAAAATGTACCACGTCGTCTGATAATGTCAAAGTCCTACAATGCATGTAGCAAAATGGATTGCTCAAATATTAACTAATGCATCTAACAATCAAAATGGATACTACACAAAAGACACATAAGTTAGCTGAATTTATAAAAAGCAAAATAATACCAATCACCTATATAGATGTAATAAACTTATATGGGAACATTACAAAAGAACTTATAAGAATGGGATAAATTCAAAGATATTGCATATAATTTAATAAAAAAATACTTTTTTTTAATTAACTGAATTCGTATTGGATAATAACTATTTTTCCTTAAAAAAATATGTACTATCGAAACGAACATGTAAAATTAACTTTATTAAGAAATATGTTGATGACCTAATAACTGCAATACCACAAGTGCAGAAGAAATTCTAAACGTATCTAACAATTACAATACAAATTTTAAATTTACTATAGAAGAAGAAGGCATAGACAACTCAGTTCCGTTTTGGGATACCAGAGTTGTTAGAGAAAGTGGAGGGGATCAGTACGAAAAAAATAAATCATTGATTACATACATTAACCATTATTAATGATATTTTTTCAACACACCATAATGAAAACTGAGCAACATACAGAAAACATGAATTTGTGTCATTTTTGACAATAGACGTTTTCAATAACAAATTTGAGAGTCGTTCTTCTTTAGTCACAGCAATGATTTCTTCTGTTAGTGTTCTGTTATCAGTGGTTCGCTGGGAATGGTTGGTTCGCTCCAAGAAGTTTTGAAGGGTACTACATATAAAGGTATTTCAACAAGTAAGGTTCATGGTAATAGCACCAGTTAGCCTTATACCTATACAGCAAAAATGATCGCGATCTAATTATTCATTTGTATTACATTCTATTGAGCAGGCAAAGACCATTAAAATATTCGCAATTGATAGGCAATTCACGTCCAATGAATATCTAGCGAAACAAATGACATTTAGTAATATTGAAATGAATTAAAATTAATTTGTTAAATTTTTGGTAACAAATATTATCTCAAGACAAGGTAGGCTCAGGCATCTTTATAAGCATTGAAATCTCCAAATAAATGAAATATCCCAACAGAACGCAACACAGCACAACCCAACCCAACCCAACCAAATCTAACCAATCCCAACCCAACCCAGCTCAACATAATCCATCCAAAACCAACCCAACCCAACCCAACTCAACACAATCCAACTAAATCTAATCTAACCCAAATAAACCTAGTCCAACCCAACTCAATTCGAGCCAACCCAACCCAAATTAAGATGATCAGATGTAGATAAGTTAATTACAATAGATCGATCATGTCATCAAAGTGATTTGTCAAAAAATGCGTTAGAGAAATCCACATTGAATCGAAATCGTGCCAATTGAATCCAAATCAAATGCAGCAAAATTTTAAATATAGTTGAGATTAAATTAAAATAGTTCAAACGTTCACATTCATAAAAATCTTACTGATTAGAGGTCGAGCTGAACAGGAAAGTGATTAAAGTGAATTAAATGTTTTTTAATGTTGTTAATGAACAATTATGGTTAATTGAATTGTGGGGAACGACAACTCGCTTTAGTCTTAGCACAGTTAGTTTTGACTCTTTCTGCTGAAGATGGACAACTAAATGTAAATTTAGGTTTAATATAGTGCTGTGTGGTAGAAGGAATATTTATTTTATTTTACTTTTCCAACGACAGTTTCCGATTTACTATAATTACAGCTTTGACATAAAACGAAAAATCTAAATTTTAGTGATGTACGACGTCCCATTATGAAAACTCCGCAAACAAACAATTAAATTGACCAACGGGCGGTTAGGTTGTAAATAGACGGTTCATAAATCACACATGACAGCTATGTTGTTCCTTAAAATTTCTTTAAGCAACAAGCCTGTGTACACTTACGAAATGAAATCCTAGAGTTTTGAAATAAATTTCTCTTCGATGCTCGCTGGCTCGAAATCGGACATGCTACTTCTACTGAATTTCAACTTGTATAAAAAACCAACGAACGACGAAATTAGAATTACATCAAGTAAACTAACCCAATTCCAATTAATTGTTATAAACTATTAATACCATTTATTAACCATTACGATTCGTTCCATTTTATATATGTACATTTAAGTAGGGTGGAGAAACGGCAGCATTTTCACGCGCATTTTAACCGTATAATGATAGGATGCGGAATAATCGAAGTCGAAGGATGCAGATGAACACAGACACGCCTTTCAGTTCGTTGCAATCACGCTCGGCGAACGCATTACAATTCGCCGCGTAGTGTAAACAAAATTATCCCCAGAGAAATTTAATGACGCAAACGCGTGTACGTGTGAAATTGAATGGGGTCAAGTTGCGAGAAAATACTCCCACTTGGCAAACTGGAACACAATTAATCGCAACTGCATAATGTGCAAGGAAATGCGACAAGCACGTTTGAAATATGGACGAACACGTGCTCTCCTCAATGCAAATCCGCATTTCTTTTGTGTTATTTGCCTTATTATTGAACGTTGCAACAATCATTTTAAATGGGTCCATAATTATGATTGCGCTGTTGTTGTAAGAAACGTGAATGTGTGGTTTTTACTTTTTACTTAGCATAATAATAAAATTGTTTTAATAGTCTCATTAAATGTAAACGATCAAATATAACGTACAGAGTATTTAAAAAAACAAATTATTTTCAACAACAAACCCGATGAAACGAACTAATCTATAGTGGGGTGGATTTTTTCTTATGGAAGGTTTAACTTCGGAATGGCTTGAAACTAAAATAGGCTCTAAATGTAGTTATTTCGAAAAATAAGATTATGTTATAAATATATATAAATCGAAAATTCTAAACTTAAATAGATATTCAAATGCCAGTTTTGGTCTATTCTGGTTTCCAATGTGACTTGGAATTTGTCCACGTTTTGAATTATATACACAAATATAAATGGGCTCCTATTATTTATCCCGTCACGGGCTTGGATTCTGCTTTGAAATAATCTCGCGAAGCCGTGTTGCTAATTAGAACATTTAACTAAAAACCTTAACGATCTGGTGATGCAAAACGATAAATTTGACGGCTCAGCTTTCGTCGCGTTCCGTCGATTTATTTCACCCAAACGTGATTACCGTAAACCCAAACCTGTGCTACGCTAAGTAGAAATTTTTTAACATTTATTATGAATGGAGCGCGCAGATTTGCGCGAGGCGTGCGCCCCCGCAGGCAAATAGAAACATTAACTTGAACTTTATAATAAATCAACATCCACGCAACAATGTGTGATAGAATCGTCTTGTTTTTGTTTAGAGATTTCCGAAGGTCGGGACAGTAAACATACAATTACAATTTATTGGATATTGCTAAGGTCATTCGGAATTTACAGCTCAAAGTATGGCCAACGGCGTCAGGCTCTGGAACGTCGAACGGTGGCGCAGCAATATTTCATTTACAACTTCGGTCGTAAACCACGCTGGTAATATCGCGTATGTTGGCCGTTAGGAATCTCGCGCAAATAAACGCGCTGGAAAATAGCCAAAGGGCACTCACCGGACCAAGTGGGCTAGATATTCGTTTTATGTTGTATCCGGCAGTGTCCAAATAATTAAAGCGGAATTATGCGGTTGTTAAAAACTGTTTTACAGTGGACATAAATCAGCAGGTATGCATCATTAAACAAGTTTTACCACTTCATGCCCAACAATTATTATTTTTTGTCGGCCTAACCGTAAATAATTTTGGATTCGGCGAATTTTATAGTTAGCCGAAGGCCTTCGGCCAATATTCTTGCAGTTATATTTCCACGAACGATTATTATGTCAAGATATATAAGACAATAAAATAACCAGTCATTCGCGACCAACAGCCATTAAAACAAATAATATTACTTATTAAAAACAATTCCGTAATAATAAAAACATTTACCATTTTAATAAAATGAAAAGTTAACGGTTCTTAGTTCTTTTATTATTCACAAATAACTAACCAATGGTGATATTAGTAAGAAAATACTGAGAAACGAAGCACGTTTGCATAGTTAGTTTCTTCTTGATGCAAATAAAATAATGGAAAATATTTAATCAATCGTTCAAGAAGACTCCAACTCACTTAGAGATCATATGTTGTTTTAAATGGAAACCATATTTTTTTATGATGAATTTGGAAAGGGCAAGACCAAATTTAAAATGATAAAAAAATTTTAATTTTTGAGACAGTTGACTTTAAAATTGGCATTGAAATTACGACAGTTCTACATCAGTTTGTTTATTTGTTTTTATTGTGTGTTTCTTCTGCGTAATTAAGTAAATAATGGTACAATATTTGACTCAAAAAAGGCGAATTAAAATTTTAATATTGGTAGGATGTGGCGAACGTACCAGAATCCAAGAGGTCTGTGAGCTATTCAATAGCAAATATCCTGATAAAGAACTTATCACAAGAGCATTTTCTGGACTCGGATATGCGAAAGGGATACATATGGGGCAAAATTAAATTGCCGGAAAATAGCCCAACCAAGTACACCCAGCACACTATATGAAAGAATAACAGCAACAAAACTTGCAAAAATGCAATCAACTCTGATACTTGATATTCGCCCTAAGGCAACTACGTGGAAAAGACTAGTAATACACAAAAAGCACTTCGTAGATCCATTCGACAGAATATGACAAGAAGACTTAAAGATAGGAATGCCTGAAAGAGGAATAAAAGACAAGCTAATAGAGATGGTCAAAATACTCAAAAGTAGCGACTACGTCCGCACTAGGAATGAAAGCTCTGGAAGATTTGAGACGACGCGACGGTATGACTCAGACAAGGCTGTGTATTAAATCCGCTTATATTTACGGTAGTCCTGGACGATTGGAAAATGAAAAGAATACAGGCGACATAACTAATATTTACAGACGATGTGGCGATCCTACTAAAAAGACACAGCATGAGAATATTCAATAATGAATTAAAGAAAAGGAATATGATAAGTAACTTCGAGAAAAGTAAAACAATGATAATAAACCCTGGAAAACAACACACATCATAGAAATAGAAGGAATAATATTGGCGCAAATAAAAGTTTTCAAATACTTGGGGTATATGTGAGTGAAAACGTAAAACTGAAATAAACCAACGGATAAATGAAGCAGGTAGATTATTTAACGCAATCAGAACAACATTCCTATGGAAAAGAGAGATGTCCGAAAGAAACAAAACTGAGACAAGAAAGTGGCACAACCAGCTCTGCCTATGCTAGTGAGGCGTGGATAACATCGGGCAGACAGAAGAGCGGATTAAATGCCATAAAAATGAGATTCCTCAGAAAAATAGAAGGGAAAACAAAGAGGGACAAAATTATGAACGAATTACGAACACAGAGTGATACTAAACACGCAACCAATGGAACGCAAAATATAAGAAAGCCAACTAAGATGGTTAACCCAACCCAACCCAACCCAACCCGGGCTAATTTACTAAGACAAGCAGAGAAGAAAAACAACAGAGGAAATCATAGCAAGACGAAGTACGAAAAGCAGCAGAAAAGGAGGACCAGTATGGAGTAACATAAAGGGAATCGACGGCAGATCGAAAGAAATGGAAAATATGGAAGAGGGAACTTCTGCCGAGCTAGACCACTACCCCTTACAACGAACGGTAAAATGGGTTAGGATTAAGTAAGTTTTTTTACTAGCGATTAGGCGTAGTGTAGATCCGACAAATTCTTGCTTTGCCATAATTCTACGATTTTGCATTAACACATCAATGAATATATTGAACAGGAGTGCTGAAACCACACAATTTCGCTTAACTCCTTACCCTGCATTTTATCGTCCACGGTTGATTCTGGATGTTGAGTATATTAATGTCATCATTGAGATAATTTTATTGGGAAATCTGCGCAGTTTATTCTGCGCGATGCTGCCGAACGCTTTCCGCTCATCTCTTCTGTTTGCTTGAACTATGCATATCTAATTTATGGAAGACTTAAAATACTTTTTCTGAGCAAACAGAAGATTAACACCCTTCCAGTTTTCGGAATATTTAATGTCTCCGTCTTTTTGGTATCACCACCGTCATCCCCGTACACATTCATCGTTTTTCCTTTACCTTCTATTGGCAATTGGCAAGTGGCAACTGGTTGACCTGCAATGTTTGTATATGTTTTCAAAAATCCTGGGGCGATATTGCCAATGGCAGGTACCTTGGGGCATCTGACATTCAATTAGTTCAATGGTTGGTTTGTCTATTTCAATTTCCAATTGTGTTCTGATATGTCGGTGACCAATAGAACTTGTAGTATTCATGCCATCTTTTGTAACGGTTGCTCTGTTAGTTTAATTATGAAATAAATGTTCTGACTGCAACGCTAATTGGTTCGTCGTTATTTTTTTCTGATTTACTAACTGTTACTACTAACTGATTTACTAACTGTTTTATATTCTTGTACAATTATTTTTAGTCGTTTCTTCCGGCTGCTACCTCTGCTATTTTTATTTTGATCTGCTGCCCCTTTCTTAACATTTTTTTCTACCGTTTCATATTTTCTTGCTCATATCTTCCTATGTACATAGGTATTTGCTTGATCTATTTTTATACTTTTCTGTTGTTTAATCAATTCCCATTGGATTTCCAGATTGTCTCTTTTTTGTGATGCGGAAGTAATTTTACGCCTCATTCCTTTATGGATTGTGAATTTTAATATTTAATATGTTGATTGGTTCCACCGCCTGTACCGCAATGTACATACGTATATAAGGAATCATTAAAATTGTGATTAAGACACATTTTTCATGTTATGTAATATGTTTAAGAGTTCTTAGCAGGAGATTACTTTGTTTTACACCGGATGCGTCTGTAGGGGCGTAGCTGACAATGTTTCTTATCGGAGGTGTAACTACAGCAGTTGGTTATGTCAGTTTCTGTATTAATATGGTTTAAGGTGTGTGAGTTATTACTGTTCGCCTGCTGAAGCCAATTAATTAAGTCTATGATCTATAATTATTATATATTTTCACTAGTTCTAATAAAATGTTCTCGTTAAAGTAAAAAATAATGGCAACAAAGTGACTTTGTGCTTTATACTATTTATATATTTTGTTTCGTTAATTTCGTATATATTAGTTATTAGTGGTGTTGATCAATTACTATCCCTCCAGCCGCACCTTATCATCGAGATTTACTAGAAATATTTCTATGTTGCATGTATTGTTTGTAATATTAAATATTTTTTTTAGCTTTTCACAAACTGCGTGCGACTGTTTGGTAAGTCACTATCAAGCTTATTTTTGCGGGCTTACTAGTCCTAAAAGCATTTGAGTTACAAATTACAATTTGTTCCATTCACGATAATGTTTCGTTATAAATCCTCAGTTACAAATACATTCAGAAAATGTAAAAAAAAAATATTTTTCAACAGAACTTTTCAAATAAAATTTGATTAAAATTTCAATACCTTTAACTTTTATACGAACATTTTTTTCGATACCACGTTTTCGAGACATTGTAAAAGGTAATAAGAGTAAATCATCACTTTTATATTTACTATTGTTTTCAAAATATTTTGAAATCTTAAGTTTCAGAGTTTCAGCTTCAATAGTTTGGACGCTAGAGCGCACAGATCCACTCACACATCTACGTCGTTTGGTGTCTTTATAAAGTATAAGAAAGTAAATATGAGTAATCATTTATTTTTCACACATACGGAAGCCACAAAGTCATACCCCCCGCCGCGGTTAACAAACAGCTTTCGAGCGCCGTATATTCTCCACATTTCCGTAACGTCGATGAATTATCTGAAGCATTTTTCTTCTTACAGATAACGCATATTAACGGCCGAATCGAGATTGTGAAACCGCCAGCGTCGATTTATCGCCATTATCGCAATCGACACCGTCGCGTGCTGTCATGTCGTTATTTATTTCACGATCGCGTTTAAATTGCGCGCTTCGAGAGCTTCCGCTATTAATAATCGGATTATTCGCCCGTGGCACTAGCGCCAGAATATAAATACGCGAGCGTATTTGTCACAATCGTTGCCTTTCTACCGGCGGCATCCAACTTTGCATTATCGTAAACAAACATCGCTCGTTTGGCCAAGTTTGCACACAAATCTTCGAAATGGGATTATCATGTCATTGAGATTACTTGCGTTACAAACAATATTTGCCAAAACACCGAAACTAAGATTTATATGAGTACAATAGAACTAAAGAAAAATTAACGTTGCGGTGTACAAAGAATTTCTATTCTAAGCAAACAAAGCATGAAGATACTTAGTTAATATGCTCATGGAGCTACATGCGCTACTAATTTTCGTTTGAACTTGAGTTTGTTCTAATTTAGTTAGTAGATTTCATATTTTAGTAAGTATAATATAAATCGTCGCTTTTTATTTAAGTAATTAACAAAGTGGTAAATTTTTTAATTAATTCGAGCAGTATATAATTATACGCGAAAAAACAAGACATCGTAATCGCTTCCAATTACTGAATTACATTTTAGAAGGTATTTTATACAAATTGAAAACAAATCAGCAATCAAACATTTAACTGGTTTTGAAAAAGCATCACATAAATTTAATGAGAGGAACCAGGCCGAGAAAATAGCAACTAAATGAATTAAAAACAAAGATGAGAAGAAAAATCACATAAGAAAGGTAAGAGAGAAATAACAAAGTGAGCAAAAAATAATGTGCTACATGGAGACTTGGGTAAGACGAATCAATAGGAAAGAAGTATAATTAATAACACGAAATAGTAAACGCTAGCAAAAATATTAGGTGTGACAAACCAAATAGAGTTTATCCCTAATCATCACGTGTTGTTTTTTTCTATGGTTTCTCTTTTGCGAAGAGTGGTGATTGTTATGAATAAAGAGTACAACTTAGTGGAGGTACTCACAATAGTAAAGAAGCGGCAAGAAAGATGGAGGACATTCTCAGAAACGTAATAATCGCTGATAATCCAATAATAACAAAGGTATATGGGACCATATTGGAAAGTAAAGGAACGACTATTTCATAATAAACACAGAAAACAGGCAAAAGATAAAAGATGTGAGAGTAAGGAGTTAAGCAGAAATAGGAAGCGATCACTACCTAGTCCGGGCAGACATCTTATCAACGACGAACACACGAGATAAGTTAAAACGAAGAGGAGACCAGGGACATATACCAAGCAAAATTAAATGAAAGACAAGAAAAAGAAACAAATACAATAAGGGGAATGGAGTCCAAAATGTCCTAAATCACGTGAAAGATATAATGGAGCGATGGAAACAATATTTCAAGAAACTAACGGAACTAGAACATGAAAAGGAAAATCAGGAAGAAGAAGTACAAGAAGGAGACGGGGATGAGAACACAATCAATAACATTAGAAGAAATAACGGCAGCTATAAGTAGATAGATAGATCAGTAGATAGAACTAGGTGAAGCCCCAGGTCAGGATGAAATTGCAGGACAAATGGTGAAATACATGGGGGAAAGGGCTTAAAACCAATTCATCGCCTGATGAGTGAGTTTTAAGAAAAAACGAAAGACGCGGGAATTATAATGCCACTGTTTAAAATGGGATGTATAAAAATGACGCCAAGAGGGATCACGTTAACAAGTATTTCGGGCAAGGTGTTTACAAGAATCTTAGAAAAAAGGTTAAGAGAAATACCCAAGTCTTAATATTCATCTTAAGGCAATTGGGCGAAAAAGTACTAAGAAAATTAAAGAAATCCACAAAGATCTTAAAAATTCGTTCGACGGGGTAGAGCGAAAAAATGTATAGAAAGGTTTGGAAAAGAGAAAGTAGAAACAGGCATGATAGAAAAAAGTTCTTTGCAAAAACATGAAAAATAAGAACACAACGACGAATCGGTAGAATTCTGTACAAAGGTGAGCCTACAACAAGGGTCCTCTATTGTTCTCAATAGTTGTAGACGATGCTATAAATAGAAGTAAAGCGAAATCCAAAGGATCATCGACAATGAAGACGATAACAATAGAAGATAAAATGTCCGCGAATGTTATCAGAATAACAAGGAAAAACTGTACCATAACCTTACAATATATCAAAATGAACTCTGGGAAATAAATAGTCAAATAAATACAGCAAAAACAAAGACAATGAAAATCGCAGCAGAAGAAACGCAGCACGAAATTGAAATAAATGGCAAAATACTAGAACAGGTCAAAAGTTACATTACCTGAGGACAGTTATGGAAGAAAATCGAAAAATAGAGCAGGAGATGACAGAGACAAGAGAAACACCCAAGTTTACCAGAAAGTGGCGAGACTCTCAGTAATATATAGCAGCGAATCATGGATAGTAACCAACACAAATAAAAGCAGGCCTGGCAGCTGTAGAAATGAGATTTTTAAGGAAACTCAACGGCGTCACTCGAAGAGATAGGGTGCGGAACACGACAGTGAGAGAAGAAGATTGAAGGACCAACAGAAGAAAGACAACTGAGCTGGCTGAGACACATACACAGAATGAAGGAGGAGAGAAAAAAAATTAAATTTTTGAAGTAAGAAGAGCGGGAAAACATAAAGTCGGACAATCCACATCAAATGGAACGAAACCGATAGACTGGCACAGGATACAAAAATACGCCTAGGGGTGAATGGACTTGCGATTAAATAACAGAGTAATAATAATAATCGCTACTAGATAAGTTTATTTGGAAATTTGATTAGATTACAAACCGAAATTAAATGTAATTTTCAGTCTATTATAATGTAAAATTTTAGCCAATGAGACAAAGAAAGCATAAGTAGCTTACTGAAATCTGCAAGCATTCCAAAATCCTGTTAAGTAGCAAACTGTGTCTAATAATTCTAAGAATTAAAATAATGTAAACAGTAAAATTGAGTTTTTTTGCGGTAAAATCCATGTTGGCGTTGCTTAAAATTACGTAATCGATTAATGCCGCAATCCTAACCTATAAATTAACGTTCAAAAGAAATTTCAGTAAAATTAACATAAAATGAACTTTATACATCAAACAATGTTTGCATCCATAATCACATCACCACAATTCCATATAATTTCATTCTGTGACATTTTGAAAAGTTCTAGCGGCAAAAGGCCCGATTCAAAATAATAAGTCACAAACCCTCAATCATAGTAGGCGAAAAAATCATGGACATATAAAATTAAAGTCACCACAGTCATAGGTTTCAGCTAATATCAGGCTTTCAAATGATAATTGGCACCAAATGCATCGACATAAATTAAAAAGCACGACATAATAAGGTGATGACAATTGAAATATTAAAGAGAAATATGATAATTATGCGGTTGTTTACGTACAGAATGAGGGGGCGTTGGAATAAAATGAATTCTATAAAATGCAGAAAACAAATAATTGTGGGAGATATGAATGGCAGTGGGAAATAACAACACATTGTGGTAGGAAAATAAATAATGGCAAAACACAGTAAAATTCGGCTTATTTAATAACGAAATAAAATACTCATGTTGTTTACAGCAATGAAGCATATAGAAAGTATAATTTCTTGGAACTTTCGCGAAACACAATTATTTACTTTTAGTAACGGAAATATGTTTCGCATTCCAGGCATTCCCTTAAGGCTTCAGTCTAGTCAATTGTCATTTAATAAAACTTCCAATTCGATTGATATTTTATCATTGTTCAACCATATCTTTTTTCATCCGTTGGTTAATTTTCAATAATGACTGCATCCATCATTTAAATTTGTTTCGTCCTACGTCGTGGTCTACTTGAATTTCATCATTTTTATAAAATTATGTATTGTTACATTTTTCTTTTTGAGAAACCTTTTGCATATCGAAAATCTCTTCGATTACACATTATACTAGATATATAGAGCTCCCTTCCATTCTAATTTCAACTCATTAACTTTTCAAATCGAATCTAATAGGTACCGTTATCTGGTTTTTAAAATAAAATTTGTGATAGTAAATTTATCAAAAAACCCAGGCCATTCACAGGCACATATATATTCGTCATTGTGTCTAGTTTAATTTTATTATATAATTATCCCCATCTTCTTCTTATTTCACCACGTTTAATAAAAAAAACAGCTGCAACACCATCCAATCGCATAAACACGAACCGAAGCAAAGACGCCGCAAAAATCCGCAATCTGAAGTTTCCAATTTAAAACTTGCCACAATTACAATATCTTAGGGGACTCGTAATTCATTCCCTATGGAACCTAATCCGTTCAGGATGCAGCTAAATATTTTCCGGCAGAATATACGCTCGCGTGACTTGTTCGCATTAATCATTCGAGCGTAGGATACCAACGCTAGGACCTGTTTGAAGGCATTTTATATCTGGCCGGCTAAGAGCTAGTTATCGATCCGGGCGAGTATCGTCCGGAAATAATTTTACACACGCGTGAACGGCGATTTTTACAAAAGCAATTTTACTTTCATAGTCTGCAAAAAATATGTTAAGTAAGTGTGGAAATTATTGCAAAAACTTGCCATCGTACATCGTCGAATGTGGAAAATGCTTGGAATGTTCGAAACTTTTTGCAACGGGATCGATAAGTCAGACAAATGCCAGGTACTTTAAGCACTAACTTCGGAATTCGTGGATTGTCACATTAAAATGCAGCGCAGTACGTCAATACCAATTACAAGTTTAACTTACAAGTTGATATATTTTTTTCATGATTTACAAGAGTTGCCGTGCAATGTAGAGTTTGGCCGGGTTGGATCGTGATACATGGCATTTTGTTCCTATTTATCACAATTAATAGTCGGTAAAATAAAAAAAATCATAAATGAATAACAAGCGTACTACGTAATATGTTAAATAATTGTTTCCTTTTACAATGAGGGTGAAGGCATCCCGAGTTTTGAAATTTCCGTTTCTTAGCCATCTAATGATTGAAAGTGTATTCCAAACACATAAATGAAATGTATGACTACGTACCTTGAGAACTGCAGCAATTAAGTGGCATATCTAATTCTTTTAGCTTAATTCTAATTTCATTTATTTATTCATTAGTTCAATGCGCATTCAATTTTTTTATCCAATTGGCCAACTGCCCAAACGTGATATTGTCGCCATTTATAAAAACCAAAATATTTCTAAGACAACAATTTACCGCGTCATTAAGGAATGTGGGGAAGGTTTGCCGTGTATGAATATTCCCAAGTTTTAAATCATGCAAAGCTTCAGAACTTTATTGATTCTTCAAGAAATAGAAAGGAGTTTCACCGAGAAGATTAGGCCGAAGATTTCACATTTCCCATATGACAGAGGGTAATTAGTAGAAATAATTTAAAATATAGAAAGCGACAAAAATCTCCAAAATACACGGCTGCTCAGAGGATTCCAAGATGCTGCAGACAATTAAGATTAGAACATTTCAGAAACAATGCCATGATAATTTTAGACAACGAAAAATATTTTACATTATCTAACTCCGAAATAAAATGAAACGAATGCTTTTATAAAGACAACATTGAGGACATTCCTAATGACTTAAGGCATAAGAAAAATGGGAAATTTGAGGGCAAGTTGTGCCATTTAGGAAGCTAGTTTTTGAGTTAGGGGCGAAGTTGTAAATGCAGACATTTATATTCGAAGATGCCTCCCCAAATTGGTGAATTTTATTCAAACGCATCATGTTAATGATAATATTATGTCTTGTCCCGATTCGGCATCGTGCCATTATGCTAGAAGAACCCAAGCTTGCTTAAGGCAACAAAATATCCCATGTGTACCTAAAGAGCATAACCCACGAATGTTCCACAGACACGTCCAATAGATGAGTTTTGGGCTTTACTCGGTAGAAAAGTTTACGACAGTAGGCAGGAAGCCCAAAATGAAGAAGAACTATGACGCAGAATATCCGACAGTTTAACTCACTTACCGTCCAAAGGCTGAGGAGAGGCATTCGCACCAAATTGCGAACCATTGAAACTCATGGCCCTTTAACTGCTATGTGATACATTATTATATTTAATTATAGTACAAGCTTCACTGAATCGTTTTACCACCAAATTAATTAAAACAATTATAGTTTGAATAATTATATTTCAAAAAATGTTGCCAAAACTAGTGTATAATGCAAATTTAATTTTGTTTGTTAAAAAAAAATACAAACTATTTTGTTACGTATGGAATAAAATATTACCACTTATAATGGATCAAATAGAATTAAAAATATTGATTTTAAATAGAATCAGGATTAAAAAGAAATAATAGTGTACCTATAAAATTTCGAGTATCGCTGGGTGGAGTCCTTTACTGACTACTTTATCACGTCTAGACGACTTGAATGCGAACGTCCATGTTGACCACGACAGATATATTCACCGATTGCACTGCATTTCTTGACAACAAAGCCCATGAAATGGCTTCGCAACAACTGGGATTAAATTCCCAATAAATATTCGCGCAAAGAATTCACTTAACCTTCACGCAACGTCACATGATTAAATTGATTATAATTACAAAATTAAAGTCGTTAAAGATAAACTGAAATTGCATTTCCCCAAACCCCGCTTCTGATAGCGTCGGCGCTCCCAGTACTTTAGGTCTCATTATACTTAACCTCTGAAATCGACGAAATTACTTAATAATACAACTAGGGAACCTGTTCGTAACATTACATCGCCTCTTTTGCGAATTATCCACAAATAACCATTATATTAATTCAAGCGGATCCGAGTCGACCGGTCAGCACGATTTGCGATTTAATTCGCGGGTTTCATCACAGTTGTACTGTAATTGCATTTTGTGCATTCGCAGACTCCGACATATCCACAAACCTCGGTGTTCCACTAATAGACGGTCGTCGACTACCTTGGAGTTATTGATCTCGGTTAGAAACTGCGTATTTTACTAACGACGCATTGTTTTTGTACGATTTCCACGGCGTTCTGTTTTGCGTGCAAACAGAAATTTTCGTTAATTAATTTTCCCGTCAAAACGAGCTTTTCCGTCACAGGAACCAACGTGTCTGATAACTTGGACATGTTCAAACCGCAACGCGATAATACAAACAACACTGCTAGTTGAAAATTTCAGTACAGTTCATTTTCAATTTTATTCTTAACCAGCAAATATTACGCGTTTTTGAGTGTCGTACTCAATTCACCATAAGTTCGATTTGTAAAAGTTTGTGCAGTTTATAATTAACTGTGTGGAAAGATTTAAAATGTAAATCAAATTATAGTATTTAAAATTCTGAACATTTCCGTACTTTTTATTAAAGGGCTGGATTCTCATTAATAATGATATCAAATGTAACGACATGTTAATGATCAGTTACGAGTTAAAATCAACACGTAAATCGGTTGGGCGTAGCTATGCTAACTTTTACACAATTTTGCGATTGCATTGCTGATAATTTGCATTTAATTATACAGTTTATCGATTATAATATTAGATAATTGAGATTTAACATAAGATCGTCCTTTATACGATCGCTTTATCCCGACGCATCCTTCATCAACCCGACGTTGTCTGAACGCGGAAAAAATACACGCTTCGATAAATCGACCACAAACTAAGAACATGCGCCATCATAAAATCGCAATTATTAATCATAGTTTTTTTTCGTCTTCTTCGAAGAACACCATGAGTCGGCGGCGACGATGAACTTCGCATTGATGAAGACCATGAGTGAGCAAAACTGTCCCAGACGATCAAATTCAACCTTGAATGAACCGGGCATCGTCTGCCGTTTACAGATGCAACGTAAAAGTGCAATCCTAAGCGTCGCTTACATTCGAGCCGATTTATTTTCAACGTTTCTCAATGCGAAGAAAACAACTTCGAGCGAGGCGGCGAAAACGAAATTCTTGCGGAGGCAAAGCGACACGCCTGGTGAGTAATTTTAACTTTCTGTAATACAGACGACACCCAATTAATTAGTGACGTCAATTGGTCGTAACATTATAATACGTTTCGTTTTGTGTTTATTTAAAATTCCGGGCCATTCGTCTTTGCTTGCTTCAAATTTAGTCACATGTGGTTAAGTGAACGATATATTTTAAGACGGTGTAATGGGATAAAAAACGTGATTAATTGTAACTAATTTTTAACAGGAATTTTAAATATCATCATGAATATCCATACGTATTATAAATATAATAGTATTACGTGAACATGTGCACTGACAATGAAACAAGTGTGCGAGGTGAGTACCAAAAGTATGCATTTTTTTAATGCCACTTCTCACCCGTGTTGTCGTATGTTAGTTTATCAATAATTACAAATATGAAGAAAAAATATCAATATTATTTATATAAGTAAAAATTTGCAAAATTACCAAGGGACGATATTTTCTAATTTTATGAAAAGCGTCAATAATTTTCATAAAATGTGTGATGAAATCAAAGAAGAATAGGATACGCGATTCATTTTTTACGCATGTAGTTTCTAGCATATATAACACAGCCATTTTATATATACACAATAAAATTTTGGTCAAAACAATTTAAATGAGGGCAGGAATTCATCGAAGATGATACTCGAAGTGGTCGACCGAATTCAGCCATTACCGAAGAAAACGTTCGAAAAGTGGACAAATTGATTCTTGAAGATCGACGAATTAAAACCGATGTGAAAACTGAAAGTTTGCAAGTTATCAGGGAACGCGCTTGGACCATCATCCATGATAATTGGGAAATGTCAAATGTGAATGCCAGATGGGTACCGAGAACGTTGACTCGATTCGATAAACAAAACTTCTCAACAATTTTTGGAGCTTTGTGAAGGACGGCAGGAAGAACTTATTGAGAAAGTTGTAACTGGCGATGCAACGTGGGTTCATTACTATGATCTTGAAAGTAAATAGTAGTCGATGCAATGAAAACACAAAAGCTGGCCACCGACAAAGAAGTTTAAAGTCCAGCATTCGGCTAGCAAGGTTATAGCCACTATTTTCTCTGACTCAGAAGGAATTTTACTAATAGACTACTTGCCACGTAAGACCGTGATGAAGGGTAACTATTATGCTGATATTTTACGCAAATTGCAACAGCCCTTAATGGAAAAACTCAAAGGAACATTTAAAAATGGAATTCTGCCTTTGTATGATAATGCGCCAGTGCATAAGGCTATTATTGCCTAGGATACTTTGAAGGATTTAGAGTTTACAGAATTAAATCATCCACCATACAGCCCTGACTTAACATCCTGTGACTTTTTTCTATACAAGAAGTTAAAAAAGCAGTTGATGGGACAACGATTTCTAAACAACGAATAATTAACGTGCTCATGGTTTTCTCGCAAAGCAAGGAAAAAAACATGCCTTTGATGCTTTATTTTCGTTAACTGCTAAATGTAAAAAATGCATAAAAGTACTAGGAGATTATATTGAAAATGAGCTTTATTGTATTTTAACTCCTTCATAGTACATTTTTCATCAGCTTGGCATCATATATACCTTTTTTGATATAGACAATTATTCCTGATCAACGGAGCTTTTATTGTGCTTTTATTGTTCATGTACTGTAATTTTTTGTAATTATTTATTACTAAATTTGCTAATTTTCATTACTTATTTGAATTGTATTATTTACTTTCATTTGGCAAATAATTTATGGAAAACATCAAAATTCCAATATCCTGTAGTTGTAAATTCATAAAAATCATAAAACTTGATATCCTAAACTTTTTCAAACCGCATGAGATATTAAAAAAATTAATGTTATTCTAGTAATAATTAGAAATATATATGTACATATATTTACATTGTTCAAACTGATGTAGCTTAAATTGATATATTAGGTTAAGCTACAGTAATTTATTTTCTTCAAAGAAACCTTGTTCTTCATTAAAATGCAATATAAACTTTAAACTGATATAACATTTATGAATATGAAAGAAATGTACATTTACAATATGTCATATGTCCTATATCATAACGTCGCCTATCTACGAGCACTTTGAGAAAATTGAAAAAATCGAAATTATCGGAATTTCTTGCATTTTTCACTTTTACAATGACAGATCTTTCATTTGTGTAACAACATCGCCTATCTACGAGCACTTTGAGAAAATCAAAAAAAAATCGAAATTATCGGAATTTTTGCATTTTTCACTTTTACAATGACAGATCTTTCATTTGAGTAACAACATCGCCTATCTACGAGCACTTTGAGAAAATTATGTCCTATGCACTGCTATCGCATTACTTGAAAGTCATTAGTATTGACCCAGTAATCTTACAGAAGTTCACAATAAACACTCATATGAATTTGTAATTCACCGAACTTTTAATTATATATATTTTTATTTTATCTAAAACAAGTATATTGCAATTGTTATACATTACATACGACCATTACATTGTGTGTAAAGAATTCTTGACAGGAATATTTACTGTAAAGTAATGAGTAAAAAACGTAATATGATTCAAGAAAAATATATATATATATACACCCAATATTATTAAATTGTGCGCTATATTTATTTCGCCTGTTACGAAATTTGTCTTTGTGATTATATTTGTCAGTATTATATTAATTCAGTTGAAGTTTATTTATTACAGTATTCAGGTAGCGAAGCGAATTAATTCAACCGACTTACACTTTCTCCACAATCATCAACTTAATAACTATATTCGTCGAACACTTTTTCGAACTCTCACTCCAATCTTCTCTGTCGCTTGCTCTCCTTTCGAATCCCTGGTTTTCAATAGCTACTTAGCAACCATATCACCGGCATCTTACCATTTTAATTTAATCTTGGTCTTTCTTCAGCCCTTTATTTGAATAGCTACTTAGCATCCACATCTCCGACATCTTAACATTTTAATCCAACCTTGGTCTTTCTTCAGGCCTTTTCTCCCGCATCTGTAAGTTGAGGATAATTTTCAGGGATCTTTCACGTATCCAGCCATCTGTAACCTTTGATATTTTTACAAGCCATTTTATACTATCCCCATGTCCTTCTGAAACTTTGTACATTTCCACGCCCTTCGTTTGTCCTTTTTAGTGCTGCTACACTGTTTTCCATCGCTTTGTTTGTGATTATTTTCCATAGCTCTGTTTGTGATGACATTAAATCTTGTTTGCAAGATTATCTTTACCGAACCGACATTCTCTTTTAGTCCAAGTTCTTTTCCGTTATTTTTAGTAGGGCATGCATATCTTTATTCAGAAGTTGTTGTTGTTGTATGTGGTTTTGTTCTTCTCATTGCGCGCGTTGAGGATTCTTTTATTGGAACAAAATTTTAATTAATGAATTAAATAATACTATTATATATAAATGGATGTGTTCGACGTACTGTAATAGCTATTCATTAATCATGTTGTAAATGAATGGCGGATTTTGCAAAAGAACTATTGGAGTAAAACTTCTCCAGAAATCTTTAGATAACAATCTCTTTATTGATAATCGTGCCGTTTCTAAGGTATGAAAAAAATGACAGGGGTAAGCATTTATTTCCGGTTAAGATATTGCTTTCAAAAATAGGTTTTCTTCCATCCTCATGCAAATCTAAGTTTAAAGTTTCATAAGTTTTCCTTCAGAGCTGGAGCGCGCACATACACATAGATAAACCACACAGACGTCATGCCGAAAATAGAATAGAATTGAGGGACGGTCAAAACGTGTATTTCCGTGAAAATCTCAGAGTTGAAAATTGGTTTTTGTTATTTAAAAACAAGTTTTCGCAACAAATAGAATATATAATAAAAGGAGTCAAGTTCGTAAAGAACAAGTTGATCCAGTTATATGTGCTGGGAATATTTTGCTGTTCGTTTTTAGTACGTCCTTGATTTGGATTTAACATTATTGACAAAACCAACCCAACACAATGAAACCAAACCCAACTCAAGGGTTTACTAAAAACGAACATATGTATAACCAACTTTAAACCACCATGACAGCACATCCACATATATTAATTTTCATCATACAAAATACCAAAACACAGCTACCCAATTAAAATCGAAAATGAAACAAATAACTACTGCATCAAAATTAATATAGAAATAATCCAGAAAATGGGACATCAAATAATTCAATGAAAACGAATTATATCCTTCCGATATAACGTATTTTACACAAATATTTCAATAAATGAAGCTAAACGAGTAATAAAACAATGAAGGCGAAGAATATTTTACGAATATTACCCTTACCAAGATCCCCAACCAAAATTATTATCATACGATTTATAATCACGATTGTTGGGAAACCTACTTGCGAGAATTTGAAGATAAATACTTCACAAATATAATGAAGAAATATAACATAAAGCACTGGTTTATATACGTAGACGACAAATATGTCTCTGCCCTTTCTCCTTCCGCCTTCTCCTGCCGCCCCATTATCTTTTCCTCATGTTGTTCCATTTTACCCCTTTTCCTGCTCTCCTCCTCCTTCCCCTTTATTTAATCTAATACATCTAGTTCCCGTTCATCTTCTCACTAAACTTGTCCTTAAGATATATAGATATTAGATATCAACTATAAAAGTTATTCTTCACGTAATCATGTAATAAATCTAATCCAGACCATCTTCTATCAAAACTAAAATGTACTGAATTTGACAAGCCGCACATAAATAATTGATAAGAAGTTAGATCTATATCAATTGGTGTGAATTGGTGGTAGATAAAGGAAATGCCCAAAAAGTTCATATTGGGCGCCGTACTGCTTCTTGGCTGATACATTAAACATGTAAAAAATTAACTCTAAATTGCCGAAGAAAACAAACGTCATTAATTACATATATTTAAAAGGACAGGTAAATTATCGTATGTGTGACTCGCATCTCCTATTCAACTGATGATTTTTTAAATTGAAATTTTCTGATCTGATCATCATCAGTTGTTTTGAGTGATTTATATATCTTATGAATATGATTGTAACTTATCCATATGAATCTCATTATTATCATTACATCGATTTAAAATTTATATTAAGAACAGATTTCATAAAAACACAATAAATGTAATTACTTGCAATTGTTGAAATAATCAAACAACTATGTTCATCCCAAAGAAAGATTTAATGTTGCAGAATGGTTTTTTGATGGGGGGTGGGGGCGGATAATTTTGTCTGGAATGTCTTGTAGTTATTAAGTCTAGTTATATACTCATGTGCTTTTGTACAATTGTAAACCACAATGTAATATTTCATTGAAATTTTAATAATCGCTGATATCAAGTAACGATAATTATTAAATATAATAAATATGTGCCTGCACAGCCATTCATTAATTTCTTATATGTATGCTTAGTTCCACAAACAAATCATAAATTAAATATTAATTTATCAGTTTAACGTTTTGCTAACTACTTTAATTCAATAAAATATTTAGTGACGACTATTTATTAATAGTAATTTTATGCATGAATTTACTAGTTTTCTGTAGAAGAGTTTTAGACGCGGTTGAGTGCCACTGCCTGCCATTCATTAATGCAGCTCTACGTATTACACAGATTACTGAGCCCAAGCTAACAACTTCCTGATACTTTATTCAGTGTACTGTGTTAATTTACGTCAAAATCGTGATCGACAAATAAACGTCAATGTTCATTATCGAGCGTAGACCCCCAACGACTCGCAATAGGTATACTTTCCCCGAGTCTGACACCAGTCACGTCCGCTTTGACGAAAAAAGGGAGAGTTCGAAGGGATCTGTGCCAGGTATACTTTCACTCTTCGGGCGTATCCAGTCCTCACCCCTGCAACGGTAGTAAAATTTAACGGAAAACCCGCATGCGCACCGTTCTGCCAGACCGCACGTAACGTTCGATCTATACTTTTGCCGTAGCCCGCAAATGAATTTTCTGACAGACGTCGGTTGTTATGTTTCTTGTGGTGAATGCTTCGCGTTGGAGATTAACGTCGTAACAGGTTGGGGCCTATAAAGGCTATAAACTCCGACAGCGATAACGTAAAATAACCTGGGCGCTTGTATCGAAAAATTTATATTGTAATGTAAATAACCAATTTTGAATACACGACGAATTCACGAGAACGCACACAGAGTTGCTACAAAATAAATATGTTGGCGGCCGTATTTGCATAATGCATTAAAATTATGTTAATTTTGCAGCATAATGTAATTTACGAATAGGACGTGACCAGCGACGTCTCGGGGGGTGCTGGGGAAGGAGGGGGGGATATTATTGTGAATATGCTACGAAATTTATTATTTATTTTGTTGTGCAATTAGTTCAATGCAATATTATTGACGTAGTGGGATTGTGCTAACAAATTATGCATTTTTTAACCAACCAATAAATATTCTTTACGTTAGCCTCAACGCCCCACCCTATTGCCACTAACTTATTAATTTTGAAAGGTATTGTAAAATGTCTTATCTTAGTAATTAGCTTAAATTTTGAATTTGTTAATTTGATTTATATTAACAATGAAGCTTCAAGTCATCCATCACTCCATGTCGCCATTGAATAAAAAGGATCCCCTTAGGGATTTATATAATTGTGTTACATTAAAAAGAGTACAAGCTGCGTTGCACACGCAAATGATAAATGCTCAGACATAGCACTTTATCTTCTTTGCATTTTTTGAATTAAGTTGGAATTTACAATTTAAAGTCCTTACTTTGTAATACAGCTGCTGGCAAACGCTACCGTGCACTTTCTCGGAAAATGTAACATGTGACGGTGACATTCAACTGGTACACGAACATTTGTTATTTTGTTTACGTAAATATCATCAACACTTTCTATACGTTGCGTGTGCCAGTGTGTCTGGCTGCAAACATCGCCCAGACGTCCAACTTGAACATGTAATTTTCTCGATTTGATCTTTTTATCTCGTGAGTGAACTTTATCGGCAATAATAGTAACAAATACGATAAGAAACTTATACAAAGTTGGAAAACATTTTGTTCGTCGAAAATTTGTACGTTGTATGAGATGAAAGTTTGTTTAAAAATATTATTAATATAATCGTTGCAAAAAACTTTAATAACTCAGGTCAACAATGGCACCTTTTCGACCCTATCCATACATTGCACGTTTCCTTTTAATTGAATTTATGCGAAATCTCACCAAAACACTCGCGCCAAGTCATAACTACCGATCGAATGTAAATAATTAGTGAAAAACTACACGAAGCCAGTTTCTGTGTGTGATTAACTAATTATACGTTTTTATGTTTACGCCGAGCACACTACAAAAGTCACAGAAAAGACGTTAGGAACATTTCGGTTGTTTGGAGGTCTTTCGATTCCAATGCCGATTAGAACGGCGTATTTTCGCTTACGCCGCTTCGTAACCTTGAAGTGTACAAATTAATGCAGAGTGCAATAACATAAAGCGCACAATTTACGATTATGTCGATATTATGGAAATATAATTCAGAACTGATATCGATGTAAATTTCACGGATTTGAACCACTTAAAACAATTATAGAGTCGGTGCGTCAATTGTGAACGAGTAAAATGTAAATTTTTCAATGGAACGGCACCCACGTCACTGCTGTCTGGTAACAATTCAATATGTCAACACGTTGGCCTGAATTTATGGTAGAGGTGACGAAAATTTCGTGCACGTAGGTGTAATCGAAATTATCAATTATATTCCAATATTTTCTACTTTTGGCTGTTAGGGTGTTGAAATATTTTCTTGGGGAAGGTTTCTCAGTTCCAGGATTGTCTTTCCTCTTGCTCTGCTTTTCCGTGCACACTTTTCTCTGAATTTTCTCCTCCACTTTTTCTACTAATTGCCGGTGTCTTTCCCATTAATCCAGTTATTTAATTTATAATTTCTATATATTGACATTTGTTCTAAACCTTCATACGTTTTCGTTGCCCGATTTATCCTTCCCTGTAACACCAACTACTTTTTGCTGGTAGTCTCGGTTTTTCATTTTCTAAAGTTTGATAAAGTTGATCATAAAGCAATTGCCATCGTACTTATTTTCATTTTTTCCCGTTGATATTTATTTGGTGGTACACTTATGTTTTTTGTATATTCTTTAGAATATCTTCTCATCTTTTTAATTAATGATATTTTTACTTGCACTAAAAAGTAATACATATATTGTACTAATGTTAATATCTACATAATAACTTAAATATATTTTGGTTCCTTGTTCAGTCATACATGCATCGCATCTTTCACCTTGTGAGGTGAATCTTTTTTGGGTAAATATGAATAAAAGTGTTAGCTTTCATCCACGTGTAAAACAGGATATCCATCTTCCTTCTATTACTTCCTTCCAATCCAATTTTATTTCCACCCTGTCCTCGTGCTTTTCCATGCTTTACCAGAATTAATGTATTGCTTCGCCTACTTTTTCCAAACTTTTTTGTCTCGCTATTTTCCGATTCCTTTTTACATGGTTCATTGTATATCTCTTTGATCTATTTCATTAATTATAATGATTTTCTAGACCTTCGTTTAATTTCCTTGGTATAGTGTTACTATGTCTTTTTCAGACTTCGTCCAGCTTCTTATTTTCGCATATACATTTATCTAATATATATTTTTCCATTTCCGTTTTGGTTATACTTCAGTGCAATTACTTTTTCCTTAAATTTCTTTGTCGCTTCTTCTTTCTTCTTTCCAGTAATATATTCCCATCTAACTCTCCGTATCCTACACACGTATCGGCTGATTCTAGTTTTGTATTGCAACATGTTATCAAATCTTCACTTAAGTTTACTCTCCAGTTCTGCTTCTCAAGTTCTCGTAATTTATTTTTCGAAACAATTCTTTCGATTGCTCTTTCGTTGTTTCCATTTTTCATGTTCCATATTTTCCCATGCAACACAATCCCCTTCTTTGTCTTATATTGATATTCCTATCCCCCATAGTTATTGCCTTTGGTCAGCTAAAGCTTCTTTCTATCCATATTCGTTAGCATTTTGTGGATCACTTTCCATTTCGATTGGAATTCGATTTGATGTTTACATACTCCTTGGTCCCGGTTCCTCTTTTGAATTTTCCTTTAGTTCAGCTGCACTGTGCTAAACATTTATCCGTTTGCCCAATTCTATTCACCTGCTTCCCCTTCTTTTAATTTCACTAGATTTCATGGTAGGTACTTCTCCATCCCTCTGTGGAGAGAATGCTAATATTGTCTCTGTTTAATTAATAACACGATGTCCATGAATTTTGGTTTAAAATCATGAATATATGTTTAAAAATAGTAAAGCAATAAATGTTTCTCCTAAACCACTTGAGATGGGCAGACTTTTAAGATACCATGTATTGTACCAATTAATATAATTTCAGTAATAATGTTAAAGCGCACATATGAGTTGCTCTAGTGAGTATCAAGCACGCGACCACTCACCTATAATGTATGGTCAATTTGTAGTTAAAGGTCAGTGAAATCATAACACACTGCTGTAAAGTTAGTTGCAGCACCAAACTAATCATTGTTATGTGTGCTTGGAAGCATTCAAATCCACATTAACATTTAAATCGATAATCAAACACGATTGGTCTGATGTTCCTATGTCCAGTTCCACTCCCGTAGGTAGAATTTAAAGTTAATCGAATCAATTAATTTAATGTAAGTATAAACCACTTAGTTGGTAGTGTTTCGCTCAAGGGAGATTGGATGTTCATTTCATTCGTATACATAAGTTAATGAACAATACTTTTGTAAGAAGTTACTTCTGGGATGACAGTTTCATCCTCACGTAAACCATGTATTTCAGATCACTTCACAATCAAAATTCTACCTATCTTTTGTCATTCTGATTTAATTGGTCTTCTCCTGCATGCTTGCCCATGCAACCAAATCCCCCTTTCGTGTCGCTTCATATCCTGTTATTACAAGCGTTACAAGGAAAGAAACGAATCTTCATGTAATAGATATAGATTATTGATAATTATTTTCCTTGTATTACCCCACATCCACGTACTTTGTGTTCGCATTTCTGAATTATTACTTCCCGATTCCTCTTCCTCCATTTGCTTTTACTTCGACACCACATAGTATCCCTTGCCAATTTCGATATACCCGTTTCCCTTTCTTTTCTATACCATTCTTCATCCCATAATGATTTTTACTTCGTTTTCCTGTATTGTCCTTGCATATAGACTTGCATCTTAATACATTTCATTGCACAAGTCAAATTTCCCAGTTGTAGCTTAAAAATTCAATTGTAAAACACTCAAGAAACGTATGTCGTCTCGTGAGCTATCAATCTGGGAATGAAACACTTTAATATTGGTGAAAGTATTTCATTCACCAACTGTCAGATACGAGATTAGCATCCTTCTAAATATAGGCCGAGTGCACTTAAATATTTGAAACACCTACTTTCGTCCACGTACTATTCAGAATGTGTGTGTGTGAGGGGGGGTCCTGCAAACCTACTAATTCAATTGAATGACATTTGTACCAACTACGACAAAAAATGAACAAATCTTAATGTCCTTGCTCATGTATAGTACGATAAAACAATTAAAAAATTAAATTTGCAAAATGAACGTGGCTTGTCACTGTTGCTTGTATTGTATAGCCATCTCGCTCTGTTCGTGTTCCCCAGAAATAATACAAAAGCTACGCAAATCGGAGATGTTCAAAAAAATGACTGGTATAATAACTTGCAAAATACAGTTCACTCACCACCCCACCAGTCCACAATTAAGTCCATAAAGGACCACCAACCTACCCAGCTCGATATCACATTACTATGATAGAAAAGTCAACAGCTGAACCATGAAGCGTCAATCAACGAAAGTAATGCTAGTACGTGTTTTATTTATTGCGATAATTGCAACAGTCCTAGCAAAGGTAATGCCAATAGAGTAGGTTTATTTATAACTTATTACATTTGTTGAGCCATAACAAACGTAGCAAGAAGTCTTTTTTGTAATAATTATAATGTAAATAATTGGTATGAAAAAATTATGGCTTATAATTTTCTTTCAAAATGCGGAAAGAAATTTATAATTCATAAAATTACTATAAGCTAAATTATGTTTACTTGCAGTAATTACTACAGTTACTTCTGCAGTGGTGGCTCACAACCTTGCCCCGCTATTTGTGACGGGATCTGTCAAGACATGCGTGAAAATTCACTACAGTTTATCTTGTCCCAACAAATTCTCCAGTTTCTCAACCTTTTCATTGTCATTTTTCAGCATCATTTATTATTTTTGAAATATTTTCCATTTTATAAGAATCCAAAAGTAATTCCCTAATTGCCCTTAGTTATCATATTTTTCGTAATTAATTTATGTTTCGCGGCAAATGTCGTTCTATCCCTCCTTGGGTGAATTAGACATGTTTGTTACTGAAGGAGCCTTTCTTTTGTATAACAATGACTGGAAAATCATTCATATTTCCTATATTTATTAACCTTTCTAATACAAGATTAAGGGGGCCAATTTTGGAACCAATTTTTAAGAATTTATCGTAAAAAAACTAAAGCAGATTTCGATATATTTCATGTTATTATACATCAATTGAACATCACACATGATTTTTTTGTAAATGTCAATTATGACTCCCAAGACCTGGAGATCGCTTTGACAACGCCTCTGTCCAAAGTGAAGGGTCAAACGATGTACAGGATTGAGTCCAGCCTAGTTATCGGAAATAAAAAAATTAACAATGCTTTTGATTGTTGTTATGTCAGCAAGGTCCCGATCGTTCACTTTTTCAAAATTACGATTCTTCGCGAAACGGCGAACATTTTTCCAAAAAAGTCATATCTTTACTATGTTTTCTGCCCCATTCGATGCTGTCAAAAATCAACAAAACGATATTTTCCAAAAATGAACGATCGGTACCTTGGTAAGTGTTTCCTGCAAATTAAAAAAAAATCATCGCGATACGTTCAGTTGTTCTCCTGTAATCGTGTACATCGTTTTAACAATGTAACTTATGGGAAAACGCGTTTGAAGTCGAAATGTTCGCAACGTATAGAACCGTTTAAAACTGAGGGACTCGGAGCATAATTCCGTCAAAACAATCATGGACAAATACGTTGACAAAAGAACATAAGCTAAAAAAACATCCACAGCAACCTTTAAGGGCGCGCGAACCATCCGCGCGTCGTCATATTGGAAGAGCTATAGCTGTCGAACTAGAGAGTAATCTGAAAAACCCTTTCACAGGTTCATTTCCGAGACCCTTTAGATTAGAAAAGGGTAAAAATAAAAAAATCATTTTTTTTAAATCGTCAAGGTGTAAGTCACCATTAAGTGCATCAGAGCAATAATTTTTATCCCAAAATACGAATTACAATCCAAAAATCGCGTTAAGCAAAAATCATTAATTTCGAAATAACGGAGATTTCAAATCATTTACAACGACTAACATTAACTACTCCAATCACGTAACCCACATGTTTAATGGTGAATACGTAACATTTTCATTCCCGTCCATTCTCTCTGCGATTTTGATACAAATTAAAAAATCAAGTATGTAAGTATATTATAGGATACATTGGAATCCCACCCTTAAAGAGTACTTTGATTATAATTGAAAATGAGTATCTCGAGCCAATACAAGACAACCTCGATCGATTTGTTCAAATTTCGAAGCATAACTTGTTTGAATAATTTATGGCTGTGCGGGAAATAAAGTTAGCGGTTAACAGTTAACCGCAAACACAAGTGCAGATCGTAATATTATTCGAATCACAGATCTCGAATAAACCTAACGCCACGAAACCAAAACAATTAACTAAAGTTGTTATTGGTGTCATAAACATGTAAAAATATCTCGTCAGACACAATATTCGCAGAAACAGACAATAACGTCAACACTTGTTTTTTATTAAATCATCTGGCTTCGCGCAATCACGCGCTAAAAACACATTCCAATAGGTGCGTGTCATCTTTACTAATTTACTTTTTTCCGAAAACTACGTACTTACGTCATAGTCTATTGAAAAAGAGACGATAAACGGACGCCAGATCATGCGCTAAGTGAAACGTCGCTGCGCAGCTCGTTTTATTTGGCGCATCGTCACCTGGTCTTACCTGAAACGAAAAGAAAAATTAATCAGCTTGTTCAGCTTGTTTAAAATAAATGATTGGAAGGATGTAACAGATTAAATTAAAGACGAAATTATTTTAATAATTATTAATTTTTTCATTACATTTTTCTCAAAATATTGCCTTATACTGCGTAATAAATACCCTCCAAATTATAAAGCTTGGATATGCGGCGTAAAATTACAGAACCTTTACGCTTCTTTTTGTTTTTAAATTAATCTTTGCCATAACTGGCGTGACGAAACCACCTCGTTGCGGCGTAGAACTCTACATGTAACGGTGCTTATTTATTCCGTCTCATGTACGGCTTAACCTGAGGCGACATACGTAGGTGGAATTAGACATAATTTCTTGTATGTACTTAAACGCCACGCTAAAAATAGGCGGCTAGGTCACAACGTACTACGACGATTCAGTTTATATGAAGCGACAGTGTTCATCGAGTGGTTCCAGACAAGTAAATTGAATTAGCACACATACGATGTTGTGCAGACACACATAGATTCTTTTGTCGCACGTTTGCATAGAACGTTGTTGAAATTTGCGATTAAAATTAAATAAATGTTTTGTTAGTGGGAATATTATCACAGCCACAATTATAGGAGTGCTTGTCTACATAGATTTTTCCAGGCATCGATGCTCAGTACTATTGAACTATTAAATAAAAGGAATGTCCAGAGATTGTGTTATGCTAACATTATTTGGCGTCAAAATACAATAAACATTTATATGGGATAGGTTAAAAAGCTATTTAGAAAGAACATAAAGACAATAGCATATGACAAAAAGTAACGAGGAAAACAATGCAATTGAGCTATAAACTGAAAATTCTATCTGACATGGAGAAGCAGTGCACTTTTTACCAAAGACGATTGATATTTTAACACGTATTTACAAGCCACCAAACATTGGCTTTACCGTACCTGGGTTGTCCTGGATTGACCTGGATGACATAAAGAAATAACTGGCAACAAGAATATCGCAGACTTGGAAAAATGAACAAAACATATTCTATGGGTAACAGCAGTCAATTCCATGAAAAATACATCGAGTACTCACAAAAGCACAGGACTGCCGCTTTAATCCCTGAAGCATCAAAAGAATTCAACTGTCGGAAAAATATACACGTACGTATATTTACAATTAGGTAACTAACTGGATGAAATCTTCCAACGTTAATAAACCAGTAATTTTATTTCCACCTGCATTTAAAATCTGGATGTAAGTTCCTGAAAGCGTGAGGCCATATACTTTACGCGGCGCTGCATCATACATTCATATTTCATTTTTATTATCCCTTAAAAGGCGGAAATGCGAGGTAAATTACACTCTAATATCTTTGGAATATTAATGCTAATGCAACTTTGCTTTATGTCTGAATAAACGTCCGTGGGAGCATAAATAATTTGTAATGTGAAAATTTACTATCTACGAACGAAATTGAGTGAGGTATGTAATTATATAGAATAATTGGCATATGTAGTTACAGCATAGTATTAGCGTGGTTGAAATACTCATACTTTACAACTACCAAATCAACCTGGATGGTTAATCTACAAACTATTACTATTATTGCGAAGTACTAAATTAGTACTTCGTAATAATAGTATAGTCGTAAACGCTTCCAGGATAAAATTACTTTGCAATATGCACTGATTGCATATCCATAGGCAAATATAATTTTAAGAAAATTTCTATTATGTAGGCATTTTAAACTATTTATATCAAAATACTTATATGTTTGTTCAAAACATTTCAAAAGTAGCGAGTGGTGCGAGTCACTGTCTGGCTCTCGAGTATATCGTCTCTAATTGTATTCTGATTCTCGGTTCTAATTTGCCATTAACAGTACCTTTATTGGTAAAGTTCTGAGATTTACGAACATTTACTTCACTTGATTAAAACATCTAAAGGATATTATTTGCGATAATGAAAGCAAAACTTTTTCAGTAACTACGATTGCTCAAGGATTTTGACTACTTTAATATCTGGATAATCCCAACCATCTGTAATGTGAACTGTTCTGTAATCCGAACCCTAAATGGTGTAAGGTGATATCCGTAATTCGAACTCCACATATCTACGATCCGGGCTACCAATTTCTCCACGTAACGCCTAAGCGCCATTTGAAAACACCATTCGACTCTGTCGAGTTATAACGTGTTGGATCGCTCAAACGCCGTGAGCTTCGAAAATCCATTAATTACTTTAATTACCCAATTTCTCAAAGTTGCAAGTTTGTGTCTTGTTTTTAGATCCATGATCGCTTAATGCCGGATGTAAGACATACGTCGTTCGTATTTTTAAAATTATGTAAACTAATTACTAATGTGTCGTAAATTAATTAATAATGTTATTGACTTAAGGGGGGATACTGTTTTAGGAGGCCTTAAAATAGCGTTTTTGGGGGAATTTTTTTAGGGCAGAAAAAAATGAACAAGTCTAGTGAACTTTTTAGAGCATTTTATTGCATATTTGAGCATTAAAAAAAAATATGTCGAGAGAAAAATATTTAAACGGAAGCGATTTTTATGCACATTTGTGCAACACCTTTCAATTGCAATTTACAATCGGTGGGAAAGATGTAGCCCGTTAATGGTTGCTGCAAAACTGTTTGTACTACCAAGTTGATCAAATACCATAATGGCAGCTTTTGACTACCACTGAGGTGACAGTAACCTGATTGAATGGCATCTAAATCCTCTAAATTAGTTGAATCTGAAATACGAAGAAATAGCTCTAGTAAAATTACTAAATAGAGTTCAGCGCGAGATTCTACTGAAAGAGCAGAAGATGACAAACCTGGCAAGAGAAAAATTTTACCAGACGAAAAAATTATGGCAACATTTGCTGGAGTTACCGGATTTGCTAGATGATGGATTAGAGTATCCTATAAAAAGCTATTAAATCTTTTGAAATTTTTCTCAGCGAAGCTAGATAGATGACTTTTGTTCGTCGATTAGCATTTATTGATTGATTTTCGAGTTTTATTGTCCACGATAGTTGTATTTAATATGTTTCAAACTTTAAATTGTTTAACGTAACTTCGTTTTAAATAAATTTTCTCAAACTGCATATGATATAAAAATCTTCAAAAAGTCTAAATAAGCATCAAAACGGAAAATGAGTATAACAAATGAAATCCACGCTTTGTTCGTTGACCAAACATACAGGCAATGTAACGTAAATTCGCAGATGGTCTTTAAAATAACAGTAATAATCAAAGTCGTACAGTGTCGATAGCGGTATGGGCTAGTAAGAAAAACCGAAACTTCGAATTATTAGTCACAAAGTTACCCTTTTAGTAAATGATGATCATTGTCAAAATATTTAAGAAAAATTAAGGATATTTGTGGATATATGAAAAATAAGTACTTACCATATGTGCTATAATTTACAGAATTTCCAATTTCCTCGTTCAGAAAACATTAATATTAAAGATTTATTTTTTTCAGGTGATATTAAATCAAACATATTATTACATAATTTATATGCAAATGAGCTACTTGTTTGTGGGTGGTGGCTTAATTTTACAGGTATTCCCAGTGAGATGCAGCGTTAATATACGTTTAAACATCTGTCGAGTTCGAAAATATACGCCTGGCCATTTCACTGATCCAACCCAACGCAACACTCACTTAGGTAACTACTAGAAAATATTCCTCATACATTAAATATTTCCTTCATGATCGCTGGTCAGGAAGGAAATATATAGAAATCTATGATAAATATTTTCTAGTAGTTATCTAGTGCTGAGTTGGGTTGGGTTTAGTTGTGTTGAGTCGGGTTGGGTTGGGATGGTTTGGCCATTGCTTCGATTATGATTATACATTTTTATCAACTTAAACTCGCAAAAAATTCTACACTTATTATTATTTGACCAAATTATGTTTCGCGTTGTTACTTCAATCACATTATTTTTGCGAAAAAATATTTAAAAACTGCGAGCTTTAATTCCGCAATGCAGTTGTGAAAAATTGTGAAAAATGCATGTGTTGTATCACTTGCGCGACATGTATTAGAGCGTTCGAATAAATGTTATGACTCGTTTTTTCTCGTTAAAAAGTTACGGTCTCGCGCACTTGATACAAAAATACTTTAATTCAAAAACCTGCAACGTCTCACAGATATATAAATATTTCGAAATATCTGGCTAGCGATGCAATTACGACGGATTACTAACAACGAACAGCAAGTTCATTATTTTTGCGATAGCGATTGTTTGCGACTAAGGAATTTATTTTTAATTTTTTGTAATACCATTCATGCCCGACTCGATTTTTTTGTTACTGGGTGTAGAAAATCAATCAAAATCATTCAATATTAAACTAAAGTGGTAACATGAACGTGAAATTCTTTTCTAAAAACTGAAAAGAAATTAAAAAGTAACGAATAATTTAAATTAAATGTCAAATAAGCTGTTTTGTGTTTGTTAAACATGTTCAGATTTCTTCTGTGAAGCTTTTCGATTTATTTGATGTTTGAAATTTGGCAAAAATGTTCTAACGAAGTATATTTTCAGGATAGAGTGTGAGTGTGAGTGAAATAAATAACTCAAATGTAAAATTTATATCTTAACCACAAAAAAAAACAACTTGTATATCGGCTGCTAAATATTTCCTACAGATTTGTGAAATTTTCGATTATTAAGAACAGTGGAAAACAAGTTCATTATTTTAACGAGATTTATTCCAAGTTGGGTTGGATTGTGTAGGGTTGAGTGGATTGATGTAATTTTGTTTTTAATGGAAAAGAAACGAAAATGAATATTTGGTTTGATAATGTCCAATCTCTTAGCAAATTTTCGAAACGATGCCCGCAAGTTACGCTATACGACAAAATTTCGCGTAAATAAAATTGTAGATTCTCTAAAATAAATTTCGCGAGTGAAAACATCTATCATTTTTTGTTTAGAAACGAGACGAGTTCAAATTCGATATTCTGCGTTTCTGGCTCCTGTTTCGAAACCGTTATAGATCTATGTCGTCGCTTTGATTCAGTTATCAAATTTAATTCTCTACGATTGTATATTGACATATTATTATTATTATCTCACAGCGTTTCCAAAAATATCGGGCCATCCGCCTGTCACGTTGGTCAAAGTACGGAATATTTACGACCATGGCCAAGAGGATCATTCAGCTTCGGACACGTGCAATTCGAATTATGTCGAATTGATCCACAACGCAAAACCAAAAACAATCAAAAATTTAATGAGCATTGCTAACAATGAAAACAACATGACTTGAAGAAATATTAATCAACAATATCGTTTTATTCGCTTATGATTCTATACAAAAACTCCCACCGACTTCAATAGCTAATACAAAATTCATTAAATCGACAAACATGAATTAAATAAATTCGTAGGATTCCACTGGCGTATCGAAGAAAAGGGTCCGAGGAAATTGCACGCAATAAATAAATCAGAACGTTGTCTTTTCGGGCTAAAAATCTCATGTGTGGTTGAGGTGGACCCCACTTGAAATTAAACTTTGTTAGCAGAATCTACGAATTCGTATCTAAAGTTTTACATTGATTTTTGTTATTTGAAATTAAAATTTAAAGAGCGAAAAATTTTAGCACATTGGCATTCACAAGTGACTCGGTCCATGGACATGAAAGTGATGAACAAAATCAAAACTTGACGCAGAAGAAAAGCGACTCTATAAAATATTTCACACGAGATGACTATGGAAGTGTTAATAAAAGCTAATCAACACGACAAACTCCATCGATATGGTGCTATAAAGTCGACATCTTTGACTAAATTGTCCATTTATAAAAACAAATCCGTAATAATTATAATTACTATTGGATGTAGGCAACATTGTAATTGGGTAATTTTATCTACGGAAAAGTACATCGAATAAAAAATATTTCTCGTCGCCAGACACAGTAAAGCTAGTGGCATCAACTTCAATTTATTCAATATTTAATTCATGTTATTCAAAATTGGAGCATATTTAAAACGGTCTGTTGATTATATAAATAACAATTTCGTGGAAAGAACCGCTCACCGCTTATATAAATAATGACGTGAAAGTACAAAGTTGCTATGATAATAAGAATCTAAGAAATGTTAATTTGAAATGACTTGGAATAACGCAAGTTTTTGCAAAGTAATATTTCACCTGTGTAATTAAATAGAGGATAGAAATTCCCACATTTGCAATGCTATTTAACATGAAAGAAGTCAATTTTCTTGATGTTTGCCAACTTAAACGTCACACTTTGGTATCGAATCTTCAGTGGTCTGCCACCAACATTATTTTATTTGGTCAACTCGTTAGAAAATAACTCGGATGGTGATGAATTTAATAACCAGTTGCTCTTCTATAATAACTATAATAATATTTGCTGTTGGTATTGTTTTTTGAGTTATTACGCTTCCAATCATAAAATCTGTGTTATCTTTATCTTAATAACGGGATTTTATTATTATATTATTTATAGAATAATTATTTTGATGGCGTGTTGTTTGTAATATTCTTATATTAACAATGTTACACGAATTCACGCCCATGTCTCTGTGTAACATCTTAAGATGATTTATCATAAGCAAAAGTGTTCATGCCTCATTATTATGTAGAGCAGCTGCCACCTTAGCAATTCTAAAATTACCACATTTCTATTTTAGAAGCGAAAAACGTACATCACGACAACCCCACGATTATTCCGCAAATTAATCAACAACAATTTAAAGTTCGTTTCGGGTTAGCGCTGAGATAAATCAGTTTTCATTTGTATAATGACGGCTGAAACTGCACCTAAATGAATTAATCTTTCCGCACGTATTCAATTTCAACAAGATTAGGCGATTAAATAACGCAACTGTAAAATAGTGCGTATCGTTACGGAATATATCAAGGAAAACGATCAAACGACGGAGAACTTTCTCGCCGGCTTGCGTCTGGAAATTCGAACAACATTCATAACTTTCACTACCGAGTTTTACGTCGCGGTTCCGAATGCTCGCTAATCTAAAAATAAACGTATTTAGTCTAGTTTTAGTAACAATAATCAGAGGCTGGGGCTAATTATACATTTACGAGAGTTGAGGCCGAGAATAATTGCGAGGAGTATGGGGGGTAGATTCTTTGGAGATGCAATTAGTCTGCTAATGTACCACAGACCAAGTTAATTAAAAATTTATTTTTTGCACGGAAACACGTTTTAAAATTACACTTCATATTTTAGTTCGTTGCATGCCATGTTTAGCATTAATTAAATTAAGTTTTCAATTTCGATTTTTACGTATCTGCAACATAACGCCGCTTTATGGGGGATCCTGCTTTAGGAGGCCTTAAAATAGCGTTTTTGGGGGAATTTTTTTAGAGCAGAAAAAAATGAGCAAGTCTAGTGAACTTTTTAGAGCATTTTATTGCATATTTGAGCATTAAAAAAAAATATGTCGAGAGAAAGATATTTAAACGGAACCGATTTTTATGCACATTTGTGCAACACCTTTCAATTGCAATTTACAATCGGTGGGAAAGATGTAGCCCGCAATTTTTGTCTGAAACAAAAAAAAACCAAAGAAAATGGTAATTCTCATATATTTTCTTCTATGTGAACTAAAAAAAAACCCAAAATTTTGAAATTCAAGATTTTTCTCAGGTTTGAAAATAAATGTGCTCTTTGCAGGAAGAGAAAATCATTTCAACTTGCTAAAAAAGTTGTTTAGAATTTTTTTTTTCATTAATCTTTTTAGTTCAAATAGAATAGAATGCTACTGAAGCCAACAAAAGTTTTGTTTCGTTTTGATTGCATGCCTAGTTTTCTCGCAATCACGTCCACCAGTTTAGAAAAATCGTAAAAACGAAAACTCGAGAAAACGCGCTCTAAAGTTTACGATCAGGAAAAATGTTAATTTTCGATTACTTACGGAATATCTCGTTATAATCCTACTATAGTTCTTACGAACTCAAAATATTATTGTTTCGAACGACCGATTGAACTTTTTTCAGTGCATAGTTCGGTGTTATGTTACTGCGGGGAGGGGCGCGCGTTTCGTTTGTCCGAGCGTTCTTGCGTTCGTATATTTTTTGCTCGACACCTCACTGTGTTTAGTGCTGTATCTTTCAAAATATTGTGAATTAGCCGCTATAACATTTTATACATATTCTTAGATATATTAGGCATAGATTTGAGCAATAAAAAACAAATCGATTTTTTGAGCCTTCTAAAACAGGACCCCCCCTTAAAGCATTTGCCTCGTAGTTGCTTTATATAGAAATACATTCCTAAGTAAGTGTTCGAATTTTATTCCAAATTATTTTTTAGGGTTCCAAAAAAAACCAAGAATAAAACTAACTACGAGTTAATACTGCATACTGAATGCATGCCTGGTTAATCATCAATCAATATTTATAAGGAGGAATAAACGAGTTACTATTAACATATTTCACTTGACCAATAAAGATAATTAGTATTGTCATTTATTAAAGAGGTTGGGAATAACGAATTTCGACAAATGACATGATATTTACACTAAATGATTAAGCACCCATTTGTTTGCATAATGAAAGTTGTGAAAGACGATCGCTTGAGAATTAATAACTCAATGCCCGTTCCTAAATCGGTATTAAGAAAAACGCACACGCCGAGCAACAGGTTTACGTTCGAACTATAATTATCGCGATAAACCACCTTGTCCTTTTAGCTGGTACAAATACATAACGATCGTTTATAATCATTGCTTTCGCGCAATTAAGTTACTCAGGCGTATATCAAATAAGGCAAGTTAGTCTCCATAAGTAATACGAGCAACTGTTAATGGTTTTGATCTTTCATGCTAGTAATGACAATGTTTCAAACCATACACGATAATTAATTAAAAATGTTTTGAAATAATTTTGGCCGAGTAGTTTTTTCAGTTATTCTTTGATGCGCAAGTGGTGGCACTATAAAATGTAATTATGTAATCAACGGTTCGTGGATAAGCATGCAAATGCACATATGTCGCATATTTATGCGCACGTTGCTTTTAAAAATCGCAAAAAATATATGTTGCACGTACTCGTGGTTTAATTAGATTGCATATTTCAAATTACACACCAAACATCAAATAAGGAACTAAATGTTAACATACTTTTGCTACACGTAGTCCACATTCGCGTTCTTTGCACGTTTCTACGAAATTCCACCATAATATTAAATAATTCCATGCTATAAAATAGGTAATATGAATTTTTATCTTGAAAACGAGCCTAAAAATGTATCGAAAATCCATTTTTGCCTACCACAAAGCAATACAGTTAGAGGGTTACATAATCCCCAATGCCAGGTGATGCTGCAGGTACTAAAGGCACTAAAACTAATGCTACATGATGCACGCTGATGCGTAAAATTAATTGTTGTATTGCAGTTATTGAATCAATCTCTACCAAACATACCAAAAACTTTCCCTGTGAGTGTGTGTGAAGACGTAATAACGATCGTTATTAGTTAACTACTGTAAAATAATTTTATTACGAATAAAGTAGAATTCTGGTTTCACGAACACGAATAAAATCAAAATTTGTCTCAAGTCAACGTTTCGATGTATTAATCAAACCTTTTTCACAACCTAAAATTAAAATTACAATACAATACAAATAATTTCGACAGCAAAAATATTGAAACACTTATTACTAAGAAAGCAAAACACACGTTAAAATAAAACGTTCTTAGGTAAAGTTTAAGACGACACAGTTTTAGTCGGTTAGTAAATACATAATTATACAGGTGAAAATATATAATTGAAATTTACGACCCGAAACACAAAGCAAAATTACACCTGTTATGAAAATAATCCAATCCATGTGTTGGTGTATATTTGCCGTTTTGGATTAATTAAATTGACGTTTTAAAAAATTACAAAGTGAACATAATCAAAAAAATCCGTCAAATGCCATACAAACAAAAATGAAAACGAATACGCATACTTAACTAAAAAAAAAAAAAAAAAAAAAAAAAAAAAAAAAAAAAAAAAAAAAAAAAAAAAAAAAAAAAAAAAAAAAAAAAAAAAAAAAAAACAACCTTTATTTGGCATTTCTAGTTAATTCATGTTACATTGTGCCTTTTTATTTCTTTTATTCGTCCACCTCGTTCTCTCCACTTCACTCCATCTCTTCCACCTTCTCTTCGTTTCGTCCGCTACCTCCCTCTCCAGCCCTCGACTGCTCACCTTTCCTGTAACATATCAATTTTCTCTCTCAATTACCCTCCTTTTCCTACCCTCAGCCCTCCTCCTTTTTAATTCCCCTAATATCTGTATCCCTTCCCCATTCTCTCCCAATGCCTTCCTCCAATCTCTGCCCTCCCGCTCCTCCTCCTTGCTCCACCCCATTTCTTCACACTCCTCCCACCAATGCTTCCATTCATCTCTTCCCTTCCCGCATGCTTCACATCTTCTGTATTCTTCTCCCATCCAATATTTATTTGCCTTCTCTTCGTTCCCGCATCTATACCTTGCTATTAGCTTCTCTTCGTCCGCCGTTTTACATCCACCCAAATACCTTGGCCTCCTCCCAAATGTCTGTATTGCTCTGTACCTCCCATTGTACCTTGCATCTCGTATCTTCCCATCTCTTTCCTGCGCTTCCGCCTGCTTCCACCTCTCTACCACCTCCTTTTCCACCCGTCTCCCCTCTCTTCTCCTCCTTTCCACCTCTACTGTCGACAGCCCCGCCTTCTCATAAAGCCTTATCCTCGCTACTTCCCACCCTGATAACTTTCCTCCCGTCCTCTCCCTCTTGTCTAATTCCTCCAATACCTTTCTCCCCAGTCTCTCCTCACTCCCCTCTCTCAATTCTAACTCATACCTCAGCATTCTCCTCCCCATCTCTACTGCTAATCTCTCGCACCCCGTCTCCTGTCTTATTATATAGTCGGGCGTCGATCTTTCCAGACGTAGTGACCTTTTAATCTGCCCTAAGTGTGCCCTCTCCATGCTCTTGTGCTCCTTGCCTCCCCATACTTCTACCCCATACATCAATATGCTTTTCACACATACATCCCATATCTTCTTCGTCTCCTCAAATCCCCCATTTCTCTTACCCCATAGGACGTTTCTTAAACTCGCTTCCGCCTTCCTCGCCTTTTTGCAAATATGTCTAATTTGCCCTTCCCTACTGTTATTTTCTCTCAACACATATCCAAGATATACCCACTCCCTCACCTGTTCTATCACCTCCCCTTTCCATTTCAACTGTATCTCCTTTCTCCTCCCTCCTCCTTTCCTGAACACCACTACCTTGGATTTATTTGTGCTCAGCTCGAGCCCCCTCCTGTCCAGAAATCCTTCCAGCCTCCTCACCATCTCCTTCAATCCCTTCTCCGTTTCAGCGAGGATGGCCACGTCGTCCGCAAATGCCAACGTCCATATCTTGCTCCTCCCTAGCTTCACTCCTCCATCCTGCCCTTTCCTCATAACCTCCTCTAGCTGGGCTATATACAAGTTGAACATACTTAACTATTAATTACAGTTTAAAACCTTGAAAGCCACGATGTTGTAAAAGTCGTGGGGTCCTATTTATTACTGGTTTAGCTCAGCCGATTCTTAAAAACATGTTTACTATTAAATAATTGTTATAATGTGATTTATGATTTGTCTCATTATATGCGACAAGTTGTAATGACAGGTTTGCTATTAAAAATAACGACGCTTGTCACACGTGTGCCAAAGAGAATGCATTTAATTTAGTATATGATGAAATTTCTTTGTCTTTGAAATGTCTCTTTACAGATTCATAATTCCCATAATAAATATTTCGAGTATGGTTCTCATTGAAATTGATATTGATATTAAATTAAAAATAAATGTTTATGACCACACATTGAATTTTTGTAAACTGACTGGACCTTTTTGCTTAGCCTCGGAGAATTCCAAAATTTTTCTATTTCAAGGTTGCTCTTTTATCACAGCAATGGTACAATGCAAACTATTTTTGAACTTGGCGGATGAAGAATCATTCTTGATAAAACGTTAGACTGTCGATTTATAACTTGCATTAACAGCTTCTTCAGATTAAGGAAGCAATCAAATTAAATTATAACTATTACTTGCGTTTTCCCTTTTTCCTTCTGACATTTTACAAAACTTTGTTCGCCTGCCAGAATAAACATCGTTTACTAACTAAACTTTTAGTGTTATACATTTCATTCTTTTCAATAGACATTCACTTGCTTTTCATCAGCGTAAGAAGTAAGTAAGAAGTATTTCATTCCGATTACTCGAAATCGTCACATGAAAAACTGTGAAACTGAAAAACATGAAAAACAAATATCTCACTTTTGACTACAATTTAAATGCAAAGTATTTATATACACATATCAAAATGTTCGCTGTTGTTTTTCCTGTATTCTGCCAACAGTCAACAGTCAAAATTAAAAAAAGGGGGCTTTATCAGACCGATCACAAAGGATGGAGACGTGGAAAAAAGGGGGATCAGGAAAGATGGAACTTAAGGAGGACTATGGAACCAAGGACAAAATTAACTGTAAGTTAAGTTCACTTTAAACCTGAAAATGTTGCATCCTGTGTAGATAGTGCTCATCTAAACCATCTGGCTTTATCTTTTTTTTTAATTCATCGCTTGCGGCGAGTTGACGATTTCGATTTCCATAAAAGTTCTTTGTTGAAGATGGTTATTGAACTCTAAGGTCTTGGTTTCATTGTAATTCATGAGATGGCCATTCCCAGTGGAATGAGTCGCAAGGGCACTACTTTTTGTTCCTGTGGTCTGTGGTGAATTGGAGGCGGCCATGAAAGGAGAGTCTCCTAGGAATCTCTATATATACTGCAGATGATATCATCAACATAATGACCTATGAAGGGGAATTGAAAAGTTAGGCATGTGATTGATTCAGGAAAGGGATGATATCTACCAAAAATTAGAGAAAACATATTTATTATAAGAGAAATACGTCGTGTCAAAAATATTTTTTAAAATAGTGCGGAAAGTTAGGTGAGGTGGGTCAATCATATCCCCGGTCTGAGTGATAATATTGCAAACTAAATCCATAGGGATGTTAGTGAAAAATGAAACCAGGTGAAGTGAAACGATGACGTAACCTTCAGGTATTTGAAAATTGGTAAGGAGTTCAGAAAAAGAAAAATTATCTATAATACGAATTACTTCTTTAAAAGCTATGGAAAGTATATCTACAATGAATTTTGATAAATATTTTATTGGTCCTGGTACCGAGCAAACAATAGGTCTACGGGGGACAGGTTTATGAATTTTAGGGAGACCATTCATCTTGGCAGCAATATCATTATGAATTATTAATTTGTTATAACTACCTTCATCTAACAATGATCATTTTTTCAATAGATGATGGAATCCTTTGTGATGGTTCCTGTTAGTTAGTTCCTGATACTGATACAATTAACCGAAGCTGCACGTAATGTTTTTATCGTCAATGCCAATATTATTAGAATCACTCAAATAGTTCACTATTGGTATGTGTAATGGCATTTAGGATCCAATGACAAAGTGTGCATAATATTTTCCGGTACATTAATATCAGACAAATTGGTGAGTTTCTATTAAATACAAATGTTAGCGACACTTATGGTTTGTCGTCGTGATATGGGTAACTCTACTGTGATTATAAACAAGAGAAATTATTAAACGATGACAAGGTCTGTATAATGAGCAAAAGGATCGTACTAACATTATTCAGGATAAGAACAATAAGATATTAAGATATAACTTTCGTCATAAATGACCTTGTTAACAATTTTTCAGTCTGGATATGTTTTTTATATTAAAAGCGTAACGTCTCTAAGGTGATTATTGTTTAATTATGCACCTGTCCTAAAACTTCCGAAGAACCCAATCAAATTCTACAACACTTGACAAGAATTAAGAATCTTATCATATATCTACATAAAATTTACTTTACCGATTGACTAATCTTACACGTAAAAGTTGTTAGAACCTTAGTTAATATAATGCATTTATGGCCATCAAAAATTCTCGGCGCGAAGCGACCACCTTCAATGAACCACCTGACAATAGAACACTCTAACAATAGAAACCTTCTTTGGCACATCGCTGTGTCTAAAAAAGAACCACTGTTATGCCCGGTGTCGAACATAGAAAAGGATCAAAGCAATTAAGTTCATAAATAGGTTATTTAAATTTACTCTACCTATGGTGGTGTGTTTCAATTACAATTACAATTAGTGTAACAAGTGTAAATTAGTGTAACAAAAAGTGTTTTGTTGAGAGGTGGTTCGTTGGGGGTTTATTTGGTTATAACTCTTAAATCGTTATTGGTATACTAAATAGTGGTAATAAACAATATTCGTTCAAATTCCAGATTGAAATCAATTACCCAGCAAATATATACGCTGTAGTAAATAATAATGATTACGAACCGAATGCAATTTGTAAAACCGCGGGAGCTGTAATACGTACTTGTCAAAATGTGCAAATTTAATGACCATGAATATATCAGCATAAAGGCGCTATTAAGGTTGGTAAAACAAGCACATATACCTAATATGAAAAACGATTTTATGCTAATTTTGAAGACCTCGTTACTAAACAAACTAATTATTATGGTATTCATTCAAAAGTCTAAATATGTATTGTCCAGTGCATAACTTATTATGTTAAATAACTGCATAACTCATTATATTAAATAACCACATGACATATTATGTTAAATAAATTGCTGTTTTTTAAATACGTCATAGCAATTCGAATTGAACTGTTAGGGTACAATTCAGTGGGTGTGTCAAACGTAATCGTGATTAGCGAACGCTACACCGGGATTTATGGCAAGTCCCCTGATCAGATGTTACCACGGCTACAAATCATTGAAGCCTGCGAACGAAAATTCACTACTGTACCGCGTCTCACGTATAATTAATTTCGTTTGTGGTAAAAACAATCGGCGCTTTATAGCTTGAAACGTTTTAATCAAATACCTTTACAGGTGTTTTAACTTTCTTATACTTTATGTGTAAGTAAGTATAGTAATCATGAAAATTTTCGACCTCGAGAATTTAACATTGAAATCTTAAACAACTATCATTTGAAAAGTTTTGTCGAAAAATGTAGTATAACTAAGTATAAGAAACTTCAGTGCGGACCACTGCAGATTTTTTACAAATATGTTGAGAATTGTTGTGAATTAATTTAATATTTCAAAGAGGTCTATTAATAAAAGTTGAAATTTGGAGCAGAATGCCAAATAAAATATTTTAAGTCTAAATTCCTACTAATATTTAGACGGCGTAATTATTTTAATGAATTGTAATAATTTCAGAGCGACCGACAGCTAAAAAGGGATCTACCACGATTTAGCAACATTTGAGTTTATTAAGCACATCGTCGACAATCGTTATCTCTGGCTTCATTAACGCAAATCCGCATCTTTTCGTGCGCATAATTTTTCTGTAAATACAAACGTAATCCCATTTATCTTGGTTACGATCGATAAGTCTTCAGTTTATATAATAAAAATATTTATTAGGACGCCTTTCGTATTTTTATTGGGAAGATTTTAATATCAATAAAGTGCTCCAGGGCGGCAATAAATATTTTCTTAACGTCAAATGTATAAAAATACATTCCGGGACGCTAAAGCAATAACTTGATTTATTACGAAATTCCTAATATGGCTACGCCCGACTTTCACGTGACGAGTCACGAAAACCTCTATGTGACGGTATTCCGCTATTCGTTGCAATTAATATTTAATTAAATTAATTGGCATTGATTAATTCAACGGAATTTCTTACGATTGCCAATCATTCTCATTATAGATATGCAATAGTTTTTATTCTTAATAAAATTATTAATACATGATGTCAATGACATATGATTAAAAAATCTGCGGAACTTTCTTATATTTAGGTAAATTTCGAGAAAAGTTTTTAAATAAAATATCTATCTTTAACTTTTCAACCATTTTTTGGTAACTCGTACCGTGTTCGTGATATGGAAAAACGTGATAAGAGTAAACCACCACTGCTTGTTAGAGATTGCTTTCGAAATAGGACGTTTTCGTCCTCGCTATATACAAATCACACACAGACGTAATTCCTGAAATAGTCAGAATAGGCTTGAGGAAGTGGTTTATGTTAAAATCTCGAGCTCGAATATTTTCATGACTACTAATTATACTTTCTTATACTGAAAGTACAAAAACAATAATAGTAGGAACATTTTAAGTGGAAAACACTGCCAATTACTTTATGACATTTGTGGTTTTCCGTACTGCAGTTTCTGGTGACAGTGGTACAATTAGTTTACTTCTTTAGGACAAGTAGGTAGTAAAAACCTAGTTATTCAACGTAGAGCAAACTTAACTACGAGGGTATTTGTGTTGTTAAAAAAAAAGTAAAAAAAGGCCAATAATATTATACTAATTTTTAAATTTTCTAAAAAGCATACATTTTTAACGTTTTAATTGTGGTGTTACGATAACCAAGAAAGATAAATTATCGATAACATGAAATGATTCCTATGAAAAAAAAAAAATTAAACTATTCTCCGTATACACTTCGTTAAATATCTGGGCTTAGTCAATATTACATTTCTTAGTAAATATAAGTCTCCAATAACTCTTCGCGAAAATTGCGATTAGATTAGACGCTTCTGTGAGCAAACAACATCATTACAGCAAATATCTTAAAATTAAAGGTAGTTCCAGCGTGTATTTTGTAAAAAGTAAATTATTATTATTATTATTGTGAAAGTAAATTAAGGATGCAATTCAACGAGAAATAAAAGAGATGTTCTACTAGGAAACTCGAAGATAGTTGAAAACTTGAACGACACATTAAGTAAATTTCATTTCAAAGTTTCTTTATAAAGTATAGCATGTCTTACGACGTAAAGTACATTAATATTCCATGTTGCACAAATTTAAGATATAACATTTTCCAAAGTCGTATAACTACGTAGTTACAAAGAAATTCTTTCCTAGACGTTTATTAGATTATGTTTCAAGACTTATATAACACAATTATAACGTGTTAAATTCTAACGCGACAATTCTTAAATAATAATACATTTTCGTTAAATAAATCGTTAAAATCGTGCAAGTCGTAAAATTTTAAATATTGCCAAGTTCAGGATTGACGTAATTATTTCATTCATACTGATTAATTAAATTATGTTTCAATAACCTTTTTAAAGTCATAAGAATTTTATTCTATTTTTAGGTGACTATTAATAAATTGTATTCCAAAGTCATAAATAATTTTAATACTTCCAACGTTAAATTGTAGTATCGTAAAATCGGTCGAATATTAATAAAATCCATTCAACTGCAATGAAACTGCAGAACTGCAATGGAAGATAATAAGACTTTACAGATTTCTACAAATACATCTGAATAAGGACACGTTGAACGTGAACATTGTTTTCGAAATTCATTTGGGTTTAAACGCAACTGGTTCTGTGATTTTCCCCGTGGGTCTAAAATAATTACATTGTCACCAACACGTGACGAACAACGTTACTAATTAATTAAATCGCACGTGTGTGGAAATATTTGCGAAATACACAATGTAATTAGTTTTATGTATATGAATATTGCATATATCCCATCTAATTTCTTTTGCAACAAACTAAAATAATTCCTTACAGACAATTATAAGTATCGTCTATTATAACATAGTTATGATTGATAATTAATATATAATATTACTTTGCACAACACGAACTGTGCTTATTCAATTTTAAGTTTCGATATAGAAACGATAGAGATGCAAACTGCATATTTTATCCACTCAAACTTAGAATATTATTGTGGCACTGATATGGTGTCCTATTTGTCGATGCGATAGGTAAAACTTCCCGTCCCTGCACAGTACGTTTTTGAAACACTTATCTTTTCTGTATGACGTTGTGTATCCGTCCCACGGATCGAGAACAATACAAGTGAATATAGATTTACTACAAGTCGCTAGCGTCACGAAGGATAGCAATCCTTGTATCTTTTTTGTACAGACAATAATGTATTCGAGTGTGACGATGTTAAAAAAATTAAATGATTGCGTTTGCCTGGTTTCTAAACATCTTTATTCGCAATGCAATTTGCGGTTACTTACACCGAACGAAAGTTGGTTACACGTAAGATAATTTAATTTTAATGTATTACGATGGGATTTACGTTGATCTTTGGTCACTTTCATTTGGTTACACTCCATGAAGTGTTCTGTTATTGTTATGAACGCCTGGTTATTCAATTGTAAATTCATTCCTATTTAGAAGTACACATATTTACGTAATACTGTTCAAATTTAATTATTTTTACGTCATTTAATGCTAATAACAGTCTATAGTCCAAGTTAGAATGAAACAAATTTTTGGGAGGAAATGACAAAAATAACAGAAAACATAAATGGTAGATTAATAAAGCTAGGAGATTTTAACTGTCGGGTTGGGAAAAGAAATAATTGGTCTATACGGCGAGAACCATAGAAACAACAACAGTGCGAGGCTAAAAAGCTTCTCTATTGACAACAAAAAAAGAAATTATAGATGTAAAAGTGAGAAGGGAGCAAGAAATCTGCAGTGACCACTGTCTAGCAGTGCAAAAATGCAAAAGAAGATAGCAAGACAGAAAAAATCGAAAGATGGAAGAAACTTCTTGGTACAGATGAACAAGGCAACCCAATAAAGGAAGAAGAAACTAATTACACGCAAGACGAACAAAACAATATACAAAATAGAATAAGTGCTAAAAGCAACACAGCACATGAAAGGAAAAGCGGCAGGATAAGGTAAATGCTGAAGGGATAGAAAATGCTAACAAAAATATATAATAAACCATAGAGCACTGGAAAAGTATCTGAAGATTGGAATATACGAGTAGTAATACCATTACTCAAAAGGGGATTGTGCAAGCTATAGGGGTATCATAATACTAAGCGTAGTATCAAAAGTATATGAAGATATATTAGAAGAAAGATTAAGAAGTACAGTAGAAGATCAGCTAGCAGCAGCGCAGGGAAGTTTTTGGAAATGACAATATTTTTAGCATAAAACAAATGATGTAGAAAAACGGAAAAACCTCGAAAAGCCTTCTACAACATATGGCAAAACGAAATATGGAAAAGTCTAACACAAAGAAACATGAGCCCAAAAGTAAAGGAATGAATAAAGAGCTTATACGACAATAAGAAAAGCTATGTAACAAAGTATAATGTACAGTCGGAGACATTCGAAATAAGTTATGGATTAAGACAAGTTGGAGTAATGAGCTTAATATTATTTTTGATAATAATGGACAAAAAGATGCACATCGGATTCAATAGATTAACACCAACAAAAACCAAAATGGTTTGGACATATGTGCAGAATGGACGACAAGACGTAAGTTAGCAGAATATCAAAAGAAGGCGTTACATAGCAACAGAGCAAGAGGAAGGCCCAACCCAACCCAACCAACCCAACCCAGAAGACGTGGAATGATGAAGTAGCAGAAAAGACAGAACATGCACAGAAGCAAAAAATATGGCAACAAATAAGAAGCAATGGTTTAAATTTGTACATGAAAATGCGATGTAATATAAAACACACCTTACCCCTTAGGGTAGAAGGTTTTTGATGTTTCAGGCAGCCCAGGACTTGTAAGTGTACTAACAACTTATAAACATCTTTTAAGATTTTGTTCCTTTTAAGATCTTGTGTTCCAAAAAAGGTGTCTTGGTATTGGTAGAATTTTATAATCAAAGAATTATCTTATAAATTTCCTAAATCTTTAATCGACTGGTGGTGTTCAAATTGGGGACTGTCATTATGAACACCGTTTCAATCTCCTGAACCTTGACACATACATATGAATTTTTCTACAAAAATTGTATACATTAAGTATAAAAAAGTAATAAATGGTTCAATGTAGATAGTAACGATTAATTTTCCAGTTCCTTGAATCTGAAGATACAAAGATTTAAAAAAAAATTATTTTTACGATATTTTTTCGACTTTTTCCTACGATGCTACGATTTTCAGAATATTTTTACAATTTCACTTTTTACGACTTATAGCGAATTCAAAGATTCCTTCAATATTTAGAGACTTTTATGGTTCCTCATATCTTTCAACTATTTTTCCGGTTTTAAAATTTATGAAGATTTTTTGCGATTTCTTGCGAATTTCTTGATATTAGAAGAATATATAATTCAGTTGAAGTGTTTTCGATATACGATCCTAACGATTTCTTATATTTTTTATTTGCGTTTTTTAGAGTTCTTAACAATGTTTGCAATGCATCAGAATTTCTTACTGGTTTATCAAAATGTTTCGATTTTTTAACGATCTACGAATTATTGTCGATTTTTTTACAAATTATAACGCTCTTTTTCAACTTTTTATAAATTATAACAATAGTTTTCTACTTTTATTATTTCTTTACGATCATGGATTTTTGTGTTTTTTATAATTTTAAGTATATTTATAACTTGTAACTTTATAATTATGTTTCGTTACTTTAGATTTTTACAATTTATCACTATTTTTTAACGATTTTCAATAATTTTTAACGATTTTAACAAATTTTAATGGTTTTTTGTTTTGATATTTTACGAATTTTAAGACTTTTCACGATTTATTTTTCTCTTTCTATATGTTTTTGAGCATTTTTTGAGCATTTTTGGATATTTTAATATATTTTTATATGAACCACGAACCACTTTTTGATAAATATTAATGGCAATTAACCAAGCACGATTATAAAATAAATCAAAAATAAAAAAATATGAAAATTATGAAAACGCAACAAATTATGCCAAAACTATAATAAAATTTTCCACAAACTGACGCGAAATGGCGAACGTTTATTAAATACGTTAGGTTAGTTACATCTGACAAGCACGGCCACTGTGACTGCGCCCTCCCCTGCAATCGCGCCTGACAATATTTATCGTACGTTGCTATGACTACAAAGAATGTTTCAACGGCGATTTTCCAGTAAATGGTTTCAACTTTTCAAACAAAAGTTGTTTCAAATTTCGAAATCTTTTATAAGAACCACAGGTATCGTTTTCGAGATATGGAAGAAAGTGTTAAGAATAAAGTTCCGGTTGATTTATTGCTTTCAAGAATAAGAGGCTTTCTTCCGAGCCACGTACACATCTTAAGTTTGAAGTTTCATCATTTTAATAGTTTTGGCGCTAGAGCGCACCACACAGACACAACACGCAGACAGACAGGTCCCATGCAGAAAATAGTCAGAATCGAATCATTTTCACGATTCTTACACTTTCTTCTACATAAAGTATAACACACTAAAAAATAATCAGTTTTATGTACAACCTATAGAATAACAATTACTGGTAAACATAGTACTGGGTAGTATTTCCGAGAGTTGAGTTTACGACGTATACTTACAAACAGCCTTCAAGATTTATTTTCGTAATTCAGTTTGTTGCTTGCGAAAAAGTGCTTGTTCGGCACATAAACATATATGTGCTATACGTCTGAAAAATCGAATCTTGGCGATCATCTCGTGCACGCGCGTGACTTATTAAAGTTCGTGCGTGTCAATAATAGCGAAGTAAATATAAAATATCGCGTTCAGTTCCGCAATTTTAGACACGATAGATCCATATTTCACGACAAATTGGAAAACCTTGCGTTTAAAGCAGCTACATTATTATAAAGCGATGGTACCTTCTGATATTTTTAAACAATCTATAACGCGCGTTACCGATATCTGGAGATGCCAGAATTTTATCATTGTTTTTAATGTTTTATTAAATGATTCCAATAAAGTTATTTAGCAGTAGGGAAATTTCGAAATGAAGCAAAATAAAAATATACATTTTATTTTAACATACGGCGCTGAAACAATGGGAGAAGATGTAATAAGATATACAATAGCACGTAGGGTGAAATGGCTGTGGAAGAGCTGGAAAGTATCATAAGGGTAATAACGCAGTGCCAGATAGGATAAGAAAGAGATAGGCAAACCAATAGAAAGGTAGGGGAGATTTGAGGTAGGTAGGACTAGTGGAAAAATGGAGGAAATAGAAATAAAAAAACTTTGAAAGTGAAGGAAAGCATATGAAGGAACGGAATTGATACAATCAAAACAGATTTACTAAGCTGACTTAAGGGACCGACAAAGCTCCCAATGGGGAATGGCACCACTTATTATTACATTTATAATACGTCAACGTAAGTTATAGTTTTAAATTGTCAGAGTTTGTCGCACTTGTTAATACATCAGAATAATATATGTATGTAGCTTAATTCGATTGTGAGCTTTTAACGGAGTGTAATAGAATCGCCAACACGTGCAATGTAATAATTCAAATTCGTAAACAAGTTTTATGAATTAAAAATCGCTTTACTTAATATCATATTATATTAATTCGCTATGTAGCGCCTAGTGATTAATGTAAACCAGTTTATCAGCAACATAATTGGCTATTAAACTAACTGCTCGTACTTACTGCGTACACCCCGATATAATATATTGATACGAACGAAGCCCTGCAGCGAACTATATTGACAACATCATTGAAAACATTGGAGAAAATTGAAATTTTGCTCTGCTTATATATCTCAAGTTCTCTGATTTTATTCGAGATCACATCAAGCATTTTTTGTGATTTTTTTAAATTACATCGTCAATAAATATTTTACCTGAATTGAACGGGCAATTAAATCTAAATTTGATTAATTATTAGATGTGCAAATTCCTTTGTTCCCATGCATACATTGAAAACATGTAGCTTTTTTAAAAACGTGGCCCACTTTATACGAATTATGCACTAAATTTGAATTGGATTTGAAATGCTTGTCAATCTGAATTATTTATTATGCAAATTTACAAACTAGTCTACACCTATCTAAAACTAAGTGAGCAATTGCGTCTGTGCTTTTTATAGTATACGATACAATTCGTTATTATGTATGGTTGTGTTATTCTCCACGAAACATTAGAGATCACAAATATTTACGATGGTCCTTTGGCTTTATGACTTAATTGTATCTTACAACGGAAAAGTTACTGAATCATCGTGATGTACAACTCATAGTATTTTAATAAACAATACCGGTTTGGGCTCCATTCGCCTATTTATTTAAAAAACTGAAGAAATATTTACAAAATAATTTGCAATAAATGAAATAACAAAGATTTCAACATTTCAGTAACTTCCGTTGCCGTCTTCAGGTAAACTTTTTTTTAAATGGAAGTTAAAACAGTATTCTTATTAACATATCTTCGTCTGCAAATTTCAAAATTGGCCATGTTCCGTACTACTATTTTAGATTACCTGTAATTTACAAGAACTTAAGTTATACTCGGCCTTGTGTTATTTACAACAATGTACTATGTATATTTATTTATGCATTTATAATTGTTATTGCAACACTGCATTAATGGACCCTATGGATATTACACAATTATATTTCATTACAAAAATATTTATTATGAACTTTGACATTGATCGCAACAAATTGTGTAGCATCAAATTACAATGGTTGAGTTGAATGCTGGATAATTTTCTCAGATTTTCGGTACCGTATTGTATCTGTGACATCATTGACCCATATCCATAACATATTTCTGATTACATTTTATTAAGCACGTAGTTGCTTTTTTCTCCTTCGTTGGAAGAGTTGACCGCGTTGTTTGTTTAGATGATTTTTTTTATTTGTGAATTTTCCGTTTCGTCCCATGCTGGGGTAGCATACTCCAAAAGTATCATAGTAGACGCACACATCAAAAGCAACATCAACTTTTACAATACAATCAACACGACACATATAGTTTACGCATAGCCCCTTTCTGACATCAGGCTACCTTTAGTAGTTCTCCTTAATCGTCGTATGACTCTGTCTTGTCATGTTATCAGTTTTAGACATCTTTACCGTTATCAGATATTTTCGCATGCTAGTGTAATTAAAGTGTGTACTTATCGTACTCGATTCTCTCCTACGAACAAGACAACCAATGGGTATCAGCCCCCCGTACAACCAGTGCGTCAGGACAGATCGAGTCTCGCAGATGACCACTCCTGTTGTTAGCCTATCAAGACTGATAGCTTTCTTCAATTCTGACTAAAACATCAGCCAGCAATAGATAATTGTTACAGGCGCCAAAAAGGTGACTAGACAACAATATAAAGTACCACTTAATAACATTCCTCTCCAAAATGGCACTGTAGTATATATCGACATAAATTACGTGCCATAAGCAACTTCCCTAAAATAATGCACTTCTCCCCAATTACGCCATGTGTTTACGTTAGAATCGAGACCATCCGCCCCTACCTCCTCTCAACCCGTAGACAATAGGTCACACAAAACTATTTACATATGCATGAATTTTCTGAAATGTAACTAAATATTGAAAATATGCAATTCTATAAAAATATCACCGCTACAAATATAATACACTTAAAGATAGATGCTTACACAAACATCTGTTTTTCATTCAGCATTAAATAATTGAGCAAAGATCGCGTTTTGCTCAATGCAAATAGCGTACGATAATTATTCATTGTTTTACCCATTCAATGTTCATGGCATGTTGACACGTAAAAAGTTCAACGTACCGTACTACGAAGTTACTGGTCGGAGCATGTGACCTTGGATAACACGCGTCGCAATTAATCATTTATACATACATATGCATTGATGTTAATTTCGGGTAATTTTGGGTGTTAGCATCGCTTGAATAATCGATCTCCGCGTCTCCTCGAGCTAGGGACGGGACGGCTGTATCATCGTGTGTGGGCAAATCCAATTGCTTTGTAACAAACACGAGCTTCTAAACAGGAGATGGGACACTTAATTGTATAATTGTATTAATAGACCAGACGCTACCGCAGTTATATAAAGTGGCACTACTTTTACGGACTCCGACGTGTGTTTCTATTTAATTAACTGCGCTTGTCGGATTGTCGTAATCGCAATTTGTGCTCGCAAAATTAATCGTCGGTTTATTAACGGCGTGTTTTATAACTAAGTGTGGCAGATTAGATATTTTGCCATTTGTTATTGGAAACGGCACTAAACCGGTGCGGTTAGTTGTGAATCACAATAAATGTGTTGCGCGATTAATTAATTCACTTTATTTTCATCCCGCATGAATGAGATCTTTTCAGAAATGCACAAAACCAACTCTGCCTTTTGCAAATTTAGTTAATTACGCTTTATCTTTCCGATAGCGGATGATGGATATAATATAATTAAACTTTACACACACGATAGGGTTTTTAATAGTGATGTATTTTTTGACACCAACGTTGGAAATGTCTCGTTCTTAGCGATAACTGTGTATTTAATTATTTATTTCGTTTGTTTACACTTCAGTGCAGCACACCAATAGATCAAAGCCAATAATAGAATGTGCACTTTGGCGCAGCTCATTGTCAAGCCAAATGTGATTTCGCAACCTGAAACTCTTAAACTTGAAGTTACATGGGAACGTTGACCTTTGAAATTTCTCTTACCGTGGCAATGAAACGTTTCTCATGTTTTACCATCATTATCCTTGACGGGATACAGAATTACGCGAGGCTGAAGTAATCGATGCAGAATTAACTCCACAAAAAAATACTCACAAATCTATTGCAATAAAAATTATTTTGACTATTTCGATACCATTATTATTTTGTAATCAATTTTAGGTGGACTTGAGCAATGCAATGAAATTGATTTCTTAAAATTGCTACATTGTTATTACAACAGATGATCTCTAAGATAATTAATATAATAATATGTAACGTAAAAACCAAAGTAATTCATTATAATACACATTTCAATAAAATGTAAACCCATACCACCCACATATGTGCCAATTATATTTGCAATATGATATCCTAAACGATTGTAATTTTATCGAATTTTTCGCTGCGTCGAAAACATTTTCGTCAAAGATCATAAAAGAATTAATTCTTCGTATACGAATGTTATGTCAAGGACAGGAGACTGGTATTAACTGCGACACCAATCAAGTTGGAGAACGAGAATTGGCGGTAAACATATGATAAACATTAATGGAATAATTTATTGCGGCTATATTTAAATAAAATATATCATAATCATACGTTACCGATATAAGTGAGAGTATGGTCGTCCTTACCTGAAAATAAAAACGCAGTTAGAACCACATTTTTTATGTACATTCATGAAATTAACTCTACTCTAGAAAAAGTGGGTCGGAGTACGAATTAATGAAAATAATGCGACATAAATTTTTTTTAATTAAAAAAATAATTGATTTCAATATTTTTGAGGGGAAGCCCTTCTTCTGGGAGCGAATTTATATTCAAATTACTTGCGTCACTACACTTTAGCACCTTTATTTGTCCCGTTTTTGTTGGATAAGGTGAAGAGTTAACGTGACAATCATTGATTTTGAAATAAGATATGAATAATTAAATAAAAATAAACACAACTTTAATGGCCATAAATATTTGGAGCACCGGCTTGAATGAAAACGATGAGAAAAATTAAAAAATCAAATCACTTGAATGCCACCGTTGCTGAAAACGAGAAAGAATTAAACAGTCTCAAGAATAAATTAAGAGAAAGCAATCTTCGAACAGAGAACGAAAATCTGTTCATTAAGATTAGCAATCTTATCAAATCAGGACGATTTTTGGAAAATTACTACGATGAATAAATTAAGTCAACAATGCCAGCCATTAAGGAGGCGGACCATCCTATCGTAGAGAAACTAGTAACTTTTCACAAGAAACCAAAAGGCGAAAGTGTTCGCAAAGGACAAAGGTACGCCGATGCCCAGTTCTTCAACTAATGTATAACTACGTAGGTCAATAGCCATGGGCCGACGAAGGGGCGATCAAGTACCTACCCTCAGAGAAGAAAAAAGGTCAGAGACTAATAATAAAATCGGTGATAAATACGATGTCATTGAAAGTGAGCTAACAGAAGGAAATAAACAATTCGTAGAACTAATTACAAATGTCAACATCTTACGGAAGATACTGGTGAGCTCAAGAATAATAAATCATTGGACAAGCTTAACTGGTCATTAGACAACCGTGTTGAAATTCTCTTTAAAGAAAAAGAGAAAGCAATAGAGGTTAAAACATTAATGAAAAAACTTACGATATGGGAAAAGGCAAATCACCCAAATGATACTCACACTAATGTAGCGAGAGAAAAATATGATGTACTCCTAAGTAATTCTTACAATATCCAGACAGAATTAACTGCAAATTATCTCAACAACAATCGGTCCAACGAAATATCTAAGCGATCAATGGCAAGAAAGGATGAATCAGAAGCGACGACGTCCACAGAAGCATCAAATTTGCAAAGTACACACGTCGAAGAAAATGTTAGTACTATTCAAATATCAGGAGAAAAGGGGACCAAAGCGGTACTAGGCACTGCAAGCTCAAAGATCGAACTATAATTACTCAACCAAAAGTTAAGTCGAATTGAAGAAGAATTAACGGAAGCTAAAAAGGAAGAAAGATCACTTTTACATGACAAAGAAACGTCCGTAAAAATATTATAGGATAGCTTTAATAGTAAAGATAGACAAATAATTCTATTAAATAATGAAATAAAAACTTTTTTGGTCAAAATTAGTGAGTTTGAAGAACAAGCCAATACGACTAAAGATAATTATGAAAGAGAAAAAGCAAATTCCCAAATCGTCCAGTCAGATTTAAGGAAAGAGCGACAATGTCTTGAGGAAAAGCTCAACGACAGCATATCCGAACGAAACACTCTTCTTGAAATTATCACAGATCATGTAACAAAAAATTTATTTGAAGAGTAATAATTATAATGTAATCATAATACATTAATTAATTAGGTAAGTATTAACTAAACCGGGACCGGATCTAAATATGTGGCAATATATAACGTTAAGCGACATACATATATTACATGCATCAAACACACAAACAGTGTCATGTCCGCAATAATGGAATGTATTTAACCGACATGGTTACCTTGCAAATTATAATATTCCGAATAACGGAACACGGAAAGACGTGCTACGAGCAAGGCGTCATAAGGCACCCCATGAAGAATGTAACGATGTCGAGGTACATCATCACAAGCTATTTTCTCTTAAAACTGTTTGATATTACTGTTCGACTGTCATTCATATTCAAAATTGTTCCAATGTAAACGATTCTTCATTTCAATGGAGTTTCTCCTAAAAAAATCCTATTTTAAATCCGTAATAAGTAGTAAGCAAAATTAAAGACGATTTTCTATGCTATAACTCCAACGTAACTCCAGTCTAATAGGTGATTTGTTGTACAAGTTAGGAAGAGAGATAATAGATAGATAGAGGCAAGTGGAAGCTTCAAGAAAGAGAAACAAAATAAAAAAGGCAAAATACAAAGAAATAAAGGTAGAGGGATGAAAACCTTGAGGGAAAGGAGGACGCAGGAAGAAGGGAGAATTATTGCAAGGTACAGGTGTGGGAACAAGGAAAAGACAAACAAGTACTGGATGAATGAGGAGCACAGGAAATGCGAATTCTGTGGGGAAGGCAAGGATAAATGGGAGCATTGGATGAAAGGGTATAAAGAAGTGAAAATGGAGGAAGAGGAGAAGAGGAAAGGATGAGATTGGAGAAGAAGCTTGGCGGAGAACGAAGAGGAGAGGACACCAAGGAATAGAGGAAAAGGGGGGAGGAAGAGCCAAGAGAAGAAAGGTGTCGGCCGGAGAGAGCATTGAAATATAATGCCTGTTTGTAAATATATAGTAAGGTTGTGCCAATAAAGTTTTTTCATCGTAGAAACCTGGTTTACAGAAAAACTACCCTTTTTCTTCTTTACGAATAATTTGTTTGCATGATATCTATTGACATGAACTTTACTCTGTTGAGTTTTACTTGTTGTGTCTGACCAACTTGATTTTTCAATTTGTTGTGTTCGGCTTCTTGAATTCAGCTCAATTGATTTGTCCTAATGTTTGATTTATTATGCATAATGGCTCGAACCTTGATTGGGAGTAGAAGCACTGTGATTTGCAGCTTTGATCGACGAAAGATCCCGCAGGCTAAAAGTCGGGCATGCAAATGTGTGGCGAAATCGGATAATGTCAGACCTCTGGGAATGGTTGTAGGGCTGAGTTCTGCCACAAGCTTGTCATAAAACCATTGCAATGAAATGCTTCAATTTCAATTCGTTTTTTTAAGGACACAATTGAATATTTTGTAACGATAGCAATTAAGATCCATGCGAAGTAAAAAGGGCGGTGTCCGATACGTCATGGTCATAATTTTGAAATGCGGAGAAAATCTGAAAAGAATATTCAACGTATACATGCAAAATTGTTAACCATTCATTCGACGTTCAATGTGTTGTTTTGCTGAGGGCGTTATAACGCTGTTAGAAGCACGAAATTGTATCTCGCACATTACTAATTAATATTATATGTGTTTAACGATAATGTTATACCATAGCATTCTGTATCAACTCAACGAGCATCTTAGACATCTTAACAATTGAACACACCGTCAACATTGTCCATGCTACAATTATCCAAGTTCAAGTACCTGTAATACCTGTTACTTGGATTCAAGTTGCTTTGAGTTTATATGTTTAGTTACAAATTTATGGTCAGTTATATACTTGCTTGGCTTTTCTAACGAATTTATTTCACTACAAAAAGTTGATGGGTTTTTTATATATAATATTATATGTAATAATGTTTTAAAATTTAATCGTTATTCATAATTATAATTAAAAATAAAAAGACATTCGGGTGACACACAATGCAGTATTATAATTAAGCAACCTCGTTTGTTCTTTTCAAATTATTAAGATTAAATTGTTTGCTTTATCTACAAAATTGTTATTTATTCAAAAAAGTAAATTGTAATATTAATTTTAATGTTTCTACTTTTAATTATAACGTCAGATTTTAAAAGTGGATTTAAAATTATTTACTCAGAAGGTGTTTATCAAAAGATAAAATAAAGAAACAAAACATTAAAGTAAGCTTGTTCAGGACGATTTTGATAACATTGCCTAAATTTCACACACACGTTTAAAACTTAAGTTATTTATAATATTGTGTTTAAAAACTTTAATTATAGCTATGGTAATATTTATATTGAAAAATATATATTTTTTAATGTTTAATTATATTATATATGAGTATTCAATATGGCCATTTTTTAAAAGGTCTTCGGCTACACCAACCATGGTGTAATTTACAACCCAATAAATTTTAAATGTTGGCAAGAGTCAAGGGTGTGGAGCATCTGTCGAAGATCAACTTTGAAAGTTATCGTTATCCTCGACTGCGGTTGGATGCCTCCACTGATTACCTCAGCCATCTAAATTACACCAATATTTCTTTCGCCGATACCATTTATTAATTTCCATTGAAATTATAGGCAATAATTCAGGAAATTAAATAAGATGCAGCAGTAGCTATAATTTTGCTTAAGTAAAACCATTAAACGTTAATGATCCAAAAAGGCTAAAAACCGTAACGTGAGTCGTGACGCCTTAATGCCACGGTAGCAACATCTCACGAATAATGAAAAATTTTTCATGTGGAACGCCTCTTCTTTGTAATCACAGCCGGCGACCCGCAGAATGCACACAATTCATTTAACTTTAATTATGCTCGTTGCGAATAAAGTTATTTTGTGGTAATACAAAACCATAACTGCTGGACGATCAATTTAGAAGATGTAAATACGGACATTTGCAAAATATCAATTTGCGAGGAGATTCAAACCGGTTTATCGAAACGGGTTTTTCAATGTCATTTCAATAAAATTTCATCAATTTTACGATCGCACCCGGGGATTAACTAATCCGAGATAAATTATGTCACAACCCGGTCGAATGTACCTTGAAATCGAATAAAATTGAATAATCGGATAACGAACTGTGCATGCTGGACCCGTAGAACTGCCTGACATACATTTTTGTTTACCGTTTACGCATCCTTGAGATAGCGCCATGTGAATTGTGTTTAAATAGTCCTGCTCCGTTATCATATATTATAAGTATTCAATGTGGCCATTTTTAAAAGCACACCGTGTCTTTCCTTCATGTTAGGTCTTCGGCTACATAAACCATGGAGTAATTTACAACCCAATATATTTTCATTGGTGGCAACAGTCAAGGGTGTGGCGCATCTGTCGAAGATCAACTTTGAAAGTTATCGTTATCGTCGACTGCGTTCCGATACCTCCGCTGATTACTTCACACGCAATCTAAACACCAATATTTCTTCCGCCGCTACCATTTATTAATTTCCCTTGAAATTATAGGCAATAATTTAGGAAATTAAACAAGAAGCAGCAGTAGCTATAATTTTGCTTAATTAAACGTTTTGGGTCATTAAACGTTAATGATCCAAAAAAGTCAAAAACCGTAACGTGAGTCGTGACGCCAGTCAGCCTTAATGCCACGGTAGTAACTTCTCACGTATAATGAAAAATTTTTCATGTGGAACGGCTGTTCTTTGTAATTCACAGCCGGAGACCCGATGAATGCACTCACCGCTATTCATTTAACGCTAATTATGCTCGTTGCGGAGAAAGTTGTGGCAATACAAAACCACAATTGCTGGACGATCAATTTCGAAGATGTAAATGCGCACATTATCGAAACGAGATTTGCAATGGCATTTCAATCAAATTTCATAAATTTTACAATCGCACCAAATACACCCGAGAATTAACTAATTCGAGATAAAAATTATGTCACAACCAGGCCGAATGTACCTTGAAATCGAATAATCGGATAACGAACTGTGCGTGCTAGACTCGTAGAACTGCCTGACATACATTTTTGTTTACCGTTTAAGGTTCCTTGAGATAGCGGCATGTGAATTATGTTTAAATCGTCCTCTGTTATCATTTTCGTTAATTCCGATGCTTCGATAAATGGAACTAGGTAATCTTGAAATCACATTAAAACCCAGCTTATTTTTCACGAATTTGTCATATGTGTGGATCAAACAATTAAATGTTAGAAATAGATGTTGACACAGAGATGGAAACACCGCAACCTTCTCAAGCCACCCCAACGAAATACAAACGAAGGATAAGTCATCAACACTTTTTCAAACCAATGGATAAAAGAACAATTACGTTAACTAGGTTTCAATTTCGAAAAAGCCTATTAAAGCTACTCTTGGTGATAAAACCAAACAATGTATGCAGTTATAAAATATATTTGGCCTAAAAATGTTTCCGTTTCCTTGAAGCCAGTTGCTATTTGAGTTTGCCCGTCAGTGTCCCTATTTGATGATCGGTAACAATGAGACCTGGGCGATTTTCCACCAAACGGAATGAATTCCTTGGGAATGATCAATAGAAATTTTTCATGGGAACATAAAACTAATATCTAATCATATGGTGCAATTTGATTCTCATATTGTGTCATATTTTTTGTATCGGACGATTGCGTGCATCCTTAACAAAAATATTATACGTAAATAACTAAGTTACTAAGTTAATAGATTAGTTGTGTAAACATTATTTGATGGTAGAAAGTGTTATGAAAATGTTTACGACTCATACGCCTTGAACATATTTGAATAAATAAAAAATAATATTGCATATGATATTGACAACCTATAGTTAAACGAACTGAAAAATCACTGCCCGTGACATACACGTGTACACAGTTTATATTTCAATGAGTTGTGTTGATTAACTCGGGTCGGGTTGACATCATAATTTTTTCACATTTATCTGGATATAATTCACCCCAATAGGTTGGTTGTATTGCTGAAATGAACAAATGCAGTACGAAAGGAAATCGGCACGAAACGTCACGAAAAATGCAACAATAGCTCATGACCTTGTTATTTTCGTATTTTCTTTTAACTTGTGTCGATCTACTTCTATTTTTAATACATTTCTCCGTATTTCGACTCAATCAGATTACTATAAATATGTTCGGTGACGCGAGTCGTGCCAGTAGGTGTCTTGACTGTCAAAGTGTTACGCTCAAAATGCATAATTTGCACCGAAATAAAATTTGCAATTAGATGTTCAACAAATACAACCATCACTTGGCCACAAACAAAAATGCAACCTGATTCTCAACCGAAACGCTAGGTTGAAAATGTTCGACGTACTTCGCCACCGTTACGTTGGGTATTCATCAAAATTTAAATAATGTTGACGGAGAAAACGTTAACCACGCAATTTTCCTTGCGTTGGAATTTCGTTAGATCCGTTTGATTTAATTTGAAATAAGTTCGCAAATTTAATTTTGCTAATTTAAAAAAAAGATTTAATTTGCACCAGTTTTGCTCCAAATTAGAGTTTAATTTTGCTAAAAACTGGAACTTGCTTTTGCTATAGGCAAGGCCGAATCATCCACAAAAGCATAAATGCATTAAAAAAATTGTTTAATGTAACAGTCAGGTTAGGTTAGGTTGGGTTGGGTTGGGTTGGGTTGGGTTGGGTTGGCAAAATGATAAAAGCACCTTTAACTTTCTTAATCACTAATTTGGTGTTGAGATGTTCCCTAACTGTTTAGATATGTCTACAGTGGTAGCGTTGATTAAGAAAGGTAATACTGGTTGCACTATTGCCTATAAAAAGTTAAATTTCACTAACCGTTAATAAATATAATTTAATTTAATTTTTCTATATAAAAAAATTTACTACCACAACAATTTTGTATTATATTGATTGCTACAAAAAAGGTAAAAAAATAGGGGTACGTGGAAAATCAGTGTTTTAATTTGTTTGAGCTTAGTTGCTAACTTCGAACTGCATAACTTATTAACAATCATATCATTATATAATAAAACTCATTTTGTATCGATAAAATTGGTGCAAAATACCAAACGTAATACGTGAAATGCACAAATATATCCAAAGAAAAATTTCAACGAAATAAATTTAGACAAAAAAAACTGTGACCTAACCTTTTTCTTAACCTATACTTAAATTTCATAAATTAAAATTTCAAATTTCGAATCCCACACTAGGAATTTCAAATAAGACAACCCCATATTGAATGAAAGTTCCATTGTGAGCTATCACAAAATATGCTAAACCGCCTGCATAATAAATCAGAGCCGCATGGAATTTGGTATAATTGAACAGTACACAGACTGATAATAAGCGTTGGGTCTATAAAAATCAAGTCTATGAATATTTTTGAAACAAATACAGTCTTTGTTTTGTTAAAAAAGAAATAACTTAAGATTGCCACCAATAACATTTTCATGTTTACGTGATAATTTATTATAAAGCACACGAATATTACTTAATTGGAACAAATATATATATATATATATATATATATATATATATATAATCGATGATAAAAAAACAATATTCTTGGAAAAATGTAGTTTTTTTTGTGTGCATCTGTCAACAGTTAACACACATTTATTAAAATATTTGCCTAACAGTCAAGGCATTATAAAAGCATTAAAAAGTCATTAAAGGCAAGACAAGACGTTTCTTAAAACTTGATTAAGTGCGCTGTTCAAAGTCAGGGAAAAAGTGCAAGATTCGAGTTCACTGACTACTGCATTTTGTCCGCGTGCAGCCGGCACATTTCGAGGTCACCGCATTCAATTTCAATGTTTTGAAGCCGGCTATTTGCTTTCTATTTACCCAGACGCTATTTGTAATTGAAATACGTCGATTCATTGAAATTAAAATTTTTGTTAGCGTGGCTATTTTTATTACATGAAAGTTATTGACGTTCAAGTTCTGGAATGTTACATTTTTCGAAAATAGGAAAATTCCAAACACCCACGACATAACGTCACCATCTTTAAAATTCGCCCCAATAGGTCCTTTGTTGTATATTTCAGATTATATGGATACTCAGAATGTCATTTGAGATATGTTCATTCGGTATGAAATATTTTCTCTGAAAGCGATGAGAATTTATTGCAATATTCAATACTTCCGCTTGGGGCACCTTGTGCAGCACCTTGCACTGCAATGAATATAAAAGTATCACATTACTTCACTTTATTCACTAAGTCCTGCGATAACTCTTTAGATACGCTTCAAATCCTTTCAAACCAGCCATTAATACACCAACGTTAAGTCTTCAGACACGCTTTTTATATCGAGATAACAATCAGTAAATTTATAGCGTATTGTAATTGAGGAATATTTTAGTATACAATTTCATACAATGTGATGTGTCGTCGAGCAATGTCCACAACTGGTTATAAAAAATTCAGCATCCAGAAAGAACGATTTGTTAAATGTCATTTATATGTCAAAGTTTCATTTATAATAATGTTTGATCTCGTGCAGCTGATAGTACTTGTACAAAACCTGTGTTTGTTTGTCATTTAGTGTTTTGTAGTATTAAGAGTTATGGCTAGAGTAATTTTGTTCAATTGAGTGACTTTGAGCAGCGACATCGTCTGATTGTCTGTTCTACATCAATTTGCTCTTAGAAAAATCGAGAACTGTTGGACAACATTGGATTGCAGCTGTAGGGCGTGGAGTATCTTCCGTCACCATATATAGGGAAATTTGTCTTTTGGGATTCGATTTTATCGCCTACTTCTAAGGCTGTTATTGATCATATGATCCTCAGACTTAATCGAAGTATGAATAGTGCATGCCTGGGGTAATAGAATGCAGATACAACGGGTATTATATATGGAGACAGAGGACTATGTCATAGCTACGACGTGAAAGAAAAATTGAACGTTGTTTGAAGGCGTCATCCTACTCTAACTCCAGCGCTAATGGTTGCAATGTTGAATACTATTTCTTCAAGACCACTCTAGACTTATCTTTTAATAAGGTAATACTCGTCCACATGCCTCAAAAAGTTTGTTGCTCTTTTTCGAAGTAACAAAATCGATATTTTCCCTTGGCCTAGATCATCTTATCTTATTTATTTTTATTGAGAATATATGAGATTTGCTCCATAGAAGGATCATGTGGTTAGTCAACGCTTCATAAACTTGCTCGAGTTACAAAAACAGTTGGAACCAGATCGAGCAATAAGAATTCAACAATTAGATTTCCAGCATATTGAATCTTCGTGGGAAAACAATACATTATTTCTTCTATGCCTGTTGATAGTACTGTTCTAGTTTTTTACTCATTTACTTGTGGTCACATACTGACATTAAATAATCCCACTTTCCGGTGCATATTTTTGTGATAACTAGTGTATATAATAGTTAATGTACCGAGCAATAATCACTGCGTTTTGAAATTTCTTATATGGATGGTTTTATATAACAAATAAACGTAGCAATAAAACAAATCAAAAGAAAACTTCTTCTTGTCCTGAGCTTGCGAATTTTTTCCACAGTCTTCTATCTTGTGCCATGATTTGCCTCTTTCGGAGTCAGACCACTCTTTTACCGGTGCTTCACAATTGCATTATCCTATATTTTTCTTTGTCTCCCTCTCATTTCTTTCCTATCGTGGCCCATATCGTCTGACAGGTCTCTTCTCTTCATTACGTCGCACAATTGTCTTTAATATATTGCAAGGTTGGTTCAATTTGAAGTTCCTCTCTTACACCAACATTTCTTATCCTATCCCTTTTTTGTAACCTTTCTAACCGTCCTGTATTTCAACTCTATTGCTTGTATTTTGATTTAAATTTTTTCAGTTAGTGTCCATGTTTTACTTCCATAGGTTAAAATTCATTTGAATATTGTTTTAAATATTGTCATTTTGGTTTGCGTTGTTACCTTCCAAAGCGTTGCTTCATCGTTTTTCTAATTCTGTTCATGATGTCGTTTTCCCATTTCCCTCAATTGTAGTTCCCAAATAATTGAATGATGTTACCTGTTCTATTTTCTCTCCTTCCATATTTCCATATTTCTCCTTGTATATTTCATTCTGTTTAGCTGTCATCGTCTCTTTCGATTTATTTATATCTATTTTCATTCATTCATTTTCAACTCAACTCGAGCCTAACCTAGGAACATGTATATTAGTATATTCATAGATTATGTTGGGTTGAGTCGGGTTGGGTTTGGGTAATGTTGGGTTGGGTTGGGTTGTGTAGTAACTGTCCTTGTGATAATTAGGCGTCACTTCGTATTGTGTTTTAAACTGTCTTCAAATGATGACAGTTGGGTTGAGTTAGGGCACTTGGTATTGTGTTTTAAACTGTATTTAAATGATGATAGTTGGGTGTCACTTCGTATTGGGTATTAATCAGTCTGCAAATGATGACAGTTGGATTGAGTTGGGCCATTTCCTATTGGGTTGGATTGAATTGGGTTGGGCTGAGTTGGTATTCAATCTAACTTTAAAGCGAGAACTGTGAGGGACAGTGGAAAATTAATTTAATGTTATACCTGCATTACACCGACGTCGTCCTGAACCTAGCTAAACGTGTTGCGAATTAAATTTCCTTTGATGATTGCTTTATCTGGTTGCCTTGTTTGATTAATTCATAGTATAAAAATACTGTCAATAGCCATGAAAATAACGCAGCGTATTACTCGTTCGTAATTTGCCAATAATAAATTCCCTAAATAAGCGCAGTGCAAGTTATCCAGCCTTATTTTACTTGCTGTGTACTCGCTACCCAATCACGATTGACTTTTGAAATTTTATCTTCGATTTGTTTCCTTCATTCTGGTAGACTTATGTTTTAGTCGTAGTGCTAACCGATATTAATAACAACGATAAATACTTCTGGGTAAAATTTTTCGATAACGAAATGTAATGAAAAACGATAAGGTGTATAAATAAGGTAATTTAACCAGGGAATCGTTCCCAAAGAGTGTGTCGCTCCAGGCCACACTTTTACAGAGATGATCTTGAAGACTTAGAAAACGCATGGGACCAAATAACAAAAAGAACAATGTGTGTCACACAGCTATTTCAGTCAACCGTTTTCTGGCCAATAAGAATATTCATGTTCTTAACCAAACTTGAATCCTTGTGACTTTTTTCTCTTCCAGCGATTGAAAAACCACATCAAGGGACGTCGTTTTGAGGTGCTGCAGCACATCAAACGGCTGTAACTGATGTTTCAGTAGATTCCCAATACAGTTACTTTGAAGGGTGCAATGTTCACTTGTAATGTTAGTGGAATGAAACAAACTCGTGTGTGTTTCCAACAACCGGATATGAGAATTTTGATAAATAAATTTAAAATTTAAACGAAACTCTCAAGTTCCAGGTGCTCACAGCTAAATATTTTCGACAAAGTCTCCAAGTACGAGTAAACATTTACTTATGGTTGAGCAGCCTAATTCAATCCAATCGAAAAATATGATAGGCTTAAACCATAGTAAAAGTTTATATACAAATGAATTTTCGATAAAACAATGACCAGGCATGAAGCAGTTTTAATAAATTCTAATGAATTTTCAAATTATATTTTTTATAAAAATTTACATTACCAAAGCCTTCAACATCTACTTCCAGTTGAATAACCCAATTCAACCCAATCAAAATTTAAAGTTGAAATGCAAGCTTTCAATGCCCATTTGTACGATTTTTAAAAATCTAGTTCCATTAAATACACATTTTCAAGATACTACTCACTTAAGACAAAATTCAAGGCTAGGATTATTATTATTATTAACGGTAAAGTTAATGAAAATAAATTCAATATTATTTGTTTTATTTTTTTCCATTTTCAGGGACCAATTTTGTGAAAAATATATGACGCAATCGCTCAACCAATACACAAACACGTCGTATTTGCAAATCACTCTAAATTACCATTTTCATTTGCATACTGCAAAATTACATGCATATGCAAATAAAAATAAAAACTCAACGTACAAATATTTGGAGCACATAGCAAATCTACGCACAAACAAATTTATGACAATTAGGCAGCACATGGTCGTTATTGTCGATGTTGGCTTCGAAATTAATTGGTACAAGTGCACGTCGCAATAATTAGTATTAAATCGATAATATGTTTACTAATTTCACGTATATTTATACATAGCATTTTCTGGTCTAATCCACACGTATCCGTCAAAACTTAAACACTTTCTTTCGCTACATATTTAAGTAACCCATTGCTCCAAATCTTTTCAAGCAGACACGCAATTTCTAAAAATTGTATTTCGTCCTCACTTTATTTTCTGTGTGTCTCCCACACAACAGATTTTCACCTTAATTTCAGAAAATATTCCATTATCGACCATTATATGATACGTTTGTGTAATGCAGGAAAATATACTTCGTTTTTACGAATTTAAGTTTGACGGTGACGTCTATAGTGAATTAGTCACGGGCATGTAAATAATTTCGATGTAGATAATAAATAATTCCTAGCTTGTAGTTGACGTTAACACAATGATGTTTTGGATAAACGAAGAATCTGCGACAATTATACACATGTTTTAAAAAGGAATTGCTAATGTAAATATCCGACTGTTCGTACCGTGTAATCACCGCAGTTCGCTCCATGTGAAAGATAATGATCAAAAAATTAGGACATGATATTTAATGAGGATAAAAGATTATATAGACTTAAACGGAATTTTAATTAATGTTATTCGCATTATACATATCTAGTTTTAAATATGTTGACAATATTTGCGTACTAATGAGCAAAAATAGTTAGTTTTTATGTTCATCTCCATTAAAACAAGTGGTCGGTATCAATTCATTAGACGCTCAAACATTCGCAAAAAAATGCCATATAATTACTGCAAATTACAGTTATTTTAATCGATAATTTAATGCTAATACTATCATTAATTTAAAAAATAATTACATTTTTTATTGACGTTGAATAATTTAATTATATTGCCTAAGTAATGAATTCCCAGTTGTAAATTCAGGGAAATATGTAGGTTTATGTGCGTCCTAAAAGCTCACGGTAATATTATTTAGATCGTCCTGCACCAACATAAAACTTTATGGCAGTAGAATAGAAATGCTGTTTAAGCGTTTTAGTTATTAAATTGGTCCAAAATGTGGAATCTATCCTAGGCGACGACTGCATGTCTCTGAATAATAATAATGTTCTATATGTTTAAAGAAATTTCTCTTAAACTTTATTGCAAGGAGATGGTTAATTGTAATAAACGAACGTATACCAACATAGCAACTTGACCCATTTCAGCAAAACTATTAAAAGCGGGAAATCCATCGCAGAAATCTCAAATTCGGCAGCATCAAAATTATAACTGAACGTCGAATAAAACAAATAAGTGCCGTTTTCATATCCTGGATGTCGCAACGGCCAAGAATGAATCATAAACCGCGGAAAATATTTTATGGGCTAGTAAATTATAAAAGAGGTCGAGCACAATCCTTTTTATTAGAGACCAGCGAATGGGAAACACGTGTACGATGCATGCAAGGAACATGGTTGCGTCATTAATTTTCCTCAAATGGGAACATGCAAGTAGTAAATTATAATTACCGTTCATAAACTTCAAAAAGTGATTAAATTTCTCGCGGGAATTAAAATTACCTATTAAATTATAAATTCAGCGAAGGATGATTCTACGCAATTGCTCTAGTGCCAGGAAGTAAACGCAACATGACGAAGAAGCTTTGTCTTGATGGTCAAAATGAGAATTGAAGGCAGGTACAGCTACCAAAAAGAATTTTAATATCGGGGCACATATTTAAATTTCATACCCACAGCATGCCATGTTCGTGCTAGATATTTGAATATATCGAAGGTCAACGTTATTTTGATCCTGTAATAAAACCCGAATGACGATCAATCGATAAGGTTTATGTCTAAATTGTGTGTTCGGCAAATATTCGTTGACGAAAATTCGTCGACTCCGCGAATTTTCATAAACGTATGTGTGACGTCGGGGTTAAAGATAAGTCGTTGATATGAATTTGCTAACGTTGACCGCATGGGTCTGCTTGCCATTTTTGTTGTTTTATCACTTGCGACGATGAAATAATAACCCATGTGACCTGTAATGATTCGATAACAAAAATAAAACAGTATAATATTCTTCTACTTCTACTAGATTTGAGTAGAAAGCTCGATCGTTTTATGTCATTAAAATTATATGGAATAGAAAAACTTGTATAATACAAAATATTTTGCAATAAAAACTAAATTGTTATAAAAAATGACAAAATCGTTAAAATATTAGACACCAATAAATTTTCATGTAAATTTGCTTAGTACAAATAACGGAGGTGGCGTCAAAGTAGCTACTTGAAGGATGTAAGCATTGCTCATTCGTTAGTCAGAAAAGTTCGCCAACTATGTGATACTGAATTTATTAAAAAAACCTGTTGATGTTACTCCAAGGAGGTTAAACATTAAAAATTTTGCAAATTAAATTTAGTTTGTAAAAATTCTTAAAGCCAGTTTTCTTTTTTTTTAATTAATCGACACGCTGGTTTAAATTGCAATATTGCAGCCAGGTTGATGAATGATCAAGCCGCGAGTTAAGTGTTAAGAAGTGTTGGGATCCTTTATTGTAAATGTAAAGGATATAGTCGAATACATAAATTTATTAGCATTAGAATCAATTGTTTTATATTAAAATATTAATTTTTGACAAGCATTCAAATATGGTAGAGACGGCTATTTTCTCGTTTATATCAAATATTGTCCCGTCTGTGTAAATATTGTCCCCTCTTACATTACACACGTAATTTGGTGGCTACATGTTATCGAAATCAAGTACACACTTACGTAATGGAACAAGGGATCCAATGTCAGCCAAACCAGCAACATGATAGCATGCGTTGTATATAGTAGATACCAATCAAATTTTCTAGTACAATGTAAGTAGACGAACGTAGAAAAATTGTGCAGAGCATTTTCTCGATACGTTACGTTGTGTACATAAAAATTTGCAGTTTCAACGCCACGTATTAATATTTTCTCTTAATTACTACTGATTATCGTAATTAAATGGTTTTCATGTATCAGTTGAAACATTTATAGTATTTAGCTTTACTGTTTACAAATATTTTAAATTTGTGTGTGACCATGCATTGGTGGGATATCCCTGAAAGACAAGACTCTTAACAATAAATACCACGTGTAAAATTTATGGCATTGCATTGTACAGCTCGCATCAAAGCCTGGGCAACTACCCAATCTTAATACAATAATCTTAAACAAATATACAAATGCAAGAAAATTATATCAACTATTGCACAGCTCTTTTTACGCAAGTGTATTTAATGACAATTTTCAAAAAAATATTTTATTAGCTTAGACTTAGTTTACGTAAAAAAATCATCCTGTTAAGGACGAATTTTTTTTTATTAAAACTAACATCATTTTGTAACATTTCATACTCGTGTTAACTGTACTTAGTGGGTTCAAGAAGATGGTGCGGCGCCACATTATCAAATTAATGTCCGGCAATACCTTGAGGTGGTGTTTCGCAATAGATGGATTGGTAGGCGAGGGCCGCTAAAATGGCCTGCGAGGTCACCGGACCTCACACCACTAGATTTCGTTTTATGGGGCTGTCAAGAGTGTTGTGTACAACACAAAACAGCAAGTTATGGATGACTTAAAGAAACGAATTACTACTGCCATTAGGTCCATCACGCCTCAAATGTTTGCTAATGTCTGACAAGAATTTTATCTTAGACTAGGATGTTGTCAGGAGGTGTGCGGTTCACATTTTAAACATTTGCTACCCTGAATGTTGTATTTCATGTTATTGTTATTATTTAGGTAATATGAAAATACAAATGTAGCAGACGCTGCTTATAACTGACCAATTGCAATTTGAAAATCGAACTAGTAAGCTACTACATCAGCATATATTTTAATGCCATGACAGAAATGCGTATTGTTGACGGAACCATCAAGTGCCAATAATCAAAATTAATCGTAGTAAGGTCTGTGATATAAATTGAAATTGCCACTTCTGTCATTGAGGCATGTTGAGTTGATGGTCCATTGCGATGCTAATTGATAGTTCGTGGCGCGCTACGTGATTGGACATATGCTGTTTATCTATTGTGTCAACATTTTTTGATCATATCTGGTTTAATGTGCCTACTTATTGCGTGCTGAAGATCTCACATACATACATATTTAATTTTAGTTTGATATTAAAATTCAACTGGTATTGCTGAGATTTGAACCAGAGTCTTAATAGCTGGTGACATATTGTAGATCACCAGCCCAGTAGGTCTATTAATTAAATTAGTAGCCTATTAGTACCACTATGAAACATTTTTTAAGCATGTGGTAATATTTCTTACTCATCTTATTGCTGCTTTATTTATTACTTATTTTATGCACTTTCAATTTTGTTTTATTACGTTATGGCATCATGTAGCCAATTTACTAATAGTTTCTAGGGAAGCAAATCAATAATGCGGTTGCTAGTTGCATACAAGTGCGTCATTATTTATAGTAAAATACGAATTCAATTTAACGCATATTAATCGCCGTAAACAATGACCCAGTTGCGTAGTTCATATTACGTTTCTTTATTTAATTACGATATTACTGCAGGACTAACAATGGCGTAACAAAACAGTTTATGCGCGACCCTCGGTACAAATTGGACATAAACAACAAGGCGATAATACTGGTTACGAAAACGCTATAAACCATTTAACACGTACGATCGTAACCCGTTATCACGAAAGCTTAAAATAAGTAATGACGCACGCGTGCACGAAAACAACGAACACGAATCTCACCTCTTCCAGATCTGTCATGCTGTGGATGGCGAGAGCGTAATTGTGGAACAGTTTGTTGCCGCGTATCACCTTGAGGTTGGGAAACAGCTTACCGACGCTCAACAAACCGGTAACGTGGTACAAGATCAGATAATCTCTAATCTCCCGCAACTCCGGAAAGCTAATGTCTTCGAAAAAGCTCGGCTGTTTCTCGTCGAACAAGACGATCTGCACCGATCCCACCACCACGGTGCAATTCCGCAGCTTGTTGAAGTTCTCTTTGTAGTTACGCACGTCCGTGCTGGGGCAAAATTCGGCGAACGACGAGGCCCACAAGAAACCGAACGCGACGAGCAGCGCGCAGTGCGCTTTTGAATCCATGTCGAACGGCCCGATGTGCGTTGTCTAACGTGCCGATGCTATCGCGAGACTGAACATTTTGCGTCGCCACCATATAATTTATATATTGAATTTCAGCAAAATGTGCTTCGCTAAACACTTATAGCTGATAATACGCGAATGTTGCGGTTTTGCTTTATTTTTCCGTGGATCACGTTAACGTTAAAATACGTGCGCGCCTCAGCGAAAACACAATGCACTTCCGATTCACATGATTTCATTTTCGAGCGTCCAAAGCTACTCAAAATCACATAAACCACTTGTGCGATTAATCTCCTGTTCGTGTGTTCGCGCAGTATAGAATAAAACATTATCGTACGAAAACAGCTTTACTATTGAATATGAACATTTTTTACGAAATCTTTATAAATGATAAAAATTGAATATTTATTTATTTCTCGAAATCTATCTAAAATGTTCACAACACATTCAGTTCAATGATAAGGATACCCTACATGGCCATTAATGGCCATTTTTCTATCATCTTCTATTCTAATGCCATAGCTGACACATTTTAATCTTAAGATCAAAATCTCATGCGCAACACGAAATAGATCTTTTGATATTTTTACTATTCTTAGCTTATTGATTGTCATTGAGGTAGTTTTATCTGTCATGGCATTTTTTTCGATGACGATTTATTTTGCCAACTCTAAAATTCATGCTGTTCATCGATATTTTCCCAATTGCGATTTCCAAGCCAATGCTAATAGTATTGGAAACAACCCATCTCCTTATTCAATCCCTTTTTTATTTCTATAGGTTCAATCAGTCGGTTTTGTATTTTTACTTGAACTTCTGTATAATGCATTGTGGTTTCAATTATTCTTGCTAACTTCTCTGAATCCTAAACTCTCTCGATATGAAATACAATGTCACTCTATTAACTGACTCATACATATGTTGGAAGTCTACAAATATCTGGTGCCATATTGCATTCCAATCTTTTTGCTATGATTTATTTTACCACAAATGAATTACTATTATAGTCTTTCTTGACCTTGATATTGCTGCATTCGTTGGGGGATAGTTGCGAATATCTATTTTTGCATGTCAAGATTAAATCAAGAGATTCATCTGCAAACCTTGCATAGCGATTTGGTTCCTTTTCATATTAGTTGTTGGGCATTGGCATTATCTCTTGCTGTTCCATTTGTTGTCCCCGATTGAAAACATTCGTTCCATGTAGTTTTGATTTCTTCGATAACCTCATGAACTCCTCGTGTTCTTTCAGGAAATCAATTTTCATGTGAAGTAACTTGTTGTTTCCTCTGTTTCCCTGCTTATTTTCTTCACAATTTTTTATCCTCGTTTTCCTATCCTTGTCTCATTGACTTGCACCAAATGTATAATCTCTGCGCTTCATTCGTATTTATGGTAGTTTGCTGTCCACTCACTTAGCTTTCTCTTTTTTCTTTCATTCCCAGTAGCCCGTTAGTTAATCCTGGGATAATGTTTTTATGTTTCTCTGAATCAGGAAATGATCTGATTTTCGTCACCTTTATTTTACAGAAGCCATGCTAATTTATTTTTCTATCACTAAGTGGTTAACGGCAGCACGAGCCACCCATGCTCCTTGTCTGGCAGTGAAGATGCCACTCGGACAGTAACATGTGTGGTCATCTGCCTGTTAAACTTTTTAATAATCCTCTCGCTTCTTGCATTGCTGCTACTTCTTTTTTATAATTGATTATGACATATCACGTACTGATTTCCATACATGTAACTCAGGAAGATTAATTCACATTTCATTCATATTTGTTGTAGGGAAGAATATTACGAAGTAATTAGCTATTATGTACATCCAGAAACTGGGAATCAATATTAGTCATGTCGCAAAACAATAAATTGCAATCAACAATGATGTTAATTATTTATGTCGGTTAAGTTAAGACGCAATCAGTACGCCACGACTCGCCGGACTAGCTTTAATTAGGGCGCTGTGTCAAAATCGATTACTGGTTTACCACGGCAAGCAGATCAACGGTAATCCTTGTAAACATGCCCCTCATCAAGAACTCACATATCTCATGAAGAGTTCTTGCTATTTTTATGCAGTGAAAATGAAACGTGAAAACCTTCAGAGTGTATCGGATTAAATACGATTATGGAAATCATGATCAATGTTGTTGTGAATCTTTGAAATAAAATTCTACTTAACCCGACTAAGATTCGAACCTGTGACCTGAATATTGCTAGATCACTACATCTTATGGTAAAATAAAATGACATTTTTGTAACACTTTTCGATTTCGACAGAATAATGGTATATTATTAACGAGCAATAATGGTGGCCATGATTCAAGAGGATGAAATTCTCGACACAAGCGAATACAAGTGATGTAATGCGTCCCTGGAAGTTCAATAAATTCGAATTTAAAAGTCAAAATTTAAAATTATGAGATATGACTTTAACAAGTTCAGGATCACGTCAATGATGTTTAATAATTGTAATTGATATATGAAGCTTCACGTTTCGTCATTTACGACAATATGACAATATGACGAAAAACTAGAGAACAAATGGTACGTGGTGTACAATAAGGTTTCAAAAATTCTACCCGATGCAGAGAAACGTACGGTTATACCTAAAAAGAATCAAAGTGAAAGAGATGATTTGACTAGCTACATCGCCAGTTTTGACCTAAAGAAACTGCTTCTAAATCATTTTTTGTTTGTTTTAAACATGCACTCATTTCATTAAAAGTTTTCAATATTCATTTAATTTGGCCACTAATTTACATTTCCAGCCTATTCCCGCAAACGAATTGGCAAATAAATAATATTACTTGTTTATGCACAAACAAATTTCCGGTACGCTGAATACGTTTTTGAAAGCACTGTGTGTTTATTTCCACCACAACTCGGTCAACAACAGGCTAGTTTATTCTGACAATAATGATTATTTTCTATTAAGTTCACGAGAATGTTGAACACCAGCCAAGACATAAACGCATCGTTTAATTGCTATAAGTATAACCCAACTAATAATTTATAGAAATAATAGACATGTCTAGGAAATAAACTCAAAATTATTTAATCCATGGTACTTATAGCAAAAATACGACCACGTTCATTCCAACAACACGAGTAACTGCACGCTCTTATTTTTAGTTTGCTGGATATATTACCAACCTCTATAAAACTCGAAACTAATAATTACCTCGACTAAATCATCCACGTTCGATACGATGAGCGCAAAATTTCCAATCAGTTCATTTCCTCGTATCATTCTCAAATTGGGAAACAAGCGTCCGATGCTGGTCATTCCTTTCACGTTATACACGAGAAGATATCCGCCAATCTCCTCCAAATCCGGCAGCACGAGACGATCAAAATCCTCCGTGGTTTCATCGAGTAGCACTATCTGAAGCGAACCCACGATCGTCGAGCAATTGCGCAGCTTCCCGAAGTTTTCGAGAGAGATTCGGACGTCGGTGCTGTCGCAAAAGTTTGCGCGCACGGCGCATTTCGTTAAGCACAACAAGAAAACGACGGGTAGACGAACGTTGGAGAACATCGCGGACAATCGGGGGTTTCTGTCGAGCTTAATAGTCATCGACCCGAAGTTACGAAGTCACTGCGAAATTCGCCATACGCGACGAAAAAGGTAAAGGCAAAACGAACATTCAGCGAGTTTTGTTTAGGTTGCGATAAATTAGCGTGACATATATTTTTTTTTCGCTGAGCTCTGCTAGTAAGACGCAAAAGTAACGTATGAGAAAAATGTAAGGTTGTGACGTCGGTTAGAAATAGGTACGCGAAGTCCATTCCGATCCATCGAGACGTGTAATCTACTACGTTCATTTTCAACTATTTTGTATTTACATCGAACACTAAACATATCATTTCTATATTATTGTGGAAACATTTTGATATGGCATTATTTGAGATTAAATTTAAAATCATAAAACCGAAAAATAACATTCAACACCATACTAATTAAACTACACGAAAATTGAATGAAGAAAACTTATTAATGCACCAGCAACCAAATTGAAATGAAGCCACAGCAATGTTATATAGAAATTTAAATATATAAATATAATATAGCGTGTTTAAAAAAAAACACGCAAAGTTGTCCAACTAAATTGAAGTACTGTAACGTCAATAATAGCGACTTAGTTATACAGGTATTTGCCCTGCATAAATAAGTTAAAACGTGTTAGAACGTTTTACAACATTGGCAAGCAAGCATTGAATTATTACACCAGTGTTAGTTAGGATACCGGTAACGGCGTCGCATTATCGCGAAGAGGCGAAGAAATACACTTACTTATAAATAGTGACATTCTTCGTGTAAATATATAGCATTCGACGCTTCACTGTAATCGTAACCCGTGAAAAAAATAGCAAACCGATAGTACAGCATTGCGCTTAAATACCGTGCATATTTAAGCGAAACGACCGAACGTATTTAAAATGGACATGTTTAATATTACCTCGCTTAAATACAACTTATTAATGAATGCTAATTTAATAATTTACAATCATGATTTAATTATCATTAATTGAGAAATGGTAAATTGAGAAATTTATTAAACAGGTGTGATTTGAAAAAAGAACATAGGTTGCACCCTTGGACGATCGTTTCGATCTTATTAGGAACTCATCGGCAAGCGGTACCAAACCAAAAAGCCAATGACATTATTAAACAATTTTATGCGAGTTATGATGAAAAATTTGACACACAAATAGTTTAATAACTACAGTTGGCTGTATAATTAACAACATGTCTTTCATAGCTAGGTACCATTAACACAGTTCAGCCTTATGATAATGAGTCAATTATTATTAAATTATTTACGTACATTTTATACGTATCGGCTTCGTATATTTATTTAAATATTAATTAATGTATCCCTGTGACGCACATGTAATACGTTCAAGTCTTACAAAAATGATTAAAAAATTAATATTAACAAAATTAATAATGCAATACTATCCACCAAGCTGGATAATATATCTTTATATAATACAAGCCGTGAGGTTTTTTATATTCAACGTCGTTAGCCTTTCTGTGATAATTCACCGTTGCTACCCCTTCGGATGCCCGAAGTCAAATTATTATAATTGGTTGTGATTTCTTAATTACTGTCAATAGGTGTTTAACCTAGCATTATCGTTTCGTTTCTGCGCATAATTTTCGCTTCATTTAACATGAAATAGATTTATTGTTCAAAATAAAAATAAAAATGCTTTCGCAATTAATAAATTGAAGTAAGTAACTGTCTCGTCCGTGATGAAAATAATATGCAATTATCCCTAATTAATATTAAATAATATAATATTAAATTGCCAGAAACAGCAAGGTGTTATTAATCATGCAAACAAGTACCACAAAACATAAATATATAACTTTTATTAAATAGGTTTTATTTGCAAAATATTTCACGTTTGGATGATTGGTTCGTTGTTGTTGTTAACTCATCGGCAAGAGGTGCCAAACCTAAAAAGCCAACACTAGTTAATAACGAATTTTATAACAAATTTTGCACAAAATTGTTAATAGGGTTGGATTTGTACGTTTGAGAGCGAATCCATTCCATCCCAAGCCAACCCAACGCTATATGCTAAACACTCTTTTGCACAAATTACCTTTAAAAAAATCGCCATTCGCATGGCACGTTACCAATCAATCAAATGATGCACATTAAAGGGTTTTACGAAATTAAAAATGTTATAAAATATAAAAATTAATCCTGTCAATTACCACAAATAATGATTGTATTAGTCATGCAAATAAATGCTATGAACATTTCTTAAAAGGGATCGTTGGCGATCATTTGCTTCTTGCTTTGAACTAATCGAAAACTTTATCGGAAACATTATATGGAAACTGCATTTAAAATTTAACGGCAACTTCAAGGCCGCTATCATAATTTGCAGCTCTTTTAAAGAAGAAGCAATAGATTGGTGTATGACGATTGTTTTTAAAAAGAAATAAACATTCCTAACTACGTACACACCTTCATTATAATATGATACAGGTAAAAATAGGCCGTGTGAGAGCCAGGTAATCCGTAAATGATAGCACGTCCCCCTTTACTACCTAGCACAAGTTGCCCTGCACCCGTTTTTGTGCCATACCTATTTATTGACAAACGTAATACTAAAAATCCGCGGTGGTCCGCACGAAACTTACTTATACTTAGTTATACTACGTTTTTCGAAAAAACTTTTCAAATGAAAGTTGGTTAAAATATCTATAATTTATGTAAGAATATTTTTTTCCGTAACGTGTACCGTTTTCGAGATATGGAAAAAGGTGATAAGAGTAAACCATCTCTTCTGGTTGAGAGATTGCGTTCAAAATAGGACGTTTTCCTCCTTGCTACATACAAATGTTAAATTTAAAGTTTCAGAGCTCTAGCTATAATCGGGTGGACGCTAAAGCGCGCACAGACACACATACGTCATTCCGAAAATAGTCAGGATCGATTCAGGGGACCTCAAAACGTGTATATCCGTTGAAATCTCGAGTTCGAAAATTTTCATGATTCCTATACTTATACATAATGTATAAGTAAGTAAAAATTGTTTAATAACTTGTGCTGGCGACATACGTTTCGTACAACTCCATACAACATTTGTAATTAACAATGTGTTATGTGCAAGTTAGTCGGACAAATCCACCGTTTGCACAGCTGTCAAATGAAGTAGAACAACGGCGTCACCGCGATTCCAACTACATAAATACAGAACGTCATGACAAACAGGAATCAAGAATTACATTTTAAATTACTATCAACCCTCACAATTTTGCAGATATAAGTGACATAATTTAACGAACACGAATAACACATTTTCTTCAAATGTGATGGCCTTTATTGGTAGTAGATTACACAGTTAATTTGCGTATCTAACAAGGCCGTATATTTGCGCGTACATATATGCGTGTCAACGTTGTGCGAACCGACGCGATTGAACATATGGCTTGAAATAAGCCGCTGGATCATCGCACAGAACTCTCTAATCGAACAACCATTGGGTCTTGCTAATCTATGGGTCTTGTACTGAATAGCTTATATGATCATTTTTAGTTTGACATTTGCAATTGTAATATGCAATAATACGACCTACATACGGTGAACTAGTTACGTACCATAGTTTACTATATGCAATATTGCGTCCCCTTATTACAGCGTAACGTTCCCATTTAAAATTGGAATTTATTATGATTTATTGCACCAGAAACGCTATCACAACCTATTACCACAAAACTACCTCAATTTACTTTAACCTTGTTGTCAATCAAATCATCGGTCGTACGACCTGCTGCTGTTTTTGCACTAAGGCTTAAAACGTATTATGCGTCGAATGTTTAGTTTGGATGATAAAAATTGGAAAGAATTACCCAATAAAAGACAACAACAAAAAACAAATGTATATTTGACAAATAATTGTTAATGAAAAAATCGTGAATGGAGTTACTTTTTTAATCATCGTCAGAATCATTAGGTAGACAGAAGTCATCTTCATCATTGTCACTATCATTCTCAGTAATAATGAATTGTTGAATTTCTGGTGAAACATAAGTGTCTCCAACTTCTATCACGTGACGTATAGCACATAATATCGGGGGCTTATTGTTTCGACGAATTGCCTTCTTTAATGTGCTCCAGATTAGTTCAATGGCATTCAGTACACAGTAATATGGTGGTAAACGTAACCTTGTTTTTAGCCATTTCGTCAACTCTGTAATGTCGTGCCATATTCAAATTATTAATAATCTGTAATAGATTTCTTTTGGTACATCTTCCTTCTGGAATTGAAATTCCGCTGTCTTGCATAAAAAGCAGTTATCTCATCCTTCCTCGCGGCTGCTGTAGATTTTTTAACAAGCAACTTTGAATGGTAACTTGCATTATCCATTACGATGGCAGATCTCGGAGTAAGAAACGGAAGTAACTGCTGTTGAAACCAACGTGGATTAGTTACACATCCTTCCTCACCAGCAGCATTTAGAATGATTACTCGCTTTCCTCTACAGGGAGGAGTTTTTAGGTAACAATAATTCGATAATGCTTTTTTGAGAATATCATGTGTGTCGTACCACGTCTTGTCAAGGTACACTGCGCGTTTACCTTCTTGGCGAAATGTTAGTGATGTATTCCCATCTCCACTTCTGTAATCGAGGACTTTCCCTCATTGTAATGCGTTGATTCAACGTTTTGTATCCAAGTTCAATACTTCGCAAACATTCACATTCACAACAGTTAATTTCAATCCCAATATTTGCTAATTTTTGTTTCACATTAGCTGTAGTAAGCACATAGTTTTCTTTGTAAGCACCATAAATTACTTTTTTAATTTCAGTCCGTAGTTCGTCAGGAATTTGTGAAAATTCTTGCGTTCATATTTTTTCTATCAACGTTTTCGCTATTTACTCGATTTTATTCGATGCACTCTTGAAAGGGGCACTTTTAAGGGCGAATCACATTTTTTTTCAATTAAACTTTGATAAACAGTTTTGATATTCTTCATAGCATCCGCTGAAAATGGTGATACTGATTTTTCTAGATAACTTCGTTTTCATCGCAATCTGCGATTTCGATTACTTCATCAGTAACTGGTTCGGAAACTATACTTATTTCCTATGGTCGAAACATTTCCGAAATGCAATAATTTTGTACGCAGGTACTCCTTTTGCTTGTCAAATACCGTTACTTCTTATCCCATAGTTAAAGTAGTTGGAAATAAGCATCTAACAATAAAAATCAAGAAAATGACAATTTGGGTTAATACGGTGCTGCACATGTAAGATGCACGTGCTAAGACTTCATTGATAACTTTTTAAGTATTTTTATTGCAAGATACTTCACTCAGAGGTAAGCAATAAATCACATAAATTCCAGTTTCAAATGGGAACATTATATATCTTGTTGACAAGTTCATAAGAAGAACGAAACAATCGTCCGAGAATCTATACTGGTTCTTTCAAATCTCATTTACTAACTGTTCATAGCGTTTCTTTGCATATTAAGCATCTCTATAATATTGTGGGTATAATTAATTGTAACTGAAATAATATTGGTGCGTGCTACCTATTTGATTCGTTAGATATTGTTCGGTTTCATATATATTCTTTCATACTCGTATATATTTTACTTTGGTTTATTTCTGCTGTCAATTAATTGTTCGGTGGTTTTGATTCGCCAGCATTTCATTTTATTGGAGGTTGCCATTCGCATTCTATTTATTATTGTACTAAATATTCTATTAGTTGTCTTTGTTTAAATTATTTATTTTATGAATTTTTCTCCCGTATAATAATTTTTCCTTGAAGCTGCATTCCGACGAGTGTTTTTTTCGATAACCTTTTTACAAATTTCATTTTCAATCTTTGTATCCCGCACCGTTTACCTTTACTTTCTCTTGATTACATTTAATAATTTTTTATGTTTACTTTAAACAACTCAGCAATATATTTAACACTTAGCAATAAAACATTCTGTAGTTTAATTTTGGAGAAGCAATCCACTTAAAATAAATTTTCTAAAAATACACGTAAATCAAATTTGTAAACAAAAATATCGACCCACAATTTGGCAAGACCACCTGACCGCAATAACAGAAACAAATTGCACCTGCATCTCGCATTATCATTCTATTTGTGAAGAGGTTATGCCAAAATGTCTTCGAAAACAATGGATGCAATTTCGCCACGTTTTATGCATAACCTTCGTGTTATTTTGATAATGCTGCATACCCAAAGACAGTGGCGCGCTCAAAAATATCAAAGTCTGTAATAAATTGTATATTTATTCAATTTCAAAATATATGTGGAATAATGATGTTACAGGTCACGCGCCGATAAAATTAAAAATTAAATGGCACAACTTAACGAGTAGAAGATTGCAGAAAGAGATTAAAAACCTGTTAACCACATCCGCAGATTTTTCGTCAAAGTCATTTGCAAACACAACTCCTTGTGAAGCTCAGCGAATGAAACTGAAAGTCCTACAAAGGACACCACGAACAACAACAACAACGACACTAATAATGAAGAAGCAAACATTTTTGTTCGCAAATACTAAAAACAAATGAAATTAAATACGGCATTTCAATTCTCTCGTCGTAAAGTAAATTCAATTAGAAAATCTGCAGAAAACCTTGTTCTTGGAGAAACGGCATCCTTTATTAAAATCTGTATGAAACGAGAATTTCGTTCCAATCACGTAACGAACTCATAATGAAGGTGAACTTTACGAAGGCAGCTTCGTTCTGGAAATTCGAGAGTAACTTCTTCAGTATCATCATCGATTCAATATTGGCCTCATTATTACATTGCAGCATATTATATATGGTACATTCACTCATAGTAACAAATTTATTAGTACAATTAATTAGCATTTAAGTATATTAATTAATATTTTAAAATATCATTTTTGAATTAATATTTTAGTGCTTTTTTTAACAACAAATAATATTTGAGTTTCAGATCTTCTAAATTCAATTCAGTTCCAATTACAAATAATGCCAACGGAATTCACTAATTGAATAAACTTAAAATGGAATTCGGCGACGCGACTTCATAGCATAGTTGCTATATCTATTAATGCTCTACGCATTTAGTTTAGTCCAGAATGCACACGTGTCTCTTGTGTAGATACGGCTATTGCGAAACAATTAAATTCATTGTTTTCTGTATGCTGTGCTTTTCACCAACTAAATGAAATTCCAACCCAACCCAATCGCCAATACAAACTTATTAATCTGCACGTGTCCATTTCCACTAGCGAAATGCATTTTACGCTTCATTCGTCCCATCGTGAATGTTGTTTATTATAACTAACGCGAACCTGTGAATCAACCCAACGTGACCCCTCAATGTATGTATATCTACGCACGCACGCTTTTCAACGACTTTTGTACTCATTAAAGTAAGAATTTAAAATGTATCTACTATTGTTAATAATATATTTTTTTCTTTACGATTCCCAAAGCATTGCTTTTAACATAATTCATGATAATATTATGATAAAAAATTTAATACAACTTACTCCCTAACCTAATATAATTTACTTGCCATTATGAAATGTTTAATCTGTAAAGTAAAAAAAATAAATGTGAGTGCAAAGGCAAATAGTGCAAACAAATATGAACAAGAACAAAGCATTGATAAACACATATTGATATTCAAATCGTGATTTATCAAGGTGAGAAAAGCTAATATACAATGAATTATGAACTAAGGACATTTATAAAACCTATTCATAATACGCATTTTTAAGCATTTTTTACGAATTTTATTATAATTACTGTATTGTCGTTATAGAAAATGAATATTCGTTGGGCATTGTTCATTTTGCAAATGCAACTCGTCTAATTAAATTCGATAGCATGTATAGTAATTTTTATATTTTATCTTCATAAATGGCTATATTTTCACTTATTTAACGTAACTGGTTGATGGCTGTGTCGCGTAAGCGGTAACTCTTCCTTCTGATTAATTCTGCACAATAAACTATGTAACTGTAGGAGAAATTTACGAACCCACCCCGTTTAATTATTCTTTGTTGCACATGTTGTGCATGATTAGAATTTTCTAGTGATATTTTATATTATATTTGTTCAGTTCACGTAATTCCTACATAATATATTATTATCCATGAGGTTGTAACGGTGTCAGATTACTTGATGACGAAAATAGTCCATAGTTGTCGAAAAGTCGTACTGTTAATTTTAATTGTTTTATTATTATTTAATTCTTACTTTTATTATTGTCAATGAATTTAATTTTAATTTAATGTTTGTTATTAGTGGGCATAGTGATTACAAATTCAACAGTGCACAAAAGGAATGACTTTCGCACAACTTTAATAGATAAACTGGTAACTGGAAATCGGAAAAAATATTTAATCAAATATGGCGTTTTCTTAAACAATCATAACAAAGCCCAAGCCGAATGAAACTAAAATTATTATTAAATAATTGAATAAGCTACAAGAAGCATTCGAAGTAAATTGATTTCGATGATTCGCTGGTTGATCAAGAACCGACACAAACGAAAATGTTCAAACTTTGATGGAATTATGGAAGCCACGCATTTTTATTTAGTTGTTTTTTATTTTTTGTTACGTCTAAGTTATGAATTAAAATTTAAATGAAATAAATCTTGATCCAAATCAAGATAAATGTAAATTGATTTGGCTATTTTTATGAAGATGCTATATGTTCCTACATTAAGATGTTATATTTTATTAAAAAAAAAAGTTATTTACCATATCTTTTTGTTCGTACGTGTACCTGTTTTTTAAATTATTAAAACACGTAAATTTAAAAAAATGTGTTTTACGATAACACTGTTATTTTTTGAAGCTCCGAGTACAAAGAAACAGATAACTTTAGATACCCATTACGTTATTTTTACCAAAATATAAAAGAAATAAATTGATGCAAATGTTTATGTTAAACGGTACAAAAATACGTTCTTACAGCAGCACTAAGCGATTTATAAAGCGAGTTATCGAACGATAAGCTGTTGCGCAAATTAACATTCAGATGCCTCGAGATTCAGAAACCGCGCCGCTTTCAATTTTACCAAGCGAACACTTCGTTTCATTTGTCTGAGATTAACCTTGTATTTAATTTAAAAAACTATATACGCGTAAAAATCGAGCAGTGAAACTTGTTTATCGGCAAACAACATAAAATAATTGGCAATTTGAATTAATTAGCCATTATTACCTCTTCCAGGTCCTCCAAACCGTAAATGGTCAAGGCGTAATTCCTGATCAGCTCCTTTCCGTGTATCACTCGAAGATTGGGAAACAACTTCCCCACACTCGTCAACCCCGACACTTGGTAAAACAACAAGTTCCCGTTGATCTCCTCCAGTTCGGGAAAAGCGACGTTTTCGAAGTTTTTCGGCGTCGCGTCGTCGAACAACACTATCTGGACCGAGCCCAAGATTATCGTGCAGTTTCGTAGTTTTTCGATCAAATTGCTGACATTGTTGCGGACGTCGATCTCGCCGCAAATTTTGGCACTGACGGCCGGTCCGTCGAGCACCGTCGCGAACACCACCAGGAACGACAGACGAAAAGTCGACGTGCCCATCGCGAGAACGCATCAAGTCGCGCACAACATACTCGTTCGCCGCTGCGTGTTCCGCATGCCTACTGACCCGATGCTGTCGCGAGACTAAACATTTGCGCGGCTTCGTGTGATTTATATTCGAGTCACTTGCTTTTATCACCGATAAGATTAATTTTACGGGCGTCTTGTTTTCGGATTTTGGATCCGGACATGCGTACGTACTCGAGGAAACGGAACAACTTATTGTTTTCGGTAGCACCGGCCGACTTCGAGCACTTTTCCGATGTCGCAATCGCCGATAGCCGCGGCGCGCACCAACCGATTGGTGTGATAATCGATCGGCACCGTTCGAACAGCCGAAAAAATAAATAACAGGTCTTATTAACGTCAATCCTAATATTGAGGAGTGGCGAAAGTTCGCACAATAACATGTGCAACCGTATTCGCAACACTTATAACTGAAACGACGTTAACAAATGTAATGGAGTAATAAAACTTTCATTTGTTTTTTAGCAATAAAACTAATGACGTCATTCATATTGCCTTCTCGCTATTAATAAGTCCCCCCTCATTTATGGCTTAAGCCGTAGTTATTTATCGCTGTTAAGGTAGGGGTTTAAATGGTGCGTTTGGCACTTTTATACGCAGGATTTTAAGATAATAAGTTTTTTACGCGGAATAATCGTATTTTGCACAATTGATAACAAAATGTGGGTAATTAGCTCTGCGATATTGAATTTCATGTACGCATCTGAATAATTCATGAAAAAAAAAAACGTGTAAATAGACATAACATGGTGATACTTTCTGTACATATTTTGTTTTTGTTTTTATACCGCCCGCCTGTGGTGGAGGGGGCTTATTCAACATATTATCTTACTATATTAACGTTAGTTGATTTCCCTTGCAATTTTCGCGAGAACCTCACAAGGGCCATATAAATTCAAATTAATAGTTATTTATTATACAAGACGATAAAATTGTACTTTATCTTTGAGAGCGTTTTATAGCGTCCAGAGGCTAATAACAGTCGAGAAGATAATGAGATTTTATCGTCGTGTGTAATTCTTTTCTATAGAAGTACTTCAAGTTCAAAGGAAAATTAAATTGTCAAAGAAAATTACAATTTTTTGCACCAAAAACGCAATTGCGTTGTCCGTTACTATGGATTACTCGGTCATTCCGACGTCGCTTGTCATAAATAATTCATTTAAATTATTTTATCTACCCTTGCTGTTAAAGTGTTACTTTATCTACCCTTGCGGTCAAAGTGCTACTTTATCTACTCAAAATAGTTGATAAAAAAATAGTTCACATCTGCTATAGAAAAAATGTTTATAATTTATTCACGAGGGCCCAGAATTGATATGGATACGTAGTAAGTATTTCAAATGATTATATAGCAACTTCAAACGTAGCACGCATTGCGTACAATTTATCAAGAAAAAATTCCCCTTTTTTCAATTAATTTTATAATAATTCAGAGTAGTTCAATAATAACAGATTAAAAACACACCTCACTGATGGGATAAAAACACACATAATATGCAACCTACAATAGATAATTTTTGAGGAAAATATATTTTAAGCAAATCACAGATTTCACGACAATGTATTTATTAAGCAGCTTTACTTTCTCATCCCAGTTCTAAGGTAAGTAGTAATGTGATCAATAAGTGCCTTATAAGAAGGACGAGAAAAAATAGCACACTCCTAATTTTCGAGGCGTGTTCCAATTAACGGTTAACGATTGGGCATTGTATATTATTGTTTGTAACGAACACAGTGACACAGTGACAAACAAAAATAAACGACACGTCGAACATTTTCTCAGTCCTTGCGACGTAATATTTTACAACGGGCCCATTATTTTGTTGTTGTCAAACGAGTCAACAATCTGAACTTTCGGTGATCGATAACAAACTAGAAAACAGGTCAAAAATAGGTTTTTTCGCATTTTTGACAGTAATTTAACATTAAAGTAATTCCAAATCGTACAGTAATGGGCTACTTTACAGTATAGCAATCATTACTACACAGCAACATTATTGTCAAAGTGGTCTATTTTCGTATATCGTTCCTTGGATTAAAATACCCCCTGAATTATTTTCTGCGTCCATCTCAAATTCGAGAAATAAATTTATTTCAATGTATATCAGATGTTGCCTGTACTACTTGTTCTGCCCATTATTTTCTTTTGGTTTTTGACAGGTCAAGTGCCGAAATAAAAAAAAGCTAAATAACTAGAATTTTAATAAATTAATATAAATAGTATACACGTCAGAAAATTGATTTTACATGACTCGTATCTCGCCTTCGATACTCGTCAAGTCACTTTTCTGTACTACGTAATCTACTATTCTGTTGACTATTAATATTATTGTACGATTTAACTCAACACGTGAATGATTATGAAACGACCATGTGAATTTTGATTGAGAGTTTTTAACGAAACTTCGTCACACACGAGTATATTATTTCATCTACAACCATGAATATGTAAAAAAATAAAAATTGTGCGTAAGATATGAAATTGTTTGTTCCTATGCCTTTCATGGAAACGGCGTCTAAATATGACAGCTTGCAAATTTATGATAAATAGGTTTTTTGTTTTGAGAAAGAGCGAAGAAATCGATGAAAAGTTGATGACGTGTAACCCATCGAAATGTGCGGCGCGTGATGCGAATGGCAGTGATAATAGATTTACTGCCGAAGAAGTACGGATTAAAAGATATTCCCTTGGGCAGTGCGCACAATTTACATTTACATAATGAAATATATACAATTTGAAATATCATACAGAAGTATAACTGAATGAAAGATTTATAAACGGCATTTCAGTCACGAACGGAGTATTAGTTATTAAAACGAGTATCCAGAGTCTATAAAACGAATTGCATACTATACTTTTCTACGATCATTAAACTTTTTAAATTATTTTATTATCTTAAGCCATATTAGTAAGCATTTTAAAAAATTATTAAATTGTTCTACTTAGGTAAATATGTCAAATATATCACACATTCTCAGACAATGAATAACAATCACGTTCGCACTGACTTTTTGATATCTGCTACTGCAGGTGCCCGATGTTTGAGTAATTTCGAGTGGAATAACAATACAAACATCCTTTTCACTACCACTGTCATGTATGTTCATTTTTCATAAGAATGGCACTTTATTTGTACTACAAAATACGAAGTGGCGTGTCTGTTGTCGTGTAGTGTCGGGTTATTTTCACTTTCAACTGATTTTTGCGATTAAAAACCTATATTTCTAAAGCGCACAAAGTCAAGGTGATCACTTAGAGTTGCTTTTGACGATATCAGAAAAGTGTAATGTTCGACGACCTCAGCAACGGATCAAATCAATAAATAGCAATGACCGTTATCAATAAATAAATATTTGAAAAAAGGTATCCCCTATAACATTAATACCACAAATTCACTATTTGCAATACTAATGGGGGATTAACGTTATTAAAAATGCTGCGCTCATACTGCTCTCTTAAAATTTATATTAAGTCCTATGGTATTCTTCGCTCTTTCATTATTTTTCATTTCAAAAAAGAATTGGAAACAATATTTAAATCATAAGTAAGAAATATAGTACAGAAGATTATCTTGGAAGCTAAGTAGAAGTATTGGTAAGAATTTGGGTGTAAAATAGAAGAAAACAGAAAGAGAAAGATGTTCTGCAGAATTGTAAAAACCATAAAGGCAAGAATCATGGAAAGGTGGAGGTAATATTTTCAAGAACTTTTAAACACAAATATACAGTTTTTCTTCTTTTGTTTATTGTCTTTCACAATTTGTTAAATGACTTTCCAATTTTGTGAACGTCAAAATCATTATGTGAATTGATATTCCCTTTTTTTCAAATAACTTTCAAAATGCTTATCCAATTAATTTTTAGTGATTTGGATGAATTCGTTTTACGAAAACAAATGTGATTTTCTAGTTAATTTAAGAAAAACATATATTTGTAGCAATAACACATAACATAAGTAAATATTACATTATTAAACCTAAAATCTTATCTCTTTCAAGAATGAGGCTGTTATACTGAACTGCATAATCAAAGCGAGCTTGAATGGTGTCCGTTGTATTTCTTCTTGCGAGAACGAATGAAATTCTTTTGATTGAATAATGAAAATGCTGAATAACTCTGTTGACTGTAGACAATGAAATCTGATTAATATTTGGCCACTGGATCAAACACTTTTCTTTCAGTTGCTGAAATATTAAGGAGCAATCTTCATCCACCCATACACAAATCTGTTCTTTTTCAGCATCAGATAATTTCTGTTGTTGATGTATAGCACTTCTTTTGGCAATATTTTGAGTTCTTCTGTATATGGAATAAATTTTCCTTGCCGTGTTTGGCCGAACATTAAATTGTTGTCCCACAGTTTTTACTGTTGCACCATTATTCATCGATTTGATTATTAATCCAAGTATTTCATTGCTGATTTTATTATTTCTTCGTCTTTGACGATTATCCATACCAATTTATTGTAGACAATTATCACAGTGTGATAAATTGACAGGTAATGAAATACATTTGACACAAAAAGAAATTGTTTTATAAATCATGGCTTCCTAGCAAAATAAATGGGTAAATCATTTAACAAATTGTAAAAGACAATAGACAAAAGGAGAAAACCAAAAGAAAAAGGCTATAAAACCCGAAGACTATGTAGAAGAAAGTGGAATTGAAAGATTAGTAAACCTAGGAAACACACCTCCATCCTTGGAGGAAGTGATAGATATTATCAAACAATTTGGCGTAAAATGTAAGGAATTACTACACGTAATAGTCAGAAAATCATGGGAAGAGGAAAGAATACCAGCGGATTGAGACTTACGAGTCATATTGCCTATTTTTAAGCTGAGAGACAAGAAAAGCTACCAACACTATAAAAGGATACTAGAGAAGAGTTTGAGTGCTATCATAGAGCACCAGCTAGAAGCACCACAGAGTGGATTCGGACAAGTTATACACAACATAAAGTCAAGGAGGCATTATGCGCTCATTATTGTTCATAATCTTGATGGATAACATATTAAAGCAGACTACTGGAAATGTAACAAAAAATAGAAGTAGGATATAACCATCTAAACAGAATTGCCATTTCGAAGTGCGGGTTTGCAGATAACTTGCCTATATTACGAAGAATATAGGAAGATTTTCAACATAACATAAATAGTTGGATTAAAACACTACAAGAATTTAAACATTAAAATAAGCGACAATAATATGGAACAATTTACTGAACTTAAGTACCAAAGGGTCATAGTAAAAAAACAAAGGAAAACAAGAAGAAGATAAAATGGAAAGAACAAATAAAGCAAGTAAAACACATTTCTGTATGTGACGTAAAGAAATGAGTAGTCTAGACAAATCAAATTACAAGCGTACAGAACAATTTACCAACCAATACTAATGCACGGATGTGAAACATGGGTCCTCTGTGATATAATAAAAAGTAAACTTCAGGCAGCAGAAACGAAGTTCTTCCCAGCAATAAAAATCAAGAAATCAATTAGAGAAGAATTAAAAGTAAAACAAGTAACATCGATAATTAAGAACGACAGAGGCTGGTGGGGTCATTTAAAAGTACAAGTAGAAGAAAGCAGACCGGCAAAACAAATATGGATAACTAGAACTCAAGGTAAAAGAAGAAGAAGACGAAGACCACAACAAACATCGAACGAGAGAATTGAGAAAAAAACACGACGAATATCAAATAGAGAGAAGCAACGAAATTAGCATAAAACAGGAAAGATTGGAATAAATTTACTTGTGAAACCGATAGCTACTGTAGGATTTCTGAGGAAGCTTACTATTGTTAATTGAATTCAGAGTAACTTCTTAAATACTGACAGATTGAATTAGCATAGGACATAAATATGAAAAAAAAATAATTACGTAAATATTTAGCTTTTCTTTTCTGAAAACATTTTCTGTATTCTTTCGAATACCGACAATGATATAATTTTCACTAAGAAAAGCTAAATATTTATTTAATTAAATTTATTTTCACATTTTTCAAATTCGCATGCCATTTATTGCTGCTATTAATCGCGATCTTATCTAATTATTTTTATTTAAGGCAGTTTTAACCGAAGCTAAAATCTATGCAAATTCCACTGCAAGTGAAAAAGTTCTTAATTTATTTATTACTTTTCGGTATTGTATAATTTATAATAGTACGAATACAAGTTTAATTATTTAATAATTACGAACTTCATGAATATTTGAACATGTTGTAAATTTATTTAATGTGTACACCGATGCAATTTACACACGTGATTACGAATGAAATCGTGATTTTTAGCTTACACAGTCACTCTCGCCTTGTTAAGTATGAATACTTAATTAAGTAATGTTCATAACACCTTTTTCAATTTGAATTATTTTTGAACTTAATTGCATTGATCATTTTATATGTTGACATTGGAATTTTACAGGCGTTCCTTTTTAGGTACAACTATGTGCTGGAGAAGGTTTATCTTGTTGGTGTTCTGTTGTCTAATGTTGTTGGGGGTGGTTGGCTCGCGGCAAGAAGTCTAGATAGCTATTAGATATAGAGGTATTTTAACAACTTTCTTCAATTAATAGCTGCTGATGAAATGAAATAACATCGAAACAGCATTGTCTAACAAACCACCAGTTTGTCTTTATGTACCATGAAGGTGTAACATTCGTCCACCCATTAAGTAATGTTTACATTTTTTGTCTGCCGAAAATTGTAACTTTTAGTAAAACGGGATCAAAAATCTCTCATTGAGACCATCAATGTTTTTCTAATAGAAGTATTTTTGAAGAAAATATTTGATGATGATGAGGACGTGATGATTTATTATTATTAAAATAAATAAGAAACAACAAAAATATATGTTTAATGTTATCAATTTATTGCAGGCTATTTACAAACAGAGAAAAATTGCATCGTGGTTTGTTTAGTTAAGAAATTTTTCTTTCAAATTTTTAAATTGTGTTACTGACCTACCTATTAAATGTTGATATTTAGGAATTTATATATTCGTTACAAACAAACGAACGTGTGTAAGGTAGCCAGGATGGAAATCAAAGAATCTCGCAAATTTTCGACAATAACGCAACCAACATATAAAACTCATTGTGGGTTACAAAGAAATACATCAAAGTATCCTTCGTTCCAGCTATATGCTTTCCTTCTTATCACTCGACCATAAAGCAGTAGATACAATTAAACTTACAGCTTTATTATATCAAGCCATCGTGCCCATTCATAATAATTATATAATATATATTTATAATTTTTAATTATAATTTTTTTACAAAAAAATGTTAGATACCTTTTTTGACGTTTCAAGCTAATTTTGATTTGATTTGATCAAAATTATTCCTTGCAGATAGTCTTGTATGACTATATTATTTGCGGTACTTTCACGCTACTTTTTTATAACTAAACATTTGATAATTACCACGTGCTGATTTCTCGTCTTATCGTCAATTTGCTTATTGTGTCTATAATATTACTTGTATTTTTAAAATATACACAGTATTATTTTAAGTTCCCATCCTGCTCATGTATTTATAGAGTTAAACCTTTGCTTTGGGTTGTTTCTCATTATTATTGCTCCTTTTGGAACAAATGTTCAATTCCTTTAAAATAATCTCATTATAGTTTAATTAGTAAACGTAACGCCTCGTATAACGTAGCCTTTGCCTCCTTTGTACGCAGCTCGATGTGAGCACTTAATTTATTAAGGAATTTTCACGAAAAATATTTCTCTACGCTATTTATGTTTATTGTAGCCATTTTTTCAAACAGCTTTATTTCTTATCAAGTAAATTATAGCTAATGACTTTGATTGTTTGGTATGTTAGAATTTTCTTTATGATTCAGCTAATCCACTTATTTATTTATTGGCATTTTAGAACTACAAACTATCACTAGTCTATTGAATTCTACTAACTTTCAAACAAATTTAAAGCAAGTGACATTATTGGCACCGATAATCACCAAACTTTAAGTGTCTGCTGCATTAAGCTAATTTAATTTTAATTGAATCAGAAATGCTTAAAAACTTTGTTTGTCTTTTTTCTCGCAATCGATTATCTACTGCGGTATTATTATCGTTATTATTAATGACATTGTCATTTTAAATAAGTGTTAGTTTTTAGATGTGGAACTTAAAAAATGAAACACAAAAAATTACAACAATTACAATTACAACGAATTCTTTACGAGTGTATCCCTTCAGGATCAATTTCAGGTCGATTAATTCCAAGTGCCGTATTTTTCTATTGTCTTCATAAAACACAACAATGTACACATACAAACGCAGATATATATATTCGGATTGCTGAAAGTAGGCAAACATTTTTTTAGAAAAAAAAATAAATGTTTATTGGTCTGATAATTTTACTATTATAGTATTTGTATTATTATACATAAATTGTAAAATTAATATAAAATAACAGAAAAACAATAAAGGTATATTGACAATAAACTCAACAGTTTAATTGTAAACTTTGATTAATAAATAAAAATAACATATCCTACACGTGGTCGAAAATTTCCTGGAGTTTCCAAGTCAGGACTCAAAATATTGTTGAATCCCAGCTATCGATCGTTAATCGCATAATCAATTCACATAAAATAACCGAGGATATAATCAACACAATGTTACCTCTTTTAAATGGTCCAAACCATAAATGGTGAGTGCATAGTTTCTGATCAGTTCATTCCCCTGGATCACTTTCAAATTCGGAAACAACTTCCCAACGCTCGTCAACCCCGCAACTTGGTACAACAACAAATTCCCACTGATCTCCTCCAATTCGGGAAACGTGACGTTTTCGAAGTCTTCGGGCAGCGTGTCGTCGAACAAAACGATCTGCAAAGATCCCAAAATCGTCGTGCAGTTCCGCAGTTTCTCGAACTTCTCGATGTACACGCGAACGTCCGTTTCGCCGCAAATTTTGGCACCGACCTCTCGGGCGTGCAGCACCGCCAAAACCGCTAAAAAGCACCGCGCAATAACCAGAGGACACATCGCGAAAGTCACGCACGGAAGCTACGCACAAGAACCGATTCGGCGATTAGGTGCCGTGCGCCTGCTGATCGCGCGCAAAACTGAATTATTTTGCGCCATCGCGAGATTTATATTCCATTCCCTTGCATTTTATCAACGATAAGATTAGTTTAACGGGCGCTTTTGTTTTTGTGTAACAGACGCGCGTACCTCGGCGTAAGGCGATACGTTATTATTCAGACGGATCGGCCGACTTGCGACGCTAATTGCCGATAAACAAGAGACGCATTAAAATCTGCACGGGTAATTTGACCGGAGTGTGATAATCTTAATCATAACCGACGCGAAAACAGAAGAATAACTGCGACATGCGGTAAGATTAATCTTAACGTGCATACAGCGGTGGTGTTTTAATGACCAGTGTCCAATAACATTGGCAAGAATTGCAATCAAAATAAGAAAATGTTACGACGTTGTGAAAACTTATGTCGGTGTTTTGAGTACTGAAATACACGCGTAATTTATGTATTTAGGCTGTCGTAAAGGGTAGCCATTTGTTGAAAAGTTATTACTTACAAAACAGCGTTGCTTAACCTGACATTTATTATTTATTATATTTAAGACCGCAATTATTGTTAATTTTGCCACTCAACGATTGTGGGTCGTTAAACAAGATATAATTTGAAACATATTGGTTGCATAATCAAACATGTTGTAACGGTTTTATTGGAACAGGTAGTAAAAAAATGCGTGAATTTATGCAGGGCATCCTTGAATATGGGGAAATTAATTTTCCCAATTTATTACATTGAACGTGCAGCATTGTCCATCGGAACGTTGGACAATTAACAATGTTTTTGGTAACAAATATACAAATAAAGTCTTCTCTTGATTGTCAAATTTACATCGTTCCAACGAAGTTTCGCACTCATAATTATTTGATCAAAAGTTTTGCAGGTAATGACCATGGTCACTTTTCGGTAACGTCGTGAATAACAATACACAATACAATTTTGCTTATATTTCGATTAGTTTAATTTGTTAACTGTTATTGTAAATATAATTAAATTTATAATACATGACCATGTGTATAGTATATTATATTCTTCAATTTTATAGCGAGAAAATCTCAGCACAATGTGGTGGAATTGCCAAATTTCGAGATAAAAATTGTACATTGCAAAGTACACATATATTTGTAGAGGATGACATATATAAAGAAGAACGCCGGATACAAACTAAAAAAAGGAAAGTTAAAGGGAAAGCGGTTAAGATAGTTTTCAGAAAACTAATTGTTGCCAACCAGGTGTAGATCCAAATTATGTAACCAAAGAAACTGTCCCGTAAGGAAGAGCCAGAAACTAAACAATATAGGTCAGAGGGAATATATTTTAAGGGAGGCCAGGCGGACAAAGGACACGGGGGAAAAACTAAAAATTCCTCAACAATTAAAGAAATTGTAGGAAAGTATATATTTCTTTATGGGCATCTGAAATGTAAGGGGCGCTATTGCGCCACGCAGTCTTGAAGAATTAATAAGGGAAATTAAAAGATGTAAGATAAATAAAAGCCTTGTAAGAAACAAAGCAAGAAAACCTTTATTGGCGTATTCATATTCATCATACCATTTCATCTACACCTCACTTCATTCATTTAGCTCCCTTCTTCTCCGTGACTGTCACCTCTTGTCGCCCCATTCTCATTTCCTCTTGTTGTTCAATTTCTCTCCTTTTTCTGCTCACCCATGATTCTTCTGCAATCTTTCCATTCCTTCCTTTCGTCATCATTCAGTATTATTTCCTACCCAATGTTATCATTCGTCTCACCCTTTTCCACAGAAATTATATATTCTGTACTTCTCGTCCATCCAGAAGGTTCGCACCAGTACCTTGCTAATGTTTTTTTCTTCTTTCATCGATCTACCTCCCCATACAAGAAACAAAACAATTAAGACTAGATATTGCAGATATAGAAGATATAACATTTTTTAATGTGGTGGAAACTGGCCTCACGGTATGAAAAAATATATAAAGATAAGGTGATGTGTTTCAAACGAATATCAGAGGGGTACACGTTTGCGAAAAGAGAAAAACAACATCAGTATAAGCAATGCCCATACCCCTTCACCAGAGAAATAAGAATATCAAAAAGAGATATTTTACGAACAAGTAAAAGAAGAATATGAAAAATTAGCAAAACATATAAAATTCTGATTGGAAATTACAAAACAAAGACTGGGAAAGAAGAAGTGTAATAAATATTGCAATAGAAAAGACATAGTGGTGAGGATTATGCAATTAGAATGGAAAGAATTATATAAATGGACATGGACCACACCAGACGTCAGGGTGTGCAATACGATGACGATGTACTGGTTGAAAAATATGAACTAAATTACTAATGGGAAAAGTGTGAGAGAAGCTGGCACAGGACCCGGTCGTGTCTTAGTATATGGACAAGCTGCAAAGTGTGCCAAACCACACAAGTTCGAGGAGACGTGAAAACAAACAAAAGAAGCCATTAAAGATACTGCTAAAACAACGATGCCGAGGAAAATAAACACAAACAGGAAAAATCGATTCCATGAAGAGTGTATAGATGAACGAAGAATGAAGCCAACCGTGACATATGCATGTGAGGCATGGTCACTAAAAAAAGCAGATGAGGATGCCCTTGATAGGTGGGAAATAAAAGAGCTATATATGGTGGAATAAATACAGAAGATGGCTGGCGAAGAAGAACAAATAAGGAAGTAGACACTATGTACTAAAAAGCAAATATAACATCCGTCATAAAAGCCCAACGACTAAGGCGGATATGGTATATAGAAAGGCCAGAGACACATTATCAAAAATTGCCCTTAGCAGAGCCCAAATTGGAAAAAGGAGAAAATGGCTGGAGCAAAATTGGAAAGAGAAAACGAAAAGCAGAAAAGAATAGAACAAAATTGTTCAATAAGGCCAAGGCCTACATGGCCTGTAATACGTATACATATATGAAGTTCAGACTCGGATATTCGGATATTTTATTTTGATAGCTTCTTATTTTCATGCTTGTATAACATTTTCGTTCCAGGTCCTGGTATTTTTTTAGATGGACAAAATGTGACATATTTAATTAATTAACATATTTACATATACAAGTGTAAACGAAATAAAGTCTAGAAATAGTAACTTCTAAATTAATTACAATTAATATTACATTTGTTAAATTTTTCAATTCGTTACGCGACCATGTGAGCAAGTAAATATTCGTATCATAATCTAAATGAAATTATTCCCAGAAAAAATCAAAAAAATCGCAAACACAAAATGTGCTTAATAATAATACTATTCACATATGTGTTTCTATTGTAAACGCAGTGATTGTGACTAACACTATTTACGGTTTCGCCAGGCGCGTTAAATATTGATTTGTATAATTATTCGTTACACGGGCACGTATTGAGACGTAGTTCAAGGTATTACAATTACGGTTATACACAAACTGAATATTATCGCTCAAAGTAACTGGGTCACCGTTTCGGAAAAACTGCTGCTACATATATTTTTTGATTAGTTGGAAATTGTATGGATTTTTTAGATACGCATTATAAGCCAATATCTATTCAAAGCGCATTATAAAACAAAGTAAACTACAAATTCATAAGAGAAACAAGCACTCAATGATGTAGCTCATTTGCACCCCATTTATGTAACAGCGATGATTTAGTATTTATTAAAAAAAAATAATGAACCCTAAATATCAAAGTTTTCTCGAATTATATTTGATTGGGTAATAACATTTATTTTAGTGAATTATATCTCTGTAAGCCTAGTATAATTGTTTGGCTGCAAACACTTACACAAAAGTGCAATTCTTTCTTCAATATTATAATTGCAGATATCACATATATATTCTTTGACATTTGTGGACGATAATCTGTCAATACTAAATTTAAATTAAATATTTATTTCTATTATCAACGTAAATAAGAACGAATGGTCAAATCAGTAATTTTATTACTACATCAAATGTTTTACAACTACCAAAATTTGAAATCCTGTAAATAAAAGCACATAATAAAGGACAATTTTATAATTCAGCAAACAATAACTTTATTGTTACACAAAAATAATGGTATTAACATTAACATTTATTTTCAAAAAGTTGACACAATATAAATAATGTATTTTCGTTTAGTTTTAAAAATAATAACAAGCGAAAATTCGACAATTTTTAATACATCTGCAAATATATACTTAAATATTTAGGTAATTAACACTATTTACTGGAAATCAGCCACTTCACACTATAAGCTAAAAGCTTCATTTTTTTCTTGCATACATGTGTTGTCGATTCTATACCACTCAATAATTGCTAGTACTTCAAGTATTCTTATATTTCCTACATTTTTGATTAACTGCCGTCACAATTTACGAAATGAATTCATAGATTTATCCTAATTTCCTGTTTTAACATTTATTTAAGCTTTTTGAAGATCAGAAATACGAATAGCAAAATTGTTTCGGAATTTAAATTTCACATCTAACCGAGTTCTCTCTTAAAGGAAAGCCCTTTTGTCACATGTGCTCTCTTCTCGCATATCCCACTAAAATTCATTCAATTGCATTCCCCACTTCCATACCTCAACTTGCAACTTGCATTGCAGTAGTTATGAAAAAACCACTGTGTTTCTTTATTATAGACGTAAGTTGTTGTGTCAATGATTCCGTTTCTTTTTAAAGTAATTGGTCATCCTACGTAATGCTCTTCTTTTCTCATTGTTCGTACTTCTTCCTTGGTTATCTCATTAATATCTTATGTTCTTTTCTCGTTCCGTAACGTTCAATTTCTTTCATTCCTGTGCCTAGTATTCCATACACTGTTTCCATCTGTCCAACGTCTCCAGAAAATGCAAATTGGTCGATCCGATATTTATTCCATTTCCCCTTGTTACCTCGCTAACATCATTCCTTCCCTTCCTCGTCCGCATATTTCCATTCGAATATTTGTCCTCGACTCATAAATTATCGTCCTCCTATTTCCACTACCAGAAGAGGGTTTTACTTATGCACCTCACACATTTTCTTTTTCAACAGGTGGCGCAAGACAACAATTAATTTATTTTATCAATCGTTACTTATTTATAGTCAAGGTTCAGTAAACTATTAATTCATTGAAATGTTTTAGGTTCGTTTTAATGTAAATTTCCATAAAACAATGAAAAATTTACCGGACTATTGTCTTATTTATTCGTCCAATAAATTACATAAACAATGTTGTTATTTGGAAACAAGAAACTGTGTGGTAAGGGTAAGTTTGCTTCAATTTATTTGCCAACAGCAGTCTCCAATTTGCTATTATGGAAACAAGAAGTAGTTTTATTTCGTAAATATTTATAGGAATTTACTTTTAGTGATGCGTTGTCTTATCGTACAGAATTAAACATGGTCATGGAGACAAATTCCCAACTTGTACGTACTTCTAATCAAAGCCTGTGTTGAAAAAACGTTCCGTACATGTAGTAAAATTGTTGACGATTGCTTGTTTTTCGTCACGAATATGTATGTAATTGGGTCAAAGGGGCGGCGTTCGAGTTGGCAATGTCCTAGATGCCACCCGACTCTGCAAGTTCAACACATAAAATATTTAGCAGTTCGCCCATATTCTAGAAATACTGACCTACAAAATCCGCTGGGAAAATATCGATTAGCCCTCTGTATGCCCAGACCGCCTAAGTTATTAAAACCCTGGTAATATAACGCTTTCTTTTGAATCAATGTGAAGAATGTCCACGTGGCACAGCCGCAAACATTATAATTTAGATCACAAATATGTGGTTATTTTTGCCCTAAATTTGCAAAATGTATATACAATCGACCAAAGTTCGCAATCTTCGAATCTATGAAAGTTCAGAAATGAGATTTACAGAATTTGGGCTAATAATTAACATAAAGAAGAGCATATGAATGATGGAATGGACGTAATAATTTTCCTTTCTATGAATTTGCTTGTAAAACTCAACGCATGTATGTATTTACTATGCTTCGAAAAGCTACAAGGAATGGTTAAAAAGTGATGAATTTTATTCAGATGAAGATAGGCGAACAGTAAGACTATTCAAAGAAAAAAAAAAACGTTAATTCTTACCTCGACTGCAACTTAATTAGGTGATTAAGATAATGATAAAATCCCTGCTTGTATCTGTACGAAGCCGGTTACGACGTTTACTTTAATACATCAGTAATGAAACCCATCATTGCATATACATAGGTACACATATCTTGAAGTCCCGTGCAAACTCTACATAAGCAATTGTATTGAACGTGGAGCCGGGTCGTGAACTCCAAGTTCCCACTCTTACTTCAAGGCCTTATCTATACTAGGCAATGAACATGCACAAAGTAAATAGTGCAGATACAAGAATCAGTTCGCAAGTTTTGTTAAACGCAGTCTTCAACAAATATTTCATTACGTCGCTACACCCCAACGCAACACTAGTTATCAATGCGGAGCAAAATTCGACCGTAAAATTGAAACATAATTAATAATTACGTAACTTATAAAGTCTTAACGCAACTTCACAACCATATTGGTTAATTACGAAATTTGACGCGCATCTGATATTGGCGGTTTCTAAAATAATGAGAGAATTTACAAAGAAAAGCAATCTCGTCGAGGCGAGTCTGAATATCCATTCAGAAACAAATAAGGCGCGGTAACAGTTGCGGTAGTCCCGTCATTATTGTTATGAACTTGTCAGGATCTAATTGATGTGAAGTAATTTTTTTTTTTAATAATTTTGTAAATTTGAACGACGGGTAGTTATCGCAAAAGCAAGGATGCGTTGGCGGAGCTGCGTTGTTGTAAAAGACTCCATTTAACGACTTGTTGGGCAATCAACTTGTAAATGCGTGGCAGTGATTGACGTATTGTGCAATTCCATAAAATCAAGCTTTCTTTATATGCGTAGAAGCCGCAGTTAGGCAACCTGTTGTAACCACAATGATTACCCAACACCGTTGCTCTGTGTGTACATGTGATCAACGTTTAATTACACAGTCTTTTAATTAAAGTTTGAGGACAGTGTGCAATACATTGTGGAATATGTGCTTTGAACATAGCTGAAAACATGACATTTGAATAAATACGGATACGTATAATTAAGAGCTGCTAATGATTTGTTTCTTGGGCATGAAATTGTCTGGCCTTTATTGTTTGCATTCACGGGGTAACTTTCACTGTACTATTGACTTCTACATTTAATGCAAATTTTTCAACTCTCATTTATCAATATTTTGTAGTAAAATTGCCAAATTCTTCCGATATTTAACGACAGGTTTTCTCCGTCACAGCAATCCGACTCCAATGGACACGCCTTTCACATGTCTAATCAAAGGCAGCGTTTTTTATGTACGTCAATCTAATTTACATTTTTATATTTTTTTAGAGCCACAGCAGCGAACATCCTTAATCCTGAAATTATTTACATGCCGACTAGTACAATATGATGAAATGCTGTCGAAGCTATAGACATATTAAGATACATTGAATTATGAACATACAGTTCAGAATTAGTACACACTCTTTCAGTCATGCTGGCAGTACCTACATTATATCCCCAACCCACATGCATAAAATGTAACAACATTAACCAAATAAGTTTAATCTCTGAACGTTACTTTCGTCATCGAGCATTGTAAATAAATTCATTTTACTAAATCGATTTTGTTAATTTACTTCTTTCATAAATTCGAACCATTCTTTTCGTCACTCTTGTTTTATTTATTTGCGACGTTGTTTTCAAATAGTTAAGGCGTCTATATGATATTACAGATTGGGTTGGGTTGTTCAATTTGTTAAGGTTTGTACACTCCATATGATCGTTCTTGGTATGCCATGTTCAGTATTGACATTAACGTGATCAGAGTTTCAAGTGTCCTTATTTGTTTCAATTTCAGTTTGTCGAATGGATTTTGATGATTTTGGGAGACTGGCCATTCCTTGCTCGAACATTATATTGGGGTTCATCTGTAGTTCAATTTTGACGGTGAATAAATCTCCACATTGCATCTACCTCATCATTTAACCTCTACATTAATTTAAAACCAATTCCAAATGCATTGTGGATAGCCGTTGATGATGCGTCGGACGTGTTGTTGTATTTGCCCTTTTCATAGAGTTCAAAATGTTCTTTTCTTAAAGAATTACATTTGTAGACTGATATACTTTAGTCGTGGTATTTTATCTATTACCTGTTGGAACTTTTTTATGTTGTTTTCGCCGAAGGTATCCTTTTAGATTCATAGTGATCTTGTTCTGTTTAGAAAGTTACTTATCACACTTAATCATTCAGTGATTGTCCGTTAAATGATTCGATGCTGTATAGATAAATATATATTTAGATATTTATTGATCATGAACGTAAATATAAGTATATTACATTATATGATAAGTCAAGGGGCCAATGCCATCACAGATAAATAATAATATTTAGGTACCTATTATATTTTTTTATTATAATTTAATTTTTTAATTTCATGTATTTATCTGTTCCGCATTATCAAGTCAGTTACAAGTAAGATACATGCATTAATATACGTCGGAGAAAATTTACAAACATCACTCAGTAAACACTAAAACATCCCGACAACGAGTAAAAACATCTTGAGATGAGCCAAGATTTTAAGTCGAACTTTAAACATCATGACATTTTGTCTTATCTTCAGTTCCAGAGGTATGTGATTATAGATCCTAATGCAACTATACAATGGTGATTTTTCAAATAGTGTAAGATTATGCAGAGGATAATTAAAATCATGTGCATTGCGTGTTTCGTAGCGCTTTTGAATATCACTATATCTAAAAAACGAACTAAGATTTTTTTGAGATAGACAGCACAATCCAGTACAACGAGAATGGTCATAGTAAGTATTCTATTACGTCGGAAGAGAGGTTTATAATGGGAAAGAAAATCAACTTTAAATAAAGTGCGCAACACAACAGAACATTTCGTAGTATCTGATATGTGATTCAACATTACCAAAATAAAACAACATTATCTAATTCATAATGATCAATAAATGATCCTTGCCAAGATCTTCCCGTGTACTTTATATAATGTAGTCGTAACTGATAACCCTCTGTAGTAATCGCAGTTTTGTTTGTCTCCTTTCTTGTGTATGGTGGATATAAGGGCGGTGGTATTCTTATGTTATTCTTGTGGGGTAGGATTTCCGTTGAAGCAGTTCTGGTACAGTATTGCAAGCTGTTGGTAAAGATTTATTGTTCCTCATTTAATAAGTTCGAATCGGATACTTCCAGGTCCAGGTGCTTTGCCATTCTTTAAGGATTTACATGCTTTTGTTACGTCCGGTATATTTATTCTGCGAAGCCGCTGTACATATATTTTCTTCTTCTGGAAGTTTGTTCTATCTTAGGTTAGCAAATTTGTTAGGTTTTTTGTTTTCTCTTGTCTAAGGAATTTGAGTATTTTCTAGCTTTCGCTACTCCTTTGTTCTCCTATGTACATGTTTATTTTTTGGCATTTTTAGCACTATCGCCTGAGCCAGCTTAAACAATAGTTTATGTTCGCTTGTTTTAGAGAACAACTATGTTTCATATTTTTCTCCCTTGTGTGATAATGATAACGTTAGTAAATAATTGTAGTTGCAGCCCCCTAAATGTTATTCAAAATTACCAGATTAAACGGTTTATGCAAACAGACAAATGTGATTGTTTTGCTTCAACCAACACATTCAGTTCGTCACTTTGAACAACCTGATGCACTTTCAAGGCTCACGTCTCCAGGACGAGATTTTTGAAACCGTAACCGTGAAGTTTTGCGAGTTTGTGAGAAGCTTCTTCTACTTTACAGTTGTGCTTGAGCTCATAAAAATGGGTATAATTTGTGCCTTTTCTGCCTTTATTACCAAAATTCCAGATCTATGATCATAATTGAAGTTAATGATTAAAAACATGCGAATCATAATAATTTTCATAGCAACCGAAGACTTGACAGTTGTTGCTGTAATGGGTTGATCCCCAATGAAACCCAAAGCTTGGCAAAATCCCTTGTTGTTGCTTCTTTATTTAGAAATTAGTGCCGCCGATTTTATCTTTATGTACGCAGCTGATATAACCATTTCTGTTTATATGTTAATAAAGAATGAACGAATCATAGGAAGGAAATGTTTGCAGTAAGAACATTTAAAAATCAGCCAGGAAATTTAATTTGATTGAATTTGAGTAATGCACAGCTCACCCGGAGATCAAAAAGACATTACGACAAAATTTCGGAAGATCTCGTAGATACATCTGTCCAATACTGTCTTAGAACTCAAAATTAAAAGAATGTACAGTTTCTGAAGTCTGAAATTAAAAAAAAAAACAGTGTACATCGCTTGTTACATAATATGTCAATGTGAATTTGCGAGCTCCCTGGTGGCGAATTAATAAACTACCCGTCGGGCCACAGGAAGCTCGAAATAGTAATTTAGGGTTAAGTTTTATTCATGGAAATAAATAGACCTCAGTGGAACAGTCAGCTACATGATGCGCTAGTAGGAGGAGATTTGCAGCAGATAAGGCAACAGAAGTATCATCAGCAAATTGAGAAACAATTAATATGGAAAGGTAGGTCAGCTATGTGAATTACATATAAAAGTGGTCGCGAAATAGACCCCTGAGGAACGCCACACCGAGATTTACAGGATCCAAAACACACTATTTTAGATCTACCAGTTAAATATGATTCAATAGGTTAGTCCAAGGATACCATAATTGAATAATTCTTGTGAATATACCTAGTGCTACTTGAGAATTGTCAAGGCTACCATAAATAACTTTTAAAAAATCGAATATTGCCATACTTGTTGATCATCCTGACAAAGATCCGAATAGGGTGGCAGGCAATAAGTCATGTTTAATAAAATAGTTCAATAATCTATCATTTTCAAAGACTTTTTATCCAGAAAATAACCAGACAATAACCGATCATTAAAAATACAAGTGACAGCCGCAATGATGACAGTCAGTGCCTTTAAAAAGGAACAAGGCAAGTAATTGATTCCAGAAGAATTCTTATTGGCTAAACTTCAGTATCAGTTAGTGGAGTGAGGAAAAAAAGAGTGATTCACAGTAATGCCTTAGAGTTGTTAAAATTATCGAATGGTGGTCTGTTTCCTACATATTCAAAAAGTTCACTCAACAAATCAGCAGCCACTTGTGTATCATCAATAGAACCAGACATATTATGTTGAATTACATTCCACGCTGCCCATACCATATTTGTTGATTTATTAATATTGTTATTGTAATATCTTTATCATTTCGTAAATGTGTTGATTTATATTTACGATGTAGTGTTACAAGATTAATGGAATTTAACTTTATTTCAATATGCATTTTGTGTAAAGATTTCAGCAGTGTTTTAAATTTCCCGATTTTTTTAACTTCTAATTGCAGATGGTAAACTGTTAACATTTTGAACCAATATAGTCCACTGTGTGTTGCGCCACAGCCTACGAAACTCTAATCTCACTAATTCTTAACCAAGGGTATTATAGTTATGGATGTCTTTATTTCTGGTCACATTGTGTTAAAATTGTTTAGAACCAGTTTATAAAAGTACAACAAATATATTATTATTTTATATTTCACCATATTTATTAAATAAACTGACACACAATTGGTTCCTGGTTGCACACCAGCGATAATTCGTATGATTTGCTTCTGCTTTACAAACACTTTGCCAGTGAACCTGGAACTTCCTCAGAATACACAGTCCATACTGTCCATATACAATAAAATACAAGTCAAGTTTTCATTAAGAACACCACTGAATTTGCCAGTTAATTTCGCAATGTGTTCTTGTCATGTAAGGCATCACCAATGTATCTAGCTGTATCTCCTATATCAATAGATTTCTTATCAAATCTGATTAATGTGCTTCTATCAACTTTGTCATAAATAGTGCGAAATTGGATGACTTGGGTTTTTCGAATATTCAGCAATATATCATTTTTGTCAAACCAACCCTTCAACTGAGTTATTGCTTCTTCAGAAGCAGTAAGAACTTGGTATCGCCTGCGTATATACAAATCTTACAACCCGTTTGCATTCAGCAAACGCAGTACTTTTTATTTGCTCACAACGTAACCAAATGTTCCGAAATACATAGTACATATTGAATGTAGAATGTTTATATGTATGATCTTAACCCGCGTAATTTTTTAAATGTTGTAATCATATATATGATTTAGTTCCCATGTCTCAATCTTCTGCCATCGTCTATTTTGTATTGTAATAAGGCAATGGTAACTGCTATACCATGCTGAGTGTTCAACATTTCTTTTTAAATTTCATTTTTTATTGGCTTCGTAACAATTTATGCATATATTTTTTACATTCATTATTTTTGTTTTCGAGGCTGGGTATGTAATTTGTGATTTGCGTTTTGTAACTACGTGTCCGTATCTTTGGCAGCCACTTAGAATTACAAGAGTTGACCACCACTACATGCTAAGCCAACCAATTCATTAACCGATATTTAAAGATTTTTTTAAACAAATTTTGAATACCATAAATACGACTTCTCACAGCACCTGATATGATTATATTAATTAATGATTATAGGAGAATCTTATTACTATTTTGTGTACATTTCTCTTGTGTAATGAATTTCCGTTAACGTCGTCCTATGTGAATAGTATTCTCCTTGAAATAAATATTTGCAATGTCTATTATTGCGCCTAGACCTTCTAACATCGTAGTTCCGATTAATTCATCGTATTTTTCGCAGAAGGCGATTACGTGGAATTTATTAACTTGACCCACTGCTCCGAAGGTCTTCAAGGTATATGATTACTTGTTCACGCTGAGTTGTCGCATGTACTATATTTACTGTGAATGGTTCGTATATGTAACTAATTGATTGTGGAATTACGTGTTGAAACTTCATTACACAAACATAATAATAACAACAAAATTGCTTAGTTTTAAAGATATAATATATATAAACAAAATATGGTTCACCACACTGCAGCTGCACCAGGTGATGTGAAATACGTATGTCAGTTGATGAAGCCACAGTATGTAATCTTAAAAAATGGTGTCTCAATATCCGCTGGGTTTCTGACAAATCCACAAATTGCGCGATACCTAGCAAATAAGTTTGTAGTATCACTGCGTTCAGTCTTTATTTGTCTGATTACTGCATCTCTCTCAGTCATCTTCGGATGGTTGATCAAATATGAACTAAAAGTTCACCGCGCGGAACCTTGGTGTACAAGTGGGAACAAATATTATTTTATGTTGCGAATGCCATATCTTAGAAACAATTAAAAATGTAACAGTTTAAAGATGGCAACTCCACTGTTCTTTCATTCTACTTCAGTGCAAGGAAAGTGCAAAAAAAATCAATGTGAGTAGCTGATTGTTTCCGATATGGTCGAGCAAATTGGCCGAGTTATTGTTAACGAAATCGATGAAATTTTTAATATGTCATTCTGTACATCAAATTATCCCAGTTCTATGCAGTGCCAACAAGGTGGGTTGGCACCCAAGCAATTGACTCCAGAATTGAAACAGCGATGTCTTGATGTTTATGAAGAACTTTTGGGATGCTATGAAGCAGAATATGATGTCTTTATGACAAGGATTGTGACAGATATGTCCTGAGTGCACAATTATCATCCCGAAACCAAACTAGCAAGGAAAGAATGGCTACACAACTCTTCGTTAAAACCAAGGTAACCAAAGATATTGCTAACCTGTTTTTTTGGATGCAAAAGGGGTAATTATGGAGCACTACATGCGAAGTGGGGTTACTTACTGATACTAGTGCCACGTACTCAGAGCTTCTGAAGAAGCCTGACGACCCAAAAGGCGTGGATATATACTGGCATTCTTATAACGCACGATAACGCGACGCCCCGACTGCCAGTTTAGCGCTGGCAACTTTCCAAGATTTGAAATTTGAATGCTTACCAATGTACCATGTGTTTCATCTAAATTGGCATTAGGTGGGAATGATTAGGTGGGATGAAATGATTCAGGATTTGTTTCTTAGGATATTCACGCACTTCCAAAACTGTGCAAGAACGTAATGCGTCGAAAAATGATACTCGTTTTTGATATTGCTTCAGTAAATTTTGTTTAACAGCGTTTGTAAGGCATTCATTTGATTCTGCCTCGTATAAGCAATGTATTTTGGCCTCCTTCGAATTGATGTTTCTGGTGCTGCTTGCGTTCTTGTCTATCCACTTGAGTTGCTTCTCATTTGGTTTCCTCAATTACTTTGTTTTCTTTTGTCCTTTTTGTGCGAAATCATTTTGAGATTTCGATAAGTCGATTTTGAACAATTTTATCGAAAATTTTACTAATTAATACTCGCTAAAAACACGCACTATCTGCGCCACGTTACTATTTCGTCAAAGCCAGGGTTTCTTAAAAACAGTTTTGTTAGTTACACCAAGGATTAGATTAGTATAAACAAACATGTTGTAAATCTAAAAAGGTTTGTTCATATACTACTTGCCTGCTACACATTTTATGCTTCTTATCTCGCAGAAGTCCCTGGAATTACCTACGCACCTTGCTCAAGCATGAATCAAAACTCGCACAAACAACGAGCATAAATTTAACTTTAAACGAATTAAAAAAACCGGGCCCCGAAATTCCGAACAGGATACATAAAGTAGCACAATAAATGCCCCGATGTTTAGGTTCGCGGGCCAGTTCTTTTCAAATTGCCAAACGTATACCACCACTAAATAACGATAACTGTCCGATAAAACTTGTTAGCGGCGCAGTAATCTCAAATATTTAAAAATATTCTTTCATTCGTTCAACCCGTAACGTGTTTCGGTGTTTAACGCGCACCTTCAAAACGTAATGATAATGCCCGGGGATATAAATACTTGCGGTGGCACCGCGTAGAATGAGAGCGATGCTTCTGAGTTAGATAAGTAAAATTAGTGCACTGCCGCATTGAGACGAAAGTTCGATACACAAGTTACCCGCGATACATTTGTTTAAACGAGGTCATACTGCATCTGCTTAGTGAATTACGCTATTGTAAGTTTAAGTTTCAAGTTGGTAAATTCTACACCGAAAGCAACAAACATTTTCTACGGTATGCTGGACGGAAAAATATTTTTCGAGTTATGGCCTGGTGCATATTTAATACATTCTCATTTTAAATATGATCACGTGCTGCCAACTGTTAATGTAACAAGAAAAGTTTGTAACTAGTGCTAGTTGTGTATGACACAACACAATGATATTTCCAGATGTTTTTCTGTAAGCTCAGAGGTAAGAAAATAATTATAAAATTACTACTATGTACTGGATATGTGTACTCGTGATTGGTGTTTTTTGAGTTAGTTGATTTTGAGTATTTTACAGGGATTTGGAGGTTATTTACAATGTCGATAATATACGTCAACCGGCAATGAAAACATGGATTTTTTAATTTTCACTTATTTTATTCATTATTGTTGATTGGCAACAAGTACTAGAAACGATAATGAGAAGAGGCAAGCCGAATAGATCAGGACTGATTTTTGACCGGAGACACCAATGCCTCGCGTTTGCAGACGTTACAATAATAACGAAAACACAACAAGAGCTCGAAAGAGTGGTAAGAACAATAGTGAAAGAAGCTACTCGTATGGGTTGAAGCTAAACAAAGAAAAAACAAAGTATATAAGAATATGTGCAGAAGAGGACACAAAGGTAGAGCTTAACATAACCTCGGAACAAGGACAAGAATACAGATTCGAGAAAGTTGAATGCTTGATATACTTGGGAGTCATGATCACAGCAAAAAGTGAAATGACCGAAGAAATCAAAGAGAAACTAACGCGCGGCGATAGAGCAGCTGGAGCACTGAATAGCATGCTCACGAGTAAGCATGTATCAAAGGGCTGGACGCTGACAGGGCAGGAGGAAGGAAAGCTAAAGATATGGGAACGGAAACTGCAAAGCAGAGTATATGGAGGAGTAAAAGAAGGGGATCAGTGGAGAAGGAGGAAAGATAAGGAGGTGGAGGAACTATCCAATGAACCAAACATCATAACCCAAATAAAAATGAAGAGAGTAAGGTGGTTGGGCCACGTAAAAAGGATGCAGGATGGAAAACTACCAAAGACCATAATGAATAGAAGGAAGAGAGGCAGACTAAGGAGAAGGTGGATAGAAGAAGTAGAGAGAGACCTGAAACAGATAAGAGTGAAGGACTGGAAGAAGAAGGCTGAAAATAGGAGAGAATGGAGCCAAATCGTCTTACGAGCTCAGCGCCTACAAGGCTTGATCTAATTTTATTATTGTTGATTGGTAAGAGTGTAGATATATGAAATACATCTTAGAAAAATTATTTCGTATAATATTTTTATTTCGTAAGTATATTTCTAATTATTCTCAGGATGGTTCCTTGCAAATGAAGCAGTATCAGAGGAAAGCGAAGACAGTTGCTTGAGTGAGAGTGCTGAAGGGAACGACCCATTCGTTTTCAAAAGTAATGCCGCTAAGATGAATTTGGAAGAAAATAATGACGAATCAGAAAATGAGACGACTAAAGAAGAATCAGGAAATGGAAGGAACAAAGAAGAATTAGAGAGGGATGCAAATATCCGTAGACCTTCTTGACTCAGGAACAAACAATTATGGAACTCTAGCTATTCCATCCAAGAAAACACTGAACATATTTTTAAAATATTGTGTAATTCCATAAAAATGAATGAATTTCTGTTTTTTTTTAATTGTACCATTGTCAAAATTTGCTGGTGGTAGTTTCTTTAACGTATTGCCTGAGTACATAAAACCAAAACAAAACAAAATTTAATTTAAAAATTTGTTGTAGGAATATCTGCATAAGAAGCCTTTTTATACGCTGAACGCATTCCTGTGCGATCATTGATGACCATCGCGCATTCCTCTGTCTCTGTCTTATTTTTGTTATGTTATGTTTTGTATTGTATCAAGAATGTAATGACAGTATGACGTTTCACATCCAGTTATCCAGTTAAGCTTTAAGTCCAATTTAAATTTCAATCGAATATGGTGCAAAGATTTTTGTTGTAGCTGAAGTATATGTCTTCGGTATAACTTTACTCTGGCAATCTGATATGCAAAATATTGATATTGATAAATTATGTGCTACGTAATGCAATATAATTAGGCTACTGCAATTTTGACTTCTTCAGAATTATTGTTTTGTAAAATAATTCGCAATATTTACATTTAATTGACTAAGATTTAAATATTTGACAGAGCACACATATTCATACTAGCTATATAGCTATCGAATAGAATTTCTTATTGTTAGCAAAACAAAGGACAATTTCCAGGGCTTTTTACTAGTTTTGTTGAACCGGGATACTCAACGGTCCTGAAACCACTGATATACACACACGGAACGTTACGCCCCAAAATCGGTACAATCCCTACCCTACCCTGCATATTCTACAATTGTTTCAATTCAACACCACAACATTAACGATAACCGACTGACCCTTAATTCTACATAGGCGAACTATCCCTCTATAGTACTCCACATTACAGAGTCAATGATGAATGACAAAAAGACATAATGACAATTTTATTTTTCATTCTGAATTCACCCCAAGAAAATATTTGAGTATATTGACCTCATAAGTTGTGCAACATGGAATCATATTACAAGAAAAACGCACAGCAATTGGACTATATTCAACCATTATAAGAAACCGATGAAACAAGGCATTTAATAAAATATAAATTAAAAAAATGACCGAGACGGTGGCTTTTAAATATGAAAATAACTTATAGATATTTTATTTATAAATTATTTCCATGCAACAAGTTGGTTTTTAATTTGCTCAATTTGGCTTCAATTCGCTTTAGTGATAATCTAACACCTGCAAATACATAATTCAAGAATAATTTGGATAGATTCTAATACAAGACAATTAATTAGAATATCCGCGACATTGCATGTGTCACGTGACCTTAGATTTGATGTGAATCTGTTTTAAGGTTGACTACATTTATATATCACAAGTAGAAAAACAAGATTACTAGATTCACAGCATTTTGAATTTCATCATATAAACTGTCCAATCATTACGTTAACCACTCATTTGTCCTAGTGGATTAGATTATCGTTGAGAATTAAAGATCCTTGTGTTATCTATGTCATTCACAATGTGTTAAAACGCTATCTGATTTATGAGATAAAATAGTGATTTGTCCTGTCAAACGCCTTTAATCGATTACAACAACGTTACCTTGTTGAGTCGCGAAGACACTGACGTTTTGCACGACTATCGAAATTAAATGTGTAATGAGTTCTTAATGCAAATAAGGTCGTTCTTTCGTCCTCGTTTTCAACGTTGTTACCTCATTAATTTATTTACTAAGTTTGAAATCTTGTCGCACGATTCATTTCAGTTTCTAAAAATTAGTACTACTAGTCTCGTCGTTAATGCCGTCTTTAAATTTTCAAATACTCCAACATCTTTTTTGAATCGATTCTGGTAATTTACCAAATTGATCATATACATATATTTAATATGTTACAATTTTAACAAACATGTCAAAATTGCTGATAAATCATGTAAATTTTTTAACAGAAAAATATTAAAAGATCATTTGGCCCCATTAAATAAGATACTACAATTTTCTGTAGCTATACAAAGCCTCTTACGATTAAATAAATAAGTTGGCAACCAAGGCATGACATTATTTTTGGTTCCAAAATGCTAAAGTTGTTTATACTAGATGATGGTTCCAAATAAATAAATGTATTATCTGCCCTGTAATATAGGCTACATTATCAATTTAAATACGTGACCAAGGAACAGGCGACGCAATAGCAGCTCGAGGTTTTCCAGATGTGTCCAGTAATCGCTAAAAATATTTGTAACAAAGCTTCACACGGTTTCATAATAATAAGTGGCAGTTTTAAAATATTTAGAGGACTCGTGTAAATGATAAATTCGTCGATTGTATTTGCTGTGTTTTGCAAATAACTCAATGATTTGGCTTCATAATTAATGGCACTACAATAATACAAACATCGTGTTTTGTGCATTGCTAATGTAAAACGCAATAATTTGGAAGATTTAATTAACAATTTGCTTCAGATACAAAATATGCAAAGGCTTAAACAATTGTTGCAAATAACTCGATTTTGGGAGTTGGCGGTGATTGTTTCCCACCACCATCGTCTGGTATAATGTCTTCTGCTATTTCATTCTTGATCAACAAAGTTTCTCCAAACAGCGTCCATTATTGCTCCCCATGACGCTTTTCCGCATTTACGTTTGCTGATGTCATACCGTCTACGAAATCGCCAAAGCCATCAGTCACTAGCTTTGAAATTTAATTTCAAAGCTAGTGATTGATTCAATTTCATATGACTGGATACGGCACCACTTCAACCCGGCTTCATCAAACGACAATTCCTATCCCATTTTCACGTTTTCTCGGCGCATCGTTTTGAATCATGGCGTCCACTTGGTACTTCAAAGCGATTTCCCAATCAGTTCTAACTTCTGCGCCATGCTTAAATTTGTCCTGTTTCTGTCTTCGTCCATGGTTTACGAATCGCGTATTATGATCAGCAGACGACGTGCACATGTAACACTCGCACTGCAACTAATTGAGCGTGCGCAAATTTCACCTTACAGTGGCGCCCGACCGCGGAAGAAGTCGAACTATCGTCTAGTGTTTTGTCCATTAAACGAAACGTCCGTTGCATCGACGTCCCTAATACCGAGGGATGGGATGTACGGTACCAAAATCACTTTTCGCCCACTACTTTGGAGACAATTCGAAGCTCACCGATAATCACGCTTGCTATCGGTCCTCCAAGAACAATAGCATGCTGTAAATTCTGGCTAAATGATCAGCCAACCCACATGCCACAACGGATGGCTCAATACCAAACTCTTCACACCACAAACCTTACTGGTTCACAAAAACATCAACATCAACAACAGATAGTCAACACTATCTTACGAACTCTGCGTTTGACATAATATTGTTCGCCACGATTTGCCTCACCCCAGTTAGCACTCACAAAATCACACAAATTAACTATGTCATTGCACTGTACACTACTATTATCCTGCCATTAACAATTACCCTAAAAAAATCATACCCCCTCCGCATCTCATGCAATGTGTTTAAGTTATCGTTTAGAAGATCCTCCCTCTCCGCTAACCACTTAGACGACAGGTCATACAAACTATGTAAGTATATTCGTATGAACTTTAGGGCATAAATTAAATACCGAAAATATGCTAATGCCTATAAAAATATCCAGTTATTATATGTAAACATGTTTTTCTTAAATGGAAACAACAAATTGGCAAAAATTCAATTTAAATTCTGCACATGGGCCAAACGAGGTACTTTCAGTACGATTAACTTAACGACTACGTACTTAAAATTTCCAAAACGTTCATAATTCGGGTAATTAGCAGAGCGAAGTTGCAGTAGCGTCGCTTGCATTATTGATGTGTCACCGGTTGCCGCATGAATGTGGGTGTGCAGAGGGAAGTGTTCGCCAGCGGAAGTTCATCTTGAAATGCACCTAGGCAATATGTAAACGCAAACATTCCAGACGACTTCGTGATTTACTTCGAGCAAAGACGTTTAATTTACGCAAATTTGTGCAGGCTGTTTTCAACTCCGGTAAGGTACGAAACCGGTAAATGATGCTAATGGTGGCACAACGCTAACTTTACATTCGACCAAATGAAATTACAAGATGTAAATAGAATGATATTTTTACGAACGTAAATTTGAATTAAATTACTTTACGTCGTTTATTGGAACTTATGCAAGATCTCCGCCCATCCAATCGAAATATTTAACTTGAACGTACATACGTAGATAATGACTCAAAATAATGCAGAAATAATAATGAGCACGTTACCCAACCGGGCAACTACAGTATGGATCAAGAATTATCAAATTTCGATATTGTAAATGATCTAGATTTTGCAATGCGATTTTATTAGAACGAACATCAAAGTCCAAAGGTCCATTTGGCCTAGTTTAAGTTCAGAGTCAATGAAATGGCATGTTACCTCCATTTCAAGTTTATTTTTTATGCAATCAGACAAGAAATGTTTTTACTTTTACCACAAAACGTCTATTTTACAGTTTAGTTCTAAAACCCTCCATTATCATAATTGAATGCGGTATCTCTGTGAGGTAAGCGGCTAGCTAATGTTAATCAGCATCGTACACATAAAAAATCATCGAATCAAATGGCCGTTAAAATTTAGTGCCCAACTCGATGGCAACTGTCCAATTTTCGTACAAATTGAGACATATATACAATGCACATATTTATACACATATCTCTAGAGACGTGATTTCGTTGCCGCATACATATAATTCATTTCGCGAGCCACTGTTGATAAAACACCGACATAATTGCGTTACTTTGTCGGCACGTTAAGTTATAAATGTTTCACACACTCGGGATTTACAAAAAAAACATACGACAACGTTCTCAACACGGCCTTGTTGGAATTCTTGGAAATGGGGCCCGGTGGCTGGATATTACTATTCAGGTACTAAATACGAAGCAGAAGCAGGTAGTCGTTAAAAGTCTCTTAAAGGCCGAGCGAAACGGCCATTTTACCACAATATATGCAAACTGTTGCAGTATCCGGAGTTTTAAGTAGCTACATTTTACACAAAAAATATATATAATTATAATCGAGTGTTTCTCATAAAATTTAAATCAAAAGCCAATGCATAAATCAAAACTAGAAATATATGAACATAAATCCTCCATCCGCCAATGTTTGTCCGTGTATGACAGAATTTTGTGCAACGAGAACTCAACAAGTTTAGATTTGATTACATAAAGCCACCGGTTTTTTTTTTAAATGTTCGAACGCGCCTACATGTTTACTTGCAACCCTACCTACCTAATAGTATTTTAACTATTACTGCGATAATATAGCCACCATTATAATTCTTTTCAAATCGGCAAACAGAAAAAGATGACAACTCTATGGCCATTTGTCGTTTTATTTAAGCTGTTAATAATACCAATTTAAGTAAAGAATTGAGATTAACATATAGTTGATGAAATTTTGGATTAATAATTCTATAAAAATATCTACAAAGTCAAAATGTTATGGTGAATTATAACGTCGTTCCATAGTTTTAATGAAATATGTGACACACATTCTAAAAATACTAAACGCATGCAATTTTGGCGCAAAGGCAAGTTTAAATTTGATTATTTACGCAATGTAAATACCTCGGGTATAGCTAATTTAATCAATGAATTATTTAGAAAACAATGTCGGGATGTAATATACAATAACGTATTGTTGCGTTCAAGTAATAACAGGTTGTAAATATTTGCTCGCAATCAAATAATGGAGGTGCAAATATATAAAATCATTTAGATTTTATGATAAATGTTAGATAGGCATTTTCTCGATTACTTGATTATCATTAATAATCAAAGGGATATCATCCTCGCTAGAAAGCATCAGTGGCGCACGGCAGTCCTGCACCCATTCATTGACAGAAAGCTCAACACGCTCACACACACATACATTGTAGCGTTAGTAACAATGGCACCATATGAAAATATAAATAGCACCCTTTACAATACAGAGGTTACGATACATAGAGTTACTTAGAAGGCCCATTCCGGGGGCCCGGCCGGTCCCACGTTGCTTCTAGTAGCTATCCTCGAATCGGTCATGTTATCAACTTTGGACACCTTTACCATTTGTTGGATATCTTCGCATGTTAATGTATACCTGGAATATTAAGTACTTGCCGTACTAGGTTTTCAACAAGCGGAGTTGCAAGTGAACCAGTGATCCTCAGACCCCATGCCGTGCCCAGGAATCGAACGTGAGCCCTGATCGGCAGGAAACTATGGATATTAGCATACCTTGCCTTCTGGACATACGGTCGGAGCTCCTCGATAACCACGCCTGTTATCGGAGGCACAAGACTCATAGCTCGCTACTCGATTCTGACTAAATGATAAGCCGATTCGCCAGTCATCGCACAGGAGATTCAACCACACTGGTAACGGCGTCACAACATTGCATATAACAATAAAACAGGTACCACATAATACATAAATAATATACAGACAACTATGTCTGTATATTATTTATTATATTATATCTATGTCTGCAAGTGGTAACAGATATTCGTTACGGTGTGGACTGCCATGCACTACTGTCATTTCTTAAGCTCCCTCATCATTTAAAGGACGCCCCCTACTTAACCCCCAACAGATCTGTGCACATTCGTATGCATCTTACGGAATCTAAATAAAAACCGGAAATATGTATTTCTGCAAAATTATCTGCGCTGCATAAGGTATGATTTGTTAACTAATAACCCTCCAGCCATATTTTAGACATAAATAGGAATAGAAAATTTATGAATAAATGTTCAGAAGATTCTGGCAAAGGAATGTAATTAAAAAGGCGTTCAACACTAAACAGCCTTGAAGACATGCATTTAAATAAAAAGTAAGTGTAATTGGGCTATTTCTCAGTATTTAATTGACATGACACGAAATTTAATGAAAACGTTAAAACGAAACAGAATTTTCTGTTCCGGCATAATAAACCGCAAGACATAGTTATACTTTAATTTAATTGCTCCATTAACGTAAAGTTGTTGTTAAAAATAATAAGTTAATTGTAATTTAAATTCATCCGAAACATACAACAGTAAGTTCTCGTATAGCTCAATTTAATTTTTCCCAATAAAATAATCTCCATTATCATGATAACTGGAACTCAACGTGTTACATAGATTAACCCTTATTGTACCGATAAAAGTGTACATCGCCAATAACAACAATACATTGTAGAAACGATGATTATATCCAAAATTTCTAAACTTCAGATTGATTAATTAATCCATATGTAGTCGACCTCATTGACGTCATAGACAAAGTAAATATCACAATAGCCGACAGTTTTAAGATTTCTAGCACCAGACGTCATTGACACCTTACCTACGAAACGCTTTAAATTCCACATATACTTATTAGTTCAGATGTAGCGAAGTTAAGTGCCGAGAAAAACAACTTAATTATATACATTAACCTTGTTAGTTAGTATGCAATAGGTTGCCGGCTGCTTCGACTATAGGCACCTAAATTTGTCCTTATCGTCGATAATCATCGCTGGCAACCACGCCATCCAAACTAAAAGGTTTTAAATCCATAAAATGCGACGAAATATCGTCAGGCTTCAAACCGAAGGTTTTTATAACTATTTATAGGCAGTAACCCCGGTAGAAGCATATAAACAACGCACAAACAATGCAACTCATCGGACGATACAAATTTATTTTTAGTGATAAACACGACGTTGCCGTTTACAAACCAGCTACGTGCAACGCACATGCCCCAAGGTTTTAAATTTGGCGACGTTGCTCGCTACTCTTGGGCAACCAAATCGTAGATAAAGATTGTTTACTTCGTGCCGAGGTGAAACTAGTATAAATATATAATATTTAGGCTCGTCGAAAATGCATTGGCGAGCTGAATGAAGCTGGCGGGGTTAATATTACGCTATATGGAATGCGTCGTAAATTAATGCTCACCTCTTTTAAATCGTGTAAATTGTAAAGGATGAGCGCGTAGTTGTGAAACAGTTGCATCCCGCGTATGACGCGTAGATTCGGAAACAGCTTCCCGAGGGTCGTTAACCCCGAAACCTGGTAGAAGAGGATATATCCGGTCACCTCCCGCAGTTTAGGAAACGTGACGTTCTTAAAGTCCTCCTCAGTCCTCCTGTCGAACAGGACGATTTGCATCGATCCAACTATGACTTCGCAGTCGCGGAACTTCACGAAATTCAACATGTGCACACGGACGTCAGTATCGCCGCACACTTTTGAACTAGTACGCACAAGTAACGACGAAATCAGCGCCAAAAAGCACACTAATTTATACATCTTCCGAAAACGATTGTTTTGGTTTTTTTTTAGGTTATATCGCACCAAAGCGTCGCGATCATGCCTCCGCTGCGGCGTCCAACGCGCTACTGAACCTTTCTCTTTCTCGGCGTTCGTGCGATTTACAAAATGAAAACAATCAAAGACACGCGGGGCGTTCTCTCATCCATACGGTAGGCCGCCCCGATCTCTACCTATAAAGGTTAAGTGCTGTGCCGTCGTTCGGGCGTCCATTTAATTTGGATCAATTGATTGTAACTTTGTGTGCGTGTGTGTGTAGTGTGTACGGGAAAATTCGTTTGAAGCGATTAGTGACAACGCGCGCGCGCAACGTACGACGTTCTGCGAATGCGGCCGAAGTCACGACGTGAAACCATTGTGAAACCAAACTAGAGTTCAACGTCACCTCTTCTTGCATTGTTTAGAGTACCTACGGTGGCACACGTGCTGGATGCATGCATTGGTGAGGTTTTGTTCTTTTTTCTGGAAGATACAACAGCCCTATGAAGGGGAACTTGGCCTCTAACTTAGCAACGTATACAAAATACAAATAATACTAGCTCCCCTTTCATGTGGAAACAATTGTTCATCATTGATAGTTCAAAAATTTGAAAAACTATTAGACAAATAAGTTAATAAATAATAAACAAAACGGGCGAGCGTAACTTACAACTTCACGAAATCGTTTACACAAACAATCGTTAGCTTTGGCATTTATTTCAATGACTTAATTGATATTACTAATCAAATACTTGCAGCAGAATGGTTATCAATTAACTATTTATTGTCTATTTATCACCTCTCATCAAACAAAGCGCGTCTACAACCATAAAATAGCAATACATTCCAAAAGCAGTATGATATACACTGATGGTGAAGCCAATAGCACCTCCAAATGGAAATATACACAGGGCCGTTTGCAATACAGCCAATGCAACCCATAGAGTTTACTTACAGGGGATCGTTAGATTCCGGCTTTGGACACACACTAGCATTACCAGATATCGTCGCATATGAATGAACCTGACATTGTGTACTCGTCGTACACGGCGCACTCCTGGGGAGTTACAGGAGAACCAATGGGCGCAATGGTACTACACACGCATTTGGCATCATTGCCTTCTGCCACTTTTCACCCGTAGCCATCGGGGACAGAGGCTCGCCGATAACTCGCCTGTATCGATCCATTAAGAACAACGTATGCTATTCAATTCTGAAAGTTCAGCACACAATCGCCACTGAACATCGGTGGTACACTACCCAGTTGCCACAGACCCAGAAACGTAACCGCCATACAGTACAATAAAATAAGCACCACATAAATCAGTAAAAACAGATGGTCGTAACTTTCTTACCAGCTTTGCATTTGCATATATGCATCATCATCGTGCCTGACTCCACTGTACTATACTCCCCATTACAGTTTCCTACAAGTGCTTTGACTAGTTACGTTCACGTCCCATTAGTAGCTTCCTAAAACCATTATATAAATAATTTTGTGAAATGTAGGTCCTTCATTAGGAGGGGGAGGGGGGCGTAACTTCGAAAGTGAGTTGACTTTACTATATATATAAAACAACCTTTAGCTGGCATTTTCATTTTGACAATTATAATTCTACCGTTAAAATTCCAATTACAAATATTCTATATACATTATTTGTATGGTCTTCCCCCTTCCTGGCCGCCGTTGACTCCTTCTCCCTCTCTCTCTCTTCTACATTTTCTCCAAACCTTACCTGCAACATATGTAGCTTTAACTTCCTTCTGCCACCCTCCGTTTCCCATCTTCCTCTCTCCTCTCTTTATCTCCCCTAATAACTCTGTTCCATCTCCCTTATCTACCCTTCTTCACACTCCTCCCACCAGTATTTCGATTCGTCTCTTCCTTTTTCGCATGCCTCACTTCTCATTTAGTTTTGATGTTACAATTATATTCTCGTTGAATGATCAAATTTAGTATCTGTTCATCGCAATTTATGCACGGTGGGCATCAACATATTAATTTTACATTCTTCAGTATTTTCCAATTAGGCAATAAAATTCGCAAATTATTTTTGCACTGCTGAACATGAACGAGCGAATCATTGAAAAAGTTTTGCTTCCCCAAAGAGAGTTGCAAGTTAGCAAATCAAAGATCAACTATGCAAATATTTTCATTCTTGGTATTTGTGTACCTTCTTTGCAATATTTCGATGTCGACATCGTTCAAATCGTTGATTAATTTGGTTTGTGGATAGAATTTGTCTTAAGTGTTTTTTATAATTTTTTTATTTGCACGTCTTCAACGATTCCTTTGTAAACAATGTTTTAATTTTCGCTGTAAACAATTGTTTGTAAGTACAATTGCCTCTTTGTTCATATTGGATACGATGACAGTTTCTTCTAAAATAAATCAATTACGATTCCACATAAAGAGATGTCTTAAGCGAGCGCAATATAATGCATATCGGAGCCTCATTCAATGGCGCCTCGAGAACTGGTAGTAACTTCACCATATAGTTAAGATCAGCAGTTACCAGTTTAACACTACTAACACCAAGCGTCGGTGCGGGGAATTAACCCACTAGTGGTCCGGATTTTTTTACATTTTTTATAATTTTTATCTCATTTACTTTGATTCTACTATAATGTCGTCTATTCTGTTTGAACGACTATTATCTATTAGGTATACGTTTACGGTATATGCTCAGAAATTGATTACAATCTGTCGTGAGACTGACATAAGAAATATCACCATCACTACATTATATTGGACTATAAATTAGTCATTTAGATCGACAACGGCGTTCCAGCCTACAGCTGCCATAATTTATTTGCTTACAGTCGTTGAAGTAGCCCTGTTAAATTTTTTTAAATATTTTTTTGCTGGCAGGTTCATATTTTTGCCCATACAAACTTTTCACAACGTTTGCAGTTCGTTCAATAACGGTGAATAAATTATCAAAACACACACATCTGCCTTGGGGAACTTTCACATGGTTTACCTTCAAGACCACCTTGTCCTAATCCTGCATCAGGAAGTTGTGTATGAGAGAGCCACACTATGAGCATATTGCCCTGATCGGTTTTCATATATAAAAGTCCTATATATAAATTGTTTAGCATAATGCCGACCATAGTACAACATTATATTCTCGTCTATGAATAAATTTATTTTTCGAAGGTAAGACAAGTGTTGCTCGATATGCATTGCGAATTGGCATCCTTGTTTTCGATAGGTGTACATATCGGTCAACGATCGCTCAAAGAAAGACTCGTGTCGATTGATCGACAGAAATGCTCAAGACATGTAATTACGGTGCTTCAAAAACCATTTGCAAAATCGTCACAGGCGATGAATGCTGATGAACCCGAAAGTAAACAGCAGTCAACTGTATCGGTCTTCCAAAGTGAGCCAAACCCAACAAAAGTCGCTCACGCTCACCTTAAATCAAATGGTAGCTTGTTTTTCGAAAATACTGGACATGTAGCAACCGTGGCTTTGGGCAAATCGTAAAACGGTCAATTTTGAATGGTACACAACCATTTGTTTGCCAGAAGACTTCGTAGAAATATGACTAACCATTGCACGCGTACGGATCACTCTCAACCATGACGGCTCACATCGTCATGGTTGAGAGTGATCCGTACGCGTGCAATGGTCATATACATAAATGCAAACAACTGGATTTTTGAGGACTAAAAACGTCAGCATCAGCTGTATATACTGACTTGGCGCGTAACGGTTTACACGACACGCGAAGAACAAACAGCGTGGGCTGCGATTTTCGACGCCGAAAGAAGAGGTTGATGCGTTCAAAACCCATGGTTTGGAGATACCTCATTTCGTATGGAAAAATGCATTGAAGATTGGTTCCAGCGTATACAAAAGTGACAGGGAAAATATTTTGAAACGTAAAAAAATTGTTTCCAAAAAACGTTTCCAAAAAGTTATTGAAGTTTATAAAATAGATCGCCATTGATTTTTCAATTCCCATTTAGGTGAACAAGTAAAATGTCATCAAACCTCCGTCGGGGTATTCCTTTTGAGACAATATCGATTTTGCAATCTGGATTTTCCTTCATATGCCAGCATCAAGTAATACCTAAAAAACGCGTGTGCAATTCTCCAAGACATAAATTCATAAATTAAAACAAAAAAATAAATTCATGTTAGGAAGTCGTTTACGACCAGCATATAATTTACCTTGTGCAACGATATGCTGCAAAAGTTCTGCTGTAAAGAACTTAAACGACTTTAGAGATGTCACGTTTTTAAAAAGTCGATCGTAGAAGGTTCATATAAAGTCTTGATGCCGGGCAAAATTCAACCATTGCTTATATCTCTCGACTAAGTATTATCGATCATTCTAAGACGATGTCTTTCTTTGTCCTGTAGACATGAAAGATTAATGTTCTTCCAGGTGAACTATCAAGATTTCGAACAACTTCGCTGTCTGAAGTTTCCATACATACATTGAGTAATACTAATTCAAACGTACAAAATGATATTAAAAATCCCTTTTTGAAAATACGTTAAATTTCTACAACTTTCCATCATTAGGCCGTAATAATCAAATATGTATTGATTATATGTAATGATTTAAAGTTATGGAAATAAAGCACTGTGAGTAAAGATTTAATATATGTGGTTCATATAAATTTATCGTACTTGTCAGTGTCAGTGTTTATAAAAAAAAATAGTTTTAAAACTAGTCTAGATCTGCTGAGTAAATTGTAGAAGCGTTTTACTTCCTTGATGGATTAATTCAATTAATTAAAAATACGACACACGAGTGAATCGTTGAAAGTATTTATGCATTGAAGTATCCAATGTTCCAAGATAATTCATCAGTTTAAAAGTTTATATTATTTTTGTTTGGTTTAAATATGCATTTGCGTCATATTTCCGTTCAAAAATTATTAACGCTTTAATTCAATTGCATTTTTCTGTAATTAAATAAGGGACCGAATAATCCCTTTAAGCCTTAATCCCATTTAAGTATATTAACAAAAGGAATATCAATAAGGATTAATGTTTATCATGTATCTGTTCTAAGGTCAACTGAAACGATAAACTTAAAGTGACTACCAAGTACATTATTTGAATGGTTGACAATAAATTGTGAGCTATTTTAGATAAAAAGCCATTGCTGGCATAAAAGACGCCAAGGCATTGAAACTCAATATTTTCCTTCAAGGATTAGGACTACGTTTCACGTTAAACTAACAGCACTATAAATCACTTTTGTCCGCACCTGGAAGGGTGCGTACCAGGACTCAATTAGTTTCTTGTTGCCAACAAACTGAATTCATTATTTTCTCAAACGGTACAGTACAATCAGTCAGTAGCGGTTTGAGTTCCTTCTCTATTTACGTTGATATTTGTCAATTTTATTTATTGCTCAGTTTTGTGTGGACACCACTCATAGTCTTTTTTTTCGTTAAGTTTTTTTTTTCATATCAATTTAGTAAAGCGTTCTGTTTACCAAACGAGCTATGACTTTAAAGTCAACATCGATCGTCATTTTAATTAACTCGAAAAACATATGCAGTTTAAATTTTCGAAGCTCCTGATGGGATCGTTATCAACATATTATATTTAACATATCCCAGTACACCTGCTACCGACTTGGTTAAAGTAATTATCTGACAATCCATTATACATTTGTAAAGGACTGCTAGTAATACATACTATTCAAAGGATGTATCCGAATGTGTAATTCGTATTGGAATTTAGAATGAAATTTGGATAAGCAAATGCTACGCAAATTTCGAACGTGTTCCATCGAATCGAACCCTGAAATTTACATAATCCATTAGCAGAAAATCATTTTTCACTGCAACGCATTTGCCAGAATCCTCCAGAACGCGCAGAGTTAAATATAAATAAACAGCGAGAGAAGAAAATCGAACTCGCATTAGGTTCAAGGCTAAATACCTCGGGAGAAAAACATGACCGATCAGTTACGGATCAAAGCACGCAATCGGAAATCTACACTGGCGAAAACTTTGCACATCGTGAGTGGGGGGATAATCTATGAGTGCCAGTAGTATGGTCCGAAGCGGCACTCGCATTGATATTGTTGCTCCGTCTCTGTTCTTCGAACGAAAAGGGTAAGTTATGTGCAACGACGGAGGTCGTGAATGACCTGACATGGAAATCATTCATATTTTGCTATTTCGAGCAGATTAATCTGATTTTGAATTCCAATTACAGATATAACGACCAACGATAAAGTTAGGTTACTACGATGAAGTCGATGTGTAAAATTACGTTCGGTATCATAACGGGTGAGTAGGAACAACTTTGTGGCGTGCGCCATCTCGGAGGCTAAGCACGAACGCCGTGTGGAAATGTGCAATTGCCATTGGCGTGCACAGGGAATTTACCTATTTTTATTAAAAAAAAATTAAAGGGCGTAATAATAATGAATAACTTATGGAATTGAAGAAAAAAATCTACCAAAATTTCATATTCCTTTATAATTGTCTCTAAACAATGCAAAACAAATAATAAATAAACATTTTAGATGACGATATTTTGTTCCAGTCAGTGACACCTGCTTTGCCAAAGCAAACGTTGACAGGAGCGGACCAGCTTTGGAAGCCGACATTTTATCTTATTATCCGAATGCAAGTATCATCGCGAAGCAAATGGTCCCCGATGACAAAAAACAAATTGAAGACGAACTACGACATCTGTGCAAAAGGAAATGCAACGTCATATTGACCACTGGTGGGACTGGGTTTTCGCCGCGAGATGTCACTCCAGAAGCTACGAAGGCAGTAATGGAAAGGGAAGCCCCCGGTGTGATCCACGCCATGACTGCAAAAAGTCTCCAGGTCACTGACATGGCAATGCTGTCGAGAGCTGTTTGTGGAATCGTCGACACGTCGTTGATAATTAACCTTCCAGGCAGCGTCAAAGGTGCGACTGAATGTTTCGGTGCTGTTACGTCGGCAATACCTCATGCGGTTGCACTTTTGACGCAAGATCGAGACAGCATCGCCACTACGCATGTAGGAATGCAACTTATGATGGAAAGTAGCAAGGTATGTTACAAGCTTAACTTAACACAATAATTATTCTAAAACTGTTAGGATTTTGAAGCCCGACGCTTTTGAACCGCCATTAGATCGTTTAAATTACTGTCCACTCACGTTACTGGTACCTGACACAATGCTATCCATATTTAAAACATTCAAAAATAAATTTAATTCATTCTCGTATATTCTCATGTTGTGCTGTAGTTCTTCGCTTTCCCCTAGAATTGCCATGTCTGCAACTAATATGTCTCTTGTATTCTTTTCATTTTCCACTTGCCTATTGTGTATGGTTTCATTTTTTTTTGTGTTCCTTTACCGCGTCGTCCAGGACTACTGTCTGAGTCCTACTGTCATCTCAAATTTTCGTGAGGTTTCATTCCTACTGCGAAACTAGTTGATGCACTTTTTATAGAGTATTTTGACCTTCTCTATTAGCTTGTCTTCTATTCCTCGAATAGTGAATATCAAGCGTATAGGTGATTCTGTTTTTGCTTCAAGTCTTGTTTCTGTTATTCATGCATATAGTTTGCTGAGTATACTTAGTAGGGTTATTCCTCGGAATTTTTTACAATCTCGTAAGCTTCCTTTTTCGGTGGGGTTACCTTCCTTTACCATGTAATCTAATTCTTCCAGTAGTCTGTTTCATCTTTTTTTTGGCGTATAATTTCTGCGGTGAAGCCATCGTGACCTGCCGCCTTCCCAATGTTCAATGTTCCTATGGCTTCTTCTAATTCTTTGATTGTTATCTGCTCATGTAGTTGCCTTACCTTTATCTTCGGTCACTATGAGTTCTTGAAAGTACTTCTTCCATCTTTCCATGATTTCCTCTACTTCTTGTAATATTTTCCCATTGTCATCTTCCTTAGTGTCACATTTGTTTTTTCTTTCTCAGGTGTTTTAGAGTCCCGAAAAAAAGTTATTGTTTGTCCTTACTATTTTTCCATCTTGTTTCCAAAGTTTATCAACGCTATATTTTTTGTCTGTGTTACTAGCTCGTTAGCTATTACTCTGCTTTCATTATATTCTTCATAATCTTTTTTTCGCTTGTTGATACTTTTTTATTTGTTCTTTTACTTCTTCATTTTCCGCACCGCTTTATTGCTTACATTGTTTACTCCGCAGCTTTTCCTGTTTTTATAATATCTCTCTGTATTTTTTGCCACTTTTCTTCTACTGATCTACCTGGTTCTCGCACCTTTATCTAGTGCTTTTATGCCTTTCCTGTATCTTTAGTCTGCCACTTCTCATTTTTTCATTGTTGGTCTCTTTTTTTGTTTCCTTTTTCTTTGTTCTAATCTTCCACTCCTTTAGCAGTAAATACTGGTTGCTTGATATCTTCGCTTCTCTCTTCACTCTTACATCTTTTATTTCGGTCCAGCTCTTGCTAGTTATTAGGAAGCAGTCTATAATTGATCTTCCTCCTCTACTTATTCTCTTGTATACTTGAAAACGTCGCTGTGTATAAATTTCGAGTTTGCTACCACTAGTCATTTGTTACTCATAGGTCCAGTGTCGTCTGTCCGCTTGGGATTCGAAATTCTTCACCATGTTTCGCTAGGTAGTCTCGAGTGTTTTTGTTTTTGTTGCCCACCCTGCCATTCCGGTGTTCCATTATGATACCCTTATTGTCTTTTTTGTCAATCTCTTCCTGTAACTTGTCGAAAAACTTTTCCTTTTCTTCTTTTTCTACGTGTTCACTTGGATCGTATGCCACGACGAGTATTATTGCGTACTTTTTCTTTTTCGCCTAGTTGTGTTTTCACAGATAAAATTCTTTCATTTGCGTGGGTGAGGCCACTGATGTTACATTTTCTGTTTTCTTTTACTATGAATCCTACCCATGCTCTTGTTCTTTCCCATTCTACTCCTGCCGTATACATGAAATATCCTTCATGCATTTGTTCTAGCTTATTTTCTTGATCTATGTGATCCCTAGATGGTATTTCTTCTATTGTTACTCCAACTTTTCCATTTATGCTCCTCACGTTCCACGTTCCTATCTGTATTATATTTATATACGCTTTATTCTTCTATTTTATTGACGTTGTCCGATTTATTGCCTGCGTCCGTCGCCTCCTTGTTTTCTTGAACCTCCTGGTTAGTTTTTTGGAGTTCTTTGCTTCTTGCTGCCTCAATTCATTTCTTTCTGGACTCTACTTATATTCTTTACTATTTATAGTTAACTTTTGGTGCTTGCTTCCCTCATTCTCTCACAATGTTTCACTTTTCGAATTGTAATTTTCGCTCTTCTGATGTTATGTTGTTTTCTATGTATATTTTACGCCCCCCCCCCCCTAGTTTACTTTGACTCAACTTTTGCAATTAGTTTTTATTAGTTTTTGTCTATTTTAAATGCTTCTGTTATCTTTACCGCTACACTTTTCACATTGCATTCGTTTGTCAACTCTAACAATATAGCATTTCCTCGTTTCCTTTTCTTGCGTTTCCACCGTCTGTTCTAATAATTCTATTGTTTGTTGTAATTGGTGTATATCCATCTTCCTTCTCTATTTTACATGTCTTCTCCTAATTCTCTTCTCTCTAGTGAATTGAGACGATAATATGTTTCCAGGAACGTAATATAATTTATTCGTAAATTCTGTAAATTCTGTTGAGCGTTACGTTCATTTTTTTGGTACAAATAATTATAATGTTGGACTCAATAGCGTACGTTCTAATGACGAAATGAGAAATATGGTAACATTGTTTTATTAGTCTAAGGTGTTCGGTGAGTTTAGCTGAGATTTTAGTATATTGAGCAACAACAAACAACTTCGTGGTATATTCAATGAGGCTGGAGGATTTTTTATTAACGTTGTAGATTAAGGGAGCAATGAAATTATTACCTGCGTTTTATTATACTGGGACGAATGCTCGTTTTTCATTTTGACTTTCCACTAAATTTTGTGGTTAAATTTCATAGTTATTTTCAGTACATCCTGGAGGTTATAAATTTGATTCTGCACAAATTCACGTGCTTTCCCTTAACGTACAAAATTTAGACTGATTCACAAAAACCGTCAGCGCATTGGAGGAGGACTGAAGGAATATATAAAGATTCCTCCAACAAGTTGAACTCGTGAGTCGTTGTAATTGCTAACGGTGGATTCTAAACATATGTTTTTGTAATTAAATGATATAAAATTTTAATTGCTTAATTTAAAAATGCGTGTACATTTGTGAATGTCGATTACAATTTTTAAATGCTAATAATAAAATGAACTCAAATATCGAAAATGACGGGTAAATAAAAAAGCGCTTCCGTAAATATCTTGCGATGTATTTAATTGGGCAATTACCGCTGACGTAAGTTTTTGTGATATTTATTAGTGTTGTAAAACTTTGCGGCATTAAGGGAAGAAACGAAATATTTTCCATTCAATGGTCTCTTTTTCGTCTATTTTTATTACCGAATCTTTAGTGTCAAAACGTCACGTCCATTTTCAACCAACAAAGTAGCAGCAGATCTCCTGTGTACTTTTCAGGCTCTTATAAATTTACAAACTGCATTTTTTTTAGAATTCCGGGGTCCACAATGTAGCGCTGATTTTCTAAACCTGTTGGCCGAAAGGCTGCGTATTTTCTGTATAAAGTACAACCTTGAACGAGTGTGTCGTGTTCTGTGATAATAAACTTTCTTGAAAACTTATTTTTTTGTATCTTTGTAAGAATTAAAAATCGACCACTGTCTTCAATGTTGTCCAGATGCAACAAAAGTTCTTCAGACAGCAAGCACCAAATATTCCAAATAGGGTTTAACCTTTTCTAGCAAGGAACATGTCCGATGCTTCTACTAGCTATTTTGTCACTTCTTCTGTTGTTAATACTTTCAGACTTTCTTCGTAGCAAAGTAAAATGTTTTCGATATTTGTAAGAACATAACGGGAACTTGTAATAATAACAAACAACCTAGAAATATCACTGGAGCTTTAAATAGGTTTTTAGAGATTTTACTCATAAGCTCTTCAATGCGAACTTTTTCAATAATTCCTTTAAATAGCACAGTAATATATCCTCATTTACGCCACAAACACTCTTGTTCTTAGGTCACATGTAAAAGCTTCATAGTCTTTTATGTATTGTGCCGTGTTTTTCTTGGGCAATAGTGCATAACTTGCTGCAGGCGCTTCGTCGCGAATATTTTGTAGAATTTCAACAAATGTTCCATCTGTTTCCATTGTTCAAATAATGAGCAGATTACATGCGATTGTGCATATTTAACTTTCCACGATATGTAATCTCAGTGAACTAACGCATAATTTATTAAAAAATGTTGGTGTAATTTTATCAACATTAAAAGTGTTTTTATGTTAATGTTACTGGAATAATTTTATTTTTTCTTTTAAAACTGTGTTCACCAACTCTAACCTAAATGCTACCACAATCTACTGGTAGGCGACGATAAATAAAAAAATCTATAGTAGCCTTTCTCGAAAAAAACTTTTCGAATTAAAATTCAATTTCTTTAACTTTTATAAACATTTTTTTCGATAACTCGTACCGTTTTCAAATAAGATATACAGTGATGAGAAGGAACCATCACTTCCGGTTGAGATATTTCAAAATATGTGCTAAATTAACGATGATAATTGCTTTGTTAACTATATCTTCGGATCAACATAGTAAATTTGATTTATCTGAATCAATTGTAGGTGAAAACCAACAATGTAGCCAACAGAGACAGATCATCACCGTATCCAATGATAGAAGTTAAAGACGCTCTGGAAAAAATACGCATAACATGCACACGCGAAGGCTGCGAAGAAACCGAAACCATAGAAATAGACTCTTCGTTGAATCGAATCCTAGCAGAAAATGTGGTTTCTGTGGAACCTTTCCCACCATTCCCCGCATCCATAAAAGACGGCTACGCAGTAATAAGCGCCGACGGTTCCGGACAACGAAGGGTCCGAGATGCCGTAGCTGCTGGAGATGACGTAACATGACCCCTATGCATTTTCAAAAATTGCAAACCGCTTATTTTAGTTAATGAATAGACCATTGGAGGCGGGTGAAGTAATTAGAATTAGTACAGGCGCCGCTGTTCCTAAGGGTGCTGACGCAGTTGTGGAAGTTGAAAAAACTGAATTGGTCGAGGCTTCTGATGGGCGAGAAATTATTGTTGATATTAAGGTTGCCCCAAAGCTTGGACAAGACATTAGGTGGTAGTTGCAACGAGGCTATGTAGAATTATTTGTGATGGTTCATTTGTTTTCAGACCAGTTGGATCTGATTTGCAGGCAAACGCGGTAGTTTTGAATAAATACGATAAAATATCACCGGCGCACATTGGGATTTTGGCAACGATTGGAAAAATTTTCGTTCGCGTTTACAAGTAAGTTGGCTTCATTCGTCGTAAATTCACTGTGCAAACGGCTTGACCAGTGTAATCAATTTTTTGGCTTCTAATGTATTAGCGCTTGCTTATTATTTCCTTTCCTATTGTCCTTTTAGCTTTACGGCAGCGTAGATCTTCTCTTCCTATTTCCTTCGCGGTATACCAACTCTTTTTCTTCCTACCTTTTTTGATACTATTAACATTCGTAGCACAATCTTCCTCCCATTCGTATTACATGTCGTAAATTTACACTTTAATTATTTGTAATGAAAAATTATTTTCTTTCGTGAATGGGATACAAAGTATAAAAAGTTTCTCATACACATATTGGAGGTTAACGAGACTTGAACTGGGCGATAATTAGACACAACTAATCTAAACTAGCTCAATTAAAATCGTAGACGGCCACTGATAGGCATCCTATCGACTGGTAACGAATTGCAAAAGTACGATGAACAACTGAGACCTGGTCACATTCGAGACAGTAATAAATTGGCGTTATTGAATCTATTAAGGCAGCACGGATACCAAGCCCACGATTGCGGCATTGCGAAAGACGAGTAAGTGGATGTTAACGGGGGTCAGAAGGGCACTCAAGGTCGACTTTACAGGGCAGACTGTGTGAAAAGCAGCTTGGGGAACGCAATGTCCAAACACGATTTCGTCATCACGACCGGTGGCGTTTCCATGAGCGAATTCGACCTAGTGAAGGAAGTACTCAAGCAAGATTTCAACGCGGAGATTATTTTCGGTCGTGTGAACATGAAGCCAGGGTATGTACGACATTGTCCTTTTAAAAAAATATTTGTTTGAAATGTTTAACGCAACATGTTACCATTAAGATAATTTATTTGTCCAAGTATAGAAAACCAACAACTTTTGCAATTTGCATGTATCAAGGCAAACGTAAAGTAATATTCGGATTACCGGGAAACCCGGTATCAGCAATTGTCACAACCATTCTGTTCGTGATACCGGCATTGAGATTCATGGAAAGCAGCAAAGAAAAATCTTTTCCAGTAGTCCCCATCATCATGGTAAACATAAACTTCGTAGTTATACATTTAGTTATTTAGTTTGGTGGTTTTTGTTTTTTCTTTAGGCAGAATCGGTTAAATTGGACATGAGACCCGACTACAGACGAGTAAAAGTTAAGCGGTCTGAGGATCAATTAAGCCTAGTAGGTTACAGCACCGGCGACCAGTTAAGCTGCAAGCTCAACAGCTGCGTCGGGGCTTCCGCTATAGCAATGATCCCGGGTCGCATTCCTGGAAAATTGGAAGAAATCAAAGTTGGCGAGACCGTACAGGCATATTTGATAAATTTAACGTATAATTTGTAGATTCCATTTAGGTTGATGACAACCACATTTGAACCTAATTAAATATGTTTATAAATTGCATTTGTTGATATCTCGTCGATTTTCCTGTACCACTCGTTCCCTTTTAATACTTCCTATGGCAGGTGACTTTTCTAATGAAGATTTAAGTTGAATTACACAATTTTTCTAAATTTGAAAGTGAATTATTAATTATAATCTACCGAGTAACATAATCACTACGTATTTCGAAAAAAAAATAAAATATTGGCCAGGGGATTTCTCCGAATAGAGGTAGCCCTGTGTTGAATCGGTCGCGCGTGGCTTGAATGTAGTCTACCACATTACACATGTGACAGTTGTCTAGTATCCACACGTTTGATTTGAAATATTACGGTCATTTATTTTGAGTAAGTGATTCCCGTCGTTTCCTATTTTAATGTTGCTGTTGCGCATGCTAAATGTTTTTTTTTTCAGAAAAATTATTGTAACTTCAAAATCAAGCGCAATAATTTAATGAAAAAGTACAACGCGACAATCATGGAATCATTAAACGGCAGGTCTTCAAAATTAATAAACTTAGTTTATCAGTATCAGTTTAGGATTACGATCCCCGCTTTGGATTTTCTTATTCATCTTAGAAATTAAATCTTTGGAGAAGCCCATTATCATTCTTTTTAATTATCTTCAATTTCTTGTGTGCGTTCGTATTCAGCATTTGGTGATAATGGTATAATAAATTAATAAATACATTCAATGTTTATTTTTAAACCAGTTAATCAGTTTTGGGAGAAACTGACAATTTTTTTTTAATATTTTTACATTTTTTGCCCCAACTCCTCAGTCACTCCTCTCGCAGCGCTGCAAAGGTCCCGCACCCGTGCTGGCCCCGGGTCTCCACAACAGTGCTTCTCTCTGTTTATTTACATGTTAGTTAACAATATATATTGAAATTGACAGAAAAAGTGATATTTTTAAGACCCATATTTGCAGCTTTCGAAGCATTGACTAACATCCTTAGAACAAGAACAGCATCGGTCACAAAATACTGCCCTGTGGGACGCCTCTTTGCACCTGTACATCCTTTCCTGTAGTGCGTCCACTTTTACAACGAATGCACGATCTTTTAGATAGGCCTCCCGCCATTATTTAACTTGCCTCTCATTCTCACCACTTCTAGGATTTCCAAGAGCTTATTATGGCTAATTATATCAAATGCCTTGGAGCGGTCTATGAACATGAATGGATGACTATGCGGAGAATTTTTTTGCGCAGTGATAATTACTTCCAATTAGTCAAACTACCACGATTCATTACTTTGTAGACTTCAAGCATAATCAAAAAATTCCGAAGGCCGAGCAGTATTCATTCAGATTATTTCCTAAATATACAGGACAAAATCGCCTACATTGAATATGACGTTTTATGATACTTGTAATTGGAATTGAGCTGCGAAAGTGACTTATAAATAAACGATAACGAATTATCTATATTTCACTCGTTATCCAATCAAAAGTACGGCATTTTAATTCGTTTAAAATAAGTATCGATGTAACGCCCAACCGCATGTTTAAATAGTTTTTAAGTGAATAAGTCATTATCTTGACATAAATTACATATACTTACAACAACACAATACAAATTGTCACCTATTTCAAAAACCTTTTGTGAGTACGAAATTGCAATTCAACTAATGGTGCTTGTGCCATTGTATTAAAATGTCATATGTTTTCTATTCTATAATTATTCAAATAATTATACCAAAACAGATTTAGAAATTGTAATAAATTTCTTTATTTACCATATTTATGTGTAAAATAATACATGGTTGGATTTTTAAATCTAAAAATGTATTTTTCAATGCTATATAAATAAATATATTGCTTTAATGTCTTATCCAGCGTTCCACAAATTAAATTTTTCTACTGCGATAACTAACATTTAATCGGTATGAATGCAGTTGTCAATGCGTAAAATTTGAAATATTTGAAATTAACTGATTCTAAGTAAGTCCGTGAAAATGTATGTGGCATGTCACTTACTTACCACCATACTTTTTGACATTCTTCTTCGCACTGTCGCACTAGTCATGATTTTTAACGGTTATTATTCGCTTTCTTTTTCTCGTCGAGCATCGATTATTATTTAGAAGCCTCTTTTCTGTGTAGAATTGTGACTTTCAGTCGTCATATATTTCTTTAAATATTTGCCAGGGCGCAGAACGCTATTATAGAAGGAAACGATTACATTGATCTGAAACTCTCAATACAAACTTCATTCCAAAGCTATGAAGTTTGTCGCCATTATTTTAGCGCATTAGTAGTAACATGTATATGTATGTATAAAGTAAACAATTGAAGATCGTAAAAAGCAATGGTTTCAGAAAGGATACATCGAGTTTAAAATCAGGTACTAACCGTTATACCGGCTTGCAAAATATGCTCTGCCTTGAAATGAACCCCGCTGAATTAAATTTAATCGTTTTCCCATGTTACAGCGAGCTAATAAGCTCGTAAAAAGTTCTGCACTATTGTTGGTTTCGTTCTATATCGAATGGTTCGTTCTTGTAATTACAAAACTAATGGCAGCAACAGGGAAGTTTAGAAATTAATTCTTTTGTGAGTAGATCTATGTATTAGGAGATCAATTACTGTAACTAACATACTAGGCATTGACTGACAAATAATAAACTGTTTTCATCCGAACAGTCACTTATTGGCGTTAGTGTATGTAAAATTGCGCCTCTCCATCTTTTCATTTATTCGAAATATTAGTTCAGTTCTCTTGTGGTTTTTGTAATTTTATCAAAATGGATAAAATTGAAACTAGAGCTGTAGATCGGCAAGAAAAGTTTATACCGCAAGAAATTCAAAAGGACATGACTGAAGTATTGGTTAATTCTGCGCCTTCATACCAGGTAATTAAAAATTGGTCACGAGATTTCATACTGGGGAGAGAGTCCTATGAGCACTGTGGTTACCAAGGAAAATATAAATTTTTATCCATGATGTGTTACTGAATGATAGAAGAATTACAGTCAGATTCATAGCGGAGACATGCGACACCGTAACAGGCCAATATTACACAGATTTAATACCAAAATTCGTGAAGCAATCAAGGAAAAGACAAGAAATTGAGACGTTTCATCAGGACAACGCTCCGGCCCACAAAAGCTGTGTTTCAATTGCTGTCATTCGCTTGGAAATGTTTATACAACTTCCCTATTCGCCAGATTTGGTGCGTAGCAACTATTTTTTGTTCCCAAAATTAATTGCACATCTTCGGCGAACCCATTTTATGAACGACGAAGAGGTGACGACAGCCGTAAATGCGTGACTGGCGGAACAAAATACAGATTTTTTCCAAAGCCATTCCAGCACTTCAGCACCGATATTTAAATTACAATAAAATTAAATTTACAATCAATTACTTCTTGGGTGTAGTAGAAGCTCTGACTGATATCACCAACGGAAATGCAATAATAACTTTTACGTTTTAGATGATGCTTATAAACATGTAGTGGGCAATTTCTTAAACATTTTACCAATCTACTTATATCTAAGTGTTTATTATTATATATAGCATTTTGGGCAGTTCCTTGCATTCTTTGATTTTCTTTGCCGTCAGTAACTTTCAAGCCGCAATAGAAATTATCTTAGTATCCTTTTGTAAGTTGTATAATCGTTTGCCATAATTTTTCATGGTGTGATTAGTGCAGTCAATTTTAGTAACATGATAACGTACAATATTCATTGTATTTGAAATGAAATGCCATATTAAATATACATCTCTTCCATAAGATTGAATTTTACTGTACACATTAGAATCTCCTCCAGTAATATTTAGGCACATTATAGTTGTGACCGTAACTTCTTTTCGAGCATCCCACATCCAAGAAAATAGTTATCACTATTCGGATCAATTTGTGTGTTGTCTAATCTGCGCTTCTATATGCTATTACTTGTACTCTTCCCAAACAGAAATTTCGCATTGTTGCTCATAGATGTTGATATTAACAATTTGTGTCATTTTAGGAATAAAATTACCTGAATCATACCTGATTTTGTTTTTTGGTGGAAACTTTTGGATACACACGGAATATCTGGAGCGGCAAATCGTTACTGCATATGGGTGAATGTACTATCAGTAGCTAATGTACCCTAGCCGCACCAGTATTCATAGTGGCGTTGTTGGTATCTTCTGTTCGTTTCTTATACTTCATGGAACTCATGGTACACTCAAAGTGAATTTTACTTATGAAACCAATGCACTTTCATCTATAATATGAAGTTTCCCAGAAGTACACTGCTTACTGTATTCATATTGAAGCTTCAGAGCCCATTATAAAATATACCAATATCAACTATCCTATATCCAGTTAATGCTTTCTTAAGAACCTTTTCTTCGACCTTATGTTTACTTATTTTAGAATTGAAAAGAATAAAAAAGCGAACAACTTGGTATTATTACTTTAAAAACTGTTCAAAATTTCCCTTCCATAAATGTCTTTTATAATTATGATCTTCAAATCATCCACATTTTGTGAATGGTCTGTATATATACAATAAAAGAGGGGTAACATCCGGCGAGCGGGTGTATTGTATTTACTTGATCAATATCTATAACATTAATAATACTCTGCATATAAGTTTTATACCACTGAATAGAGAAAACATCAATAAAAATACAGGTAAGTTAAATTTTGTTGTCAGACGTTCGTGTGTGAATAGTATAAATATATATAAAATGATAAACAATATAAAAAATATATAACATCCCCTAAAAAAGCGCTATAGCATACCACACAACGTTAACCAATTAGGATATCCATTGCGATCTTTGATTGAATAGTTAATTGAAAATGAACAGTCCAAACCTTAAACTTCACAATTCGATAATGGTACATTTATTTCAACAATGTTGTTAGCACCATTATATTGTCCAGCGATCGAATCCATTCCCCTTGCATGATTAATAATTTTTCCAATACTAAAGTAACACATCACATGATTTATTATAAGCATTAGTAAACATAGCTCAATACTACCCATTTTTTTCACTTACACCTCTTTTTTCTGCGAGCTATTCCCCTAAATGCTTTTTATAGCTTTTGCGTAAATTCTTCCTGTTGCCCATTTGTATTCGATATTCCAAACAAAATGAAAGAGTAAAGGAATAATGCACAAGTCAAATTCACTTTTTCTTGTCGCCACAACAATCGTAAGTAATGTATATAGGTTTCTACTTCTATTTACATCGGCAAAGAAACATAATAAAATGTTGTATTGATTTATTGTGGCTCTATCCATAGCAATTAATAACAGTTGCCAAAATTATCAATAAAAATTGTCTAAAATGCAAAATAAATTTCAAAATTGTTAAAATAATATTGTTATACCTAACCTTTACACCGATACTTACTCGAATAATGGTACACTATATTTGAAATACATTAAGTCAATCCTTACGTATAAATTTGAAATGTTTACATACAAATTAATAAAACGAAAGAAGGCAACTAATGCCGAATTCTATTTCTAATATCGCGCGCTTGTGTGGGAGGGGCTTCTGGATATTTGTTTGCCGGACAGAGTATAGGTACACTGACGTGTAAGGAATAGTTCCAATAACTAATAGTTGAAAAGCCTAACTGTCAATAGCAAGGTTAGGAATCAAATTTGTGCATCGTACGTAGTTGTCTATGATCGTACGTGCACGACAAATCAAAATGGTTTGCGTAAACAAGGGTCTACCGGATCCACCGGAAAACGACGACACGTTAACCGGCAACAACGAAGTCGTAATTGCCAACGACACCGATTCGGACGACGACTTGAACGAATACAACGGTTATCAACCGTTGGCCCTCGGACCCGAAGAAGGCGAACAAATCGTCAGCGACGACGACGACGACGCAGAGTTCGACGATGCCCAAAACACATTACCACCGACACCTCGAGCGACAGACGCATTGGCGTATGAAGTTTGGTCATTTTCGGGGTCCGGCGTGGTCGACATTGAAATGGACAAGGAAAAGGAGAACGAAGTGAAGGAGGCGATGGTTAATTTCACGTTGCCGGCCACGTCAATCCCAGAATGGGCTAATAACATACCCGAGGAAGAGTGGAAGGATCATTTGTTGCGGAAGCTTCAGAACAGGAGCAGAGGTAACGACGATTAAAGTTTCAATGCGTGCACGGTTGTGAAGTAAAGATTAATGAGTTTGGTTGCAGTTACCCATATGTGAAATGTGTGTGGATATCGAGTGATAAGATTTAAGAATGTTGGCAGTATTAGTGAAGAATGAATTTCTTCATTTAAGTAGGTTATTACTTAGTCGAGGAATAAAATTTATTAAGTAGTATGTGTTTATTTAATGTGAATGCAGTTTTGCTTTTAATGCCATTTTACAATAGAGCAAAGCTTGGTTTCTATTAGTTTTTTTATTAGCAAAGTTGTTTATGTATTTGACCCGTTTTTTTTATTTAATGAAATTAAATTGTAATCTTTTGCGTCCATCCTGATCACTTGTGACTTTCGGCTAAAGTTCTACAAATGGTGATATACGTTGTGGTCGATGAAGACAATTTATAAAGCTATCGGCCCCACAATGCACTATTATTTTTCCTAGCTATCAATTTCATTAAAGCAGCAAAGACATGTTAGACTTCTAGTGACCTTACACAAGATTTTAAACACATTGTTATGCATATGTTGATGTTTTTGACTACTCAACTGTGTTCTTAAGATAAAGGAGCAGCCGAGTGCTGGAGTATTTTACATAGACTACTAGTGCAGCCATTAGAATATGTGAGGCCACACCAGTAATTTTTCTCAATGTGCTGTTTACACCACATCATTTCAATATTTTCAAAGCATATTTTTTTCTTCGTCAGTTTCTTTCACAGTTATTACTGACTGAGAAAATATGAAAATGAAAGGTCAACCAAATAAAACTTGTACATAACTACTTTATTACTTAATAATTACTATGTATATATTTTACATTATGGATACAAATCTAAATCAAATTAATAAAAAAGTATATAAATACATCCAATTATACTTACTTTATATACAATATTTACTAAAGAGAACTTCAAATATACAATTAATATAAACGTCTACACGTATTTACAATGTTCAAAGACACAACAAAATATAAATAAGTACAGATTTACGAAGACCCGTATTAACATGTAGACTAATATCTACTTCTTCATAAATCTGTAGCGCTACCGAAACGATTTGAAATGCTACTACCGGGTGGTTTCTAGTACCCGCATTTGGAACTTAAGGAAACGTCACTTTCAATCCTACTAAGAATCTACAAATATTGCAACAATCAATACATCAAGTCGCACTAACTAAACACATTATTCGGAAATAAAGATCACAACCATTTGATAAACATACTTTCAAAGCAATTCACATTCATTTATGTATTTATAACATGGAAAAATTGTGCATAAATATTCGTTTCGTTTCAAAGTTTTTAGTCTTTTGATTGCTAACTAAATGAATTTTTACATTGATGTTTTGTAAAACGTTGAAATGTGATATAGAGGTGTGCATCAAGTATGATGGGTATCATGTAACTCCAGAACTGTGAACTGGAGTGAAATAATTAACACGAGATGTTCGTATCGGTTTCTCATAAACCAAGATTATTATTTAGCTCACTGCTTATTTGATCGGGGTGGGAATTGACTTTGCTGTTTTATATGGAACAATGTATGAATGCAATTACATCTTTAGATTAGTTACTTAATTGTAAATTACTTAAAGTCATCATGAGCAATGTCGAGCGATTTTGAATTATTTCAAATATTACAATAATTGAAATAATAAAACGTAGTTGTTCTGAGGTCGTCAATTCGAGAAACTCCACTTGTGGGTAATTTCTTATGATACCAAATTTTTGGTGATCATAATTTTGCCAACCTTGTCTTATGTCCCACCATAAAATTAATTAATTTGAAACTAATTAGAAGCATCCCTGGTTCCTACACAAATGACTAAAACTTCAGTGGTAAACAAATTTGGCCAAAATTAAATCGTTTGATTGTGTTTTACATCAGAATTACTCATCAGTGAAGTTCAAATTAAGCGAATAACTTTTTTGCCTCTACATCTACATATTTATATTGATGGGTGTTTTTGCTTTGCTTTTAGTTTCATTTTTATTTGTTATATTTGTTTAGCTGGCATAGGAAAGAAAACGTGGGAAAATCCAGAGAAAGATTCATAGATGTAATAAAAAATATCACTTCACAGACTGTATGTTTGTTCTTCATGTATTTTGGACAGTCATGAATGAAAACAAAATGGGATAACTACATAATGAAAATTGACCGAAATTTGTCTGGAACTGCGTAGCAGCTCGTAATAAAACAGTGAATAACTTGTGATGTTTGTGGACAGTTTAAGCAAACATTGTGAAGTAGTCTGTAACTGAGAGGAAAATTTTCGAGCTACTTTAACATAGCAAGCAAACCAGAAGTAATAGAATTGGAAAGTTTTAGAGAGAAATATGAAAAAATTGACATTGAACATTTATAGCCAGTAGCTGTATTTTAGTTGTTGAATTTTCAATTAACTACTTCGTTACTTTCATTGATGATAGTTTTTGTTTTCTTCTCCCATATTTGCATATATCATGGTGAATTTGTGATATTTTTTTTCATTTCACTTAAATTATTTTTCTTTCATTTCATGTTTTTGTTTGCCTTACTTGCTTTTGTTGTTTTATTTCTTTAATCGTTTCTATTGAAATAAAATAAGAAAATAAGAATAAAATAAGAAGAGCTGACAAATTTGTATAAATCTCTGAGTTCCATGATTAGTTTCCGTAAAGTAGAATATTTCTTTAAATTAAGTATCTAATCTAAAATGTAAAGATTTTATTTTATGCAAACAGATCTAAATTTATGGCAGTTTGCTCACTCAGTGGACACCTGTATACTCTCACTTTCTTCGAATTTATTCATGTTTAATGAATCGTTTTAAAGCCTGATATGATTCCCAACTATTTTCAACTTTTATTTTACAAGCTCATTTTATGCCACATTCGAATGCGTTATTAATCCACTAACAATCAAATTTACGAGTTTAGCTGTCGTTCAAAGAACTCGTAAGTTGCCACCGCTGCGATTCCAAGTTGCTGTTGCATTTTTCCGCCGTGAGTCCCCTGACGTCGTTGTACCGCGAGTCTAAGCACAAGGGCAGCTTGCTGTGTTTCAGCAGACCGCCGGGTTCCAGCAATCTCCATTTTTGGGTCTCGGAGACGTCGCAAATTCGCATTATCACCTGCGCCCCTTTGGTGTATCGGTCTAACGTTAGGCAGAGGTCGTGGTGCTTGATGAGGCCGCCGTTTGTCAGTCCCCATTCTTGGTTGCCGCCGGTGTGGTGGCATTGATAGAGAGCTACCGTGCCGTCTAGGAGATGACCCATCGTGTCCAAGCAGTAAATGCCTTGTCGGAATTCGCCGTAGCTAGAGGTGGTTGCACGAGGAATCGTCAGTTCAGGATAGACGTTGTCCAAGTACCATTTGAACGATTTGCATTGGAGTTGGTCGCGCAGATGTAGTCTGTCTTGTATACTGAAAATAATAATAGTATAATTTTTAAAAAATGATGCAATATAATTATTTTTGTAATCGTCGTGATACTTGATGACTTTAAGACGCCTACATGGCAAAATCGCACCATATTGCAGAAGAACTGTATAAAATTTCGTGACCATTGAAAATTCTTTATGAATTTAATTTGTGTATACAGAAAATTTTGTATTTGAATTAAGAAAATATTGAAATCAACTGGATACGAAAATTTTAACGAATAAGACGTGGACAAGTTTTAATTTGTTACAGCTAGGGACAGTAACATAAGATGTCTTAAGTGCCGTGCAAAAAACTAATAATTACTCAGAAGTTTCCTTTGATTACAAACAAATAGGAGTAGCTTAATGGAATTTTCCGCGACGTAGAATTCAAAGGCGCTGATCAAAAAGAAACCAGCGACCGTGAATTCCCCAAGTGGGGTTTACTTCTTCGAGCGACTGGTATCTCAATCTGTTCCGCCTGTAAGGTTCCACAAAACAGGTTACGCAAAAGAATATTTTCCAACCGATTAAGGTGAATACTTCGACTAAACTCAAATTTCCTGTGCTTTTTTTCTGGATGCGCAACCCGCGCGTAAATCACACCTGAAACAAACACGGAGCGGAAAATTAAAACAACGCCGTTTCCAAATTGAAATTATCCAGAATTTATCCAGACGGAAAAAGCAAGTAAACGAAGCGTGTTTTACGAAATGAATGGTTAGAGTAAATTAATTTCTAGCGAATATTATTGAGAAATCCGACGAAAATTGTCTGAAATACAAAATTTAATTAAAGTTAACAAATAAAAAAATAAATTAATAAAAAAAAATTCACAAAAGTTATTTTTTTATTAATTATCATGAAGTGCAGAGTTTCATTCATGATTCCTTACGAAATGTTTACTACGTTTACGGTAAAGGTCGTTTCCAATGCCAGTAGTGAAATAGTTCCCAGAAACGATTTTTTTAAATTTTTTACCGTCGATGTTCGAGCCTCCGCAACGCAGCGCTTCTCAAAACTTTTCCCCGGATATACTGTAACGTCGATTATTTAATTCAATTAGCATGTGTAACACTCTGTTTTTACGCCCTTCGTTATCGGCTTTGAAATTTGATTTTCAATATGCGAGCAGTTTAAATAATAAAATTATTAAATGAATCGCCGGATCGCGACCGTTTGGGAAGCGCTGACGCATCTCGGCGATTTCCAAGAAGTCTCCGTACTTGCATTCGTTCAAGGTCGAATAAAAGCAACGGGGCGGGGATTTCATTCATAAATTAGGTTCATTGCCGATTTCGAAGCGTGTGTGGTCGACTTTTTTCCACGAATAGTTGAGATTGTTTTCGCATACGCACCGAAATAATGCATTCTATTAATAGATGGGCCGGCGCTTCTATAATTTCCCAGAAAAATTGGACGCATAAAAAACCTTGTTATTTTTTTTTACGTGAAGGTCGTTCCCGTTCCAAGAATCATCGAGGATTATTTCATTCGTTAAAATACGTGTGCACAACTCGATGGGTTATGAATGAAACAAATCGGCACTTTTAATTTATTATTTTTAACTGTTTTTTTATATCTTTGATAATTAGTTTATTATTTATATATTATTTATAATTAATTGCTGTTATCAACTAACGATCAATTAATAATTTATTAGGAAATTGCAAATGTAATAAAAGTATTTTTAATTAATTACTCGAACATCGACGTGATATATGATGACAACTTTTGTTTCCTTGTTTCCTGAAACGCTCTTGTTCCTAACAAATCTTCGGAGTGTAACCACAAAAAAATCTCAACAGGACGCTCGCATGAATTCTCGATGTTGACTTAAAAAGTTCATAGCACAATTTGGTTCAAATCAATCACGAAAAAGTTGTTTAATATTTCTTCACATTGAGGTGTCCATTCGATTCGACCACTTTTATCTCATTTTATTCTAATGTCGTTTTTGATTAAATATTTAAACCATTTCCACTTTTTAATAGTCGCGAATTTGTTGATCTTTTCCTTATTGTTATTCACGTATTGTACGACGATTTCATGTGACGTCTTTTCATTTCAGGTTCCATTTCTCTCATTGTCTTCTTTGCCCATTTTTTTTTATTTCCACTTTTTAATAGTCGCGAATTTTTTGTTCTTTTCCTTATTGTTATTCACGTATTGTACGACGATTTCATGTGAAGTCTTTTCACTTCAGCTTCCATTGCTTTAATTGCCTTCTTTGCCCATTTTTTTTATTTTTTAGATTTTCTTTGGTACTTTTCCTCTTTCTCTAGATTTTTCCATATACCGTACTTGTATTCTTAACTGTCTTATTGTAGAACACCTTTTGATTTTTATCATTTGTGTACATTCTCTACCTAGTAATTTTTTCGTGTGTTTTCCTTATATCATATTGCACGTTTTGATGAGTTGACTATATTTTCATTTACTATCTGCTAGTCTCCTTCCATGCCATCTTCTCGTTTCTTTCGATATTCCAGCATTTCTAACTTTCTATTTTCATTTAGCTTTTACCAGATTGTACCTGAGTTACTGCAAACCTCTTTATGAGATCGGGCGTCATTGTCCTTATTATTCCCCATTCATATTGGTTTTCTAGTGCACTGTTTGAATATATGCCGTATCTCTGTACCATTATTCCTTTCTGACTTGTGCAATGAAGTCTCTGACCTTGTTTTGGAGTATTGTCGTGGGTTTGTTCTTTATCTTAAAACTTTTGCTCTTGTCGACATTACTTAGTTGTCATCTGCTTGTTTATCGTCATAAGTAGATTTTATTCTTCTTGCGCGATTATCGTTTCGATTTGTGGCCCATGGTGATGATAATTTGGTTAGCGAAGGCCGCATTGACCAATTGCGGATTTGTGCGCAGCTCCATTATGTTCGCTAATATGCAACTGATGGTGCCATGCACTGCGTTTTTTGTGCAAATTCAATCAACGAATTTGTTCGCTTGATGTACACACTTGTTACGTGCTGCTAGTCTTGATGACTCTAATTAACCGTCTTGCTGGTTCAACATATTTATATGGCATTTTCTACTGACGCTGTGATAATTAACTTACTGACTTAAATATTACTTCGTGTCCTAGTTTCAATGCAATGTTTTGTGTTGCAAGGTCATGTTCTAGTTGCGTATATCGTAATATTCGGCCTACCTGTCGACAGACAAGCCAGACTTGATCAGAATGTGGATATTTACCTTTGTGGCGCCCACATTTACATTTCCGTCTAAGAAAGTTCTACTTCCATACTTTGCTGAGTGGTCTGAGTACCCGGTGCATTACATGGTCCATTTTTGTATTGTAATCATGAACATTTTGGAAGGAGATTTTAAAGAAAACTTAAACTTACGATTTGTATATTGCAAATACTTTGCCGAGTGGTCTGAGTACCCGGTGCATTACATGGTCCATTTTTGTATTGTAATCATGAACATTGTGGAAGGGGATTTTAACGAAAACTTAAACTTACGATTTGTATATTGCAATGAAGAAAACTCCATATTTTTAAAGCAATATATCAACTAGAAGTGGTTGTTTACTTTTATCACCTTCTCTACATCTCGAAAACGGTACGTGGTATAGAAAAAAATGTTCTTATAAAAGTTCTGCCGATTTTTTACGTTCGGTTTGCAAAAACACCCATATGCAAAAATTGGTTTTGGAAGTCCTTTTTTCACTCAGTTGCTTCAAACAACAAATTCGTGAAAATGTGACTTTCAATTATTACACAATTGAAGGAATATCCCTACGGGATGCCCAATTAGTTTGGTAATTGCTTAGTCAATTGTTGCAATTTTATTTGTATTGAGCAATTGATGTACAAAACTATGAGAACTTGGCACCCGACTTTCAATTTTTCTTTGAAATTGCCAGTCGATTCGTACTTCGTTAGTACCCGTTTGTACCATATTCATTTTAGATTTTACTCAAAATCACTTTGTTTTCTGTTAATACGTCGAAACGAAAAAACTTGAGGGGCACTGGAAATTTGAAAACCGTAACTTTTCCAATTTTGAAAATTTCAGAACTTCACGGCAATCGATGCAGAATCGTTAATACCCGCAGGAATGAATCACTTTGTTTTTCGTTAATACGGCCTACCAATATGTACTACAAAAAATACATTCCGTGATTTTCGTCAACAATACCAATCTACTGCACCCCGCTGAAAAATTGCTATTACTTCAGCTGACGAGAATATTTTATTTGAGGATTATTAATTGTTGAATGATTGTTTGGTCGTGATCCTGCGGATACTGATGATTCCATATCAATTGCCGATAACAAAATTGATTTTGTTTCAAAATTGGAAAAATTATCTTTTTGAAATTTCTAGTGCCTTTTTCGTTCCGAGGTACTAACGAAAAACAAAGTGCACATAGTCTGAAGCTAACTAATTCATCTCAGCCATATTTAAGCATTTCATTGTGCATTTGGTTGTCATCCTGTCTCGTGGTTTTTCAATTGATTTATTATTCTGCTTTTTCATCCAGTACTTCTCTTCTTTCCAATGAATTGAGTTTGGGTTTAAATTTAATTTAATTTATTTAGGTAATTCTCAATCCTTTATCGTACTTACCTTCCATACACTATTGCCTTCAAATTGGCGAGGAATGCCGCAACATATCTGGGTGGCGCATTATTTTGTGCTGCAGCAACGCAAATAATTCTGATGACTCAGTGAAGATGGGGTGAGGTATATAAGGTATTGAATAATTAAGGGCACTTTCATTTATATGACCACATATGTGACACAAAAACATTTGGTACATTAGAGAAAATTGACATCCCATTTACTTTCATCTATTAGAAACTAGAATAACAGCGTTAAGTAAAAATAAAAGAAATGACTATAATAATAATAATAATAATAAAACAAGGTCGAAGCAAAAAATACAATATGCTAGATGTGGTCGGAAAAAAGAAAGACGAAACAATGTCTAATGGATCGGACTCCAAAATTCTCAACAACCAAATTTTACAATAATGGGTCTAATTGAAATCCAAAATAAATTTCCAATTGGAATTAAGGCTGTCACCAACGTTTGCGGGGAGAATATGAAACGAAATGGAAAAGATATCTTAGAGATGATAACAAAATACAAAATACGGAATGTAAGTATATATAATCTCCCAACGATAATTCTTCATAAGTGAAAAATATTTTAATAACGATCGTTAGATCATAACATAATCTCCAATTGAATTACTGTAAACCACCGACTATTCAAACTTAAAGAAGGCAACCATATAAACAGAGATTAACAAAAGCGATCACGCAGATCTCGTTAAATATGTTTAGAGGTGGCCTAAATGACAAAAAACTAAATGCCCAGCTAGTTAAATTCAGGGAAATAAAGAAGTAGGGTAAGAATAGGCGAAATGTTGAGTGGCGCCAATTGTAGAATACGAAAGACACTAAAATTCAGAACATGGAAAATATTAATGAACAATCCCCAAAAAGTGGAAACGTGGTGAAAACGTGTATTACCATGAAATAGAGATAAATAAAGACGTGGAAAATTAAAGGAAGGAAGCAATTTCAGTGTGCACCTAACGTTGATCATTAAGCATTGTCGAGAGCTGAATAATCTTTCAAGAGACTCAGTTCGTATATTTATTCCATTGTCTGACGAATTTTAACCACACTTAATAAGCTGAAATAAAAACAACTTCGAAAGTAAAAGAAGGGAAGTAAATGAAAACGGTAACAGGGTGGATCTTTGTTTTCACCACTTAGTTTGATACAAGTATTTTTATGCCTTATATGCCTTCTTTGCAGAGCAAATAGCAAGCAATCATTAATAACGACAACAAAACAAAACAATAAAAAGTTCCATTGCGTAACAAAAAATCTGTGTTGTTGGTGACCGTTAAAAAGGTCAAATTAATTTATTCTAATATCTTCAAAGCTGTAAAATCACAAACATAATATTTATATTTAATTTGCCTTGAAATATTCCTTTTACGTAAATACGTTGAAGGGAGAAGTGTTTTCAAACTATGACAGCGAATTTCGGTACATAAGCGATGTCTTACTTGCGTGTTTGTGGTAAAATCTGACGTAAAAAAATGATTACAATGTGCTGTGATACAAAAAGTGTAGTGGGCGCAGAAACACAAACATATTTAAAATTTAAACATAATTCGCCTTCAGGCGAACTCAAGATTTATTCAAAATCCTTCAATAAGGGGTTACTGAACATTACCCGTTCCATGAACTTCTATTGGTTTTAGAGAAAAATTCAGGCATTTAATTCAACACTTCGTATCCAATAATTTTTAATAGGTGGCACCAAAAACAAATCAATCTATTAAAATGCCTGTGAACAAATAATTTTATGTCAATTTTATTGGTGGATTGGTGGATCTAAACCAGATAAAATATTACAGCTAAATTAGTTTACTATGGAACTGGGCAGTTTTTTTTACGTTTCATTAATGTTAAGAATAAATTACTCACTCTCCGTACGGAATATTGCGAGCGAGCGGCACCGCTGAATAATAATACTGTTTGTATTCATCCATCCAGACTTCAGCCGCACGTCGCGTATTTCTAGCAAATACGTTTCCACTTCCGCCCGGAAAAGTGTAAGGATGTCTTTTGCGGAATACATGGCCGACCTGCGGAATAACAAGCGTCTACATCGCACAACAAAAAAAATTATCCAAGCGCATAACTCACCCTGCTGCAGGGTATTATTTCGAGGGTCCCGCCGCACTGCCACACTCTGAACGAAATTTCCAAGTTCTCCCCGCCCCAAACATCCATTTTCATGTCGTACTTGCCCAGTTTTTCGAAGTACGCCTTCTTGATCACGAACAGGCCGCCGGCTATCATCGGAGTGCGTATGGCCTAAAAACGAACCAATTTGCGGTGAGCGATTATTGTGCGTTTTTATGGTACCTGTGTCGGATCTCTCTGTCTGCTTTGGCGCTCGAGCGGACTCAGATATTCCCATTTGAAAACCAGATTCCAATCGAATCCGCCTCGCAAATCGGCCGACGCTCCGATGTATTGGAACGTATCCATACTGATCACGTCGATTACCGGGCAGACGACCCGGTGGGAATCCTGAAAAGATATATTTTCAGCCAATATATAAACGTCTATCTACGTCGATGACAAAATACTTCGCGTAAAGGAATTGCCAACTGTTTCATGACAATGTTCAGTTTATTTTTTCAGTTACAAAGCGATGAAGAAAAAGGTGAAAAAGTTACCTCTGCCACTCGTTCGAGCAGCGGTTCGAGCCAATTAGTGTTGCATTCGCAGTGACTATCGAGAAACGTCAGCACCGAGGCGGTAGCCGCATCGGCTCCGCGAACTCGAGATCTCATCAGGCCTTCTCGTTTTTCGTTCCGCAGCACTCGTACTTTTTGTATTTTCGCGAGTTCTTCGCCGTCCTCGGCTGAAATCAGAAAAATTCCTTAATTACAAATTTGATTTGTGGTGATAATATGCGGGAACTTTTTCACGGTGCACTTACTGCGATCAGTTCGAAAATGACCTTTAAAATCATAAATGTTTACGTCAAGCAGTGGATCGTGAAATTGCATCACAAAGACATGATTAATAGAAATAATAAAATAAAAAAAAATCACAAAACCACAGTACAAAATAGAAGGAAAACTGATTATTATACATTGTTATTATGTGTAAATAATTCAAAAAGTAAAGCTATTTGGATTGAGATGTACTTTACCTGCTCGATTATGTTGGGGTTGGGTAGCTGACTTTATTTTACTGGCTACGTTTTACAAGGGAAACAAAACTAAAGTATTAATACATTAAGAAAACTACAAAAATGCGTTTGCGTGTAAAATAAAGCATTTCACCTCCATTCTAATTCTCAAATATCAAATCAAATGGAGCCACATACTAAATTGGCCATAAGGTGAACAAAAATCGCAAAAAAACACGGAATTATTTAAAGCATGGCCACGTAAGTTTTTAACAAACCAGATTTGATTAAATTTATTAACTTTTAATTCGACGTCACACAATTAAACTAGGTCTGCATAATTGATTTTTGTCCCCCCGGTGGTTCGGACTAACCAATCAGGATTTTACTCGAAATTGTTTTCGACGTTTTCAAACATAATTAACTCCGTTGACACGTAAAATGGAACACGTTGAATAATTTAATGTAAAAGGATAAAGTAATAAATAAATAATTGCGTCACCGTTGCGTTGCTACAACGACGTCTACAGCAATGATAGTCATTCACAGGCGATTGCAACAATTTCGCTCGCATTGGAGCTTTTTATTGCAGCATTTTCAGCTTGATGGATTTTTTTATAGGTAACTAACTTTAATGGGCGCAACTGATTGAAGCCGCGCGGTTTAGTGAATTTTCCGTTTTATTGCATCTATCGTATTGGACTTTTTACGCAAGGAGTGGAGCCGTAATAAAGCACGAAACAATATGAGTCTGTTTTATTTAGTATTTAAATTAAAATACGGACGATTGTAAATCCAATGGAGCGAAGACGTGCCTCCCTGTTGACTTAAATGACAAATCAATACGTTCAAACTATGGTTGTACCCCATGATTGGATTTGGTTACTTTAGTTATTTTATTAACGTTTTATGTTAAAATATGTTTAATTATTTTATTATATCGGGATGAAAAGTTTTGCTTACATTTTCACTCTTGGATTTTTTTCGTAATAATTTGCAATTTTCGTAATTATTATGTAGTATGTAATATGTAATTCATGAAAAATAAATATATTATTATTAGTGAGTAATTAAATCGTCGCCAAAATGACAGTAAACTAAAAGTTCATGACGTCGAGTTGTCTGGGGGAAAATCATCGACCACAATCGATTCATTAAATTTGGTGGTTAGTTTCGAATAGTAGAGTTAAAATGTGCAAGCCGAATATTTATCTTGCATTTTCACCTGATACCCGTTGAAGGAATAATTACACTAACGAGTAAATTAATCCCACACAAGTGGATTGTTTTACTCTCGCTGTTTAGCACAAATTAGAACGAGTATTATGAGTTTAGCGCATTTACACCATTACGTAGAAAGCATTGACGTGCTTTTGTGTGTTTAAGTTTTTTTCGGTTTACATTACACACAGTAGTGCTGTAGGCATGGCAGTTACCTGTACGTCGACATGTAAATTTCTCTTTAAAGATAGAGGAAGTAAATTTTATAGCCTTTTGTGATATAGTGATAAAATATTGTAAATTGTAAAGCAGAACATACGTATTTTTGCAGTTTCATATTTGAAATTGCAACAGTTACAAAGTGGCTTAACCTGCTGACTGGGATGGAAATTTTATCTCATCGATCACTGTCATGTTTTAATGTACGTACTGCATTTATGCCAAAAATTTGCAGGAGGTTAAATGAGGAGATAATGCTTATTATAAGCTCGCTGTAATAAAATCTCTTGTCAAACATGCAAAACAGATTACGAAATTATTAATTATTAATTATTATGATAGTAGTTTACAATCATAAATGTAAAATGTACATATTTGTGCTATAGATACATATAGCTCTGAAAATACATTTGAACCAAAGACAAAATTAATTATTTTATTTATTTTTATAACTTAGTATAATATTCATAATTATGCACTAAACTTGAAAGTTTTAGGTTATGGTGAATTAGAAATTCTTATCAAACGATGAACGTGATGCTTAAAACTGATATACAACGTGTATTATATTATTTTGAAAAATAGTTACAAATCAATATATTTTCAAAATTTTCATTATGTGTATAACAAGAATTTTCATTATTTGTATAACAAGACCACATGCATTGGCAATGGCAAATATGTTGCTTATATACGTATCTATATTTGTTAAAAATCGAAGATGGTTTTAATTGTATGGATTTATAAATATTTTTTCATATGTAAATGCATTTTTGTTAGTAAGTTGTATTAGATATAAATACATAAATAAATAAGTATTATATATTAATATTTTATTAGACGTTCTTAGAAGAGAAACAATACAATGGGTTAGAAGGTGTAGTGGGTAATGTACGGCATGTCCAAGCAGTTTAAGTGGTACATAACCTACATAGAAAGTAGGTAACTTGGTAACATTGAATAGATAAACTCGTTCTCATTGTTAGTGCTGAAAGGGTCAATACATATCATATATACTCAGTAACATATAAACTGCACCACCTAAAAGGGTGGGAATTTTTGGACCAAATTTGGCAGGAATAGTGGACTAGTCCTGGGAAATAGTTGATTAAAATTTGAAACCCAATCATCAAGTAGTCATGGGATTTTTGACGTTTGTGTCATTTTTTAGAGGTGGTGATAGACGAGCAATTATCGAGTAATTTTTTGAATTTGTTCCACTTTTTCGGATCCCATTCTTTAGTTTAAAGCGTTTCAGGTGTTTAATGATGCCTAGAGGAAGGAGACCTCAAGTTTACCAGCAGTTGAGTGACTTTGACCGAGGGCGGATTGTTGGTTTACGAGAAGCAGGTTTTTCGTTTAAAGAAATCGGCAACCGTTTGGGACGGCACCACTCAACAATAATGCGTGTTTATCAAGCGTGGTCTGAACATGGGGTTGAACGTCGGAGAAGAGGCTGGGGCTCAAAGACGAAGCAATGAACGTCAAGATCGCCGCTTAAGACTAATGGCATTGAGATACCGATTCTTTACAACTAGATCAATAGCTGATCAATGGTTAGGTGAACAAGGTTGTTCGATAGGCTTCTGAACAGTTTACCTCGTCGAATAAGAACCTTTGGCTTGCTGTCTTACCGCCTACATCTTGTGCTACCCCTCACTGCTCAACATCGCCAGGAACGTTTGGCCTGGTGCACGAAAAGACTTCAATGGAACTTGGAGTGGCATCGAGTTGTCTTTAGTGACGAATCGCGATTTTGTTTAGGAATGCATGGTGGTCGGATGACTGTTAGACGAAGACGTGGAGAAAGGCGCAATCCTGATTTTTCGATTGCGACGGCATGTTCACCGAACTGTGGGGTTGATGGTGTGGGGTGCTATTGCTTACGGCAGTAGGTCACCCTTGCTCTTCATTCGGGGCAGTATGACCGCTCGACGCTACATTGACGAAGTGGTAGAACCACATGTTCTTCCATATCTTCGAGGGCTGGAAGACCCACTTTTCCAGCAAGATAATGCACGACCTCACGTAGCAAGGGTTTCTCTTGACTTCTTTGAAGAGGCCAATGTTAATCTTTTGCCTTGGCCGCCAAGATCTCACGATTTGTCGCCCATTGAGCACGTGTGGGACATGATGGGTAGAAGATTGAGGAATCTACCGAACCCACCGTTGACAATAGAAGCTCTACGGCATGAAGTACAGGCTGCTTGGGATGCCATACCCCAATAAGACATTGATCACCTGCTGGAATCAATGCCAAGGCGGGTCAATGAGTGTATCAGAAATAGGAGCGGACCAACACATTATTAAAGAAAAATCAAAAAGATGGAGTGCTTTCTTTATCAAATTTTAATCAATTGTTTCCTTAGACTAGTCCAATGTTTCTGCCAAATTTGGTCCAAAAATTCCCACCCCTTCTAGGTGGTGCAGTTTATATGTCACTGAGTATATATCTTGGCTGCAATAGCATCATCAGTTCGAAGCCCTTTTCAATTGAGAGTTTTTTTTATCAAACCCACGACGTTGAATAAATAGCAAGATATAGAAGAAAAGCACATTGTGGCTGACGTGAATAAAATTATCATTATTATTGTTATTAGTACATTGAATATTTTTGTGAAAAGAAACTGCATATATCAATTTTGATATTTGCAAATGTACAAACAGCGCAAGCTAATAATACGAAAACGACGTCGAAAAAGAGCTGCATATGATCATATAAGTGTAATATGAATATTTCACTTGCATACTAACTGCATACTTACGTTTGTCGCTGAAATCATCTACTAATATGATTTCTTTTATTAGATGTTCAGGACTTCTGTTTAGAACACTGTAACAAATAAATTACGTTAGAGTTTGAAACTTACTAAGTACAGAAATTACTAACAGTACGAGTACTGTTTTGCTAAAAAATGTTGTTCTTGATATAAAAGTATCGACTGTACATTCATTTACTTATATGTATTACACGATTTCATGTTTGTATTGACTCGTAATAATAACAATCTTTATTCCATTATGCCACATAGTGTAGAACAAGTCAAAGTTTTAGTACATAAGTACACGTTAAAACAATGTTCAGTAAAATATTACAATTACAATAACAATAAACAATATCAATAAAATAAAATTTATAATGTACAGTGTGATGTACACATCAGATGTCAGAAGTGAAGTAATCTTCCACTGAATACAACACTTTCTTGGCCAATATCGTTTTAAGGTGATATTAAAATTGTTAAGGGGGACTTACACCTTGTAGGCCAATTTTGGATCCAATTTTCAAGAATTTATCGTAAAAAAAACTAGAGAAGATTTCGATATGAAACTTTTCTCATGTTCATCAATTGAACATCGCACATGGTTTTTTGTAAATTTCAATGTTGACTCCCAAGACCTGGAAACAACTTTGACAACGCCTCTGCCGAAAGTGAAGGATCAAACGGTGTGCAGGATTGGGTCACACCTAGTTATCGAAAATAAAAAAAAAATCATCAAGGCTTTTGATCGGTGTTATGTGAGAAAGGTCCTGACCGTTCATTTGATCAAAATTACGATTTTTCGCAAAATGGCAACATTTTTCCAAAAAAGTCATATTTTTGCTATGTTTTCCGTCCCATTCGAAGCTGCCAAAAATCATCAAAACGAAATTTTCCAAAAATGAAGGAACGAAACCTTGGTAAGTGTTTCCTGTGAATTTCAAGAAAAAACTTCATCGCAATACGTTCAGTTGTTCTCTCGTAATCGTGTACACCAGAGGGGCTATAGCTCTCGAACTAGAGAGTAATCTGAAAAATCCTTTCACATGCTCATTTCCGAAACCCTTTAGATTAGCAAAAAAAAAAATAATTTTTTGAAATCGTCAAGCTGTAAGTCCCCCATAAGTTGTTTTATTTTCTGCGGCAGATTATTATAGATCTCTCGAAAAATGTGTCGTATGCATGCTTTTTGGAGTAAAAAAATCCGTTTAACATCTGCTGAATTTCTCCAGAAGACTATCCCATACCTCAGTCTTGAGTGGAGGCAAACACTCAAACTGGCATCTACGCTGTATTCTTGGCAATAATTTTTAAGCTGCGGTAGAATACTCTCAGCTATGATAACTTGGAGTCCAATTTCAACTCCAGGAACAATGCTTCGTGCACAATGGTAATTATTTTATTCTTAAAAGTAATTTTCAGTTTATATGTTAGGGAGTTAAAAATGACTATTTGTAGGTGTGTCGTCAGCGAACATTGTCGTCAAGTCTTCTATATAGTAAAAATGGAACTGGTTCAATAATGGACCCCTGAGGAATGCGTTTTTTAACGACTTTCCAGTCTTAGCATACTAATTGTCCAGATTCATCCATAGTTCTAATGCATTGTTTTCTTTTTGTTAAATACGATTGTAGCAATTCTAAGGCTATCCCACGAAATTCCATTACCCCTCATGATGCCTTCTCACACGAGTGGTCAGTGACATCTCCGGATGCTAACTAATGCTTTTGAAAAGTCCATCCACACACATGCCACACTTATTATTTATTAATTCCATGACATCTTCGTGTAGTTGAATATTGCTCGCTCAGTTGAATGAATTCCATCATTCTTCGAGTTTTTCCACTCTTTTTGAGACATTTGAAGTAAGAGCAATTGGCCTATAAATCAAGAAATCAGACTTATCACCTTTTTTATAAATAGGTTTGATGACTGTATATTTCTTATTCCGACTAGAAAGACTTATTTGTTATATTAGTCAATGGTACTGCTAGGTGGTCTGAACAATACTTATCAATGTAGTTGATATTTCATGTCCGACCACATTCGCATTGTTAAGGAAACGTATTATCGGAATTATTTCTACTGTGTTTGTTAAGTGAAGTGCAAATGTTTCATTGATGTATTTAATATTTTTGTGCATTTGTGTGAACAACGTGCTTGTTCATGGATGTTAGCATATCTCTGCTTGATTCGGAGCTTTCTTTTAGGTCCTCGATATTGATTACAGTTTTATTGATTGTCCCTGAGTTGCTTTACTACACGAATTTTTATGCAACCCAACAAAGTTGTGTTTCTGGATAGGTCTATTTCCTTTTTAATTCTTGACTACCATAAATAGTTTATATGTTTCTTTCTTTTTTATATTATTCAACGTGCCCTCGTATAATTGCCTTTTACTTCTACCTAATATTTTTATATTTTCTATTAATCAATTTTTGTTTAAATATTTATTCATTTTATAAAATACTATATTACACTCTAGTTCTTCATTTATTTCGTTTAGAATTGTAAGATGTTGTGAATTCCATCATTTCTACTCAAATCAATATTAAAATTTCCGTTCGCGAAGACCTTTAGTTTTAATTTTGAAAATATGTTAACTACACTCCAACACCGTTTCCTGATTTTTCTGTTTCAAATATACTATTTCAGTATATCCCATATATGTTTGCATAAGTATGCAAGAGCCTCAATTACTTGATATTCTTGAAAATCATAAGGCAAGTGTGTAGCCCTATCGCACCAAATTTTCGACAGGTCTAAGCCAATGTTCTGACAGACATATTATATTCACATTAATGCACGTATTTTTGATATAAATTATAAGATCGCCTGTTTTATTTGTTATTCTCCGTATAGTCTGTTGTGGTAATACGAGTATAATATTGATCCTCGTCTATTAAAGTTTCGTTGTTGTTTGATGGGGTCTTCGAAAAAATGTGTGATCTGTAAGGTCTTATTATAATATTCGTCGCCAAAATTATGTGTCAAATATTTTGTCATAAATTAAATTTCCGTACTTTTTATTGGTAGATTATTACAATTTGGTACATTTAAACCGTTGGCTAGAAAGTAATCTGTTATGTATTTTTCTGTTGTCGAATAAACCAATTGTGGTATAAAAATCAATAGTGATAGTGAAGGCTGCACATGTTCCATTACATGGTATTACTTTACCATCTATAATCTTTATGTTCTCGTTACATTTGACGCACAGCAAATCACTTCACGGCGCCATTTTTATATTTTTTATTAAATTATATTGCGATAATCAATTAATTATTTTAGTGGAATATTTGTTTCTCATGTGTTTTGAACTCATGCCTGGCTACGGCCCTGCGCATTTCACTTCAATTCACATCGCAATTACTCCAAGCGAATTAATTTAAAATGTCTGCATTGTGCTGTCTTCAGTTGGAGAAGTTCGAAAGAAGTAAGTAGCCCGTCATGGACGACTTGTTTACAAGCTTCTTCGCAGAAGTAGCTGTACAATGTCAATTATAATTATCTTCTGCAATGCATGTTTGTGTTTAAAAATTCATAGTGAAATTTGCTACTTTCCCCCATGATTCTTCACCATTTTCGAATTATTTCAACGAACATTTCGTATGTTAATGTAATCGTATAATTGTGCGGGTGCACGTTTGATTTTGGACGCGCGTCCATGGAAAATTATATAAGGTTTATTACGTTAATAAGCTTGACACGCAGATTCCGTAGTAATTAACCCAAGCAGTACGATTTTGTTTAAAATTAAATTTTTTTTATAAATTGATTGTATTTCGTGCTTTCTCTCGGATAACAATGCATAATTAAACTCGAGTAGTAAAATCGATATTTATTTAAATTCGTAAAACAAATACAAATTTGGGAATAAATTCACTTTCAATTTTGTTTTACCGTCTGATCGGAGGGAATTGTATTCACGGTGACCCAGTGACTTGTTTGAATACTTGTAATAATAAATAAATAATATAAAAAAATGGCAATAATTATTTTTTTAATTTTGTTTATCCAACCTGTGTTTATTCAACATGTGCACCTTTCACTGACATTTATAAAAGTTTTAATAATCATTATAGGTTTAGCTTTTTACGAAGAAAAACACGAGGTTGTTGAAAATTCAAGCGGTCCCCCATAACAAAGTCCAAAGTTTGAACCTTTAAAAGAATTGTGGCATACGAGAGGCGTTTTTGGATCATAATGCGCAATAAAGAACATTTCAATTGGTTGTTTCTTTATTGTTTCGAAGTCTCCGCACATATTATTTATTTTTTCAATTTAAAGCGTCCGGAATTCTGTATATCCGCTCGTAAAACGAAACCACGCTTTGTTTAGCATAACTGGAACACAAATTGTATATTTTTGTATCCACGTTTCCACTATCTACTAATATTATAACGTATTCTATATAACCGCTGTTTTCAGTACCATTTTCTTGAAGTAACTCATCCAGTCTCATTGAACAAAACTGATAATTCTAAATTACAAAGTTACATGATCAGACTCCTTACTGTCTGTATATTTTACATTATTTTATAATTTTCTACTAAAAATACTATTTTGAAATAAAATTCGTCTATTTATGTATTTAAATTTTTTTTATTACAAAATGAAATAACAAAGATTTCGACGATTCCTTAATTTACGATCTGTCGACGTCTTCAGGTAAACTAAAACTGTTTCAGTTCTAGTAAATTTTTCGTGAACATTTTTTTCAGCCTTTTTAAACACGTAGGCGAATGGAATTCAAAACAGTATTTTTATTAACATATTTTCTTCTACAAATTTCAACGAATATTTTTTAACTGCGTTTATCACACATCTACGAAACAGGTTGAAAGCTCGTTGTTGATGTTTTTTACTTCATTAAAACAGTCTCTACGACTTACTCTAACCTTACCTTACCCTTAGTTGTATTCTAATTATTTCATTCGAAATTTACCCGTTCAATAATCGTTCAAATAGTCGAAAGATTCAAATTTAGGTTCACAAATTGTGTACCAAATTTATTTAAAACTTGCTCGGTTTCTATTCTTCGTCCTTTTATTATATTTGGAGACATTTTCGTGCTACAGACAGAGATACAGGCTATTTGACTTGTTGCTCAATGTTGCTCATGCGTATAAAATAATTTTTACAAATTGTACAATAATTTTGCTTCAAAATCTAGAGCTAAGATCTCTTTATCATTCAATTACTTTGTAAAATGTTTATGCTTTTTATCTTCATAAACTCAAAATGTTTCCTTTCTCATGGCGATCTTGTTAAAAATTGCAGCTGACAGCAAGTTTCATGTCTATGTATCAATTGAAATTATATAGACCAACAATATTTAAATATCTGTTATGGAGATAGATTTTTAAAAATCCAGTTTTTTTTTCTAAAGGTCATTCCTTCTTTATAATTTAACTTTGTAGAAAACTGATTTATTAAATTTGTAGATGGGTGTGACTGCTTCTTAAACGATTGTATGAATGAGTATCTTTCGCGTCATTCACGTTCTTACAATTCCATTGATTTATAACGACTTATATAACGATTCTCGGCTGAACAGGTCAAAGCTTCTGCAAGAGGTCGGTGATTCAGCGTATCTAAGATGACGAGCTATAAAGCGAATCTAAACAATCATCGGGTTTCTTCCTACAGTTCATTACTAATAACACGATATGGCCGCAGAACAAACGCGAGAATCTATTGTTAGGAAAACGTGGTTGGTACAATTTTATGAAACACATCCCGTCTAATTTTAACAGATAATATCGCTCTCGTCGTTTATTCCACTTCTGAAATCCCACACTCGCAACCTTAACGACGACGTCCTAAATTTAAACGAGTGCACTGTACATTCATAAAACGCATCTAAAATTAGATTGTGTCGTCGCATAGTTTCTATCGCTCTCGAAGTCTATATTTCCATTTGCAATCCCCGTTGCGATTTAAGTCGAACGTTTCAGCGAAACGGTAAATGAAATTAAAAGTTTTCATGCAACAAAAAGCGTGACGTTGCAGAACGAACTTTAATTAAAATTACTTAAATTCCTTATTGTCTCCGACGAAAGTTTTACGAATAAAACAAAGGAGTTGAATTAAGATGGAATACGATTTTGTGCTGCTTTTGTCTCCGGGGCTTCAAACACAGTTTTTCTGTCGAATGATTGATTGTAGGACTTACATCTGTTCGTAACGACGGTTTTTAATAAATGGGGTAAGCAATTCAACATTGTTTGTGGAGTTTTCAAACAATGCACCATGCGCGTTAAAACTACTGCAAGGATGAAAATGTGTAATTATATTGAAAGGAGACGCACCTAACTACAGTCCTTAGGAGGGTCGAACGTGCTTCGTTGTGGAAGGTGATTATTACACTCGTTGCTGGTAAATCCGTTCGCCAGTTCTTTTGTCGGCACCTGAAACAATGAAAACAATTTAAGTCAACTAAAAGAAATAACCACATGAAGTATCCTGAATTAGCTAAACATTTGACGTTGATGTTTTACAAAACTATGTTACAGGACTTGCTTATCGTGGACGTTTAAAATAATCGGTGTTCAAAATACCACTTCGACTGTCGTTTTTTAATGAAAATAAATATGCCCACCCCGCAATCTTATTGAAAATAATCCACACTGCAACCAACCTAACATATTGAAAAAATTGGAATTTTTTTATATTTTAAAATTTACGTGTTTATTGAAATTGTCATTGCAAACCGAATCGGTGTATATATGGCCAGTCGCATCTTTAAATGTGTAATAAATTAAGTAAGCGTCCTTTCACTACATTCCTTCGTATTAGAACAATTTTACTTTCGAAAGTTCCATTGCAGCTGTAACGTTTATGTAAGTTAAATCGATGAAGTTACCTGGATGTACCTTTCTTTGAATGTAATCCTGTTCACGTAACTCGATTAACGGTAATTTTTAATAATTATTTTATTTATGAAGGTGGTTGATATTAATGTTGCTAAATGGATCAAATATAATACGTGCATTATTGTACAATGGGATAATTTAATAATTTTGCTATTTCATCTTGATTTATACGCCGATTAGTATGTTAATATCTCAAAATTAAAATCATCTACTTAAGTTGTATTATGTAGTAGGCACGTAATGTAAATGAGGAAATGAGGTAGGTGTTTGTATTCATAGGAGTCATGATTATCTACTTACACATCTGAACGACAAGCTTTGTTCCCACATTGTGGTAGATGATAAATTGCAGTCAATTTATTCTCATAAACAATAAACTTATAATTAATTATTTACAACCACACACATATATTTGGACATCACCTTATCATACATTATTATTGTTCACAATTTATTTTTATCCATGCATAACTATGATTACTTACAACAACTTACAAAAAATGTAGAAAATAAAAAAGCTACCTGATAAGCTAAGCTAAGATAAGCTGAACTGAACTGACTATGCAATTTATTGTCTTATAACTATTTTTAATACTAGTTGTTATGAATAAAATGTATTCGTAAAACTAGTAAAGTATGAAAGATGTTCCTCATGGAAAGTTTGATAAATTCCAAGGTTTTCTATATTCAATCGAAGTGCATGCCATTCAATCACCTGTATCTGCCATGATCATGATTTTAATGATCCACTCTGCAACCCAACCATAACGGTGGGCAAAGAAGGGCATTACTTGCATCCCGCCGTCGCGGCATTTAAAATTTGTTTCCAGAGTGCTCGGAAATCTAATTAAAAATTCTGAGAGTAACCGCCGCACAAGATTATGAATCTTCTTTACGTATGACTGCCACGTAGGAACGGCGCTCACGGAGTAATTACGGATCGTTGACAACCCCATTTTAAAGCGCTGGATCGAGGACGCTTGAAACTTGAGACGGGTCGGGTATATTCGCGAAACGAAAACTATATAATTTGAAAAGTATGTCACTGAGCGAAAAAATACTGCTATCAAAGTCTTACGTAACAAAAACCGACGCGTAAGAAATAATGGCTTATCAAGCAATTACATCGATTATATCCATAGGTGATCCTTGTTAATTTCAATAAAATCTATTTCTGATAAACTTCCTGGTAGATGTGGCAGAGAATCTGCTCCGCCCCTCCACTAAAGCCATTTCTGCAGGGAGACACTGGACCCAGTTTGTAACCTTTGTTTATATAATTGAACGTACTTTCAGATAGAAATTATTTAATTATTGAATGTAAAGAAACAGTAATTGCAAAATATTAAGACGACTTATCAATGCAATGAAGGTAATTTGTTATTACGTACGTGCTTAGAAACTGTGTTAATTAATTTCGTAAGAAAAATCTGAAATGTATGTACGACTACTACATCTTCCTTTCTCCTCGATATATCGCGGTTTGTAATGTAAATGTAATGGAAGAGTTGCGTGTCAAATAATTTATGTAAATTATCGTTGCAATCCGAAGTGTTTATGTTCCATAAATAACTGAATCGGCTATTGCTTAAAAATAAATGGCATCTGCTTGAAAATTCGTGGGAAGAAATATATTCAAATATGATTTCATATTTACTTGTTTGGGAATCAAACGGCTAACAATATAAATGTGCACGTTCATAGTATTTATGCTTTATGTTAAAATTTCATTAATAATGTAGATTACATAGGTGTCTAAGAGTTCCTAATTAGAGCACGAAAAATCATTCAAAAATTTATAACGAGTTCTTTTTGTAGATTCTAAATGTATGTCACTATATCTGCAATGATGTTATTACATCAAACATCTTAATTTGTTCTATACCTAAAGTACGAGAAGAGTAAAAAAAATATACGACTACTGAGGATGAACGCATTTTATGTGAGCATTGTAGTGTAGATAGAAGTTTTTCTGTTTTTCCTTTTACAGTACAATAAAGTTTCTGGTCAAGCTTAAAGAATTTAGGTTGGTGCAGGATCAAATCGATATTAAAATAGTATTGTTCCAATGACCGACCGTAACTAGGTTGTAAATCAAGTTCATGGAATCGCGAATTAGAGAACAAAATTGTAGCCTCTACTTGTGAAGAATCGGAAGTTCATATTTTTATTTAATCATTTGTAAAAAAATATATGCCATTCAGATTATTTGTACAGAAATTTCTCGCTTCTGTGGGGCTCAATGTCTGCAAAGGGTGTAGGCAAGCTTTATTTTATTAATGGAACTGTTAGTACGAAAAAATATTTGAATATATTGGAATAATCTTTGTTGCCAACCTTGCAAGACGCTGTTGACGCTGAAGAAGCTTTCATTTTCCAACAAGAGGATCACACGTCTAAGAACTCTATATAATGGTAACGTAACTCTATATAATGGGTTTCGAATAATAACGCTTTCGTGCTCGTCCTGCAAGAACTGTGCCAGAATTAAAAGAGAGAGTGCAAATCATTTAGGATGAGTTCACGGCACAAGACTGCCAAGTGATTCACGATAGGGTAATGGGAACCAAAATCAAAAATTAATCACGTTCTAAAAATTTCGTTTTCACTGAATGGTCCAACTCATGTGGGACGGGGCTCGTATAAACATTATAAATAGTACATTCTCAGAAAAGCAATACAGAGGAGATGAGTGCTTCGCGAAATGGTTAAAGAAACATGGGCAGACTGAAGTGGTGAAGACATACCTAAGACATACCTAAGACATACATTGCTAAACGAAGGCAATGAGAATTACGACTATGAAATAATTCAAATCCTTTCCCTATTTCAATTTCCTTCAACATTAGATGAACACAACAACGACTTTATATGTCATTTAATTTTCATTATAATATTGCAGCAACACTTGTAAGTCAATCCTTACGTGTTTCTGTTTGAACAGAATTAAACTGATGCCACAGCAAGGCGTTTGTTTAACCTGTAGCTTCGTCTAATTGTCTTGTTTAAAGCATCCTGAACATCCGCACTACAATTATATTAGTACAGTTGCAAGTGTAACAACATACATGAGTCAGAGAGCAAAATGTGTTTTCAGATTATTTGTGCAGAAATTTCTGGCCTCTGTGGGACTCAATGTCTGCAAAGGGCAAGCTTTATTTTATTAATGGAACTGTTAGTACGAAAAAATATTTGAATATCTTGGAATAATCTTTGTCACCAACCTTGCAAGACGCTGTTGACTCTGGAGAAGTTTTCATTTTCCAACAAGAGGATCACACGACTAAGAAATCTATAAAATGACTTTCGAATAATAACGCTTTCGTGCTCGTCCTGCAAGCACTGTGCCAGAATTAAAAGAGAGAGTGCAAATCATTTGGGATGACTTCACGGCACAAGACTGCCAAGTGATTCACGATAGGGTAATGGGAACCAAAACCAAAAATTATTCACATTCTAAAAAATTCGTTTCACTGAATGGTCCAACTCATGTGGGACGGGGCTCGCATAAACATTATAAATAGTACATGCTCAGAAAAGCAATAGAGAGGAGATGAGTGCTTCGTGAAATGGTTAAAGAAGCATGGGCAGACTGAAGTGGTGAAGTTGCAACAGGCCTAAGACATACATTCCTAAACGAAGGCAATGAGAATTACGACTATGAAATAATTCAAATCCTTTCCCTATTTCAATTTCCTTCAACATTAGATGAACATAACAACGACTTTATATGTCATTTAATTTTCATTATAATATTGCAGCAACGCTTGTAAGTCAATCCTTACGTGTTTCTGTTTGAACAGAATTAAACTGATGCCAAAGCAAGGCGTTTGTTTAACCTGTAGCTTCGTCTAATTGTCTTGTTTTAAAGCATCCTGAACATCCGCACTACAATTATATTAATACAGTTGCAAGTGAAACAACATACATGAGTCAGAGAGCAAAATGTGTTTGCCAATAGGATTTCACAGAATGCAATACAATTAGCGTAGTTTGGCCGCGTGGTCAAATTCAATGTGTAACCGTCCGTTGCGCATTAGGGCATCTTTACCTAAAGGCTTTTCAGCGCAGAGCCGTATTTAATTATGCCAGCCATCGTCTCGCGATGCAAATTAATTAGAATTTTATTTATTCTATTTATCTTATTTGCGTGAGCGACGGACAGACGCTGATAAAGTGGCTTTGAAAGACACTAACAATTAATTTCGTATTTTCAGCTGGCAGAAGCCTCAATATCGATCCGGGCTTTGCGCAGGATTAATTGTCCTACGGGTCGAAATTCACCATTCACTTACGGTAAATATACCACGCGTGTGAAAAAATAAACGTCACGGTCTTTGTCACTAATATCAACAGATAATTGCACATGCAATCATTAATTGTTTTAAGATAATATAAAATTTATTATTAAACTAGGTTGTGCAAATTATACTAAGTATGACGCCTTGTTGATATCTCATGGGAAAAATATTCGCGTCATTTGGCAATCGCATGTGAATATGTGAAACGAAAAAAATGTAGGTACACGTATCTGGTGAAAGGAACGTGTAAGAAATTAAGTGCTTACATAAATGAAAGTTTCATTATTTAAACTAGCAAAAAATTATCGAAACTCAACAACAAGGGAATCTGAAAATTGAAATAGGGAATCAGTCAAAAATTTCAATAAATATCGCTGATAGCTCATATGACCATGTGTTATTAAAACGTTAACCCCGAATTCTGATACAGCTTCAAAATATACTTGATGTACATACACGTTTAGTAATAATGTAGCAATTATAACCTAATGAGCTTCAAAAATTTACAGTTGAGCATGTTATAAACATATAAATTATTACTGCAAAAAATATTAATATTTAAAAATGCAAAATGCAAAGAGTTTCCATATATCACTCTCCAAAATATTAAATGCAACTGTTTAATGTGTAAATAATTTTCTTAACTTAACTTAAATAAAGTCACTAAAGTTTCCTAACAGCTGAAACATACTACGAAGGTAAATTTGACACAATTCCCTTTGAAATACTTTTCAAATAGCCTCAGTTAGGTTTAAATTCGATTTGTGATTATTAATTATTTAAACTGATTCACCGCTTAAAATGGTTTGCATAACTCATAGAAAAGCAACTTGAACTAATGTTAAACAAATCTCGTTTGATTGTCAATTCGTTTTAAATTGTTAAGTCTTGCGAACACAACTGAAGGATTTGCTAAAGCAATTTAATCAAAAGTAAAAATCAAAAGCAAAAACTAACGACGCCAATTAAAAAAAAATTTCATTTCAAATGTATAACGTTTCGTTGTAACATGCACCATAACTGTGAACGTACGTGTGTCATATTTAATTTTATAAATTAAGACAATGATTTTTTATTGTCATTTATAATAATCGTGAAGAAAATTACTTCATATAATAATGTTACAGTACTACAGTAGCAATGAAACAAAGACGTGTCAATGGTTCAGCTGTCTGATGAACAATAAAAATGTTCCAAATAGGTATCTCCTGTAAGTTGAGTTGGGTTGGGTTTGGTCCATTTGATTTGGTTTGGTTGGAATGGGTTTGGTTGAGTTCGGTTGGGTTGAGTTTGGCAAATATTCGAAAAATTTTCGAAATTGGTAAAAACTGCCAAAGGCTGTTGTACAAAACGTCAACAAAATACAAATCACAAACACTGCTGAAAAACAAAATGTTTTCAATATTAAAAAAAATGCAAAACTTGTGACAATGTGACAATTTGTTGTCATTCATAATAATAGTGAAGAAAATTACTTCACATCATAAGGTTACACTACTACAGCAAAAAATTAACAAATTCATTTCATGAACGATAAAAAAATTCCTGTGGATTTTGTGTTAAGTAGGGTTGGGTTGGATATAAAATTGTACATTTTGAGTAACATGTAAATAATAATTTTGATGAATATCTCAATAATGTACAAATTGTCAAATATTATTGTATATATGGATATGTATGTTTGGATATACTACTTAAAAAAATGTGTGCATTAAATTATGTTGATGTCACCTCTATTTGCAGCAAAATAACATGCGCACGAGAAACTTCAGAAAAGCATTAAAGGGATTATAAATATGCTAATGGCCCTGCACGATAAGAGTCTTTATTTAAACTTACTTCGGTGCGTCAGAGGTGTCACTAAATAACGAATATTCGGCAAACGTTGCTCGGTTTTACCTAATCGATATTCCTTTGAAGCAACTGAATATAAAACACGCTTGGAAGCTTCAAACTCTGGAAATAAAATTCACTCAGTTCATTGATTTATCGAAATTAGCATTGCATTTTTGCTGCGGTACTTGTTTGTGTAAGTGCATAGTTCACCAGATAAATATAAATTCACTGGATGGTGCCACAAATCCAGAGCGGATGATAATATCCATTATTTATCTCGAAGACAGTACACTGCTCTCAGACATGTCTCCGTGCCCTTTCTGGCCAGATCTTAGAACTGCATTTAATACAAATGCAACGACGAAATATAAAAATATTATACCAACAGAAATAATTTAACGTTAATAAATATGTATGCTAAGTGAGTACCATAATTAAAAAAACTGCACCTTGCGATGAAAAAAACCATAAAAATACCCCTTCTACAATTTCCAACTTATTGCAACATGTAACGCCTCTATACACATTACATGTACATATTATACATATTGACTATAATGTCAGCATATTTTTTTAATATGCAATTCTCTACCGTTAAAGTTATATTTTACAGTCGGAAAAAGAAGACCGCAATCTGACAGACATATTATTAAATCCAGGCGGTATCCAACTTTAGAGTAACGTCGCCACATCAAAAAATGCATAGAAAGTTGAAACTCAACGAAAAACCGGAAATTACAATCTAAAATGCAAGTTTTCATCTGCTTACATTTCAGAACGGGTCCGTGCATTTTCGTATGCAAATTTTTCCTACTTTACACGGCATTTCTTAACAAAACATATACCTGCTAACGATTATGCAATGTAGTAAAACTAATTAATTATGAATTGTAATTTAAGTAACCGCGCATTTAAAATTATTTTTGAACGCATCAACCTGAATTAATAGTATTGTAATAATAACATAATAATAATAGGTTCCAAATAAATTGCTTTGTCATAACAAAATTTAGTAATAATTACATTATCCTTGTTATCCTCTGTGATACAGTTATATTGGTTTAGTCATCAATGTAACTGTTGGTAGCATCGCGTAATTTAGTTTACTGTAGCAAACATAATACTGTACGATTGTGGATTACACGCAAATCTAATTTTCCGGGTAATTTAACCCCAATAGGTGAATAATTTAAACGTTAAAACCCGCAATAAATGTCCATTGTCGTGTAATGTCTTCATGCACTGGGGAACTAAACGTCCAATAATGTAATGGTGCATCGTTTCCAATACGTGCTGTACAGAACCGTTTATTTCAGCATTACCATAAAACTATAATTTGTTTGCTTCATTTGCCCGTAAACAGATCACACGTTAATATAGTATAGACTAATGTGTATGTATGCATGTGTTGACAAATATGGCGCCCAACGTGGGGATATATACTTAAAATCGTCCATTATAACCGGTAGATTGATCTACGAATCTACTGATAAAGCGTCGTAAAATTCTTCGGCAATGTAAATATATTACGTTAACAATGAGACGTGCAGGGTTTCGAATATCATTACAATAAATAATGTAATAAATATTGAAAAGTGTTGTTCATATCAAGGACTATTAGAGACAAAAAGAACGAAATTGTTGGTCCGAATAATGTACAAAGGATGCACGGCTGTGAAAGTAAAAAAGAGAGAAAGAAACGGCGGAGAGATATAGAAAATATGTAGAACGCAAGATGAGAAGGGTGGGTATAACTAGGAGGTTTAAGAATTGTGGGAAGAATTAAAAAATGAAATAATGGAGTGCGAGAGAAACTTGTGGAACAATAAAGATGGGAAGCATTGACAGAAGGACAAACTGAAAAAGACAAACCAAGAGATAGGGATTAAGAAGAAAATATGAAAAGAGAACTTACAAAACAACACACAAGCGAAGTATAACGTATATAAGGAATAAAGTAAGACAGTAAAAGAGTTCGTAAAACGAGCAAACAAGAGTCGGCAAGAATTTGAAGAGAACGTTGAAGAAAATAATAAAACTAATGGGATTTTTTTTTTGAAAACAGGCAAAAACAACACAATTGACATCAGACGGACGCTGAACTAAAAATGGGGAGATATACGCAATATTTTGAAAAACTCTTAAATGTTAGCACAAGAGGAAATAATAACAGTGAGAAACACACGAAAGAAAATGAACTGAGACCAGAAGACGAAATAAAATTCCAAGACATAAGGGAAAGAAGTCGATTAATGAAGAACGGTATACCGCGGTGCATGATATGATAACGGCAGAAATACTAAAAAATCTGGGAGAGAAAGGAATCGAAGTGTTTAGAAATACTTAATGAACCATGGAAAAGAAACCAAATACCGAAGGACTGGGAAGAAGGATGACAGTACCAATACATAGAAAGGGAGATTCAACAGAGTGCAATAACTATAGGGAAATTATGCCACTAAATAACGCACTAAAAATTTACTAAAAACTGTTTATTAAGGGGAGAATTACAAAAGACCATATATTCAACATAAAAGAAATAATAAAGAAAACTCTGAAAAATGACTCGAAAGCGTACGTTATATTTGTAGATATAGAAAAAGCCTTTGGCAGAGTGTACAGTGAGAAAGTTTGGGGATGTTTGGAAAAGAAAGGAGTGGAAAAGAAATCGATAAATGCGATTAACAGAATATACAAGAGGATCACCAATTATGTAGTGTGTAGGAACATGAGATCGACAAATTTTGAAACCAAGGGGATTAAGGCAAGATGGAAGTTTGAGCCCAAAACATTTGCACGATTTTTATTCGACTGTAGTTTTCATATTTGTCAGCATATTTTCTTTAAAAATTACTTAGATTTTTTAAGTTGGGTTGGGTTGTTTGGGTGTTGGTTTTTAGTTTCATACTTTTGCAATTTTCCTTATTTTCTTTCGGTTTCGATTTCTTATTTTATTTCTTACGGGTGCCTATAGTTTTGCACTTTATTCTACTTGTTCTGTATTTTTAATTTATTTTATTGATATTTATTTATTACTTTTTGATTGGTCGTTAAATGTGTTTATTTGATTGACGTTAGAGTGTCTTTATTCGACCTCGACTTTTATCTTTCTTATATATTTAATACTTTAATAAGTTTGGTAACTCTCTTGGATTGGGTAGGGTTGGGTTGAGTTGGGTTTTTGTAAACTAATTTTGTTTAATTTACAATTACAACTAGTTTTGTGGATTCACGACGATAGTCGAAACGCATCGTGAATCCATAAAAAATAGTGTTCATCACCACGTAAACGAAGATATCCATGGTTGGGTTGGGTTCTGCTTTGTTTGGTTTGAGTTTCGTTCGGTAGGGTCGGAAAAACCATGTCTATTAATTATGCTTTTTCCGGCCCTACCGAACCAAACTCAAACCAAACACGACACAACCCAACCCAACCACACCAGATCCAAGTTAAAATAGTCTTCGGCCTAGACTAATTATTAATTAAATTATGTTTTTAAGATTGTCGTTTGTATGAAATTTAATAATAATATTTTCTTTATAATATCACATACTCACAGTCACACTCAAACCCAGTTTTGTTTTATCTAGAAAGATTTTTTTAACAATAGTATATTAAACAACAACACCACCATGTATATTAAATATAAATGCAAAGCAATTATGTATTAAAAATTCAAAATGAAATTAATTGTGAAAAAGAAATCAACCAAATCCCATTTAACCCAACCCAACCCAACCAAACACAACCCAGCCCAACCCAACCCAACCACACGGGATTCAACTCGATCCAAGTCAACCCAGCCCATGTTAAAATAGGCTTCAATCTAGACTAAATATTAGGTCATATAACCTATAGGGAGTAAAAATGTCACTTTGTGCCTCTGCGGGCGATCTAATTTTGTTGGCCAGATCTGAAAGAGATATATAGAACATAAAGTATGGAATGAAACACTGAGAACATATGGATTGAAATAATGATGATAGGCAAAGAATAGAAAGATATCAATGTAATACTGGAAGAGGAAAAATGGAGCTGAACAAAAATTCAAGCCCGAGGAACAAAGAAAAGATCTGGAAATTAATATATCGACATGAGTGAAAAAATGAGAAGACAATAAAAGCGTGCTATATGATGAATGAAAATTTATAAGAAAAAGAGAAATATGCAAGAAGATAAAGTTGAATATTTCGAACGATATTAAGAATATTAATATGTGAGACATGGGCACTATCACATAGATCAAAGAGTAGAATGCAAGTAGTGGAAATGAGGTATTTTAGAGTGGTCAAATGTGTTACAATGAGAAATAGAGTGGCGAACATTAATATAAGACAAGAAGAGATTTACTCAATACTGGATTACATAAAGGAAAGACAGCTAGGATGGTGGGGACATACACAAAGAATGGAGGATACGAGGGAAACAAAGAGAATACGAAAAGCAAAAATCCGAGGAAAGCTACAAAGAGGCAGACCGAATAAGCAGAAATATCCTAAAAATAGAAACACACATCTAGCAAATAATTCGAATATCAAAATGCTTTTCGAACGTCAATCTGAAAATTCCTATATCAGCTTGCCCTAATTTCATAGTCACTATATATAAAGCATCTAATAAACGTTTCTATCGGTGTCGAAATGTCCTTTAAAATATTGGATAATTTGACACGAACACGAAAGATACTATGAATTTCCTAAGGTTAAAGACATCAATTGATCTTCAATCCCAAACGGAAAATATAAAATATGTAGCGATAAGAAGAAATAATTAATTTCAGTTTGCAATCAATGCTGAATTTTCAAGCAGGGCTCGAACAATCAGAATGTAATTGAACATTCTCCATTTAAAAGAATAAAATGGTTAGATAATGAAAGATTTAGAATAATGCAGTAGAATAACGAACGTCAATGTCTCATTCGCGTAAATCAGTTAAAAGAAAACAATAACGATGTATGAAAAATTGAGACGAACGGTCCCTATTAATTAGATTAAAATTTAAATTAATGTCTTTTAGTCCAACATTATTAGGATATGCACAAATGTTAGAATTCATTTTAATCTGAAAATAGCATCTATTCAATTTCATATAGAGTTTCACACATAATAGGTAAAATACCTCTTTGGATATGAAGAAGTTATTCGGGTTAAGTAAAATGAAAGTCATTGACGAAGTCGTTCTAGTGCGATACGGCATAGATTCAAACAACTTTGTAAGGAGCTAGCCATAAATTTTCACAAACAACGTTACTACCTACCGATAAGGACATTTAATCTTTTGCATATTTTCTATGACATAAAATACAAGCAGATAAAGCACAATTTACTTTCTAGAGCGTCACCGATATAAAAACGTACGAGGCTTCCTTGAACGCGACGTTTTACACTAAGCGCGTTTGATGTTTTAATGGTGTACCTTTTTAGCGCAAAATATTGTATATTTATAGCATTGCTGTAAGCTACAAGATTGCGTAACACTGACATGAAACATGAACATGTGTATTTAGGAAAGCAGTAATCGATTGTAGCTTGGGAATATGCCATTCTTCTGTCACATCACCATCTCGTTTGCCGCTCCGGTGAATTCCTTCTTGGATGAATACATCTGTCATAGACGCATCTAAACACATAACAATTTATGCAGACAATTGGAGAGGATTTTACAATTACATTTGCTTGTTCTGGCAGTGCATTATCTTCCACATGAAATTGGATCGTTTCAAAATAGATTGGAGTGTTGCAAGCAGAGACGGACTGGGATTAAAAATCGACTTTAAATGAAACAAGCAAATTGTAGTTGACACGTGCACATAAAATATGCTGAGCGTTTCAAGATTTATGAATCGTCAGAAAATTGCTTTCCTGAAATATGATATTCAACGATTCTTTGTCTTTATTGTTTATCTTACCCAAGAACCTGTGATAAAATGTGTGGGTGTAAAATGTGGATACTTACATTTTGTTTCGAGTATCGGGTATGTCTCTGTTGCTGGGAAGACTGTCGCTGGCTTCCTGGTTAAATCGGTTTCGCGTGTACGGATCTTCGCCGTCCCGAAGTCCGCCCCTTGCGACGTATCCAGATTCGTCGAAGTAGTTCCACGTCAAGCGGCCGTCGGTCGTCTCGAAACTTTGCAGCGCCATCGGAACGCCCGGACCGACTGCCGTTTCGTCGCTGTACTGTGAGAGTGCGTTCTCTTTCAGTCTTAGGGCTCTGTTTTCAGTCTGGAATTGCAAAAAAGAAACATTTTCAGCATTCCTAGGAAATAGTAATTAATAGTAATAGTATGTTGGAGCAGCTATTGTACGCAATTTATGTTTAACAAAATATTTTTAATTATATAATATATTTTTTTTATTTTATGACCATCATCTTCGACTCGATTCATATTAAAAACATCGATGCCGTGTTGAATAAATATTCATATAATTTATTTGTTATGGACGATATTCCAGCTTTATACTTGCGTCCGAGAAGAAAATGCGTCCACATCAGATAATTACTCGAATGACGATCATTCTTGATCATTAGATTGAAGGAAAGGGATAGAGCGTGCGACTTTTGACTAAAATTGACTTACTTTCAGGTTCTTCTTCTCTTTCAAGTTCTTATATACAATCAATTTTAACAATTTTCGGTTTAAAATTTTGAATTAACGCCCAAGAATAAAAGGTGTGCAATGATGGTCGATTAGGATTTCATGTACTTGTAATTATTTTTGTATCTTTAATTTATTACGCTGGGGATTCTTATTTATTAAATATTGTAGCAAAACTGTTTTCCAATGAAGGGTGTATCCCTTCATTCACAAGATCTCGTTCTGCAACCAAATGGATAGTTACCACGCAACTTCGTGATTGTATAAATGACTAAAGCTATTTGGCAGGCCACTGGCGCCATTCACATACAAGGCAATTTAATGTTTATTGTTTTGTCAAGTAACTGTAAAGTCAATGATTTGATATGCTTTGTTAGGTATTCCTGAAATTATATTACTCACCCCAGGGACTGATGTTTGCACATCATTAAACATGGGGGAAATACTGAAAGAAAATGAATATTAACCGTCAGTTTAGGAAATAAAACGGAAAAATAAGGATAAACATTTACTAACAAATTAAAGAATACTTGCTGGCTATGAACCAACAACAGGAGCTGAAACTATCTGACAAAACAACAGCGTTTATAAGATATACTAGAACTCCGGGAACTCTTCGGAAACTGAGTTCTAGTCATGTCCGCCAACCCCGAGGAAATTTCTGGACGCTATATGTGACCCAAACGTTTCAAAAATAACGGTCGCTGTCGTAGAAAAATACTTTGAAAGGATGTCGCCAATTCCGCTGGTCAGGTGTGTAATTGAGCTGGACAGACTAAGGATCCCGGTGATCGTCAGACGACGTGACGGTAGCGATGAAAGAAGTTGCAATGTTTGAGTACGTATAGCGTCGCCGGCGCGTAATTATAATCGCAGAGCCACACACAAGGACCCATAAAGGAAATCGCACATCGTGGAGAGAACGGGTCCCGGCGAGAAAACAAACACAAGCGAGCCGATTCGTGCCAGCTACGAGTTTAGCGCAGGGATACCGATACCAATAAGGGAGAACGACACCGAACAAACAAGCCCAGGTCCACGAAAAGTGTATTAAAACCATTTTTTATATAAAAAATAAAATTGTAAATAAATTCATTAAAGATTGATTTCACGACACCACTATTGTTTTATTTTGGCCTGAAAATTATCGTCAATAAAATAGAGTGCTTCCTCAATTCAAGGTGCAACGAATTACGTTGCTGACATCAAGAATGAAATAATCCCATCGATTAGATTGGATGTTTAAAAGAACAACGATTGGGCTCTTTCATTTATTGATATGTTAAGTGTTGGGTATTGTTTCATATCACTATGAATTGGATTTGGCAGTGCTGTGTTGGGTTTGGGTTGTTGAAATTAAAAACGAACTCGTCTCTTCGATTAGATCAGTGTTTGGTCAAATCAAAGGCAGTACTGACTAATTGATTTAGTTGCATGTTTGATGTTATTTTAAACAGCAATGGGTTTACTCTTGCTTTACTGAGTTGGGTTTAGGTTGAAGATGTCAAACGTGAAACAATGCAAATGATTAGATTGTATGTTGATAAGAATAAAGATATTTCATTTATTGATATGTTATGCATTGTTTTATATTACCATGGATTAAATCTGACCATGATGTTTTGGTGGCTTTTGGTTTTACACTAGTAGTAGTACTAGCACTGGAATCACTTCGAGCAATATGTGACTTCGTTGGGTTGGGTTATATATTAATAACTGAGATTCTGTAATTGCGTAACAGCACAACTGTGGGGTTATTCAGGCTTTGTAGCTAATATTCATTTTTGTAGGTTTTCGTTCAAATTATTCGTTTTCAATTCGTTACTGTTGATTTTTTATTTAATTTCTGGGTTTTACATTTTATTTTACTACTTGTTTTATTGGCCCCTGTTTAGTTCTTTTTCTAATTTTGCTTTTTGATTTTTATTTAGATATTTTTTTTCTGTTTCATTGATTATTTGCTTTTTTCGATCGTTTGTTATTATATTCATGAATTAAGTGCATTTTATTCAACATTAGTTAGCCAAGACGATGGAGCAAATGTTTCGTTAAAATTTCAAGATCGCGGAGCCGTTAAAACACACCGTTTAAGAAATGTCTAACGTTTAGATTTTTCATATACTTGTTTATATAATTTCCGTACTAATGATCACCTTTCTCTGAATTTTTTTTCATTTTATTTTTTCTTCGCTTTGTTTTCTTAACCATTAACTACACTCGCTGGTGTATAACGTACACCATTTGTACTAATATAGCTGCCATTTTTTAATATCAACCAACTGCGCCATTTTCGTTTCATGTATCCTATCACCACAGGTCGCACAACAACTACCCTCAATCTCAAAACTGCACCCGATTTAGCAAGATCGTTAGTTGTTGTCAACTCTCGACGTTTCTGAGTGGTGTCCAAAGTACACCACGCGTGTAGTTATGTAAATTTATTTTCGATATTTTAATGTATTTTCTATTCACATAAAACAACATTAAGGAGCTTCAAGCAATGGCTCAGGCGATATTCGATGATGAACCTGAAGAAGAAGTAGGAGGACATTCATATACATCAGATGATGAGGATATAGAAGAAAGAGATCATTCCACTGATTCAGAAGTAGAACTAACTGAAGATGAGTCACCTAATGTGCTAATCAGTGATGAATATTTCGTGGCAACGGATAAGACATCATTATGGAATAAACGGAAAATTATAAGTAAATTTAGCAAGACATATAAGAAAAACAATAAAAATATTTCCTGGCCCAAACGCATGCGCACGACATGTACAAACGCAGAGATTATAAAAATGCGTTCAAACTATAGTCGTTCGAGAGATGCAAGCTATACCACAAAAATTGAACTGTGCGGGGCTAAAGAAGCATACACATTTTTTTGAATTGTGGACAACTGATGAAACCGCTTCAGAAATATATCGAGCACGCAGAAATAGCAACAGATTTCTATTTTTACTAACAGCACTTAGATTTGACGATAAAAATACTAGAATGGACAGAAAACAAACTGATAAGCTTGCAGCCGTTCTATATACGCTTAATCGTTTTCTAACAAATTGCGAAAACAATTATTCTCTAGACTCACAGATCACAATTGATGAAATGTTAAAACCATTCAGGGTACGCTTGTGTAGCTTTATTCAATACATCCCCAGTAAACCTGCAAAATATGGGTTACAAGCATTTGTGTTGTGTGATGCGAAAACATTTTACGTGACTAACATAGAAGTATACTGCGGGCAACATCCAGAAGGGCCATATAAAAAATCGAATTCTCCGGTTGATATTACTCATCGCTTACTTCAATCATGGAAAGGAAAAAACAGGAATCTTGTGTATGTGTGTATATGTAATAATTGGTACACAAGCTACCCGTTGACCACAGATATTTTGAAAGATAAAATAACTATGGTTGGAACAATAAACAAACAAAAGAGAGCTGCCACCGGTATTCTTGCCAAATAATAAGCGACTTCCAGGGTCATCAATTTTTGGTTTCCAAAAGGATATTTGTATTGTATCTTATGTTCCGAAAAAAACAGTTATTTTACTGTTCAGCAATAGATCCCGAAACCAATAAGCCTGATGTAATTTTAGATTACAATACTCGCAGTGGCTATTCGGTATCCAGAAGAACAAGAAGATGGACATTAGCTCTATTTTTTCAACTTTTAAATACAGCTAGCATAAACAGCAAAATCTTGTACAATGCTATTCACAAAGAAAACCCTCAAAAGTATAGAAGGCATTGTATGAAGTCCTTAGCATTGTCTTTGATGAAGTCCCACCTTTCAGATAGATCTGAATTAAAAACTTTACCCTCGGATATGTTCTTGTTGAAAAAAAAACTATTTCATGTGATACATGTAATAGATCAGTATGTAAAGAAAACGCAATTACTGTCATTACTTGGCCAGAGTGCAAAAGCAAAGAAGATGAAGGAAGGTGCAGTTGATTTCTAATAAACTTTATTCAATATTGTTTGTTTTTTTTTATAATAAAAACTTATTTTTCATTTTAAAATGACTAGAATATTTGATTTGTTAATTTGTTAAGAATTATATGTGAGTTATTGTAAATGTTTTTTTATATAAATAAATAATTAATTTTTTAATATTTTTTATTATTATTACTCACCTTGTACTAATGCTATATTTTAAGGCGCCTGTAGTTAAAGGATTATGTAATTTGTAGTAGTAATTGTTTGGGGTATTTGTTGTTTTTTTATTTTCGAAAATGACGTATTTGTAGGTCCAAGTAGCCAAACGAAGTGGCAGTGAATTTTTAAATTCTAACATCAAAACTAAGCTAAAAATTGCAAAAATAAAATTTGATAGTAAGTATCTGGTCACATGGAAGTGTAAATATAATATCATTTTAATTATCAATAAAATAGGATGTATTTACTTAATTGTTTTTTCGCCGATAAATAATTGCAGTAATAATTATTTATTACTTTTAGATCCAGGTGCATAGTTTGTTCATGCAAGCCTGCATTAATATAACAGTTATTGGCGTACTTAATTTACAACAATTAACGGCTGATTATATCGAAATCATCGTGTCGAAGTCTGAACCTTTTTGGACAGTTACGAATTTACGCATCTGGGCAAAAAAGTGCTACTGATAAGCATCGACGCTCCGATTTGCCGAAGGTGACCGAATGCATCATTTGATTTAATTCCACGCGAATGTAGTGCCGGTGTAAAATTTGTTGTGAACTTTCGCATAAAATAAGTGTTAAATTAGACAATAATTCACGCGGATGTATTAACGATAAGTGGGTAATATGGGCGTCTATCGATATTTCCGTAGATCGCAGTAAAATTAAGTTTTACGAAGCATTTATATTTAAACGATTGGTGAGACAATTTTTTTCGACTTTGTACGTGGAAACGCGAATGCTGGATCATGTGCACGTATTAAAATATATATTGCGATAAAAAATTCCTCTCAATTTCATTCTTTATTTACTTGGTTCCATTTGAATCGTTACATTGAACTCTTCGGTACCTTACTATCGATCAAATCGTGCATAATCGATAACAAAACTATCGGTGATCATGTGGACTTAAAACTTAGTGAGCTGAGACGCTTTTCTGCGTTAAAAGTGCGTGTTCGCGTAATAATCTCCGGGCGTTGTGGTGGTGAGTGTTATTTTTTCAATTTTGGACCCCGGGAACCCGAACGAGGGCACCGATAGCGGAGCAAGACTTAGGTGAGTTTTTATGCATTGATTTTTTTTTTGTAAATATGTCCGTAATTGCTGCATCGTATTTTTTATATTATAATAATAATAGGGTAAATTATGTTGTACGGTTGAAAGTTTAAAGCGACTACTGATAGTTTAAATGAGTTATGTGGGCAGCGTAGAAACCGAAGTTTACCGTAGAGACCAACGAGTGGCGTGCTTAGGGTTAAGGTAATGAATTCCTAGCGCTAAATATGCACTGAATAATGTAATATAGTTGGGTCTGGTTATGTTGATTTTCTTTGGTTTTAGTCAGAATATTTTTATTGTATAAATCTTGTTTGTTTTATTTTCCGTGGTGATGGACACTTAATTTTCGTTATCCACGACGTGTTACGATTTGGTCGCTTTGAAGTGAAAACTTGAAATTTGAAACTGAAAATTAAATCCAGTTTACGTTATCGAAGTTTGAAAAGTTGAAAAGTTTGAATAAGTGGTAAGAAAACTTGGCAAAGATTTTGTTATTGACATTCAATGCTGTTTTTGTTAATGTCGTCCTTCAAAACGCTATTGTTATATATAAGTTCAGTCAGGCAGGTGGTTTAGTTTAGTTTGTTTGATAGCCATACATGTTTTTACGAAACTGGCAAACATTGAGAAAGATGACAGCATACCTTTTACCTCGACAAACTCCTTAATCTGTTTCTTAGGTGCATGAGCATAAGTTGGCCACCTGGAGGTACCAATACATTTACTATTTGATATTGTACCATCGCACAACTATATTACTGCATAATTCCGATAATTAAATTCGATAACGACAGATTAGCAATATTTGCATAGAAATGTCCTGACTGTGTTGAAATAGGACTAATTATTCCAAACTGGTCGTTAGCGCAGATGTAACAACTATGCCGCAAATTCTACTTTCTCGTTGTCTCTGTGTCAAAATTACCACAATCGGAACGTCAAGGGCAACCCTTCACTGTACCCTAAACTCGCTCAAATACGTGCCTCCCTTATCAGAAATTCATTCCACGGATACTCAATTCAATAAAAATTCGTTCTAGCCACATTCAGTCTTATTCAGCCATTCAATTTTATTCCTTGCAAAGCAAACAAATCAAAATATTGAAATAAAACAACGGCACAAAGTTAAGAAGCTACGAGCGGTCTAGGCAAGGGTGGGATCCCGAAGTGGAATAAAATTGCATGAACTTTTTATATTACAATTTCACATGGACGTCTAGACGAAGTTCCGCGTTAATATTTAATAATGCTTTTCGTTTTAATCCTACAAATAACGCATTACATTAAATGGGCACTTCAGTTGAGTGTAAGTTTTAACTTTGCCGGGATAAAACTTTTAATAAGGCGCGTTAGTTTAACTAGTTGGTCGTTATTTTCATCTCGAAAGGCTAATTTTAAAATTTCTTGACGGCGTTCTAATTATTAACTGCAATACTGTTACTATTTCGTATGAACTTTATGGTAACGTACCCGACGTTTAAAGTTATCGGTGCACAGTAATTCGGTTATTAACGAAGTTAAAAAGTTGCATATACGTATTTGTAGTTTGTTACACTAATTATGATGATGGAAACAAAAATGGTACAGCAGTGAATCGACTAAACCATTCTTGAAATACAAACTCCACCATATTAATGCATAAGCGTTAATATATTTTTTTTCTGTGAGGTAGCTATATAGGTTGTCGTTTCATCTCACGACCCACACCCAAAAAATAATCAGATACTGCAAGCAAATTCGGGAACAGAGAAACAAAGCAAAATTATAAGATGACGGAACAATAAGAAATATGAGCAAGTAAATTTCATCAAATAAATTTAAAAATTCGGATATTGGACCAGAAAGGGCGAAACAGCATTTACGAAAACCACCCACATGATTTACGGGGACGGTGTAGTGGAATTTATGGATGGAAAGAAAAACGTAGTCGCTTGCACATACGTGGTGTATTTATGGCATGATATATACCCATTTTATTGGCGAGATCGCGCAAATAACTCGCAATAATTTAATTTATTGCACGACAATGTCTCTTAGTACGTTGCTTTAAGATAACATTATGGGAAGTCCGGGAAAAAATTGAACAATGTTGATGTTTACTGTGCGGTGTAATGTAGACGTCCTTAATATTAAATCAATGCGTTTTGAGAAATTGCTACTGGGTTAGTACATTGTGAAAAGTTGAAGCTAAAACTTGTTGCAAAATCTCAATTAGTTTTTGTGCCAAATTTACTAATTAAATATTTCGCGTCCGGCGTTTTTACTGCTCTGTTTCGTGGGTATTTTTAATGAATGCACATGTGGCCGTAAGCTCTCTTGTTTGGAAAATTAATACTTATTCAGAACTAGCTACTCGCATACGCGGAGGAATATTAGTTTCCTCGCAGTTTAATAATAACTGCTCGGTTTTCACGACGAAATTAATAAAATGTTGTCAAACTTTTAGTTAGTATTTGCTACGCTGCATGTTATTTTCAAATCTTTATTGCATATATCACCACGCAACAAAAATGAAACGGGAGATGAACGTGACATGCCTTATTTGAGCGAACTGCTTGGAAAATAATTTGATCCAGTCGTGCAAGCAAAATTTGATTCTACACCACCGATCGTTTCATCAGTGATTTATTAAAAATAAAATTACCCGTTCTATGAAATATGACGATTGGTGGAAGAATAATGTGTCGTCAATAATCGATATCATGTGGTGCCTTATTTTATGATTTTGTTTATTTATCATGCTCCAAATTAATTGAAACATATCAATATCCATCCCTTAAACTTTGCTTTTGTATGTCGGTAGTAAAAGTGCAGATTTTATACTTTTCATAAAAGAGAAACAGTAAATTCGTTTTTTATATTCAAGCACAAAGAGGAAATAGGAGAGGAATTGTTCACCCGGTACCTCCAGACTGCGCTCGAGTCGCAAACAATAGTAAAATGTTTTGTTGAAGTCTAAAGAAGGTTGAAATGCGAGAAAGTGTAAATACGACGTTGATGCATTTTGTTATATATGTGGTGAATGTGTTAAAGTACGAGATATAAAATATGAATTACAAAAATGTAAAGCTTTGTGAAACACGCGAAGCATATTTTATTCTATTTGGAATCGAGGCACTGTTGCTTTTAACAATTGCAAATTTTTTTTAGAATATAACCAGTTTTCGGTGACAAAAAATTATAAACGTGTTCATTTACATTTTTATTTATTTTACCAAAACCAATCGTATATCCTGAGCTTGTTGAAATTCTATGAGTCAAGCTCATCTGAGATTTCAAATAAAAATGTTGACGGAGATGAAGAATTTATACTAACACAGGAACAATCAAAATTCCGTCTTACTACCCCAGAAGACTTTAGTGACTTTAATGACAGAGATTTTAATTTACCGAAAAGTTAGCAGAAATTTGGATTCTTGATTAAAACAACGGAATGCTTGCTGATGTCAAAATAACTGATCAACGAAGCCGGAATGAGGAAGTCGATTTTCTGTCTGTAACTATATAATAGGTTTATTTAAAACAATTCCACTTGCTCATTCTATACATCTCAAAAACTACTGTTAGTGTTAAAATTTTACTGAATAATTGAATTAAAATATCAAGTGGCAGATCACGGGAGGACATAACAAATATCCGCGTTATCTTTGTTTTATGGGACAATAGAGCCGATGCTCAGAACTATGTTCGACGATTGTGGCAGATAATGAAAGAATTTCAAGTGGGATAACAAAACTCGAAATATGAGTCCATCGGTGTGCCTGAAAATGTGCCTCTACATATCAGTTTGTGAAAGCATTAGATGAGAAATGTAAAGCTTTTTAAGCAAGTTCTTTCCTAACTTGTCATAAGCAGAAGTTATAGAAGGAATCTTCATTGCTTCACAAATTTGAAAAAAAATGACAATGAACAATTTTATAAATTGCTTACTAATGCTCAAACAAGCTTAGGAATAGTTTAAAATCAGTAGTTGCTTTTTTAGGGAATAATAAAGCTGAAAATTATCTGGTTGCAAATACGATAAAGTTAAAGTTCTTGCCATGGGTTGCAGGTCTCTGAAAGTGCATATACTTTATATATCCTCAGAGTAATAAAGATAATGTTTTCATTAAGATGATATGGACTTCGAACGGTGTTATCAAGGCCAATGTAATGAAAATATGATGGGAGATTATGTTTGGGGTCTAGTAAATCAAAGTACTAATGAACGTAGCAAAAAGAATAACAGGGATCAATTCTAATTTTATTTCATTATTGTGTACATTAATAGTTGTAGTCAATGAGAATAATATACACCACAAATATGCGGTGTTGGTTCTTCAATAGATGAATACAATCATAGATTTTCTTAAATATTGAAATAATATTCTTCTGGTCACAAAAGCAAACTTTTTTATTAAATATAATTTTTTTCCGATGAATGTCGAAAAAAACTTGTGTACCCTAACCTCAGGCATAAATTTTGTGGTGGCGTACTTTAATGGTTACTGCTAGCTATTAAATTTGTAAAAATCAAATGGAATAGGTTGATAAAGAAATAAATGTCGAGTTGTAGACAAGACCAGACGCAATATAAATGTTGCCATCGTAAAATAATCATCTTGTTGATTTGTAAGTAAATAAACAAAATATTCGAAAGACTCAGAGGAAAATTTGGCAAGATATGTTCAGAAATAAATACGAAATATAAATTAAATTGTAATAGTTTCCACTGCAACTTACATACGAGTGTTGACTCAATTTCGGTGTAAATGGTTTCAGTAGATTTTTAATAATAAAATTACCAAAATTTAAAAGCATTGTAACAATGTAACAAAGTATATTGAACCTAAAAATGCAATAATTAATAACACAGCCATTACGAAATATATAATATAATGTAGGATATTTAGAATGAAAGATGGAGCAAAATCTCAATGATTGACGACGTTGACATTTAACAGTACGAGGAAAAAGTGTGACAAACCAGGACGTACATCAATAGTTTCTGTTGTATACGGATATAGATTGTAAAAAATGTGTATCTTAATTCCACGTATTAATCATCCATAACTACAACAGATAGGAATATGTTTGCGTTGGAGGTGAGACTAGTGACGATAGAGTGGCCAATCATTCCCAGATTATGGCGAGTTAATTACAGACGACGACAACGAATTAATTTCTGGGTACGTCGAGTTATAATATGGGGGAGGGGGGAGATGGTCATGCAATGGGCAGGTAATTTTACTCGGCAAGAAATAATACATTCATAGTCCAAAATCGTACTGAAAAATCCAATGGCATTCAAGACAAACAACAACATTACGTTTGTCCAAGACAGTATTTGTGCAACTTTGGCAAAGCTACGTACACGCTTGTCATTTTATGTAATAGGTGAGATCGGATTGACTATTAGTTTTTTTGTTAGTAGTTTTGCTAGTTTGTAAATATTTTTCTTTATAGGGCCACATAAATGATTTAATTTTTATATGAGACATATATATTTATTGTTTATTGTAAACCTCGAGGCATTTTATTCCGTTTCTTAATGACTGCTTTTGGTACTTGGATTTTAAAACTTCCTATATACCTTTTTTTTGTGTTTTCCAACGCGGTTTCTTGCTCTAGGAATGTTTTTTTTACATATTTATATTCTTATTCTTATTAAGTTTATGCTAACAATTGCTCTAGCATGTTCTGTAGCTCTCTCTCCGTCTAATATATGTTTATAATATGTTTTGTATTAGTAAAGTAATCTCCATTATTTCTTTGGTCTTCAGTATCGCCCTTTTTGTCAGTATCATTATCATCATCACCACCAACATCTTGATTGAACATATTTACCACCATTAGTTGTTATAGGTGGTAGGTTTTTTTTAATATTTCTGGTGTAAGTCATCGATAATATAACTCATTAATATTTCTAAACAGGTTTTTGCCATGCGATTCTCTCCATTTCTATTTTGTTATGTTACGCTTCCAATATTTTGCTTGCTATCTCACGAACCTGTTAATTTTAAAAACACTCAGTGTTCATTCCCCTCTTATCAGTAGATATAAAATCTGACAAAAATCAAAGGAATTGCGTAATTAATTAAAGCTACAGGAGGAATTAGAAAATTTCTTCGTATGAACGTTAACTTATTCAAAAACAATTTTTTATTAAGAAAAACTCATGTAGTTTTTGTTTTTCGTTTACGTCATTGTGAAAAAAGGCTAAGGTGAAAATATATTACTCAAGTATTTTTGTGAAACGCTTTTTAAAAACTTTAGTTTAAAACAAACACATTTTAATCTAACGTGTCAACTAGCATATTTTCATAAATTAAAAAATCCGAAAATAAAGTTTAATTTTGTCTAATTAACAAACGTCAACGTTGTGAAAGAATTTTGATTCTGTTGGATATTTTTTGACTATTTGTATTGAACAAAAGCTGCAACATTTTGTATATATAAAAAAACAAAAATTCAAAAGTAGCACATGTGGCATAATTTTCAAAAAATGCAAAGCATTGAGAAAAAGCATAAAAATAAAAAACCAATAACTTAAAAAATTCAAAAGAAACCCAAAGTCTCTTTTCAAACATTGTTCTTACATTTTTCATGGATTTAAAAGAGAACATCAACATTTCCAAATTTTGAAAAAAGCAAAAAATACAAACATTTTCAAAAGTGTAAAAATATAAATTCAAGTACACTGATGTTTTTCATTTCCCCACAGAGTTAAAACTTCGTTCTCTCGATTAATTTTATTTTGCAAATTATTTCTGTCGTTTAACTATATTTTTTCATTAGACAATGTACTTTTTGATTAAGAACTTCATATACTTCACTTGTGCATTCGTATGCACTCTTGTTTCTGATTGTGGTAGGATACACAGTTTGTATTGGTGGTGGGTGGCCAGAGATATTTAAAATCTGCAGTAGTCACATTGAACTTTGTTATACTTGTAACTAAGTACTACATTTTTCGAAAGAACTTTTCGAATAAAAGTTATTTAAAATACATTTTTATAAGCACGATAACTCGTACCGTACATTTACAAAAAAAATGCCAATTACTTGTTATTTCATATGAACGAATATGGCGGTACTTTACTAACGGTAAATATAATAATTTATGCAGAAAATATTTCGTGCACATTTTCGAAACGTTAGTCCATGTTACGTAACTATAAATAGATACGAAATGTAAATCATTGAATCAATAAATACGACGAATAAGAAAAATGAGTAAATACCGTAATTAGCAAATATAAAATTTAGGGGTATACCTATAAATGCAGAGTATAAAAAATATCAATAATAACGAATAAAATAAAAAAGCGCCCTGGTAAATATCTTGCGATGTATATAATTGGGCAATTACTGCTGCCGTAAGTATTTGTAGTAATTTTTGTTTCGTAAAAAGTTGCGACATTGAGCACCGGAACGAAATGTCTGGCCTGGAATCCAGAGGCTTTTTCATTCATTTTTATTACCATATAACACGGGTCGAATTTCGGACTACTAACGACACCTAAATCATTAGTTCACTGCCATGCTTTCATTCCGCGATCTTAATGATCTCTGTATATAGATATTTTTATTTAGGTTTCTAATTATCCCTTATGAAGGAAAATGTTGTAATATTTTTATAAAATATAAAAACCATTTATAAGATGATATTATATCAATATTATGTCCAAATGCTATTATAATCATTGAGATAATATAATATGCAAACAGTACAAACCAGTTCTGACTTTTGGAGCAGCCTATATTTAAAGAAAGTTTATGATATTTGTTTCAATCGAGCCGTGATTTGTCTATATACGCTGTCCACTTACCTTAATGAATTGCAACAAATACATTCAACAAGCAAACATTTGCTCTTGTAAACGGAACACGAATTGCATATTTCATATTTGCAATAAAATATACGCGGAGATGCCACATATGCAGTTTTGTCGAAAACTAGTAAAAGTTAGAAAGCGCGAAAAATATTACATTGAGGCAATGGTTATTAATCTTCGAGTATCGCATAAAATAGTACAATTACAATTGAACGAATGACATTTATAACTCCAGCGTAAACACTTTGCGATAAGCGTAAAAAGAGCAATGTTGGGGAAACACCAATAAAATGCATCCTACTTGAGCATATATGTACTGAAACTGAATAATAAATGCATTCAATTAATTGTAAGTTGCGTTGGAATGCAAGCCAAGTTATAACAATTTAGAAATTTCAAAGCAAACCTCACTAAGTCTTCACAGTCAAATATAGAAACAAGACGCATGAATCACGGATTTTCTAAAATTTCTCTCTATACGTTAACGTCAGCCGCGTAAAATTCCGCCACGTATTGCTTTGACGTATTTATCGGTGAAATTAATTAAATACTGTCTGTAGTCTTCTGTTTAATGGAAACATAAATTGAAATAAATCAAATTTGCAGCGATAAAACATTCAACTAAAAACATATTGCCATTAAATTTGCAACCAAACCAAACGCGCAACGTAATCAGAATGTCAGTTAACAAGCGAAAATAAATTAAAATTTAACAAATAAATTTACATTGAAAATATTCTAATCAAAATCGTTAATGTGATGAAATTGGTAAAAAGATCTCGATCTGTATTATCGAAATTTACATAGCTGACGTGATATTGTTTTTCAAATCCAAATTCTTAAATTTTGTTCTAATTCTGTCAACTTCTTTAATCTTGAATTTCGTTTTATCTTACTATTATTATCTTTCATGGATATTTGGCCGAGCTGTTTTAACGAATCTATAAAAGTGCACTGGATGCCCGTGGACATGGACTTTAAATTCCACTTTAGATCTAACTTTCTAAGCTTCATTTGAATACTGCTGATCCATTTTCGAGGCACGGAAAAGTTGTAAATACATGTAAATACAAAAGACAACGAATAAATAACTAAGTGAAATGTACAGCGGAAACTTCGCTGTATGGTCGCAAAATAAATTGGGGATGAAACTAAGGTGTGAAACGAAATATCCAAAAGCACATTTATAAGCGGGTCCAGTCGGGATTGGGGCAAGTTCATTCTACGCAGTATTCAGGTTCGTGTGTGTTTTTGTCCGTTCTGGACGTAATTTATGTTCTGCACACCATTTACAGTTGTAAGTTTATTCCGGTCGAGTTTACATCTGTGTTTGTTTTCAGCACCGTTGTTTGCAAACACCCTGTCCGGATTTGGTTCGCTTTAATTTGTGTTCTTACAGATTTATTTATTTTGTAGTTAATTACTATAATATTATATGGAATCTGACGATGTGAAGTGAAATCTTTAAAATAGTGTATTCAGTTTTATTGTGACTCACTAACTAGTTTGCGTATTAATTAATTATAGTACTTTACCAAGCAAATTATATACTACTAGTTGTACAATCGTAGATAGTTTTTATCGAACGTTATGCTAATGGGGAAAAAATGTCGCGGCGCATAAAATCGTTCGTATAATGTTCATCAAAGGACGAAAATTGCATTTGCATTTCAGCAAGACCGTAAATACCCGATATTACCTGGCTCTACATTTGCAATACCGTGTAACGTTGTCGGCGGAACGTGTGCGGTGCGATCGTTAGCATTTGCTTAATTAATGGCGCAGCCATGTTGAACATCCTTCATAAAACTGCTTTACATGTCGACTCCGATCTGCGTCATCGTATTTCGAACGTAACGCAATTTATGAGAGCTGCATAACTCATGCACAATGTACGGGGGTGGTAATTGGGATTTGAACGCCGCGTGTTTATTTCACGTGCGGCATCGAATAGAATTAGTTGCACATTGAATATGTAGACAAAAAGGAGATTAGAATTATGTTGTATGTTATAATTAAATTTCACCGCAGTCATGACAGAAATATGATTGTGTTGGTTAGTGCCGGTTGAACAGACGTCATCTGGGCGGATTTTCCAGTGATAGATTGGACATTTTGTTACGACTGAAATCGGGGAATATTAATTGTTGTAGAGGTTACTGTTTATCGAAATAGTTTGTATTTGTAGTATTCGTCTGTCTATTTTTTTCCATTTTTGAATCGACTTGGTTTTATTATTAATAATAATACAGTTTGTTTTTAATTTCAATTTTGATAATAACAAATCAGTCAATATTAAAATAAATTCACCTTTGTGTCGATAGATTTTCAAACTAAACTAAATATTTGATTTTGTCTCTAGCTGTTGTAAATTTAATGCAGAATAGACAAACGGTAGAATGACTGTGTTAGATTTATTGTAAGCAATTTGTAATGTTTTTGGATTTATTCTTAGATGGTGTATCGTCTGCGAAACTGATCACTCTCTCTTTATTAAAAATAGGTCATTCATGTAAATGGTAAATAATACGGGTCCCAAGAGATTCCCCTGTGGAATTCCGTACTCCGTTGCTTGGGAATCATTTAAACCGTTGCCGATACTTATTCATTGTGTCCTGTCAGCCAATGGTTTTTTATTTATTGGGGTGGTGTTCCCTTATTCCTATTTCTTTCTCAGAATTCTATTCTTGTATATCTGACGGTAATTAGTATTTTTAAATATGTTTACTTAGTCTGTACATCAACATTTTCAAAAAATTTTAAATTTATTATTAAAGATTGTCTGTAATTCGTTCCTTCCGTGTTATCATTGCTGTTTTGAGATTCAGTTGGCTCTAAAAATATTGCTCGAATTTATGCTCCGCTTCAAGGTAAAGTTGTCATTTTGTTCAATTTAGTCTGTGAGATTTCATTTAAATATTTTACGGTTTCTCCTTCAATTATTAATTCTATATTTTTTGCTTCTGGAAACGATCTTGCGTTTCTCTTTTTTTGCTACTTTATAGTTCCACGTTTTGTTGACCGTTCCTCTTACTTTGCTTCTATGTACGCCTGCTTCCCACGTGTGTTTAACTTGTCTTTTGTTGTCCATTCTGCACATGTGTCCAAAACATTTCAGTTTCTCTTTCATGCTGCTAATTGGTTCAATTTCTAGTTCATCACTTACGGCGTCGTTTCATATTCTATTCCTTCTGGTAATTCCTTAGATATTTCATGTCTATAGCTTGCATTTTGTATTGGTCTAAAAATTGTTTTGTATAATGTTATTTTCGTTTTCCTACTTATATCCTTTTTTCTTAAAAAAAATGCCGCACAGATTATCACGTCGTCCACAAATGGTTTGGTTTTGTTTGCTGTTGTTTTAATTGCATCGTCCATTATTATCAAAAACAATGTTGGGCTCATTACTCCCATTTATATTAATCCATCACTTATTGCCAATATCTCCGACTGTGCAGTATGTTGCTGTCGTTGTTTATTCTTTTTATTAATTTTGGGCTCAAGTTTCTTTGGGTTAAATTTTCCATATTTTATTTTGTCGTATTCTCTCTAAGGCTTTTTGGTCCAGGAAGGAATATATTGCTGATTTTTTTTTATTCATCATTTGTTTATGCTAAAAATATGGTTCTGTACATAAGTGCACAACACCATATTTTTAGGAAATAGGTTCCTTTCCTAAAACCAGTCTGCGCTTCCGTTAACTGATCTTCAAGTGGACTTAATCTTTTTTCCAATATATATATATATACTATTTTGATACCACGCTCAGTATTGTGGTAGCTCTATAGATTGCACGATCTCTACTCTCTCCCGTTTTGAATATTGGTATTAATATTCCTATTTTCCAGTCTTCAGGTACTTTTCCAGTGCTCCGTGCGTTGTTATATATTTTTCTTAGCATTTCTATTCCTCGCGTCCTTAATTTTTTCAGCATGTGTGTTTATTGTGTCCTGTTGCTTTTCATTTTTTCGTGTGATTTATTTCTTTACCACTTCTTCTTTTATTGGTTTGCCTTGTTCACCTGGGTAAGGAAGTTTCCAGTACTCCCTTCATAGTTCTATTATTTATTTCCCCTTGCTTATTATCCTGTTATCTTTTGTCTTCACATGCTTGAGCTTTAGGTGCTTTCCTTGCATTCTTCAGCATTTTGTGAAATAATTTCTGACCATCAGCTTCCATTTTCCTTCATAGCATAGCTTGAGATAAATTTATTGTTTTTGAAAGACTCAATATGTTTTTTGTATTTCCATCTAACTGTTGTTTGGTTTATCATACGTACGAGGGCAGAGGGATCAATACCTAGAATTGGCAGGAAGAAAACATTTTTTTTGACAAAATTTAATATTTTTCAACCGGAATTAATCGCAGGAGGCTAAATTTGGAGAATATGGTAGTAATTCGAAGTAATTCGTAGAACCATTCATTAATTTTTACCATCAATATTATGGTCATTTGAGCTGGTGCGTTATCTTGATGGAAGAGAATGTTTTCTTTACCAAATCCGGTCGCTTTTATTTAAATCTTCGTTGAATTGGCCCAATAAATCGCTAACCAAGGTTGATTGTCCCCATAAACTTCATTTAGGTCTCGTTCTTTTTCATTTTCAAAGTGGAATTTCATTACTGCTCGATATTCATTTTCTTTTCATTTACCTAAAAACACGGAAGTTATTCCCTAAGTATTCTGAAGGATGTTATTATCAAATAATGTTATGGAATTTAAGCAACTATTTTTTATTTCTGTATTTGTATATTTTAGTGTTATTTTTCTTCTCGCTCTCTTTCTAATGTTCTCTCATAGTTGGTTGTTGTAGTTTCATTTCAAGCTATTATTTTGTTTTCCTTTCACTCTCTCTGCATTCTATGCCCAACAGTTTCTTCCTGGTTTCCAATTATTGTCATTTTTTATTACACGTTCGATTATTTGTACGTATCTTTTGTAATAAATACCGTTTCCTGCAAATTTCTTTTTAGTTTCCTCTGACCATATTATGCTCACTACTCGACTTGACATTTTCTTCTATCTCTATTTCTGAGAATGTTAATTATCGGTCGCTTCATGATACGATTGATTTATACACCTATTTAAAATTTCTCAACTTTATCCAATGCCTTACTGTTAGTTAAGGCATTATCAATTACTGTTTGTCCTATTTCCTTTGTCTACGTCTCCTTCTTCGTTTCAATAATGCTTCTATTAAGCTTGTCCAATTCAATTTCGTCCATTAAATAAATTAATTCTTATCGTTAATTTGAATGTTATGTTTCGTTCTCCTAGTTTCCTTGTCCACTATATCCCCATTTTCCCACCCTAGCGTCACCTTTGGTTACATTCTTCCATTTTTTAGGCCGTTATTTTAGATTGCTCATTGTTTATCCTACATCGATATTATAATATACCGGAACTATTCTCCATTCTTCTTCCTGTGATTTAAATTTATTTTCATTGTTGTTGCTTTCGCACTATTACCTGTAAGTTTTTTTCTTTTTCGGCGATTTCGTACTTAAAATTGTGTCATTGTAGTAGTTCCTCTGTTATGTTGTCCAACTCTTTTCTTCTATCCATGATTTTAATAGTCATATTACGTCGTATTTTTTATTTTTAATACATCGCCCCTTCCAGAATAAGAGTATAAATTTCGACGAGGGTTAATAATCTGCACAAACCTAATTTCCGGTGACTCAAAATATTTCGTAATAAGTTTTAGGTCACGGATGATATTAGATAATGGTTCGAATTTAGTTTTCATTTTCACTAAATGTTATATTTGCTATGTAAATGTATTACTTACCTTAATAAATAATTTACTTTACTTTTATAATTTGCAAATTAGAGCATTATTGCATGCTAATAATTGGATTCCATTATGGAGCACAGGATACGACGAAGCGAGAATATACGCGAGATGGGGACAACGATACGATTTAATTCGACATAAATTCTTTACATCATTATTGCCGGTAGATCAGTGGTTACTTATAATTCCTGTAATAACAATAAAACCACTACGAAGGTAACCAATAAAGTAGGACAGAAATAGAAAAAAAAAACATTTTTTCTTGGAATATATATAAAGGTACAACATCCACAAACTAAGCGAAATGGAACGAAGTTAATAGGATTTTGAACAACATATAATAATAGAGGCTACACTGTAACTTACTCTTATCGCCATTATCCATATCAGAGAAAGGGTCTTGAATTCGAGCCGGGTTGGATATCTCATGTAAGTTATACGTTCCTAGTTGCTGTGGCGGCGGATTTGTCGGCAGTTTTAAACAAAGAAAACTGGGCGAAATTGCCAGATAAGGATTTAACGCGTTAGGGTTTTACTACAATGGTTCTTAGTAAACAGTTACAACGTCGTTTGCGAGTACGTCTGGCTGTAGTGAATGCGATCGCAATTCCAGCAATAAACTTAATGTATTACAGTAGTTTTCATTTGTGAAATTTGTAGTTTCGAAGTTTCAAACTTTCGGTATTTGTGTGGTGCTGGCGGATTCCGCGGGGGCCATATAACCGTCGTGCACTAATTCAACTAGAACATGCAAAAAGTATGTCGGGAACACAATGAAGTGTGTTACTGTGACGTTAGAGGAAGTGATTACTGATGGAAGTTGAATAAGGGTTGTTCATATAGATTTAACATATTGATTTTTGTTGTTCGTTTTTAATTTATTGATTTAAAAGAGTGTCTTGAATGTGAATTTAAATTTTCTAACATTTTTCAGTAGCCCGATAATTTCATAAGTAGGGTGTTCGAATTCGTGTGAGCGCAAGCTTGTTTAGGCAAAACTCCATTTTTTAGATACACACGCACTTGTTCTGCTAGGTAGTTACAGAAGGTACTGCCGTGACTTCCAAAAGAAAGACCGTTTTGTCGAAACGTACCAGCTTACTCGGATAAAGTAGGCCTATGTAATTGCATAGCAGCACGAGTGTTGGTGTGTTGACGTCTAGATGTCGTTAGTATCGTTGGCGAGCTGATAAGTCAAGTATAATGAAACACCTGTCATCGCCTGATACAGCCGCTGTAATTTATTTTCAAAACATTTATAATATTATTTAATATTGTATAACAATATGTGAAAATGTGACATGATTGTTAGTATTGATCGTGGAAAACCTCTTTCTATCCTTCATACGCTATCGAGTACTAAATTTAAAACACAACTATAACTTATGCCAAACATATTATCTTTAAAAAAGTATGATAATGGTTGTTCAAAAATTGTTAGCGCAATTTAAGGGCAACCTAACCCAATTCGACGATGTGGACGCCAAACAAATCGAACCCAAAATTAACTGGGCCATACCTGACTGTAAAAAACCAAATGCAAAAAATCGCAGGAGACATCGTAGATCCTAAGTTTGACGTTTGGGTTAGTTTGCTTTTGTTGGGTTGATTTGTCCCGGTTGCACATTCAAGACGAAAAATAATTAATCAAAACTTCATTAAAAAAAATCGAAACGCAATCGAATCCGACGAAAAGTTTACCGTCTTCCAAAAATTGGAAAATCATCACCGAAAATACAACGAGATTTTGAATCAACATCGACTTATCTTTGGTTTATCCCCAGATTTGATCGATTTGATTTGATTTTGCTTCCATCTTGTCACGTTTGCTTTCGTTTCATTGTATTTAATCTTCAAGGTGATTTCGACGATTGTTTGATGATTGGTGGTGCACTTTTGCGATACAGCGGCGATTATCTAATGGACAGCCTTGCAATTTTTTTGATCAGATTTATTTTTGTTATATTGAATTTTAATTTTATTTTGCTTGAAATAGTTTGATTTAAAGTCGACCGATTTAGTCGAAGTGGGTTTCCTTTCATTAGGTTTATTTCCGTTTCATACAATGGAGTAGCTTTCTGTCAGTAGGGTTTACTTTTGTTGAAGTGGTTGCTTCTACATTAGATTTTTTTGCTTGGAACAAGTTTATTGTTTTTGGCTTCCGTTTATTTTCTTTGAATTGGGTTGCGTTGGGTTGGGTTGGGTTTATTTTCGTTGGATTGGATTTACGTCGAAATGTTAACCTCTTCGATGGTATAGTCTATGGCACAGACACAACATAGGAGTTCATAGAATAGGTTCACAGAGAGAATGAAGCAAAATAATTAAAATGAAGGAGGAAAATTAAACCAAATAATGTACAAATAGAAAACATGGAAAAGCATGTAATATACAAAGTAATATACAAGTAATATTTCAATCTCAAGTTATTCAACATATCCTCGAAAAGTTCTTTGTACTTCTCTGCCTTCTCATTTCACATGAAGTTTTAAGCCACTTGACAGAACCCATCCCAAATCTGTTTTTCTTTTCTTTGACGAAATTTTGGGTCTCATTTGACTTCATTGAGACGATGGATTTATCCAAATTAGTGCATCAATGATAGTACATTGATTGATTGATCGTGCGATTTCCTTAAAATAAATAACGATGAAGACCATCTTAAAATCACCTATATACTTCTTGGAACTTAATAGCTGCAAACGGTGAGCTTTTATTATACATAAGTAGAAAAGCAATTGTTGTGTGGCTGAAGATTTGAATTAGAAACAAGGCAGAGAGATTATAAGGCGTGTAGTAGAAAATAGTTCAATTCATTTTTTATTTGAATGTGCAGTGGGTGGAATTTACAAATTTAAGTTATGTTGTTGTTAGGAAGCTTTTATTTGATTACGATAACGTAAACGTTTTAATATTTTCCAAGGGTTAGATTGGGTTGCGCTGGAAATAGCAATGCACTAAAAAAGTTAAATGAACTTTAAAGTTAAAAGATAATAAATAAAATGACTCAAAAATGTGGATTATATAATATGGAGCATTTGTAACATAACGATATGTTACCATCCACTATTCGAGATGGTGCAATTATAATTTGACAGGTTTATGTAGCATAACACGATGGCTGAACGCACACCGCGCATAACTAAACATGACAGCCCTATTGTAACAGATTCCAGCCCACTTTGACATGAACGCTGTCATGGATGGTATCAGTAAAATTTATGGTGGGAAAATTCATCGTGAAGAGTTAAAATTGTGATTGAATTGAATTGGGTTGGGTTGGATTTGATTCAGTTGGGTTGGATTGGGTTAGACTGAATTAGGTTGGGTTGTGTTGGGTTTTTTCTTCCCACGATGAGTTTTCCCACGATGATTTTTTTCACAATGAATTTTCCCAAGATTTATCTTCCGTCAATCGTCATGGACAAATGGAAAACTATTGATCTCTTTCAAACACGAACATCAATCTAAACTATGAATACAGAATTCAGAAACGAATTCCACAGATGTTCATCAAGGTTTCAAGAATTCAAACGAATAGAAACATTCAACACCATCTTCGTCCAAAGTTTACAGCCTGAAATGCCATAACTACTTAAAACGTCATATTATTTGTCTATAACGGATTGACTTTTGACTTTTCGTGACATTTGTAATCCCTGCAATTTTACTTTACTTAAATGTTTTGTTAGTATAAATATCCCCACATTTTTACATAGAATGAAAAGTAATTAATTATCAGAACACTTTTAATTTGCGATGAATGCGATGGCGCCATTCTTGAGCATTTGGATTTAAAAGAGGAAAATTAAAAATTAGTATGTTTTGAATTCTCGCAAATCCTGAATCGCTTCTATTATTGTCTAAAATAAATGCACATTAAAAAATTAAACTGTGAGTAACAAACATTCTCTCTTGAGTAATGAATTATTACCCGTGACCTGTAAATAGTTGTTGATATTACTTGTCAAACTGTGCACGATAATGTGCATGTTATTTCATGCTCGTAGAAAAAATTAAATAAAAAAATTATAATATTAAAACCTATATATTGTTAGTTATTCCAGGCTATTTAGCGAACGTAGAATCTCAATTTTACAATCTACTGTTACAATCTACAACATGCGTAGTAACGACGACAATCGACGAATATTTTATCGAGGCCTACTTTTTCGTTGCGATTTCCTGAACCGTCATCACGAACGTTTGGTCACGAACGAGGACTTTCTATATTTTTGGATTAAAGAAATAGTAATTTGAAAAGCGTGCTATCGAAAGATTTAGGTTTCGGTCGCGTATAAGTGTACATTTTTTTATTTCACATCAATTTTAAAGTGCAACACGCTGTCTAGACAAATTGTCAACGCTAACATAAATCAATATACTTTATTGGCAAACCAACGCTTTTAGCAGAACGTTACACCAGCAATATTGGAGCAGTCGTGTTGACGCAACAATTCTTATAGCGGTACTTTTTACACGAGGTAAAATGAAATTCAATTTTGAACTGATCATAAAATGCAAACAACGTGGAGGGATTCGAAACGCGCAGATAATGTAAAATTATTAGGTAAATCATTTGGGGTTAACGTAATGCTTTTTAATACCACTGGAAAGCAAGTAATCCGGACTTTATAATCCCATGATAAATTAACATATTCGCACTTTATATGTTGGAAATGGACCTATAATAAAATATAATTCCGGAAACACGTACTTATGACAGGAACAGGGCAGTTCGTAAATTTAATTATTTGTACAACCAATATGTGTATATAAAATTCTCTGCTCACAATTGTTTTATTCAATTTGTGTAAAAGGACTCGGACTGATGTGTTGATGTAAAACAATTCGCGTTGAATTGTTCATCGGCTATTATCATTTGCTTCATGGAATATTTGAAACTGCTCGACTGCATTGCGATGCGCTACTTGTGACAGGCTGTATTTCCACTCTAATTTCCAGCCGTATGGAAGATGGGAGAGATACACAAATACATGAAATAATGATCCTATCCATGCAATAAATTCAGCGAGCTTTAAATGGATAGGTTGATTGCACAGACTGATACATATATTGCATTCTTATTTGAATTTGTCATCTGATGTTAAAATGTCATAATCTATTTTGCATATGCCCTTCCACTTATCCAATATAAAGAATTATCCAATACTGGGCGTATCTAACTATGCAATGAAAAAAATAGAACCATAAAATTAAAAAGTATGTTTAAACGTTTTGAAATCAAAAGACAAGTCGTGTCCAAGATGGCAGCTATTCTATAAATACCTAAAAATATTATATTGATATTAGTCGTGTTACATGCAGTCAACTATAAATGAAAATCTCGATAATACATACAGGTATATCCTAACAATATCTAACAAAAAGGAAACATGTGTACAGGTCTCTTGAGTATGTATTACCAACCACTTAAAGTTCTGCATCAATTGCATGCAAAACTTATATTTCGAAATATTATTAATATTACACTTTTAGCCTCATTACTCGGCTTTACGTCAAAGTTCCTAACATATTAATGCAAAATACGGAAGTTTCTCCCGAAAGACTTCTAAAACTGCTCAGTTTGCGTAATTTATTAACGCTGAAATATGCAAGACTAAAGCACACCGTGCACATATCTTGAATGTTTAATAGTGCAGATAGGAGCGAACGTTTTAAGATAAAGTGAATTGCAGTAGTAACTACGTTAGCGTCGCGACGTAATATTCGGAAGAATTGTGCGCACACGATTCCTCTTTATTATTATCTTCATTGTGAAGACCGTGCTTTCCTAATAGATTGCGATTTGATATTCGGAGAGGGAAGGAAGTACACTTCAATTCGTATAATCGAGAGACTTTTTTTTAATGTAAAAACATGGCAACGGTAAACGCGACGGTAAAATAGACTACACAGCCAATTTCTGTATGCAAATGTCTTTCGGTTGACTCTAATGTCATTGGAAGTTTATTTCGGAGATAAACCTCGCAATGAATTGGACTTCAAGCTGCCTACGCCGATTGGATTTTCCACCAACATCGGCGCCGGAGTACTTTAAAACTGCTGGAAGTTGATCGTTGCTACGACGTTCTGGTGTAATTAGTTTTGATATCTTGTGGGCATTACAATTATCCAATTGAAAACTTTACGATATTGTTGTGTTCAATTGAAAAGTTCAATTTTTTGTTATTAATGAAACTTTTAATTGCATTGTAAAACATTGCTCTTATCGGCAAGTCCTTGACGTTCAGTTAGAGGTATGAATCAACTAATTTCACAATCAATATATTGGATATTAAAATTTTATATACATAACGCAGTGGACATAAACTGTTACAACGAAAAATGTAAAAAGTCAATTTGATACTGCGTCATAAATAATTGAACTGATACCTGGATTTTTTGTTCGAACGCTGCTTGATGTCTATGCAGTTTTTTTTTTGGTATGCTAGATCGTTTCAGGTGTGACTTGACATTGTATCATTTTTCTGCAGCTATTTTATCAAATCTATTTTATCAATTCTGGTTCAAGTTTGTGACTTTCTCATACGTTTGACATTTTTGTCTTTTAAAAAATTTGCGAACGCTATTACCACACTACCAACCAAAATTCTTTTTGCTGCCCTGACGACAATCGATGTGGAAGTTTTCGCAAAGTGGAAAATGTACAATCGATGGCCATACTGGTAAACATAAAATTTTGTCAATGTGAGTCAGCTACTCAACTGTGAAACACAATTTAAAATTAACACATTGACGATTTTAATTCGTAAAAAAAACAGAATTGCAAACACATATTTTAGAACGGCTTGGGGAGGGAATGTCCCTCATTGCAGACGAACTGCATGTCGGCAAAAGCACATAATCTGTACAAGTAACCTACATTAATAACGAAACCTCTGCGCAGCATTACATTTCTAACCTTGTCCTATCATTGCACATACATTTCTTAACTTTAGTAGTTGATGGTTAATTTAGTAGTTAGTTGTGCAAGTAGTTCCATATGGTAGACCGTAACATTTCAAATCTTGTGAAATAAATGAACACTTGATGATGTTTCACTGTTTTAATTGCAGTACATAACAACAAGAAAAATTAAGTTATTATATTGAGCATTAGTATTATACATGCAAAGCTGCAAAAAATCTATACTATAATTAAAATTTGTCCATGTGATAAGATTCGTTGCGGAATGTGCATACTGCGTCACTTTGCCAAATTTTCGCGATCCTTAAATAAAAACCTTGTACCCTCACTGTTAAGAAAACGATGACGTATAAAAAGATTCGAAATCCAAACAATCTCGAAGAAATATATGTCTTGTCTTTAAACGTGGTGGGTAATAAAATCATTTGAAAGTTTGCTTCACGTTGTTGACGTAGTTTCAGCCGTATAGAGATATATATTTGATATTTAATATAGGTTTAATTAATGTTGTTAGCCTTGTTATCCTATATCCGTCAGGATATTCTTTTTTGGTGCAATTTTTTCAGCTCTTGTTTATTTCGATTTCTTCGTTTAACGTGGCACAAAGATCAACAAAAATAGGTGCCCAGTAATAGATGTGTACTTAGAAATGTTTCCTGCCCGTAAATTAATTACGCTGCCACCATTTGATGGACCATAATGATGTCTTTCGAAACGTTTTCTTTTTTACATTGGCACGTACAATCTGTTTACGTATCGACGTCTTCAGCTATAAGGAAGAGAAAGCGCATTGGTTTAAGGAAATCTGGACTGCACATCGGTAACATAACATCCCTTTCACTAGATTTATGAAGCATCGTATATTTTGCTAGCCGTTATATAAATTGGAACAAAACGTGAGAAACGTTTTTAGACGTAGGCGCTCAATCAGCTTCGAGTCCCGGAACTTGAATGTAAACCTCACGAATCGGAGTAATATTATAACCGAAGAAAGCGAGATTTCTTAAACGCAATAAAATATGTGCAGGTTATGTAATAAGTGAGTGCAAGAGACATTAAACAGCACGATCGCAAATCCTTTATGGCGAACTCGTAAACAATCTCGTAGGTGGAGACGCCCGAGGAGGCCAACGTGTAATTAAACTAAATCGTTAAATCGTTAGTCTGAGCGCAGGTTCTAATTTAAAATAAACAAATGGTACCTCACAACAACCAGAATAACTATCGGCGCCGATGGAATATTTCCATTGACATGGTAAAAAAAATAAATTCCGAAAACATTTCTGACTGATTAAACCCCCCACTCGAAGAGGTAAAAGCAGTCCAATTAAAGGAAAGTGCGGACATCGCTAAATTGGCAATAAGTGTTTATTGGGACTGGACGCCTTCGCCACTCCGAGATTCTAAGAAAAACACATTTTGACCCAGTTTCGTTTTCGCAATTGAGCGGTTTCAAATTGTATAGGGAAATATTAGATTCCATCCGAGTAATTCTCTCGAAACGCTAAATTGTGAATAACAATCGAATGTTATTTTTCCAGATTGACACACCCATTACAAACACGCTGGGGCGTCCATTAATCAATGAGTCGTGCAAAATACAATTTGCTAAATTTTTCATAAAAAGCAACTGCCTGCTTGCTCTTAAATCGTGGAGTGTGCGCCAACATACACATCAGAATATAATAGTAGTCGATGTAAACCGTACATATAGATAATGTCCATTAACATTCTCAACTTCAATAATATTCAATTTTATTGCCATACATATATATGGAAGTCAGCTCAAATATTATGAAAGATTGCAAGACTTTCTGCAGTAAATGACCTTTAACACTCTTTCTTGAAACTATTTATTCTAAATGGTAAATGCATTATAGCAGGGATGGTGATACATATCGTTGGATTAATTTGTAAATTGATATTGAGTTACATAACAAGAATATTGAAAAAAATGTGGGTTACTATATAGCTTGTATAAGTTACATAAAATGCGTAATTTATTATGCTTCGTCGAATGAAAATGGCTAATTAAATTATAAATAAAATAAATGCTCATCTACTTTGGTTAAGCAATTTATTTAATTGCTTGGGAATCACGATTATTAATCTCAGTACTTCTCAAGCATGCATCATTTCCTGGAACGTCAACTTTTCACAATCAAGGAAATAACATTTATTGTTTAAATATATATTTCGAATGCATTCATCGACAATAATCTCTAAAAACGATTCACAAATATAATGATAATTTGTTAACAAGGTCGAGTAATGCATTGTTAACCGGTATTCAATAATATTGATTCATTTTTTTCACGCGCACACACAAATACTCAAGTTAAAATAAATAGAGCATACACATGTGTAAACCTTTGTTTAAATATCTCTGCAAATAAAATTGTAATTATACTCGAAATGGATCGAAATTGGTCCGAGAATTTGTAAATACCTGAAAAAATTTTTATCGACAAATTTATTCCTGACATTGCATCATGAAAATCTATAAAGATCCGTACTAATAAACAACCTTTTAGTTTGAGAGAGATTTGAGAGCGTACAGTGTCACCGAGACGTCAAAAATACGTGTGCTCATAATATAGAAAAGGCAATTCGAAACCCAAAAAATACTTGGGTGCATCGCATTAAAATTGTATGTGAAGCTCACCAGAATTCAGCAGTTTATAATCCGAACACCTTCGTATTGTATTTTTTCGAAAACCTCATTTGAAAACGAAAATGAGACACGAGATGTAATAAATAGTTTAGAATTCGATACATTTTTGTAAGGACATCGATGATTTGACGTCAGACCCTCCATAACAATTTTTATAAATACATCTGTAAGACTATGCCCAAAACTACATCAAAAATAATGGTAAAACACTTTTCTTTGGATTCTTGGAAACTGTGTCGAAATCTCCTGGTTAAATTAGCAGACGTCGCAGGTAACGTCGCTGTTATCTATTAAGCAAACTTGGTATGTCTTGCAGAAAAATGAAGAACTTGAGCACGTATCCTAGGTCTCTAGCTTAATTATGAGCTACAGCAATTAAAAAAAATGTTTCCTACTTTTTGACCCATTTATGAGAACTTTACAGCTCTGTAATTCAAAAACGAGTTACATATCTCAGAAAAAAATCATAAGTCTATACCAATAGTACACCTATGCCAAATTTTAAGATGAAATTGGTCTTTTTCCAAATTGAATTGACATCGAATGACCGTAGGTAAATCTATCTGCTACAGACTGAAAGAAATTTCGCAAGCATTAGCACAGCTATAGAGAATAACCATGAAGAATCTGGCCTGAAGAGTTGAATGACACTGGAAGCAGTTATAAAGACGTCATAGCTGATAATGATCATGAAGAGACTGAAACATATAGAAACAATGATCTAAATTATGACATACTTAGATGAAGAAAAAAAATTGAAGACTGATTATGAACGTCCTACCAATTGTAAAGTGCCTTTTACAAATGTAAACGAATTAAAATTTGACAGTTTTGCAATGGTAACCTTTGTCTACGATGCAAACAGTAATTTTTTGGGAAGATTGTCGCAATTCCTGCAAACAGCACTGTAAGATTTAAATTTTTACGGCGGCCACAATGGATGAAGAAATAGTTTTATTTTCCTTATTAGGTGTTTCCCATCGTACGTGGTTTGCACAGATTTTCGTGGCATTTATTTTGAGCACAAGAGACGCGCCACATATGAATGATTAGTGCCCTTTAGCTATGTGACATTTGCCATTTCCATGTCCAGCTAACGTTTTATTTTGTATTTTTATTGAAACGAAAATCTAAAAATCACTTTGATTTGGGACTTTGAATTACAAACCTCCACAATATTTTATACTACAAGAAAATTGTAGCGGCGTTAGTTTCGATTCCTTACAGTCTATCGAAAATGCAAAATTTAACCTAATATCGACCCGCATTGGCAAAACTTTCCATGTTTACTCCAGAAAAAAATATATAAGTATATTTAAAAAAACTTAAGTCTACGTCAACGTAATTCTTTATACTTAAATTTGCCAAATATGAATGATTTTTCTATATGAACTTTTGAAGTTGATAATCCTAAAGCAATTTCCAGACAGTTGAAAACTTTTTTAGAAAAGCGCTTGTATTTGTATTGCAATTGCAATAGGTGGCGTTTTCCTAGCGGTTAAAAAACGTTTAAAAATTGTTAAGGTGACAAAGCAAATCGCAGTACCATTAAAAAATGCAAACTTCGTGCCATTTGTTATAGTTGTAGAAAAAAAAAACACTTTCCTGGATCGGGTGATGGACATAGATTAAGAACATTAATTTTTCATAGCATCATTTTTCAATTTCAGTTCGGGTCGTTATGTGTCTCTTCATGTATTTCATGTCATCAATTACTTATGTGAATGATTAGACTACATATTGCTGTTGATCGGGTGCTCCAAGAATTCTAATAGATATTTGTAATGATATCGTATACATCTTCTTTGTGTTGAATTTTGTTGCAAGCAGATCATAATAAAACATTGTCCCAATACTTCTGGCATTTACCAGGTCTCGTTTTCCATGCGCCTTTACTTTAGGTCCCCAATTATGTTTTTTATTAACTCGTCCTATATTCTCGTACCCTCCCCCCACGTCCTTTCATACCTTGAGTTTTTTATCATTCATGTTTTGTTCATTTTACAGACTCCCACATTTATTTTCTAAGTACTGTTGTTATCTTTTTAATTGCGTTCAAATTGTTTGCATCATAGTTATTTTCACCCTGCCCCAATAGATTAAATATTTTCTATCACACAGTTAAAGACACTAAATTCAGCTGTCAACGAAACTCCGAATTTTTTTGTGCACCACTTAAAACTACTTGATACAGTCTGTCAAGTTTAAGCGAATAACGGTAATCGTAATTTAATTTGAACATATGTATCATAATCTAAGAAGTAGGAGGAAAGGTTTGAAATGTTGACCATATATGCAGCACATTTAAAAAGATAATTATGGTTACTGCTGAAGAGGTATATAGGGGACGAAATTAAATATAAAGAATCGTGAAATAGAAAGATCTGCGTTAGTCAGCCATAAATGACCTAGAATTGTTAATTGCTAATGTCCATCATAACGGGCCTACATAAGCTTCCAAGACAGCGAATGGAAATAAAGTGAAATTTCTGAGGTAAATTATTTTGAAACAATGATGAAGGACATACAGGAAAATCTTAAATATCAAAGTAATAAACAATTTGATAAACACCAAAATGAGAGGAGCAAAAGGGGAGTGTAAAGCGTCGAGAATCGGAGGAAGTAGAAAAGTGAGTAAAGAGGGCGAATATCCTATGTATCACAAAGTAGCTAAAGGGCTATGGGTTTCAATGGTTCAAACTCTCGAATCTTTTGGTAAATTCTGCGTCGTAGTTCTTCTTCATTTTGGGCTTCCCATCCACCGTCGTAAACTTTTCTACCGCGTAAAGCCAAAATCTCTTCTATATGACGTTCCTGTGGAACATTCAGAGGGTTATCCTCTTTAGGTACACATGGGATGTTTTGTTGCCTTAACCAATCTTGCGTTCTTCTCGCATAATGGCACGATGCCAGATCCGGCCAGAACATAATATTATCATAAAAATGATGCGTTTGAATAAAATTCACTAATTCTACGAATATAAATGTCTGCATTTACAGCTTCGCCCCTAACTCGCTTAAGATAAGGTTGAAAAACTAGCTTCCGAAATGACGCATCAAACTACTACTTTGTCTTCAAATTTTTCTTATACCTTACGTCATTAGTTACCTTATTTCGGAGTTAGATAATGTAAAATATTTCTCCTTTTCTAAAATTATCGTGGCATTGTTTTTTAAATGTTCTAATTTTAATTGTCTGGAGAAACTTGGAATCCTCTCTAATTGAGCAGCCGTGTATTTTGGACATTTTTGTCGCTTTCTATATTTTAAATTATTTCTGCTAATTTCCCTCTTTGCTGTCACATGGAAAATGTGAAATCTTCGGCCTAATCTTCTGATTGAAACTCCTTTTCTATTTCTTGCAGATTGTTGTCTTATATTAAATTAGAAGACGCAAATATGTAAATAAAGGGAATTAAAAACATCTTTAAACACAAACAGAAACAATCATATATGGAACAACAAAAATAAAACGTTTAAGTTATCCATCGGTATAACCGTCTCGTACTGCCGAATACGTACATCAAATAATGCAACATATTCGCCTGTTCAACAATCGTCGGCAATAAAAGTTGACGCCTCACGCGAATATAAACAACTAAAGCGTTTCGGGACACAAGACGCGACGAAGAGCTACACACGAAAGCGCTTGTAAGTCGTACCGAAACGGGACTGAATAAATCGATATTCCGGAAATGTATGTACAGCGATTCTCCGGAACGACCTACACGGTTCCGTTGTGCGCGAAACGTTCGCTTCGATGATCGCGTTCGTTTCACCGGATCAGAGACGTTCAGAGCTATCGTCGAGTTTAATGACAGCGTGCGAAACAGAATAGAATTAACTCGGAAAACCAGAGTCGTTTCATCCGTTGCGTCGAGTGGGTGTACAACACCTACTGCGAATCTCCTTATTTAAAAAATAAATATATAAATAGGACTTATTTATACTTGCAAATGATTTGTAATATACAACATTACGTACCCTATATATTACACTCCGATACAGTTATTTCACAGGGGAACATTAGCAAAACATATTTTAAATTATATCTAGAGTTACTGTCATGACCAACAGTGACGGAGTTAAAATTATGTATCAGCAGGGATCAAAAGCGTCCATGGTGCAATTTCCCTAGTACTTTAAAATTAATACCAAAGTAATCTATGTATCGATGAAATTAGCATAATATGAAGTAAAAATTCCGGAGAATACGTCAAACTTTCTGCCCCGCGGAGAACGCCCGCTTATTTCAATTCAAATGGGCATTTTACTTTCGTATCGTATCCTCGAGTTATTTTTGGGTGAAAGCGCTCAACGGTAACTGTATCTTTGAAGAGATGGTCACTTGAGGATCGCAATTAAAATACGATAAAGTTCTACGCAAGTGAAGGCTATGTAATTACATTTCACTGCGTTCACGTAATCTACTAATATCAATTATTGTTGTATGGACGTCGTAATTATTAGAAAATTTTTGTGGTGGGTGCGTCATCTATTCACTTTCACTGAAACTACTAACATAATTCACACCCGCATATTGAAACTTATTTGGGTATTGCCGATTATGTAACAACGTTAATTGTGCTTCGTAAACTTAAAATTTTAATATTAGCATTTAGTTAATGGGCGACGAGGATTAAATTATTACGTAAGCTTGTTATCTTACATACTCCGCCTTAAATTCGGAGCAATTTCTTAGAGTGCAGTTTGATGTTACAAGCACTACTACTAGAATTATATGTTTTATCGTGCGCCTTCGTCTTCGATTTTTAAAAATTATACTCAATCTATTGAGGATCCGCAGTTCGTAGATACAACGTTTGAAAGATTTAATCTCCACGAAAACTCCGACCAGACTCACGTCTTTAGCATATAAGAAAATATATTTTATATGAATACTTGCAAAACACTCCAACCATGTATACATATTTGCATTTCGATTACAGTTTCATTTAATTTTCAAATCGAGTTTTTAATTTGTCAACTCAATGGTTTGTTTTGAACAAACTTGTGCGAAAGTGATATCAGTCATCGTAGATTCTCGTCTAACGGATACAAAGGCACGATCAGAGGGAAGGTTAAAAAGGAAATAAGTCGTAAGCGTGGCTATAACGTATCCATTGTGAAGTAGTTTCAAAGGAGCTCCAAAAAATGCATTATACATATATCGTGCCTGTTTGTTCCCACCATATAGATTTATATAAAATGTTCCAGAATTCCCAAAAGAAAACGAACGCTTAATTGCTCTAAATTATTTCACCACTATGAACATAAATTAGGTGTGAAATGCAGTAACTACAAGATAGCTAGTTTAATCGGTTATCGGTGAGGTAGGGACTTTATCTCTCTCTCTTGCATTCACTGCAACTACTCTTTTCATAGTACTCAACACGTCGTTGCCAGATAGCCATGTAATTTTTGTCAAATGGCATTGCTTTACTTTCAATTTTCGTCCTTTTCAAGACGAGCCTACTATAATCAATTAATTTGTTGATTTTCGGATGAGAGTGGAGATTTTTATTATTAAATCTAAATGTAATAATAAAAGACCACAGTGTATAATATGAGATAAAGACTTGCCGCAAAGGCGTTGGTGACACAAGAGATCAGGGGAGATATAAAACACAGACAAGGTATTTCAAGTATGGAAAAAAAACAAAGAAAATGATGAACAAAAGGGATCTCGGAACATATTACACAACGCGAGAAATTTGATCACCATCGCACAAAAATGGCGAAGATATAATAGTACTTTTGTAAATTCTTGGAAATGTCAAAATAGGCCATGAGAAAAACATGGAACATTAATAAAATATGAGGAAGAGCCAAGAAGAAAATTGGGGACGACGAAATCAAGAAACAACTCAATTTGCCAGAGGAGCAAATTACAAATAATTGTCGGTACACAGTGGAGGGTTATCGTTCATAACTGTGGTGAAAAAATATTTAAAATCAAGATAAAAACTAAGTCTCAATGTGGTTATTTATGGAGGAAATAACGATCGAAAAATTGTTCGAAATAATAGACGGCACGAGATGTAAAAGAATTTAAAGAATTTTTTAACTCTCCGATACACAAAAAGCCACGAAAGATATCACTGTTCCCAGTGATAGAGGAAATAATAGAAATGCACGTCTCAGGGAAAACATGGAGTTATCTCCAGACATTAATAATAGTAGACAATTTGGATACCAGAAAGGAAACGGAACGACCATGCGCCTAAAAAAAATCGTGAATGCTGTAAACGACAAACTACACGAGCTTTCTCTGTTTGTGGACTTCTCCAAGGCTTTCGATTTAATAAACCAAGAAATTATTTGAAATAATGGAAAGGTCTGGCATAAGAGGGTTGGTAGAAAACTATCTGAAAGATCCAACTTTATCGATGACAATATGAGAAATAGGAAGGAGAAACAATGATGGGTGATATTATACTTGTTGTACGTAAACGACTTTGGAAAGTGCTTCAACAAATGCAAATATATATGCCAGCTCCAGTTAACATATCGATTCACAAAGATTTAAGCAAGGCTGAGAGGTATTTGCAACTTGTGATCAAGAGCACAAAAACGAAGCTCGTGTCGCCCCTAAGTTATGGAATAGGGATGCCCCCTATCGTACACAATGCCTTGTCATACTTTCATCAGGAAACCAATGAAGAGCAAAGTGGGTGCATCACGGTGATAGAAGACGTACCACAACACAAATACCTCCGGGTATTCATCGTCCAGGCTTGTAGAGATGCCTGATTAACTCCTGGGTAAAACGGCCTGTCCCACTTCACTGGAAGTTTCTACTATTTGAACGAATTAATACCTGAAGATGCCGTAAGGAAACCATACTATATCGAATCGGTTCAAGCTCTGCTACAACAATTTAGGGAACGGCGTCAAATTATCACCTGGATTGACTCCAATAGTTGCAACACCCAATCTGACGCCAAGAGAAAAACAAGATCACTAAAAATTGTTAAAAATCGTAAAGTCGAAGTAAGATAAGATCACTATAACACTTTCCAAGAAGCTCACTTAACACAAAAGCCAGCAACGATGGTACCTACAAGGAACCAACAGTTAGAAATAGCTATTTATCAAAGTAAATGTCGATAGTGATACCATCAATATTTATTGAAATTCCAGAAGAAATAAGAAACCTGGAAAGTGTGTAAGTGTGTAAAAGGAAGAGGTGAAGAATTGGTTGCTCAAAGAGGGGTAGCTAAAAGAGAAGAAAAGTGATGACTGCAACGATAGTGAATCTCGCCGCTGATAAGCCTCGACCTGGTGGCACCAGACTCTGATAACACTGGACAGTCTATGGAACTATTTTTTTAGCGACAAGCCACCATAGGAAGTTAATAGGATTTATTTAGGTTTTGCGTTTAATATTAGTGGTGGTTAGTGTTAATTTATTTTATTTCTTATTATTGTGTCTGAAGCTAAGTGGATAGTCCTCAGCAGTTATGGGGCGAACATGGCTGAGGGTAGGAAATTAATGAAGGACATGTCGAGGCATTTTTTATTAAAAATATATTTTTGAATAATAAAAAAAATACTACAAAAACAAGCTTTCCCTTTATTTTAACACCACTGACCATAAAAGTCGACAAAAGCTATACAACGATAAGACTGCACACTGATAAATGATCCATTCTCATTGCTGGAAATCATCACATGATGATCGCACATCGTTTGATTTTACAGCCGTTTATAAATACAAAATCACGTAGACGCCAACCGTGAGTCTTAAGAAACTTTACACATTTGTCTAATTAAATCTACTTAATTTGCACTTGTCCAACTATGTCCTGAAACACGTATTGCAACTTTAACACTAAAATATAGTTTGGAGACCTGTAGTGATATATCAAATAACTAAATAAATTTTGATATTACTTTTAGCTCTACGGTAATGCATTTCCAATTCACGTTAAAACTATGAAAGAAAATGGAAATCTCCTAACTTTGTTGTCTAAATTATTTATTAGAAGTTGTCCGTTTAAAATTTTTCATACTGAATACAAAGTCAAGCCCACTTTGCTTTTACGCCACAATGTACACATTTGTTATATGGCATCAATTTATTTACGTTAAGACTGAGATATTCCATGTTGGTATAGCTTTCAACATCGTGTTTTAAATAAATCAAGATTAACATTGCACAAATAATCAAACGTACATATGATCTTGCACGCGCTAGATATTTCTGCAATATTTATATTTAAACAACGAAACACGTTGTTATAACTTTTTACATTATTCTTTCAATAATCTAAGCAGTTCCACTCGGAAAGTACTTTCATTGGATAACCCGAAAGTACTTCCATTGAATAATTACGTAACCCAAGCGAGTGGTAGTTTATCAATTAACAATTTGAAACTAAAATTAATTGTAAGAAATTATAGAGCTGCGAATTTTTCAATTCAAACTATATCAGATAGGTATATGCCGCTGGTGTTTACGTTGGCCACTTTAATTCTACAACTTGTTGACCAATTTGTCGTATCTAAACTATTACAGATAGACATATGCTATCGCTGAATATATTTTGGACATATCACTTTACTTACTACAACAAAATGCAGTGTCGATCACGTAACATAAACAAATCTTACTACTATGCACCAGCACGATATGCACATTACAGGTCGCCTTAGCAAACATGAGTTTCCCGCTTTAAATATTTTAAATAAAATTTTTGTAGTTCGCATATTTTCCGACTCTCATGTTTGCTAAGGGGAGCTGTGCTAGTACTAGGGACCCCCACCTTATTTGTGCACTACGCACAAATACCCTCGGTTTCAAATCTCATCCATCGGAGAGTCAAGAAAAATAAACTATGGCAAACGAGAATTACACCAAATGAGCGTGGCCACAATAGCACCAAATAACGAACTACTCAATGCGGCATTGAGTATTGACGCGTAGCAGTATTTCATTACACATACATGTAGCAATTTTGTGAAATTGTGTTGTGGTGGATAAATACGTGGCAAGTTAGTTAACATAGCGTTTGTCAGATTATGCAAATTCTCAATTGTGCTTCATACGCCTAAAATTTTAACGCATGCATATTAATGTATTCTACAATTATATATAGTAATAATTTATATTAATAATACACAAGGCTGCTCAATAAAAATGTAAATAGATGTAGAAAATAGGTTGAAGATAGAGGTAATATAAGGATAACTTGTAGTATTGTTAATAAAAAAATATTTTATAAGTATTTATTTGCGCAGGACAAAACTTGTATTTTTTGCTCTGACCTATTTTTAGTTCCCTTCATAATCATTTTCCGGTCTGTAAACATGTTTGATATTGAAACGTCTACTACAGCTTTTTGCCCCCAACTGCAAAATTAAAGCTTTCGACGGGCATTTTTATACATATTCGTTGATTGTGACATTGTTTCTTTTCGTAAAATTTACATCGCTCACTAAGATGAACGCACACATGATTATTACAATTTTCAGAAATGCTTACGTTTTTCACAAATTATATGTTTACTTAGAAATAATAGGTAAGTTTAATTTACGAGTATGTGATTATCTGATTGTGAGCTTAGAGTTATTAACATGCTGCTGGTATTATACAGGAATACAAACGAAATTAATATTAAGTATATAGCTCTAGTCGGTCATTTCCGCTTTCGATAACTATCTAAACCTAACGCTGAACTTAACATTAACGCATTAAAATTAAGCCGATATAGAACTACTGAATGAACTAAAAACGCAATACGAAATAACAATTCAGTAAATGTTTCATGGATTTGAATGAAAATGCGACGTTTTTAGTGGTTTGTGTTTTTTTTACATGAGTACTAAAACCGAACGATTTTATGATCGATGTTTTACCAAGTAATATGGTTTTATCGAAATTGAAAACATGTCGTGTGCATTTAATGTGTTTAGATAAGGCTGCGTCATTATTTATGTGCCATGTTTTACGTGAATAAACGTTTGTTTAAATGGGTTGTTTGTTCAACTTAAAGCTGATGGGCAATTGATGTTAGTGTAAAAAAGTGCCAAATTCAAATAATGTTCAACTACTAATATCCACCCCTTGGTGTGCGTATCAAATACGCGTAACAAAGTACAGGAGCTTAATTTTATTTCACCAATTCTGTGGCGTGATTTCGTGCACTCAAGACCCACAGTTCTATTCTGAGTGACTACGGATTTGGCCACGTAACAATGAATAAAATCAATAACGTGAATGAATATCCGCAAAGTACGATAAAAAGACCAAAGTTCCAAACTTTCTTTTGAGCTGAAGTTCAGCAGCGCAGCGAAGCCAAGTCTAAAGAATTTTCCTTTTAGTTCGCCTCAGTAGACAGGTTGTATAAACAAAATGATACGTCATTAATTTTACGTCGACGTCTTATCATATAAACTGAAATACTGGAACTTTTCAATACATTCCTAAATGGATCAGTTATATACACCCTGTGACAAAGTAAAAATTAACGGTTGCTTGCACACGAAATAATCGAAATTAGTGGGGTTATAAAGCGATTATTAGTATTCTTCAACTGGAAACGCTGTGCACCCTAAACGATGTATTGTGATCAATTAAATCGATTATCGATGAGAATATCACATAATTGCCGACAAGTGTTAATATGACGTTAAAGTTGTGTACATGAATGTACTTTCTGACGTAACTCAACCAAAGACGTACAAATATTTATATAAAACAACACGAACAATTTAAAAGTGCTAAAATATAAATTCCACAAAGTGGAAATGCATTCTGCGTAAGGTAATTAAAATTCAGACGTCGGTTTACGACCACAAAGCTTTAAATTTGCTATATTCTCGCTGAAAGTTACAAACTGCTCATTGCAGTAAAGCGTACATATATTGCATTAGTTCAATTTACGATATGATAACATTATGTTGCAGTTTGTAGTAGATAGCCACGCACTCAAATGTTTGCAGCAAATTTCAATTCTATAACATTTACCGGCGGTGAAATTTGCATAAACAATGTAAATAAAATAATCGGTGTGGCCAATTCCAATATATTACTCAAAGTGCCCCTACATGTGTTTATCGATGTCGAAGCTATGACAAACCGGCAGACGATTTATAGACCACGAATATGACATATCGACGTTTATGCGACCTCGTCCTTCGCATACTGCATTTTAATTCGGTTACGTATTCGAAAGAAATAAAAGAAACTTGACTGTATCATAAATTTATTTAATAGTTAAATATGTTCGTTCGATGCCATAAATTGTAAAATTCTATTTTAATAAAATCGCTTAATTTTAGCGTCGATTTTTTGCCGCAGTTCAACCCCACTTTTTACGTAAGTAATATCAATGCTGGGTTTAAACACCTATAATTTAGACGCCAAACTTTCTACATTAACAATCTTTTGGGGCAATGTTCATGGTAGAGGATCATCAATTTGGAATTACACCGCAGTAAATGTAGTTCATGCCAATGCCGCTGGGATTAAAGTTTCCAAACTGTCTCACGATCGTTTATGTTTAATTTTTGATTTTAATTTAAATATAGGAAAACTAGAATTTATATACAAATTCATAACACATTGGCAAATGTATTTATCGTTGCATTAAAATAAACGAGGGTCGACAACAATAGCTGACTTCGTTTTTTTTAATTTAAGGGAATCGAATTAAATAATAATTAAACAGGCTTTAGGGATTTAATAATTTTTAAATACTCTAGGCTCTGATATTCCGAAAATTAAACCATTATGACAAATGAGAATGTACTATTTCAAAATTCAATAACTTGAAGCTGAAAATGCTAAAAATTTCGATAAAAAAATCATCGAGAATATAGTGTGCCTCATCGAACTTATACATATACTGCGATTTTAGTAAGAATAAGTTAATAATTTGCAAAATAAAAACGTTCGTGATTCGATGAAACTTGGATGTTGGGTTTGAATAATATTTATAAAAGGATTTATAGTTAGAAGATAACAATTTCCATTAGGACTTGGAATCAAACAGAATCTTAGATTAGAATTTAGAAAAAACATGGGGAACTGCATCTAAAAAAACGGTTACACAGGCACCTTTACGAGTTAATTTGACAGATAATTCGATCCAAATTTCGGAATGTAAATATTACACCTAGAGAAGAAGGCGTGCGTGCAGCTGATGGAACGTATGCACTTGTCGCTTTGAAATTCAGAGATACGAAGAAAGAATACAAATGCAGAACCCGAATTCAAAAACTGATGAGAGAGGAACTTAAATGATGTGGGAAGTGGTGTGTGGGACAAGTAAACAAAGTGAACATAAAAGCAAACCGAATGGTGGATATCAGACATTAAGCAGCAAGTGAAAATTAAAAAGAAGAGTTGGCAAAAATACTTAAATAAGAAGACGATGGCAAGCTCTGAGGAATATAAAGAGCAAAAAAGTAGAGTAAATAACATGGTAACCAAATCAAGGCAGTAAAGATGAAGAGAGATAAGGGCAACGGGAAACTGTTCTACAGAGTCTTGAAAAACAGTAAATAGTATGGAATAGTAAACAATTTAGTAATAAAAGGAGAAAAAGGAGAGATATTAACGGAAGAAAGAGAAATAATGGAGAGATGGGTAAGTTACTTTCAGAAATTAATGGAAGGACGACAAGTTGAATAACAAATGTGAATTGAAGGAAAATTGGTAGAAGAAATTATAACTTTGGGAGAATTAAACTATTAATATATTGAATATTGTTAATAAATGGGGCATGGAGGATATCGTAAAGACTGTAACAATGACAGGGGAATAACATTAATGAGCACAAGAATAAATATAATGGAACAAATACTTGAAAAACGAATAAGAAAACAAACAGAACCAACATTAACAGACGTACTGAGTGGTATCAAAAAAGGGTATAACAAGACCATATTTTCGCGGTAAAAGAAAAAATAAGTAGAACACTGACGACGTCAAAAACACCATAGGCTGTACCCAATCGAAGTACCCTTCGCAATTCCTCTAATTAAAGCCATATAATTTTTTTATTTGATATAAAGGCATAATGCAGAAAATAATTTGCATTGTGGTCCAAATAAAATACAACATACACAAACACAAAAATAAATAATTATGACCTCCTTTATTTTCAGTTCTGGTAGACTACCGCCTTGCGTAGTTTATCCAATAATAGCTTTGTGCAATTTATATGTATCACATACAAGTGGAATGAAGTTAGTATTGAATATGTGCTTAGAATGTCGGGCAGGAGGATGGTCATTGTGGACTAGCTCGACTATTAGTTCTTAATGACTTCTTCAATCAAACAAAATTAATATTCAATGATATTGAATCGAGTGACTGCTGTGGCCATAATCCCCCCCCCCCCGCAACTGTATTCACATTTATATCCCCCTCTGGGGTAGGGCGTAGATCGGTAATGCGGTTTTTCAATTTGCAATTAGTTGACGTGTACTAGATCGATTGCCCGGTGCATTATAATTTACACCGATCCTCACTTAACTGACAGGTTGGCACACAATTCATTATAAACTTTTCGCCGAACGGCGATGGTCCAAAAGTTGGCCAACACTGAAATGTGAAACGATTATTTGTGCATCATGTATATTTATTTTATATATTCAAAATGTTCTTCACTACTTACATTGTTGAGCATTGCATGTCCGGAAACTTTATCCATTACTGTTCATTGAAAGCCATATTAAGGCATCGGCCGAAATGTGCATCAGTTTCAACGCAAAGCTCATTAGGATCGGTTACTCGTAATATAAGTACAACTCAAGCGTATTATGGAAGTTCCCCAAGCCGCAACAAACTCGGTCGGATTTCTTGTTTTGTGCATCGCGCAAAATGTAAATTTTGCGGTTACATTCTAAACCCCGGCAGATGTTTTCCTTGAATTACATATTTGCATAAATTACGATTTTGCAATAAAGCCGGAATTGTGCACATTACGATCAAATATCTTGGAAAACAGTAATAACATACGCTTCACCTGCAATCTCCAATTAATTAATATTTAGCTGTGTTATTTTAATCCAGGAATTGCGTTTTCAATATTAGTAGAATTGAACATAAATCAATAAAAGCGAAGCCCGCGATTCCTAAAAATATATGAGATTACGTTAGATTTACAGAAATACGCCACACATTTTAAACGAGTTGGGAGAGCGTTCGATTTTTTGCGAATGACGAGTTTGAAGTCTCGGGCTGATTTCATATGTAAACTTGGCGATTAAATCGTAACTCTCAAAATAAAATCACAAACGTTTGATGTCTGCGAACGTCTAAACTCTGATATTACTTAATGAAATATCTACCGACTGACCTGAAACAAAATGCAAAACGTATTTGAACAAAAATTTCCTTTTACTGCAAATGTAAGCGCGTTTATTGCCTTCCACTAGGGAACGCCTTGGGAGTCATTTGTATTTATTCGTACATACTCGGACTTGACTTTTATCGTTGACTGTCTTCTAATTCTTCTCTGTTATTTTCAAATCAAGCGATTCTTGCCACATTGAAAATTGTTGACTCATGCGTTTCTAACTTTATATTTTCCAACAAATTCAACTCTTTAAATTCTAAATTCCTCAACTTTAAGGTAATTGTTTTTGAGCAATTGACTTGTTAATGTCAAAATAAAATTAATTATTAATTTCATATAGGTGTCAGAATTTAGTCGGTTGGCAACCACTTGCTACAAGTTTGTACTTTTTAGTCTACTTTTTCACCGGTTACTATAGCATTACTATTTCCTTTTTAAAGTCTTAGACTGAACTTTGCGGACTCAGTTTCAAGCCTACATACTATTTATAAAGTCATTTGCAATAAAACTGAATGAAGAGTAGGGGCCAGTATAACTCACATTTGATCCCAGACATACATTTTTATATTACTAGTCATACTAAACTGAAATGATCATCAGTAGAGGATTGTACGAACCTGATAAAATATAATAATAATAAGAACCTTTATTTTTCATCTTTCTCATCGTTTTACATTTTTTTACCTTAGTACTACCTCCCTTAACACCACCTCGATCGTCCTAATTACAAATATTCTATATACGTTCTGTCTGTATTATGTCCAGCCTCCACCGCTACTTCTCCCTATTCTCCCACACTCCTCACACCAGTGCTTCCATTCGTCTCTTCCTTTCCCGCATGCCTCACACCTCTTATATTTTTCCACCATCCAACCCTCGTTCGTCTTCTCTTCATTTTCTCATCTAAACCTGGCTATAATCTTCTCATCTTCTGCCTTTTTGCCTCCTCCCAAATACTTTGGCTAAGATAAAATACATAAATGTTAATTTGGTAAACTATTTGAGCCAGGCAATACCCATACACTGGACATTTATTTCCAGAATGCTAGAGAGCTGCGATCAAAGTCACATATTTTCTATCTGAATTCTTGTGAATTCGGTTATGGCATTTTTGTAATATTTTTCTTTTAAATTTTTATAAATTGTGCAGTTAACTCTGATAAGTTGCTGGGAAACGACAAATTATCAGAATGTTACTGCACAATTCTCGAATTTATAAACGTTAAGACGTAGTTTTCTTTCTCAAGGCAGATTTCATTTACGTATAATAATGTGGTAATTAATTATTTATTAAAATTATTTGTAAATCAGATAAATGCAGTAATCAAAACTGTAGTTTAAATTTTTCTAGGCTAGTTTCTGCTAAAGTCTCTGCTATCGGTAGATGATGGGTCGCGTGTTTTGATGGCCTCATTGGTCTGATCAAATCTGCAGCCACTTGAATATCCGAAACTTGAATAAGTAAACTGTTTGATCAGTTTATCGGTGTAAATTGTTAATTGTTAAAGTTATATTTATGTGCACTGGTTCAAGATACAGATATTTATTTCGTATTAACCTGCCCGGACCAAGCCATTTGGCCGCACGAAAAGCACATTGCAAATGCAATTGTATTAACAAAATATTTATTAAAGTCTATACTGTATGTGTATTTTCTCCAATCGTCAGTAGCGAGATTATTTTATAGATTCCTTATAATAATATTATAAATTCTATTAAATATGATAAACTGTTTATAAACAGCAACAAAAACAACAAAAGTAACCAAAATATAACGGAAACAAGTCTGGTCATTCTGTAATACTTTATTCAATGGTGTATAAAAGAGCAATTACAATTACAATTACAAAAAAATGGTTTTATTTTTTTATTGACTTCTGGATGTAGTACAGAATTATTTGTTACAAGATTTCTGGTGATTGTAATAACATGTCAGATTTTAATCAGCCTATTCAAATAAACCACCCCCGCGCCCATTGCTGCAAAAATGCAGAGTTAATGCTTTACAACCTTCAGGAAGTCGTATAACTAATTATTGTTATATTTACGTTCAAGACGAGATACCCAAGAACCCTTGATTTTTCAGACCATTTTTTAAACGACTCCTGTAAGAGCTCCGCGACACATTATACACAAGTAATTAATTAGTCGCTTCTGGAGGTTGACAAAATTATTTATTACCAGAATCTACATTAGCTGTGATGAAAGAGAGCAACTTTTTTCAATACCTTTGCTGAAAAATTACCCCCACACGTACCATACGAGTGTTCAGGTCGGATTTTAATATTTATTTACAGATTCCCGAGGTTGTAAAAAATAAAAACTATTATCTTGTAATTGCAGTAACTAATGTTAGTTTTTCATTACTATCGCATTATTTCGTACAAAATAGTTTAAAAGTATTCCTACATGTTTAACACCTTATTTATCATTTTGGGATAATTTTGTATATGGGGGAGCTAGAGTCGTTGTCACGATTTGACGCGTTGTTCGTCTCATTATGAAATGTTTCTTTGTAATTGTCGCGGATTTTTCTTTCCACAAATTCTCTAATTCGTTAACACGTTAAATTCTAAATTCCCAAATAAATTCTAAACTTTATAAAAATAATTGTTTTTGGTTAATTCTAATTTTATAACAAAATAATTTATTCTCGTTGAATGATAATCTAAAATAGTTTTTTAAAGTAACATTAATGTTTATCGACAAATCTAATTCATTTACAATTGTCAGTGCCCTAATCGCCTTAGGCGAATTGTACCCCTATGAACTTTTTCATCAGTGAACAACAACATATCAACACTTAAATATTTTCATAGGAACTTTAATTTATTATTGTTTATGTATTTTTTTTAATGTCAATTTGCCCAATAAAAAAATATTTTATATTTATATTATTTTTCACCTCATATTGATTAAAATTAACTTAATAAAAAATATATAAATATTATTTACAGTGTTCGAAATATTTATTTTCCAATATCCAGTAACGCAGCACCGCTTTATCCAATCGCATTGTTATTTCCATTGAAAGGCAGTCCCAGATTAGACACAAACAATACCGGTTGAGAGCGCATCGAAACTGAACAATTTCATCTCCGAACTGTGCTTCGAGCCTACATACAATTTAGCGTCGTTTCATATAAAACTGTGTGGAGACTTGGAGAGTAGAGGCTAACGTACTTGAGATTGGCTCTCAGACATGCTTTCGCTCTCGCATTAAATCTCGTCATACGAAACTAATCTGTGATCGCACCATAAGATCGATGACGTATGGAACTAATTTCAGGAAAATATTGTGCTTGTCGCGTGTTGTGTGCGGTTACTCTGCGTGGCATTTTCTATTTATGTAACTGTGCGTCATCTGGGCTTTTTAATCGTAGAAGCGGATTTGATGTATTATAGAAAAGTATTCTTCTTTTCCATTATACATTGATTGAGACTTGCTTTGCAGTGTTTGCACAAATTGAATCTTTTAGTTATTCTTGCTGTGTCTGACTGGCTTGGTCGTTCAACATACACTGTTCGATTTCTTGAGTTCAACTGCCTTGAGATGACCTAACCATTGGTTATGTGCGAACCATACAATTTGCATATCGTTGTTGGCTGGGGGAAAAGCCCTAGGATTTTCAGTTTGGCTTATCCTATAGTCTGGAGGCTGAGCATGGAAAGAACAAAACGCAAATTTTCGTCGAGTGCTGTATATTTGTCTCAACAAAATGATTAATATTTAACTGAAATAAAATGTACGAAATACAAAGGCACATTAGAATGTTTCAATGGCAATAGCAATTTAGACTAGTGGGCAGTAAAAAGAGTGATATGCTAAATAGTTCTATGGTAAAAATGTAAACCATAAAATTCTTAATGAAAGCGGAAAGTTTTATTGAGAGTGGATCTGAATATTATTTATAATAATGAAATTATATATATATATATATTTATTATAAATTTCATTAGGTGTACCGATGCAAAAGCAAACTACGGTACTATCTCCTTAATTATCTTCCATGTATATCATAATACTTTCATTTAGGATAAAATTAAATTGGAAGTCGTTAATTTAATTGATGGCCCGTAGAAATTTAACTAAATTTAATCCCACTAAGCGCCGTTATACTCCCGTGGATTTTACACTGAATACATTAAACTATGTATTTAATCGCAGATTAAAATTAAAATTTTCAACACATCGAACAGTTAATTAGCAATATTCACAGATTATTAAGCATAATTCATAGATACATTAACATTTCGTAAACATTAATAAGTCATTGTTATAATATTGGATAACGTTGATATAATTTATATAATAGCTCATTTGAATACAACAGATTACCAACGATATGTGAAAACATATAGCGCAACACAAAGCATGAAGCGTTACTTGTTGTTAGCAAACATTCCTATACCTACGTAATTAGGATCAAGTGTATTGTTTCTCTACGATTATATTCAATACACATAAGCTTCAATAGGTTAGATTGAAATGTTTGATATTTAGCTCCATTTGCATTACAGAGTCTTGGTTCAGGTGAATGCGTATAAGATTGCGCAGAGTTGTGTCTAATGACATACACAATTGCAATCCTGAGCTATGTTTCAGCATATTTGGATTGGAGGTGGAGTGAATGATTCTATATACCTTTACTACTGTCAATTGTGGAGAGCTGGAGACCTGCAGTGCTAATAAAAGTATAACGAGCTTAATAATTTCGTTTAAATTTTGTTTAAATTTTTGAAGTATCATTTCCAATATCACTCTCGTTTTGTATTTATTTTTCATTTAAGTACAGGTAGTTTTAAAAATTGCAATCTTTATTCGGCTAGAAGCTACTATGGGTTTTCGTTTTGAACTTAATATATAATTTAATTGGGTTGTTTTATGTGCTGTTATTTGTTACGATTTTGTTCTGACGTAATTTTCAACAAAATATTATCATTGTCATTATGTCGATTTTATTCTATTATATTTGCTGTGTTAAAGGAATTCAATTAATTAATTTTATATACAAGGGTGTGGGCTTTTTGTGCGACGCTGCCTGATGAAGTGTTTGAATTAATGACAATCGTGTTTATTTGATTAATGAACTTTGGTTTCAATAGAAATTGTTTGCCGTTCTTGTTGATTTTTTAAAATGTATCTGTTATGTTACTTTCTCACATCTTTGAGCACAATCCGCCCAACCATATTGCTTGCTATTGGCGCCCCAATTTCCAAGCCTTACTTGATAAAAAATATAAAATTGAAAATGTGCTCGAGTTTGATATCACCGGAATTGAACGGGTTATTCAAGCACGAAATGTTTGTGCCGTTTCATGAAAAAGTAATTCAATATCCGCGTTTAATAAACGCCTTTGCATGTCGGTTCGGCCAAACGAAATTCCACGACAGACAATGAAACCCAACGGAGCGGGCGCATTTCAAAAAATATAACGAAACGTATAAATCGTCTGGCGGTTGTTTCGCTCCAGCAGAATATGCATTTTCATCAAACGCAAATGCAGTTTCGTATAATCTTTCCATTAATTTCGCTAAACGTAATAACTGGGGAACGCGTATGTATATTAAGGGCCGGCAACGAAACAAGGTTTTCCGCGCCTGATTTACGGCTTGATTGTTTCAATTGCGGCAAATTTCCAGGTTATAAATATCGGGAACGCATATATCATTCGAAAAATTCATTAAACTTTATTTAATACGTTTATTGCTTTCATCGATGGTAATGCGTCTGGTAATTCCTGCACTGCGGTCGTATTTCACGTGCAGTTAAATTTATTTGATCGGTATTTTCGATTCGATTTAAAAGTCCGATATGACGGACGACAGCTATAAACTTTCACGCGATCTAACGACGAAAACTGCAAGAACGTTTCGAAATAAAATTCCCGCACAATCGTCGAATGGCTTGCGCCGGGTGAATATCAAAGTTCTAAAGTTGAATCCCGCAAGTGCCATTAATTAAAATCCACTCAATGGCGGCGGTGATTTATCGAATTTGTTTCTTCATTTAATGGACACGCCATATGATTAACGTGCATTTAACGACATGAAATTTAAATAATTCCGAGTTAATTTCGCATCGCCGTGCGCGATTACCTCATGACGCAAGTTTCGAGAAAGGAAATTAGATGAAAGTGAAATTTATTAACGGAATTCACGACGCCACAATGAAATGGGATATAATGGAGTTGTCTGCCTTATACAGTGATACCGTAAACGCGTACTTCCGCTGTATCTTTCATTATGTGGTGTACGCGAAAGTAAAAGTTGCACTTGTTTTTCTGTAACAATAAGACCGCCATTGTTCGCTTTGCACTTGGTTTTGTAAAATTGGCGAAGCGGGCGGACTACGTATTAAAAGGAGCGGTACTTGGATGATCCTCGTAGAACGTTCCGTTTCGTCGATTGTTTAAATGAACATTTTGCGGAAGTAAGTTTTATTTACTGGACACGGATCGAATACCATGTGAAATTATATTTGAAAGATTGAAAATATTAACTACTGTTACGTATGATAACATTATTGTCAAATATTTTATTATTTTAACTACGCAGTAATTAAATGGCCAATTGGCTTAGTCTAAAAAAGCGTGATTACATTACGTTATTCGGTCACAAAAATTGGGTCAGTGCCACCTTTTACCGAACAAGGTGAACAAGTTGTCGCAAATTATTCACTGATATTTAAACTGTGGTGGGTTGGTAAGAATTTGGTGGTCTGTGCAGGATGTTGCGTTTAATTTTTTTTCCAAATGCTACAATTTTAAATATACGACTGAGTGTGATCTGCTCTTAGTGGTTCACTATTATCCAGTATCCACCATCTTCCGAAATTGAATAATGAAATAATTTTCCTATTACTAATTAATTAAGTTCACTGCATAAAATGACAACGTGCATGATATTGCAGATAAATTAGTTTTAATAATTAAAAAATAAATTAATTCCGTAACATTAAAATTACAATTGTGGTAAAAACGTTCACATCTACATACAGTTGCATAAAACGTCTTTAATAATAAAGAAGACATGCTCAATTAATTAATAATTCATTGTCAAATATGATGTGATCATATGTGTGATTCGTTCAATCTATAAAAAATGTTAACGTTAAAAATAGTCGTTAAAATAGTCGTAAAAATAGAGGTTCGAAATATTAAATTTTACGATGTTTCAAAAATCTCGTCATTATACGTTTTCTTATGTTATCTACCTAGCTATGAAAAGAAGGGTTAGAGCATAAATAAAATTTTATTTTTGAACGTAAGGACCATTAACAGTAACATATTTATTCCAACCTTTTTTCTAATAAGGCTATGCGAAAATAAATCTTTTGGTAATTCTGCAATTCGTCGTCATTCGATAAAACGCTACGTCGTTTCAAGTGGTTTTTTAGTCTTGGAAAGAGATAATAGCGCATGCGCGAGCCGGGGCTATGATGCGAATGTTTTAATTTCTTAAGGCCGCATTCATTGACTACTTCTTGAAAAAATCGTCCTTTATACATCCTGCAGTTGTAGTGCAGAAGCAGCGTTTTCTGAGCACTATTGTTGAGAATTTTTTCGTATATAGCCCCTTTCACGTTATTAATTGTGTCTTTGTAGACATTCCCTGTCATCGTAGTCCATTTTGGCATGTACTCAATTAAGATACACAGGGAACTGTTTGCGCAGAAAATTATGTCTTCACCTACTAGGGTGGTGGAGAGCCCGTATGAACCAATTGCATGAACTGTTATTTTGCTGGAGGATCCCAGTGGCATACTCAGCTCTTATCCCTAGTTACATTGCTATAGAAGGAGTCTTCATCTTTTGGGAAATCAGTCAAATGCTCCTCGCAAATTTAACGTCCACATAGTTTTTCTTCAGTGTCAACACATTGTTCATTCCCAAGTCCAAGTTCCCAAGTATGTAGAATTTTAAGGACACTAATTTTTGATATACCTAAGTCGCTAGCATTAACTGAAACTTGCTTGATGAGGACGGGTTATTCTTTCATTAATACTTTTCGGTCTACAGCCTTCTTTCGATAAAAATTTCATGACGCTTCTGTGTTCAAGTTGCAAAGCACCCATTATCTCCTATTTAACCTAATGAAAAAAATACAATAAAGTCTTGAATTGATTTTAACAATGGATTTGTATGATTAGTTGATAAATAAAGCCTTCTTTGATTTATGTTGCATTAAATTGAATGTGTGGTTGAATACTCTAACTATGTTCTTTACGACGTTTTCCAGTTTATATATAGTAAGTGCTGGAGTATATGGAAAATCAGCCTTGACACCTCACTAAGATTTATTTGCCATTTGGTTTTCCGAGAAATCTTATTACAATAAACTTTTATATAGCGAAAAGAGTTTTATTCAACTCACGTCACGAGATACGTATATTTGTAAATATTTTGCAGTCGAGCCTATAAAGCAAAATTTAATTTCATGCAGTGTGGTAAAAACTCTAACAGAACTTGACTAATTATTTTATGTAAATCTAGGCTAAACAATTTTTTAAAAGGTGAAGTTGGTACAAATCAAACAATTTAGATTATAAATATTATAATAGATATTAAATATATTGTATTATTTTCCGTTGTTCGGCAGGTTCAGTCGACTAACGTCGTTTAGATAACCACAATGACCAGTTTGATTCTAAACCCATATTTTAACTTTAGAAACTTTAATAGTATACACATCTAATTGTGGGGTTAAAATCAAACGAAACAAAACATTAAAATAAAAGTCCATTGGACTCCCTCCAAAGTTTCTATACAGTTGTTACTTTTGCTATGGTGATTTTGTCAATTTCATCTATATCATCTTTAATTGTGTGCTTTAATGATTCGATGTTATCCTGAAGATCAAATGAATACATTTTTTGTTTTAAATAACCCCAGTAAAAAAAGTCTAAAGGGGTCAAATCTGGCGAACTCGTAGGCCAATGCCGTTCAATCCACCTTTCAGGCAAGTGCTCATTCAAAAAATTGTAATGAGACGAGTTCTAAATTCCCGTCGTCCATGGCAGGTAAATAATATTTTCCCAGCATACCCAAATACGAATGTTAGTTTAAATTCTTCTCAAAAGAATACTTATACCATACACCATACTTACTTACTTACCATATATTTACTTTCTTGTGATTAGTTTCTGTACGAAAATGTGGATTATCATGAGACTAATATCTAGAATTTTATGATTTTGCATTCGGACCAATTGGTTGCCCTTATCATCGTTCACAGCAACATTCCTAAATTATTTTGACGTATGAACTGTTTATGCTTTAGAAAAATGTCCCAACCCAACACAACCCAAATCTCAAACTTAAAATTACGTACATGGACTTGTTAAGTTTTAAATGTCCCCAACGATGCAATGGCTTCAATGTGCTCTTAAAATTCAAAATACTGATATTTGTCTGTAGCATTTAAATTTAGAATGTAACACGTGTATGGATTTCATAAATGTTTTCTTTTGTAAATAATTGCAAACGAATGCATCACTGGCTTTATATTGCGTCAAAACAACTCGCAGATCAAAGATTCATTTTTATTGTACCGCATACTAGTAACATACGACCAGAAAATTAGAATGAGACGAAGGCACTGACGTGCGTATAAATGCTCGTCCTATAAAGGCCGATTTTAGTTAACAATAAAAACTGACCGTAATAAATATAATAAATGTATTTTTTAGTTTTGTTTCAATCCACAAGAGACATTTATCGTCAAGTAACGATTGATATAAATTAAGACCAAGTTCTATTTGGATGAATGTGTCATGAAAGGTGCACGCACAGATCACATGACAATGTAATTTGTTGTATGTGGCAGTGGATTGGGTTCGTAACGAAGCCTAACCCAGCATACATAAGTTAAGTTGTATTGGTTTTGATTGCGTATCATCGGAGTAATCAACAGATGATGAATGCTCACCGATTCTCTCACCAAGTGTGTGGCTACATCTTCATGATCACTAGCTTTTTCTTCTTTATATTTAGCACACAGCCAGTTTATGTAAATTTTCATATGGGTTTTTTTAATCAGTTGACAGAAACTGTCACCATTTGAAATCAATCGCGAAACTTATCAATAATAAAATAATAATAAGCATAAGATGCTTCCCAGTCCGTATTACAATACTAGGTAATCAATTTCGAATAAATATGTCAGTTTTTAGTTTCATTTATATAATGACATTCATTGCTTGCTTGGCGACACCATTTTTCGTTCATTAACACAAAAAGTGGATTTGATGAAAGTTAGCTGATCTTTTTGTAATATTGCATTTTGCAATATTATTGATCGAAATGGCACAATGAATAGAAAAGTATTTTCATTTTTTTTTATTTAATAAAAAATAAAAATTCGCCCAAAATTCTTTACAGGCCAAGCGGGGCGGAATCCCAAAACATGAAAATGGAATTTTCAATTGTTTTGTCTTGCACACCAGTAGTGAACTCAATCTGGGAACACATACTGCACACACATATTGCTAAAAAATCAAATACAGCTGCCACAGCGAAACACAATTAGGTGTGGCTTTTAATACGTAATATAATATTTTCTTACCCATTTTGCACAAGTCCTATTCTGTTCAGCCCCACCAAGAAATATATCGTTGCTCATTTATTCTGCTTCATGTATCCTCAATTGCAAGTTATGGTCGTGTCGTAACTGATTTTGTAGGAGCTATAATATTCAAGACACTTATTTCAGATGAAGTCTGTTAATTGACTCGTAGCGAGCAATATTTTAAACGTTCCCTGGAAGTTGAACTTTACGAGCATTAATTGCCGCAATCTTTATTATGTTTTACACTGCGTTGAAACTCATATGAGATGACGTTATGACACCGATTAATATCTACCAATTACGGTACGCTACAGGTTGAAATATATGCAGTTATATAATGAATCAATCGTGAAAGATGTACATATTTCTATTATGCGAGCTATCAATTATCAAAGCAATTTGACTAATTACAAATATGTGGAAATTTTAATAACGTTTAAATCTTACATCGTTAATGGATTTCAACTTAACGATAAAAATAAAATATAAATGCGGTGACCAAACACCACATTATAAAAATTGAAACTCAAACTACCATTAATATGATAATGGTTTTTAGGTCAATATAATGAAAAAATCTGTACCGAATAAATTTCAGTAAACTCGTTTCGCGAGCCAATTAACAGCTTCCTCCGATAACTGGTACAATTTCACACGCCAACGACATCCTTGCGTTAATGTGAAGGTCGAATTCATGCATAATTTCTTTACGTCTTCACTTTCGCCAATTACACATATGGACACGGTGTTCTATTTTGATATTACGGTCACAATTAACACATTGTAAGCCGTAACGGGCTTTTGTTAAAGAGAACGAATCGCATAACCTATATTATCGACATTTCAAATGAAATTGAAAGCAACAAATTCAAAACTACAGTTGTTCGCATATAACATATATCAAATGCTAATTATAAGAAAAAGTAAATAATTTTTTTCGTAACTTTCACATCGTAATGGACTGCGGTAATAAAACGAAAGGGAATGGATGGATGCAGAGTATAAAGGTGGGCGCTGCGGTGATGAGATGGATGAATGGAAACAATAAATGAGGGTCGACAAAGATGCGGAGTTAAGTGCAGGAGGGAGTAATTGAAAGAAATGTACGAAACGAGTCTGGGGTGGATAGACGATAAAAACATGAAGGGTCGTTGGAATAAAGACTCTGGAGATTACACCATGAAAGAATTAATGAACATTTTTTTAGTATCATTTCTTAATTAATGAAAGTGAAATTTTTATATCGTCACTGTTTAGTTTTAAAAAAGTTTACATTGAAATCAATAATGAAATAATAATTTTGTTTCAACCCAAGTAGCATGCGTTTAAATTATGCTTTGTTTCGTATTGTGATATTTATGATTGATATTTAATTATAACTCGAAGATTACTTACTTACTTAGATTTCTTTTCAAATACGAAATAGTTTTATTTTCCTTGGATTTAAGAATGAACACTGAAGTTGAATTCGTGGTTTTATCAATAAAGTTTTGGTCGATCGGGCCCCATTGTGAACCAAGACTTCGCAGCTGTAGCTTTGAGGGGTGGTGAAATTTAACTCGGAGCATTTATTTCGGACGTGACAGTTTTCAATTTGGTTATTAGAGTTGATAATATCTCACGGTGTAATTTTAAACGTTCGGGAAAGAAAAGATGCATCTACCCCAACTTTCAGAGGGTCTTTTACGCAACGTTTCGACAATAATAAAGCTTATACTTCATTTGCATATTCCTTTGTTAAATGTGTTAGCGAGGGGAGGTTATAGCTAGGGTTGGGAATCTTTATCTATGTTATGATAATTTATGCCAATATTGGTTTTAAAAAATATCCATATATCAATTAATCGATATTTTATTTTTTAGTAATTATTTTATTTGCTGACAAAAAATTAACTACCTAGCTAATATTGTTTCAACAGAAGATAGTTTTATAATGCCCAACAAAGCATATTTGCTACAATGTTTTGACTGGATTGCGATTAAAATGTCTTGTTTTTAATATTATAAGTCGAGAATGAAGGCATGTACATTTCTCTTAATTCAATTATGTTCGTAAAGTATTTAATGTATCTGCTAAATCACTTTATCAAATTTTAAATACACACTCATAACTACATGGTGACTGGTGTGTGAGCAAAACTAAACAGACGCGTTTCAAGTTGTCCAGAAAAACCAATGGTATTGGCTACATTACAATAAATTAATCGTTCACGGCCCTAAATTTTTTTAATTCAACACTTAATGTCTGGCGAATTTGGACTAATTGTTTTTTTTTTAATTTTCAGTGGTTGCTATGGGCACGCTTGCTTTACCTACAGTTCGTGATGGTAAGTTTTTGAATTTAATCATTTTTGTTATTAATTCTTTGTACACCTGCGCCAAAGATCCAAACCTTGATTTGGAACAACTAGCGAGATCTATTTTAAAATAAAATGCACCTTGTGTAACAATACCTTAATTAAATATTCATAAAAAATATATAATTATTATACGATGAAAAGATCATTTACATTTACCCCTAAGCAAGCTAACTAAAAGGGAGCTTAGTAACGAAAGGAAAGGGTCGTCGACAAAAAAATGCATCTCACGCATGTACGAAAATAGGTCAAAGTAAATCTTTAATATTGAAATTGAAAATACAAAGGGGAGCGGAGTTCAAATGGACACTAAGAGGGAGACATTGAAAGAGGGAATTGCTTGTAAACGAGAGATGGAAACTAGGAGACCAATGCTAAGTGAAGGAAAAACAACAAATTAGGATTAAGCAAAAATACCTTCGGCGAGAAACATGAGAAGGTTGAATACGAAAATAAGCATGAAAAACAGAGAACAAAAGATATGTAAGAATTCGTCACGAGAAAACAACAGTGGTAATGAAACATGGAGAATGGGTATAAATGGGAAAACAGCAACATGAATGAAAATGAATAAAAAGAAAGAGGTCCAAAATATGGGTGAATGAAAAATGGAAGGAAGAAAGGACATACAGGAATGAAAAGGTAATAAGAGAAATAACTTAAGATTCGAAACATGGACTATAACGGTCATGCTTTCAACAGAACGGATCGAAGAAACTGGATATTGATCCAATAATCAATCAGGAGAAGCGCAAATATTGGGACGTTGATAGCAAAAGAGAAACGATGATCAGAAAGATGAATAAAAATTCAAGAAGTAGAAAGCTTTAAATACCAACCAAGTAAAACCATATTAGCAGCGATGCAACAGAGATGAGGCGTGTTACTGATGGAAAATGTTTATGAAAAGCAAGAGGTTAAGCTGCAGTACAAAAATAGAAGTATGGGCTAGGGCACCTATAAGTCTGGGCGATAACTTACGTTGTACAAATGACGTGCCCACAAGAAAAGAAAGAGGCGAGGGCACCTATAAGACTGGACGATAACTTACGTTGTACAAATGACTTGCCCACAAGAAAAGAAAGAGAAATATTAGAAATCCTAAATGGAACGGCCAAAGTAATAAATCGGGAACAATAAGATGAGTAGTGTGTGGTAGAGTAGTTTCAGGCTGTAGAGGACATGTACGTCATCAACGAGTTGCGCGGCGGGATCAATCCAGATCGCACTGGTATTGGAAACAACCAGGCGGACGCGAACCAAATGTAAAGGTGAAACTCGTGCCACTGCTTTGACAATCACCCCGTTTTCTGCTAACGGACTGTTCCAAACCACAAAACTGTTTGTGCCCATAACCACGCCTATGTCCTTTACGTTTCAAATAATCTATAGTGATATATGTTATAGAGTGGAAGCCAAATGGCGACGTGGAAGACCAAAAATAAAATTGGAAAACCAAGTAAAAAAGGATATGAAGTATTGGTATAAGAGGCTGAAGAAGAGAAAACAAGCAACATATTAAATGCACGAGTAAAACAGTAAAAAAGGCAGAAGCAAGACAGCGACCTATACGAGCGACGTATTGTTAGTATTCTGTTGTCAGTGTTTTGTTGGTAAAGTTTTGATGACCAATACATATAAATGTATTCGCTACTGACGAGGTTAAAAAAACACGCAAACAATATTTTCTAGCAATCCACCGTTTTGTCTTTATGGACCTGTTTGATTAACATTCATAATACCGTTAAGGTATTAGGTTTATTATTATCGAATTTCCTTTTGGCAAGAGACTTTAATGGTTTTGAAACGACGTCGCATTGGTGATTTTTTAAGCTCGTAATATTTTGGAATTTGCGACGTGCGATTTTTTACGAATCGAGCTCGGCAAGCAAGTCAATTGTCCAATGATGGTTGACGTAAATTTATCAATTTTGATTTAGTGTAAAATTTCCTTCATGTGAAAATATTGTGATTATCAGCTACGCTATTACTGAACTCTCTATTTGAGGATAAATCCATAAAATAACGTTGTCTCACAGTTGTTCCAATCAGCGATGTTGCCAGAAGATTTATTTAACTCAATTTCTACAAAAACTATGACGTCATAATTGGCGCAATTATCACTTCATCGTTAATAACTGCGCACCGTTTTTGTTCTCATTAGAGACCAGACCAAATCAACGATGCATACTCACCCTTATAACCGCAACGAACAAGTTACACGAAATTGTTATTTCCAAAAATTCTTTAGCAATTAGAAATATTGTAAACTTTACACATGGTATTTAAAATTAGCAAACCGGTGCTTTCACGCGGTTCACGTTCACTTATGTTGTATTGCACAATTTTCGACACACTAACGATAGATGGGAATAGTTTCATAAGCAATATTTGCACATATTTTCTTTGTCTATGCCGATTTTATTATCCGAATGCGAATTTATTTTAATATTAGAATTGGAATCGATGCACGGAAGTATTTATATGTTTCGTAACGTTCATTGTTTCCTGATTTGATAAGATTTATATTTTTCATTTATTATGTCTCCGGTGAAATATTATTGAAGTAATCCATTACTTTCTATTATAGTCTAATTATAGCCATGCCTTGCCATCGCTATGGTAACAATTCGCATTCACCGAAGAATACATGTAAAAACCCATCATATAAAATCGATATTCTTAAAAAATTAATCCCACATTGACAGGTATAGTTTTTGCATTTAAAATTATTTATTGCGGTGAAAGATTGATGATGTAATAAATCCTGAATTCTTTATGAGTTGGAATGCGTGGCTACCGGATTTCAAATTTGACACAAAATTATCCATGAATAATGTACAATTTAATAAACATTCTAATGATTATTTATACGAGTAGTTCCGATATATTGCTTGCTGATGTTTACTGGTTGCATAAACGTCACTAACGCCTAATCTCATATTGAATTAATGATCTAAAAGTATCATTAATCCAATTACACGTAATATAAGTGTACCGTAAAGTGCAAAAAACGAGAACCAACAGCGCAAAGCTAAACAAAACCGGCCCAGTTAATCAATTTCTGTAACCGATGTGCGTGGAAAATAATGATCAATGCCGGTGTCTAGACTGCTAATTAATTTACATATTGTATGCGAGCTCGCTAGTTGCACATATACGAAGCTACAATATTAATTAAAGGCTCATTTTGCGCTGAAATTTCCCTCGCTATATAAAACACGTGAAATACTAATTTAGCTAAGCTTAGAAAATGAAAGCGGACGGCTGGATCAAAAGTGGGCAGTGAATTAATGTATTATGGAATAATTTATTGATCTGCTTCGCATCTATTTAAAATAATTACTACCGTGCGCTTTGCAATGGTTTATTGCGGTATCATTTTCCTTCAGAGAAAATGTTTGTTTGTTTCGAAAACGAAATCGTAAGCCCACTTCAGGTCGATGATCCAACACGATGTTGCTTTTACGAGAGATTTCATCCCATACATTTTTTCGCAAATCCCCCGGTGGATTTATTAGGATATCGTGTTGCTCCATTTGGTTTTAAATTAACAATTTCAGTTGGGTTTATCTCCGGAAGTTTAATAGGCCGTTTTCAAATTGCATGAAAAAATAAATTCCAAAATACGGCGAGATACATAAATTGCGAAATTTAGACCGCAAAAGATACGCAAATTCAATGAAATAAGGCGTAATACAAAAAACTACTAACATGAAATAAAATAGTAAAAAAATATGATACGATAGATCGGTGTAGGGAAAATGAAAGCAAATAGTTAAAGCAAAAGTTGAGAGATAATTTTTTACACACACACACAATTTATTACACACAGTTAACACTTCAAATATGACAATGACCCAGAAATAAATAAATAAATAAATAAATTTTGATTTAAATGGCTCAAAATATGGTAGAAATATTGAAGTATTTTTTACTCGGTATGATATCTCACTGTGATATCAATAATTAAAAAAAAGTCGCATAATTAACGCGAAATACAAAAACCTAGTAAAATAAAAAGAAAATTAATACAATCTCATATAATTAGAGTTAGTACAGTATGTTAAAATGAGACTTAAATAAAGTAGTTTACATACAAATTTTACACCGACTTGATATTGAATTTAGTTTCGAAATTGTTTAAAAAAGATTATAACTGGAGCTTAAACTGATTCACTCCACACCTAATCGAATGTATTTATTTCAAATGCTCTGCATGCCTACATATGTATAGGCATCATTACTTTTGTAATGATCCATTGCTCAACGCTTTCTCCTTCCAGTCACATTACGTTTATAATTTTTAATATCTTCTAGCGCATTCTAGTGTCATCTTTTCCGTGGCCTCCTCATCCAACTTCTACCAACTGGGTCTCTGTATAGGCACCCTTTCCACATGGCCCAACCACCTTAATGCTTTAATGTAATTGTGTATGTTAGGTTCCTTATAAAGTTCATCCAGTTCGGTGTTTGTTCTTCTAATCCAAACTGCTTCTATTTTTCTTCTTCCATACATGGCCCTTTTTTGAATACCCACGTCTGGGTATGTACCGTGAGTTTTGCAAATCCATACTTTTTCTTGATATATATTTTGATTTCGTCAGACTTCTTAAACTTTAAAATCTTTTGTTTGCCATTGGTACTATGGCCTTCAGTTCCAGCTCTCCTATTTTCTTCTATTATTACTTCCATTACACAACACTTCTTGAATGTATATCCCTCCCTCCATATATTGGTCACAGTTGATCTTATGTTCCCCATTACCATGTATTTTGTCTTAATTTGATTGATTTCTAATCCAAACCTGGTTGTCTCTACTTCTAATACTTTTATAACTACAGTTATCGTTTTGCTTTGGCTAATGGAACTCGTATATAAAGCTAAACATCGATGCCCATTGTTGAAAATTGTTCCATCCATTTTAACCCACTGTTTCTTATAACAACGTTAAAGCCGCCCATTTTTCCCAAATTACTGAGATTTATATCCTCCACATGAATTATTTTTCGTTTTAGTAAGGGTCACTTATATTAGTGTAATTAATTTTGCAGGTATACCTAAATAACTTAGCAGCTTGAAACTTGTTCCCTGTTCATTAGATCATAAGCTAAAAGTCTATGAACAGGGTGTTTTAGTTTAGTTATAATGAGTGGGGCGTTTATCGCCCTACCACCACGACCGCAAGGATCTATTGTGGCTCACAACTATTTATAGTTCACCCTCCATTCACATTCTCTTTAAATAAAGAAGGATTTTAGTGGGTGAGATTTTGTCAAGTTCGCACATCTCCAGTTTTGTCTTACCAAAGACTGTGAACCTGATTTTATCTCCGGCGGGGCAGGCACACATAACGTGCTCTGCTGTTTCTTCGGTTTCACAGCATAGTCTGCACTCAGTGGCCACAGCCTCTCCCAGCCTATGCATATGCACAGGTCTTTCCTTTCCTTCCCAAGCCTAGCAATATCCTGGTACGTGCAGTAGATGGGCCCTTCAGTACTATCTTGGACTGGCACTCCTGCCAGTATTCCAGTGCCTTGTGCTCCATCCAGCTCTTATTCGAGTTGGATGGAGGGGTGGATGCACAGGGTATACAAAACTATCGCACGGCATCTATAATTTTCACATGGTGTTGAGCATATTACCGTTCTTGACCAGCATTCAGGTATTAGGTGTTCTTAGCTCTGCATCGGCTCTCCTGCAGCCTTCAACATTTCTGCCTCAATTTATCTTTTTTAAAAAATATTTTGCAAGTCTTCATCTTTTTTATCTTTATGTAAATCTATGTACCCTGTTATTTTTCTTTACAATGTGTATCAATTTCCAGCAGATTCTTCTCTGCATATTTATCAGCTTTCTATATATTTCATTTTTTCTCTTCGTTTTCATGATAGGCTTCCGCATCTGTCTTTCCATTTATTCCAGATCAATGTAATGTACATGCAGCTGAGATAATGACTATCCTCCATTATACCAAACACCAGTTCCTTTTCCTACTCCCTTTAACATTTCCCTTCTTTATTATTATTTTCTTGACTTCTTCATCGCTTGGTCCCTCTATTATTCTCATCGATAACATATTTTTCGTGGCTTTTCCTCATGTCCATTTAGTAATTCGTGGAAATATATTTGCCACATTTACATAACTCTTTCTTCCTTTGTTTTAAAACAGCTGCTGCTAGGTTTGCATTCCTTCCCTATTCCTTTCGCATCTTGATAGAGAGATTCTCTTGAATTTCTTTTCGGTTTCTTGTATATTCTAGTCACTGTACGTTTTGCTTCTACATGTATTTTCAGTTCTTTTCTCATTTCTTTATGCTTCTATTCTTTAATACTCGTATCTTAAATATCTTTTAGTTCCTACTAATTTAGTATATTCTTCATCGAACGAGTCCTTTTTTATTCTGGATACTTTTATTTTTCATACTGCATCTTTTGTCTAGTCCATTTATGTTTTTATTTATGTACAGTCTTAATTTTCTTCAATGTCTTTATTCATTTCCGGTTCGTATTTATTTTTAGTTAAGTGTATCTTCCAGTTTATTGTTGCCAAATTGGTTCCTCCTTTTTTTATTTTGCGCTCGCTTAGTCCTTTCATTTTGTATTATCTTAACAATTAGCGTTACTGAGTTATTAGTAAATGTGATTTGATTCGTTATCCTCGCGACTGTCAATGTTCACGTTCCTTCGTATATTTCTCTACTTTTCATTTGTGTGCTTCTCACGACCATGTTATTCGACATTATGGGAAACTAATTAATCTTTGTCAATTGTTATTAGTTTTTTCGTATACTATGCCTATTGTTGTTGTGTACATTTCACCACAATTATTTTTATGTCGTACATCTGTAGTCGCTTATATTCATTTTCTCATTCTCATTCGTATATCATTTATATACCATTCCCTTCTTCCTCTTTTTCTTCTGATGGAGCATGGCAATTAATTATGCTTACATTTCTCTTATCCTCTGTTATATCCCATGTGGATCAAAATCTTTCCGATATATGGTAGAAGATTGTAATATTTTCTTTCAAATTGCTTTTTATCATAGGGCTCTATAATAAGAATTTATATTCTGTTTCCTTTCAATTTTGAAAAATAATGCATCATATATTTCTGCTATTTCTGAATCCAAATGTTTTGGTTCTTGTAAAGCAGTAACGTCTAACTTATAATTCTTTGTGTCTCTCCTAATAGTTCTTTTAGATTACCTGCATCAAATGATAGAGGATCATTCACATATTCACATATTCCCTAATGTAATGTTTGTCTTTTGTTCTTTTTCAGTTTTTTTTAATGTTTCGCCATTTTTATCTTGCGGTAGTATCATATTCTTAACGTTTTACCCTCTGTCCATGTACACCGACTTAGTTTTTTCAGATTTTCATCAATCTTCTCCCTCTATTGTTAACTTCTTGAACCCAATATTTACTGCTTTGCTAACATTTTCTGTTCCACCTGCGCTTCTTTGTTTTATTATTTTCTATATTTCTATTTCTTTCTTTGTGCTTACATGGTGCTTTAAAAATATTGGATCGATTTTTATATTTCTCACCTTCTGTTTATTATGCATCATCATTTCCCTCTCTTCTGCATACATATAGCTGTAACAAACACGTCTTATCGCCCAGCCTCCCTACAGTTTTTATTTGTACTCAAGTGTCTTTCTTTAACGTATCGTCTGTAACCTAACGTTAAGTAATTAACAATATTAGAACTTAAATGCACTTTTTAAATTCAACTTAACTACATATTCATAAGCAGTTTCGTAAGTAGCGTCGAAACACTTTTTAACTTCCAATTCTAAAGAATGCTTCAACCGAGTCCCTTTTGTCATTTTATAAACTCGTTGACGTAAATGCTGCGCCTCGTCCAACTTTTAACTGAATTCAAGCGGTGTTTATCTCGGAAACTTCGCTGCGATATTTTGATATTCGCAGTCCTTGTTTTTCCTGTAACTTATTTACATTGAGTGAATTATAATCGCGATAAATTTTACGTTGGGTAGGCGATTAACTGTAGCAGAATAATTATCAACTGGCCCGTTAATTTTTAAATTTTATATCATGCCGGTAATCAAAACACAATAGAACTGCGGTTACACGTTATCGACATCCTGGTGGTACAGCCTAAGTTTGATCCGCCATTCCTGTAGGTCACACCGCATCTATGACTAAGCAGCATCTTTTAATACGTGTGTGTAACGAATTTGCTTCTAGGAGTTGCTGTGAAGTTGAGATGAAATATTAATTGCACAACATTAGGTAAAAATCCGGTAACTATCAATATTTTTTTTCATTCAATTCAATGAATTGTTTCTTATTTATTTATTTTATTTCATTATTTGTTCCTCGTGTTTTCCTGCAATGTGTTATGCTTTAATGGAGATTCACGCTATACAGTAAGCTTTGTTCATATGTATATTCCCGTACTTTTATAAAGCCAGATTGTATTAATAAATCTATTACATTATTCTGTGCTAATCCTTAAGTTTCGATCATTAAATTTACCTGCTTAAGCTACATCGGACACGTATGGCACATTGTGCACGTAAAGCGGAAAAAGTTTCATTTGCATAATGGCATAATGGGTTTAACACGGCCAGGCGCAAAGCTGCACACTTAATTTGCATTAGTTAATCAAATGACACGGATAGGGTAATTCCCCGAAAGCATGATTGCTATTAGGTTATCCGGGATGCTCTATAAATTTCCATTAAAATTTCGCTGTATTAACGTTTTACAACGAAAAATTCTTTACGTTAGAACAATAATGACGATTACTTAACATCTCTTGATATTAATATCTTCGGTGATTTCGCATAATTAATTATTCATGCCAGTATGGAAAGATTAATAATGCTGTATGTAGGTTATTATTGGTGTGAAAGATCTTGTTTCGTGTAGCGCGTCGAAAACGCACACGTTGGGGGTCAGTTTGTAACGCTCCTCTATGGTTAGCTGCTAATATGTCAATCTATTTTTCTACTATGACAAATGTTAAAATAATACCTGTTATTTCGGAATATATATAAACCTTACTCAATAATATAAATCACTATCACACTGAAGTATCGATGTCGACATTTTAATCACAAGATCATTTAAATTTATTTAATTTAGTTCACACTATAACTTCTTAATCCATAAATATATTTACTTTTCTTTCATTTTCAATATACAACATACATTAAAGTTCCGTACTAACCACGAGACAGTTCCTGTTAAATATTTACTAGTTAAGTGACCTACGCCAAGAGTATTATTGACTTACATTTGCTTCAGTAATTAGCGAGCTAACGGCGCTTGTTTGCCAATTATCACCGACAGTTCAACGCATAAACAATTTCAAGAAGCCACTTTCTTCCGTCGATTGCATGAAGAGTAAACAATGAATTAATTTATTGGCGAATATATAATTTGCCAATTTAACCCTCGTTTGAAGTTTACTCTGACGAGTTATAAATCATACTAACGGCATTCGATTTATGTCGTTTGGCCACGAAGGCAGTATACATATTTGTTCCGACCGACTATTTTCTCTTGAGCTTTTTCTGTTGGTCTGGCCTATCAAAAATAACGCTTTCCGGTATATGCCTTGCGCCGACCCCAATTCCACATCGTCCGGAGTTTCGTCGGACGTACACCGAGAAAAGTTGAAGGGTATCGGCCGTTTCGTTTTTAAATCACGATATGGAAAATTTATTCCTTAACAAACATCGTTCAAATTTTTAAATTTTTGGATATTATAATTAATTTAGCGTTAGTTGTAATAAAAGTCCTTGGCGTTATAATTTAATTTTACTGTAACAACCAAGCGGTGCTTTTGCTTCGATCGTAATTAAATTAATTATTAAATTATGTTAGTGAAGTTTTTAATTATCGTCATTTTCTGTCGGCTTTGTTTGAATATTTAATCCACGAATTTAAAAAATAAATAGGGGAATTCATGCTAAGGATAAAGGTTTCACCCTCGAAATATTGTGAAGGGATAGTTGATTGAAAATTAGATGTTATCAACGCGCATGTGTGAGCAATCACAGAATCAGTAACACATTATTAGATACGATTTTTTTGACAACTTTTCTGAAGGTCCAACGGCGATACCTCATCCTTCAATTAATACGCAGGAGGCCACAAATGATTGAAAAACAGAATTAGATTATAAGATAATAAAGTGTAGCTATATTGGATACGGTGAACAAGGACATAGTAGGGTTTTATCTACAGTACAAAATAAATGCACTAAGGTACATTTGTTCCCACACCCGTTTAAAATAAGGAGCCGCCAGCAAAATAGGTAACATTATCGCAGCGAATTAAGCAGGCAGTACCTATGCAAGTATATGATTTTTTCGGTGGAAAGAAATAAAGAAGCCAGAAGACCCAGTAATTAAGGCACATTCTATGATCAACTTGAAAGGACAATAAAATGGACATCTGCGCGATATATCAAGCAATAAAGGGCAAAAAGATTCACAAACAGATGATATAAGAATTGTAAGAAAATCAGAAATGTGAAATTGAAGAACCTGAAGAACGCTGGAGAATGTTGGAGGAACAATCATAGTGATATGAGCAGGGTTCTGAGAAAATGTGGGTGGAAATTAACTATGAAATAATTTTATACATATATGAGAGGAATGAAAAAAGAAAAATATGTAAAGTCCCACATGAAACCATAAGTAAGTACGTAAAAGTTAATAAAACTTGATGACTGAAAGAGAGGCTAAAAACGTTTATGTTGTAATTATGAATAACAACAAAAGTTTCAGACCTAATTGAACCTTTACGCTTAAGAAGAACAACAGCGATTTGATAGTTCGTGAAGCCTAGGCATTTCAAAATCAACAATAGCGTCAATACAGGGAGAAGACAGATATATAGCTGCCGCCATCCAACAATAATAATACCACAGTTTCACATGGAGACAGGCAAGTAGTGCAGGCTACAGTACATCCCGGGTTGGGTTGCAACAGAAACAAGAATAAGAAGAAGTCAACAACGAAACCAGCCTTAGAGCAAATTATAAAACCAGCAAAAACGTAAAAACTCGAACTCTCTAGGTTCAGATCAATTTGCAGAATTCCTTAATAGCAACTCAGAGGGAAGCAATACAACTAACGAAGTAGCAAGAAAATGTTATAATTCATATTCGAAAAATGGAAGATAAGCATGGTTTCATAACTATGGGGGAATGAGAGGATTGTCGATAATGCTCCAGAAAACAAACCTCTATGGAAAAACTAAAAACAGACACATCTCCTTGCCAAGTTGAATCGGAAGCATAGACAAGTTTTGCATCACTTGTCAAAACCTTTTTCGGGAACCACAAAGCTGCAGCATATTCCGAAATAGTCGTCAAAATGCATTAAAAATTTGAAAAACTGGGAAATAATGTGAGTATCAAAATATTTTTTACATCCGTATGGATCGATTCCCTGACTACCTGGGTGATTACAACGATGAACAAGAGGGACGGTTTCAGAGCAGGATATCAAAATAATGGTGGTAACCCAAATGATGGTGGTTTACAAACTGATTGCACTTACCAAAAATACAATAATGATAGTGAATGTAAATTCAAAATGTTTTTCCTAACTTGCTTTATTTAAAATCATAAAAATAAATAAAATAAAATAAAATAAATAAATAAATAATATTTTATTTTATTTATTTCAATTAATTATTTCTTAGTGATTATTTAAAAATTCACTTGTCCAAAACGAGCAACGATTTACATTGTTAAAAATAAAAAAATTCGCAGTTTTAATTAATTACTTTATGATGAGGTTTACTTAAAGAAAATAGTTTAATAATTTATAAATGAAGGTCGTTGAAAAGTTTGTTCCTTTGGGATAAACAGAGATTAGCGCAATACTTGCAAAGAATGTAAAATATAAAATTTCTGTGAGTACATAAATATCACTCACGTAAGTATCGATGCACATTTCACAACGTAAAAAAATATGTCCGTTATTTAAACCTACCTGGTTTTTTTAAATAATAATAAATAAAACTTAAAACGTGTCAGTTAAAATTATAATTTTATAAGACAGTTTCCTTTATTATAGCTAGAGTTAAGTCGCCAAATCTGAACCAGAATTATCCAAAATCAACTCCTAAAGCCCACGAATCGGTATTCTCCTATGTTATCAAGTCATTGCGTATTCGACGTATTCGGTGTCCTGTCCTATCATGGACTTAAGACCAAATTACGAAAGCTATCTCAGATAACTACGCGTTTCATTGAAAGTACAGGATTTGTACACATCTTCAGGATACACTGATTTACTACTTTTTTTGTATTTTCTATTAAACTTGCTCCCCTTCTTCGGGGGTGATTCTGCATGTTTTGATTATTAACAGTATTCCTTCCTCCCTCCTACCTCACGCTCTCTCTTTTTTCTGTATTTCTACAGTTAGTTTAGCAATGTCATGTCAAACATTCATAGTCTTCTCTTCCCAAAACCTCAGCTAAAAGTCCATCTATCGCTACCATTAGGAGCAATTGGTAGTCATTGCAAATTTCCAACAATACTCATTGCTCGACAATTTTTTTGATTAATGCTTTAGGTAGATACTAATTGTAATTAAAACTACAATTGATAACGTGAACCCTGGACCAGAACCATTCAATATGTCTAAATTTACCATCGAACAGCTTTTCTCTTTCTAAACTATTCTATTAAGATTTGATACGAATTCAATAGGTCATAACTTCTTGATTTCCGGCAAGATTTGCAAACATCACACAAATTAATAATAAAGGTTAATGAAGGCATAAGACAATATATTGCTATATTAAAGAAAATATGACAATACGTGAAAATAATCGTCAAAAGAGAGTTCAAATACCTTGCGCTCATCATCATGGCAGACAACTATGTCATATATAAGAAAAATGGAATAATTTAGTCTTTGAACCAATAATCTCATTAAGCTTTAAAATCAAAAGCTCCAAATGGTGATTAAAAGAAAAGAATCTTTATACCCGAATACAGATCAATATCGCAAAAGGACAAATATCAAAGTAAAATTGCTTCATAATTAAATAATGTCTCAAAATCAGGACATGTATACACATCGGGTTGATAAGGATATTTGAGGATGTGCCAATTGGAAAATACCACCAGGACGTCCGCATCATATCTATTAACAAAGAAAGAAAAAATCTGTCCAGTCTGACAACGCCCAAGCAGGGTTGTAGTACTATTAGAAATGGAAGAACAAGAGCAAACATGGTGAAAGATGTTTAATTGATTAACGATTTCTATGAATAATTATATATAGCTATTATTTTATTATTTTATATGGAAATAAAATAATTTTATAACCGTGAATCAAAGTAGAAATGTATATGTTGGAACGTTACGAATTCGTTTTATTCAGTGTACGTGTCAATATAAATCACTTCTGAAATTCTCATCCGTGCGAACAGGACATTAACACGTTTGGGTTAGTTTGCGAAGAGATTAGTCTGATTTGCTGTCGGTTCGCAAAGCTACTTTGCCCTTCTTAGACTCCTAATTCCGCCTTTTGATGCGGCTAAAATTACATTATCGCAAGTCGGACGCCCCGACACTAACAGTGTTTTATGAGAACCGTAAGTTAGTCGGGGTTTTTGCCGGTAAGCTCTTCGTATGGTCCATCGAGTGAGCGGTTTGAGCGTTATTTGTAGGTTAGCTTAGAGGTCGTTCGATATCATACACTAACTTGGTCACGTCAAGCGAAGTTATAAATTTGAAATCTCGGTGTTTAGGTTTAGCGTAATTAGTTCTCCATTTAATTCAAGGATTTTAAACAATGACAATTATCGGGAACGATTTCGTATTTAAAGATTGGAAACTCGCGAAACCAGATAAGTACACTTTCCGAGCGAAATAATAGCTTCATTAATGGAAATATGGAATTCAATTAAAATAGTAAGGTCTTGTTCGACACGAACAATGCGGCTGAAGTTCTAGCTTTCAGTTCGGTGTAATTGAAAACTGGGAAGGATTTCTTGTGTAAATGCAAAACACATTGTAGTTGCGATACGAGCGTAAGTTATGTTTTCGGACGTTAATTGAAAATGGTGCAGTATTGGTAAGATGCCAGCCAGTGCTAATGTAGTTTAGTTTACAGTTATTGGAAATCGTTAAAGCAGTGAAGTAACAATATAAGCTGTAATGAAATAGCTAGCATATATCAAATACGGTTGCTCGGAAAATTAATTTATTGCCAAATGTATGACAAAAATATATTTTTTTTTCTATTTTGTTGCGGTACCGTGAAAGATTTATTAAAGAATTATAAATTTATTTCATTTTTTTATTTATATAATTGTGAGATGAAATGTTAAATTAAACTCACCATTCGCACAGCTTGTCTAGAGTTAATTATCCAATACATTATATTTTAATATAATCCGTAATGTATAAAAGGGCGTACTTAATTTTTATTGCATTTATTTGACACGACTGTGAATTAGTTGAAATAGAATGTTTGTTTACTTTGATTTTAATTTGCATTAAAATGAATGTAGTTGCCGGCTTCTCAATTTTGCTCCGCATAATTTATATTACACTGGCTTCTTTCATCAACCGGGAGGACCTTCCTGTGTAGTTTAATTCTTTTCCGCAGAAAAATAATAAGATTTCTTCTTTTCGAAATCCTCATTTCATCGTTCTCTTTACCATACATTGTATGCTAAAATAATAGCCTTTTTAAACTTTAAACGTTTTATTTAATTAAAATTAACTGTTACAATAAATCATGGACCTAAGAGGAATCTAGAAGTAAAATAAAAAACGCGCAGAAGCTGCAGAAAAAAATCACAATGGAAGAAGTAAAACAAGAAATCTTGAAATAAATTATGGAAAAATTCCTGTAAGAAGATGCAAGTATTGACCTAGAAAAAGCTTTTGATAGAATTAAACGAAACGACATATGGAAAACGCTAAAGAAAAGAAGAATACAAACAAATAAAATGAGACAGAATAAAGTCTCTATGAATGAAGGAAACATTATGAAAAAGCATCTTCAGTTCTCCATGGTACGTGATGAAGTGGTGATAGAAACGAAAAAGGACTAAGAGATACGTGGTTGGTCGCAAAACTGAGGGATCCAACCACAACTTGAAAATATGGTCAAAAATACTAAATAAATATAATATGAACAACAATTAAGCGAAAATACAATCCATCGTAGTTAGTGGAGCAGAACTACTAGCACAGCAAGTAGAGATTTGAGAACTGTGATATCGCAAACAGGAAAACTAGAAGAGGTAATAACAAGAACCGCCGGAAAAGACTTCAGCAGTATAAAGAAAACTTTCCTCTGAAAAAAGGAATACGAAAAAATGTTGTAAACCCTATAATAAGTATGAATCCCAATCTTGAACAACAAACAAACACAAACAAAAAATGATATACTTAAGAAAAATTGAAGGCAAGTGAATCATGAAATCAAAATCAATACATTCAAAGAGATACTACACACAAAACACACAAACTAAGTAATCGAAGTTGATGCGATTACAAGAGTAAAAAGGCCAGAGAAAAGAGTTAGAGGCGGGTCAAAGAAAACGTGGTAAGAGGAAATACAGGAGAGAAGCGGAGTAGTGAGAAGTGACTACTCGACCGATGCAGGATAGGGCAGGAAATCTCTGGAGACGAGACCAATACTCAACTACTACTACTTATAGTTACTTATTCTGTAGTAAAAGACCTGTAAAACCGTTTTCGAATGGGGCAGGAATCCTTGGAAAATGATGCAAGAACAGTATGGGCGATGGAAGTGGTGGTTGACAGCAAGATTGCTCCTGTTGAGGATTTTGTGATAAGCGATCGACGCTTGAAAGATGAAATAATTATAAAAAACGTCGGGGCTTTCAGGTACAAGTGTTCGCCGAATCTTCCACAGTCATTTAGACACGGATAAAATTAGTGCAAGGTGCGTCCCCAAATATCTTTCGGCAGTTCAACGTCAGTGTTATGTTGAATGTGCTCGATCCTTTTTGGAGCTCTGCGGAGAAAAACCTATGGACGTGTTGAAAACATTTGTCACAGGGGATTAAACTATTGTTCTCTGCTATGATCCTTTGTGCAAAATGAAGTCGATGGAATGGAGACGTAAAGGAAAAGCCACGAAAGTTCAAGTCGACAAAAAATGGTGTTGGCTACGATTTTTTGGAATTGTGAGGGTGATCTTCTGATAAACTTTAAAGAACGCAACACTGTAGTGGATGGGGCATATTATGCAGCACTTCTGCATAAATAACGACAAAAGACTGCCCTTCTCAGCGTCCTACTTATGCGTGTGTGGATAAAATGTGGCCACAGGTCTTGTTGATGTGAATAGCGAGGTGACAGTCTGTAGATATTTTTTCCAAAAATTGCCAGGGACAAATATTTCACTAGTTTTAAGTTTGATGTCTTTTTATATTTCTGATTTGATTTAATTTTCATGTTTTTCAATAGTCTTACGTAATTAGTTTGTGATATTGGTAGTCGTCCCATAATAACAAAATATATATTCTATATATTACATTTTTTTTACTTTCTGCTAAAAATAATAAGAATCTTTTATTCCATGCCTTATGCATATGTTGTTGCTTTGTTTGTATCTAGAAAAAAATCATAAGTAGGGTTTTTGGGAGAAAACACTGCAACAAGATGCACACGCGTATACTGCTGCAATTCGTGAGCATGTCTTCGAACAAATTCTTCATCAGTATAGTCCATATATGGCTCCCAGTGACTACTACTTTCGAAAATTGAAAAAAGAAACCGTCACATAGCTCTGAATCTTCGAACTAAATAAATGTATTCGCTGGTGCCATTTCAGTGACGATGAAGAGCTGCAGTTTGGGTACAGTTTGAAGACAAACCGAACGATCTAATAAGTACCTTGCGGTCAGGAGGAACTATGTTGAAAAATAAAATGTAATTACAAGTCTACGTCGTTTCTTTCATAGCCAGGTCGGGAAATTTTGACGCTTACCTCGTAAGAGTCACTTCATGAACTGCACAATCACTTCGTTTCAGAAGCCATCAAGTATGTCTTACGTAGCTATTAAGTTCTAAAAATTCACAGCAACTTGTTTAACTCTTTTATTTCATTTTTAATATTTTAATACTTGGACAAGATTTTAAAATTACTACTAGCTAGAAATTATTTAACATAAGATTTTATTTTACGGGCAATCAGATTAAACATCTAGTAATCTGTTAAAAGTCTACATTATATTGACCTATTTGAAAGCGGGCAGATACACTGTTGGACAAACCATGATACCCTGAAAGGGGGAAAATATATTTAACGAATTTTTTAAATAGGAAAATTTTAGTTTTAAACTGAAATTCGTCTATGTTGCCACGATGCGCAAATATGGTGTTTGCCTGGTATTCATTATCGTTGGTCAATAGGCCATAAACGATAAAGCACGAATTGCAGCGAATATCAAACATTTGTACCCTATAATTTGCATAAATCGATAAAACAATTATACGGTGTTGCGCAACCGACCACGTTTTTCGTCCGATTTTAATTCGATTTCGTGAAATAATTCAAACGTGCCTTTAGCGCGCGGTAAATGGAGATAATGAACCCATTATGGGGACACGAAACTTACATAATAGACCGTGGCAATAATAACATTATGTTGGGAAATGTTAACATTTTGACGTAATTTTATTGCGAAAGTTTTGCCTGTGTGGTCAAATCGAAATAAAAATTCACAGGAAAATGTCCAGCTATTGATCCACACCCCTTGCGCTCGACGTGAATGTTGTCAATTCACGATTCTCGGTGTATCGGATGTTGCAAATTAATTACAATTTAAGGAGACCCAATTAAATCACCGCCTAGCGTGCCTCGATTAGGGGACGATTTAAACCGAATTAATTCCATTTATCATGAGGCATGTGAGATTATATTTTGTTAGGATTATCAGTAGATTTAGGGAACGTGTTACTGACATTAGGGTAGACTACTGAATGAAATCTATTTGGTATCCAAAATGATATCCGTACGAGATTATTCGTCATTATTATTTGTATTATTTTTCATTTGATTTGATTTCTTTTCAATTTATGAAAAACAAACAATAATATCGTTCACAAAATTTTTAAATAGTGCATTCATAAAACGGTTTTATTTCATACGTTGTAATTTTCAGGAACACTTGAAATTTTAATAAGTATTTTACAAAACTTTTGTAATTTGTTATAATCTAAAAAATAATATGCATTTGCAATCTTTGTTGGTTATTTGAACAAATTGCTGCAGGCAGTATTGGAACTTCGCTATTTCACCATTCATTTTATTTCTATCCTTATCGTACCATAATAATTTACAAGACAGTTTCCTTACGTCTTGCAAGATATGGTAATGTCTGAAGACATCATGGGCACCACTGGAACAAATCGAAATAGACCTGTACGTTTCAGCAAGACTACATCCCAAGGTATGATGAATATTTAATCCATGATCATACTTGAATGGCTTCAGCGACTGTATAACAAATTTCGCCCAACTTAAATCGATTTGTGTAATTACTTCGCCACAATTTCACCCATTAATCTAAAATAAATCAGCCATAACGGCGGCGTAACTAGTTTTATATTAAATTAAAACTTTTCCACTCCACGTAACGGATTACATTTCGGACCTAACGTCATTTGTTCGAGGGAAACACGAATGCCCGGAGGAATGGACTTCCTCAATCTCGGCGAATTGCGCTTAAGGCACGCGCAGATCTGACGGCTCGTCCCGCCGGATTTATCCGATATAAAAACGCCGGAAACAATCACGCTAATGAAAGATAAATACAAAGAACCGGCGGGCCGCGCTTATAAAACTAAAACGACCGCAGAGCAAACGTTCCGTCGAAAGAATTAAGACTAATATGTTTGTTCGGCGTGCGCCGCGGCCGTGCCCGGGCCGTGTGCGAAATGGAATAATTAGATTCCCCGCGAAAACTTTGTTATTGTAACAAATCAAATGTGCTTACAAGTTTATGTGTCTGTTTATTCAGTCACGCTAGTTGAAACGGCGAATCTTGTTTGCACAATTACTGAACAGTTACTAATTTAATAACACTTAATGAAGAAAGCGTGCATTTTAAGATTTTATTTCGTTTAAAAGTAGTATTGTGGTTACAACAGCGCATAAAAACAAATCGGTTTTAACCGGATGTTGGTTTCGATAAAACATGTAGGTTAATCGTTCAAAATTAATCGCCTTACGCGTATGGTTTAAACTATTGATTAAATGTCTAGCACGCGTCAGTGCAACTTATTTTCTATTTGCCGAAACTGGGTGACCGACAAAATAAAAGGCGTTTACGTGCACCGCCGCTGTAGCGGACCGCTTGAATTTTAAATTGGTAATTGCATGCATTGGGAACTTTATTCGGCGGCATTATCGAACGAGCGCAATTTTTTATAGATACGAATCAGCAGAACTACCGCTTGCACGATTTGAAATTTTCGATTTTAAATTTTTAGTCGCAAATGCGAATTTATTATACGTTGGAGTTGTAATGAAATTAAGGTAATTTGGTTCGAACGCGAGCGAAGAAATTGTACAGGTAATTTGATTTGAAAATTTGTTAAATTATCTCACAGTTGCAAATATCTAAAAATTAAATTGACTTTTTCAAAAAGAAAAAAAATTAAATTAACAGAATGATGCAAAAATTAGTGAGTACTCCATACAAAATATTAGATTATTAGAAAAAATAAAAAATATATAGTACATTGGACAACGTGGGCATATAATAAATAGAAACTGAATTTAAGTACGACATTGTAACCAATTCAATAAAATCATTGTACGTTATTTCCGCTAATCGCAGCAACAAGGGATCAAGAGAAGAGAAGAGAACTATCAAATTGGGCAAAATCAGGAATGCGTGGTACAACGCAAAATACAAAAGAATAAAAGTGAAGGTGAAGATACCAAGATACTTATGGGGAGGGAACTAGCAAGGTACAGATGCGGAAGCGAAGAGAAAGCCAATAAGTACTGGATGGAAGAGAAGTACAGTAGGTGTAGTTTTTGTGGAGAAGAGTGAAACGAATGGGAACATTGGGTAGGAGAATGCAAGGAAATAAAACTCAAATAAAACGAAAAGAAGAACAGGGAAGATTGAGGAAGAAATGTGGGAGAAGACGGAAGGGGAAGAAGGAGGAGGGCAGGAAAAGGAAGGAAATGGAACTAGAGAATGAAGAAAGAACAAAGGAAAAGAGAAAGAGAATATTTCTTAAATTTCAAACGTGAGCAACCGGCCCAACATAAAATAAATGAGCAATCAAACTTACTTTAGAGAACAACAGTAATCAAGAAATCAAAAAAGCACTGATATAAAAGATATTTAAAAATACTATATGCAAATTAAACAATAAAAATAAACTAAAAACTAATAAAACTAAATCGCAATTTAAAAAATACATCTGAAGCCATCAATAACATTGTTAAACCATATAATTGATGCAGGACAATAAAATGACATAAATACATGAAAAATTCAACAGCTTCAAAAAACCACACGAATATAATTGGCCACAATTTCAACTATTAAAAATAAAGATATAAAGAAAGAGCTTGACACGAAATGATGTAAATAAGGAAACAGCAAAAAATGATAAAACAGATTTATTTCCATTCCAATTAAATTTCTAAAAAGCTTTTAATTGTTTTATATAAATTTTAGTAAATAATTGCAAATGTCATTTTGATAATTGTATTAAGATTGTTTTAACAGATCATTATGTTTTTTATCATTGTCAACCTGCGCATGTAAGTTATTAACTTTATATTAATTTAAATGCATGGCAATGATTTTTCTATAATGACAAATAAATTAAATTGTACTAATATTTAAAACTATGTTAATGAAAATGTAAATACGTAAAAACAATTTATTGTATTTTATCTACATATAAAATTTAACTAATTAACATATATGTATAAATTTTATAATGATTTAGAAATTTTCTGAAGAAAACATATAATTTGTCGAAACTATCATAAAATAAATACTATTGTGCGGAAATTTTAACTTTTAATTATGCAAAACAATCCACAAACAGTGACTTTTGTGAAACTTTGCACATTTCTACTAAATGCATTAGAAATATATTTTAAAACTATATTTCTTAGTTTTAATGCTGTACGCTATAATTTGAAAAAAAAATAGTAAGCTAGTATAGACCTATAACCACGGTTTCAAATACGAATGGCAGAATTAATGGCGAATTATTTAGATATAATGACACAATAATTAATTTGTTATCGAATTCATTTTGAATTGAATGTCGTTTTGTTGTTGTGCCATGAAAGCATGTTCCAATTTCGGCCAATCAGAGTTGAGAATCTATAAGCAAGTAGCACATCTGATGTTATCGACTTACCCCCAATTAACCCAATTAACCCAATTACCCCGGCCAATTAACAGCTGAATTCGTGAAATTATGCGATCGGGAAATTTGGTTTGCATTAAATTCATTGTTTCGGTCGCTGTGTGACATGTGGCACCGTTCTGTTGAAACTACATGTCAGTAATATCCATTCCATCAATAATAGGACAACATTTAGTTGCTAACATCTCTCGATAGCGTGATTCATTAACCGCATTTCCAGCCGAATTTTCGAAAAAAAAAATGGCCCAATCACCCCTCCAGACCACACAGAGCACCATATAGTGTACACGTTCAGTATGCAAAGGCTTCTAAACAATTGGTCTTGGATTTTCGGAAGCCCAAATACGCCAATTTTGCTTGTTGACATATCCAGACAAATGAAAATGGGCTTCGCCTGAAAAAATGATTTTTGCAGAAGAACCAGCGGGTTGTTCTTGAATGAATTCAGCAAATCTACGGAGAATTGAATGGTCGGCCGACTTCAAAGCCAAATCCTTACGCAAAATTCGCCATGTGGTCGTTGTGGATAACGGCAATTGTTGAGAATGTCGAGGAATTGACAAATTCGGATCATCTTCAACACTGCGGCTGTGTTGCGGCTGTAGCGAGCCAGTCGACTCAAATTTATCGACCAAATTTTTAATAGCTGTCTCAGAACGACGATTATGTTGACCGAAAATATTACGAATTTTACGCAATGTAGCTTTTACAGATCATGATATTCCAATATGCCCCTGTTGGAAAACAAAGTTCTTGTTGAAAACCCCTTTACTAATAGATTTGACAGAACTAATTACATTTTAATTAAATTAGTAATTAAAAATATTTAATTAAACAACTACTAACATAGGTAGACAGGCAAGATAAATAGGAAAAATTAATAGAATGACCTGTGTGTTTTAATATATATCTATAAATTGTTTGTAATAATATGTTAAGCATATATGAAATAGTTGAAACTATTTTTGCATATGCATCCACCGTAACATTTATTTTGCATATTTTAAAATAATATGTGTATTAGTTCTATATATTACTTACCTTCGTTTGATGTATTTTATTACGAAATATTTTAAAAGAACTTGTGATACCTGATTTCCAATAAAATTAATTCGGCGCCTGAAATTCAGCGACGTACTCCCATATCTCCATGGAGAACTTCAATTTGATTTTCTTCACAAATAAATTTATTTGCACTTTTTGAAAAATGTAAAATACATTGGAAATAAATAATTAAGGACCGCTTGATAATATGTTTAGTAGCACACTAGCAAAGAGCAATAGAGGCAAATTAACGAAAAATAACGCGAAACAAAATACAATGAAAAAGAACAAAATATTTAGTCTTTAAAGAAAAATAAAGGATATAACTAAAAAAAACGTGTTACAACAATTATTTTAATTTAAAAGGAAATACATTTTTCCACTGTATTTTTGTCGCGTTACTTATTCAAATTCAATCTATGAGAACTTCTAATATTTCTCTTTGAAATAACTTCCACTTATACAGTGATACTGTACCGGAACCAATACATATTTTCAGTTTAGAATATTTTGTAATTGTAGGTTGAGATGGGGTCTCCTTTATTATTAAAAATCAATGTAATTCGTAAAAACATCGAAACACAAAAACAAATTGTCGTAAAAGGAAAAAAATAAGTAAAAATTGTAACATCAAAAAGCTCGGAAAAATAGCGAAAAATCTAAAATCATCATTGTAAACCGATAAAAAGAAGACGTGTCAAAAAAATTATTTAAAAAAATTGCACAAATAAAAATATACGTTTAAAATCTATACAATTAATTTTAATTCACAAATTGTAAAAAAAATCCTATACGTGACAGTTGATACGTCAACTTGGAATATTTATGTTGTTTAAATAATTAGATTATTGTATTAGATCACGGGTTAAAAATAAACTTAAAGCCGCAAAGTTGCAATAACTTGATTTTGATGTAAACAGTAAATGTTAATTAAATATCTTAGGTTGCAAAACTATAAATCAGAGTATTAAAGTCATAACGAGCGTTTTGAACTAAAAGTCTAGGCCAAAAGGTTGCTTGGTTGTATAAAGTATTCAAAATTTTTTTAATCGAAATATACAAAATTCCTGTAGTAAGTCATCTATCCAAAATGTACATAAAACGATCTAAACTGGTTGTAAGTTATCAAATTAAATTAAAAAAAAATAATGTATACTCAGACTAGGGTGGATAGGTTGGTTCAGTTAATTCCAGTGGTGCTAGTTAGGCGTCAAACTAAAATTAACCTAGAAATGTTTAAAACAACGATTACAATACTTGCCCTTGCGCCAGCGGTAGAAATTTTAAATGAAAATAACAAGTAAATGAGCATGTAAATGAATAATAAATATTAAAACTGTTTCAATCATGACTGTTACACTGCGATTTGTAAAAGTTTTCCATCGTTTAGTTGGCTATACGATTGTCGCTTGATTTTGGAGATAAAGTTTTATCGCACATTCCGAACACTGGATAATTGGATCTCGCCGATACTCGACCGTCACTTTGATGAATATATTCGTCACTTTCGTGCGAGATATATCGAAGTCGTGGGGTAGTTATTGCAATTCCAGCAATTCTATTAGTGCGATAGTATTCCTTAACGAGTTCTTCAGATATCGAACGTTCACAAATCAAACGTACAAGGGGGTCTGACGGCTCGAAGTTTCCACAAACGCAATGAACGCCTCGTTCAAGCTTACCATATAACAGAATAACACCAACTGTTATTACTTATTAAGCCTTCGTCAAAAACATAATAGTCTTTTCTTAGTTGAAATTGTGTTACTTTGAATATATTTTAGGGTTGCGTTGGACCATGAGCCATCTAGTAATTTTAATTCAATAAATTCTATTCTACGACCATGTGATTTAGATAGTTACTTGGTACGTTTCGATACGTTTGTGTATCTTTGGGGTTGGTACAAAAATGGTAATGCACCCTTTGCAATCATTTGTATAAAGCGATTTTAAGAGCTGTGCTACTGGATTTCTACTTTTAAGAATTTTCAAGCTTGAAAGTTATGTTGCTATCACTGTGTTTAATATTCTAATATTCTCTCCAGTAGACTGCTCCATTCTCCGCAGAGAAACAGTAAGTAAGAGTAAGGGTACGTACGCACACACACATAATTACAAGTGCTATGGCATTCAGCACATTGAATGGAGTAAAAAAACATCATCATCATTTCATAATCGTCTAACGACAACCTGAAGACACCAATGAATAGAATTCTTGAACCTATCGGATTCATGAAATGATGTCAGTTTTTAATGGTGCTGTTAAACCACTGCAGTTAGTAACGTCTCTACTATCAAACTAGCAGCAGAAATATAATTTATTTCAATCTAAAATAAATCCTGCAAATTTCAGTATTATATCTGAAAGAAATCTGAGAAACTGCCCTAAATGCTCTTCCATTGTGACTTAAATTACTATGTAATATTCGTAAATTATATTAATATAAGGTGATTGATCGCGAGTTGGCATTACATGACAACATATGATTTATATGCAACGCAAATGCTAATTCATACTCATTGACATTGCATCTGGGTCAAGGTTTCAGTCGTCGGCAAGGTCTTTAGGTAGTCGAGAAATTTAATTAACGTCCCATGTGCATTTACGATCGTCGGATCAATAGTAATGCTTCTGGCGCTTTATAACTCCACACCATTAGTTAATATGTAACACATAATGGCTGATTGTTAATTTGATGAAAATTAAAGGAACCGGATATTAATTTGAGACTTGCTACATGTCTAAGGTTTTTTTGAAAGTCGCAAGTCGATTGGAAATACAATTTTAAGGCTACGCGAAATATATTTTTGGAACAAAAGTTCAGGTTAATTTCCGCCGAGTTAATAGAATCAGACCGTATTTCTATGGTTCAAATTCAAATTCGAATTATTTGATTGACGCGTTTGATTCCACGTAACGTAAAAATTTTCCGAGCATAAAATTTGACATTGCGCCAATCATTCTCAGCGAAAGTTCAAAATGTGATTACAGCTATTGACGAACGAACTTTGAAAAGCAATTACTACTTTATGTTCAAATAAATCAAATTAAAATTACGCAGGAGAAAAATGGAAACGGTCAGTTGCAAATGCAAGAAATTATGACATACGTTTGCCTTTGTTAATCCTCAATCGCTTCTGGCGATACATTATTAAGCTGTTTATATGCGAGGCGTCGACTGCTGCACCGAGTCGCCAAATATATCGCATGTCATTAAATAGAAACTGCCCAATTCCAAATTTGAAAGTGCCTAATTAATTTCCAGTGAAAGAACGAGTAACACATCGGAATTTTAATTAATTGTGTAACACCCGTTAAAATAGATACACATCGCTTTTACTTTTACCACATGAAAGTCATTAAAAAATATTTTCTGCCACATCCTTTCCACTTAAACGAAACGCCCCGTTGAAAACGAACCGTTTAACTTAAACGTTCACTTTCAATTTTAATATTCGAACTTGTTAATTTTACAAGAGATTGAAGATTGGGCTATAAATTATATTGAAAGTAGTTCGCTAGTCGTTACTAGCATTAAATATAACGCACGGTCATATAATTACGTGTAATATATTGCAGGTGGATGTGTAAGGGTGGCCTGGTAGCAATATATTTTACAAATGTAATTAAATTCTGGAGGTTCATGTAAATTATCTTGCAGATGTCGAGGATACACTACCAACTGTTGGCGTTGTTTATTGGCCAACTCCGACGTATATTAAATTTTACAGCTAAAAGTCGCAGTTCAATATAGAACAGCGACGTTTTCGTTACCTAGTCACCTATAATGAAAGTATAAATATGTATTATTGTCACGTGCGAATGTATTGAAATTATTGATTATGAAATAATAAAAGTATTTGAATTATTTATTATTTAAACTACGCGGGAAATTATTGTAATACAGATTTGTTTGCTAAAGCTTCTATTTAATCGCAAGTACAAATAAATGTAGCTTAATATACTTTATACACATAGTACAAATTTTAATACAAATGTGCGACACAACTACGTCAATGCTTCGATTGGTTTTTTTCATTATTGACGATGTCGATTCACTTAAGTGGACGAAATTATATACGATTAAGGAGTCATAAATGTACGATACGCCCACATTTTCTTAACTTTTACGAGCTAATTGCGTCTAAAAATAGAAACTTACATAAATCACTTGGATTTATATCTCAACTAGACACTTGAGTGTCTTATTTAATTTTGCGCAGTAGAATAGTTCATAAATCATCTTCATTTTTGCGGACTTTTTAAACTGACCTCTATCGTCTTGAATTGTAGAAACGCATTTTTCATACCCGTTCTTATATGAAATCAGAAGAAAAAATAAACGTACATATTGTACTAATATTACTAATAAGTTGTCAGCTTATTTTGATTTAGAAATAAATTTGGTGACACTTTTTAAAATGGCAATACCACAAGCATTCTACACAAATTTATATAGCTCTGCTGATAATCCTAAAACCTTGCGCAATCACCTCGCATGACTTATAGTCGATGAAAAAAACCAGTAGAACTCCCAGAGAAAAGCACAACGCCTAATGAAAATTATAAACTAATTCGCATTACAACACCAGGTATTGCATTATGACGGCTAAGACACTATCATTACTGAGGAGCTTCAGCCCACAGTAAAATTCTACAAAGTCCGAAACGACTGAAAGAAAATTTCTCCAATAGCGAATTCCAAATGTGAACACTGAAGATGTCCAATAAATAAAGCAAAATCAGATTAAACAAAATAATGTATTCGAACAAAATCATTAATAAACGTGTACGTAATATGGAACGTTTGGTGTATTTCATAGGAAAATCGATTTAATTTATTACTACGTGATTTCAATATTTCAATTTGCATCTCACAGCCTAAAAATTAACATTAAATAACCGAGTAACTCCAGGTAAATTTAACTTATGTAACACGTGTATTTTTGTCAAAATAGTTTAGCAATTTGCATTTCAAACATTTTGTTTTCATATTTTGAAGTAAATTTGCATTCAAGCGTTTATTTTAACTTTATAACTTGCGATAACATCGACCGAGCATCCAGCCTAACAAAATGCTTCAATTTTCAGTTGCAATCGCAATTTATTCCAAATAACTGAAGGGTTTGTTTGCGATTTGAATGATTGGAATTCGAGTAGGCAGCAATTTCATAATTTAATTACACCTGCGCGGTGCATTATCGCGAATCAGTAAACTCTGTAAACAAATATGTTGTTGTTCGACCCAAATAACGAGATCAGTGTGGGAGAATGATACAAAATTATAGTTAAGTACACAGTGCACATGTCTATAATTATGTAAACAATCCGACGATCTCATTGTCGTAATGAGAGGAAGATAATCACATCGACGGCTTTATTTGCTGTCTGTCGCTGTCGGTGTTAGTAGCGTAAACACGAGCATTCAAACGTGATACATATTTACAAATATTTGTAAACGTCACTTAACTTCATTTTCAAACATGTAGCAAATACTTCATAATTACCCAAGAAATAATTGTGTAAAAAGTACCCAATCCACCAAGTAAACGAACGGCAACTCTCATTCAGATTTACCTGCAACAAAAAACACAACAATTTAATTACACATATTAACGAATTATTAATTCGTGAGAAATATTTACTACAATAACTATGAAATAATTGTGCAACCGAACAAAGTAATATCGAAATCGCCATGTTTATGAAAATGCAAACTTCGTGAGTAATATTTTTGCTACAATAATTATGCAACCGAATAAGAATTTTTTACTAGAATGTAATTTTAAATCGCCCTGTTTATAAAAAATGCACGAACGAACCAGAAAAATACAATGGCTGCAGTCGGCGTTGCAACGTTTTGTCGTTTCTAATTATTTTCTATTCAATATAAAAACGTACACAAAGCGCTAAAATTAAAACTTTAGACAATATGCGTCGCGAGCCAAATTAAAACAGGAAATGTAGGTTATAAAAACTACCGCTGGGATATGAAAAAAGCTTATAGGAGCAAAAGCATTTTACATATGTGGACGGTGTAAAATATGTTAATGGTAATTTAATGTGCAACGTATTTTAGTCGCTCTTTCAGTTCTATTTATTGATATTGTACGAGAAGTATTTAAAATTAAATCAGTTAAACATCATTAAGTTACACACACACACACATCGAAAAGACTGTTAACATAAAAGTCACCAAACTGTTTCATTAATCAATGACATTGTCACCTCGTTTCTTAAAGTAATTTTCAATTTAAAAATGAGAAGAATTCTGAACTTAGCCGTCAGGAAAAATTATGCTCGTAATAAATGCGTGAAATTATTAAGTTGTATAGAAAACTGTACAATTATTATGATACACAGTAGTTTTTGTGCAGAAAAATCAAAATATTTTCAATACAGATTTTGCATAATTTATTTCCCATACCGGAGAATTTATTGTATATTATATGTATGTAATTTTTATAATATCTAACGTAAGATTAAATTTATTTCGGCCTATTTCTCATTCATAAGATTTCCATTGTTTTTTTTTTTAAGTACTGTTTGTCAAATTTACATTTGAATTTAGAACACGCTTTCACAGAATTAACTTAACTCTGCAGTCCTATAAATCTACGGGTTTAGATATCCCGGGCTTGCGAAACCCGTATGCAATTAAATTACTTATTTTATGATCAATTAAATAATTTATGAATAATATGTTTCAAGTGAAGCAGTCAAATCGTCATTAATTTATATTATCAGCTTGCAAAGAATAATATAATTGAGTATCATCAACGCAGTTATGGTCTAAATGAGATTTGCCCCAGTTTTAACCATTATCCAATAACCTGAAACTGCTTCACAGACCATAACACATCGCAATCGACTGCCTTAAATTGAAATGTATCTGAATGGATGATATAACTTAATGACTCATGGCGTGAAAAGGTCAAGAAGTCAAAGGATATTAAAACTGCAATTGCTGTTTCTCATATACTCGAAGGACGCCATTAATTATATATAAGAGAGCAATTAAATAAACAGCTACAATCAGACCCGACTTCTGGCTGATGACATATCTATAGCGACTGCAACTTTATGATAATTTTACGAATTTGATTGTCAATTTTTTTCTAGTATAGTGGGCATGGCAGAAATAAACTTATTGGTCTATTAATTAATTAATGAAAGAGTTAAATAAATAATAATTACTTAAGATGAAATTTAATAACAGTAACAACAAATACATAGATATTCAACGATCTACTCTTTAGTAAAACAAGTACAACAAATGTTTACACTGTTCTTGTTACAAATACTAAGCAATTGTAGGTATCAATTTATTTGCAGTCGATATTGGACGGACACAAAAAAACATAGTTTTCGTTCCTTCTCGTAAGTGTCTTCTCTCGACTGGCCTGGTGTAGAAATAAATGCTTTAATATTTTCAAAAATGCCACATTGAAAGTATTAAAAATTCTTTCGCTAATTCTTTCAAAGTAATTTGTATTTTTGCACTTATATTGACGCCCAACATAAATTTGTCCATCGATACCATATACAGAAGCAGACCCGTGCAGCCAAAATAATTTTAGGCCAGATTTTGCTGGCTGACTTTGCTAGATAAATTTGCTAAGTTTATGTGATATCATAGCAAGCTTATATCAGTTTATATTGTGCGTTAGTCGTCCAATTTCAGACACCTTCTTTTATTGCTTCAAACCTAAATACCAACATCATAATGGATTATAAAATTATCAAAAATATCCTTCAGCTTGCTACACCAGTCCCAAAGTGTCACAAAACTTATCGACATATTGGTTTTATTACTCCGATTTTCCTCTAAGGTTGAAGCACAATGTCTGCCAAAATCTCCTTTGAAATGAATATTTTGTATGCTTCTGCAGGCATATGTTTTTTTTTCAAGCAAGCCCACACCGCAAAGTCTCGACTCAACACCTTACACCAGCCCTCACCTATAGTTATAAGTCTATGCCATTGTATAGACTTATAACTAAGTAAGTTGGCGCGTTTGATATCGACGAAGGTTCCGTCTTTCAGTTCAACCCACTTGGAATAACAAATGCATTAGTGGCAGAACAAATGGCATTGTTAGTTGAAGAAATGTCGATGACACATGAAATATCATCGTATTCATCATTAATTAAAATAGGTATAATATTAGGCGATGATTGAATAGAACTTGGAGGCAACTGTAGTAATTTGCTTCGCCATACCGAACTGTGTGATACTTTAAAGATGTATCATTCGGGTGTTGCAGTGGTTATTGAAGTAAACTTGACGTTCAATCCCATCGCTACTTCGCTTCGTTGATGCATATCCGTTATGTTCCGTTGATCCGTATCCGTTATCGTCCGCTGATCCGTATTTCATGCTTCCCCTGGATTCGTCCTTGATAGTCCTTGCTGGTGATTACCAAGGATTCTCTCCATATTCGTGTGACAGTTTCTGGCAAGTATGTTCATATCCAACTGCTTCCCGCGTGATAGTGTTCAGCTATTGCGGATTTTTCATTATTTCCTTGTTCGACATCTCTGCCATGCTCCATGACTCTCCACTGTATACTGCCTCCGCCTTGTTCAATATACGATTTTCCACATTGAAGTTCGTAGATTCCTTTTACTCGTAGCCTCGGTATCCTTGTTCGATGGAAGCAGTTCTTTTATTTTCTTGATCAGGCAGTACCTGACGTTGATGTTATTCTTCTCTAGTGCTTTCCTCAGCCTGCTTTTCTCTAGCCCCGGCTAATTCCTGAAATTCCTATGGTTTGAAGCCGTTCTTCTGCAGCGCATCCTTCACATGTTGAATTTCCTCGGTTTTGTAGCTAACATCGCATTTTCCGTTTTGTGTAGCAGTGCGGTGACTAAGAGTCTTTTCCGTTATCGATGGTGACGTGAGGCTGGATGTATATATTGGATTATGTGCGTCTTCTTGCGGTGTACTTCCATATATGTCCCAATCTTCCACTGTCGTTGTGTCGCCAGAAAAGGTAAGCAGCCATTCTCTTATATCTCCATCATGATACTAATGTTGGCATGTTGTGTTCAGTGAATGAGTGCATACTGTCCATACTATGGAACCATATCACGAAAGTGTCGTCCACGTAACGGTACAAGCATTTCGGTTTCTTATCACTAGAGCTGATAGCTTCTTCCTCGAAAGTCTCCACGAAAATGTTGGCGATGACTGGTGATCCCACAGCTGCACCGTCCTTATGCTCGTATTAATTTCCATTACATACAAAGTAAGTCGTGGTTAAACACAAGATGCCAGGTCAATTATATCCTCTTTTAGTATAAGAACTTTGTCTGATGAGCTGGCCCGCTGGCACGTGGGTGAAAAGAGATTCCACGTCGAAACTCACTAGTATGCCTCACTGGTTACTTGGTGTTGATGTATAATCTCCTCAAAATGTTCTTTACAAAACTGTTGTAATTAAATTACAAAATATTCCCTTGTGTCATGAAATATGGGTATAAGAATATCAGATATAAATAAATGAATACGAAATGATGAAAACAACAAACACGATACAAACAAAAATGAAGGAAACAACACAAGTCATAAGATTTTATAAAATTTTAATGAAAACATGGGCAAAAAGGGGCCATATAAATAAAAATTAATCAAAATAAGCCCAGTATATTTAACAGTCGAGGTGGACATTACAGTCGAATTGCCGAAATGTTTAGAGATCAAATTCTGCGACATTGTCTTTCTAACGTCCTAGTATATATCATATATATCGATTGGTGCAGCAAAACCAAAAACTAACGTTGAGTCGATTTTGTGTAATCGAAACTGAAAGTTATAAGGTGTGAATTTCCAACGCTGATGTCGTTTTATATTTCCTGAAAAGTATTTTTTGTCGCATACTCGTTTTGTACTTTCATTCAATGCATGGAGCAAAACGTTGATTGGCCATCGTCGGCGAAGATTAAATTTGAAAATTAGTTTGGTGCCGTGGGTTTCAATACGACTTTTCAACGAAATTAATCATCTCTATTGTCTTGAGCACTATTTGAAGTGTTCAACGCAATAAAGCGACGTTGGTCACCAACATTCATTCGTATTTTTCATTCCATTGCGAAACATTTATGACACCAATTACTTCCAGTACATTTATCCCAACGCGATAAATGAGAGTTCCGTCCAACAGCTAATGTAGTTTTACAAAGATGCGATCCTAAGGTTGCACATCCACCATGTCCACTCTATTAAATAAAATTGGTCCGCAAATAATATCCACAAATTGAATCGAAACAAACTCTGTATTTCGTCTTTTTCGCATTGTCGTATAATAATCAGACATGTGTTTCATTAATTAACTGAATTACTTAAAAACTAATTAAACTACTGCAAGCCCGGTTAAATTGGTTTAAATGCATTCAACATATTTCATGCATTAGAGCTCCACTATTACTTTGTGGTCGAGTTATAATTAATGTACTGAAACTAGTTGCGTTTCCTATGTGGTGTACTTTGCTGCATAAAATATGTAGACTGGTACAGAATAATTGTATTAAACAATCACTGTGATTATTTAAATTAAAAAAAATAGGTTTCATAACCGTTATCCATACGCGATATAGAAACAAGCAGATAAATAAATCACATTAAATTAGGAAGGCGAACGGTTCAGCAAATAATACGAAGCAGTAGTCAACATACAAATAGACCACAAGTCTAATATACGAGACTAATATATAAGACTAATATAAGCCAGGAAATTAAATTGAAATACAAAGGGTAAAAGCTATTAAGGTGTTTTCTGGTCATAACCCTCGATATATTCAAATCGTAGTCAAATTGAGAAGTGCGATTAACGCCTCAACTTTTTAATGAATACTGAACATACCAATTGTAAATTTTGCAAATGAAAAAGACGCTGAAATCCTGACAAATAGTAATTTAATTATTTTTTGTAAATCGCATGAACATATTTTTCTTTGTTATTTTGGACTGTATTGTGGAAATTGCGAACTTATAAACAACGTAATTACCATATATTATTCCAGCCCACATTTTCCGCGCACTCTTATTACTCAACACGCCATATCCTACACGTGATAACAACTGGAGACTCGGTAAACTTCATTCCGTAAATGGGGTGTAGTTCTCACCTTGTTTGCGAATGCACATACGCCAGCGTTCCTTCCCCGTACAAAGCACACAACCATCAAGTCGTATTATTGATTCAATTCATTCCCCGAAATTTGCAACTCCACACCTAATTACTTAAATTACACGTTTGGGAAATGTAAACTATTATCCCCGTTTTCAATCTAGGTATGAATCATTGCAAGAATTTTTTCGAAGAAATAAATATATCATTTTTACATTTTTTTAAAATAATTCATCATATTTTGTTGACATACAATGAATTTTTTATTATGGCACTAGCATCATTATCATCATTTCATTTGAAGAATTAATTATAGTAGCCGTCAGGAAATTTTTTTTTCCAATTTATTAAAATCGAGGCCAAATCATACATAGTAATTTTTTGTGATGTTGCAGCTTTGCAGCACATGCGGTGCTAATTACGACTAGTATATGCATTCCTCTGATGCGTGAATTTTCGTGTTTCATTGAATGCGGCGCAATTGCGATATTAATTCAAATTATCGCTCCGTCGGGAGTTTGATTCGCATTTGTCGCATTAACAAGCACTTGGAGTACGAAACGCAAACCTTCACGAGTTTAATTAACGCACTTTAGCCGTGACAGTGAATAGAAATTAATTAGTGATAGAATAACATACAAATGTATAAAACGGTATATTGTGTATGACTATTACGAATTTAGAACCAGTGAACAAAATCAAGAGCGCGAAGTCGATTGGAAAAGAGTTGACCTCAGCGATTTAGTATGATCTTAATGTCGTAGTTTAAAATATAACCGTAACCAGTGCTATTGAACTGGGTCGAAATTATAGAAAACTCATCAATTATTGAGACAACGTATGGATTGTTGTGTATGCGTAACTGGCGGTAGTAGTAATAGCCAAGAGCATTTATAATTACGAAATAATTTTATGATAGTTCGAAAGCATGTAACCGAAGGAAGAGGTCAATCCCAATGTTCGAGGTCCCAGGTAATTCGTTCTGAACATTTCAACCCCACCCAACACAACCTAAACCAACCCAACCCAACCCAACTCAACTCAACCCAACCCAAACAAACCGTTGTTTATTAAAAAAATGAAAATATGAAGAAAATCTTAGTAAATACCAATGATTCCAAAAATGATTATAAAGATCCTGTAAGCTCTATAATAAGAATTAGAATTATAATAAAGAATTAAGAACGTAGAGCGTAATAATAAATGGAAATTAAGATTTTTCATCGTTAAGTGAATATAGGCGGTGCTTGAAGTTATATAAGGAATTGCAGAAGCAGGATGGGGTCAGTCGAATATAGAGAGCGTGTCATGCATGGTCGTTCAAATGTGTCCAAAAGCCAGTGAAGTTAACCTTGACAAGAGTTGTAATCATCAAATTAATTCGAGCAATAGTTCTAATAACAAAGTAATTCCGTTGGTCAAAACAGTAAATGAATTATCTATAAAAATTAAAAAACTGGTCAGTAAAACTCGAAGCATTTGTCTTGAGAATGCTATTGATCTACAGCAATAAAGGAATTATTATTATTATTTCAATTCTGACAAATTCCGACGGCAAAAGAGCCGATCCAAAATAATAATATACATAAGTGCGTGATTGCAAATAATATCAACAGGGCCATATTTTATAAGAAAATAACACGTATACAATCGATCTGAAAATAACCACAAATACACAACAATTATTGTTCTTAAAATATTTATAATTAATGCGCAACGCATATGCTGTAGTGTACTGTTTGATTTTTAACATATTTTATTTCTAATTACTCTTTAACTTTGTCGAGTTCACCTCGACATAGGAATGCAGAGGGGTAGTCAATAATAAAATTCAATAGAGCGTACGTAACATACATAATTTGTTCTATGGATTCCGTGGCACAATATCGTACAACAAAGGGATAAAATTATGCAACATATTTCTAAACTGGAACGTGACGAGACTTGATGATTCCGTACACTTCGATAAATAATACAAAATCGCAAGCCAATATCTTGAAATAAATTTGCAAGAACATTTTCAAAATTGATTTTAAAAGAAGTTCACGCTGATTGTAATGAACGAATTTAACATTATATATTCATTATTACTACTTAGGTTAGCCTCATTTAGCTTTTAATGAAAGAAAGCAAAGAACCAAAATCCGTTTGTTTAGATCGTATGTCAACGCTATAAAAAAACTAACAAAGTTTCTTTCATCCTTTTTCCTGAAACGCAGTGAATCAAGGCATTCGAACCGGTGCCCTCTGTTTAATTTTGAAACGAACGCTTATGATGAAACAAGGTTCGCGTTGTTGAAATTTATTACGTAAACTTTAAATGTAAGTAACGTTAAACACATTCTACGCGAACACACTGGCCTTAATTCGCGTGTTGTTCGTCGCTAAATGGGTTTGGTGCATTACGCGGTGAAACGATACCAAATTAAGTTGGAGGAGTCGCAGTAAATTATTTACATTTATTTAAACAAACAAGTGGAGTTGAAACACCGGCACTTAAATGATATTTAATGGTGTACTAAAGTGAACGAAATTGTTCGATTGTGTTGGATTTATAACGCGATTTATCAAAGTTTAAAATTTTTACGTTGAAGATTACCGTTGTTATTTCTCGTAAATTTGAAGCTAATGTCGGTACGGCAGTATTTCTCAATCCTTAAACCTAGATGTGTCCAGTATTGGCGAGTGTAAGTTATTGAACGCTTCATCGGAAAAACTTTGTAAAGTTGGTGAGAAATCTCCGGGGAGCTGTACGTAACGTAGTAATAGCGCGATAAAACTTCGAGTTAAAATTTCATATCTATTGCCAATAATGTGCCCTAGATACGTTTCTTGCGTGTATTAAATCATAATCGTTACCGATGGCCTAAAGTAACGAATATTATGTTATAAGCAAAAGTGGATGGGCATTCAATTAAATTAATTAAATGGACGAATCAGTTTTCTTACAAGCTGAATAAATTTGCCTTCATAAATTGAAATTTATTTTTTTTCGTTAATTTGATATTTGTATACAAAATATTGACGTTGGTTAAACATGGAATGGACTTCAATATTGACAGCAGCAAATGCTATTCAAATATGTTCCAGTAGGAGGGTACATTCCTTTACGAAATTACATAAAATTACAAAAAAATATTCTTAAGCATAAGTGTGACAATATAATATTTTAGTAGTCGTTATTTTTAATCATTTATAAAACTGTTGGATAACAAATTATACACATAGTTGCATATGCGGTAGCACATATCGGAACTTGACGTTTGAAACTGAAAGTGACACGTTGTCGAATTAAAACCCCGAAAAATATCTGAAACGGGATGTACTCTCTGCAATTAAGAAATTTAAATAAATTAATTAAATGTTAATATCAATAAAGTGGCAATTATGAAACAATTTTCCAATGGGTTATACATCTTGATAAACTTACATAGGTAATCCATCATTATTTGAAACTGACTATTGGTTATCGGACTTATAATTATAATAATTCTCTGTCGAAGAAATAAACTTTCGTTAATGAATTTGTCTCTATCATATATTAGTGGAGAACCGTCTTTCCAAGCAAAGGACCTTATGAAGGGTGTGCGTATCTCTAGAGCACAACCATACAGTACCCATAAAAAGATATGGTTTCGTGGAAAATTTTTATGCATTACTTGTTTGACATTTAAAAATAAGTAGTTTTAAAGTAATCCCCTAATACATTTCGATGTGGGGTTCTATGACTATTGCCTATATCTTAATTATTCTTAACATATGATCTTCACTTTATTCTTCTTATCCTGTGCTTGCGAAATTTTTCCACAGCCTTCAATCTTGTGCCATGGTCCTTGCCTCTTTCACTGTCACACCTGTCTTTTTTCCCATATCCGTCTGACAGGTCTCGTCTCTTCCATCCACCGTATATGACCAGCACAATTGTCTTTCTTCAATGTATTGCAAGGTTAGTTCAATTTGTAGTTCCAACTTTTAGATCCACATTTCTTATTCTATTCCTTTTTGGAATTCCCTTAACCGCCCTTAGAAATTTCATACCTATTGCTTGTATTTTGCTTTTCATTTGTTCTGCTGTCTCATGTTTCACTATCCATAAGTCAAAATTGGTCTGACTATTGTCTTAAATATTGTCATTTTTGTTTGCGTTGTTACCTCCTTCTTTCCCGTCAAGGCCTGTGTCATCATATTGTATATGTTCATCGTTTTTTTAATTCTGTTCATGATGTCCGTTTTAATCTTCCTGCCCATTACATAGCAGCTCTTGAAAATATTGTTTCTATCTGTCCATTATTTGAACAAGAAATAATGGACACTGTTAATATTTCCCCTTCCGTGCACCTCACTGTTATATTACGGTTTCTTTTCTCATATTTTTAGTATATGGTAGAACAGTTTTATTTAATTCCATTTTTCTCCAAAAAAATATCCAACTCGTTTCGTTGCTTCCTCTCCTCACAGTTCTTTGTTTCCTTTATGCTTCATATCTCGTTGAAGTTCTCCTTTGTATTGTTTCCATTTATCCTTTTTCATTCCACCATGTCGTTTGTTTTTTCTTCCTAACGGTCTTAAACGTGCAACATGTTTGTTTTGCCGCTGCCAACATAATATTTCGTAGAGTTACCCTTAGTTTCTCAACTCCACTTTTTATTTTTAAGCCTTTCTACTTTTCTTTCTACAAACTTCTTGTGCCTATTGGATATTTCTTATTCTCTCATCTTGTATATGTTTTTAGCCTCATGCTGTATCTTTCGTTAAGTTCATTTCCTGCGGCTCTTGTTCTTTTTTAATTGTTGCAATTAGAATGTAATTGTCACTGTATAATTCAGCCCCCTGCATCACTATTACATCCCCATCTTTCGTTTTCGTTATTATCTGTCATTAAATAGTCTATTATGGATTTCTCTGTTGTATTTGGTCGTTGTCGTGTGCATCTAAGTATATCTTTGTGGTGATAGAACATGTTCGCGATTAGGATTGTGGTGGCCTCAATTGTTCAATATGTTTGGTGTGGTTTACATCACCTTAATGGCTCTCGCTGACGAGGTCCAAACAATTGTCCAATAGTTTAAAA